>OW387146.1:17467998-18728832 GCA_936440205.1 Lepidonotus clava
TGCTCAGACTACTGTGACGTTCCTCAGTTGTTCAGGGTTTCCAAATTCTACAGCAAAGGGACGTGGGGGTTGTTTTGGCTCTCAGTTGGACAAGAAGTCCAAACAAGAAACCAATATGTAAAATGAAGAGCCATGCCTCACGCACGAGGGGAAATGAATGATTCGACTGGGGGGGATTCCGGTACTCGGTATTGGTAGGGGAGGTTGTCTTGGTCTGCCGGGCTTGGGGTCTCTCGGACATCGGGGACCGGGAAGACGGCGCTTCTATTACCAGATGGGGGGACTCCAGGGGAGGTATGGATACGATAGGATGAATCCCTGCCATCGGTTGGTGGCGGGTATTCCTTGTTGGAGCCTCTGTAAGATGCCAGCTCCTCGGTGTATCGGGAGTCTTGGGCCGCCGCTCGCCTAATGGGTGGTAGCATGGGGCCGAGCCGGGCACACCGTCATACTCCCAACCACCGGGGTGCCGCTCATGATCTCGGCTCTTCGGGTCTGTCAGGTCTTCCGGCCTCGTACTGTCAGTCGAGCTACTTCGGGCCTTCGGGCCATGTCCCGGTCCTTCGGGTCTCCGGACCCCATACTACTTCTTATACTATTTTCCAAGAGCTTCTACTAATATTATCTTACTTTTTAGGCTATTTAGTTAACTTTCGATCATCTTATTGACTTAGACCCCCTTTGGGGTGTTACCAGAGGAAAGAGACACATGTAGACACAAGGAGTACCAAGATGGAACTGTTTATTTCGGGCCTCACCGCCCCTTTTTATAGTCAGCTGCCCAGCCCTGATTGGCTACATGAGATAACATGGTCATAATGACGTTTTAACACTTTCGGGTTTTCGGGTTTAACACTTTCGGGTTTTCGGGATTAACACTTTCGGGTTTTCGGGTTTAACACTTTCGGGTTTTTACGGGTTTAACACTTTCGGGTTTTCGCTTTCTCAAATACACTATTCTATTTATTTTCGGTGACGACGCTGTCATGCTGATGAATAGACATTCATCACACTACTCATTTGGCTTGAGACACGGGCAACCCGAAAGTCTCATTGTCATAGAGTTTGGAAACCCTGACTCACCGAAGAACATCACACTAACATGCCCAAATAACAAAACTAGCTTTTTTCGTCAACAGTAAAAATGATAAACCTTTATTGGCCAAAAATCCCCCCCCCCTCACGGGGACACTGCTAGATGCATCAACAAAATATGGACACCTGTTGCATCAATATACCACCACACTTAAGCTATTATAATGCATTTATTCATGACTATACCATATAACCCAATGTGTTGATCCAGCACCATAAAAAAAACATACATGCATTTATATATATCAACTCGTATAACTAATTGATACAATTCACATATTTCTCGGTAATGTGAGTAAAAATATAAAGGTTGATTTGCAGTTTGTAATCTAAATAGCATGAATCATAACTTGAATAAAATGCTCTCACTTTTGTATAGACAAAATGAAATGTGGAAACCCACCTGCAGAGAATGGGAATGTGTCAGAACAAATGAATTACAGAACCTAAATAATATTCTTAAATGGAAAGTACATTTAAAACAAAAAAGAGGGTCTACAAAATGTATTTAAGGTTGTGAAAAGGCTGTAAAATGGTTGCAGAACAACTTGATTTATAAAAAGTTGTTACAACCAAAAGGTAACATTGTAGCAACGTTGTAACTACGTGAAATTGTTAGCTGGGCTAGACAAGGTGTTGATACCCATAAACCAATCAGGAGTGTAAAACCGGTCATGTGACCTTTGCCTTGCCCCAGGTTGTAGAAAAGTATCACTGTGGTATGCCATAGACCTTATGCAGACGTTGTCACGTGACTACTTTTTGGTGATCACCACATGCTCTTCATAATCATGTGGCCAATAGATAGATCTAGAATCTATTAATTCTAAGTAGACAAGAGAATTAATTATGATGTTTTATAATCATTTAAGATAAACTAAAGATAACTCTTTATTTAAATGTTATGGAGAGTAATGCCTGGTCCCCACTTTGGCGACTAGATTTCCTTGGTCGGCCGACGACTAACGTTGTTAGTAGCCTGGCGACCAAGGACACACTGGCGCCTTGATGTCTGGCGACCAAACCACTAGTCGCCGTGGGTTTCTAGCAAAATATTTGACATGTTAAATATTTCCCCATAGCCTCAGGCCATTAGTTGGTCGCCGGGCGATGTACTAAATTGTCCTCTGGTGGCCTCTAGTCTCCAGCAGGTTAAGAAGAAGAGCGTCCCCACGTGGGGATTAATTTTTTAGTAGCCCAGCGACTACTTAGTCGCCCAGCGACCAGTATTTCTTCCTTGGTTGCCGGGGAAATTCACTAATCACCGCCGTTAGTCGGCCAAGTGGGGACGGGGCATTAGTAACAGGAATTCTTGTTTGATCACCAACATGGTGTCCAGTCGATTTCTGGACATTGCGACGTCATCTGCACAACATCTTTACTACCAGGTATACTCTATCAGAAAGCAACAGTTCAACGTTTTATAACAAGGTACAACACTATAAACTATAGATATCCTGTTCCGAGGACAAAAAAATTATTTGCTATTTTGCAGTTGCTGAATAGACCTGACCACTTTGCCAGCTAGCCCACCCCTTATTTCTATGATATCAACATTTTTAGAAAAATTTTCATCACACTTGATTCTCTAGTACTATTACCCAAAACTAAACTTCATAAGCTTTTACTTTCAATATGATGTTAAATATGTAGCTGTAGGACTGGAAAGCAAAAATGGCATTTTCCCATAGGGAACAGTGTTAAAGTCCTTCAGCTTTGCTCACAATGTCCAACCTCAAAATCACAAAAACATACCTTATGTTGGTTCACCTAAAATGGAGGTAATTACCTAATTGAGAGAAAATAATAATTCATTCTCATTTATCAACACCTTATTGACTAAGAAAACACAAGTACTAACTCATTCACTCAGATTTGTGTCAGTGCCTGACTTTGCAAAAACTACAATTATGTCCGGCCAGCAATACATCCTAAAGTGGACAGGTCTATTGCATTCTTTGTTAAATACCTTATAATACTAGCTATAGAAAACGGCAATCACACTTCAGGTGCATCCAGGTAGCATATATTTATATACAGAAATTTGGAAGCGCCACAGTTTGTGTCGAGTAAGAAGATGGTATATCAACCCGTTCATGTCACTATATAATTAAATGCAGAACACTAGGACCCCGCAAAATGACTCCCATACCCACACTTTGACACTTCCTGAGGGTCACACCAGTGGTAGTGTAGGGTGAGAGTACCTGCCTTGAGCCTGAGGCCCAGCCAAGGATGCGACATTATTATAACTTTGCAGCAACATTCTGGTTGGTTCTGTAAATTTTGGTTCTTGTTATATTTTTTGATGACTCCCAATTATGTCACTGCAACGTACTGCTGTGACATTGCACTGTGGTGTTATAACAAATTAAAGTTCGGGTTATGTTCTTTAACCCAAACAGAATGTTCTTATAACGTTCTGTTTTGGTTTTGTCCTAACCTTTAGGACAAAATGTGCCTTTCCTTGATTATTTCATTTCTAGTTGATTTTACTGAATTTTTGCAATCAATCTGCATTGGTTATTTGGGCTATTTGGGTGAAAGTATTTAAATTGGCGGCGGATATAATTGTGATCAGTTAGTCAAAATTGATGTAATTTTCAGATCTCACATTGTACACCCCTCTTTAAAATCCTGTTATCATTATCGCCCTATACATATTCTTGTGCATTTCGCGCACTGCTATGGGTATATGATTCCAGCAAAAATAACCCAAGAAGAACAAAAAAACTAACAAAAACAACAACAATTAAAACAACTACAACAACACAAATCAATCATTGAGGATCAGTTGAAAATAACGACAAAATGAGTGACAGGTGTCACGATGTTCAAGGGAGATGCTCAGGCTTGGGCGTCATTTTTCTCACAAGTCTACTATTCTCACAAATTATTTTTAATATTCATAACTATGAATAACATTGCAGATTTTAGACGTGCAATAACCCATGCGCAAAGGTTTATGTGAGGTAGAATATAAAACGCGTATGCTGTAGTGAACAAAGTCAATTGGATTTGGAAGATAAATAAATGTGGAATTGAAATGTGCTGTATTTACTTATGGACCAATTACTGCTCATGTGCATAATCAACATCAAATACAACATATTGTAAATATATGTACACAGAACTATTTGTCGAATTGGTAGGAAAACATGTGATTATGTGATCATGTGAGATAGTTGGTAAAGCATTGTTAAAAAGTGTTGAAAAGTTGAATTACACATATATTGTTTCATACCATACGGTCACTGGCATGGTGTACTGGCTAGAAAAGATAAGTGTTACTGGAATCCCAGTGTTTAGGGGAATATTAAGAGGAAGAATTCAGAATACCAGATAAGAACTAAAAAAGGGAATGATGAGTTTAGCATACAAAGATATAAATGATTATAATATACGCAAACGTTGTTCAATAGTAGGTAAAGTTAAAGGATAGTTTATCTGTTCATTCATTTCTCTACATGTTTCTCCATATTAGAGTCGTATCCATAGATTAATCCAATGTGTGCAGACGTCCGCATCAGCGTATATTATTTACCCTGATGTACGTGGATATATACGTTTCGATTAGCCAGTTTGAAAAGCCAATTTAAGAGTTAATTCATTGTTAGTTATAGACGTCGGCGATTAGCGGTGTCTTCATGATTTGTAGCCACACGGCAGCCCAAGTCACACAGACGCCCCCTATATTTGATTGTAGCCGTCTCATGTTGATCCCTCAGCATTCCAACACCTTGCCTATAGACCTTTTTCATTAAGAGTGTTGCGCCCCCTGGTGAAGTAAATGGAACCAATGGTTAGGTCATTTCCCATATAGTTAACCTATATGCTTCACTTCATATAGGTTAACTATGGGAAATGACCTAAACCATTGGTTCCATTTACTTCACCAGGGGGTGCCAAACATTAATGAAAAAGGTCAATAGACCTTGTGCACACGTGGTCATGCGACCACTTTTTGTTGATCACCACATGGTGATCCTGACCACGTGGCTGTGAAATATACCTAAAATTTAACAATTGTAAAGCACAGGGGTTGTTTATTAACTATGACTCAGTGAAATTATTCTAAGGATATTTGGTGAAATAATACATTTTAAATCCTTCAAAATTGCAAAATAATAATGATAATAAAGTGATCATCAATATGGCAGCCAGGTCATTTTGCCAGTTGTGACGTCATGCGCACAACGTCTATTCACAGTAATTACAAGCTACTACTTTTTTCTTTATACAGTTTATTCCCATGTTCTTCCAGGTGTTAAGTGACAATGAATACTAATAATATGTATAGAGGTAGATGAAATAATGATGAGCAATGGTAAATGAGTATGGGAGTTGTGAGGATTACATGGTCAGTCCAAGAGATGAAATTCCATCAAAGGTAGCATATTGTGTTATCTAATAAACAGCACAAATTTGTTTGAACAGCTGCTTGTATTTAACTTTGGTTGTGGCCTTTTGCACGTCAGTTCTCAAAATCTCCCATACCTTAATTCCCCTTATCATCGGACTTTTCAAATACAACTAATAAGTTCTCAGCCTCATTTTCTTAAACTTTACCTTTATATAACTTCTCAGATGGACCTTAGGTCTTTTATAATCAATGTTTTTCTTCAAGTGACTTTGCCGGTACACATATTACAACATGCTGGTATGTTCACCCCACCTCAGCTTGAGTGGTTGTATTTCATACTTACGGTAGAGGTCTTGAGCATTTTACCCCTTATGTATATTATTATCAATGTACCATACAGCTTTCTATTTAAGCTAGGATAAACATGTATACAGTTATGTGACAGTTAAAATTGTAAGAATCACCATAAAAAAATATATAAATTAGGGTATCTAGAATCCTATATGTTTCACATAAAATAAAAATCAAGGACCACAATAGCGAATTTCACATGGTGTCAGGTGTGAACTCCTTTATTGTATCATAGACATACATAACATCTTATGTATCTCTATGATTGTATTGATACACACACATATATATATACGTGTAACGTTGCGGTAATGGGTATTATATCTCTCATACATTCTGTCAATACGTCCTATTATGTCTTGCGTAGGCTGGTAATCTGCACATGTCATCTGAAAAAAAAAACACTGAAAAAAGCTCATGTAGATCCTATTGATTATAAAACAACGGGGATATATGGGTCCCTTGTTCAAAATACAATGTACATGTGACCTGAACTGAGCAGTCTGATTGGCTAACAGCTAGGTACGTTAGTCGTCCATAGACAATGGTCTATATATGCATATATATCTGCGGTCAAGTGAAACATTCACACACTGCATTGCTGGCCTACCTCTGCCATTCTGCATCGAGTTCTACCTCCGAGAAATGAGTCCATCAGAGTAGATTCAATCTGCAACACTCCTACCTCCTCTCCGGTTAAATAGTGAGGGTACTACTCTCTACAATGTGGGTAGAAAACCAACCACCAGAAGGATAAGATTACTACGCTCAGTGACTCAAAAATAGTCCGGCTTTTTTCGCTGGTTCCACCTGGGCCACAACAGCAGAACCAAGCGGTAGATACAGTGCAGATAATTGTTGGATCGAGATCATTGAAGATGCAGAGTGCGACATCAATCTGACTTAAGCCACCGTTCTACTAACAAAAGTCACTTGTGATTTGGAGAACAGTACTAGCTGGTGGTCCTTAGTTGACTCTCTGAACCTTTAGGCATAGAAGCGTGTTTATCGTTTGTTTCGACCAAAGGAAATAATCGTGGTTCATCCCACATGAGATCATTGCCATTCTAAATAGCTACCCATAGACGTCCGTCAGAGTTTCTTACCCGCAAAAGGTGAGTGCAATTATGTGATATCCATTTTGATAGGAGTTTCCTGATAAGCTCTTTTATACTTCCTTACACCCCTGCTATAATGTTATTGTTGGATACATTTAGAAAAAGTATACTTGGTAAGAATGGCGTAATCTTTAGGAGGTTTAGTAGGTTCAGGGAGATCTGCCTCTTACCACCACATGTGAGGTAAATGGTAGACACGCAGTTCAGTTAAAAAAAAGACCAAAAATGCAAAGCCTGTATTCCACATGCCCATTTTGCTGACAGTGGTAATAATGCTCAAATATCAAAATGTTATACATCATTAGAAATGCCTTGCAATTCCCGTTCAAATGATATATAGGATGTATGGTTTCACACCTTATTCTCAAAGGATATCAATAAAATGTAATATCGGAAGCATCAAAATGTGTATGTGAAATACGGCCCTAAGATCATATTAAACATAATTATAAGGTTTCCCCTGTCTGGGATATGACATAGCAACGTGGGCAATTATACATCTGGTATTACAAACTGGATTCTTTCCAATTCCATGTTCTGATTTATCATGCTTAACATATCATTATCAATAAAACGAAGCATAACAACCAGAACATTATGGGCGCGGGGGTGGTGCAGTGGTTAGCGCGACCGGCTCGCATACGGGCGGACCGAGTTCGACACTGCAATGGGCTGGGCTCTCCACTGCACCTCTTTGCATTCCCCCAGTGGCAACGACTGGGATATCAAAGGTCTCTAGCAGACCACCGGCTGTTGTGTGTCTGGCCCTGTCTATGGGACCCGGCACATTAAAGAACACCTACTTCGGTAAATGTGTAGGAGTATGGTCTCTATCTTCTCATAGATTCGTTCATTCCATAGATACGATCATCAAAGACAGAATTGTCGAACCTTGTTCTCGCCGTGATATGACCATAGTAGTTGCTACGGCGTTAAACACCAATAACCAACCAACCAACCAGAACATTACACTTTTCTGAAATACCGTCCATACTGTACATTGGATTAGTCTTCCAGTTCTCCGAAAAAACAGGAACTAGAAAAAATTTGTACATCATAAAGGGGCCTTTTCATATACCATCAGATCTATACTAGACCTTATAACATTCTGTAAAAATGCTAAGCTAAGTAAACAGATAACGGGCATGATTCTAGTCATCGTGCATAACTTCACCATGAAATTTGATATACTACCATGTTCGTTCATAATCTCCTCGGAAGATCAATTCTTATGATTGAGTATATAGTTAAACAAGAAAACACTAAAGGCTGGAACCCATTAAGCGATTCAACTAGAATTGATTGCCGTTTTCGACTAGAAATGGTCACAAACAACCACAACAGGCATTCCCACTGAGCGATTTACCAGAAATCGCACAATGGGAACACCATTTCTGGTCATTCCTGACCATTTCTGGTCGTTTCGACCAGAACCAAGCGACCAGAACTGATCAAAACGATCAGAATTTTAGTTCAATCGCTTAATGGGTTCCAGCCTTAAAAGAAACAAAACACACAACGTTCTTATGAAAGGCTTTGGGGGTGTTTCATACTCGAACTCATTGTCAGATCTAGTATGAAGACCAAAAATAAATTCATGAATATTCGTGGTAACAATTTTATGTTTTACAAACCTACAATACGTCCAGAAAACATTCACGAACCTTAGTGGGTGTTTATGAACCTTCTTAAAGATATCGATGGAAAATCACATTAGAGTGTAATAAAATAGTTTGGAAATGGAAAAACTGGGGAAAAAAAGTAATGAGATTCGTGAGCATATACCCTTCACGAATACAAAATGTGGAATCATGATTAGTGATTTTTAAAATAAGATGCTTTGACTTCATGATTGTGCTGTCCAGACTTCGGAGCCTTTGTTTCTAGTATTAGTTATATACGTTTATGATAATCACTGTTAAATAGCTTTCTTCAAGCTGAAGACGTATTTGAGATAATTTATAGCTGGTGTGAAACTCGTCCTTCCCTCTGACCTTATCATCGTATGTGCCCCGTCGCATAATGGGTCTCGCTGTAGCGAACATTGGCACATTTCAAAAGACCTCTCCCTGTTCAACAGGGAGCGAATCCACCTTTCATCCTTACAGGGATGGTTTGACCACCCCTTTTCTTTCATGTCCCGGGGGACAATAATATTCTGTTTTCAGCAAATAATAGCAGTGTCCCTCATCTTTTAAAATATATAGGAGGTAAATGGCGGAAATGTATTTATCAATTAATTAAATTAACTTCAAAGTGTGTGCAAAACCATCGCAACAGGGACAATTGGCACATTCCAAAAACAAGGAGAGAAAAAAACAGCGGGAAAAAAACAAATCCATCCTTAATCGCTCCCTCTTGCGAGAGTTTGGTTATGCGACGGGCCAATAGGGAGATACTGTAATGTGTAAACCGATATTAGTTTTGCCACGAACTAACCAAAGCTAGGTGTTTGAATATAAATTACATCACCTTTATATTATATGAGGTCAATCAATCAACTTTAGGAGGGAACAATTGAAGAGTAAATAGTGAGAGAGACATTTATACAATTGATTATTCTAAATAATTTAGTACCTCTTTAATCTACGTATCAATACTTGCAAATATGTATCATATACATGTCACTATAATTATATCTATGTGCCACTTTGGGATAATAAATTTATATAGATTAATTTTGGTGCAAAGGTCTCTGTTCTGTGGCCCATAATAAAAACCATCTCTGATGTGAGAGATGAAAACTGTTGTTGTTAAAAACATATATAACAGCCATACCTTTACAACACAAAAATTAAGCCCTCCAGTGGCCCGTTGCACAATAGAATTTCGTTACTAAGATAAAACAACGAAAGCACAACAAACGTTTGCTTAGTAACGAAAAGTTTCGTTGTAACGAAAATACAATATCTCGGGATCTAATGAATGAAATTAAATTCTGTTAATTGTTCTAAACTAGAAAAAAATTAGAAAAAATTCAGTCAAAGTTACAGCTCTTTGAGGCTATTCTAAATATAGAAAAAATATATTGCAAAACCATCGTTGTTAAGATAAAAGTAACAACGAACTCTTTCGTTGTTTACAATATTTTCGTTGTTACGAAACCCATTGTGCAACGGGCCACTGGGTATTTTGGGCGGTTTGACAATCTTACCAAGCATGGTCCTTATCCAAAACTTGAAGGCGAAATTAACAGTTTTAAATTCAAACAAGTAGAAAAGCTGCAATTCACACAACAATTATTCCTGCAACAGCGCCATCGCAACACCAATAATTAAGGGTGCAACTTTTCGAAACAGCGACATTACATATTTTCTAATGATTCTTCAATAATAATGTTAGTTTGTAACAGACTCTAAAGCGGTTTTTACCAAAGAGTTCATTATACAACAAATTTCTCATGATACCCAATCATTTTTTGTTTGTTTAGACAATTACCGAGGATATGATAATATCATTTTATTCACTCTTTTTACAGTCCAGGGCGACATTTTACGAAATTTTTTTCACGTATAAAAAGTAAATACTGTATTATTACCCGCGCAAGGGGTGCATGAATTTGTAAATATGCATAAGAATGCTTTGCAAAGTTACGAATCGTAATCTTGAATCTAGAAATAAAAACAATCGGTTCAAACCTCATAAGCTATAAGCTTGATGTGCACTTAAAAAAGTAAACAAAACTACATCTTTCATCATTTTTGAAGAATTTCTACAGCTAATTGTGACTATAAACAAATGTACGACCACAAAATGACAATTCGAGGCACCCGAAGTCATAGTCACTTTGTAGTCATATTGTTTTGAGTATTATAATAATTTCGTGTCATTTACAATTTTGTGCATCGAAATTTTGAGTATCAACTACTTTCTTGTCACATTTATTTTGATATTTTGGTCTCTCAAACTCACTGTTAGGCCTATATAACTCCCCTGACGTTTTGCGTACATAGACTTCATGCATCACTATTTCAATCTTATCAATTTGTCGCACTAATAAGTATGTGTTATCTTTTATTGCCCGCATTGCTTGTTGAGTGGTGCGTATGGTCGGTTTTGAGTACAGTTGAACCATACGTACAAAAGAGGGCCTTCCCCTCTGTGTTGTACATCCACCCTCAGAAGTATAGTTCTTCTTATATTAAGAATGCAGATGGGGTTTCCCCACGTCACATGTTTAATCTAAGAAATGGCACAGTCACTGAGTGATGTGAGAACTGAGTTGGGAGACTTTAACATGTTTGTGTATGGATAGAAGAAATGAACAACATTATGGAGCCTATACCAAACGACAAGTGCGTCTTCAGTACTGGGTAGTGACCAAAGAAATTTCACACATTTTATGCGCAATGCCAAAATTTGGATATGTGAAAAAAAACAGAATTTTAGATTTGTGACATTTGGTTTTTGGTTAAAAACACTCTAATTAAATTGCAATTCATTTCTAACAGATATAATGAAGTATCTTTTATATAAATATTTATACTTTACACATGTTTTTATATGGACATTTTCCTACACGAATCCATCACGCATCTTTTTTACAATTTCACGCATCATTTCTTAGATATGTAAGCATTTCTGGAGGAGTTTGTGGATGCATTTAGATGCGTGAAATTTCTTTGGTCGGCCCTCCTGGAAGTAAATCCCTGGTTCTGACAATAGATGGAACATCAGATCTACTATACGACTTATTATTGAACTAATTTTACCAGTATTGCGTCGGTGAGGTTTTGTGTCGCTCTATCTTTCTACCCAGGGGCAATATAGAGAGAGCTCCACAGACCGTCCGAAGCGTCAATGTTGTGGCCAATTGGGGTTAGCTAGTTCAAGAGCAGAGTACTGTAGAGGTACTCGCTGCTAGATATTAAATCTTCACAGTCACTTTGGATCACTTGTTCAGGAAGGAAAAGTCACACAACAAATACAGTTTCAAACCTTTATTATAACACTCAACACACAGTTACAGGAATCCTCAACCAAGACCGGATGGTACAGTAATTGTTACTATAACAATAATAACCACAAGATGGGTGCTTACCTCAAGGCCTCACTTAGAACTAAGGTTACAGAGTCTTGTGTAGAGTCCTAGCTTCAGAGATTCACCCTGGAAGAGGTCTGGTCGGTCTGGTAGAGTCTTCTGTAGGAGAGTGTGCGCGGTTGGTGATCTTGTTGGAATGGTCTCCCTGGGTAGCCCGGGGACCCCCTTTATATATGCTCTTACTGAGAGGGATGGCCGCCATATTGGTTAATCTGGCCGCCATCTTGGGTGGCTCAATTCTTTGTCCGCCATATTGGCTGGTCTGGCCGCCATCTTGGATTGCCAGACCCTATGTCTGCCATATTGGACAGTGCGATGGATGACCCAGACTATATCACTCTCCTGGTCGGTGCAATCCCATAGGTAGGCTGTAAGCCCACCATCTTGGATTGACCTGCCAGAAGACGTGACCCTGAGGCAGAGCCTGTGTCCGCCATCTTGTCTGACATGACCCGGCGGGTTCATACACCTGATGAGCAGTCAGGGTATAATGCCCCAATTCCCAACTCCTTGGTAATTGTGACACTGCCCCCTATCTCCACCAACAGGTTGGTTTTTAGCATAGACTGGCCTTTGAATCCCTACCTATTGGAACATGGGGTTGAAAAGTGTGGTTTGTGTATGGGGTAGTCTACTGTCCTGACACAGTATAAAGGAAACTTATATATACCATAATATAAACTAACAATAGCTCAATAGGGTCACACTAGGACCTCCCCCACCCCCATAGTTCTTTTAATTTTTGATATCAATATTTAGCTGTCAGATAACAAGCCCACATCATCAAGACAACTTCCAGAATGAAAAAAATATATATCCACACATCATCTTCATATCAATAAAAAACGATTTCCAAGTATCTATTCATTACAATGGGATATATGGATGCCAGACATTATGAAAACAGACTAGGCCTATACTGTAATTCGCGGCACTGCAGCAAAATTACCAGTGGCCCGTTGCACAATGACATTTTACTGTTAGGATAACTTTAAGATGAACTTTAAGATCTTTTCGTAGCAGCAATAGTTTTTGTAAAGGCATCACTTTTATATATCTGTTTCTACTGGATTAAATTAAATTCTGTTAATTGATATACGAAGGGGGAAAATTTGAAGAAAAAAATTTAGTAAAAATAACAGCTCATTGAGGACATTCTGAATATTTATTTTCTTGTGTCAAAACGATAAAAGTAACAGCAAAAGTTTAATTGATTTTCATTGTTACAATTGGTATTGTGTAGCGGGCTTCTGCATAAATGAGTAGGTAATAAACAGGTAATTATTCACTAACTATTCAATGCTATCACTGGCAGATGTCATTGGGCACAGAAATTCATAGGTAATTTACAATCATTTTGTTAAATGGAAGATTCTGTTATGGAGATAAATAGGCTGATGATACCAGACGTACAGGCTCTATATCAATGTCAACACTAAAGCTATAACCATTAGCTTTAAATGAAAACTTTCATACCAGGGCCCATATCTTCGTAACTGATTTGGCTGATCGGGAAAATTTGATTAGGGTCCCATGATCAGTGATTTTGCCTTTTACCAAAATTTATATTGTTATTGC
Source organism: Lepidonotus clava (assembly GCA_936440205.1). Taxonomy (NCBI): domain Eukaryota; kingdom Metazoa; phylum Annelida; class Polychaeta; order Phyllodocida; family Polynoidae; genus Lepidonotus; species Lepidonotus clava. The sequence continues at coordinate 17,481,545 of OW387146.1, forward strand.
AAAATAGTGTCAAAGAGGAATTATTAGGTGTAAAATTTATTCATGATAGACAGAATTTCTGAAAGTGGGACCCTAATCAAATTTTCCCTGATCAGCCAAATCAGTTACGAAGATATGGGCCCTGTACACATACTACAACATCATAAACCATAGCGGGTCATGATGAATTTGACTAAAAGATGAAAGTTGAAGTTACATTAAGAAAAACTATTGATGATAAACAATTTTTGCTCTTGGTCCATATAGTCCCGCATGCATGGGTCACCCTTGGATGGTTAAATACTATACTGATGCAGAGAAGACTAAAGGCCATACCTCTCTATGCCGTGGGAGATCACTTGGTGTGGGCGTTTTTGCCACTGCTAATAGTTTGCGGTGCAGATACCAACATGTAAAGGCCATATTCCACTTTGTGGCATTTTGCTCGCGTTGGGCAATAAGCCCATCCCACATTGGGTATATCCTAAGGTTGGACAATGGTTGGACAAAATGACTGTTTAAGCCATTCTTGTTTCCAAAAGTTGGGGTTACTGAAATAAGCAAGACTTATGTTTTCCTATATCCTCAAGTACAGCTTGAATATTATGATTTTTCAAATTTGATCAATTGACAGATTTGCAGGTTTGCCAGCCAATCAAAATGACATATTTCAGGGCAAAATAGGGTTGGACATTATAGGCTGGGGTGACCAGCTTTAACATTGGTTCCTATGAAAAAAAGGCCAAAATATAAATCTCAATTTTACAAATTTAAGAGCAATCTGTCAAATCAAGTATGCTTTGGTTAATTTTTGTTTTACAACTGTCTTCAGGGAACAAGCTAGTGTGGTGGCAATTTTAAAAATATTTCATAGTACACCTAAATGTTGGTGAAAACTGGGATGGGCTTATTTACTAGCGGTGTTTGTCATCACCGCTAGTTAATGAAGGCATCACAAGGTGGAATATAGAAATTGCTTGCGGTGGAACTTGCAATTAAATTTTATTCCTAAAAATAGGGAAAAATGTGAAGAAAAATTGCTTGATCACTTGCTTGATGACTACTTATCCTCAAATAAAAAACTATTTTTTATTTACAAAATCACATTCATCATCCCTCAGTGAAATATTTGTGAAATTTCAAGGAAATCCTGCAATAGAAATAAAATCACACCAGGTGGCGCTGCTGTGTTCACCTATATTTACCTTTAATGTGACGTTCTTGTCACATTCTTTTACTGAAAGACAACATCATGAGGGCTTACCAAATTCTGACCACGGACATCCACCTACATCCCTCCACCCCCATTTACAACAGATACAACTCCCAAGTACACAGTTTACACGGATTATTCATCTGTAAATTTGCTCTTATTACTTGTTTGTCCATGAATGGGAAACCCGCTGTGGAAGACCTATTTTCCAGAAAGGGTTGGGGGTCTTTGGAGAATCCCTGATGGTGGTAAGCAGGGTGTGCCCCCATCCATCTGTGTTCTAAATAAATACCCCTATGCTTGAGTGGAGAATAAGACCGTTGACGTGTGTGATTTTAAACTGTGTGTTGACTCCTTTCTTCTTTGGCTAAAAGAACTAGCCATGTTTAGATAATTTTGGCCCTGTTCAGACCAACTCTATGACGGCTGATAGCTCAGGCAAGCATATGATGTTATTATAATGTTGTGGCAATGTTCTCTTTGGGTCTGTATTGGTTCTTGTTACGTTTTTGTTATGGCTCCCAATAACGTTGCTGCAACCTACTGCTACAACATTGCACTGGGATGTTATCATAACATTCTGGTTATGTTATACAACTGAAAAGGAACGTTCTTATAACGTTCTGTTTTGATTTCATCCCAAACTCACCAAAAATAATGTTTTAATAACATTCTGATTTGGTGAGATTTTGACCTAACCATATATAATGTAATTGTTACATGCCATCTTAATAAATACCAGACTGACTAAAAAAGTATAGTTGCAGAACGTTTCTGTTATGTTGCAGCTTGACTGGGAGGCCACTGCAGGCTTATGATGATGAGTGAAGGATAAAGATCTCCCAGATGGGCTACACTGGTAGTTTATAAGAGGATTGACTAAAGGCCCTATTACACTACAAGACATGAGCTTTGATATGTGACCCGTTTTGGCGAATCGAGTCCGATGTCGCAATGAGTCGGATGTCGCTTGTTACACCCTGTTTTAAAGCTAAGAATCTGTATTTTCTGATGGAATATGTCTCTAAAAATCAACCCGGTGTGACATCCGATTCAATTCGTCAATACGGGTCACGTATGAGAATGTCACAAAGAAATGGCACTTAATTATTACCGACACAGGTGTAAAATACTTCAAATTGACAATTTCACCAAATTATATCACTCCTTTCTGCACACTTTCTTTGATATCATTATCATCATAACGTGTCGTTATTGCAGCTGGAGGTCATGTAGTGTAATAGGGCCTTAACCAATAGATGAAGGCCCCCTCATCTTCCACACTGTATCTGTCCCCTAAGTAGTCCTTTTCCCATTAGCATACAGTCAAGTACCACAAGCCCTTATCTCAATGATAGCATTCCGTGTAGTCGTAATGCGATAAATTAAAGTAGAAGTGTATAAATACTAGAATAAAGAGTAATCAGATAAGAGTCATTAAACAATAAAGAAAGTTCATGTTGGTTGTATGATATGCTGAGCATATAGAACCATAACAATTAGACCTAATGTGTTGTATGGAAAACTAATGGCATTGATAAACCTCGGAGAGCTTATTTACAGTAATCTAAAGACTTTTGTCAACATATTACCAACGATTGTACAAAGGAAAGTTTAATGACTGGATTCATTTTGGCGTGACGTCGTCGTTACTGGCGCGCCCTATGAGAGTCCGTGCACACCGTAAAGCTGAGCCGTTGTTATTACCGTTTTCCTGACGTCATTGTTGTTGATAACGTTATAAATGGCGATGACATCACGAAAACAGTAATAATAATGGCTGCATTGTAACGGTGTGCACATATTCTCATAGGGGGCGTTATTACGAACAACTTCCCGTAAAACATATAGGCAATGATCCGGAGTTACATATCTTAGTGTAGCTATAATATTTTTGATATTACCTAGTATGTATCCTTTTTTAGGCTCAAGAAACTACACAGTACATAACGTATGACTTGATTATCTAGGGCTTATATGGAGCTTATATTCCACTATGCAGTGTTTTACTCGTATATGCAGCATTGTATATATATTTGAGGCACCATGAGGTAGAAAATATCAATTTATTTACAATGTTATTACATTGGGTCAATGCAAGTGACACTGAAAAGTGCTTTCAGTGGCAAAAAAGACCAGTGCAAATGACACCCCCACCGCATAGGGGAATATAGGCTTTACCATGTCAGATGTTTCAGAAGAAATTCATGAAAAACATCAACTTTAACCCTTAGTCCCCACTTAATTGCATCAGAAGGACCTCCCCCACTCCCCTCACCGGAATTTTCCAAATGTATTACTACTAATATTGGAAAATCAGCCATTAATGAAACGTCTGACATAAGTTTGCCAACAAGCTGAAGTTTGTTTGGCTGGTTTAACTTCTAGCCAACCGTACAGGGTTCTTTTAGTAGACTGTACAAGGCAAAGCTTTGCAGCTAGTTTTACGCCATGGGGGCAGTGATTGAATCTATGAGATGAGGTGCCTATTTGTAGCAGTGCGACCCAATGCCCTCTTTATAGTGCTGCCACACTGAGTGTTTGTTGCTGGTTCATACGTCCTTTTACATACAATAACATCATCTATTATTTGGTCAGGGTACGGCTTAAATCAGGGTTCAGCTTTAAATTGGGGAATTGATGGTAGATGTTCTTAGGTTTATGTCACAAAGTAAGTGATGTCACACAGTATGAAGTGTCGTTCTGGGAATACTTTTCACAATTTCTTTAAGAGGTGACATTGTATTCAAGTTTCTGTAAAACCCTAATTTAAGCCACAGCCTTAAAGTTGAGGCCTTATTGGCTTTAGTCTCATATTAGGGGGTTTACAGTGTAAATTTTCTATAATTGTTATTATCTATTATTGATATAATATAATAAAATTGTCCTGACTATGTCAGCAGCTGCTTACAGACAGGAGAACCATATATTTACAGTTTGTCAGAATACTTGGATCTAACTTAGTCACATGCTTTACTCCAATGAATTTATAAATGTGACGTGCACATGGATAATGAGTATTGCTCAGTTATGTACTGAAAAGAGTGGCTTAGTAGCCCTGTTTTTGGTTGGGTGTTGGGATGTGTGGGCAAGAATAAGAAAAAACGGACTTTAAACCCTCATTTTCATGAATGAGTTTATAATTGATCTCTGGGATAATCTAAACTTTCGACAGATAGGCATGTCTGTCTGGATAGCCACTAAATCAAATCACATCTCTTATCTACTTACAACAGACACAAGTGTTATCATGTGCCTCAAGTGTTTCTGTCAAGGGGTGAGATAACAAGAGAAGCAACAGATTAGCCACTACTACTGGGCTTCTGTGAAGTAAAAGTGCGTTTCCATAGAACGACAAACGCGAAAAGTTTGTGTTAACCCTTTCCAAACACGGTGAACATTTCTTCTTCTTTTTTTTTTTTTTTTTTTGTTTGGTGTGTGTGTGTGTGTGTGTGTGTGTGTGTGTGTGTGTGTGTGTGTTAACTATCAGTGGCCATCAAAACGCATCTCCAAGGGCAATCAGGACTTGGGTAAGGATTGGAAGTAACGTCTTTTTAATATCAGTATGATAACTAATGTTAACCCTTTCCAACGACGTGGAGCAACTGAAACAGGTCTTTCCATCGGCAAAGGGTTTACATTGGTCATCTAATGATTGTCACTTATCATTGAGGTCTGGTCACCTTGTGAAGATGAGCCTTATCAGGTGCAATAACATCAGATGGGGTTCCCAGAAGCAAAAGGTTAGCTAATGGGAAAGTTCAGATTGCAGAACTTTTGATGTGTTAAATGTTGGGCTCAGACATTTCCTGCCTCAACTCTGAGTGGTCGACTACATCTGCTTTGGAAAAACAAGCAATTCTGATTTGAAACAAGGTATGGTTAAACAGTTACATACATTTTTGGTATACACCAATATAGGTGGTCGTGTAAGATTTGGTATCTACAATTTTACAGCATTAAAATAGGTTAGTACTTGTATGAATTAAGTGTTACATTGTTTGATCATAGACTATTGTGTTTGAAAACAAATAAGGACACATTAATCATCTCATATCATTATCAATTATCACTTATTAACTAGTATAATATATATATTCTGAACGTTTAAAATACTTTGTCTTCATATTTACAATTGTGTAGTCGATTATCTTATATAGTCGTTCCAATACACTGTACGCAAGAGGAAGACCAGACTACTAGAAGGGACAAGTAGAAGGACAACTTTTGAACTTGTTAAAGTATTATAAAGCTAATAATTTTTTTTTTAAAAGGAAAACTTTCATTTTGGAAACTTCTGGAACGCTTAGTGCTGGGTATGAGTAATTAGATAAGTTCAGCATTTTCACTCTTTTTTTGAAAGGAGTTTGGTTCATGGAGCTAGCCTATCTAATAGTATTATTGTAAAAAAATAACTTAAAATTATCATCATGTTGGTTGCAGACAATATAATTATGTTAAAGATATTTGCCACCAGACAAGGTTCAGAACAGACTGAAGCACACATCTTTTTTGATTCAAGATTTATTCTTGACAAATACAGTTTTCATCATTTACCAGCATATATTTGAAATAAATAATATCGTTGCTTTAGTAGATTTATCACCACAAGAATAATTTCAGTTATTTTAAAAATAATGTTACATACGATTTTAAAGATATAGACCATTGTAATATGAATTTGTGTATTGTATGGTTATTTCAATTTGAATAATATTGGTAAATGCAGGTCATTTGTGGGATGGACGATGTTGCCCAGTATACTGACAGTTTGGGCATAGGGGACATTTGTAGCATAATATTTGTATGATAAAACAGCTATTTCTCAACTTTTGTGTTTACGTGGCATGGTTGTCACTCTTTCAGTACTTTGTTCAAATAATTTGAACCACAAGGCAAAAAGTCAAGGGCACACATTCATTTGACCAAACTTTGATTTGGCTTATCTATGTGTGTGTGTGTGTGTGTGTGTGTGTGTGTGTGTGTGCACATTTGAGACAACGCAGACTGATTTATATACAATTTAGGTGTATTGTCAGCTTCCATCATACACTCGTCTTGATAAGTTTACAGGGCACTCAACAGTTGATGCGTACACCTTACACACTGAGTGTAATCAAGTCTCTACACCTTCCTCCAGGGGGGCATGCAGAGCCACCAGTACTATGGGGGTTAGGTGTCAACTGACCAGTATCAGACTCCTTGCATACACAAGTGAACATCACTTTGACATGGGGCTCAAGATAAAGCAATGGGAGGTTTGACCCTGGGCATAGACCTTCACCGAAGGCATATACATAGATCTTGTGCAGACGTGGTCACGTGATCACCTTTTGGTGATCACCACGTGGTGATCATGACCACATGGTCACAAAATTCATGAATCCTAAAGCATGAGGAGTGTTGATTATGATTGACTTGATTTGTTTTAATCAAATGTAGCAGAAATATTTGTTCAAAATTATTCAGATTTGAAATTAATATTGATAATAAATTGGTCACCAATATGGCGACCAGCCTATTTTTGGAGTTGTGACGTCATCTGGACAACCTCTATACTCTTACGCGCACAGACCAGAGTTCCTCTAGATCTATTTCGATAGAGTGGTGCCCCACTAGTGGAATAGGCCTGAACAATCAATTGGAGTATGGGTTTCAATAGCAATCATTTGGAACAAGGCTTCTATGGGAGGGTTCACTGCGCAGGTTCGTGGGAAAGGTGGGGGTATGGATGGAGGGGGGGGGGGGTCCCATGTCAAGTGTCAAACTTAAGAAATGGCAATGTCGCCTGTCGTTATAACTCAGTTTAGACCCATGTCACATGTCGAACTTCAGAAATAGCCATGTCACATGTCATTATATTTTTAAAGCTCCTGTCCCATGTTGAACAGGTCCATGTCATTTGTCACTTAATTGCCATGTCGCCTGTCGAATATAAGAAATGTCACCCTGTCGATTTTAAGGTATGCACCCCCAAAGGTGTATAACGTTGCTCAATAAGCCCATCCCAGTTTATACTAAGAATAAAGTTTACCATGAAATATTATCAAAATTGCTTCCGTGCTCATTCCCTGAAGAGAGTTGCACAATAGAAAATTAACCAATGCAATTTGGTTGATAGATTGCTCCTAAAATTTCTAAAATGAGCCTTCATTTTGGACTTTTCTCCATAGGATCCAATGGTAAAACTTGTCACTCCAACCCATAATGTGCAAGCCTATATTTACCCCAAAATACAGTATTTTGATTGGCTGGCAAACCTGCAAATCTGTCAATTGATAAAATTTAAGAAATGATAATGTTTTAGCAGAACTTGGGGACATAGAAAACCACAATTCTTGCTTATTTAAGTAACCTCAATTCTTGGAGACATGAATGCTGTATATGTCTATTTTGTCCAACCCTTGTCCAAACCCAGGATCTACCCAACGTGGGATGGGCTTATTTCCATGCATCAAACAATAGAAAATAATACACTTTTGAGCAATTCTGATTTAGCGCGTTAAGCCATTAGTTCCATTTATTCCATTTTTTTCATGAACATCAAAGTTTCCTGCACTGACAACAGTAGGCGGAATATGCCAATGTACCGATCCATGAACCAACAACAAATATGAACATAAATATGTAATTATATGACATTCAATAGGCATTTGGGCAATTGTTTGTTTTTGTATCAGTCCTTTGCTGCAGTACGTGGGCCTCATGTATACACATGTCCTTAACTACACAAAAAATGTTGTCGACTTGATTATCACGCAGGTGTTCATTATTGTATAAACAATGTAGTATTCCTACCAGCAGGATTACCACACTCAATATGCCTTTGATACTATGACTCAAATTGTTTATTTAGGACTTGGTTTGAATGGAAATGTAAACCTTTTTTGTGGGAATATGTGCAAAATTATGAAAATAACAGAGACAACCTATTTCATCAATTGTGTCGTCTTTTAAAGTTGCAGAAATATAAAGTTAGTTGGAATCCTTGAATTTTTGATTGGTCATCTAAGATAGATGGTAGCGATCCCTAACACTGAATTGAATAAGGTAGCATCATCAGAGACTTTCATATTAACAGAAATAAAGCATTATATGGCCTCCAAAGAATTTCATTGATATGAAACAGTGATCGCATGCAAGAGAAAATAATCTCATACAAGAGAAAATTATTACAGCCTTGTGACATTGAAAAGGTAGCATTCACAGTGTGAGCAGATAAGTCTGCAATCAATCAAAAAGATTTCTTTGGCAACACCTGACAACAAAAGCAAAATCATCCACTTAATATTAGAAAATAGTATTGCTCTGCTTAAAAACTGTTCACAATAGATTCATCGATAAAGATCTGACACACATTGAATAGGAATTTCTTTACCTGTATTGGAGCATTGTTGTGTAAATCAAGTAATTTCCTCCAAAATAACTACTGATATGATTTTTTTGGACACGTTGGAGCCACCACTGGAAAACCTGTCCTTTTAAAACAGCATAGCATGATAAAATGCCTCACAAACCGCATAGGTGACGTCCTGAATTATACATTTTGGCCGCCAAAAGTCCATCGAAAGTCCGCCGAAGGAATAGGCTGCCGATTTTCACCTGTAAAACCGGCTGTTGATATATAATTGGCAGGAAATAAAAACCAACATGTTGGTATAATTTATTGTCTGTGCTGCCGATTGTGTATCGGCTGTGCCGAAAGTATAGTGGCTACAAATACAATGTGGCTAATAAAAGCTGTAGGAAACACATTGCTATGAATCAATCATTTTTGTATGTCCACGAAGGACATACCCAAAATACTGCCTAACACAATTCTTATTCATCGACAACTTTGATTCGATTAATTAGCAGAATTCTCACTTTCTTTTATTTTACAGTTATTTCCAGTGCTACAGTTTTTCCAGGCTCTTTCGATACACCCCTTGAAGCCATGGAGGGGTACGGCACAGTGTCAGGTAGGCCTGGTCAATCTTTTGTTCAAAAATACTTCCCAGGCAGGAATGCAAAATCATTATAAAGCCTGGTCTTTACTCGGGTGATTAGATCACAAAAATCGGGCGCAACTAATGTGGCTAGTTGCTTGGTGACATACTAAACAGTGGTGCCATAATGTCTGACGACAACAAAACTAATCGGGAAGGTTCTCTGGCAAAATATTTGACATGTCTGATATTTCTCCAAAGTTGCTGACGACTAGTGCACTTAATCACCAGGCACGGTAACTAGTATGACCTCTAATCACCGTTAGTTCGATGGCAAGAGTGTCCCAACTTGCGGATTAGTTGTTTAGTAGTTCAGCGATTAGTTAGTCACCTGGCAATTAGTTTTAGTCCTTGGTCCTGGTGAAAGTTACTAAAATGCACTATTCACTGTCATTAATCGCCCAAGTGGGTACCTGGCTTAACATCACATACAAGTTTTGTTTAGTTTTGCTTTGGTTCTCATTATTTTGAGCAATTAAATCTTTTCTTACAGCAATCTCACTATTTCAAGCAATCACCATGATAAAAATGACATCATCACACTCATCTTTTCTTTGACTCATGACTGTTCTGAAATATATTTTACATGTCTATTACAAAAAAGAATGAGTAAATTTACCATCCTGGCTCCCTAGGCTAATATGGACCATACTGACTCTACCTTTTTCTTCAACAGACACCGTTTCCATAGTGGAAAAAGAGAAGCCGGGATGTGTAAAGCGCTTCTTCCCATCTGGTTTTAAGAGTGAGCTGAAGGAAATTGTAATCATTGCTGTTCCCATGGTAAGTTATTTGTCAATAAAAATATTTCAGATAGCATAATTAAATTTTGCACAGCAATGTTACTTCGTCTGTTGAAAAAAACCTATTGGTAATATTTTGTACTCGGATCACACTGAAAACACATAGTCGTCAGAGAGCCACTTTAAAGTTGTCAGAGGATTGTCATAGGTGACTTTTGGGTTGTCATAGGTGGCTTTTGGGTTGTCACAACGCTCATTTCAGGCCATTGATGCTGTGTGACAACCTTTGTGACAACCCTGTGACAAGTTTGAGGGTTGTTATAGGGTTGTTTTTGATGCTGGATGACAACCCAAAGGTTGTCATTTCCCCCTACAACTTTAGGCCAAAAAGGTCGTCAGAGTAGCAAAAACAAAAATGAGATTGTCAGTAGGTTGTAAGGGAAAAAAATGAGAAGCCAAAAGTTCTGCCTGACAACTCTAGGGTTGTAAGTGAATGGTGCCTAAAACGACAGCCCAAGGTTGTCATGGCCTCTGTTTATGACAACCCTAGGGGTGTAAGTGAATGGTGCCAAAAAACATACAACTCATAGGCCTCCTGTGTGTAATGGCCATACATAATAACTAATAATAACATAATAGGAAGCCACTATTATGGACTATTATATCTACAACATGAAAATATTCATAAGTAAGATATTTGTGTATAGCTTGTGATCCTGAAATGGGTCTCCTTTTCATTTTTTGATGTGTATATATTAAACAAATATTTGATCAATGCCTAAGAAGATGTAAGTTTTCATGGCAACCAAATTATAGTAACCATACTCAGGGGAAAGTATTCCATTGATGTTCCAAATAAGGGTAATTAAAATTAAAATTTTTTCTTTACAAAAAAATTGAATTGAAAACTTTTCTTTCTGTTTGACAACATAGGATTGTAAATATGTACCTGATAGCTCAGGGGTCTGTGATGCCGTCTGCAATGCATGAAATCCCCGGTTCAGTTATAATAACATCGCAGTGCAACGTCACAGCAGTACGTCACAGCAACGTTATTGGGAGCCATAAAAATTAACAAGAACCAATACAGAACCAACCAGAACATTGCTGCAAATTTATAAAAACGTCACATACTTGGCTGGGTAATAATAGGCCCGCATTCTGTTGGAGGTTCAGTCTTTCAATAAAATCAGACTGACAAAATCTTGATGATTATTCTCCAGATAATGGCCATTGTAACACTCATGATAACTTTGATGGTTATTGTCAGACTTATGACAATCCTTCCATTGTGGTTAGTCTGTGCAAATCCAATGTCTAATCCTATAGATGTTCAGATTATCATGTTCAATTATTATGATTCTGGTTGGGATTGTTTAAAAATCATGCAGTAAAGATTATGAAGGACTTGATCATATAGATTCACAAAAGAAATTGGCCAGCTGGGAACAGAGATGGCAACTCTTACACTTGATAAGCACAACAGTATAGGTGTATGATCCAAACCGTTAAGATTAATTTTAGGCTAGGCGTGCAAAAAAATGTCTATATTACATAATCTACCTTTGTACAAAATACCTCGATTATGAGGACACTTTATTGTGGAATAATATGAGTAAAGAGACACAAGAGAATTCTGATTTATGTGCATACAAATCAAAGATGAATTCCTTGTTATCAAAATGAATGAATTTGCAGTCATTCAGGTAAAGGCATTAATAATGGTATGGTATGTACAACCTGGAATTTTATTATACCTTAGGGTGATACTTGTTTAGTAGTTAAGAGTTTAATGCATGTCGTATCAAATCTGGGTGATATTTTGTATCGCCCTCCAGGGCAATAAAAAAACTTTTATTTTTCAATAATTCATAAAAAAAGAAGAAATCTTTAAGAAATAAAAAATCTAGCATATGCAATATCTGCACAACGTTCCTAGCTACATTTTAGTGCTTACTGTTTGTGGATTTGATGGATATCAAAAAAGTTATATGAAGAAATGTAAAAACATGTGCAGCATAACAACCCCACCATCACTAATTACTGTGCATCCTTCCGTGGGAGCTCAGATCTAACAGAAAAAGTATAATAAATCCATAACCAACCTCAAAGTCGGTCCTCGGGGAGTCAGCACCCCTCGGCTGGACCCTAATATCAGCCTGCAGGTGGCCATGCAGGCCCTGCCCTTAGGCTGATATCGGGGTCCAGCCGAGGGGTGCTAAACCCCCTTGTACCACCTTCTCAGTTGGTTAAATGTATGTATTCTATTACTTTCCATGTTATTACATTCCATTTCCTATGTATCATATCCTTAAGGATAACCTATATCAGAGGGCTGTAAAGGCTCATACCGACTAGGGAATTCGAAGAAAGTCAAGCGACTGACTAGTGCTAAAATCAGCAAAGAACACCAGAATGCTAGGCCAATTTTAGCACCAATAAACTGTCAGAAATTTTATAAGCACTCAATAAAGGACACTTTTATTATATATTTGATTCCACACCGATCTATGTTGGCAACCTTCAGCATATACTATTTTGCAATTATCTACTTTTATAACTTTTTGGCTTTTCAGATCCTGACCCAACTTTTCCAATACATGATCGGCCCAGTGGCTATCATGTTCTGCGGCCACTTGGGGGAGACAGAGTTGGCATCAGTCGCCCTAGCCTGCTCGGTGAGTTGTATAAACTGTTATTATGTCATACCTAAGTTTAGGCATGGCATATCCTTCCACTCACAATCACAAGTATTTATAAAATCTATTATAAGAAACATAAAATATATCATAATTTCCTTTATCATTGTAATCAAAAGATATATCATATATGCATATTATTTATTACATCATAGAGTTTATGGTAATTAGAGAGTTAGCACTCCCCCTGCCCTCATTGGTCAGTTGTAATTAGGTCACTGACCAGAGGTCAGGTGGGAGGTGCAGGTATGCTGTAAGGGACACTCTGGGTCCAGCAGCTGAAGACAACACATCATGTAACCACTAAGCAGCAATAGGCCCCTTGGCCTACTCTCCTGAGACTGTAGAGAAATACATATTTAACATCAACTACAACTCCTGCCTTCAAGTCTTCTCTTCATTTTATACCACACAAAACCCTGTGTTCACAGTTACATGGTGCATATTCTATTTTGTATTTCAACGTACTTTATAATAGTGATGTATAAAACTAGTTATCACTTGTGGATGGGGATCCATGCATGAATATTAATATATGGATCTGTGGCATCTGTCATACCTTAAAATGGGTAGGACATAATTATCTATCCTGTAAATCACATACCTTTCAAAAATTTCAAATATGATTATGTAAGAATTGATGTAAAATGATACACAATATTTTCATAATACACTATTGCGTTTTTGAGGATTTGTTTTATATAGAAAGAAAATTGTTTAATTTTGGCTTCGAAATAGTTATGCAAAAATGCATGATAAACAATCGGCTAAATTATGAGTATATTACCCTTCTCTTCTTCCCTAGTTTATCAACGTCACGGGAATCACTATAGCCTTGGGGTTATCCTGTGCCTGCGACACACTGTTTTCTCAGGTAAGTGAATCAACTAAAATATCTGTGTATTTCCTTTCCACATATTGCTGATTTACCTTTAGACCCCACGTATTTGGGATAAAAAGGATCATTTTCTTTGATTCGTATATTTACATTAATAGGCCTATTTGAAAATAAAATAACTGAAAAGTCTACTAATGTTTATGAGTTCCAAAAAGAGAAATGTTTTATGTTGGAGCATTTGGTGAGTAACTTCAGCTTTATTTGGTATATGGAACGTCATATTGGGTTTTTGCCAGTCAAATGTATTCTCAGTGGACAAATGTGGAACAATATGAAAACAATCATTAAACTACAAACGGGCGGCTTAATTTGTACTTTTTTGTCCACAAAAACCCAGAAAAATCTATAATTATTTGCCATAATATAATTAGTTATATACGTTTTCAGGCAAACATTTATGTACATACCAACTAAACAATACGCAATTTTAATTATCCATCATGAAAACTCACAAATAATGATACTACTAAATAAAATATTTACAAATTACCCAGAGAAGCTTTTGAATCTGTTGAAAAAATAAAATAAGATATGTATTGAAGCACTTAAGCCTTATAACTTGTCTACTATTTCTCTAAACGTATCATGATCATGATCTAGGTCAGACTGCTGGTAAAATACAAAAACTAAACTAGCCATCTTGGGTAGGATTGTGCAACCTTTGAATGTTAAAAATAAAATCAATAACTTTGTTTAATCTGACAACATCTGGTTTCATTCCTAGGTTTATGGAAGTACAAACAAAAGGCGACTTGGGATCATGCTGCAGAGGAGTAAGTAAAGTTGCATTGTCAATAACATGTGTTGCCATAAAGAACCCCCATATTTTTTAAACTGAACACGTTCCATTGTTTTCATTGCTCTTAGCATTGGCTTTCCAACAGTTAAGGTTATATTCCACTATGCAGAACTTGCTTGCATAACTCTGAAAAATGCAAGCAAGGTGCTGCTAGCTTGCTTGTGGCTGCAAGGTGGAATATAGCTACTTGCTGCACCTGCTTGTCGTGGTTGCCATTTTATAATGGTCTTATATGGATTGCTTGCGGTACCAGATATCAACATATTGGTATCAAAAACGTAAATTGCTTGTGGCAACTAACAATAGCAACCTCAAATGCTACCAACCACATATTGGAATATGGCCTTTACTTTGATTTGTTCCATAAGACAATGTTTTATTGATGTTGCATGATTCTAGCGGAAAACATGATATACAATGTCAATCCACTAGTCATCTGCGAAAGAGTTTGCTTATCCTTCCAGGCATGTGTGAATAACTATATCCAATCTTAGTTTTGCTATCTTTATATAATAACTGTACATTGAATTATCAAAGAGAAGGGCCAGTAAAATCTAAAACTTATCTGAAATCATATCTTATATTTGAGAATGAACACTAACATGCAAGGAAATATTATTTCCATTGCTTGTCTATTGCGCATTGAGGGATGATAGGGGCTGCTTATCCAGAAATGTACTGTACCCATATCTTCGTAACTGATTTGGCTGATCATGGAAAATTTGATCAGTGTCTCATGGCCAGAAATTCTGTCTATCATGAATACATTTTACACCTAATAATTCCTCTTCAACATTATTTTGCAATAACACTATGAATTTTGGTAAAAGGCAAAATCACTGATCATGGGACCCTAATAAAATTTTCCTGGATCAGCCAAATCAGTTATGAAGATATGGGCCCTGAGAAGTAATATTCAAATTTTGAAATTGCAAAATCTAGAAAACACTTTGATATAACATATGATTATTGTAGAATAATAGATCATGTTATAACTAACGCTGGGAGACTGATTTAGAAATTTTAAATAAACAAAACAATGATACTTTAATTTCCCTCTTTTGAATTTATCCAGACTCTATGTGTGACATCATACACAGATAAATACACTGTGCACTGTGCACCCAGTTCACACTAGGACACTCTGTGTGATTTATAAATCTTGGAATAAAATGGAAACCCTTCCAGATAGAACTCTAAAATTTGTTATGTTGACTTGTTATGTTATTCCTGGCCCTTCCCTTTATCATTATAAGTTTGAGTCAAATGATTTGTTACAAGCATAAACTCCACGGCGAAGCAACTTGGGTAAGATCAAATGTCAAGTAATACAATTGCAAGACCAAACTATTTTAAACTGTTCATGCGGGATAAGTTCTAGAATAACATAATTTATTACGACAGGATATGAATTTTACAGAAACCAAGTACTAAGTTGTCAATAAGAGAACAATTGGCCACTCTCGAAAGGAAGGACTAAGGTTTTGGTCATTTGTATTTTGGTCTCAGCCACATAGTTTTTAGAGAGGTCATTGGCTGGGTCAGTTAAGGTCGTTTTCGACTATGTGGTAGGTATCATTTGCAGCTCCCTTTTTTAGCTACCGCAAGTAGTTTGCAGTACCAGAAACCAACATTTGGTATCTGGTATCACAAGCAATCCATAGAAAACCAATATAAAATAGCAGGTGCCACAAGCAAGTGCCACAAGCACCTATACTCCACCTTGCGGTACCTAACTGCAAGCAAGTTTGCGGCAGTTTGCTTGTGTCTGTTCATGGTGCCACAAGCAAATACCGTATAGGCCTAGTGGAATATCTCCTTTAAGCCGCATCCCTACTTGAGTGACTAAGATTTTAGTAGCTGGGCAACTAGTATTAACCCTTTCTGACCACAGCGAACAAGACCAAAATTAAGGACTAGTTGCCTATGACAGAAAGGGTTAACACTTATCACCCGACAACTAAAATCTTTGTAGCTCAAGTGGGGACGCGGCTTTAGTCTATTACTGTCATTGGTCTGATTTGGCCCTGATGTATTTATCTAATATATTTATATTAGTGACAAAGTTCTGCTGGTGTCACGGAAGGACTGGAGTATTCCTAAAATCATAAATATGTGTAAAGATAAGTAACAGAATCCTATGTTTGTTTTCAGGCATACTGATCATGCTGCTGGCAGTGTTCCCCTGCTGGGCCATTCACCTCAACATGGAGGCCCTCCTCAGACTGCTGGGCCAGGACCCAGAGGTGGCAAGGTGAGGAACAACAAGTTTCTATGGCACAAAATAATATTTTAGGAACAGATTAGTCCTTTCCACACGCCACCAACATTTCATTCATGGCTTTGAAATATGCCCATCTACTATAATAGAGAGTCTCAAAAGACACCACATAATTCACAATGACCCAATCTAAACCTATAATTTATGCTCTAAATGAAATATAACTCATTCTTTTGAACTTTTTTTGTGGTTAGATACATCATATTATGCGTTGTTCAGTGTCTCTTTTATAACTAGCATTAAATCTACTAAAATATGGAAAAGACGCCTCAATGCACCTGGCGTGTTTTGGGTGGTGATGCATCAATGCACCTGGTGCATTTTGCTGGTGATGCCTCAATGCATCTGATTGGTGGAAAGGGTTAGGGACCTTCCATTAAGTACATACACACATTTTCAAAGAATTCAGACCCCCCCAGGCCCCTTCACCCTTTGTGCTGAAGTACACTTTGGAATTAAACAGGAAAGTATATGTACATTTTCGAAATACATCAGACCCCTCCTCCTCACTTGTTTAATGGAAAGCTCCTTTGGCTAAACAGGAAAATTCTGATTGTGGCCTCTAGATTAGAGACTCTATACTATGGATTCATCATTAAATTTCATTGGAACCTCCTCTTTGCAGGATAACAGGACATTACCTGTTGGTCTTCATGCCAGGAGTGTTGGTAAGTAGAACAGATTTTTAAAAACAAGAGTATTTGATAAAATAAAAGCTTTGTGGTTCCTCTTGGTTCAAAATTATAAAATATAAAGGCGACTTTGAGCTATGAGCATATATGTTTAGGTAAAGTATACCCTTTTATCTATAACACTTACATAGATATGTCCAGCTTTAGTGGAGGGGGAGAGTTGGATAAACATTTAAAAAAATTGTGAAGAAAAACATTACTGAGTACCAGCCATATAGCTCGTCAGTTCACACACCAGGAAAATTTCTCCGCAACTGTTTCCTGGCATGAGCACTGATACCCTGCGGACCAGAAAATAACTTCCTTCCTTATTTCCAGATAGTATGAAAACATTACAAGTACATTGATTAACCATTGTTTCTTTGCAGTTCTTCTTTGGCTACGTATGCTTTTCCAAGTACCTACAGAATCAGGTAGGATTCAATAGATTGGTATTAATGTCTATACCAGGGGGGGGGGGGGGCGACCAAAAAAGATTCACGAATCCCAAATTCAATAAATAGTCACGATTCCAAATTTTGGGTTTGTGAAGGATTCGTGGGCACGAATCTCACACATTACTTTTTTCCATTTTTTCCATTTTTTCCATTTTCAAACTATTTCATGACACTCCAATGTTCTTCTTAGAGCTAAGACAAAGTATTTTATACACAGATAAATACTTTATTGAGGTGATTTTGCATCTTTGAGAAGGTTCGTGAACACTCACAAAGGTTCGTGAATGTTTTCTGGACACGACCTAGGTTCGTGAGAGACAAAAACATTATCACGAATATTCGTGAAATTTTTATGGTCGCCATCCCAGGATTTATGGCATTAATTTTGGGACATAGTACTCCTTCTTGCTTTCATGATATATCATATACCTTGGATATAGTTTGGGTAATAAAATATATAACAAGAACCTTTGGGGTCTTCCTAGGGTGGCTGTACGACCCATGGGGATTGTATGGGCCTTGAGCTTTGCCCTTGGTTCGTGTCGATCCTCTATATATATATATATATATATATATATATATTATTTGTTTATTATTTAACCACGTTCATTTATACAAATGCTCTTCCATGTCATATGAACAATTTACTAACGGTATTTAAACCAAGCTAAGTTAAGCCTTTGGTTGTTATTCAAAATACCAGTAGATCAATGCAAATTACATAACAATTTGAAATATATCTCATCTTCAAATTTCTGATATAATATAGTGAATTTTCATCCTGTTACCTGTTTCCATCAGAATATAGTGATGCCCAACCTTGTGATTGGTGGTATCAGTAACGGAGTCAATGCTCTCATGCACTACCTCCTTCTCCATGTTGCTGACCTTGGCCTCACGTAAGTGCAACTTCCAGTTTTGAGTGTTGCGTTGTTTTTTTCCTTTTTTTCTCCACATTGCATTGCTGCGTCACATCACAAACCTGTTATGTCACAAACACTTTTGCTATGCAATTTGTGGTTGTCAAGCAAGTTAAGGCTATATTCCACTATACGGCGTTTTGTTCGCGGTGGGCGTTTTAATAGTGGTGTTTGGCCCCACCACAAGTAATTCAAGACACCGCATGGTGGTATATAGAAATTACTTGCGGTGTTACTTAGGGTGTTACTTGCAGTGTTACTTGAGTTGGATCATTGCAAGTATGATGGCAAATGATTTCCTTTAGTTTTCTATTGGTCGTTTGCATGGCAGAAACAGACACGTCCATTTCTGAAACACAAATTGCTGGTGGTGGCTAAAATAACCATCACAATAGTGGTCACCCACCGTATAGTGGAATATAGCCTTTACTGTTGTAGACTTCTAAGTGAAATTTTCGTGTTGTGTGGTTCAATACTTCCGTTAGTTTTGAATATATGAAATATGTTTGATCATTTTTTATATATTAAAAATTACATAATATATTATATTTCAATCATTTTAATCAACTTTTGATCATGGCAAAAATCTGTAGGAGAATAGGGAGGCTCGAAATCTGAAGGATATCAAATACATTACATTAAACAAAACCATCTGTAGTTTGTAGACTAATAACAATAGATGGCAATTCAGATCTAGAATATATTACATATTCTTAACCTGACTTTCAGAGGAGCGTTAAGTACTGATTTAAACAGAATATTCTTGAGGCCGTATTTCGCATACCGAAAGTGCACTTCCGATTTCAGGCCAATGCACTCTCACTACTACCTATAGTGTATCTGCAGTAGGCCTACTGCCGATAAAATTTACCAACAAGTTGGTAATTTTTTCCTGCCGATTTTGTACTGGTCGCCGATATTTCACTCTCGGTGGCCGAATTGTCACTTTCGGTGGCTGATTTTTCATTTTCGGCATCTGATTCTGCACTTTCGGTGGCCGAAAGTACAGGCCGCCGGTATGGAACGTTACCATGGGGTGGGTCAATATTGGCAGCCCGCACTTTTTGTATGTGGAATATGGCCTTTACTGCCCAGGAGAAAGTAGATTTGGCAAATATAAACTGCTTAGATGTAAGCGGCATGTATACTGATAGTGATACGTTAAAACATTTGATGAAATTTGATTTCCAGAGGCTCTGCTATTGCTCAGGTTCTTGCCTACTTCTGTATGATGAACCTAACCTTACTCTACATCCTTGTCATGAAGGTTTATAAGGAGACGTGGGATGGTGAGTAAATTTTCGTAGGAGTAAGCAATAACACTTATTATTTCTCTTTATAGATAGTTATCATATTCATCATGGTTTATGTAGTTGTACATATGAGCTATAATCTAATAGAATTGATTACTACATTAGTATTCATTGTTGGGTCATCATTTTGGTTAATGTAGTTCTATAATATATGCGCATGTATATAAGTGTGTAAAAATGTTTTATAATAAAATTGTGAAGAGTAAATCCAACTCATCGACGGCTTGGTGTAGACTTGATATGAAAGACATGAAATCATGGTCGAATTAACATGTTTCAGATAATTACATCCTTCATCAGAATTCAGAAAAAATATATTATGTTATTTCATGAATATAGATCTATCTGTATGTGTATCTATCTCTGTATATCTGGGGTTCCATTCTCCAAAGTTTCTATGGAATTTTTTTTTTAGTTCACTTGCGTTCAAATACCAAATGCTAATGTCTGGAACACAAACTACTTGCATATTCTAATTAAGCCTGTATTCCATATGCCGATTTTGCATCAAAATCGGTATGTGGAATACGGCCTTTAGAGCCAATGAAAGTGACACCTAACAACAAGTGTAATATAGGCCTTAGGATGATGCGATGGTACTGAATTAAACATTACAATAAGTTGTATTTATTTGTAGGATGGACCTGGGAATGTCTGCGTGACTGGGGCGAGTTCATGAGACTTGCAGCCTTTGGTCTTGTCATGCTGTGTGTTGAGTACTGGTCCTTTGAAATAGGAACCATAACAGCTGGTGAGTAGGACTTCTATTATATTCACAGAACAATGCATTAGATGTATATAAAGGAATATGATATATATGACAAAGAAGATAGTTTGAATGAATTAAAAGACAGTGTCTACAATGTAGAGTATTGTGCATATTAAATGAAACATGCTGGACAAGAAAAGAAAATGTGCCTCATGAAAATACTGTATTGAAAGCTGCTACACTGGAACAGTAAATTGCTACTTATTTAAGTCTATCAATAATGAGTTTTAGATCGTTGTGAATGGTAAACAATACATTTATGTGAAACTTTAGAGTCTACTTTGTCATATAGGCTATGTTTTATAATATCAATTTGATGAGTTATTTTTGTAAATTTCAGGACTGATGGGAACTGATTATTTGGGAGCAATGTCTGTTATCTTCCAATTAGAAACTTTTGCTTACATGGTAAGTCTAAACAAATTAATGAAGAATGTTGTTTTTTTCATGAAATTTTTTACTATCAACTCCCAGAGGCAAAAATGTTATCACAACAAGAAAGCTACTATTATAGTGTAACAAATGCTTGCGATTGCTCACAACGACTTGCCTTATAAAATTTATAGCAACCTATCACAACCTTTTTTGTACATTTGAAAATTCACAAAAATTACTGCTTATAATCAATGATGTGTTTGAGTTATGCAATATCTTGAGTAATTTTCTATTATCAATATGAATCACAAATGTGAAGGGATGGTCATATCAGGCTCTTTTCATGATTTGATTTTAATGTTGCTATTTCAGCTCCCTATGGGCGCTGGTATTGCTGCATCCATCCGTGTGGGACAATACCTTGGGGCAGGAGATCCCCAGGGCGCGCAAACAGCTGCACGGGTCACCATTACTTCTACTTGTAAGTAATGGTCCCCTGACCTATAGGCATTGTGCAGCTGACCGGATGACATCACATCATCCAAAATACAATGGGCGCCATATTAGTGATCTATTAATAATCTACATCATTATCTACTCTGCAACATTTATAATAATTCATAATAAACATTATTGTTACATTTGATAAAAGAAAGTCATTGAATCATAAGGCCAAAGAAGAAAAAAAGTTGTGTTCAGGTAACATAGGTCCAAAAAAATAGGGTAGGTAGGTCGAAATATCTTCTCTTTTTTTTTGCTCTTTTTTTTTTACTAACCAAAGAGAGCCGGGCAGTGTTGGGAGTATAACAAAACTTCCAAATATCATCTATAAACATTTTTAGGATCTAAAATACATGTCCTGAGCATCTATGGGCTGTTTTATAGTTTTCCATGCTATTTTAGGCCAACTCTTTTGGATTTTGAAAAAAACTAAATTAGAATTTCCTAAAAAAAAGTTAGGGTAGGGCCAAAATTTAGGGTAGGTAGGGTTACCTGAACACAACAATTCTTTTTTGGCCTAATCAACCATCTTCATCCTTTAGAGTTTGAAATTTGAAATTCAGTTCATGGCCATATTATAACCATATGAATGGGAACCTTTCAAACGGTATTTTACCAAATGCACGAGATATAAATCTAACACTGTTCCTATATCAGTATATACTATTACAACTGTATGTTAATATTTATGCTAAAACCACATTATAACACCAGCAATCTCTGTCTGCCCCTTTAGTGGAAATATCAAGTAGGTAATTGCTCGATATACACCCAAAGAGCACCTTTCTTAGGATATCATAATTAGGTAATAGTAAACCATGTTATTTTCATCGTATTTTTACAATTTGTTGCATCAGGCGTGGCAGAGTTGGGAGTGGCACTCATCTTTCTGACTCTACATAATTACCTTCCAATGATCTTCACCAATGTTCCGTAAGTATATGGAGAAAAACCATAGCCGCATTAACCACTAGGCCCATATCTTCGTAACTAATTTGGCTAATCAGGGAAACTTTGATTAGCATCTGGTGATTACAAATTCAATCTCTCAAGAATACATTCTATGGCTAATAATCCATCTTTGAGACCTTTTTGCATTGACACTATTAATTTTGGTAAATGACAAAATTGCTGATTTTGAGACCCTAATCAAAATTTCCCTGATTAGCCAAATTAGTTACGAAAATATGGGCCCAGGTGATTTTGGTAACTTTACCAGCAACTGGTAGCCAGCAACCACTCGTGGCTACATAATATTAGTCGCCAGTTCCCTGGTAAGCTGTCCGGACCCCCAAAATCTAGTTAGTATGGAGCAAAAGCTCGGCCATGGGTGAATTACCAGTAAAATTGCAGGTAAATTCACCAGACAAATATCAAACTGCTTGATGATCCAGGTGTCCAGCAACTTTACCGGTAGTTCTATCATGGTATAGCTGTCACCAGTTGCCGGACAACTAAGATAACCATAACCTCATCCCAGTCTATACTAACTATAGAATTTACTATAAAATATTATCAAAATTGCTTCCTTGCTTATTCCCTAAAGACATTTGCACAATACAAAATTAACAAAAGCAATTTGGTTGGTAGATCGCTCCTAAAATTTCTAAAATGTGACCTTACCTTTTGGTCTTTTCTCCATAGGAACCAATTGTAAAGCCTGTCAGTCCAACCTATAATCAAAATACTGTATTTTAGGACAAAGTACGATGTCCAACCCTATTTTTCCTTAAAATACAGTATTTTGATTGGCTGGCAAACCTGCATATCTGTCAATTGATAAAATTTAAGAAATGATAATGTTTTAGCAGTACTTCAGGATATAGAAAAACACAATTCTTGCTTATTTAAGTAATCCCAAGTCTTGGAGACAAGGACGGTTTATATGCCTAATTTTTTCAACCCCAGGATTTACCCAAAGTGGGATGGGCTTATTATGATTATAAAAAAGTTCCATAACTCTATTAAGTTGCAGGGTAACTCCAGTCCTGGGTTAAAAATCACTGACCATAACAGTTTTCTTTAATGACACCAACATTTAAATGCATATGTTTTACCACAGAGATGTATGTCTATGGTTTTTTACCTAGCCTTAGTCTGAATGCGAACATTATTCTGAGCTATGTCGTCCGGTAAAATGGACCTAAATGCAAGTCATTGTATCTCTAACAAAAGCCTATTATTAAAGTATTTTTCTAAGTATTCCAACATACATTTGACCTATTTCTGTTGAAGATGTTTTTTTCTGCTGGGTATTGTGCTTGTGACAATTCTATGCTGAGTCACTAAGCATACTGTCATTGGATGAGAGATATTTTGTATAATGTTTTGTCACTATTGTTATGAAATTCGAGCAGCTGGGTGTTACTATACAATAAAATATTTTGCATTCATACATACATAAATAGACGTTGCGCAGATGATGTCACAGCTGTCCATAATAGGCCGGACGCCATACTGCTGATCAATTTATAATTATTGTTATATACAAATCTGAAGCATTTAAAATATATTTTATGCTACAATTATTAAAAAATAGTCTCGCTGAATGATACATACATATAACCAACAGAGAAGGGGGTACGAAGGGGTTTAGCACCCTGAGGCCAGACCCTGATATCAGCCTAAGGGCAGGGCCCGCAGGCTGATATCAGGGTCCGGCTGAGGGCTGCTAACCCCCCAAGGACCCCCTTTGAGGTTGGTTAAGGATTTACTATACTTTAGCTCCAAGATTCTCCAAAATTTAGAAAACATTACCTGCAAAATTCTACCATGTTATGTTATGTGCTGGGCCACTAAGGACATCTGTAGTGGCTGTCCATAGTGGACCCCATTATCGCCCATCTATCACATCAGGAATGTAGGCATTTGAATACATTTTTGAGCATTTTTAGTCTATATTTGAAATATCTATGCATAGATTTACGTAAACACAAAATATTACATTTTTTGGGTAAAAGATGTGCTAAATAACACATTATCATGGACTATGTTTTCACGGCCGTTCACGAGGTGCGAACTTTGTATTCATGCACCATTCTCACATGGACTACTTTCCTGAGGGGATGGTTAGCACACGATTTTGATACGGCATGCATTAAACTCTTAACTACTAAACCTGTATCGCCCTAAGGTATGATAAAAAGGAATTATTAACACTTAGAATTCATATATTATATTCCATGGCAACGTGGCCATTATCACCATGTAGTGTTCACCAAAAAGTGATCACGTGATCATGTTTGCACAAGATCTATACAAGAATACATACAAACATATATGTGCGTAAACGTGTTTTTGAGATGAACTTGTTTCATATGGTTTTCCATGAAAGGTTGAACATGTTTTAAGCGAAAATAATAATATGGATGCATCATACTACTTTCAGGGAACTGATATCAATTTGTATTTGTTTTCTTTTGTTTGTTTGTGTTTGTTTTTTTGAAGGAGTGGAGCGCATGGGGCATTTCTTCATAATTATGTATTGTTTAGTGTAAAACCGGCGCCCCTATTCTTTGATAAAACTTTGTCATTAGAGTGGCGCCCTGCTAAAAGACCTATGCACCAAGAAAGGGTGACTTTAAAAGTTATGGAAAAAAGCATTTTTTTCAAACAACCATAACTTTCTGGGTAAATGAGTTACAGTATTACTTCATGTACCACACGCTTCAGAAAGAATTGGACAACCCATCCAGACTTGTTTTGTAAAACACGTCATGGAATGAAAACATTCTATTTAGAACCAAAATTGGAAAAATGAAAAAAACTTTTACCATTAACTCCTACAATCTG
Organism: Lepidonotus clava; assembly: GCA_936440205.1. Lineage (NCBI taxonomy): Eukaryota > Metazoa > Annelida > Polychaeta > Phyllodocida > Polynoidae > Lepidonotus > Lepidonotus clava. The sequence continues at coordinate 17,506,944 of OW387146.1, forward strand.
ATTTGAGGCTCTATAGAAAGAATGTAATGTTTGTGATGTGTGAAAATAACTTTATTAGGCATATCTGTCTTTACTTGAAGATTACAATGATGTATAATGTTAGTTGCTGTTATGTATATTCATAATTTTACAGCTGAATCTGTAACAATTCAAAATGGCCAAAAAGTACAAAAATTGATGATATTAGAGATTCTCTATGGGGATTTACTATAGGATTCTGTTGTAAATGTGAAAATTTGTGATATGAAAGGTCTTTTGCACATCAAATCATTAAGAATTGGACTACAATGTTGTATAACCACTTAAAGGAAAGACAATAATGTCTTCTACATCCTCAGGTATCCAATAAATGAATCTAAAGTTCCTATGGTGTGATTAACATGTTTCATAAATGGCTGTCTAAGGATGAAAAAGTCAACCTTTCTTAGAGCATGGGTCTAGTGGAATAGCCCAGACGGAGTGTGACGTAACATTCACATTATACAACCATACTTTTTTGGTTAGTCTGTTACTTACCAAAATAGCACGTAACCACTACGTTATTTCTCTGAGAGGTTGAGAGCTAACCAAAAAAGAATGTTATCATAACGTTCTAATGAAGTAATGTCAAGACCCAATCCAAACAGAATGTTATAGTGACATTCTGATTAGGTGTGGTCCAGACCTCACTTAAAAAGAACATCATTGTAACTTCCTCATGAGGGCAGGTCCCAACCTAACCTAAACAGAATGTTATTGTGATATTCTGATTAAGTCAGGTCTTAACCTTACCTAAACAGAACGTAACTGTGACTATCTTATTAGATCAGGTGTCAACATAACCTGAACAGAATGTTATTATAACATTCTCTTTTAGTCAGGTCTCAACCACACCTATGCAGAAGGTTATTATGACATTCTTATTGGGTATGAGGTCCCAATATTAACCTCATAGAAATGTGGCAAGAACGTTACCCGAATGTCACAATACAACGTTGCAACAGTTGGATGCAGCAGCGTTATTGGGAGTCATCAAAATAATGTTGTTGCAATGTTACAATTTAACGTAACAAGACCAATCCAGAACATTGCTGCAACATTCTTATAACGTCACACCGAGGAATGGGAGGCCTGAATTATCGATTGGGATATGGTTTTCAATGGGAATAGTGATAATTCATCAAGTTGTACTTTTAAGGGGCCATAGATTATCATTATGGTTATACTAATTCACCCAGTTCTCCTTCTAACAGACCATAGGTTATCATTATGATTGACTTGCATTTGTTATTATCAGTACGTGTTATGATTCACTTCATGAGTAACATCATTGAAAAATTAATCTCTATTTTAATCTATTTTTTCCAGAAAGGTCATCGCGCTGACTCAAAATGTGTTACTTTTGTGTGCTGTTTATCAGATCTCAGATGGCTTGGCTGTGAGTGTGCCTTATACATACATAAACACATACATACATACTAACTAATGATTATGTGCATATGTACATAAATATTTACAAAAATACGTACATGTATATGTGTGTTCCCCATTGTATTTTATACAGTAAATTAAATCCCACCGATCACTTTAGGTAACTTTATAACCAGATCCAAAGTTGGCTTCCCACAAAACAAGGAGATATCAAAATTTACCTGGAGGCCATCCCTCAAAGGCTGTATGCGTGATGAATTCCGTTAATTCTTAACCAATTCTCCCTACCACGGATAGCTGATTTTCTGTATTTTAGTAACCTGCAGGCTAATTTGGCTTAATTTTGTCGACAAAAGTAAAGGGAAATCTATAGAAAAAATACAAATATTTGTTACATATCTGTATATAATGAATGAATTTTCAAATCATCTTATAAAATTATGAATATATACATATACAAATGAAAATTAGTCATTAATAGTTTTCCATAGTACTAGACCAAAAATAATGCCATGATTAGTGAAAATTTCTATACTTAAGCACTGAGGTTTGTCGACACATTTCCCAAAATGCATCTTGATATAGGCTAGTCTGCAGGTAAAACAAAGAAACTGTGCTATCCGTGGTGGGGAGAAATAGATTCCTCTTGAATTAAGTTTTCCAATTGTATCTCACATACTACTGCAACATTATCATTTCTTGGTGCAATGTAGGTTTTTTTAAAAAATGAATAACTCCATTTCACTTACAAGTGCTCTTCCAACAGACATAAAGGTGATATGATTTGATATGATAATATAAAGAAAAGGACAAAGTTAGGATGGGCTAAATGAGTATGAAATTGTCTGGTCCATTTTCTGTGTATTATAACATAGTCCATGGTTTGCTGAGTAATAATTCCTAGCAATAACTTACACTTTATAGATAAATTTATTACTCTCTTTCCACTGGCTGGGTAGGGAATAATCCTAAGCCACAGCGGGTAGGAAAGTTCATTAGCAAATCATGCCAAAAAGGACTAATCCTACTCACTGTATCCAATCAAAAATTGGTAAATTAAGTCTAAATTCAGAGGCTGTCTCAATATTTTGAATATCTTACGAAAGTTTGTCCCAAAGTCTGCATACCCTATAAAAAGGGCTGTTCATTACCTTTCATTTGGAAATCTAAATTATTTACAAACAATGAGTTACCTGCCACAGATATATTTGCATAAACCTTTGTGGAATGGTGCCCTGGTCTGATTGACGATTTCATCTCAGGGCGTCGGTGCGGGGATCCTCCGCGGGCAGGGCCGGCAGAACCTGGGGGCTATCATCGCCTTCAGTGGATTCGCTGTAGCAGTGGGAGCAGGTGCTCCTCTGATGTTGTACACTTCCCTAAAGCTGTATGGTAAGTAAAGTCATGTTATACCCCCTAAAGCTGTATGACTAAGGGCCATACCCACTTGCCAATTTTCTCAGAGTTGGTGGACAAATCGGTGCTAAAACCGCCGGCCGACTCTGAATGTCATCGGCCGACTCAAGAATTTAGTGACAATCTGTGTGTTGGTATGTCTTGCAAACTCAGAGTCGGCCGATGGCCACCTCAATGGCCACACTGACTGCCACACTGACTCATATTAAGGATGTTTGATAATTTAACTGAAGTCAACGGCCAACGGCGTCGGCTTCGGCCATCAGTCCGTTGGTCAGTTGCTATGGTGCTTTAGTAAAGTCTTATTATACCCCCTAAAGCCGTATGGTAAGTAAAGTCATGTTATACACCCCCTACAAACTGTATACATGGTAAGTAAAGTCATGTTATAGACCCCCTAAAACTGTATGGTAAGTAATAACATTTACCCATTGAAATCATGTATAAGATACAGATGATACCCTGTAAGATTCAATACAATTTACCCAGGTAACACAGGAACGTTTTTAGAACATCCAAAAGACGTCTGCTGTCATGTCCTGAAAACTTCCGAAATGAAAGTTTTTTTCTCAACATATAACCAGTTTTGGAGAGGTTTTGAAAACGTCATTAAAAAACGTCTTCGAAACGTCTTTTCTGAAAACGTTTTTAACTCAGCTTAAATGAAAGTTTCATTCTCAGCATATAACCAGTTATTAAAACGTTTTTTCTAAGCCCATATGAAACGTTATTAACTCATCTGAAATGAAAGTTTTTTTCTCAGTATATATAACCAGTTTTCAAAACGTATTTTTCCCAACCCATAGCAAACGTTTTTAACTCATCTAAAATGAAAGTTTTATTCTCAGCATATAACCAATTTACTGACCAGGTTAAAACCAGTTTTGTTTGGGTCAGGCATTCTGTTCATTTCATCCCATAAGGAATATTGAAATGCATAACACCTCAACCCATGATACTTCATGGCCAAGCTACACTTATTCTATCAAGTAGAATGTGTAATGTGTATAGCTTTTGAGCTTTTGACTGGATATTGATTCTGTCTGAAAGCCATGTATCCTTATCATACACAGGAAAGGTGTTTACATCTGGTAGCACCACATTTTGCTCTATTATGAATAAATTATCATATTATATTTTACTTGAATTAGATTTTCTAACTTTTTCTCATATCCTAAGAATAAATTGGATCACCTAAAATCATACATTTCAAATAATAATTGCTAAAATGAAAAACGTTTTTACAATATCAGTCAATCTAGTGCAGTGGAGCCCTCTGGTGGTTTATTGTGCTGCCCTCTATTGCAATCTAACAAATCATTGTCAATAAGACATCTTTACTGAGATGTTCTAAAAACGTTTTTTACAAGTTTGAAAAAAGACGTCATTACTAGGATGTTCTAAAAACGTTTTATATTGGTTGTGGAAAAAACCTCATATAGAAAAGGTTGATGTTTATATGACGTCCTAAGAAGGATGTCCTTAAAACGTTTTCAACTGGTTGTAGATAAAATGTCAGATAACAAACCTATATATGACGTTTTAGAAACGTTATTACAAAGTTGTTCTTAAAATGTTATACTAAAACGTTCTGGACACATCCTTTCCCAGTTGAGTAGAAAACGTCACATATATGACGTAAAAATAACGTTCTTATCTGGTATATGACGTTATGATGAGTTTAGAACGAGATAAAACGTTTTTAGAACGTTGTGTGTTATATAATGTGTGTGTCTTGTATCTGTTTTCTCTAGCTTTCTGGGGAGGATTGGCCATAGCCCTTACAGCAGAAGGTATCCTGTTCACCCTGATCATTCACTACAGTGACTGGGAAGGACAAGCCAGAGAGGTTTGTGTGGATCTAAGTTTTTATTCTATTCTAGAAATAATCTGTCCCCATGATCCTATATTCATAGGCCTTTCTGAGGGATTTAGGCTAAGTTTGTTGTTGGACAAGAAATGTTGAGATGAGACCCCCGGTCAAAACCACAATCATACAAAACCAAGTTTTTTTCCCCCACACAGTCGAAAAATAATACAGAAAAACTAGCTCACGCACATGTGAGAAAAATAAGAATAAGCCCTTCCCATATTGGATATACCTCAGGATGGACAAGGTTTGGACAAAATTAACATATTAGCCATTATCATCCCCTAGAGTGGGGGTTACCAAGAATTATAATTTCCTTTATCCCCAAGTACTGATAAAATATTATGATTTCTTATGTTTTACCAATTGACAGATTTGCAGGTTTGCCAGCAATCAAAATTATGTATTTCAGGGCAAAATAGGGTTGGACATTATAAATTGAGCTGAAAGGCATTGGTTCCTATGGGAAAAAGGCCAATGTATAAAGCGTCATTTTACAAATTTTAGAAGCAATTTGTCAACCAAATTGTTCATATTACACAACTATTTTCATGGAATGAGCACAGAAGCTAAAAATATTTCATAGTAAACCTAAATGTTAGTGTAAACTGGGATGGGCTCATTGGTGCAGTATGACAGCTGACAACCAGTTAGATGCCTGATACATTAATTTTGTTACATGGAAACAGGTCCCTGGCAACAACTAAGTAAGAGGTTACATAGTATAATAAGTCATCTAGTATAATAAAACGAGTCAGGTGCAATTAGCAAATGGATTTACCCTTGTTACTGCTCTCAGGCTAAAGCGCAAACCGCAGCAATAGCAATTGCTTCATGTCTTCTTACTTTGCACAGTGTATATATGTACTTCGTTAGAATGAATAACTCAAACAATGTTTTACCGAATGTGATATGTCACCGTAGGGTGAGATCACAACTGTCAGCCACAATTAAATGTTTGGTAAGTTCAGAGATATTTCTAAATTTTATTAAACTTTAGTGATTTCAGCTCTGTTCCCCATCGCTGCCCAAAACCTGCTTCCCTGTATCATGAACTCATGTCTTTTGTATTCTGTTTTGACAAAATTAATCTAATTATCAACCTATCAAAATTTTCATTTCCCCCAGGCTCTGGCGAGGGCTAAGGTTCTTCCCCAAATACATGAACTTGAAGTTTCAAATGAGAAAAATGAGAAGCGGCGTGAGTACACATTAATTTCATTTTGATTTATTTTTCAAAATTGAATTTATTGTTTGTGTGTTTATTCCTAGGCAAATTGTTTTGATTCAGAACTATCACAGGAAGGAAAGACAGTTATGATGAGTTACCAAGTATCCTGGCTTAATCAAAATTTATTGTTTTATATCGCTTATTCTTATAATACATTTTAATTTCATATGTCTATGTATAATAAAAATCAAGGTATTTTCCTTCACATTCTTTCATTTTCATATCTATTTTCCTCTTCATTGTGAAATAAAAACACAATGTCACAACAGTTAAAAAAACATTGTTTTATATCCTGTCAGCTTATGGTCTTTTGATACATTTGTCTCCATAGCTCTCATCAAAAATGGGGTGCCAACCAATTCAAAAGATAAGCAGAGCCAAATCAATGAAGAGAAGCAATTATTGGCGAAGGACAAACTAACCGATGAGACTCCGATTCGGACTATCATCATTCGCAGGACAGTTGTCCTGTTGTTTGCCCTGGCCATTCTTGTAGGGGGTATCCTAATGAGACTACTCTACACCAATAACATTGTGATACCCCTCAAAGTACCAACTGTCTCACCCACAACAATGGGAAACACCACCACATTATCATGGACAACATCTTCTGGTAGTAACAGTAGTTTGGGAGGATTTCTCTGATTGTAGCTGAAACAGATGAAATTGGTATGCTGTATTAGTAGGTAGAAAATTGGAAAATACATGAGAAGAAAATATTATGTTGGTGTTTTGTCTCATCATGAATCCCAAGCTTCAAAAGTGTAGGTTATGCCTTCCATGTTGAGGCTATATTTGTATTTGCTATATGCTACAAGGTTGACTGCTATTGAAAGGTAAATATTAACTGGGGGTCTAGAGAGCAGTGGGGAATACAGAAAAAACATGTATGTTCCTGTCCAGGGGTCGATCAAGGGAGTGGGGATCCAGGGGGTCCTGATCCCCCCTTTTAGGGGAGACTTGTACTTCACACAGAGAAGATAGATGTCTCTTGTGAATGTGCCAACCCATGACAGTTTTGTACTTGATCTATATAAATTTATGTGGACCCCCTTTCAAAATCCTGTATCCACCCCTTATTATTGTGTGTATCCTGATATGATTATAAAATGAATGGCAATTTGTGATTTCTCAAGTATCCTTAGAATTGCTTGTATGTGATTATCTTAATTTAGGTATTATGTACCATAATACTTCTTGTGCTTAGTCTTTGATTGTGCCAAAATCAGACTAACTTTAACCATTTCATATACAATAATAAGATGCCAAATTCATCAGTTTATGTTAGGAACTTAATTAGTTCTATGCAAATGAAAAATGTGATTGGGCGTAAAAAGAAATTGTGAGTATGTGGTCGCGAGTGCGAGTGAAGATCGCAAGCTGGGGTATGTCACATGTTGTGACTATAGACCTTTTGGTGATCTCCACATGGTTTTAACAAAAATGTTACACTGATTTGTCAATTCTAAGTAAAAGCGATTGTTGATTATGATCAAGTGATGTCATTTATAGTTAATGTTAGATGAATGTGTGTATTTCTATGTTTTCTTACTTGTAAATGATAAAGCCTTTAACATTTTCACTGCTAAATATATCATTCTACAGATCATTAGAACTGAGATATTGCCCCAAATATGAAATTGCCTAAATATTAAATTTTCTTTAGATTTATCTGCTAGATTTACTTTTTACGTAATTTTAATGAAATACTTCCAAATGTTGGCACTCTGTCAATTGGGCATTCTTGTTTTTGTAAATGTCCGCACTATATTCTATTGAGGGGTTTCCATGGCAACCAACAGTTGGTAAAATATCCATTCTATTTATTTCAAAGAGAATATGACAAAGTTATCTTGTTTCCACAAAAAACAGTTTGCAATTATCATGAATGAAACCAAATGTATGGCTTTTTAAAAATCAAATAATTGTCTACGAATTAACATTTTACACAATATTGGAAAGTTACAGTAAATTCTAGTTTATGTATATAGCTACTAGTTTGTTCAATTGGAAATCTATCATTTTCTAATGAACTGATGCTAGAATATTCAAATGCTCATATCTCTGGTTCTAATTGGACTTTTTGAGAAATTCTTTCACATACTGAGAGCTAAATATGCCCTCTTTAAAGACCATTCCTATGTTAATTTACTATAAAGTCACTTTGGTGGCTTCCCGCGGTGAAAGGGATAAAGTGTACACCAATATGGCGTCCTGTCAATTCTAAGTAAAATCGATGGTTGATTATGATCCAGTGATTTATAGTGAATACTAGATGAATGTATGTATTTTTGTATCTTACTAAAGCCTAGAAAGAGTATACCAGTGTGGCGTCATGTCAGTTTTGGAGAAATGACTCCCCAAGACTCTAAAAAAAGAGATAATAAAAAAATTGGAGAGTCCCCAAAACTCCAGAATTATTTTCCACTTTACTCAGTACCAACATTGGAATATCCAATGTTACTACAAGAAGACACTAAACTATTGAGTTTAGAGACCATAACTTTGTGCTTTTGATGGTCCTCAAAACATAATATCAAAATAGTGTGCAAATGACATTCAGGGCAATCTGATGTTATCAGGGAATCCAGATAGAAATTCAGCCAAATAGACAATATGTTCTTAAATTATTATCATAAGGTATGATTCAATCTTGTCTTTGGCATTACAGCACATCATTGTAAAACGTGCTAATGAATTGTTTACAATGAAAAGTGTTATGATTATAATGATAGCACATGTATCTATCCATTTTTATCATACCCTAGGGTCAATAGTTAAGAGTTTAATTAATCACTGATACAGGCAGGGGTATAACCAAAGTGCTATCACCCACCAGGGTGATACAGGAAAGTAGTTCCAGAAGCAGAAAAAAGTTTCGCTTGTTCGGTTAGTCTTTATTATCAATACCATTTGAACAGCTCCCATATACCTCCACAAATGGTACATACTTTGTTTGCTATCCTTATGTAATTGTGAAGACAGTATTACCTCTGGCCCATAGGCCACCGGACCAGGGGGGGGCGACCATAAACTATTCACAAATCTCAAATGCAATATAAGTCACAATTCCAAATTTTGGGTTTGTGAGAGATTCGTGGTCACGAAGCTGATGTTTTCATTTTTTTCCATTTTTTCTGTTTCCAAACTATTTCATTATATTATAATGTTCTTCTAATGTATATAAGAAAGTAATATATCCATAAATATACACTTTGTCAACCTTATTTTCAATGTTCAAGAAGGTTCGTGAATGCCCATTAAGAATCGTGAAAGTTTAGTGAGAGACAAAAACATTATCACGAATATTTGTGAATTTTTTATGGTCACCATCCCCGGGGACCATCAGTCTACCACTTGTACTCAATAGCTGGAGACTTACCGATAAAAATTCAACAAAACAAGACTTACACAAAGTGTTCCTCAACATAATTTATTACCTTCACAGCTTAGGTTGATAACCCACCTTAATTGCATCTAAAAAGCAAATGAAGAAATTGGAAGGTAGTACAGTTTGCGTTGATATATAAGTTCAATTTCATACATGCAAGTATTAAAAGGAGGCAGATCACAATGCAGTAACCAGAAATAATACTTTCATTATTATTGCTGGTGATGTTTAAAAAAGCAAAGTTGAATACCTCCAAATTGTCTTTTCTCACTTTTCCAAGAAGCTTTATGCCATGACCATGTATTTTAAGATGGAATGCATCCGTAAGCACTCTGCGCCGCTCACACCTCTGCTCCGGGAAATAGTCCGAGAGAGTACTCTCTGCTATGTAGGGAAAAATCTATATACCCCTGTATATTATTCCTACGCCACTGACCTAGAAATGGTGACCTAAAAGTAGTCTGCGGTTTTCGCTGGTCATATCTAGGTCACAGGGGCCAAGCCCAGTGGCAGCTACAGTGCAGAGATGATTCGCAGGATAGCGAGTGTCGAAGTTGCAGAGTGATCCAAAAGCACCAACCTGAATGACAGGGAAGCACGCACACCAGCACCATCTGGTGTCAAAACACAGATGTGACTCAACAGCCAGCATCACACAAAGAAAAACAAATGTGGGGTCTGATGATGCCTGATGAGACCCCGGTACCCCCACTTTCTGGGCCATGGGATTCGCATCAGCGTTCTAAAAGTCGCGGAGAGAGGGGTCATTTCAAGAAAAGTTCGCATGTCCGCGAAATTTGAAAAAAAGGGGTAGTTTTCACCATAAAATTCGCAAAAATTAGAAAAAAGGGGTGCTTTTTCATACAAAAAAACCCTAATTTCAAAATCAATAGATTCTAAATATAGAATTTCCCAACGTATATTACTGCAAATTGTACACATGTACTTGACAATTGTAAGGGTCTGAGAGCAAGTATTTTAGTAATTAATTTCATGTAGGGCCTATATAACATGACTAAATATTCGCATATTCTTTAAAAAGCGGGTGTTTTTGAAGCCCAAAAAATTCGTGTTTTAATCAAAAAAGGGGTCTTTTTGAGCCGAAAAATTCGTGAAAAGGGGGTATTTTTCATATTCGAGAACACTGATGAGTTCCCACCTATCTGGTTGAGTGGGGTTAACGGGAATTCTTAAATAAAACCAAATTCACCAACCTGTGAGATTTGAGAAAAGACTGACTCCAATCTCCAAGCAGATCACTCCACGGTGTTCTTTTCAAGGAGGGTAACAGAGCAGACCTTCTGTCGCGGAGATTGCTCTGACTCATAACACTCAACAGCCAATCAGAATGCTCAAACCTAGGTTACATATAATATTATAGGCTCCTGGTTACTACTAAGACCTCAGTCATAATGATGCAAATCGGAAGTATGAGACAGAAATTTGAAAAACTACCTGGTCACTTGTGGGGCCCTCGATGGGAGACATGGGGGACCCCAAAAGTCGCATGTCGAATATATTTTAAGAAATGGCCATGTCGTTGTGTCAAATTTACAGGTCAAGGGCCCCGCTTGTGGTTGCGGTGCCCTTGTACACACCTGCCACGATGGGTAATTCCCACCACTATGAATAAATGGATTTATTCTATATAAGTCTGTAATTTAATATCCCATGTGAAGCCTAGCAACATGAATTATAGTAATTATAACGTTATCACACAAAGAAAACTTCTGTAAGTAGGCCTACTGTCAATAAAAGATTTCTATCAGTATTCAGTATCTCTGTCAAGAATAACTACAACTGGGTACAAGAACTAGACAACTCAACAAGGGTAGTTTATAAAATATTTCAGATATTTATTACGAGCAGTTGTACAATGTAGTACTGAAGTACAGACGGAATGCTGGGAGGTGAATACAGCAGCAGTACATAAAGTTGGACAAATATTAACCTTAGGCAAAAAAGAACAAAGTTGTGTTCTGGTAACATTGTTAAAAAAAATTAAGGTACGTAGGTGGATTTAATTTTGTTCATTTTTATTAACTAACATAAATTATTAGACTCAGGTATTTCTGAAAAGTCAAAAACCACTCCAGATACCTCAACATCAATTTTCTGTATCCAAAAACACATCTCTTGATCATACATGAGCCATGTTCTCTCCTTTAAGATTTTTCTTCTTTTTTCGAAAACATTGTCAACAAAAAGCAGCTGGGTTACCTGAACAGAATAATTTCTTTTACGCCTTATCAACAAATCGAAGAGAACTGTTTATCAAGCCTGGCAGAAGTACAATCAATTGTTTTACAAAGCTTGCAGAAATATATAATATTATGTTGATTGCTGCACTACAACACCTATATTTATGTAACTTGAAGAAGACAACTAATATAGGTGAATACTTCCTAAAAGTGTTGCTCCCAAAACCATGCAAATTTATATATGATAGGATAATGTTGCAAATTACAAGATTGACAATAAATAAACTAAGTAGAACACACTGGAAAATGGGACTACTTCTTTCATTCTACCTTCACATACTTTAGACTTTAAATATGATAATGCAATTTCTGGCAAAGCACAAATGTTACCCTTTGGGTGCATAGAAATGAACAATGTTAGCCTACATAACATTTACACAATCGAATACGTTCCATAGCCTTTCGCAAGTTTCAACAGGACTTGTGGTGATCTTGTGTTTCGTAAGCACACATACATAAAAACATAGCATGCTTATATATACATACATATATGTTTGTATTTGTATATAAATATTTTACACACACATATATGTAATTATCATATTACTATTATGATTTCAAGAAAAGTTGTTTTCAGTAGAGGTTCACCCCCCAACTGTTTATGCCAACAGAGATTACCATCCTGTTTTATGTAAAGCCTTAGGACACATATAAAGCGACACAGACATGCAGTGTAAGGCACATACTTCTGTCATTATCCATAACATTATAGCGCAGATTCAGGGGATGTGGAAAATTTACCATAGTCTGCCACTGACATTTTAATAAGCTTATTGTAGGCTGGACAGGGGCGGATACATGATTTTTGAAAGTGGGGGGTCAGCATATAGGCTAAGTACTAAAACGGTGTGCTATCGCGCACATGTGAGGGGCATTTTCCCCTCTTTTTGTAGTTTAGGGGTCCACCAAAAAAGGGGGGGGGGGTGGTCAGGACCCCCTGGATACCCCCCCCCCCTGGATCCGCCCCTGCTGAGCCTATAACTTTCATATAATACTCTCTTGCCAGTTTAGACATTCACTCATACACTGCCAAAGGCATATCCACTCAGGAACGAGATCACTTTCCGCACTGAGAAAAAAAGTCACAAAAAGTATTTGGAAATCCATATTAAGAGGAAAAAGTGGCATATTGTTGTTTGAATATTGTGCCCTTTTTAATTTTTACTTTTGAATTGTAAGATCAGCTAAATGCAAAGCCCCCTTCCGATTCAGTCACATAAATGTTAAGTTTTCATGCACCTTAATTCTTTTGACACTAACACATTGTCTAGTTCACAGAACAATGAAGTTTTAAATTGAATAGGTGTTTATGACAGATGCAGTAATATCTATGTTTGACAGATTAAACTGTAACATGAATGTATCTGCACCAATCCGTCCCACAATGAACATGTCTACATAATGAACGCTGACCTAAAAGCCAAGATATTTGCCTTAGATACAGATGATATTGGCCATCAGGTTAATTTGGGTTTAATCTCTATTTTATACATCTTTGGTTCAGGTATCAAGAAGAACACAGCTATCTCTCTTTTGATTTGATTGTTTTGCAGATTGTTAATCTGTCATTATTCCATTGAAGTTGTATATCCACACCATTTGGTCTGTCTTGTGTAAGCTGATTTTTAGAAACCATATAGATAACTCTGTACTGTCATTAAAACCCAATTCAATAATAACCATGGTAATTAGAGTAAAAAGACCACAAACCATACTTTTTCTACTCCCTTCTCAGTCAATCTCAGAATAACTTGCAAGCAAGCCTATAAGTTACAGATATTCCTTTCACCTTAGCATTCAAGTTTAGGTCAGTTAAAATCACATGTAAAATCCTGGTCACATTGATCAATCCTCTATCCCTGCCTAAGACATGGAGTATATGCACTCTTATGAAAATGGGACATTGATATGATTGAATATGAATAGCATCTAGCCAATGGTGCACCCGATGCAACCACATCTACACAATACGATGCAACCATGTCTACACAATAGGCCCCTACACAACTGCAATATAGAATGCAGTTTTGCGGTCTCCATTGCGTTTACTGAAATATCGGTAATGCAGTATAGACCTGTAGGGAGTTTATGTTTGCGCATGCGTGTTCCTTTGGCGCCACTACCAGTCGGGGGTCAAGCCAACCTCCCAGCCAATGAGGAGTGTCCTTTTGTACCACGTGACACAACATGGCCGCCCCCATGGTACATCTCCCTACAGGCCTATATAGGCCTAGTCCATGCATTGTTTTTCCTAATTCTTTACTACAAAATGAAAACTGTAAATGCAGTGCAAACTGCAACACCAATGCACACCCTTACGAAGAATCGAGAACATTTCACAACTGCGGCCCTCTGAAATTACTCCACCGATATGAATGTAAGAAAGGAATGATGTAATAAAGCTGTTAAAGATGTAAATAAATGCATGACAATAAGTACATGAATAATCAAGGATAGCCAATAATATCTTTTCTCTGAAATATATATTTTTGGTTTACAACAGCAGATGCTATAGTGCAAATAATCATACAAATGTTAAAAAAAGCAAAGTAAAATCTTACTTCGGCCAAACCTGCCTTCTGTCAAGTACATATAGGCCTATCGCACTTCTATCTAATATTGTAGGCACAGAGAGGCCTAGCTCTGCAACTTTAGGCATATCAAAAAAATAGGTATTACTACTAGTATGTGATTGGTCCTATTTTCATGTCCAATTGAATGGCCCTTAACATTGGCACTACATCATAGCCATAATTCCCATATTCAACATGGGGACCAAGGCCTTTTAGTGCTTTAAAATATAATGATGTGGGACATTGATACTTCTAAAATTTGAACATGGGAAAATGGGAATAATGGGTGACAAAGACATGTGACATTAGCATTTCTAAAAGTAGAATTGACAAGGAACACCAAGACCCTTACCCTCAGGTTGCTAACATTTTCTCAGTGCATTACTAGTGCTAGTATTAGCATATACTTAGAGGGAGCCACAAGCAATGTTGTGTTAAAATGCGACAATATTTTGCAAATTTAGATAACTATAAGAATACATCCAAGGGTCAAACACTAGCTAGTGGTACACTTTTACCCATTGAACCTATAGATCTGGTCTGCAAGAAACAGCTCATTTTGTGGTCCTTTTATTGGGACATAGTGGTAGTTCAGATTCATTGTTAGATATCATAAATGCTATTTCATATTAAGTTGTGTACATTAACAGGAAGAATATTATCATTACACTTTCAATGTGCCATTAGAGTTGCATTTTAGTGAATTTACGAAAACATAAAAATGGTGACAGAAAATGTTCAGGTTTTTGAGTTGTTTCTTGTTTCCCAGATTGAATTCCATAAAATCCTGTCATGTATGCCCGTGGACAACTATGTTTATAAAGATCCCAATTTTGGTTTGGTGACCACAATTGACCACAAACAAGTTTAATTTTATTGTGATGAAGATGATTCCTGTTTCCACAGTTCATTTTTCTATTATGGGCCTCTGTTATGGTCATAGAATGGATTTTAATAGGTAATATTTTTTGCAGAATTTTGACCCTACATTGCTTTTGGCTCCCTTTAACCACCTAGGACATTCACCATGAAATATATAATCCAAAGATAGGCATTATCCCGTCACAGTAAAGTTGTAACATCTTAATGAACAACTAACTTGATTGCACACAAACAGGAAAGTTCACTGAACATTATTTTGCAGAAGAAAGTTCCAAGTTATCTTTGCACTGCAGAGTATAGATATAAAGTTCTCATTATGAAACCAATATTTTCAAAACAATTACAAACCCTATTTGGTTTTCCTTCTCTGCATCATTATGGAAATATTCAGATTCTGTTTACAGGAGAAATAACTCTTATCACATCACCACTATTGTTGTGTTTTCGTTCTGAGTTCCAATGGTAAAATCTATAAGCTTTCCTCTCAGCTTATGCACCCTTAAGGCTGTATTCCACTTGGTGATTTTACTCCAGATCTTGAAGATCAACGGTGATAATATGGCTATGTCATGTTATTTCAAAAAAGTGGAATATATACTTAATCCACCTCTATGAAGAGGGTAGTTTCAAACAGTTTTTCTGCTTCTCGGCTGAGGTTGGGGTCGCGGGCTCGACATCTCACTGACACCAGTACTCCGGGTACGATGTTCTTAAAGCGTACTGCCACAAGTGGTGCTTGATACGCGGGCTGTAATAAAAGAAATATAGCAATTAATATTGTACTGATGTACATGTAAAGCCTGTATTCCACATACCGATTTTAATTATGCTGATTTTGAATTTCTTTGATTTTCTCTGAGATTATGAAATAAGACCTTGCATCTCATATACCATTCAAAACAGAATTGCAAGAGCTTTCTTCTAATGTATCAAATATCTATTTTTGACCTTTATTCCCACTGCAGATCTTGAAAATCGGTAGGGAAATCGGTATGTGGAATACGACCTTTAGTTTGTAAAGATCGACATTTATTGTCAAATTTACATATTTTTAAAATTTGACCAAAAATCATTTAAGGAATGATTTTTCAAAAGCACGCCCGCTCCCTTTTCAAAATCCTGGAGCCTCTATTGAGATTGTCTCATGCTCCCCAGACCTTTACCCCCCTCTGCTAGTTATATTGCTCAACTCAGTACTGCATGCTGTCAGAAAGATAATAACACATTATGATGATGTATAAACGAATGGTCCTCTCTTCTTAGACAGTGACCGTGTAGTTGACTACATCATAATGGCCCAGATTAACAGCTACTGGAACCTGGGATAGCAACCAAAAGCACTTTCACAAATATTCGTGATGATGCTTTTGTCTCTCACAAACCTAGGGTGTGTCCAGAAAACAATCACGAACCTGTGTGAGTGTTTGTTTGTTTGTTTGTTTGTGGGGCTAGTTTAAAGTCCGGCCAACCCTTCATGAGGATTCTTTTACCAGACTGCACAAGGTAAAGCTTTTCATCTCGTTTTATGCCAGGGGGGTGGTGACCGACTATATGAAATGAGGTGCCTAATTGTATCAGTGGGACCCAATGCCCTCCTTATAGTGCTGCCACACTGGGATATCATGTCATAGGCCCACACAATAATCCCCCAGTCACATTATACTGACACCAGGCTGACCAGTCATGTTTCATGGTTCTTACTTTATATGAGTGCCAGGCAAGCAGTAACCACTGCCATTGTTATAGTCTTTGGTGTGACTTGGCCAGGGATAAATCCCAAGACCTCCCAGACTCAGAGCGGGCACTCTACTAATTGAGCTATTAAGTCTGGTCTTCCCATTTGTCGCCTTCTACAAACAGCAAGGGGCTGCTGGGGACCTATTCTTCCCAGGAGGTTCCCGAAGGAACCCCCATCCCGGATCCCCATGGGGACCTGTGTGAGTGCTCACAAACCTTCTAAAACATGCAAAATTACCTCTATAAAGTATTTATCTGTATATGATAAAGAAGAACATTAGAGTGTAATGAACAGATGAAATATTTTGGAAATGGAAAAAATGGAAAAAAATGAATACCTGAGATTTGTGACCACGAATCCACCATGATCCCCAAAACTTTGAATTGTGACTATTTATTGAAGTTGGGATTCATGACTTTTTTTTGGTTGCGCCCCACCCCCCGACTTCAAAGAGGACCACCAACATTGTAGTGGAAGAAACCCATTGGAGAGACAACTTTTTTTAACCATATTGCAGTTTTCAGAACATTTTCTCTCTCTCTCTCTCTCAAAAAAAGAAAAAACAATAGATGGTTGAACTCACCTGTCCTGTGTTGGGGAAGTACTTGGCATGGAATCCATAAACTGGGTCGATATCAAACTCACCGATGTTATCAATATCTGCATTTGCCTGAAATATAGAAATCCAATGTTATTGATATTCTGGATTCGTATGTACACATGAGGACCAGAGAACTCTAAAGCGCCATATCCACCAAGCGATTTTACCAACGATGGGCGACTCTACTTGATACAAATCAGCGATCACAATTGCACAGAGATCACAATCCCCCGGCGATTCCAAACGGGTATAGTGCACATTCTGGGTGACAGCTGACTGGTGACAGAATTGGCAGTTAAGTATCAAAATTGTTTGATATTACAGGCACCTTGTGACGACGACTGCTTCTCTCCAAGTAACCCGTCAATGGTAAAATCGCCCTTTACGATGTGTGGTATAGCCCACTTATAAGATCAAGTTGGGACCACATATGTTTAAGCATTATCAAAGGGGGATTTATACATAGTTATGCTGCTTGACTTGTCAGAACAATACAATGGAAATGTTACAGACAAGTGTGTCTCCCCACACAGAAAGGATGCTCCAGGCGGGAATTAAGCATTAAAGATGATGTTTTAAGCTTTCAAATGGTATCAAGTACATCAAAATTGGATAATTTTCAAGGAAGTTACAGCCTGTTGAACGCAGGACTGTCAGTATCCCTGAAAATGGCAAAAAGCCTGAATATTGAATATTTATCCAAATATTTATTAATAAATTAATATTGAGCCAAAAATTAACAAAAAAAACCTTAAAAACCTATTATCTGGATAACTTTTGATCTAGAAAAGATAATCTACTTTAGTTTGGACTGATACTATAATGAAGTCATGTTTTTCCAAATGGGTTACAATTTCTGACTTAAATCCTCGAGATGTTGTCGTTTCCATGGTAACCAAACATCTGATGTTAGGTAATATATGGGGGGAAAACATTCCATTAACATTCCAAATAGAATGTTTTCCCAACAATATGGAATGTTTAGAGTGGGATAACTGAATTCTACACAAAAAGTTGGTTTAAGACATTTTCATCCTTATTTTTTACAAATCTACCCATATCTCCCTTAATATTAGCCTTAGAGATTAAGATATAACCCCCCCGGAGCATCCTTTCTGTGTGGGGAGACACAAGTCTTTAGCAAAAGCCATATTTTTTCCTATTTTTTTTAGTGTTTCAGAGGCCTACCTGTGCAACAATTGGATGCGGAACAAGTGATACTGTATTGCATATTCATATTCTGATCTGTTTAGAATATTCCTCATCAAATATTTATGACTGACTAATAATATGATTATAATTAAAATTAAAATTATGTTTACCTTTGGTTCGCATGTGACTGGAACGTAGTCAACTGGTTTTGGTAACTTGTCAGACCCAGGGAGGTCATCAATGGTGTCGTTGGTGTAAAGTTTTGGCTTCCAGTTCTGTGGCTGAAAAAAAAGACAATCATTGAAAAAATTAGATTATACTTTTGGAAATTCAAATACAAATTAGAGCAAATTTTGTAGAGTAGAAGGTTTTGCGTGAGTTGTTCGATTATAGGGTCCAATTATGGGAAATGGTGACCTAAGGGGAGAAGGCATAACTTTGAACTTATCACCTCTTCCTTCAAAATAGTAGAAAACATACTATAATATAGACTATAGAATATTCATTATAGAATATAGAATATAGAATACTCATAAATATTCATGCTCATTTGAATTCTCCTCCTCTTAACACACTGGAGTGTGTCCCTGATTTGGCCCATGTATTCAGTTTTATGATGATTACCAATATCCAAAATGTAATTATTTCTCATAAAGGTCTTCATTCAACAAGTACTTTATGGTGAAAAATGTTATTGTCATAGTGACATTGTACTATTGACTATTCTTTGCACCCTCTAGAAAATTAACTTTCCATGCCAAATTACCCATAATGCAATATCCATGAATTGATAGGATGTTTTTCTGATCATAATCAAACCCTCTGGAAAATTGTACTCACATACACATTTTCAGGAAAATATGCATCATTAACCCCTCTGTTAATCAAAAACTTATGTAATAAATTAAATGGATTTAGAGCAAATTGCATGAGATCCCTTTAGGTTACACTATCATGTGCTTTGCTTTAACTGTTCTGCCTTCAAAATGTCATGCTCTAGCGATTCAAAGACTCTTGTGAAACATTCATTCTATCCTTAGTTTATAGGATAACTGACTAATAAAATGTTATGATAGACTAGGTCACACTCTATGTGACTGTATAACAGGCCAATATCTACTGGCTATTTCTTAAATTACAAGAAAACAATTACAAATAAAACACTTTTAAGATGCATTTCACATCGTCTACTAGGGTTATACGGTGGCCAAATAATGTAAACCCTTTCCAACCCTGGGAACAAGCACTTCAAAGTACTGTGGAAATGTGATTCAAGCTTTATTTAAGGCTTTAATTAAGAAAAAATTACTTACTGCTTTAAGTTGTAGAATGATAACTGGTTGTCCGTCGAAGTACCCAAATTCTGATGCAGCATTGGCAGTATCTGTTATATCTGATGTATTAAACAAGCAGGCAGCCTGCTCGTTGGGAAGTTGGGGATCTCTGTCTGCACAGTCATACAGGTCGTTTTTATACTTGTCAGCATGAGCCTTGTACCCTGTGAAAATACAATATATACTTAAAGGGAGCCAAAACCAATGTAGGGTCAAAATTTTACAAATTCTGTTAACTGTTGAAATATATTCTATGGCCATACCCTGGGCATGTGGTAAAATATAGACTCCGAATGCAGACTTAAACTACATCAAAATACAATAAAACTACTTCTCTATCAATTTTGGTGACCCACCAAAATTGGTTTGTTTACAAACATTGCTGTATACAGGCATACAATGACAGGAGTATTATGGAATTCAAGTGAAGTTATAGCTAGTTATCATGATTTATACTAAAGTAATGGCTAAGGTTAGACTCTTAGAATGTATTTCCATAGTTATTTAAGTTTTCAAAATTTTGTCATATTTTGACACAACATTGCTTTTGGCTCCCTTTAAGGTAGGAAACGAGGATGTATATTGCCTGGAATTGCTGAGTCAGGAATAAATAAATAAGTCGGCCCTTTTATTTAAATAAACAATAAAAACAGAAAATAATTCAAGAACCAGGAGGGAACAAGTGAGGCTTATGGTGACTTGAAAACACTGATTGCTGGCAAATATATCATGTGACTTACATATTGCTCATGAATAATAATGAGTTTCGCCTCTGATACAGATCCATACATGTTTCAAAAAATATATATTAATATAATGATAATAATTATATTACACATAATGAGTCACTGTGCAATTAAGAAGATGGGTCCCCATGAGGCAAATAAACCTACAGGAATTGATGTATTTCATTGGCTGACCAGTGTTAAAGTCAGGTTTCCACAGAATGACAAACGTCAAAAAAACAACATTAACCCTTTCCAACCACATCGACTACTGGCCCGAATAAGCATTCAATATTCAGGATGGGGAGGGTTAACACTTGCTGGCCGCCATGGCATGCATGGTTTGTTGTTCTGTAGAAATCCACCTTTTCTCTTTCAATTACCAGCAACTTGTGCTTGTTCAATTGAATATATAAAGTTGCTCTAGGTTGTGATTTTTTGTATATACTAGCACATTGATTAAGTGTACAAATCCCATCATGATCCACTATTTACTCAATAAAAGATATATTATGTTACATGATGAATTGGGACTTCTTAAACTCTCAATCAGGGCCAGATCCAGGAAGTGGGGATGGTTCCATATGGTGGAGACTTTAACTTTATACAAAGAAATAATCTTGCCTTGCACAAGAAAATTTGCAATATTTTTGTACTTGGCCCATATGCTGACCCCCCCAACCCCCAACCCCCCCCCCACTCCTTTTATTTTGTTATCAAAATCCTGTATCCATTCTTGCTTTTTAATGAGTCATTACTTACCTGCTAACAGTCCATTAAGGCTATCTATGTACTTTTGATTGGCTTCTCTGTCTCCTTGCTCAACATGTATGAGGTTGCCATCCACCTCCGGATAAACACGTAAAGCTACAAAAAAGAGATACATTGACAACAATTAATAGATATTCATATATATTACATTCCCTGCTCACAACAAAAAATATAATTGCATCCTCCTGTCTTTAAAATAGATAGGGTCTGTCAGGCAATTGCAACAGGACAATTCTCTTTCTTTCCAAAAAATTTTCAGGTCACTTTTAAATTCTTGACAGGTTTCCTTTACAAGATCTCTCTATAGCCTTTAATGTACCTTAATGGCCCCATCTACAAACCTTGAATTGAAGGGCATCAAAGACCTAGTTTTCACAGTACACATACCTTGTTCTGGGAGCTTGTTTTTGGCTACTGCCACTGCTATGATGATTATGAGTAGTATGATTAACAAGACTACAACTATGCCAATGATGATGCGCTTGTTGGCCGGTTTACGCCAACCTTGCTTCTGTTCCTTTGGGCGGTAGACTGTCTCGTTATAAACTCCGCCCTGCCCACCAGACTCCATGATTACTTCTTATGATCTGTAAAAAGGTAAACAAAGAAATTATTGTAGGTTTACGCCAACTCTACTTCAGTTCCTTTGGGTGGTAGACTGTCTCGTTATAAACAGCGCCCTGCCCACCAGACTCCATGATTACTTCTTATGATCTGTAAAAAGGTAAACAAAGACAGACAGAAATTATTGTAGGTTTACGCCAATTCTGCTTCAGTTCCTTTGGGCGGTAGACTGTCTCATTATAAACACCAGAAACATTATTGGTCAGGCTGGCCTAATTCCCCAACCCACAGGTTATAACCCGACTTTATTTAAGCAGCAAATTCACTTCAACTCCATCCAAGAACGATGTAGATGTTTGTAGAAATCGGAGTGTACTGCTGGTTGTACCAGGATATATGCTGGTATATGAACTCAACCATACACGTCACTTTGAAATAAAGGCAGAACTAGGGGGGCATTCCATAGAAATTTTGCGATAATTGTGTTTAGGATACAATACGATACCAAAAAATGTTATCGCAAAATGGATTTTACTTTTTCTTTTTTCCCCATTTTTTTCTAAATCAAACTTAAACTACTGTAAAACCCCTAATTTAAGCCGCGGCTTAAATAAGGGTTAGTTTGTGAAATGAAATCTTATAAGGCCTCCACTTTAAGGGTGCGGCTTAAATTAGGGGTTTACATAACCTTGAATTCAATGGCACACAATACAAAATTATGAAAAAACATGTCCACAGATAAACCCTAAAGTTGGGGTGCGGCTTAAATTAGGGTGCGGCCTAAATTAGGGGTTTTACGGTATATAGCATCCTTCCTTGGTCTCAAACATATATTTTTATGTATTACTCTGTGAACTTATTGTGACGATATTACCGTGAGGCCTTGACGATCATTTTTTGAGTATCGTGAATTTTGTAAGGACATGCTTTGACTCGCGATAATTATCTCCAAATTTCTATGGAAGGCTATCCAGTACCCAGCAAAGAGATGTACTCTGGGCGGTAACTGGAGAACTTAGTCCACTGTCAAACTTGGGCCGGAAGAATTTGGGCGAATTTGGGCCACTGGAGAACTCGGTCCAATGATGTTTTGGCAATTCTCAACCCACAAACTGTAGAATAGGGACAAGTTAGCCACTTAGGTATGAATCCTGGAGATCTATTAGAAGAGAGGGATATTTGTTAGTTTGCTTCCCTTGACATAATCTACTTTCCAGCCCTAGTGACCCGACCCCTCCTATATTCCAGTTCTCCAGTATTTGTATGGGCTGCAAAGGTTTAATTCACAGATGTTGCAGAGCTAACTTGCCTTATTATAATTATGCATGTCTTTTTCAACAGCATGGCGCCCTGTTAGGGGATAGACATGAACTAAACAATTGGGATATGGGTTCATATGGTCCATGGCCCGTCGCATAACCAAACGCTCGCTGTAGGGAGAGAAACAGCGAGGGTTTGGCAAAGTCTCGCTACTATACGCGAAATTCGACATCAATTTTCACCCATTTCTAATCATTTTCCTGGGCTGAAAATTTCAGGGATTTTAGATCTAAATGTCTAGTTTTTAGAACTTTTTACAGAACTAAAATCGGTTGCTTAGAACACCCACAAATCAACAGGGGGACCCATCGCAACAGGGACGTCCTTGTTGCGAGAGTGGTGTGCCAATGTTCGCAACAGCGAGACCCGTTATGCGACGGGGCACCAGGGATTAAACAGTTGGGTACAAAGTGTCTATGGGAGGGTTCACTGCACAGGCTCATGAAAAAGGTATATAGTATCGATTTTAGGGGTGTGGCCCAAGATTGATCGCTCATACAATACTGCCTCATTGGCACAACACATGTATGCTATAATGTCTTTTAATGATGCAGCATTAACAAAACATGATTTAACAAACTAAGAACAATGAGGATAATATTTCCTGAGGCATCAACATCCTCTTTGTAGGTACTTGGACCTATTAAGCATGTAGATGTAAAACATAGATTTCTCAGTGTAAACGCACCTTTAGCTGGACCCTAGACCCTAGACCCTTAAAGTTGTGACTGTCTGTGCGACATGGCCATTTCTCAAAATCAACATGTGTCAGACATGGAGCTTGGTGACATGAAAAAGGGACATGACAGGGATCATTTCTTGAATCAGACATGTGACATGAGATCTTAGAGCCGACATGGGACATGATAAATTAAGTGAGACTCATTTCTGAGACTCAACATGCAACATAGGGACCCCCCCCCCCCCCCCCCATCAAGGGCACCTTTTATGTGACCACATGCACCAGCGAAGACTAGTCCTTCCATGACCAAGTTCTCTCCTGCATACTAGTTTGAGCAGCTAGTCTCCTTGTATGTAAAAACAGTCTATGTGTGCCGCCCAGCCTGGTATTGATTGGTGTTCAGCGCTACACTCACACGTTGTAAAACATCAGCAGACTGAGGTGTCAGGACTCTGACACATGCCAATAGAGAGCTGCTAAATAGTCAGCTGAGCCTAGAGGTTAATACTAACAGAGAAATAGTGCCTTTGTAGGAAACGTCTATAACTCTGCGGAAAAGAAATACATAAGTGCCAATTATAAAAGACATGAGGGGAATAACATAGACATGAGCATCAAGTACATAGGCTTTTTAAGTATAATTATTGTATAATTATGTATAAAAATGCCGAATCCAGAAAAATATAACTAGGTCAACCATACCAACTGCGGGCGCAGGTGAAGGGCGAATCTGGTGGATTTGGGATTTCAAAAAAAGGGGTGGGGGTGCTTTAGGAAAAATATTACCACTATTATTACATTTAAACTTAATTTCTGGCCGTATCCATAGAGGGGGAACCAGGACTTTTTTTCAGTATAAAGACCACCTTTCTAAAATTCCTGGATCATACCCTGAAACTGGACGGCCCCAAATATAGGTGGAGAGTTTGTGGTTTGTCCCAGCCTCTCAGTCCAGCCATCCTTGAGAACGAGACACATGTCAGCCTACTGGCTATCGTCAACAATGACCAAGGCCATGTTTGGTCAAGCTCCAACCCACTGTTGTTTGTTTAACCATTTGGCCCATACATAATGGGACGTATAACAACGAACGATGCTTTTGTCAAATCATGCACTGTTGTGCAAAGATCAAGCATTAGATTTCACCCATTTGGGTTGATTTTTCCGGGCTAAAAATCCCAAGGATTTTATATCAAAATGTTTATATTTGCATTTATTATATAATGTATTTATTAAAGATTGTAATAACAGGACAACTGTTACAGGGATGCCACTGGAGCCTTAGAACAAAAACTAAACATTTTGTCAATATCAGAAATTACTCTGTATACAATATGCAATACCAGAGAGTTGTCAGTTGGCGATTCTTTAAACTATTCTCTTAAAATAACGGAATAAATGACATTCTCGGAACACTGGTAACCATAACTATTTGCAATAATGCGATATACTATTGGAGTATCCTCGTTTTCTGAAGGCAGAATTTGCCAAGTTTGACGCGAATATATGCAAAACGTACTAAAGAATTCACTTGAATTGCGCTGGGTTACTTATGTAAAAAAGACTCTCTCTCTCAAGTACTCTAATTTCTATGTTGAACATATATTTTGCATATTAGGTGCTTTGCTTTTTTGCTAATATCTTACCGCTATTCAATCGTATTCAGATTTTGAGTATATGATACTTCTATTATCATTGAGCATACTTAAATGAAAATGTAATAATACTATGGACTAAATAAAATTTCACATTGAATGCGCGAAATTATAATTGCATCAAAATGCATGTATAATACATACATGCACGCGAACATTGGCAATGCGAAAATATGTCTGTTTAAAGAATTCCTGACTATGTCCATAATCTTCTATTCTTATCCCCATGTCATTATCCCTTATGCCAAAGTATATAGAGTCATGTGTCCCCCATCACAAACTGAGAGGATGCTATACTATTGACATGTACGAAGGCAGATAAAGGCCATGTGGGGGTCTCCCTGTCATGGCTAAACTGAGAAAGCTGCCAAACCAAGCTGACGTTCTCCCCTCAAAGAATAGTTAGGCTTGGTTTACCGATATCCACTGTGCAAACCACTAATTACATGTTCGACGCAATGACTCTTGACCCTAAAATTCTAAGTTGACATATGCATTCAACAAGTTTGTTAATAAGGATCTCCAAGGATGTGGAAGAACACCTTGCTTCTCTTATCAAATCTATTCTAATAGATAGGCACATTAAATTATAACAGATATGGAAAACGCATAGCTGATTTATGATATCGTATTCCATAAAGCCATGTATGCATCCTTGCCGTTCAAGTAACATCAACCACACAGATACATAGAGATGCATAAGATATGTATGTCTATGCATCAACTAAGACGTTATCATAATTATTAGATTATCACGTGCACATCAATGCCATCTTAGAAACAAAGTGATATGAATGATAGAAGCATTATAAATAGGGGGTGCCCCTTGGTGTCTGGAACCTCCTTGGATTTTCGAAATATAAGAAAATTTGTGACAACAATATTGAATGGAACCCCTTTAATTTACCTGAAATTACGTAGGAACCCCCTTTAATTTCAGGGCTAGGTACGCCCTAGCAATACTTGATAATTATTCTAAACACAACCAAAATAAATATCCATTAAACTTTCTCCTTACCTGTATTCCACCTTAATTCCCTGGGTGCATTAATGCACTGAGACTCCAGCAGTGGTGACCCAGTGTCTACTTATAACGTGTTTACAAAGTGTAACGTGTGCCTGAGTCATACACACAGTGACTACCTTACTAACACTCTGCAACGCGACACCCTCGCCTCAGCTAAGCGACTCTTCCCAGGCGCGTACAGCGTCCCGCTGGAGAATGCCTCAATACGTGTTTGCATGACTAACAACTACCTGTGGGGCCTCCGATGGGGGTACCAATGCCAAACACCTATTTCTAGATATGGCAAAATACCATTGATTTTCCTGTCGCACATTTTTCTATGGAATTCAAAATACTCTAATGTCCCATGTTTCTATTTTTAGGCTGATTTTTTGTCACTAGAGTCTTCAACTTTACCATTCTGTGACTATGGAAATCCGGAAATTTGTGAGACCAACGTTCCTGATTTTAGGCAGGACGAATTAAAATGAACAAAATCTTATACATCTAGTCTGCACATTCAGACACTAAAACGTACCTCTCGAGATACCCTTTCTATTGGCTGACGACAAATATTTTCAAAATTGCAATATTGTCTTCTCACAATTATATAATGACTTGTGAATATGGTACAACCAGAGGAAATAGGAAAAGGAAGGGAAAATGGCAGCACTGGTCGAATTTTAAAAAATAGTATATATTTTTAATTCGACCAGTGATGCAATTTTTCCCTTCTTTTAACATTAATTCTTTTACGGTTTGTGTTTAAAGGGTTAAATCTGTGAGGTGAGGGTTTAATGTTTAAAGGGTTAAACCTGGGTTGAGGGGTTTGTGACTAGAGGGTTAAGCCTGTGAGGTGAGAGGTTGGTGTATAAAGGGTTAAACCTGAGGTATATTATCATTATATAATATAATAATATATATTGTATATTAAAAAAGATCTGATTGTCGCATTATAAATTTTAGTGGTCTGGGGCCCCCTACCTGTCACTCAGCTGAGTGCGGAGTGGTGGGCAGTGATGATGCTGGCGTTACTGACAGCTTGCCGGGGATGTGACAGTCCCCTCTCCACTCCCCAAACCCAAACAACACACCCCTACAAGCTGACAGTGGGTCAACGGACCTGTCCAGTCCTCCAGGATCCTTTTACCACCCTGGAGTAACAGTCTAACTGTTATAATAACCCTCACTGACCTGGAAATGGTGCTTGTGGTTGAAGAAGACCGACTGTTGGGTTCCTGTGTGGTTCTAGTTCGCGACGCTGACACTGAGTGGCGCTGCGGGGGTTGTCCCAGATTCTACCTGAAGTGACCTAGACTGTAGTTACAGCCAAGGAGGTTAGACACGTTAACTGGTTAGAATGGGAAAGCTAAGGGGGTCAGAGACGGACTATTCTATAGGTGACCTGGTTCGACGCCTCAAGAATGCCGCCTATAGACCTTTTTCAATAGTGGATATTAGTGTGGCGCCCTGATAGTGGTAGAGCCTGAACCAATGAATTAAGGTGCGGTATGGATTCCTATAGGCCTAAGTGTAACGTATACAAGTACAGTTCAGCGAGGGGAGGGTGTGCATCCCCTCCTTTTTTGGGGTAAAATTTAGATTTTTAAATGTTGCCTGTAGACCTTTTAATGTTGTCTATAGACCTTTCTATAAGCAGTAGTAGCAGTAGAAATTTTATTGACAGTTAAAAAGTCAAGGTTAACTTAGGCCTATATATTAGCACGCCACCACCTTTTCAAAAAGCTTGACCCGCCATATAGAATACCTATAGATCCACCTCTGATATGTGCCCATCCTAAAAGAATTATATAGATATATTGAGTATATGTGGCACTAAAATTATCAATATTTAATTGCCAAAATTAGTCAATATATACCCAAAATGACGGTATGACATGACTTGCTTTTCCATATATATATGTGCGTTGCGGATGCGTTTTTTCCATATATGGTATGCGGAGGCTATGCGTTTTTCCATATGGAATTCCGGATAGCCTCCGCATACCCTATATGGAAAAAAACGCATCCGCAACGCACATATGGAAAAGCACCTGGGGGGGGGGGGGGGGGGGGGCTTGGGGCGCGCATGTGGCGCGCGGTCACGGAATAGACTCTAACCCAAACCTCAGTTACTGGTTACGGTCCAGTGGTAGTCGGACAAACAAACCCACGTGAGAAAGGACTCTGGGGATATCCCATTAGCTACAGTTAAACCAGAACTTTTATCATAAAAAGAGAAAAAAAGATGTTGAAATACGCACCATGCACTTCGAATTCACACACCAGCTAATGTATAGGCCTACGTATATATATATCAGAAAAAGGATGAAGGTTTCTGCTTTTGATACATGTAAACACTATTTTGCAACTCTGTATGTATCAAAAACTACAGGCAGTTTAACATTGGAAATTTACATATCAATGGTCAAAGAGAAAATAACCCCAAGCTTGTCCAACCAACAACGCTGTGGCTGGGCGCCTCAATTTCCTACACAATGCATGGTGGTCCCCCAACCCCCTTTTTATCAAATCTCTGGATCCGTCTTTGTAGTGGTTAGGCCTACTTCCAGTGCTATATTTTGTGTACTATAGACCTTGTGCAGAAACGGTCACATGACCATATTTTGGTGATCACCATGTGGTTCCCCTGACCATGTGATAAAGAAATAAGAGATTTATTAATTCTAGATAATCAAAATTTTTGGAAACGTTCCCATTGGTTTGTGCTAAAAGTGAATTCGACATAAGTACATCTTGCAAATGTTTTAGAATAGTAAATAACAATAGTTCCAAATTGATCACCAATATGGCTGCCAGCCCATTATAGGAGATGTGACGTACGCATCATATTCACAATGTCTATACCATAACTAGGATTCCGCCTTGCTAGCTATGAGAAGGGGCCTTACACAGCCAATCAAATCCAAGCTCAGTCCCAAGACAGGTGACTTCCCACAGCTCTGTAAGGAAAGACTCATTTACCTGTAAATCTTGCAGATTGATATGATAACAAGTATCACCTAGTATATTGGTTATTCACATACTTTTTCTTGTTTCTTGTTAACCGGGTTTGAATTGTTTATTGACAAGTGGTCACTGTACCCAGCCAAGCTGCAACATAAAACAAAATCTTCAACCATGCTTTTTAAGTCAGTCTGTTACTTATATTACTAAGATGACACGTAAGAATTACACTATTTATGGTGAGGTTTCAACCTCACCAAATCAGAACGTTATTACAACATTATTTTTTTGTGAGGTTCGGATGAAACGAAAACCTGTTTAGGTTGAAAGATGTAACCAGAATGAATGTTATGATA
The DNA here is from genome assembly GCA_936440205.1 of Lepidonotus clava. Taxonomy (NCBI): domain Eukaryota; kingdom Metazoa; phylum Annelida; class Polychaeta; order Phyllodocida; family Polynoidae; genus Lepidonotus; species Lepidonotus clava. The sequence continues at coordinate 17,536,849 of OW387146.1, forward strand.
ACATCACAGTGCAATGTCACAGCAGTATGTTGCAGCAACGTTATTGTCAGCCATCAAAATAAAGTAACAAGAACCGATACAGAACTAAACAGAACATTGCTGCAATGATATAATAACGTCACATACTTGGCTGAGTATTCATTCAGATGGTCTAAGCGACACTACTTGTTTTCTTCTCATAGCAGATGCATGTATAGCATAGCTATAATAACAAGTCAAGATACAACAGAGGATTCTTGTTTATTGTTTATTGTCTACATGCAACATAATTAATGCCCTTTATGCAATGAATAATTTACATGCATGTTTGTCAAGAAAGTCTACATGTTAGAATGGAATGGAAACTTCAAGAAATGCAGGATGATTCAAACAAACATCAGGATAATCTGCAACACATTTGGAAAATGATACCAAACACTATAACTATGAAATAATCATATGTATACTTATACATTGATGATAGACTAACACTTCAATGTCATATAACTTTTCAGACTAGATCCCTGCTGAAGGCTTGCCATTGCCTTTGATATACAATAATTTGCGATGAATAGTTTCTTTTTCCAAATCAAATGATAATCACTGGAGAAGGGTGCTGGTTTTAATTACTTTTTGCCAGGCAACACATACAAAGAATGTGCCATGCATGATACATTTTTATATCTATTGTTATGACTTGTTTGAGAAGTCTCATTATCTAGATAATTGTTCTACCTCCTAGAAGTCAGTGCTGAACCTTTTACATAAGAACATTTTACAGTGAGTCCTGTCTCCCAACGCCACTCTCACACACACTTTTAGGTAGCGATACATACAACCGTATGATGTTTAAGTACTAGAGCCTATACATCATTGAAGCTATACCTAGTATAATAGGATCAGTTCTGTGGAAAACTGCCTTAGTTTAAAGTGACATCTTGCTGCCTCAGCCTAGATAATTGATTTATTATGGTAAATCCTGTGAAAGGTTGACCATAATTATGTAACATTTTTTTATAGTAGCGATACACAAACACCCCTTATTAAAGTAAAATATAAATATAAATATAATTATAAAAACAGTTTAGCTGTCTACAATCTTACAATGGTTCTGTTCTCCCAGGTGACTATTTAAACCCTAGTCGCCGTCCTTTATTTTTACAAAAATATTAAACATGTTTGATCTGTAGCCTAATTTGTTGGCCAAACAGATTAGTAGGAAACTTCAGTGATACTAAAGGCCATATTCCACTTTATGCAACCTTCTCCTGGTGGCTATACACTGATGTTAGTTGCGAGCGATAGTCTGCTTTATCCAGTTGGTATATGTGCTGACTCTGGTGAACACTCCGGGGTAGTCTGCAGGGTAGTTCGCTGCAGTGAATGATGCTATACCAGCCTGATACCATGTGTTTCCCTTCTTACACACCAGGGGGCCACCACTGTCACCCTAGAAATACAGGAATATTATAAAATTATGTTGTCACATAAAAATAATTCAATAAAGATCATTTTATTGAATCTAGTTACGAACATTCAATTACTGAATGTTTGCTAAACTCATGAAAAACAGTAGATTTAGTTTAAACTCTTTGAAAGAGTATGCTTGGTTTCTTCTGTTGGTATCTTTTGAAACTCATGTCAATTTTCTGCCCCCCCCCTGCTTTTTTTTTATATATTATTTCTGGCCTAAAAGGCATGACTTTAAGAAAACATCTGGCTTAATTCAATCAACTTCAATAACAGCTAAACCAGATCTAGTACCCACACTTTCCCTAATTGGTGTATTTGAATATTCTAAAAAATTTTTTGCTATAGATTAAACAATTTACCACAGCATGATAGTATATCCTATGACCAGAAGAGCAAAAAGACAGAATACTATCAATTTAAATCATCTTTTAGAATGATGAGTCTTTTAAGGTTTGACGTCATGCTCATAAACCTGAAAAACCTCCCCTTATGTTTCAGCCTCAGCCTCATAATGGCTCATCGACAAAATTATGCATATTATATCTAAAAGTCTTACAAATTGTGTGAAAGGCCCTAAAACACTTCACATCATGAGCTGTGATATGAAGATGTCACAGAGAAATCAAACCTATTTAAGACAACATTCTTTGTTACACCTGTGTAAAACACTCCAAAATGCCAATTGCAAACAATGATATCACTTCTGATTGCAAATTTTCTGTAATATCATCTCATCATTCTGTAGCTCAAAGTTGTTTAGTGTAATACTTACAGGGCAGATGCCAAGGCCAGAAGCCTGGTGTCCTGCACACAGCCGGGTTGCAGCAGGAATCTGCCACTGCAGGGCACATTTAGAGTCCTTCCATTTTGGGAGAACCACTTGGAAGGCTACATCAGCTGCTCGCCCACCTACAGGAATGGATGATATTAGGTTAGCATGTTCTGTCTTACGCTAAGCCATATCATTATGGCAGCAGGCTATAGGGGGCCCTTGATGGGGGGGGGGGGTCCCGCTGTCACGTGTCAAATTTAAGAAATACCCTTGTCGCTGTATCAAATTTAGGGGTCTAGAGCCATTCCCCGAAACACCAAGGGTTGACAAATCCATTGAGGACCTCAACACAGGTTTGCTATACATAATGCCCTAACAATATATTGAACCAAAACTGTGAGCCTTATAGTAGCCAGGCTATAGAAATACAATTCACTATTACTTCCTTTGATACCCTACCGGGTGATAACATTGTGATAGCTTTCCCTCTCTCAGTGCTGAATAATTATAAAATCCTTTAAGTACTACTGAACCTTTATCATCCCAGGTCATAATTTACCACAGAACATACTCACCACCTTTGGTGCAGCCCCAGCCCTTGAAGATACATCTCTGGTCATCAGCTGGGAAACTCGCGTCCCCAGCAGGGGCCAAGGGTACACTCTGGATGTCCTCCACATGGTGGGGTTCTGCGGGAACCGGCTCAGTCAACTTCACCAGGGCGATGTCATTCTGCCATTTGCCTACAGGGGGAAGCAGCAAAAGGGAATTGAAATCAAAGGTTACTAAACAGCTGCAACCTAAGATTCTTCCATAATCATCAGAACAACTATACCATTCTGGTTTATCACTAGTACCTGGTGAGCTAGTTGACCTATTTTAACCCTGTGTGTATTGATGTTATTAGATAGGTGTATGAAAAAAGGGTATAGTCACAGAGGTGTTTGTATAAGAGAGTAGTAGATGCATTGCACCAAGGTGTGTTAGAGTTCAAGGGTTACCTGTAAAATTATTTACTGGTAACTATAATCACAGACTAGATATTGATGAATAAGGACTCGCTATTTCCGTGTGGCAATATTGTCTAGTACTCAAAGTAGCAGTATAGATTTTGTTATTTTATTTCGAAATATTACCTGGAGAAGATATTTCAGTCCTTACATAATAATATTGATTATTCTAGAATCAGTCTTCCGGTCAACCCAGGAATTGTGCCCTGGCTTATGACTCTAAAGAACTCTGAGTCCAGTCTAGATCTATTTGGCCGGACATGCCCTATTAATCAGATGTGTTGTAACTTACTCTCCTTGGTGCCTACATAGTTGGGGTGGATGATGATTTTCTGTGCTTGGATCACCCAGTCCTTCCAGTCATCCTTGTTTACTATGTCTCCTACCAGGCCTTTGAAATCATCCCACAGGGTTGACTGAAACCAGGTGAATGAAAAAGTATAGCATGTTGTTTTGCATGAAGACCCCTGAACCTGTACACTAGAAATTCAAATATCATGATAAAAACAGGGGAGAGGCACAGGCCCTATAGGCCTTTTTAAATATACACCTGCACTGCCTTTACACAATTTTTTAATTGTTAGAATATTCGTACTAATGATGCAACTTTTCAAATGAAATTGAGATATCCAAAGTACCTACCTCTCTATCAGTGTCTCCAAACCGTGCCTTCCAGTACTTTGGGTCTAGGCCTTGCCTACTGAAAAAAAGTAACAGATATTCTATTGAGATTGTCAGTTTGGTTTTTAAAGTTTGTGTTACCTTACACTACTTCTGGTTCTGGACCAGGGAAGACTTAAAAAGCTATCAGCAGCTAAGTAAGAAATGATTACAAGATCAGCTTTGTAAATACCTATTGCTAAAAGAGGTAAGTAGTAATTAAAATGATAGATATCAAAAACAAAAATGTAATTATCAGAAAATGATTATTGTATGAAAAATAAAAAAGTAAATTGAAGTTAAAACTAGAAAATATCAACAACAAACAACAACAAACAACAATAATTATAACAACAAGTAACTGGTCCATACCCATTCTTGCCGACATAGAAGCAGTGGGCAGCGGTCAGAATCCACTGTCGGTCAATAAGGGAAGCCCCACAGAAGAACTTGTCAGATGACAATGTCACCCCGAAAAACGTCCTCGTTGGGATCTTACCCTGGGAGAATAGTAATTATAGGGAGGTTTAGATATGTCTACAAAATCTAAAAGGTGTGTTTTTTTTAATTCTATATTTGCCACAAAGCTTTCATACTTGATATTCCAAGCTATTTAAATTGTAAGTGTTGATTGTACCTACTTGGAAGAACACATATATGTAAAAGTGGTTAGATTGATAAGAACATAATAGTGATTCGTGATAATGTGAATGTGACTCGTAGTGTCTCTTGTATCTACAATTAACTACATCAAATTGTCTTTGATTTGCTCTCTATGTCATGTTTATGCAGACATCAAAAAGTAAAGACAATATCTAAATATGCATAATGGCAACAAATGCAAAACATTAATCATTAACATATTATCATATTAGATTGATGATTGAACTCAAACTTTCATTGACTAACCTAGATCAGTGACCCTCCATAGAATATAACCTCATGAGACTCGCTGTTAGAGATATAACCCACAGCCACCTCAGTTCTCTAATAACCCTTTGTACAAGATATTGATATAGGACAGACCATCAGAGCTATGAGCCCTGCATCTGGTCACATGCCCTCCTCCACTTCAGTTCCCCTTATGACCCTCAATAGAATATTAATAAGACTTAAACAACAAGTGGCTGAAAACTGCAGACATAAGTCTGCCTTATTGATTAACAAATTAAATTAGAAGTTAAGGAAAAAATTAAAAAGTTAAAAATCGTCAAAGCTACGAGCCATGGCCACATGCCTTCCTCCACCTCAATTCCCCTAATGCCCCTCTGAGAATATAATAATATAAGACTAACCATAAGAGCTACAACCTATGGCCACACGCCTTCCTTCACCTCAGTTCCCCCAATGACCCTCCATAGAATATAATGATATAGGGCACACCATCAGAGCTACGAACCATAGCCTTATTAGTTCTCTTAAAGACCCTCCATAGATTAAGATGTCCTATGACTTACCGTAAGAGCCACCAGCCATGGCCACATGCCTTCCTCTACTTCAGTTCCTCCAATGACCCTCCGGAGTAACGTCTCCAACCCCCGCACCTCCCTCACAGCTGCCTGCTCATCTAAAAGGACAAACGATAGGTATAAGTACCCTGTGCCCTCTAAACCCCTTCAAGGGCCATATTTTTGTTACTGATAATTAGGCTGATTATGTACATTTTGATGAGGGGTCAATTTTTTGAGATTATGTATCTCCAAAAACCTTCTGATGTCATTGTGAACTATCCCAGAAGGATCATCAAATTGCAGATAATTGTTATCCTTGACAGAACAATTGATAATGACAAAATAATCAAATCCACCCGATTAACCTAATTAGTTACAAAAATATGGCCCCCAAGAATGTCCCAACTTGGGAAGGCGGGCGACGAGAAAGGTGTAAACTTACACATTTTGCGCCTTTGAATTTTCATGTATCCAATATCAATGTCTGTTTTTGCAGATATAAATATTCGCCCTTTTAGAAATACTATCTATATAATGTTATTTTGATATGCCCAAAGATGTGATTAGAATTAATATAATGAAAAGGTTTATAATTATGTCTACTGACACATAGTAGATGGCCTAAATGAAGGGTCTAGAGAAGAATTGTATCCAATGATAAAAATAGTTACAGGCACATTAAAGCTTTATACTTAAATATAGAAGATTAAATTTCTGAACCTTTATATTTTGATCATGGACCTTTCAGAAACACCTTTTCTTTTTATGCCAAACTTCTCACAGACAGTGGAAAACAACGTGTTTCTGTTGCCAAGTTTACCTTTGAGTGTTGCAGCAGTACAGGAGGCGACCACCAATAAAAGCAGGTACCCCCTCATGGTGCAGGGTAGGCTAGGGAAAGAAAAGTATATAAATACAAGCATGACTCACATTTCAAGGAAAGAATATATTGACATATAAGAGAACAAAAACGTCATGAAGTTTGGTATCAACATTCAAGGGAGAATTGAAATTCCAGTACAAATGACCAACCATAGTATAGTATGTCTATGAATAACTAGTTCATTTCATTGTTGTTTTCTACCTCTCAAACAATATCAGAAACACCCGAAAATTTATGTTGCATGTTTGTATATAATTGCATGTACAATGATAGACAAAGATGTGACATGGATTTCCAAGTGCCACTAAACTAAATATAAATAAAGACATATGATATTATATATATTATGACACACACACAACCTAATACACACATATATATGTATATATATTTACATCATATTCATTTAATATTTATCTTGATTTATACAATTCAACACCCTTAGAACCAATATACCATCTACTCTCAATGTTCCCTACTCTTATCATAAACCGGCATGCCCTATTAAACTGACACAAGCATACAACAAAAGGACATTATTCATGGTTGACAGAATTAGTTGGGCCGTTACATTTGCAATTCTAGGTTACTTAATAGGTCTTGGAATTGAGGCGTAGCATTTTGTGCCATGTTTTATATCACTCAACCGCACACTTAACCCTTTAGACCCCAGAGATTGCATTTATGAATTGATGGATTTCCCCAGGATTTCCATGGATTTCCTTCCGAAATTCCCTATATTCCATTTAATTGATGAGGTTCAAAATCTGACCGTACCCTATAAATTAACAATATAGAAATGGGATTGGTAGCGTGGGTACGGAAATTAAATCAGCTTTTGCAGGATATATTGGTTATTTTTGTGGGTGGAATAGTCACGAAAATGTTTAGCTTTGAAAAATTTTGGAAAATTATGGAAAAACAGCCATTTTTCCGGGCGGCTTTGGCCGGATTTGGGAGTACACCCTCGGCTGCTATTGCCGGATTGGGGTCTAAAGGGTAAATGATCAAAGGGAGCTGTACTGTCACTCTTATGAATACGAAGACCCGATATATAGACTTTCCCTGTGATGGAAAGGTAGATCTAAGGCTATATAGCTAGATTCAACTGTGCAGCATGAAATTGTGAATTGCTGCCAATATGGTTAAATATTATCGCAATGGTAATAATTATATGATGCATTTACCATATACTTAAGGTGATACAGGTTCAGTAGTTTAGAGCTTGATGCATCACTGATACAAGAACGGTGACAATTAAAGTGTTATCACCCTGCATTTCTGCTTTTTCAGTAAGACTAAGCTTTAAGATTTCACTTTAAAATATTGCCAGGGTATGATAAATCCATAATGTCCTGGTCTGGCGACCAAAAAACTTTCACGAAGATTCGTGGTAATATTTTTGTACCTCACAAACCTAGGGTGTGTCCAGAAAACATTTACGAATCTTCTTGAACAATCTCGAACATTTTCAAGCATTGAAAAAAGTGTTCATAAAGTACATATCATTGAACATAGTACATCCTGATATCTATTAGAATACCTTTGTAGTGTAATGGAATAATTTTGAAATGAAAAAAATGGGAAAAAATAAAGAGTGGACATGTATGAGATTTGTGACCACGAATCTTTCACGAACCCAAAATTCAGAATCGTGACTATTATTGAGCTTCAGATTCATGGAACTTTTTCGGTCACCCCCCCCTGGTTCTGCCCTCAGGCAGATATCCCTGACACACCTTGGGTTGATAACCCACCTCCTATCTCCTCCGCAGTTAGTTATATACTTATAATACTTTATCTCTGATAGAATCTATCAACAGTTCCGTAAAAGTTTTCTTGCTTTTATCAGCCATATGCTGATATTACCATTATTTTTATATCAATGGCACCAATTATTGCCACATTTTAGTCAATTGAAAGGGACATAATTATGATGGCGATTAAAAAGTCTTCCCATATCGCAAATGACGATATCGTCATGTAGTTTACAGTCTTTCACTATCGAATCGAATGATGTCTTATAAAGTAATAATCAAGCTGTTGACTATACCTTCTTGAATACCCCGAGCTCTTTTGGTTAGGTGGAAGGTGCTGGTCAGACTGGGACCACTTTGACTCTACAACTCTCAGTACACACGGTTGGCTTAATACAGAGCCATTTGCCCAATTGCATTACCGTAAAACCTCGAGTGATTGGTGAAATAGTAAAATAGCCATAGAAGACTTTATGGATAATTAAGTTAAAAGGCTAATCACGTAATGATATAATACATTTTCTTATTCGTTTTATCAACTATTATAGTACCTCGAACAAGGAAACAAGTACAAAAGAAAAAAAAAAAAAAAAAAAGATGATTTTGAGAAATGGGACATTTTTAATTTTGCCATTTTTCACTACAAAGGGCAATTCTAAGTTATACATAAGTGGCTTATCAGTAAAGCTAGATTATCAATACTTACAGGGAAACAGCGATACTACTTTTTAAGTTTATGACACTATAAACCTTTAATTGAGACGAGGATATAAAATTTAGACCTCATAGATTGCAATTTTGAAATGCTGAAATTATCTAGAATTTCCATACATCTTCCCATGTTGACCCAGCCCTTATCTATTGAGAATATAGAACTCAGAATAATAGATGAATAATCTGAATAAGTCAAGAGTGATAAATGGCGAACACAGAGATATAAAACAATAAGGGAATGGGCGCCGTATTATAAAATTTCCCGCCAAGAATTTTACACACAAAGCATGCATATGGCAAAAACTTGAGGGGGGGGGGGCTGCACCCCTCTCCCCTAAATTACAAATTATATATCAAAAACTTAACATAATATATACTTTAGGGTGGCACAGACATTTGAATTTACGGTATTTCTCAAACAACCAGCCGACACACAAGATCTACAAGTACGTGAGCGGTACCAAACGTATACAAACAAAGGCTGATCAAATACGTCCTCGTGTGGTTGTATCTGATGGTAGAAAAGCATCTCGTCCTAATTACCGAGTACTATCGGTCAGGATCACCACTAATACAAGATACAATATATTTGGCGGTATAGTGCAGCAGCAGACCGGTCTAAAATAGGGAAGACCCATGACGAAAAAGTAACAAAGGTTGACATATATCAAAATATTCCTTAGACCCTGGGCTTTTCAAAACCACTTGATGCCAATCTGGGCAACTATTACAAATGGAAGGGTCAAAGGTCAAAGGTCAAAGGTCACCATAAAAAGTGAAAATCTGAAAAATACAGTTTTTATCTCATAGCTTCGCATTGATAATAGGTGGAGCTTAGTTACTTGGCATATATTTAGGCACTTATGGGGCCTAACTGTGATTTTCATATTGGTGACCTTGACCAAGGTCAAGGTCATCAATCTCAAGGTCAAACTTCTAAAATGAGCATGAAATGAGGATCTAACCTTCTATCAACTCTTATAAAAGTATTAATATAGCCTATATCAAACATTATTATTGAACTGTTTGACAGGGGAGGTCATGAGTTTTCTTTTGATACCTCAGTTGTTGCAATGGGGCTTAGATTTCTATGGTAACTGAGCTATCGTTTGCCACAACCAGATTTCCAGAAAGACATCAAAATAGGTGAAACACCACCAGAAAACCACAAATCTCTAGATAGTAGAGCATCCATTCTCAAAAAGAACCTTTCTTAAGGAAAAAATACCGGCCAGAGACATAACAAAGCATGCCATACATGTCTCAAATTCATGGGACGATAGTTTGTACTGAAAAATCATTGCTGCAGCATATAGTTAATGGCTGGTTTCCATGGCAACCATCCAAAAATCGGGCAATTCCAAAATCAATAGGTTTTTTGGACATATCTTCCTTAATATTCGAGGTAGAAGCACAAATGAGACATCAAAATTAAGCATTCCTAGAGTTCTATGAGATACAAGGTTTAAATGGGTTGTCTTGGTTACTGGGTTGCCATGGTTACCAAAAATATCTCTAAAATTGACCATAATTTCAGGTTTTTTCTGTTCCTGTTACCGTAGCAGCCACAAAATATGGGTCTAAGAAGGTACAACCTATCTTATCTCAGACTTACATATCCCTTCTACACTAATTCATGTGTTTATGTCCAATCAGTCATTTTGAATGCAGTTAATGAGTGGTTTCCATGGAAACCACTCAAAATTCATGTTATTTCAAATTGATTGGTATTTTGGATGTATCTCTCTTAATATACACAATGGAAACACAAATGATACATCATACTGATGCACTTTGAGAGTTCTTTTGGATAAAAGACTGAATTTGGTTGTCTCTTTAGTTTGGTTGCCATGGTAACCAAAACAACCTGAGTATTGACTGTTATTTAATCAGTTTACCACTTATTTCGGTTAACATAGCAACTATGAACATCAATTCAAAGGTATAACAGTACAATCTCTTATCTCAAGTGTATAAGTCTCTAATTCACAGATTTGGGGATTGTACTGAAATATCTTGAGTTTTTGAATATAGTAAAAGACCACCTTAAAAAAATACAAGTGTTCCTTAAAATGTACACTAAACGTGTCATATTAACCTTAATATTCAAGATAGAAGCACAAATGAAACATCAAAGTGATGCACTTTGAGAGTTCTATTGAATATGAGATCAAAAGCGTTTGTCCTGGACACTCCGTCTCAAATTCATCAGTTTTTGGGCTGTACCTTTCTTAATATAGAAGATGAAATAAACAACAAAACTTTGACACCCACTAGGATGCACCTGAGAGGTGCCTAAGATGTGCTTAAGATGCAGTCCTCCTAGCCCTATCCTAGCTGCATCTTGAGGGTTCATAGGTGCACCTTTAAGGATAATGCCCACTAACTAAATGAAATATGGAAATGCATTTCAACTTGGCATGATTGATCTCCAGGTGATGCAAAGCCAACATAAAAAAGGAAAAGTGGGGATCCCAGGGCTTGTTCAAGAGTTATGAGATGACACCTTGGGAAATTTCTGAGAATACTAGATATCAAATACTGATGAAATTAAGGTAAAGGCCTAGGATTTATATGTTATTAATGTATCTTGCATGAAACGAATCAAGCATGTCCTCTAGATTTATTCTGTGGCTAATTATGGTATTGGCTACATTTTTTATATCAAGGAAAAAGTGTTAAATGTGCAATTAGGCTCTTTTGGCAGCCCTTATTTTGCCTAAAATCTGTTATAAATATATCTAGACATGAAACCTTTCTAAAAATCACTATATGTATACTTACATGATTATGTTGTGAACATGATAGAATCAAAATAAGCATAGGTCCGGCAATGATGTACTGTAGTACTGAGTTAAGCGAATGAATATGTAAGGCAAAGGGGAAATAATCAGACCTTTTTTGCATGTTTTACACTGCAGTGATAGAAAAGGACACAAAATAAATAAACCATCAAGTATTTTCTAAATTAGCTAAACCTAACACATTAAAACATCAGTTTGTTTATGAAAATATTGTATATCAAGAAATCTATTTTCAAAAGGTAATTCCCTGGAAAATTTATAAAAATGTTCTTGTGTATTTGGTTCAATTGATGTAAAACCTGACTCTTTTTAAATCTTACAAATAGCATAATTTTATGAAAATATGAAAAAGAGTTGCCCTCAAACTATGTAATTTTGATAGATCTATGATTTTTCAAAAATATCTGTTGTGACAAATTCAGACCAAATTACAACCAACAGACATCCAAATGATGTCATTTTGATGAGCAGCCAATGTCCTCAGGACGTCCTGCTGAGCAGGTTACTGACCATTTGCAGATGTGTTTGGGCCATTATCAATGCCCTTGTGGGACCTCGCATTTATTGAAATGTGTGGGGATGTTGTTTTTGACTGTTTTTTTGTGATGCTATGTACGTCTACATTTTATCTTGCGTTTTGTTTCTTATTGTTTCTTGCATGTTTTGCACTCGCTACAATATATCAAGTGACATTGTTTTTAGTGACATGTTTTCTGCCTTTGGTGTTTGACACTATGATGCCTGATCTTTTCCAGCCATATTTTATTTTGCAATTTATCTTTTTGCAATTGTTTATTGTTGATATGCTTGTTTTTGGTGGCCTATTTGGGTTAGCCCCTTCTTGGAAGTTAACCCTGGCTTAGACTAGATGTTCTTTGATGTCTTTTGTAACATTTGACAAGTTTTTCCGTGTATAGGTTTTTCATAGTGATTGACCTCCCCAGTATTTCCCAGTTGCATTCGACTATCTTTGGAAGTTCCAAGCGTTTTTTTCTATATGTGTTCATTAGAAACAGTTTACCTGTTCCCCTGAATTTTCCACTTTTTTGCTTTTCTTGAGTAGTTCTGTTTATTCTATATCACATGCATTCATTTTTGCTGTAAGATGCACCTAAGATCTCTCTAAGATTCCCCCTAATATCCCCCTACTATACCCCTGACATTCCAGGCCCATACCCAGGGTCTGCTGTGGGGGGGTGGCGAAGTTCCACAAGTGGAACTTCTGACTATATTTTCAATAATTTGAACTTGAAAAGCGGGGTGGCGAGGTTCCATAAGTGGAACTTCTGACTCTATTTTTTAATAATTTGAATTTGAAAAGGGGGGTGACGAGGTTCCATAAGTGGAACTTTTCAAGATGTTCCTACTAATTTTAGGGGTTTTTACATTACATTTTGGAAGGGAAGGTGGAACTTTTGGAAAAAATTTCCTTTGTGGGGGGGTGGCCCGCCACCGCCGCCACCCCCTAGTTATGGGCCTGGAGATACAACACGTACCTAATATCCCACAACGATAGGCCTAAGATGTGCCTAAGGTCCCCTAATGTAGGGAGGCAGGACAGTTAAGTGTGTTAGGTGCTTTGCTCTCATTCGGCTGAACTGGGTTTGAGCCTGGGCTTGACCCAATATACTACCTTGCCTTTCCATAGTTCTCCCCCCTCCCTTGCTGTACCTTGTGCAACCCAAAAGCCGCAAGCTGATCCTGATATAAACCACTCTCACTCGGATTTCCTTTGTTCTAGCAGTGCATTTTCAGATGATAATGCACTGCTTCTGTGATAATGCACTGGTGGCCTGAAATAATGCATTTTTGGCCTGAAATAATGCACTGCCAGGAATACCCAATTTTGAATTTATGAAAAGTTTTTTCAACCAATGTGCACAGGCCAGTATTGAACCCTAGACCTTTGGATTCAGAGAGCCACACTCTAACCACTACCATATTGAGGCAGCTGTTGGCATTCCAGTCAGAGGGTATACTGAGCAGAACAAGCCAGGTACAATCTCCTTGGCAGAGAGTCCCATTGCAATACCCTCCATAAGAATAGTGGAGTAATCTGAGAGTGAGCCAGGTATCTAGAGGTAAACTGCTTGACCAGCTGCACTAGACTGTAGTTACATCCAAGTCCATTAGTCAATCCTAGTCACTACATTAATATACAATAGCTAATCTGGGTCAGAAACGGACTACATATGCACTGGAATATGTGACCTGCCCAGTCAGGTGTGACACCAGTGACCACTGCTGCTACCTATAATTAGCAGAGGCAAGGTGAATGCCATACCTCAGTCTAGAGGTTGGGTGGAAGGGGGGTGGAGTGGGTGGAGGTGGTAGTGGTGGAATAGGGGGTGGGTCTAGGGTGGCTTAGTCCTTTCATGACCTACCTTTCTCTTACATATTAGTTTGAGCAACTAGTGGATTTGCATAGTACTACAGTCTAGACCGGCTGTGGACAGAGTCTAATAGGGAGGTGGAGTGAACTTGTATTTTATAAATTAAAAGGCTGAATTCAGCAGCATAAGGGTCCTTGGGACATATTAAAATACTTTCTCTCGTGGTTTATGTGAGATAATGGACTCGTAGTAGTGCATGGGGTGAAATAATGCACTCGCCCTATGGGTTCGTGCATTATTTCACCCCATGCACTACCACTTGTCCATTATCCTACACATAGCTGGAATATTGTTGAGTGTACATAAAACTCCAAAAATTATCCTCATCATGAAATGTATAACTAAAGTGTACCTAAGATGCCCCAAGATGCATTTGACTGGGGCAGGCATGGTGAAGTGGTTAGCACAACCATCTCTGCTTCCCCAGTGGTAACAACTTGGTTATCAAAGGGCTTTAGAGCCACGTACATCAAAGGACACCTGCCTTGGTAAATGTGTAGGGGTAAGGTCTCTCCTTCTCACTGATTCAATCATCATCACCCTGAATATGACCCTGGTAGTTAATCAGGGCATAAGGAAACAATAAGCAACTATCCCAAGATATGCCTAAGATGACCAAAAGATGTGTCAAAGATGCTCCTAAGATGTGCCTAACATTGTATCCTCCTAAGAGGAAAGATCTCCTTAATATGCCCCATAATGCAATTAAGATACATCTAAGATCCTACAAAAATCCCCAATAAGGTGCCGCAAAGATGCAGCTAAGATGCTTCTAAGATCCCCTTTGATGCACCTAGGATCCTACAACAATTCCCCAAAGATGCACACAAAGAATACCTTAAAATGTACTTGAGCTGCACATATGATGTGCCCCAGATACACCTAAGATTTCACAAAGATTCATCCTAAGGTCCCACAAAGATCTCAACTAAGATTTGATAAAGATGCACTTTAGATCTTAAAATAGATCCCCTAAATTTGTCCTAAATATGCATCTAAGTTGCCCTAGTTCCTTCAAGAAATGTTTTATATGCACCTAGGATGTCATTTAGATGCCCTTTTGATCATATAAAGATAGCCCTCAAGATGCACATAAGAGGTATCTAAGATCTCCTTGAGATGTACCAAAAATTTGCCTAAGATTCCCTTAACATATGCCAAGAGTGTACCTCAGATGTCCAATGGGCCTCACAATTCATAGACCCTCTGGCCTATATTCTATATAAAACCAATAAAATTCCCTTTAGACCCCACAGGATGCATACATGAATTGCTTGATTTCCCTGGGATTTCCCTGGATTTCCTTCCAGAATTCCCTTAATTCCTTGTATTTAAGCAAGTTCAAAGACTGATCCTACCCTATTAATGAACGTTATTGTAATGAAACTTGTAGCATTGTAAAGGAAATTAAATCAGCTTTTCAATGATATATTGGTCAATTTTGTCTCCTGAAAACTCATAAAAGTGTTTGCCTTGGAAAAATATAGGAAAATATCGGATAAACTGCCATTTTTCGGTCAGGGAGTACACCCTCGAGCGGCCATGGCCAGATTAAGGTCTAAAGGGTTAAGCACACCTAAGGCACCTGTGCATTTTAGGGGCATTATAGGGGCATCTTAGGTACATCTTAGGCAAGCATTAGTGGGATCTTAGGCACATATTGGGTACATGGCTGTGGCATATTAGGCACATCTTAGGGGCATTTGTAGGGTCATTGGGACATTAAGGTGCATCTTTTGGTCATCTTTGGGGCATCTTATGAGCATCACAGGCACATTTTAGATGCTCTGCAGGTTCATCTTAGGTGCATCTAAGGCACATCTAAGGTGTCTCTTAAAAGTATTGCGGGGGTTTAGGTTCATCTGAGATGGACCATAGGCTCATCTTACAGTAAGTTCGCATAGGATACTGAGGGATGCTCAAACGATTTTGGTATAACAGTATATACAGGTAGATTCATTCATACAGGTTCGTTTTGACTCTATTTATGATCTTCTTTAGACATTTCTTGTTGTAAGGGACATTAATTAGCTTAAGTTGTTTGTGAATGAAACCTAGGGGCTGGATGAGTGGAACTCAACGTGGCTACATCTACTCGACCACAAATGACCAGGCAGTGGGTTGATTTTCTCTCCTGTGCCTTTGTGTTGTACCATGTGACTCTGTTTTTTTCTGTGCTGTGTAATATAGCAACCCCAAGAAATTGACTAAGTTCTACCACTACCCACACAGAGGGAAATTTTACAAAATAAAAACTGGGGGCATTCTAATTAGTACAAATAAAGGATGATGTTGAAATGGAAAATATCATGGTGAAATTTAAGAAATGATGTTTGTCGTAAGATTTCATTGGAATTCCCTACAGGCATCTATACTAGTTAATTGTCATATCCTTTTGAAAGTTAGCCTTCAGAACTTTATCTTCAGACTATAGATGAAATTTAGAAAAACTACAGATGAATTGTTCTTTGTTGTATCTGAAAAGCCATATCTGTGGTTCTTATGTTGGAATAAATAAGGGGAAAATCTAAATTCTAAGCAATTTTGAGGTCACCTTTAGTTTCTATGCCAACTGGGTAACCAAAACAATCAATTTCAGTCTTTTATGCCATAGAACATTTTAAGTGTATTATTTTGCCATGTCATGTGTACTTCTATCTTCTTTATTAAGAAAGGTACAGCACGAAATACTGATGAATTTAAGATTTTTTTGATGGTTTCCATGGAGTATCTAGGACAACCAATTTTGATCTCCTATTCAATAGAACTCTCAAAGTGCATCACTTTGATGTTTCACTTGTACTTTTATTTTGTATATTAAGGATGATCTGACAATTTTGGTGTTTATTTTTAGTTCAATCCCAAAAATCTACACATTAGAGACTAATACACTTTGGATAAGAGATTGTACTCTGTTATACCTTTGAATTGATGTTGATGATTGTTATTTTAGTAGAAATAAGTGGTAAACTGGTTAAATAACAGTCAATACTCAGGTTGTTTTGGTTACCATGGCAACCAAACTAAAGAAACAACCAAATTCAGTCTTTTATCCAAAAGAACTCTCAAAGTGCATCAGTATGATGTATCATTTGTGTTTCCATTGTGTATATTATAGGCTATATTAATACTTTTATAAGAGTTGATAGAAGGTTAGATCCTCATTTCATGCTCATTTTTGAAGTTTGACCTTGAGATTGATGACCTTGACCTTGGTCAAGGTCACCAATATGAAAATCACAGTTAGGCCCCATAAGTGCCTAAATATATGCCAAGTAACTAAGCTCCACCTATTATCAATGCGAAGCTATGAGATAAAAACTGTATTTTTCAGATTTTCACTTTTTATGGTGACCTTTGACCTTTGACCTTTGACCCTTCCATTTGTAATAGTTGCCCAGATTGGCATCAAGTGGTTTTGAAAAGCCCAGGGTCTAAGGAAAATTTTGATATATGTCAACCTTTGTTACTTTTTCATCATGGGTTGTCTCAGAAATAAGCCCCTTTTTAGCCTTCTGCTGCAGCACTAGTAACATGATTACACAACTGTACTACTTATTACTAATATAACCCTTTAAAATGGATAGGATAATTGAATATGCCTGTAAGAGGTTTTATTTAAAACAGTTTGTTTAAATATTCACTGCAGACCTCATGATTATGAATACAAAATCAGATGGAGCCCATAGAAGACTATACCAAGATTTCCAGAATAGACAAAAAACACAATTAAAGAAAACTAATCATTCAATTTCCACTGGAATTTCAGAAATGTACGTTAAAAGTAAGTCAAGATTGTGTATAATGGTTATTGATTTTTAGTCAACGAAATTCTATATAATGTTAGATGAATATGCAATTTCTAGCAGTGATATCTCATTTGATGTGTGATAGAACATATTATTATATGAGTTTTTTTTTGTAGCCTATATAAGCTAGATTTTAAAAAGAATTCGGGGAAAAGTGGTATGCTTCTCCTAGAAAAACTCTCCCTCCAATTACCTAACATATACAGGTATGTGGACATAAGTCTAATACCAATATGAACATGAACATAAATTAAATTTCTATTCAATAACGTATCATCAGATACATTCCTGAATTTCTATTACATGATCACTGAAATTGTGTTTACAGAATATAAAACCATAACAAAGCTTGATAATTATATTCCACATGCCGATTTTGCTGCAGATTTGAAAAAATAGCATTTAGAATTAAAGCAAGATATAGGCGATTTACTTATCATAAGAAACGTTTTACAATCCTCATATGAATTGTGCGTAGGATGTATAGTTTCATGCCATTATTCATGGGTAGAATATAACAAAATACAAGGTCGCCATTATTAAAATCGGTAGAAGGAATACAGGCTTAAGGCCGTATTATACTTTGCGTTTTTGGAAACGCGTTGGGGTCAACGCGTTTCCCGACGCGTTCCAAATCACCCAACGCATAGTGTAATATAGGATCATTGTTATCAAACGTGAACTGGGTGCCCAACGTGACCCAATGTGACCCAACGCGACCCCCAACGCGTACCAAAAGGCGTAGTGTAATATATTATGACGTGTTGGGTAAAACGTGTAGTGTAATATAGCCTGAACGCGAATTGTTCGCGTTGGGCAATAGCACCCAACGTGACCCTAGACCCGACGCATAGTGTAATTAGGGCTTTAAGGGTGTGGAGCCCCAGCCGACTATATAGATTAAGGTCATGTATATACATATATACATACCCATAATTGTTAAATTCGCTGAACAGGTGAATGGGTAAAGGGAACAGGCCAATTATAACTGACAATAGAACCCTCTGGTAAAGCGGCATACCCACTCCCCGACAGACCAGCGGCCGACTGTTTCTGTGTAGAGTCGTTGGCATGAAATTATTGAACATGCTTAATATGGATTGGTGCTCCATGGGTGCTCTCATTGACTGACTCCAACTGAACAAGGCATACCCACACACAGTTGGCCTGTGAATCAGTACAGAAATCGGTGGAAAACCAGTAAATTCCACCAATTTATAGACAAATGTATGGGCCGACTCTGGCAATTCTCCCAACCAGGATAGCAAATTTCTTGAGTTTTGTCTGCAGGTTGGCCTTGCGCGATGCATGCTGGGTAATTTGTAGACACACCACAAGGCTTTAGTATAGAAATTTTCATTAATCATTTCGTTATTAGAAATTTAACATGATGTAGAATTAAAGATACTTGTTTTCTACATTCATATTCATATACATTTGATATTTTTAAAGTATTTCGAAAATTCATTCATTGTACACGGATATATTGTTAGCTTATTTTCTATAGTTTCTCTAGAGGTCTTGTCTACAAATCCAGTCCGAATTAACCTGCAGGTACTTAAAATACGGTAAATCAGCTATCCATGGTAGGGAGAATTGGTAGGTGGGTATGACCCTTAAGGGTACTCCAACCTCCCTACCCACTAATTAACCTAATTTCAATGGCCTTAGATTACTCTTAATTCTAACTGACTCTAGGGACTGTTGTGTCGCAATTAAGTTTAATTTACAAGGGTGGATCCAAGGGTGGCCATGGGGACAGAGACCTTGTATGTATATATATAGATATATCGATAGTGTAAAACTAGAGGAAACAGGCCTGCCACCTAGCCACTGGTTGGAACCCTTTTGGATTGACCATTACGTCTATTGGTAAAATGGCCCTTGTGCTATACCAGCTATTCCAAAAATACATTGCTAACGGTCAGCCCATGATCATGGTTGACTGGATTGGATCCAAGCGGCCACCAGGGAAACACGCACATAGGTCCATATAGGAACCTTCCAGTCTCGAAATATCTTTATATATACATACAAGGTCTCTGATGGGGAGTCAGAGAAGCGAAGGTCCTCAACCCCAATGACTCTGTTTTAACGAAACCTAAAACGTGAGTGGCAGATCCAGGGGGGTCCAGGGGGTGCTTCCCCCCCCTCCCTCCACACAAACACAAACCTTTGAGGGGCAATTAAACTTACAAGAGAGGAGTAAATCAAATGTCACACAAATGGTGGCAAATGTACACCATTTTATTACTTAGTCTCTATACAGACTCCCCCCCTCCTCCTCCTTTCCAAAATCTAGGCCTGTATCTGCCCTTGAAGATGACAAAGAGAGCTAAATGCTGTGTGTTTTATTGTGTGTGCGCAAACACGCATTCATTTACGCCTAAGAATTTACCAAAATATGGTATTTGCTGATCCCCACCCCTGTTTGAAAACCTGGATCTGCCTCTGAGTTAGTATTGTGCTCTCAGAATGTTGAGAATTTACTTCAGACCTACATAATCTAATCCTATGTTTGGTCAGTGTACAAACCTTTCTCTATAATATGATGTGAAGAGCGATTGGCTGCGACTTCGACCCATATGCATAAAACCAACTTCCCAATGTTGATTCTTTGAATTGCAATACACGGTTGCACGGTTCCGCACTTGCGAGCACACACGGGGCCACTCTGGTGATTACACCAACTGGACTAATGTCTTGCAGGACGCCCTTGAGAGAATGAAATTTACTCGCCAAATGACGTCACATGCCCATATAAGGTAAACCGTGCAATCGTGTATCCTTTACGGAAACAAAAGCCCACACAACATGTACTCTGTTTCCTAATCTTATAGTACTAACCTTTAAACATCTGAGCCTCACAAACATTGTGTGGAACCTACCATAAAAAAATGAATGTATACAAACCATTCTTCACTTGGAGAGATCATGCAAGACTCCACACTGTTGATCCAAATACCCTATTACAATACACGACTTTGAGCTGTGAAATGGGTGCAATATGATGATACTACAGAAACTTCGCATGAGGGACAGACATTATTCTTTGCAATTGGCAAACTGGAGTATCTAACACATAATTATGTAACAAAGAATGTTGTCTATGATATTTTTTTATCTTTTTTTTTATTCAGGTCCTTTATACAGGTACAAATCAAACTTCACGTCTGTTCTCCCTTTGTAATCCTGTTACATGTGAGTTATGACACACATAAGTATATCACTCCTTTATCAATATGTGTGACTTCTCCGAGACATCTTCATATCACAGCTCACCTTGTATAGTGTAATATGGCCTTTAGTATGCCAGATGATAGTTCACCTAAAACACATGTCCTATGCCTGTTTACATTCCCATAGTTATAGGTGTCTGTGTACGCAGATTACAGTCCACTCTTTACATGTCACCACATTGAATGGCATTCACACAGGACTTGCTATACTGTCGACAACCTACCTTATTCTAGTACTCCTACTGTCGCACAGGTCACTGACTAACGCTGATACAGATGTGTCACTGACAAAAGGTGTAGTCCTACTTACCCCTGTGACAGTCTGTTACTGTACTGAAGGAAACCAACCTTTCCCATAGACTTATAGTGCACCCTCCCCCACTCCTCCGTCTTACCCCAGCCCCTTACACACCACACATGTGTGAAAGTGTCCGAAGAAGTTGTATCAAGTGGGGAGAGTCACTTAATGCTTTTTACTTCACTAATTTAATCTTACATTTCTATGTTGCTTCTTTGTTCATGTTGATAAATGAGATGAATTATTACAAGTATTAAAGATTATTATATAATTGTATTATGGACTGGTTAGATATGTGTCAATTTTTGTCATTAAAAAAATGTGTTGTTTAGTGAACTATAAACAACGTTAAAAGTGTGTGTTTGTACTATCAGGAGTGCAATATCTGTAACAATTTCAAAATCAGGCTAACTCCCTGGTATAAATTTTAAGTGATGGGTCACAGATTACAGCTATATATAGCAGTGTCTGTTCCCATTGTTATAAAGTATTTGTATTGACCTTACTTGCAATGTGCCCCCTCAACCATGACGGCCGAGCGTGGGATCCAAACAGTAGTTTACAATACAAGGGATAGATCTCTTTTCAACTTTTTATCTTCTTGGCAGAACATCGTGATGAATTCACCTATGCAATGATTCAGTATTATGTTAACTGACACTGATATTTCGTGTTTATTTCTTCCCTTTATTCATGGTTCCATCCTGAAGAAACTTTACATGTTATACTAGTTACGATATAAGATAATGACGACTTTCTTCCTAATATATGAAGTCTCTGAGTTAGTGTTAGATCATCCTGATTCATATGCATGCAGATGATTAACCCATTTAGGAACCAGACAAGACAAAATCAGTTTTCATATTTAGTGAGAGTAGCCAGGGCGCACTTTCGTTGACTCGTGCGTCCAGGCTGTAAAGAAAGGTACCTATTTTGATAATTCTTATGAATCAATAATCCTCCAGGTGGCAGCATTAAAGCAGCTATTTTAAGCCACATCCTGGTAGAAAGTGTTAAATATACCTAGTTAACTTTGTTATACAACAGAGAAGAGTGACCTCAAGTTACTTCATACATATATCTTTATATATATATATATTTATCTATTAACTTAGTCTTAGTCCATATGATATATCCCCCTCAGAGCATCCTAAAGCCCCATACCCACTAGGTGATTTTCCTAGCAACCAGCAACAGGTGACTGGCAGAATCGCCAGTATAATCGTCACATAGTCAGATCACCAGTCAGTATGTAATAATGAAATGTGCATGTTTGATCTGAATAGCTGGTAAAATTGGCCAATTCTAAGGGCAGAATCAGCCGATTTTAGTGGTGATCTGTCGGCCGACTTGGGGATAATCGCCTAGTGCGTATGGCCCTTTACGCTGTGTTGGGTCACATATATAAACCTGTATATAAATACTCATACCTATGTATGTACATAAGAAATCAGTAAGACGTGTCCCCATTTTGACAATATCATACTACTTAGGGAGGATACCTTTCAGGCCAGTTAATAAAAATATCAAAGTTGGAAAGTTTCGTCCCCTAATACAGACAACTATACCAGAGAGCTTTCATATCTTTAAGTCTGTTTTGGTGTTTGTTGAATGTAGCATTCTGGTTATCATTCACGAAAAGATAACATCTTTGTAAGCCTCTATATAGTTAGGGTCATACCTTCACCAAAATAAGATGCTATTATAACGCTTCACTTTTTATACATCTCAGACTCGTAATCTTTTTTTGAAGGTGACTGTTATGTTGCTTCTCGCCTTGGTAGAGTTTTTTAATATGTTTTGTTATTGGGGATTGATGGTTAATATAGTCATTGATTATTATGATGATTATCGTAATCATATTGGATAAAAAGAACTATGATTATTTATGTTCTGACACTCACATCCAGTTCTATATTATGTTGTGTATCATAGCCCAACTAGGATTCTGCCTTCCCACCAATGAGAAGGGGCCTTAGACTTAATCAATCAAATCCAAGCTCAGTCCCAAGACAGGTGACTTCCCATGGCTCTTTAAGGGAAGACTCACTAACCTGTAAATCTTGCAGCTTGATATAATGAAAAGTATCAACTAGTTTACTGGTTATTCACATACTTGTTTAATCATGACAAAACTTTTTAAATAGTGTATTGACAAGTGGTCACAATACCCATTCAGATTGTCTAAGAAAGTATACTTGCTTTCTTATCCTAGTACATTGACCCGTTTTGGCGAAATGAGTCGGATGTCGCAGAAAGTCGAACTGAGATATGGGGCTCTGAAGTCGCATTTCGCATTTTTTATCGAAAATGGGTTTTTTCTTTTATTCATATCTCCTATATCAGAAGTCTTCCCCCCAAAAAATTTAGGTCCCAAAGCCATCTCTAAGTCCCTCTAAATAGGCCCCAAAGACGTGCAACGCCTCAGTGATCTGAAACAAAAGACCCTCGATTCACGCCATTTTTCCCTAACTTCGCGGCTTGCCTGTCGGTCTGGATCCCATCCCAGCCCCATGTTCTGGGTACCTGCTGAAAGGGCGCGAAGTGAACTGGCCAATGACAGCCTCGGATTTTGAATTCGCGCCTGCAAGGACCAATCAGAACGTGTTTTCCCGATCGTCGTCCCGTAAACAATCGTCGTCAAGGAGGTTACGTGTGCAGAATGCGGCGCGCTGATTGGCTGAGAGGCCTCGCGTGCCTTCCGGTTTCAGTTGTTGTCGAAATTTAAAGGGACGCATGGCGAGCAGGACGGACGTGCGACATCACTTCTCCGATGGATTTAGCTGTTTTAATCCTGGATCACTGCTGGATTTTGATGTGGATTACCTCCCAACATCGTCGGGAAGGACATGGATCGTGAGGAGGCTGTCGCGGATGCCCTGAATACGATAAATGCGGGGGACAAGGAAATACAATGAACTATTTGATCGACGAAAGCCATTGCGGTAGTAAGGGGTCAAATGCAGTTATTTCATACCTGCACCACTATTTTGAAACGTATCCCCTGGGGGAGAAGGCGGTGGACATGCACTGTGACAACTGTAGTGGTCAGAACAAGAACAAGTTTGTGCTAGCGTATCTTCTCTGGCGAGTCCTGACTGGCCGGCACCAGTCCATTTCCTTAAACTTTTTGATCACAGGGCACACCAAGTTTGCCCCGGACTGGTGCTTTGGTTTGCTTAAACAAAAGTTTCGTCGTGAGCCTGTCTCGAGCCTCACGGAGATGGAGGCGACTGTGGTGAAGAGTACCCAAGAACGTGTCAACCTTGCCCAACTTGTGGGGGACGAGAATGGGAAGGTGTTTGTCAAGTCGTATGACTGGCAATCTTTTTTGACCCCTTTCATCAAACCAGTCAAGGGCATTAAGCAGTATCATCACTTTGTATTCTCTGACCAGAACAAGGGCCACGTCACCTTCCGGCAGTATGCCAACTCGGGCCCCGAGACCTTCAAGATGCTGACTGTCGCCCCTGAAGCTGTCCCCCAGGAAGGCCCTCAGCCCACCGAATCCCCTGGCCTCCCGGCCAAAAGACAGTGGTATCTCTTCAAGAACATTCGGGATTTTTGTACTGAGGACACGAAGGACAGCATGTGCCCTAAGCCCTCTGTACCAGAACCAGCACCCGGCCCAGGACCCCGTGCCGTACCTCCGCCGGAACCAGATGCGGAATCAGAGCCAGAGGCTGGCGAGGGGGATGGGCCAGGCAGGGGCAGGGGCAGGGGCAGGGGCAGGGGCAGGGGCAGGGGCAGGGGCAGGGGCAGGGGCAGGGGCAGAGGCAGAGGCAGAGGCAGGGGCAGGGGCAGAGGCAGAGGCAGAGGACAGACTCCAGACACATCATCAGGATCGGAGGGGGAGGAGGAGGAGTTGGTCAGACAGCTGGAGAGGGAATCAAATTCTTCATCTGACTCAGAGGAGGAAGGCCCCCCACCCCCACCTAGGGGCAGGGGCCGTCCTAGTAAACGTGCTAAACGTGGTCGTGGCAGGCCCAGGACCACCTGAGAACTATTAAGAATCCGTTTTGAACATTGTTAACTTATTTTTAGTTGTTAAGACTTTTTCTGATTTTAAGATTTTTACCTCGGTGGCTTTTCACTATTTTAACGACCAAAGACAATCATGAACATTCCAAGAACTTTTATAGACACATTATGGATACCCAAGTTACACACCAAGTTTGCCCCGGACTGGTGCTTTGGTTTGCTTAAACAAAAGTTTCGTCGTGAGCCTGTCTCGAGCCTCACGGAGATGGAGGCGACTGTGGTGAAGAGTACCCAAGAACGTGTCAACCTTGCCCAACTTGTGGGGGAAGAGAATGGGAAGGTGTTTGTCAAGTTGTATGACTGGCAATCTTTTTTGACCCCTTTCATCAAGCCACTCAAGGGCATTAAGCAGTATCATCACTTTGTATTCTCTGACCAGAACAAGGGCCACGTCACCTTCCGGCAGTATGCCAACTCGGCCCCCGAGACCTTCAAGATGCTGACTGTCGCCCCTGAAGCTGTCCCCCAGGAAGGCCCTCAGCCCACCGAATCCCCTGGCCTCCCAGCCAAAAGACAGTGGTATCTCTTCAAGAACATTCGGGATTTTTGTACTGAGGATACGAAGGACATCATGTGCCCTAAGCCCTCTGTACCAGAACCAGCACCCGGCCCAGGCCCCCGTGCCGTACCTCCGCCGGAACCAGATGCGGAATCAGAGCCAGAGGCTGGCGAGGGGGATGGGCCAGGCAGGGGCAGGGGCAGGGGCAGGGGCAGAGGCAGAGGCAGAGGCAGGGGCAGGGGCAGAGGCAGAGGCAGAGGACAGACTCCAGACACATCATCAGGATCAGAGGGGGAGGAGGAGGAGTTGGTCAGACAGCTGGAGAGGGAATCAAATTCTTCATCTGACTCAGAGGAGGAAGGCCCCCCACCCCCACCTAGGAGCAGGGGCCGTCCTAGTAAACATGCTAAACATGGTCGTGGCAGGCCCAGGACCACCTGAGAAGTATTAAGAATCCGTTTTGAACATTGTTAACTTATTTTTAGTTGTTAAGACTTTTTCTGATTTTAAGATTTTTACCTCAGTGGCTTTTCACTATTTTAACGACCAAAGACAATCATGAACATTCCAAGAACTTTTATAGACACAATATGGATACCCAAGGTACTTAGGGTCATCACAGAGTCGTTTTTAAGCGGGCAAGATGAGGTATTGTGATCCTTTATGCTTGCCGTTCTAGGTTAAGTTGTTGGTTCAGATCCGGATTTTTGTCACTTTTTGCAGCGCCGGCATGAATAAAAGTTTTGTATATAAACGCATGAATTACTGGTATTTGTTAGCTAGAATAGTGTAGAATGACTATGTAAAGTTTCAGGACCAAGGATTTATTACAATTGTATGTTGCTAGGGCTTTATCGGAGGACCGCGGTAGCGCGCGGTAAGAAAAACTTTGAACTCATTTATCTCAGTTTCTTATACCCGCATAGGCGCGGTTCTTTTTATTTTCGTCGCAACTTATCTCAGGCCCTAGATATGGGACCTAGACATGCCATGCCTTGTTTTAAAGCTAATAATTAGTATATTTGATGGTATACCTAACTAAAAATCTTCCCCGTGCAAAATCCGACTCAATTCGCCAAAACCGGTCACTATATATAGTATAACTATGTTGACAGGTCATGATGTAACAGAGGATTATTATGTAATGATTATTGTCTACATGCAACAGAATTAATTCCCATTGTACAATGAATTATTTAAATGCAAGTGTATCAAGAATGTGTCAAGAATACATGTTGGAATGGAACAATGATTGAAACTTTAAGAAATACAAGACAATTCAAGGAAACATTGGATGTTCTGCAACACATCTGGAAAATGATATTAAAAACTATAGCTATACTACAATTATAATTATGTATACCTGTGCATTGGTGATAGACTAACACTTATACATCAATGTCATCATTTTCCAGACCATATCCCTGCTGACGGCTATCCATTGCCTTTGATAAAGTTAACTTGCCATAAACAGTTTTATTTCCAAATCGAATGATAATCAGTACAGATGGATGCTAGTCTATTTTTACAATATTATCCTGTTTTGTGAGTCTCATTATCTAAATAATTATTCTTCATTGAATTCAGTATTGAACCATTTGCATAAGAACTGACATCTTATACATATATAAATGCTTATAATTCTACATCTAGTGACCTGTGTCAAATTGCAAATAAAGTATTTCATTTTCCTTTTATTCAACTTTATCACATAAAGCTAAAATTGAAAAGTCTATGTGTATACCTAAGATAAATTACTAGAACTGTAAAAGTTGATTGTAATCATAATGACGACGATTTACTTAAGAACAAGTGCAACATGGTCAAACTGTAACATGACCATGAGGAGGTTTGAACTACCAACTTTCTGATATGAAGTCCCTAACCATAGCCATTATACCACAGTTTGCTTTAATGACAGTGGAATAAAATGCTTTGCTGTATGAGGTTGCTGTTTTATGTTTGGGATGAGGTTTTTGTTCAAAACCCCCATCTGGGGGCTCTTGTTAAACTAAGTTTTAACATAGGCAGGAGTTGTAGATACCATTGCATATTGCCTATAATTAACAAAAGGCCTATGTGCACATTGTCCTATGTGGTTGGTCATGTGACCTCCATTCAAAAAGTACTTTCCAAATAAGGGCATTGCCACAAGGGCATATGGCATGCTGCAATACTGGGTGGGGTTTCATTTTTTTCAATTAAACCATCAATTCCTATTTTTCAAATATAGATATCAATAAAAATGTGACAGCTAATTAGTTTTTCTTAATTATCTAGGATGCAAACTGTTTTTTCTCTTTCACAAAAAAGAATAGAGTTCAAGCATAAATACAAAATAATATATGTCTGCGCAAACTGCAGGGTACAGTTTTAGGTTCCTACCCTTACAGTATTATAAGTAACTATGAGGGAGGGGTAGCGCCATCTAGAGTGTTCATGCCCATGTTTGCTGGGACCAGTTGCAATACACACATACTCAGTTTTATATTCCATGTTAGGGTAAGATATAAATAACATAATCATAAACAGGTTTACAATCATACATATACATGGCACCAGGCCTAGGGATGTCTGCAGGGTAATTTGTTTTGATGAAGGATGTTATCCCAACCTGATGCCATTTGTTTCCCTTTTTACACACCAGGGGGCCACCACTGTCACCCTAAAAATGAAAACTATTCATAAATCATTTTCACACAGAAATTGCTTCAAAAACCAAGATCTTCTTAATGAGCAATGCCTCATGGTAACCTAACATCAGTGACGAAAACAGTAATCATGGGCTTAAATTCTATGAAAATCAATTTTGCTATAGATTAAATTTAAATCTGTTTATCTTAGCATGATACTCTATCCTGTGACCAGAAAATCAAAAAGACAGAAATTTACTATCAATTTAAACTATTTTTTACAATCCAAAGTTTCCCTTACTTCTTGTGTTGACATGATGAAAAACCTCCCTTTAGCTTTCGGCCTTACACATTTTCTGAAAACGGTCAATAAAAGCTGTTTTTCAATGCCTAATGGGTATATTTATAAAATCATACAATGTCATGTTGTACTAACGTACAGGGCAGACGCCGAGGCCAGACGCCTGGTGTCTTGCACACAGCCAGGTTACAGCAAAAAATCTTCCACTGAAGGGCACATTTAGAGTCCTTCCATTTGGGGAGAACCACTTGGAAGGATACATCAGTTGCTCGCCTACCTGCAGGAATACATCATGTAAGGTTAACATGTACTGTCTTACACTAAAGCTGTTTACCCACAGATAATTTTACCATTGAAAGGGGGCAGGCAACTAAGAGAATCATCATTGCTGTCACTGGGCAACTGTAATATTAAGCAAGTTTTATCTCTTATCAATCATATTATGGGTGATTTTATGGGTGATCCCAACACCCAGAAATCACACCATACCCACTGGGAATTGCCTGGTGACCCTGAGTTGCATGGTAACTTTACCAGCAATTTTTCTGATCCCCCATCAACCAGCACAGCTAAAGTCACTTATTTGGTATGGCCCTTCAGCCATATGCAGTGGCAGATCCAGGATTTTGAAAAGGGTTGGGGAGGGGGGTGAGCCATAGCAATGTTTTTTACTGTGCCCACTGGGTACTTGAATTTTACATTAAAAATTTGATATTTGTTTTAAAATAGGCAGGCCATATGCATGTACCTGTCACCTCCCCCACCCCAATGCACGCATGATATGGCAGCAGGCTATATATAAGGGGGGAGGTTTCAACAAATTGCCTGTTGCATGTCTCTGTTGCTTGTTTATTGTCCTGTCCCATGTAAAATCTAAGATTTGGCCAAGTCACCATGTCAACTTTTAGAAAAGTCCATGTCATATGTCTCTAAGGTCTGTGTTGCATGTCGATTTTAAGAAATGCCCTTGCAGCTGGGTCAAATTTAGGGCTCTAGTAGAGCCATTATAAGGCTGGTATACCTGTCACACCAAGGGTTGATAATCCATTGAGGACCTCAACCCAGCATTGTTATTCATACCCTTACAATATATAGAACCAATACTGTAAGCTTAAGTTGCCAAGCTAGCGGAACCATTGTCTATTACTTCCTGTAACACCATCCAGGGTAATAACATTGTAATAGCTCTCCCTGTCTCAGTGCTGAATAATTATAAACTAAGGATGGTATGACTGAACCTGTACCACCTTAGGGTATGATAGATATTGGGTATTATAAACCACAAAACATACTCACCACCTTTGGTGCAGCCCCATCCCTTAAAGATACATTTCTGGTTGTCAGCTGGGAAACTCGAGTCCCCAGCAGGAGCCAAAGGTACACTCTGGATGTCCTCCACATGATGGGGTTCTGCAGAAACTGGCTCAGCCAACTTCACCAAGGGGATGTCGTTCTGCCATTTGCCTACAGGGGAAAGCAGTAAACGGGAATTGCAATTAAAGGTTACCAAACTTCTACAGCCTCAGATTCCTCGGAAATCATCAGTGCAACTATGGCATTATGGTTTAACGCTAGTACCTAGCAAGCTGGTTGACCTATTTAATCACTGTGTTTAGTGATACTATAGCCGATACAAGTCTACATAGTCTGTGTACAAAAAAGGCTACAGTGTATGCTAACACATGGAGGAGATGCATATCGCAAAGGTGTGACAGAATGCAATGGCTACTTGTAAAATTATTCAAAAGCTACTAAAAGCACAGACTATAATAGATATTGAGGAATAAAGACTCTGCATTTTTGTATGGAAATACTTTGTGGAGTATTGTTTTAATTTTTTCTTTACTTTGAACTATTACCAGATTAGCAGATTTTTTCTGTTGTTACTAAAACTTATAGATTCGTCTTCCGGTCAACCCACCAACTGTGCCATGGATCATGACTTCCATGTGAGTCCAGTTTGTACTTATGAATCTTTAGCCTCTTTTATGATAAAACTACAGTGCATTTGATAATGTTCTTATGTAGATTAATTTCAGAGATAGAACGTTTACTTTTTACATCTGTAAGGCATGTTGCAATGACATAACATCAATAATGATAGGAAACAGGGAAGGTATAACAAAAATGTCATGTTGATTTTTAAATCTATGCATCCAGCATCAATAATTTCTTAAATTGTCACCATTTCAAAATGATATGAAATTGGTATAACATAATTGGCTATATGACCATGAAATGAATTACAGAAGACTATGATTTAGCTATTTTGACAATCATACCATTCATTTCATTTTTGTTAGGTGACAAAATTGGAAAGATAAATATGGGTTAAAAGACTATCTTCCGTAAGTAAATTTAGCTGCAGAAGAAAATAAAGGTTAAATAATTATAATATCACTAATGTAATATATTATTAGGGATGTTTTCTGATTCCCATTCAAATGTTACCTAGCAGGTATGGTTTGCATGCAACACTTTCAGAAGCATAACCAATAAACGAATACAAGATTTGCAGCATCAAAAATGGCTTGTGAAATACAGGCATGTGAATGTATCATTGACAATTAATTAGATGTGCTGCAGCACTTAGTCCTCGCTGCCTATATAGTTTTGGTGAATGATGATTTTCTGTGCACGAATCACCGAGTCCTTCGAGTCATCTGTGTCAACTATGTCACCAACCATACCCTTGAAATCATTCCACAGAGTGGACTGAAACCTAGCAAGTGAAAATGTAAAATATGTTGTTTGGAACAAAGAGTGTAAACGATTTTCTAATCATAACAATAATCAGGGGGGATCCAGAAGTTTTGGAAAGTGGGGGTGCCCATATTAAGAAATGTCCCAGTGCCCCTTGCGAAGGCATAGTTTTACATTAAAATAATCTATTTTGGGTCCAAAAAGAGGTGGGGGGTCATGCACCAGCTGTGCCAAATCCCACCCAAATCCACCAGTGATAATGATCCAACTTTTGAAGTGAAATTAACATATTGAAAGTACCTACCTCTCTATCAGTGTCTCCTAACAATGCCTTCCAGTATTTTGAGTTTAGGCCTTGTCTTCTGCCAAAAAAAGGGCAGATCTTTTTATATTGTTAATAAATCATTTTTCTTTTATTAAAATTGCACCACCTTACAATACTCCTGGCTCTGAACCAGGGAAAGATCAAGCATATTCTAAGTAAGAATTAAGCTATCATGCACTAAGCAAGAATTAAATTATCATGGACTAAAGAAAAAGCTATCATCAGATATATCAGAAATGACTGTAAAGTCAGCTTTGAAAATACCCCCTCCCAGCAAAAAACAAATATGATGAATAAATAGAAATTAAAAGTATAAAATAATTCTTAAAATGTTGAAGAAATGATAATGAAATTAAATGAAAAGTAAAGAAGTATTATAATGTTAGAATTTAAAAACAACAATTTAAGTAACAACAACAGCAACAAAGGGATAATTATAACAAGGAAATGGTCCCTACCTATTCTTGCCGACGAAGCAGTGGGCAGCAGTCAGAATCCACTGTTGGTCAATGAGGGAAGCCCCACAGAGGTACTTGTTAGATGACAAAGTCCTTGTTGGAGTCTTACCCTGGGAGAATAGTAACAATGTGGAGATTTGGATTTGTTAAAATTGTAATTGTTTACTGTATCTACATTGAAAAACACATGCATGTGAAAGTGGTTAGATTAAATTCCCCAGATAGACCCTCCATAGAATATGATAACATAGGGTTCATTGTAAGAGCCATAAGCCATGGCCATATGCCCTCCTCTACCTCAGCACCCCTGATGACCCTCAATAGAATTAAAATATTATAGACCTTGTGCAGATGACGTCACATCTTCAAAAATGAACTGGCCGCCATGTTGGTGATCAACTTGTAGTCCTTATCATTCATAATTGTGAATATTGTTGGCTAAAATAATCATGTCACATTTACCTACACTCAATTCGCTGGATCATAATTGGCAGCTGTGATCGCTTTGAATTGACAAGTTTTGATTTTTATAATAGCCATGTGGCCATGATAAAACCTGATCACATGATGACGTCTGTACAAGGTCTATAGAGCACACCATCAGAGCTACGAACTATATATGGCCTCCTCAGTTCTCTTGATGACCCTCCATAGAATATAACAATATCAGACTCACTGTCAGAGCCACCAGCCATGGCCACATGCCCTCTTCCACTTCAGTTCCTCCAATAACCCTCCTGAGTAACGTCTCCAACCCCCGCACCTCCCTCACAGCTGCCTGCTCATCTGAGGGGAGAAACAATAGATACTAGTTTTTATGGAGGTGCAATTTTTGGAGATTCTGTTGGGATTGTGAACTAACTGATCAGAGGTATTATAGAATGCAGATTATTGTTGTCATTGACAGAATAACTAATGGTGATATGCTTATCAAAATTCACCTGATTAACCTATAGCTAATTAGTTAAAAAAAATGGCTTCTAAAACCATCCCCATGATCTGATAGAGCTGATGGAATGAATCAATTTGACACCTCACTTGTTTTTCAACTTGGCTTGTCAGGAAAGATATGACCTGAAGAAGGTTGATTTCAGTAATAGCCTAATTTTTTTATGGTTGCCATGGAAACCAGCTGTACCTTCCACATCTGCAGACGGAACTTTTAAGTGCTTTTTTGAAAATGCAACTCCTATACTAGAAGAAAAGTGTAACAAAATGTAGTGGGGAAAATGGTAACTTTTAGCTGCCAGTGTGTTGTGGCCTATTACAAATATTTACAGTTTTAGAAATACTATTCATATAACATACATTTTATTTTGATAGTCAAATAATATTTGTCACTTATTATTTGAGCTAGATTAATGCACAAAGATGTATACAATATCAATGCAAAGATTCATGTCTACAAACACCTAGGGGATTGTCAAAAGGAAGGGTTTTAGTAAGGATCACATCCAATGATATAAATAAGTTGCAGCAACATTAGAGCCTAATATCGTTATAAGCAGTTATTATCGATGATGTATTGGTGGGCGCAAGATATAACGAATTTGAAGATATCTCGGAGATTTACAAGGCAGTATGATAAGATCAAATTTAAACTACTACCTTTAAAAACCCAGAAGTATATTAATAGTCCTATGAATAGAAGAAGTGCATTGTGGAATCGCCTTACCCACTTTGAACAAACGGCTGTGACTTCATCAGAATTCAAGACTATCATACAGAAGAACCTGGATGATTAAAATAGTTGGAATGTGATACAAGATGTGCCATGGTTGTCCTTACTATGATATATCTTACTATGTCTGAACTTAGACATCATAGATATTAACAATATAATTATTTAATTCATTTTGAACCTGGAGATTGTTAAACTTAAGGAGGACATGGCTTCACTTAACACAAATCAACATTATCATTCATTAACCATTACCATTATCTTTGCCGTTTTTCCTTTTTGTTCACCTTATATTGCAAATAAGTGAACCTGAACTTAGGTTGTTAAACTCAATATCTTGGAAGATCAAGTTA
The DNA here is from genome assembly GCA_936440205.1 of Lepidonotus clava. Lineage (NCBI taxonomy): Eukaryota > Metazoa > Annelida > Polychaeta > Phyllodocida > Polynoidae > Lepidonotus > Lepidonotus clava. The sequence continues at coordinate 17,571,085 of OW387146.1, forward strand.
ACACTTGAAGGATTTTGTGGAAATAAAGCAAATATAAAAAAAATATATATCTGAAAACAATATGACATCTTTTCTGGACTTTTATTTTTTGAATATGAACATTTCAGGAACAGCTTATCTTTGAGCGTTGTTACCTTTGAGTGTTGCAACAGTACAGGAAGCGACCACCAATGAGAGCAGGTACCCACTCGTGGTGCAGGGTCATCTAGGGAAAGAAAGGTGTATAAATACAAACATGATTCACGTTTCACAGAAAAGAATGTGTGGACATATAAAAGAACATAACATCATGAAGTTTGGCGTGAACATTCAACAGAGAATTCAAGTTCTATTACAAAGGGCCAGCCATAGTACAGTATTTCTGTTAATAACCAGTCTGCTTCATTATTTGTGTTCTCCTCCCCTCAAACAATAGTTTTCAAGTTTTCTCTCCCTCAATCAAGATTAGAAACACCTGGAAATTTATGTAGCATGTTTGTATAAGTGCATGTACAATGATAGACAAAGATGCAACATACATTTCCAAGTGTAACTAAAATACATATATGTCAAGACATGATAGTTAACCCTTTCACTGCCAGATATATCACAATATAACTGATATTTACTGAAATATTGCCCAAAATGCAAAAATTAGTGCATAAATTCCCCAAAACTCAAATTTAGTTTAGATTCTTCAGATGAAAACCTTTTTTCAATAATTTTGATATAAACGTTCCATATGTTGGCACTGTGCCAATAAGGCAAATTTCTTGCGTGGAGTAATTGTTCGTACAATCGTAATTTGCAGGTTACCATGGTAACCAATAATTCATAAAATAACAATGACACTCTTTATGAAAATAAGATGAAAACATTAACTTTTTTGTGCAAAAGAGTTTGTGATTGTCATAAATGAACGAAAAGTTAGAGCAAATTAAAAATCATCTCATTTACATAAATTCACCCATTTTTCATGATTTTGTAATTAATATGGCAAATTCAAATGTAAATACATTGTTTATGGTTTCTCGAATCATAATTCTAACATTTTTAGGTGACTTGATAGTCCGATGTTCAAATACCTGTATCTCTGGTTCTAATTGGAAAATCTGAAAAATTCTTTCAGATTCTGACAGCATAATTTGCATTCTTTCAGTGGTGTTCCTATGGGATTTTACTATAGGGCCCCATATGAGGCCTCTGGCAGTGTAAGGGTTAACAGGAACACATGCACAACTTAACACACACATATATATATATATATTTTATATATACATATTTATATACCTACATCATCTTGATTTCTCAACACCTTTAGAACTAATATCCCATCTATTCCCAATGTCCCCAACTCTTATCATCAACCACAAAGCCCTATGTAAAACTGACACAAGCATACAACAAAAGGACATTGTTCATGCTTGACGGAATTGGTTGGGCTGTTACATTTGCAATTCTAGGTTACTTAATAGGTCTTGGAACTGAGGTTTAGCACTTTGTACCATGTAAGACGTTACTACAACTGTACAATTAGTTATTAAAGCGAGCTGTATTGTTCTAATATGAAGATGAAGACACAATATAATGGGTGAAGACCATAAAAATAAACAGGGTGACATGAGCTTTTCTTAAATTTGACAGGGCGACATAGCTTCTCCTTAAGCCCCATACCCACTAGGCGATTTTACCTTCGTCAAGCGATGGACAGCTGGGAGGATTGGGGTGTCATTGCCAGGTGATGTCATATCAAATAATTTTGATATTTTACTGTCGATTTAAGCGCCGATTTAACCACAAATCCTGTCACTGGTCACCCGTTGCCAAGATTACACACTATACCCACAGGGAATCACTCGACGATTGTGATCGCTGGGCCATTATACTGGATGATTTTAGCTAATGTGAGTTGTGTGTCGTCGCTGGGCGATGGTAAAATCGCTTAGTAGGTATGGGGCTTTAGCGACAACGATGAGGCACATTGATATTGGCATTTTCTTAAAATCTAAAGGGCAACATGGACTTTTCTTAAATTTTAAAATGGACGTTGCATTTCCCTAGTGACAACAACGAGGACATTGGCAAATCAGAGATTTGACACGGGACATCGGGACCCCCTGTCTATCCCCCCAATATGAATACTTTTCCTGTGATGGAAAGGTAGACTCAACACTATATCGCGGGAAGAATTTGAACTCATACATTAGACAGGCTCGGGCGTGTCTGAAACCACTTGCTCTAAAACGTGTCAAGGAGTGTAAGGGATGTGGTCACACTCTTGCAGTGTCAATGGTCTGGGCCATTACATAAGTGTCTCACAGGGGGTCCCCCCCCACCTTGCCTGTTACCCTGGAGCTGCCACTAAACTTTCACCTCCTTAAGTTGACCCAATGCCCTAGATAATATAGCAAAAAAAACAAGAAATCAAGAATCAAATATAATCAATATTTAGCTTACAAAATTCCATAGCAAAAGCAAATAAAGGTAAGGTATACTCTTTGGTATTCTTTGGGTATCCTTTGCATTCTAAATTTTGTTGAAAAACAGAAAGGTTAGGACGGGATTAGGGAGAGTAGGGGGCCGGGAAGAGGACAGGGGCACGGCCCTGGTCTCCCCGTGCATTGCTCTGTGGTGCTGACGGGATTAGGGGGAGTAGAGGGCCGGGAAGAGGTCAGGGGGACGGCCCTGGTCTCCCCGTGCGTTGCTCTGTGATGCTGACGGGGTTAGGGGGAGTAGAGGGCCGGGAAGAGGTCAGGGGGACGGCCCTGGTCTCCCAGTGCGTTGCTCTGTGATGCTGACGGGGTTAGGGGGAGTAGGGGGCCGGGAAGAGGTCAGGGGGACGGCCCTGGTCTCCCCGTGCGTTGCTCTGTGGTGCTGACGGGATTAGGGGGAGTAGGGGGCCGGGAAGAGGTCAGGGGGACGGCCCTGGGCTCCCCGTGCGTTGCTCTGTGATGCTGACGGGGTTAGGGGGAGTAGGGGGCCGGGAAGAGGTCAGGGGAATAGCCCTGGTCTCCCCGTGCGTTGCTCTGTGATGCTGACGGGGTTAGGGGGAGTAGGGGGCCGTGGAAGAAAAGAACCTTTTGAGAGGGTTTTCATGCCGATTTGAGCACTTTGAAAAATTTCCAAATTTGAAACATTTATGACTCCCAGTATGAGTCAACTATGGTTCAAAACTGACTCTAAGGTTGTAGCCCCGAGTGAGAATGACCATTGTAAACTAGTCAGGAAACTGTGAGACTAATAAAACATTTTCTAGAAATTTAGACAGATTTTTAACTTAATTCTTACAGTGAAAACCCCAACCAATGGATTTTGCTAAAAACTTGCATAAATGATATCTAGGCCTATCTCATGCCAAAAATGTCCCCTATTTAATGGAAATCATTTTACATATTTCCCGGCCTCCAGCCATTCCCCTCAGCTTCCCCTATTTGATGGAGTTAAGGTTGTTGGGGCATTCTGACGGGAATGCAATTACCTGATGACTTGTGGAAGAAAAGAACCTTCTAGTAGGGTTTTCATGCCGATTTGAGCACTTTGAAAACTTTTCAAATTTGAAACATTTATGACTCCCAGTATGAGTCAACTATGAGTCAAAACTGACTCTAAAGTTGTAGCCCCGAGTGAGAATGACAATTCTATACATGTCAGAAAATTCTATGATGATTACAACATTATCTAGAAATTTAGAAAGGTTTTTCACCTTATTTTTATATTGAAAGACTCAACCAATGGATTTTGCTAAAAACTTGCATAAATGATAATTAGGCCCATCTTATGCCAAAAATGTCCCCAATTTGATGGAAATCATTTTTCATATTTCCGAGCCTCAGGTGAGGGGATAGGTTGGTTACCTACCGTCCCCCCTCCTGTATTGTTTCTTTGTTGATTTGAGGCTCAGGCCTACCAGAAGGACACATCCAATCCCACTATGATGTATTAGGCTGGCCACCTGCACCCATCCTTAACCCATGAGTTGCCCCCCAGACAATTTGCTGCCTATATTATATTCGACAATGTTGTTGGCATGAGATAGGCCTAGATATCATTTATGCAAGTTTTTAGCAAAATCCATTGGTTGGGGTTTTCACTGTAAGAATTAAGGTAAAAATCTGTCTAAATTTCTAGAAAATGTTTTATTAGTCTCACAGTTTCCTGACTAGTTTATAATGGTCATTCTTAGTCGGGGCTACAAGCTCAGAGTCAGTTTTGACTCATAGTTGACTCATACTGGGAGTCAAAAATGTTTCAAATTTGGAAATTTTTCAAAGTGCTCAAATCGGCATGAAAACCCTATCAAAAGGTTATTTTCTTCCACAAGTCATCAGCTCTTTGCAACCTGAGAAAATCAGGAGGCTAGAGGTGGCTATTCATAGAGGGATGGTCAGGGACATGGAGTAAAGGCTGGGAAATATGTAAAAGGATTTCCATCAATTAGGGGACATTTTTGGCATAAGATGGGCCTAATTATCATTTATGAAAGATTTTAGCAAAATCCATTGGTTGAGTCTTTCAGTATAAAAATAAGGTGAAAAATCTTTCTAAATTTCTAGATAATTTTGTAATCATCACAGAATTTTCTGGCATGTATAGAATTGTCCTTCTCACTCGGGGCTACAACCTAAGAGTCACATTTGACCCATAGTTGACTCCTACTGGGAGTCATAAATGTTTTAAATTTGGATTTTTTTCAAAGTGCTCAAATCGGCATGAAAACCCTATCAAAAGCTTCTTTTCTTCCACAAGTCATCAGCCCCCGTGCGTTACTCTGTGGGACTGACGGGATTAGGATGGGTAGGGGGCCGGGAAGAGGTCAGGGGGATAGCCCTGCAGGTCTCCCCGTGGGTTGCTCTGCAGTCTAGGCCTTTACCAACACCTCTGGTCAGACATAGAAAGGGCTGGGAAATAACTAAAATGAGACAACCAAACATAGTGCTAATTATAGATGTCCCCAGCTGGGCGGGGGTGGGTGGGTGGGGGACCCCCTGTGAGACACTTATGTAATGGGCCATACCATTTACACTGCAAGAGCCCTTACACATCCCTTACACTCCTTGACACGTTTTAGAGCAAGTGGTTTCAGACACGCCCGAGCCTGTCTAATGTATGAGTTCAAATTCTTCCCGTGTATAGCTAGATTCCGTTGTGCAGGGTATTATTGTGATTTCCTGCCAATATGTGATTGTAACTGCGATACCATATCATAATTATAATTACCATACCCAAGGGTGATGCAGGTTCAGTAGTTTAGATAATGTCTCTAATATGCATGATTTCTCTGAGACATTGTCATATCGCAGCTCATCTAATGTAGTGTAATGGGGCCTTTAGTATGCTAGATAATAGTTCACTTAAAACACATGTCCTACTTCTGTTTACAGTCCCATAGCTATAGGTATCTGTGTACATATGTGACTGTTATTCACGATCTACATGACACCACTCTAAATCTCATTCACACAGGACTTGCTATAATGTCAGCAACCTACCTTGTAATAGGACTCCTACTATCCTACAGGCCCGTGACTGACAGTGATATAGATATGTCACTTAGAAAAGGTTTAGTCCTGCCTACTCCTGTGACAGGCTGTTACTATACTAAAGTTAACCAACCTTTCCTCAAGGTAGTGCACCCTCCCCCACCCCCTTACACACCACACATGTATGAAAGTGTCCAAAGAAGTTGTATCAAGTGGCGAGAGTCATTCAATGCTTTTCATATCACCAATCCAATCTTTCATAAGCTTTTCCTCATTTCGTTTCGATACACGAGGTGAATTATTGTGTAAAAATGAATTCATGACAATTGTATTTTAGACATTAAATTTGTACGGATGCTTTCTTGAAATCTATTTTATCATCTAGTGCACAAAGGTAGTTAGCAAAACCACCTTGTGCATATATAAATTAGCAGCTTACCTATTGGGAACTCGCTCCCTCACTGGCCGCCATCACTTACAAGTTGACAAGTTTTAACTTTACGTATTAGGAGGATACTTGATAAATGTCTAATGTTATTTATTTGTCCAAATATATTTAACTGTGTTTCTTGTTCTTAGTATTATCTGTATATATAGGCATATTTTGAATTTGAAAAGCCTTGTATGAGTTCAAGGTATACCTATATATTAATCAAGTTCATTATAAACAGAGCATTCCAAAGAAATGCTATGTTTTGTTAATAAATTTTTTTGTATCGTATTGAATAAAAAAATTATTTTTGCAAAATGTTTATGGTCATCCTTCTTAATGCTGCCAGATCCCACAAAATTTAAGATCATAATCATTCCACATACCGAGAGTACGCACCACTTATATTCAGTGTTTCCAGGGTAAACGCTCTTGGAGCACTATAAAGTATGTTGAAAGTGCAGGCTACCAATGTACACTTGAAAATCGGCTGCTAATACCAAACGGCAGAGAATATTTACCAACATGTTGGTAAGACTTGCTGCCAATACCTTCAATCTAAAATGGCCATTTACGATTATGTATCATCTGCAAATAGGCAACCTTTTTTGGGGCCCTTGATAGGGGGTCCCCAATGTTGCATGCCGGATATAGGAACATGACATGTCACCTGTCATCTAATTCCCCATGTCGCATGTTGCCTCAAAAATTCAACGGTGTCACATATCGATTTTTAGAAACAGGCTATGTCATGTCATTTATTTTTTGTCACTTAGCCTCATGTCACACGTCGATTTTAAGAAATGGTCATTTAGTCGTGTCGAATTTAAGGGTCTAGGGCCCCCATTTTCTGTACGTGGAATACAGGCCTTAGGTCACAGCCAGGAAACTTTACCCGGCTACACCAGGTCTATGTACTACCCTTCAAGAAGGCACATTTTTCATTATTATTATTAGTATCATTATGAAAAATTGACTATTTGGAATTGACAATATCATCATGAAAATTCTGCCTTCTTGAAGGGGATGATTTGTCTATACATATAGAGGGACCTGCTTAAACAATCTTACTGTGACCTCTATTTGGAGAATACAGTAATTGGGGAATCGATTGAGGGTCCCATGTCAGGTGTCAAATTTCAAAAATGACCATGTCGCCTGTCCGTATATCTCATTCCAGATCCATGTCCCATGTCAAATATGAGAAATAATACTGTCACTTGTCACTATCCTTTTAAAGCCCATGTCACATGTTGAATTTAAGAAAAGGGCCATGTCATTTGTCACTAAGATGCCATGTCGTCTGTTGAATTTAAGAAATGGCCCTGTCGTCTTGTTGAATTTAGGAAATGTCCCTGTCACTCTGTCGATTTGAGGGCTCCATACCCATACTAATCCACCTGTCATTCTTACATGGTGAAATACAAACATGATATATTGACACTGTCAGCATGTTAAAGAAAAGATAACGGTTAAATAAACACACAGAGGGGAATGTGTTCCCATATAGATCCATATAGATGTCAGTAGGTCTTCCAGTTCTACTTTTTGAACTCTTAGTCTGCTGCGCTTCCAGTGTAGATATATCTAGGTGACATACACAGTAAAACTTGGCAAGGTGAGACGAGGCAGTCGGTAGACCATCACATAGACAGGCGGTCGTGTCAAACTATACCTACTGAGGTACAATTAGATCACTCAAGGTAGGTGATATAGGTAGTTTATTAAGGCTTGATCTCCGACTTAATTGGTTCTGGTTAGTAGGATAAGTTATGTGTGGTAGGTGTATAGAGGATAGGGGAGGGCGTCCCATTGCTACTTAATACACATGATTGTATACAAAGACATACATAGACACATTACATAGGCAAATGCACATACATAGAGGCACTTACAGACACACCATACACATACATATAACAAACTCACACAACAACACACAGACACAGGCACAGGCACAGGCACAGACACACACACACACACACACACACACACACACAACAAAGAACCCTTTAGTCTAGATAAAGTTCCTCCTACACCTAGACACAGACTGCTACCTCTAGACCACGAACACAGGGTCTGCTACTTCCTACCCCCAGACCCAGATTCTGATAATTTCTAACCACAGACCCAGAGTCTTCTTCTTCCTACCCCCAGACCCAGGGTCTGCTACGTCCTACCCCCAGACCCAGGGTCTGCTACGTCCTACCCCCAGACCCAGGGTCTGCTACGTCCTACCCCCAGACCCAGGGTCTGCTACGTCCTACCCCCAGGCCCAGGGTCTGCTTCTTCCTACCCCTAGACCCAGGGTCTGCTACGTCCTACCCCCAGACCCAGGGTCTGCTACGTCCTACCCCCAGACCCAGGGTCTGCTACATCCTACCCCCAGACCCAGGGTCTGCTACCTCCTACCCCAGACCCAGGGTCTGCTACCTCCTACCTCCAGACCCAGGGACTGCTACCTCCTACCCCCAGACCCAGGGACTGCTACCTCCTACCCCCAGACCCAGGGTCTGCTACCTCCTACCCCCAAACCCAGGGTCTATAGGAAAACATACAGAGGTTGACAGTACAACCCTGAATACGAGGTGGGTGTCGAAAAATTACTGCCCGAGGCCGTTAGGCTGAGGGCAGTAATTTTTCTGACATCCCACCGAGTATTCAGTGTTGTACTGTCAACCGAGGTAAGTTTTCCTTATATTATATACCATATTTTGTAAGTTATAAGCAAAAGAGAAAGGAAATTACCAATGGAGCAAAGTGGGCAGTATTCCAATGTATTGATTATGCATGAACTTTGACTGGTGTCGAGTAGTTTTCCCTAATACTCATTATTTTCTCATAGATTAGGATTCTATCACTATCTCCATTTACTCAGACTGCATTATTTTACCTGAAATTAAAAAAATAATCATGCAAATCCATTCAGAATTCACAAAATAAGGAGAAAAACATTTTACACAGTAAAGCAAGGTGGGCAGTATAAACGAATACTGCCCACTGTGCCAATACACCAAAAATACTGAATGGCAGTGTCCAGTTAGTATTCATCATGTATTTTGGCATTGGTATATAATATTGCTATATCCTACCCCCAGACCCAGGGTCTGCTACCTCCTACCCCAGACCCAGGGTCTGCTACCTCCTACCTCCAGACCCAGGGACTGCTACCTCCTACCCCCAGACCCAGGGACTGCTATCTGCTACCTCCAGACCCAGGTCTGCTACTTCCTACCTCTAAACCCAGGGTCTGCTACTTGCTACCCCCAAACCCAGGGTCACCATCTGTTACGTCCTACCCAAAGACACAGGGCAATGTAAATACTACATACACTGCAAGAAATTAGACCTTTAAGACCTTTTATTTAGTAAATGGGGCCATTGAGGTTTATTAAAGGCATAGGATATGTCACCTTTCTAATACCTTTACAAGATCTTTGATGAACTATAAAGGTCACCTGAAAAAGTTTTGGGAAGGTCTTGTAAAAGTGACCTTTCCACTACCTTTAGCAAACCACAATGGCCCAATTTACAGAAACTTAAAGGTCTTAAAGGTCTATTCTGTGCAGTATACCCTAAACCCAGGGTCTCTTATCTCATACCACAGACCCAGGGTCTCCTACCACCTAAGCCAAAAACCAGGGTCTACAACCTACTACAAGGGGATGGGTTGAACAGAGTGACACTGCCTGAAAGTGGGCCTTATTTTCATGTTTAAAACAGACAATTCAGTGTGACACGGGGTTGGGGGTCCTAAAAGTACCCTGAAAAAGTGTGACATAATTTCTAGAAGGTTCCGAAAAGTAACCTGAAAAAGTGTGACATAGTTGATGGAAGGTTCTTGATAACTCTATTACACACTTTTTGTTATAAATTATGCCATTTGTCTAATCTCCTTTCTGTACCACTTTAGCTGTCATAATGTGGGTGCTGACAATCCTGGTTGCGGCGGTCATCGGACTAGTGGCCAAATGGGTCATGTAAGTAGACAAACACATACGCTGTGATTTAAGGCCCTATTGCCCTACACAACTTGAGCTGCTTTATAAATGACAATTTCCCAGAGAAATCACACATATTGGAGATAAAATTCTTTCTTTGACATATGCCATATGCTCTACATTGTTAGTTGTCAGCAATCACATTACTTCGAGATGTCAATATGTCTGTAATAATTATCGTCATATGGTGTCGATATCGCAGCCCAGTGGCCCGTTTCACAATGGAATTTCATTGTTATGATAACCTTAACGATAGCATAATGAACATGTTCATTGTTACGAAAATATTAGTTGTTACGAAAATAGTAAAATCTCTGGTTCTAATGAATGAAATTGATTTCTGTTAATTGATATATGAAGGGAAAAAACTAGAGTAAAATCAGTAAAAGTTACAACTCTTTGAGGGCATTCTAAATATAGAAAAAAATTGTTGCAAAATGATTGTTGTTACGAAAATATTAAACACGAAAAGTTTTGTTGTTTAAATTATTTTCGTTGTTAACGAAATCATTGTGCAACGGGCCACAGGTTGAGTAGTGTAATACCACCTTTACAAAACAACGTTTATGCTCAACTCGAAGCAATAACATAAATACTTTAACTTTAATTTAGAATGGGTATATTTGTTGTTCCATCATAGTACTATACATTTTTCACACATATTGAGCACATTTGATCTATAAATTTGGGATGATCTATTAATTAGGGACCGGCGCAGCCTCCAGCGTACAATCGAACAGCTTGGCCTACCAGGTCCCAAACCTGAATTCCTCATGGGTAACATCCAACATATATTTGTAAGTTTATAAAACCATAAAAACACAAATTTTCTGTTATATCTTTCTTAACATGAAAATTCAATGTATTCTACCTTATGTTGTATACGTGCGTATGTCAACCCCATGGTTTTCATGTATTTTCCTATAATTTTTTCCTATCAAGGTTTCAACATCATATAAATAGTTGATAACTTATTCCAAAAAAGAGTAAACTGAGGCCCGGTTTTTCGTAAAAGATCAAAGTTTAACTATTACTGAGGTTCAACTTTACAAGGATCAAGTTTGAAGTTGGCAGATTAAGTTTTGCAGTTCAACTTTTTGGTTTTTTAAAACAGATTAACTTGATCTTGGATTAGGGACTTAAACCTCACTTGAACCCCACTTGAACTTTTTGGTTCAACTTTCTTTCCTCCTTTTGGATCAAAAGGAGAGTTCTACATTAATGGGTTTGAATCTTTTAGCTTTTTTATAAGTTTAAACAGGAATTGATGACTGAAACTTGGTATTTCTTCTAATTTGATAGCCTAGATCAATATTCTTAGTGAAATTCCATATACAAATCAAATTTATCTCTTAATCCAGAGTTGAACCACCCCCAGGAGGTAGATCAACTTTTGAGGTTCAACTCTGCAGATTAAGTAGTTGAACTTCTTTGAAAAACCGGTTTGAACCAAAATCAGCTGCAGATCAAAGTTGAACTTTGCATACCAACTTGAACTGTTTTGAAAAACCGGGCCTAAAGTTCAGTATTTCTACAACGGATTTAAGTGGTCTTCCATTAAAGGGAGCCAAAACCAATAAATTCGATGAAATTTTCCAAACTCAAATAATCATGAAAATCCATTCCTTGAGCCTATTTCTGGCCCATGTTAAAATCTAAACCATGAAATATGTTAAAAGATCATTACAGAGCATTTCCCTTGCTCAAATCAAAAATAGGGTTTGTTTACAAACAAATGCAAATTCTTTTTATTTTTGTATTCTTTTTATTTTTTATATATTCTTTTTATTAATCCCAACTTCACATACATACGTCTGTGTTCTTCCAGTAGAGTATTGAATGATAATGGATTTACACTGAGATGAACAGGATGAATAAAACAACATCATTATAGCCATAGTCAGTCCAAGGTCAATCTTCATAATAACATTAGGTCGTTTTAATCAACTTTTTGAACTTAAATTTTGTAGTAGCTTTCTGTACATGTTCTGGGAGCATTTCCCACAAACTAACCCCTCTATAAAAAGGGCTTCATTGTACCTTAAATATTACCATCTCTTGTGGCATTTACTTCAAATTGAGCTAGTCTTCACAGCTAATACTTTACCACTGACCTTAACTGGACTCATCTAACAAATTTCTATACTTATCTGAATTTTGAAAATTTTGTCAATTCATCCTACCACGGATAGCCAATTTCTTGACATTTACCTGCAGGTTAGCCTTAATCAGGGTGCATGCTGGGTAAATTTCGACAAACCACAAGGTTTTGCTATAGGAATTTTCATGAATCATGTAATTATTTGTAGTTTATCATGATGAAAAACTAGCAATCAATATTTTTCAATTTGTTTCCACGGACAGCAAATATTTTCTAAGTTGTTTGGAAAATAATTCATTTTAGAGCGATTTATGACAATTATTTGTCTATTTCTTATAGTTTTTCTAAGGACTTTGTCGACAAAATTAGTCAAAATTAACCTGCAGGTACTTAAAATGCTAGAATTCAGCTATCTGTGGTAGGGAGAATTCTATTGGTTTTGGCTCCCTTTAACTACATGTTAGTTAGTTGTACACAAATCCAGAGGGGTCTGACAAAATTTAATATGCATACATGTGTATCTAACTGAAGGCCCTCACAAAGTGACAATAGTATTTGACAAGTGCTACCGCATTGTACGTAATCATGAATCATTATGATAATTCGCTCGATATCATCTCTTTTTAAGGACATGCAGAAGAAAGGCAAACGAGGTCTCATGGAGTTCACAAAAACATACGGCAAAACATTCGGGTAAGGGAGTCAGTAGAGTGATATAGTAGACAGCCGTATAATAGTAGAGTCTATATTGTTGTCATATCTATGAATAGCAATCGTCGCTGGTTATTTACTCATTTATCGTTAATGCACAACGTTGAAATAAAAATCTAAATGTATTACCGATTTGATATGTCCAGCCATATACAGACGATGGAATACCCCATCATATTGATGCCACCAGTGGCCCGTTGCACAATAGAATTTCGTTGTGAGGATCAGACAAAGATATCTTTGTTAAAGATATCTTTGTTACGATTTTACAAACATAGTAAAATCTCTGGTTCTAATGAATGAAATTGAATTGTGTAAATTGATGTAAAAAGGGAAAAAATTAAAGACAAATCAGTAAAAGTTACAGCTCTCTGGCTGCATTCTAAATATAGAAAAACAATGTGTATAAACCATCCTTGTTACGAAAATATTAATTTATTTCAAAAAAATTATTTTCCTTGTTATGAACCCATTGTGCAATGGGCCACAGCATTACTAGCGCTATTAGTTAAAGTGAATTTTTAATTTTATTTTTATGTCCGCAAAGTTTTCAAAAGAATTTGATCAAGATTACATTCTGTTATGATACAGACCTAGCTTCAGTTATAAGTGTTGAAAAAATAATTTTGTATGAGATTTTCAGAAACTTTTAGAAACAATTATTTCATCATCCCATACCAGTAAACACTTCTTTGGCAACCATTAATTTTGTGATCCTAAGAATTAAAAACTACTTTAAAACCACTCGTAAAGCAAATAACTAAAAAAGTGCTTTGACAACCACTTGAACCAAACTTTATAGTAAAAACTACTTCGACAACCATTATTGGTACAAATAAGTAAACAGTATAGGTCTACTGACCAAGCAGGGACTGTAAAACTTAAAACTTAAAATGGGTTATGCCCTACAATAAAAGCTGATTGCCATGTCATAAAATGTTTCTATTAATGTCTGATTTATATGTCAGAATTTCCAAACATATTTTCATTGTGACATTTTGTCCTGGTGGTATATTTAAGTGCTGATAGTTTTATAATCAGATCCCTTTGATTTTTTATAAGATAAAGTCACTTGAACAAAATCGACCCTTTCTTAACCAGCGGACCTTTTATTTTTTATAGTTGTGATTACACTACTTTTCCTTCACCAGGTACTACGAAGGATGGCTACCCGTAATTGCCACGTCAGACACGGAAATTATCAAACATGTTCTCATCAAGAACTTCTCCAGCTTCCACTCGAGAAAAGTAAGTAGTTACAACCGAAGGATACATCTAGTATATTAATATAAGAAGGCCTGCTGTGGACGTCCGAGGGTCGCAGGACGGCCCACAGGGGGCAGGACAGCCCAAGGGCGAAGCCCAAGTGCCGTCCTGTCCCCGGAGGGCCGTCCTGCCACCCGAGGACAGCCCCTAAGGGTCTTCTATATTTTATCACCAAATCAAAGCTCCAAATATGCTAAAAACAGCATAAATGAGGAGCGGTATGTACAGCATGTCAATACGCACTGACCCTTATACGAGCCCGTTGCTCCGCCATGCGGGTGATAAAATAACTGCATTATTTGTGGCATTATTGTTGTCTTATGAATTGCCAAACTTCATATTGAGTTAATTACGGTCATAGCTACGATGTCTCACAAAATGTATCTAAAATATATATGAAAATAAGATAAAGATAGAAAATAATAATATAAGAGGATATTTTGTCTACATAGTGAGCGAATTAAAAATAGTTTCTTCGCAGTGCAAATTCCACAATGTTTAAGGATCAGAGAAATATATATTGAAGTTTATGAATGTAAGACGCAATGTGGTTCAATATCTGGACAATAGAAATTTACAGCCTGGAGCCCATCAACCAACAAACATTGGGCTGCCCACTTATGAAACAAAGCATAACGCTTGATTTATAAAGGTTGTAGAATTAAGAATAACACACAATCAAAATGATATTGAATCGTTTTAAGATTTTAGGCTGAAGACCAAATTTATGTGTAAAATCAGATGGAATAACCACTTTGCTATATCATTGTTATCTTCTGTTATACTATTATCAATTGTAGAAATTGTTATCATAAGTGAATACCGGTTTTATTACACTAGCTTACATTGGTTGTATCTCTAAATCGGATGCCATACGTTTCATCAATGACTCCCAGTGACACACTAAGATAAACATAGATTCTGTGATACATGCTGAGTTCACCGGAGACTAATACAATAATATTAGGTATCCCGGAGAGTGAGCTTTTACCCCTGAAAAATGTCTACAAACACTCAAAAAGAGCCATGTTCAGTCAACTCTCATGGACTTACGCTCAGTCTGAGCATGACAAACTTTATACTGTTGGAAAGCTTGATTCAAGAGGAGTTCAATGGTATATAGTACAATAATGAAAAACTTTTGGAACATGCTCAAATATGGTAGTTTGTTAGAGTCATATTTTGTGATCTGCCACCTTTGGTCACTGGGTCATATTATGTATGATGACTTTGCATTATCCTTGCATTTTCACCATGATATCAGGGGCTTTATCATATATACAGTGAGACACTTCAGGTCTTGGTGTACATCCCAGTATGTGTAAAATTCTCAGATTTTGATTTTTTGTTGTATAAAATTAGGGATCATGAGAGTGTGTTTTTTCAGCTAAAAATAGTCAAAATCTCCTAAAAAATGGCTATGTTCAGGCATCACTCATGGAAACACACTGAGTCTGAGCATGACAAGACTTATACTGTTGGAAAACTTGATTCAAGAGGAGTTCAATGGTATATGGTACAATAATGACAAATTTTGGGAACATGTTCAAATGTTGCAGTTTGTTAGAGTCATATTTTGTGATTTGTCGGGCCTTGACAAATTGGCCAAAATCATTGATTATGATGACTTTTCTGATTCTCCTTGCATTTTCACCACGCTATATGGGGGTTCATCACACATATAATGGGAAAGTTCAGAACTTGAAGTATATCCCAGTATGTGTAAAATTTTCAGATTTTGATTTGATCAGTGTAAAAGGTTGCATGAGAATCATGCTCTTTATTGCATAATTCGAAAAAGTATTAAAATCTTTAATACAAAAAAAATCATAGAAAATCAAGGAATCAACCAATTCAGGAGATCAAAATAGATATGCTATTCTTTTTTTAAGCTCTATCACTTGGTTATAACCATGTGGCTCTGTGTTAACTCCCTGAAAACTCTCTTTGATACCTAATAATATTGAACCAATAACTTGGCCCAGCAAAGATATAACTGAAATCAAACATCCACGCTAAGAAAATTACACTATTTACACAGAATTGTCATGTGATTTACAATCAATCAATCTTTTACATCAAGTAGAGAGCTTGTTTCAGCCTTGAGCGACACTCACCCTGTACTATTTGGCCATTTGCTCAGTCAATATTAGTTATATCAATTTTATTACATCCCTCTATCAAATTTATATGTGAATATGCTATCTATGATGTATGCTTACCATATTGCCAATAACTATAAAAGCCAGGCCATAATTGAGTAGTGAGGTGTCTACTGACAAGTTTTGCTATGCTCTACTCTTCCCTTCCTTATCATGTCCCTGTTTTATTTGCAGGTGAGTCTGTTTTCACCATCTGCTGATAGCATCACCACAGCGAAAGGGGAACATTGGAAGAGACTCCGAATGATCGTCAGCCCCACCTTTAGTGCCCGTGGGATGAAGGAGGTAAACCCCATGTGACCTGTGTAATCTGTTGCATGATAACTCGTAATTAAGACAGTAATGAGATAACATATCAGAAGAAAGGGGTTTGTCACAGCCTGTGGTCGAAACCCATGGGCTATAAAAAATCAAAAAAAGTTCTTCTATATTTTATCACCAGGGCAATATTCCACATGTGATGAAAATACTGAAAAATAAGGCATATAGGCCTATCACAGATAGGCCAAATGAGTTTTGATATACAGAGTCTCCAAGATGGTAAACGATTAAAACGCACCTGTAAGTTTTCACATATGGGAGACTGGTTATTCAGAGATAAAGGGACAAAACTGGTCACTTGTCGCAATAATAGCTGGTTTCCAGGAAGTGTACTTCCCAGGATAATGTTGAATATCAGTGAATTTGCTGACTCTTTAGATATTTCACTAAAAAGTGGTTAATGTTTTTAGATTTCTGATTAAACTATAATGTATAAGTTGTTAGGATATGATTTTAGCAGTAATCACATGTTTTTATTTTTTACCATTGCCCCTTCATACTTACATAATTTTCTCAGAGTTAAAACCTAAAAGTATGTGATGTTTCTTCCGATGAGAAAACAATGACCAATCATCTCTGTAGAATATGTTTAGTGATCAATTACCGAGAAATATCACCGTTTAAGTCATTCAATTACTTCTATTACCTTAACCTGAATGAGGAATATTTGATGGAACAGAAGATCACGAGCCTGCCTGTTTCTATCACTTTGATTAAAACAACTAAAATTTGCTATATGGCATATTTCATATTATATGCCCCCTCCCCCTAAATCCTTGTCCGATAATTATATTAAACTTGAGACATTGAAATTATAATTATACTAACTGTGATACCTTTGCTTCTCCCTAGATGTCGCCACTGGTGAACAAGTGTGTAGATGGTCTACTGAAGGTCCTGGAAAAGAGGGAGAAGGACGGCAAACCCTTTGACATTATGAAGTAAGTAGTCTAGTGAAAGAGAAAGAGGGAAGGAAATCCCTTTCGACATTATAATGGGAGTATTTCAGTCAAATAGAGAAGAAAGGCCCTAGCCTTCGACATTATCAAATAAGTAGTGCAGTGAAAGGAGAGCAAGTGCTCTGACGTTATAAAGTGGGTTGTTCAATGAGGGAGAGAGAGAGAAGAAAAGCACATCAGCATTATAAAGGGTTTATTTTGAACGGAGTTGGACCAAATGGTATTTTGCTGGAATTAATCCATTAGATTGAGACCCAGTGGGACGATAGATGACAAGCATTGCATCCATCGTCTTTCTTCTCTATCTCTTTCAAGCTGAGCTTTATTAGAGTCAGGGGGAGAAGATATGAAAGAAAGTACTGAAATGCTAAAGGCTGATCGGCCGGGCATCAATTGAAATGTCTCATTGAAGGAGCACAACTTTACCTGAATCACATCAACTACTGATGATGTCACAACCCAGGTTGCTATACAAACTTGGGTTGTCAAGCAGGTTACTGTTGGCAACTTCTAAGCGCAACTGACACTTGGTGTGGTAGTGCAGGGCAACACAGACTTACAAATCACTCCAGCATTATAAAGAGATAAGTCCAGTGAAAGAGGGAGAAGTAAGGAGACCCTTCAACATTATGAAGGGAGTGCTTCAGTAAAAAGGTGGAGAAGGAGGGCGAGTCTTCGACATTACGAAGTGAGTAGTTCTATTTTTTTGGGGGAAAAATGAGAATGATGGAGGACATGCCAAACTTTCTCTGTCATCTGTCACTGGTGTACTACACTGACAAACTATGGCTAGTATATATATTCCAGAAATTTCTTCTTATTCACGTTATAATCATACATGCTAATTTCTCTGATAATGCGACCCCCCCCACCCCCCACCCCCCCCCCCCCCCACACACACATCTACCACCCCACCTGCTATGAGTTATTAATGTGTTTTGTTGTTGTTTTTTTAAATCTTTTATTTTTACCCCCGGCGGATTTCAAACTCAACGACTGTTCTCCCACTCCGCCCAGTAACACATTCGTCTATTCTCATTTCAAATATGCATATATTTTTAAATAATAATTCATTTTAATATAGAAATTATCAGGGTAAATCTATACCGTTAATATACTGTAATTCTACCAAATTTGAGTAATTTGATAAGTTAGGCCAAAAGATAACAGTTGTTGTGTTCAGGTAACCCTACATACCCTAAATGTTTGGCCCTAACCCTATCTTTTTGGGAAATTTTTAATCATTATTTTTAATCCAAAAGAATTGACCTAAAATATCATGGAAAACCATAAATCAGTACATAGATGCTCAGGGCATGGATTCCAGATGCTAAAAAGGTTTTCGGAGGATATTTGGAATATTTTTGGCCTTATCTTCTACTTATCTTTTCCAGAGATTATCAGAGCCTTACCATGTCTGCCATCGGTATCTGTGGGTTTGGCCTGGACCTCAACACCTTTGAGGAGGAGGACAACATCTTCCTGACCAAGTGTAGGAAGGTGTTCAGTAACTTCGGCGGGAGCTCAGCAGGGGCCATCTTCAGAAATATTGTGGTACCTCTAAACTGTGAGTAGAGACTTCTAGGTTAGAATGAAATGGTTTCTGATTTGTTGCCATCTGAAAGTCCTTGATTTTCCGAATATCTAACAATTTCTAAAAATTGATTTGATCCACACGCCCCTACGGCTAGGAATGCTCCTCCCAGTTTGATAATTTGTACTCATTTTGATTGCCTAAAACTCATGCCGTCATAATTACAAGGCTTCAAAGTACGTGATAACAAATTCATCACATTAAGAACAAAGCAGCAATTTAGTCATAGACAATACATAAGGGATGACAGTGCATGAGAAAGAAATTAGATTTAAGTTATGGTCTTCTACAACATATATAGCTAATAGTACAATGAAATGTTTTAAATCATCATATATATGGTATACCATTATATTAGGGCTAATGTCTATGATACCTTCATTTCATGATCAATTGTAATACAGCTTCAGCAGCACTTGGCTCTCGCTACACAATTGTTCCATCTTCTCTTTACCAGTCATTTGTCCAACTGCTTTGAAAGCCCTGAAGTACTTGAGTCATGACACGTTCGCCCTGCCCCGACAGTGGTTCTTCGACACCGCTGCCAGCATCATCGAGCAGCGCAAAACACAAAAGGTTGAGGACTTCATTTTTGTATATAAAGATAGACATAGTTAAGAAAATAATCCAATATAATATGTGCAAATATCTTCATTTGAAAGCCATGTTTCAGGATGAGTCACCTGACAAAGATTTAATCATCGGCTGATTTATAGTAGCCCTTTCCATCCATAGTGACAAGTGCTTGCTGGTACTGGTTGGTTTCAAATTAAAAGGTTATCAAAATTCAGCCCCAGACTAAACTCTTCCACTGCACAAAAATAGACCTTTAAGACCTTTAAATTCCTGTAAATGGAGCCATTTAGGTTTGCTAAAGGTAATGTAAAGGTCACCTTAACAAGACCTTTCCAAAAGTTTTTCAGGTGACCTTTAAAATTCATCAAAAATCTTGCAAAGGTGACCTTTAAAATTCATCAAAAATCTTGCAAAGATGACCTTTAAAATTCATCAAAAATCTTGCAAAGGTATTGAAAAGGTATTAGAAAGGTGACATAACCTATGCCTTTAATGAACCTCAATGGACCCATTTACAAAATTAAAGGTCTTAAAGGTCTAATTTCATGCAGTGTTCATTGACCAAGTGGAAACATGATAAGTCAGCCAAAGACTAAACTTCATGATGAACTAGTGGAGATGTGGCTTCAGAAACATCTTAGTAATCACCTATTAATCAAATCATTTTAGGTTGCGAGGCGTGATTTCATCCAGCTGATGCTGGAGGCAGAGCATCATGACCAGCCTGGGGAGCTGGATCAGCTGGAGGTGGCTGTAGATGGTGACACAACCGACACAACCGATGCGTCACACAAACCGACCGACACATCACGCAAACCGACCGACACGTCACAAAATGTGAAGATGTCTCCAAAAGCCAGCAGTATTGGCAGAGGCAAGGGCATGACTCTATCTGTGAGTATTAAGATCATTAATTTTGTAATGTGACAGGTCAATGGTTTCACACCTACTTGGAAATTAAGCTACAGTGTATTTTGTTACGTATTCAGTCTTGAATATAGAATACCTGAATACAAGGTAATGCCATGCAGTCATAGTATACCATTATAGTGTTCTTTGGTACAGGAGAAGCAGTTGTAATGTATTGTTTTCCATGTTTAAGAAGGTCTAATCACAATAATTATAATATTTTCTGTCTTACAGTCACATGCCATGGTTATTAGGTTACATTGGAGGAAATAAACTCTTCAAATGATTTGTTCTGTTGTACATGTACAGCAGATGCAGTTTCAGTGTAATGTGTTCTATATTACAGGATATACAATCAGGTTCTGGGTAGCAGGAGATACAATCACATTGCATGGTGTTCTGCATTACAGGAGATGCAGGCTGATTGTATAATGTTCTGTATTACAGGAGATGTACTCGCAACATAAATTGTTCTGTTTTACAGATGCAGTCATTGAATTCTTTTCTGTATTACAGTAGATGTAGTCTCAACATGATAAAATGTTGTTCTCTGTTACATGTCTCAGTGTAATGTATTCTGTATTACAGGAGATGCAGTCTCAGTGTATGGTCTTCCTTCTGGCCGGGTACGAAACAACTAGCACAGCGCTGTCATTCGCCACGTATGAGTTGGCCACGCACCCTGAGATACAAGCCAAACTACAGCAGGAGATTGATGAGCTATTTCCTGAAGTGAGAGCATATAATATCATCTTTTAAAACACAAAATCTTCAGAGTAGCCTCAGGTCTTCTAGAAGATAGTTAAACATATATTTAAACTTAGGTTTTAAAGGGACGTTCGCGTCCTTGAGTTTGTAGAGATACACAAGCCGACATTGGCCTTACAACGACGTCACTGCTAGCTGGCAACGTGTTTTGCCCTTTCAGAACGTAATAACGTAACATCATTGGTCACATCGCGAATTTGGCGCCACACTAAGGGAGTTACAACGTAGCAAATTACGTCTGTCTCAGGGACGAGAAAGCCCCTTTAACATTTTTTTATACAAAACATGTTCACTCTGCTTTATTTTGACCTATACTTAGGGTGCACTATTTATATTTTCATGATTTACAAAATCTAAATATCTGAGTCAAGAGACCAAGTGAAGAGATCTATTTGTCGTCCACACGCTTTCATAACTCAATATTAAGGGGCCTTCCATTGCGTATGGTTGCAATTTTTCCTGAATTTCATATCCCAAAATAAGTGACATCCTGACACGTAAGTTTGTAATGACTTCTCTGTTGTCAATAAAATACTTATTATTATTTATCAATTATTTATCTTATTACATTTACTTCTAGGACAAGATGCCTGACTACTTGTCAGTTCAGAGCATGCCATACCTGGACCGAGTCTTCAACGAGACGCTTCGTCTTCACACTTTAGCACAGATGTAAGTATTGAAGAGCAGTCTGATAATAGAGGAGTTTCCCAACACTGACACCTGGGGTGCCAACCAAAAACAAATCACGATATTTCGTCATCACGATGATATTTAAATACTGACGATCACTAGATTTGTGATCGTGGGATATTATTGAACCACGATACTTCATGGATTTTTTTCAACTTTTTCTTATCCGAATTGTCCCAATGTCCTTCAGACACACATTTCATATGAATTCACGCATATTGTGAATGACTTTAGTCAAAATTTATGGTGGATTTTTTATGAATGTGATTTTTGTATTGTGGCCCTTAAGATACACCCCTCGATAAATTTTGGTGTATCGTGGTGGTTTTTTGGTTGGCACCCCTGGTGGAAAAAAGTGCAAACATTTTGTGTTTTTTTACATGACACTTTGGATATTCATTGAAATACAACAGCAAATAGTTGAGATATTCCATAGGTCCCTGTTTCACAAGTCTAATCCCTAGAAGCTTTCTATTTTCATGATTAATGAAAAATAAAAGTAAATCATTTCCATAGGATTTCCTTCACTCTCTTATTACTCTTGAGAGGTAAGACAGGCCAGTGCCAACCCATACACTAAGCCATAATGGTGCGAACAATATGACACTCGTATTGAAAACTTCACATCATAATGTACAAAATGACCTTTCTCTAATAATTTTCAGGACTATTTGGTCAATTTTAGAGTGAATACCCGCGAGTGTTTTGAGGACCTTACCATTGGTGACCTGCGCATACCTAAAGGGACGGTGGTCCAGATCCACGTAGAGGCGGTTCACATGGACCCAGAGCACTGGGGACCAGAGGATCCCAGTGAATTTGTCCCTGACAGGTAAGGGTTAAACAAAAGTAGTCAGTTAACTAAGGACAATCAAAAGCACAGGGGTCGAGAGGATCCCAGTGAGTTTGTCCCCATCAATTAAGGGTTAAACAGAGTATGCAGGTAACTAAGGAAAGGTAACTAAAAGTTTTTAACAGAACTCTGGGGATCTGAGGATCCCAATAGGTTTCTCCCTGAAAGGAAAGGGCAAAATGAAGTACGTCAGGGAATTAAGGGTTAATGAGAGCTCTTCGGGCCTGAGGTTCTCAGTGATTCTGTCCCTGATAGGTTAGAGATAGACAAGAAAGACAAATACATATATACATACATACACGTATATTAGCACACACTCACTAAAGCCAAAACATGCAAGCGCACACACACACACATATATATACACACATCCACAATGCAAGCACATTCATACACACACAAACAACAACAAAACAATAAGCATGGTTATGTGTGACATCAGCAAAACCCTATTCAGAGAGTGTTATATGATATTAAACATCTGTTCCTTATCATTAGATAAACTCATTTAACAGGAAATGACCTTCCCTTCTAAGTTGATTATTTACAACAAGTGTATAAGCAAAACATAACACCTGAATGCAATTATGATTTGAAACCAGAATAAGCACAGCCTAGCATTTGTGGTGATTGAAAAATAAAGATGATCGATAACTTTGAAAAAGTTCTACATTCCTAATAATTTTGATTTACATTTATCTAATGTAACATTTGGCACAGGTATTATGTCCCAGAGGCGTTTAAAATATTGATAATATGAATGGTAAATATTGATTAGCAACATGGCACCCAGGACATTTTGTTTATGGAAAACAAATGAATAAACTCCATAATTGTTTTATTATTGAAGTACCATTCAGTGAATCAACACCAAACCTGTAAAACTAAATCAATTCCATATTCAGGTTCCTGCCCGAGAGGAAGGCTGCCAGGAGTTCCGTTGCCTGGTTACCGTTTGGGGCTGGGCCCCGAAACTGTGTAGGCATGCGCTTTGCCCTAATGGAGGCAAAGATTACTCTCACAAGGATCCTCAGAGTAAGTCTTTACATGTGTTTACAAGATTCCATATGTAGGACATATAATTTAGTATTTATACTTTATGCTTTACCATTTATCTTTGAAATATAGACCTTTTTCATTAAGAGTGTTGTGCCCCCTGGTGAAGTAAATGGAACCAATGGTTTAGGTCATTTCCCATAGTTAACCTAATGCTTCACTCTATATAGGTTAACTGTGGGAAATGACCTAAACCATTGGTTCCATTAATTTTACTTCACCAGGGGTTGCCACACCCTAATGAAAAAGGTCTATAGAGTGCATTATTACAATAATAAATCTTCTTCACAAAGTACAGTCTAAAAGGGTACCTTTATATTTGCTGCAATTGAGGAGTATTTGTTGTAAAACATACAGGCAATTACTTCGAGATAGAGGTCAGAAGTTTTTACGCAATATTCTTATCATTAAAAGAATCTAGAATAGATATTATCATCACACTTGATAAATCATAAGCACATTAGATACCATATCTCTCTTGACATAATAAACTTTCCTGTAAGTACAACTATTGGAAAACACGACATGGTAGATTCAAGTTTGGCTACATGCTCCAGGGTGTTGTAAAAACTGACTGATTATAGACCTTTTTCATTAAGAGTGTTGTGCCCCCTGGTGAAGTAAATGGAACCAATAGTTTAGGTCATTTCCCATAGTTTACCTATATGCTTCACCTTATATAGGTTAACTATAGGAAATGACCTAAACCATTGGTTCCACTAACTTCACCAGGGGACGCTACACCCTAATGAAAAAGGTCTATAAGGCCTAAAATCTGGACAATCATGGGGTATATCACACCCTGTATTCTCAATGCCTTCAGGCTATGATCCACGATGTAACAAAACGCAAACCGACTTTTTTTCTCATGCATTTTTCGATTATTTGAAATTATGTTTCCCTGTGAAAATACACTTTTTCTGATATGGATCATTAAAAAATCGTTGGTAAATTGTATATTTTACAAGTCAAACAATTATATACCGAGCCGATTTTCATAATCGGTCCAAAATTGCATAATGGATCACCCCCTTCAAGCCGATGATCCACGTTGTGACATTTTCTGGATCGACGGAAAAACTTGTAGCAAACCGATTTTAGGACTGACGATTTTTTCATCGGTCCTGAATCGGTTTGGCAATTAAACCTGATGGTTCTAAAATCGGTCTCCCACCCATGATCCACAATACACATGAAAACCGATAGTTTCCTTGTATTCTAGACAACAAATTTATATTAAAGCAATGAAAAAAAAATCAGTTGGTTTTACATAGAATTTTACATATCTTTTTTCAAATGGAAAATGGATAAATTTAAACAAATCTGTCCAGAATCGGTCAAGAATCGGTCCAAAAATTTTAAACATGCTTGATAGTTTCGTCGGGCCATCATTGTTCTGAAATTGGTTGGAATTTTGTCTATTTCAACTGTCAGTTTTAAATTCGGTTCTAAAAAAATTGGTTCACATGATCCACATTACAAGTAAGATCCACAGTGGACCAATTTTGAACCAATTTTGAACCAATTTTGAACCGATTTTGGAGATCGGCCCACTATTCGTTCATTTTCGTCGGCACCTGGATCACTACCTTTATATTATTTTATACTATATGTATTTCCCTCTCCTTTCTCCTATGTATTTAGGCCTACAACATTGTGAAGCCGGACCAGTTGAAGGTCCCCCTCCCAGTGACAACGAGTGGTGTCATAAGGCCCAGTGAGGGAGTTGTCATCCGACTGGAGAAGCGCTAGAATAGAACAAATATATACATATTGCCTGCCACTTCACATTTCTTGAAAAGAGATATGAGTGGAAGTCATTGTAAAGGCCGGGACACATATACCAACTCGATCGTCGGGAGTACTTCAGACTCGATTGTCGGAGACTAATTAGTCATAGGGAATATCACGGAGGGTGCCACATACAGTGACCAACTGGTCGGAGTCTTCTGATATATTTCCACACAGCACTAATGAATATTAAGATCATTGACAAATAGTAGAACATACCTGTTATACCTGAGAATATGATGTATTCTATCATGCAAAAGATAAGATTATCAATGTCCATCTGCTGTATGATTTTGACTCATGTAATGATAGAAATAATGATCGCACAATAACATGCAATATACCATTTAAAACCTTATTCTATGCAGAATCTAAATATATATCTTGTTTTCAAGTCAACATACATTTGAAAATAATCATACCAGTAACTAGTCCCACGGTCCCGACAATTCAGTTGTTCATCTTCAACATTCCATGATTCCCGACCCGACGGATCCGTCGGGAATAAGCCCAACTGAACAGTCGTAAGGGTATGACACACACACCGACTGACCCCAACTCAACTCAACTGTCACGTCGGGTCGGTATATGTGTCCAGGCCTTTAGCTTAGATGTGGATCAATTCTCCCTACCACAGATAGGTGATTTTCAGTATATTAAGCACCTGCAGGTTAATTTGGACTGATTTTGTTGACAAGAACACAGGGGAATGTATAGAAAATATACCAATAATTGCTCTAGATCACCATGTAATGTATGAATTTTCAAAAATGAAATTGAAAAATGATAAAATGGATGGATACAAAATGAACAAAAAGGTTTATTTTGATCTTTATCATGTTTAACCACAAATAATGCCAGGATTAATGAAAATTTCTATACTTATGCCGTGTGCTTTGTTGACATAATACTCATGATTCACCATGATCTAGGCTAGCCTGCAGGTAAATCACAGGAAATATGCTATCCATGGTAGGGAGAATTGAGTTTTAGAGGGGTCTTATTGTTTTATTATTATTATTATGTCACTGATTAAATAATGATAAAACCAGGAGACAGACCAAGGTGCATAGAATAATGGGATAAGGAAATATATCTATTTTGAATGTACGTTGTATATTCATTACACAGGCAATGCTCCGATTATTACTACTTTTTTTAATGCTGCTTGATAAAAGGGAACGTCTGCTGTGTTAGAACTGGGCTCTAGTGACTAGAATAAATAGTGCCAGCAAAGATAAAGTGTGTGCTCATCGTTATACTGTGTAGCTAATCAATAAAGCAATGATAATCATGTGCTTCTTAAAGGGTCCAGATTGATCCAGGTTTTATTGAAAGCAGCCATAATGAACTTACTATTATACATGAATGTGATATTTCCTTCTCCTTGAGCAGTTGTCACCCAATGCAATTTTCTCCTCAGATTTCTTGAAATCTCAAAACCTTTCTCTTGATGTGACAAATTCTGAGGATTTATCTCAATATATCGAAATATTGCTCAAATTGTTAAATATTTTGTCAAATAGGCCTAAATAAATTACATTTTATTAATATTCAAGATATTCATATATTCAATACAATTGATAAAGAACATGGGGAAACCACGTGTAGATTCACATTTTGGTAATATTTATAAAGACCATTTAAAACAAACATGCAGATTCATGTTTGAATTCGTCATGTTACCTTTATACAAACAAATGAACATACATGATCAAAATGTTAACGTTATTGTTTTCTTGAAGAAAGACACATTAGACTATCATATTTCAAAGTTTACTTTATACTGAAAGAACGTTTGAAACCCGTGAGTTGATTGACATAAAATGTGATCCATTACCCTAATGCAAATAAATAAACATATATGTTCAAAATGTTATTGTTTTCTTGAAAATAACAAGATTATAGTTTAAAATATACTTAATGCTCAAAGAACCTTTCAAACCCATGGGTAGATTTAACTTTTAAATTCGTCATTCTAAGTACAACTGCACCAACCTTAGGAGTCTCAGCCCAACATATTGAGCTTCTATCTTGAAACAAACATAATATTGGTCTAAAAACGTTAACTTGGAATAGATACCTGATTGATGGATCAATGAATTAGATTTCTGAACTCACCATAATAAATGCTATACCTCTCATAGGATTTTCATAGCCAAATATTAAATTCATAGAACAATTTGCAGAATTATGATCAGCTTAGTAAAACAGCCACAATTCAACAGTGGGACCCATTGCAACAGTAACGTCCTTGCTGCGAGACATTGAATTGTTTCACTATTCATTATGCGACGGGCTACTGGGGGAATTATTTGTACCACAATCTTGGTGGAAACAGGGCTTAAACCTTTTGGTCTAAGACCAGCCTCTTGCTTAGCATACTAACCTACTTCTCAGGTGAACGCTCGCTATAGGAGCATCCCGCACCACAACATTATCCAGGGGACTGTATTCTGTATCACACGGTTATCTCCATTCTCAGTTTTCACGTTCTGCACTCTGGGCACTGTTTTGCACTTTTCCAGTTCATTTTGGGCTCATAATGCAATCTCTAAGGGCCTGGTGTCCACTCAGAAGGTTGGGAGATATTCACCGGTTTGGCGCTCGTTGGAACCAATCATACCGGGCACTAAGTGCAAGTAATGTAAGGCATGTTGCTGCTGAGGATAACTTAAACAAGTAAGGCACAAACTTTTGATAGTTATATATGCAATTATATATGTAATTATATGTGTAACTATAGCATGTCTCATGCCAGTAGTTGATGCAGCTTTTTGAAAAGGAAGGGGCATGCTATTAGAAAGGGGAGGAATTTTACATTAAAAAGTTAATTGTAAATTTTGCGCAAAAAAAGGGAAGGGGGCATGTCCTACGTCCCTGCATCTCTCTTCTAAATTCCCCAGCGCATGCATCTTACTCCCAAAGGGGTACATGACTAATCAAAGGTTAAATATAATTATTTTGTTTATGGACCATACTTGAAAATCCACTGTAATAATATTATAACCCATAATGAGATGGGGAATGGGAAAAGCAACAAGCAGTGTCAGGGCTCAGGGCTCAGCGCTCTGCAGTGCCGCGTCACATAACGGATTTTGTAACAGCGAGGGTTGTCCACCCCACTCTCGCAACAAGGACGTCCCTGTTGCGTTGGGTCCCCATGTTGATTTGCGGCCCGGAAAAATGATAAGAAATGGGTGAAAATTGATGCCGAATTTCGTGTATAGCAGCGAGACTTTGCCAAACCCCCGCTGTTTTAAAGAGCGATATCGCTCCTTCTGTTATGCGACGCATCACTGAGGGCATAAAAATGTTAGGTTCTTTTGTCATGATAATTGTACTATTGTAATACTTCGGATCCTCAAGCTACATTTACTTCATGGTTTCCTGGAAGGGGGTGGCATAGCTTTCCAATTAATATATTCAATGGATGGTTTACAGAAACATAACTGATAGGGTCCTTCCATTAACTATATATGGATCAAGATGGGGTTGGGTTAGGAAAATTATGAAAATTTGCGTACATTTTAGTACAGATCCAATGTGTATTTTTGGTCAAGATATGGGGGTCTGAGATTTTTGGAAATGTGTGCGTGCATCTAAATGGAAAGCCAACAGTTGCTAAATGAATAATGAAATCCAATGCGTTGTAAAATATGTTAAGAATTCTCTGCTTATTGTGGATCTTAGTGAATCTTCTTCTAATAAATTCCTCTGAAACTACAGATTATTATGTGATATGACATATCCTGCCTCTAACGGGTTGGCCGGATGTTAAACTAACCTAACAAATCCTCCCACTAACAATTCCAAGTTTTTACTAGATCTTTTATAAGAAATATATTATTATCATAATTTCCTGAATAATTATTAAAGGATAATGTCAAATATTTACATGCCACATCACAAGAGTTTATAATAATTAGACAGTTAGCACTCCTCCTGTCCCCATTCGTCAGCCACCCAATTATGGTAATTGGGTCACTGGCCAGGACAGGTGGGGAGGTGCAGGTATGCTGTAGGGACACTCTGGGTTCAGCAGCAGAACAGACACCATGTAACCACTAAACAGCAACAGGCCTTTTGGCCTACACTCCTGAAACTTTGAAGCCTGGTCCCCACTTGGGTGACTAGATTACAAAAATCGGCGGTTGCTACTTTTTTAGTTGTCTGGTGACCAACTTCACACTGTGGCCTTGATGTCTGGTGACTAAACCACTAGTCACCATGGTTTTCTGGCTAAATTTTTGACATGTTTAATATTTCTCTCTAATCACTGGCAATTAGTGCAGTTAGTAGCCGGGCCGGGGCACCTGTGTCCTTTAATCGCCAGCAGATTTATAGCAAGAGCATCCCAACTTAGGGATTAGTTTTTAGTAGCTTAGTGACTAGTTAGTAATCCGGCAACTAGTTTCCTCTCCTTGGTCATTGGTGAAAGCTACTAATATCCACTAATCGCCGTCAATAGTCGCCCAAGTGGGGACGTGGCTTAAAGAAATATGTTATAACATCACAACACCTCATGCCTTCAAGTCTTCAATCATTCATCCCCGCTACAGAACCTAAGTCTCACAAAAAAGACAATGTTGGTTAACAGATCAATAAGTTAGAATAATGAATATGTAACCCTATGTCCATCTATTCGTTTTGGTCTATTAACAAGGAGGGTATAACAAACATTTTTACAGGTAAGTTGTGGGTTTGTGTTTAAGCACCTATATCGCTTCATGTTCCATGTCATAACCTAATAAATCATCTAATTAATACAGTTATCTGTGTTATGTTAATCAGGCCAAGCATTCAAAGCAGTAAAGTATGGAAGGACCAGGCAGAGACTGTTATCATTGGCGGTGGTGCTGTAGGGGCGAGCATTGCCTATCACCTGGCTAAAGCAGGACAGAAAGACGTCGTCCTTCTAGAAAAAACTGAGCTTACAGCTGGCTCCACCTGGCATGCAGTAAGTGAACCAAGGTTTAAGCCCTGTTTCCACCAACCAATTTTACAACCGATTTCAAAAATCGGCAGTGGAAATACTACTTAATCATGAACATTTTATATACCATTAGAAAGGGTTTTTACTTCTCTTTTAAATGATATGTAAGATATATAGTCTATTGTTTTAATTGCTAGTTAAAAGTAATTAAATACCATCAAATCGGTAGTAAAATCGGCTGGTGGAAACAGGGCTTAAGGAGGATGCTTGAATAGAGCTGCAGTAGCATTTTTCTTTGTTGTAACCCCATGATAAAATATAAAAGAGTTCTTAATTGTCACTTTTTTAATATCATTTCATAATTTTAATGAAAAGTAACACAAAATAGCTCTAAATCTACCATTAGCTCATAATTTGCTATCTTTTAACACGCGTATGAAACATAATACTCTAAATACCCTCGTCAATATGACTTGAAGAAAAGTAAAATATTGTTATTTAATTCACATTTAAGAGTTGTAAACATTGCAGTTTAGCCACATATCAAATGTAACTGCTACCAAGAGCATACAATATTAATTGCAATATTTCAGGCCGGGCTGACAACTTATTATCATCCGAGCATGAACATGAAGAATATCAACTACTATAGCATAGAACTATTCAAGACACTTGAAGAAGAAACAGGACAGGTAAGTAGATCCTTCACTGTTCATGATTTGGCTGAACTAGTTTCTTTCAGTAAAAATGCACAAAACAGAGGGGTGGACCTCTGGGATAGGTTACCAGTTACTGTTCAACACAAAAATACTAAACAAGAATTTAATAATGCTGTAAAGATGTTGATTTATGTATGAATAGCGACAAAAAACCTCCCATTGTACATTGACTGACTCATCTCATCATCACCATGTATCCAAGGAAGAACTTATATCAATGTAAGATTGGATTTTGAATAAAAAAAAAAAAAAAAAAAAAAAAAAAGTACATTTCAAACAATTTGATATTCTCTGTATAGTTATGAAGAAAACAGGACACTTGGTAAAACAGGACATTTGGTAGGCAGAAAATGAAGAGTCAGAAAGGACCAATCATTCTGATTGTCATTTTAGATCAACAACATAAATCACAAACTCAAAGCTTGTAAATCGTGTTATATATTCTCTATACAAGAAGAGTTTGTCTCCTTTTGTTTTCAGGCTATATATCGTTTGTGTGCTTTTGTTTTTAATCTACATTCTATGTTATCTTAATGTTAATTTACTTGTAAAGTCCAGCTGTACTGCCTTACTAAAACCTGTACCGGATAGGTTGTGAACATTAAAATACCTCTGTATGGTGATATGTCTTTCTGCGGCACACCCTTTTCGCTAAAGCCTGCATTCTACAGACCCATTTAGTACTTGTTCAAATATCAAAATAGAAAAAAATGTCTATGAAATTATTCATATAATGCAGTAATTTACCAAAAGCACAGACAAGCAAAATGCCCAAAATATACCTAAAAAGAACAAATAAATTCTTAAATAATTTCAGCCTATTCTCTTAATAATCCTTGGTACCTAATCATCAATAAGTATATTATTGTCCCCATCTAAGCTCAATTGTAAATATTTTCAAGGATGTAGGGATGCATGTTTGCGGTTCTATCCGGCTTGGCTTTGTTGAGGAGCGAGTGAAGGAGTTCAAGTACCAGATGTCGCGACAGGGCTGGAACAAGGCCCCGATGCGACTGATGGAGACGGATGAGATAAAGGAGATGGTCCCCATACTTAATACTGATAAGGTGATAATTGAATTCAGGAAGTTCCATAAAAGCTTATCTAAAACGGCAATAAGCTAGGATTTCCCATGAAGTGTAATTTCTGAGAGTAAAGATAAAAAAACAAAAAAATAAAGTACAGATAGCTTGATGGGGCCAATGTTTTTAGTTTTAATCTGTGATGACTGATAATCATGGTTATTGCCTAGTATAACAATATCTTTTTTTTGTTTTATTCTCTCTGTATGACTGTAGTGAATACCTGTTTTGTTCAATATAATAAAATTTACAATCTTTTCGTACACTATTTTTGAGCTGATGTGTCTGAACCACTGCATGCTTAGAGATTAGTCTAAATTAATAATGATAAGCTTAGCATTCTTTTGATTTATTATGAAGTTTTGACCTTTCAAAGTTTTAACCGGTTTTTACACTCAATGTAATAGAGCATTATTGACTTTCCCTCGGTGCATAGAAAATAAGTGTACAAGACTTGTTTATATCAGTCCCACCTTTCTGATGTAAGAGGTTGGAATCAATATGTTTTAGTCATAGATACAAATAAACAAATTAATGTTGATGGATTCAAGGTGTCATCGTCACTATGAACTGTAAAAGCTCATGTTCAGTATAGCTTGAAGCTATACTGAACATGAGCTTTTACAGTTCACAAAAGTCATCAGAAGCCTTCTCATGACTTTTGTGGTGAGTTTAATTGAATGTGGGACATTGTTGATAATGTTATGTTGTGGTTTCCTTGTAAAAGTTGATGTCATAACCTATATAATATTATGCCTTCTAGGTTCTGATGGGACTGTATACCCCAGGTGACGGGCATGTTGACCCCTACTCTGTCACTCAGGCCATGGCCATTGGCGCCCGTCAATATGGAGCAACCATCCACCAACAGACACCAGTTACGGCCATGAAACAGGCTGCTGATGGGGGCTGGGAACTAGACACACCTCGAGGGGGCATCAAGGCAAAAAGAGTGGTTAATGCTGCAGGTAAGTCCAACTTACTGTCTGTCAATTCTCCCAATCACGGATAGCTGGTTTCTTGGCTATTACCTGCAGGCTAGCCTACAACCAGGTGCATGCTAGGTAATATGTCAACAAAAGTCAAGGCTTTACTACAGGAATTTTGATGTATCATTATTTTGTAGTTTTACATTGGGAAAAATAATTCATCATTATTTTTCAAATAAGTATCCATATATATTTAATATTCCTGAGTTGTTTGAGAATTCATACGTTATGGATGATATACAACAATCATTCGTTTATTTTCTATAGTTTTCCGTTGGGTTTTGTCGATAAAATTAGCCCAAATTAGCATGCAGGATCTTAAAATACTGAAAATCGACTATTCGTGGTAGGGGCAATCTACATTTTAGAAAGAGTTGTTACATTTTTCTTTTCAATATTGGAATCTCCTACACTAGGATTACCCTTAAGTGTAAGGTTTTTAGAAAAAGGCACCAACAATCATTGGAAATCATGCTTTCCACTAGATAAGGGCCAGGAAATGATTCATTCCATATTTCTGCAGTTAGCTATGGCATATGTGCTATACATAATTAAACACTGATTAATCCTATACTCTCCATCCAGGTTTCCATGCAAGAGAAGTGGGCAAGATGGTAGGCCTTGACTTTCCCTTGGTGCCTGTGGATCACCAGTACTTTGTGACAAATACCATCCCTGAAGTGGCAAAATTGAAGAAAGAGTTTCCCGTGCTTCGTGACCTGGAGGGATCTTACTACCTGAGACAGGAGCGTTCCGGTGTACTTCTTGGGCCATATGAATCTGCAGAGAAGATGCATTGTGTTGATGACTGGTACATCAATGGTCCACCACCAGGTGAGCTAAGGGAAAATACTGAGGGTTCGGGGAGACATCAGAATTCACCACAGCATGTCACAGCCAGTAGTCAGTGACTTCACATCATGTTGGAGCTACTCTGGGATACTTAGGTCGCGACCCGCTGCCATTGGGCTGCAGCCTGATTGGAAAGGGGTGGAAACACTGTCTTAATGACCCTTAATGACCCCATTAACTAATGATTTAATTGGTTAATTAGCCCTAATGAGGTTATTAGGGTAGGTAAAATATAGAAACATGAAAGAAAAGTCCGATTCTATCTTTCTCCCCAATACTATAATTGATAAAAAGTGGTGTCTGCCATCCTTAATGGGATAGTAATGGGTTATAGAATGCTGCAGCCACTCAGTGGCACATAGAGGTTATAACTAGCATTCTACTGCAGCTTGCCACAGCATCTCAAGTTCACAGCCCCTGAATTTTGACGTCACTGATAGTGATAATATCACTATTAGTTCATTGTGTGACGTTCCTCGGTCGCTCGCGGTTGCCGGGGGCTGCGATCGGGGGACGTTGGGGTTATTTCGGTTCTCAGCTGGGCACGGAGGCCGAGCAAAAAGCCGAGATGTGAGATCAAGAGTCGTGCCTTGCGCACGAGGGGGGTTGAGTGGGTCGGTCGGGGGACCAGTATTCGTTGCAAGGGAGGGGGAGGGTTGGTCGAATGGGACCAGGGGGTTTCGGCCATCAAGCGGAGGATGGCGGGGGCGAAAATAGACAGTGTTTTTGTAGGGGGGTCCGGGTCCGTTCCTCTGCTTCGTGCCGTTCCTTTCTCTGCTCATTTTCTATCGGAGGTCTCGGGCCGACGGTCGCCTATTGTTTGGTAGCGTGGGGCCGAGCCGGTCGCGCCTTAATACCTCCCGCTTTCGGGCCACCGCTGACTATTTCGGGCTTTCGTACCTGTCCGGTCTTCCGTTCCCGGGCCATATGTCGTGCCGCTCCGGACTTTCGGGCCATGTTTCGGTCTCTCGGGCCTTCGGGCCTACTACTATTTTTATCTAAGTTTTCCAATAACTCCGCAATATTACATCTATTTCTCTGTTTACTAGTCCTACTGAATCATCTTATCGACTGGAATCCCTCTTCGGGGCGCTGCTAAGGGAAGAAGACACATCTGAACACCATGAGTACTATGAAAGAACTCATTTATTTTCGGGTCTCACCGCCCCTTTTATAGTCTACAGGTCAACTCTGATTGGCTATTCGCTGTCACGTGGTTATCACGTGGTCACTATGACGTCACATCCGGTTTACATATCATTTCGGGTTTTGTTCCTTTCGGGCTCACAATTTCGGGCTTTCGGGCCCATTACCAAAATACACTTTTAACTCTACCGCATTTGCTTTGACACGTGATGAATAGACATTCATCACAATTGTGAGTAGTAATATAAACCCTTCATATCATCTGACAAATGCTTCATTCCCTGACAATTTAAAATAATTTTAAAATTGTTGAGTCAGACAGACCTTTTAATCAGATTTTATTTAATACATAGAGTTTAGGTTTATCATCCCCCTATTCGTCCCCCTCGAAAACATTTGAAAAATATGAAAGAAATTGGCTGATTTTTCAGAATGAATACAGGCAAATTGGAAAGCACACTAATGCTTACTTGTTGCCAGATTATAGACTAAATATTTAAAGTCAAACCCTGTTATGAATATGAGTCGTCTCTTATGGGTATAATATGTAGCTTTGAACATTAGGTAACCAGCCCAAATGAAAATCTTTTTGGCTGGGGTAACTATAAGCCTCATCTACACGACTGTAATGCCCATACTTTTACAGACTTTGGGAAGGAGCTATACCCTGCAGACCTTGACCGTATCCAGTGGCACACTGAGAGAGCCATGGAGTTCTTCCCTGTTCTTGAGAAGGCGGAGATTGTACAGGTGGTTTCTGGGCCAATTATGGCAAGCCCTGACATGCTACCAATCGTTGGCCCATACCAGGGACTTCGCAATTACTGGACTGCGATTGGTGCTTTGTAAGTTTTATTCTCTAAAAAAACCACTTACTATCCAACATTGACTTTTCCAAGACTCTAAGATATTTAGAAATTAACAGTAAATACTGTAATATCATGACATTTTTTCATTTGGTGTCTTAGTGCCACCATGTTAATGTAGTTGACATCTAGTCAGCAGTGGACATCTATCCGAGGAACATTAGCCCATTGTTTGGTTAGAGTATGAAACCCAAATCACCAACCAAACATCTTCTGTGATCTGGGTCATTGTATCAATAATCATGAGTTCATAACTGTTCGTAATAAATTACTTCTCTGCATGCCTATTTTTCTTTTTTTATAATAAATTGCTATTCTCCTGCATACAGTGGTGGAATAGCCTATTCTGGAGGACTTGGGAAGTACCTTGCTAGCTGGATAATGAATGGTGAACCCCCCTTTGATTTAATAGAAACGGATTGCAACCGGTACTCAACATGGGCGGGCCAGGACTTCACTTTTGCAAAGGCCCGAGAAGTGTATGGCTTAAGTAATGCTATCGTATATCCAAAGGATGAGCGATTTGCAGGTCGGCCTACTAAGCGTACCAATGGAATCTATGAACAGTTGCTTGAACGTGGTGCTGAGATGGGATTCCATGCGGGTGGGTCAATGATTTTGATTTTAATATGCTTTATCAATCTCTGCTACATTGATATTCTGTATTCCAAATATTTTCCTTACATATTTCATAATGTAAATTGTATTTGGAAGAAAAGAAGGCATTGTTAATATATTGCCTAAAGAAGGTCAACTGATGTCAGAAATTGTTATAGTGGTGAACTTATTGGAATACAACATAATTGTTCATGATTTTTTTCTCATTGTAAGTGTCTCCAACATATATTATTTTTTCTAAAAAGTTTGATATGTCTATCATAGACCTATAAATGCACTGAAACGATCCAAGAATTTCTTTTGTTGCTCTTGTGCTATGCTGCTGTAGGCTGTTGTTGTTTTTGAAATCTAGTTTTACTGGTGCATAGTCATTCTCTGGCAATCCACATGTTTGTTTAATTCCTTTATTTTATTCTGAATCATTCCTTTGAATTCCAAAACCTTACATTTCTTCTCCTTGATAACTTTAACTAGTTGACCTCTGACCATTTTTCTCTATCTAAGGCTGGGAGCAGCCCAACTGGTTTGCCCTTCCTGGGGACAAGGCAGGCTACAAACCTAGTTTCCATCGAACTAACTGGTTTGAGCCAGTGAGACGTGAGTGTGACCTGGTGATGACAAAAGCAGGTATTATTGACCTCACATCATTTGGAAAACTTGAAGTTTCTGGACCCGATGCATGCAAATTCATTGACTATGTCTTTGCAAATAATGTCCCTAAAGTGAGTGCAGTTCTGTTAATGTCTCTTACATTATGTATATGCATCTATGGTTGTTGAGCAGCAGCTGTATTTTTGTAAAGTATTATGAAGCATACACATTTATATACTTATCCTAGTGTATATACTTTTTTTTAAATCATAAAAAAGATTGCAAGATTAGCATGACCCAATTAATTAAATATTAATTCAGATGTACAATTTTTCAGCCTACTGAAATCATTAAACTTTATGACAATCATTTTCAGTATAAACAAATATTAAATGATTAATTAACAGTATTCACAAACATTCAGTCAATGAATCAGTAGTTGTGAATGCTTTGTCAGACCAAATTGTGAGAAATTTATCCTTTAATATTAGGTGGAACATACAAAGGTCTGTCATATGCTGACACCTATGGGATGTGTTTACGCTGAACTAACAGTGACCCAAACTGAACCAAATAAGTTCCTCTGCATCACTGGCTCCACCAATGAGCGACGTGACCTTGGGTAAGTTAAAATCATTTGTTATTTTTGGTGGCCTCCTACTGTAGTGTCACAAGCAAAGCTGTATTACAAATTGCACAAGGTGGTCTATGTGACAAAAGAAAATTAAATTGCACTAAGCAGATGTTATCAGCAGTTTGGTATGATATTAATATATCAAAATTAATACATGTCCAACAGCTCACCAGTTCATATACTTGCTGCATCGCAACGTATTGAGAATATTGTGTTCACTCTCCTCTATATTGAAAAAATGTTAGTGAGCAGAGATCTAACTTTGATTCAACTCTAAAATGGTGGTATATTAGAGGTAAAGCAGGGAAACAAAACATGCCTTAGATTGACACAAAACCAAAGTATTGGAAATTTCTTATTCTATCTAGATAGGGTATATATTTTCGGAAAACATTGTTGCCAGTGCCCAATGCAACCACAACAACTTGATAAAGGCAATATAAGAACAAAATATATAAGTATTTGACATTTTTGTCATTCTGATTAAATTGTTCTTCAGAATATTCATTATATAATTATAATGTATATGCTGTAACAATAACCTTTTCCTAAATGTATAATATAAGGGTTCTTTGTTCTTAAATTTCAGTTGGATGCAGGAGCAGGCAATAGCTGGCACCTTTGACGTCAATTGTCAGACGATCACTGATGAATACGCGGTTCTTGGTTTGGCTGGTCCAAAATCACGTGACATCATGGCAAAGCTGGTGGAGAATGACATGTCCAATTCAGCATTTCCATTCCTGACATCAAAGAATTGTGAAATAGCAGGGGTACCAGTCAAAGCTGTCAGGATTTCCTACACAGGTTTTTGTTGTCTACTGCTACAAAATAATGCTATTAAACAGAGGGTTATTGAAATGAATATTTACCTTCTGACCTACACTATGTTTTAAGAACAATGTAGGAGTTTCAAAGTATTGTAAATGTATGTGATAAAGTTCATGTCTTATTAGAAACAGTCATTTATATAAGACATTATAGGATCTAAGATAAGTTCTTAGTTCTAATCATTGAAACTTTTAACTGAGATATTATTGTGATAATCTGCAATATGTATTGAAGGTATCATGTAAAAAGCGAAGATGAATATTATTTGGTAAATGCACAAAATGACCGCAACAGTATGTGTGATAAGGAAATAGAAATGTTTTTTATAAAAATAACTTTAAAATAATCATATAATGGACCCTAACAGTAGGTATTGTGGATTTTGATTTATTGTAAATCCATAGAATTGAGTTGCCAACATTGAAAAATCATATATTTGTCTATAAATGAGGGAATAATTGCTTTGTACAGGTGAGCTTGGCTGGGAGCTGTACATGGACATCAAGAACATCCACACAGTGTACAATGCCATGCTTGAGGCTGGCAAGGAGTTTGCAGTGGGTGACTTCGGAACATATGCAATGAACTCACTGAGGCTGGAAAAAGGATTCAGAATGTGGGGTGCTGAGGTGAGCAATCTAAATAGGTTAAAAAGTACTGCTATTGAAGGAAACTTATTCAAAATAAGATTATTGTTCAAAGAATCTTACCCTTTCCTAGGTCATAAAAATCTTCAACAACAGAAATAATATTTTTCAAGTTCACTTTTGATTCTAAAGGAACAATACAAACTAACTTTCTTTAAAAATTATCCATCTGTAAAAAATAAATACTTATACTATTACAGTATCGTTTAAACAACAAATCAAAAGATAGATCTTAAAGTAAACTTAAAAGCAAACAAAATACATGTTTTCTCTTCAAATTCATTGTGCAGATGGCAGTTGGGATAAATCCAATTGAAGCAGGACTGGGACACTTTATCAAAATGGAAAAGGTTTGGGTAATCTTTTGAAATCAGAAAGAGTAATTGAGAATATTCAGGAAAATGTTAAAAATGAGCTATTACCTTTGCTTCATTAATAGAAATAACTGTGAAACTGGTGTGGAAATCAAAGTCATTTGTATTGGCACAATGTAGAGTACATGAGTTTAGAATCTATAGTTTTCAATGAACTATAACTAATCATAATGCAAAAAATTATGCTGCAGATTGCTGACTTCATTGGAAAAGAGGCCCTGAAGAAACTCCAGGGTGAGGCCTTGAAGAGACAGTTGGTGTTTATGACAGTTGACACAAGTGATGTTGATCCAGAGGGGAATGAGTCCATCTGGCACAATGACAAGGTTTGACTTTCTTAAAACATTAGATACTTAATATTATTTTCCTGTCTGCTTTTGGGGTTGTTTATTAGTATTGTTTCAATCAATACAGAATAATGTGGGCAAATTAATTCCCTTAAGTGAAAAAAAAAGGTTTTTTCACTACATTGGAAAAAAGTTGCTGCATTGATATTCTGTATTCCCAAATCACTTCAGGGGTCGCACCGGTCGATACAGCCACGTCTACACACACCTACTAATCAATACAGAATAAACCAGTTCTTGAGTTGCTTAGATGGTGTCACTTTGACACTGTTTTAGTAATCAAGGTTAATGCAGTCTATACCAAAAGCTTTTTCACACATCCAACATTTTTCTGACATTCAGTGCTTTGATATTGACACCTCACATCACCCCACATCAGACATAAATTGGACTTGTCCAGATGTTTAATGTTATTGACAAGCACCGTTAATATTCTGATTTTCTTTACCTTTCAGGTGGTTGGCATGACTACATCTGGTGCCTATGGTTACACAGTTAATCAGAGCATTGCCTTTGGTTACCTTCCCCCACAGTTGAGCACACCAGGGTCCAAAGTGTTTGTAGAGCTCCTTGGAGAGAAGCGTCCTGCCACCGTCTGCAAGGATGCCCCATTACTGACAGAGCCAATGAGAGCTGCCTCTCCAAAGTGAGAAGTTTACATGACAGAAACTTGGTGACATCTGGGCAACCCTGGGTAGCTGGTTGCTATCATGGGGCCCTTGATGGGGGGTCCCAATGTCGCATGTCAAATTTAAGAAACATCCATGTCACCATGTCAAATTTAAGAAATAGCCCTGATGAATGTCACTAAGCCCAGAAAGGGCCATGTCACCTTGTTGAATTTAAGGGCCATTATCATGGACAAAATGCTTTTATGAATTGTTCATAATTATAAGAAGATCATTGCCAAAGCAAGAATGTGATGTTATAATAACATTATTATAACATTTTGGTGATTCATGTTTTGGTTCTTGTTACGTTATTTTGATGGCACCCAAAGACACCTTTAGAACCTGACATTGCGATGTCGCAATATAACGTTATTGTGACCTTCTTGTAACATTCTTTCACATTATAATAGCGTTATTATAACATTCTTTATTAGTTAGGTCACAACTTGACCAATATTATAATGTTCTTTTTTGATAAGTTGTATCTTTACCTAAAATAACGTTATTGTTACGTGGCAGTGGGATAGGTTTCAGATTAACTAACAAAGTACAGTTGCACGATGTTCTTGTTACGTCGCTGCTTGCCTGAATGGGGTGCATCTGAGGGTGGCTGTATGATCCTCTAGGGGTTCGTATGATCCCTATGGATTTTATTACCCTCTCACATGCAATGCAGTATGTAGCTAAAGATGGATTTAACGTACAAAGAACCTTTATTACCCTCTCCTACAACAAGCACTACGGCCATCCTGTATGTTACTCGTTTTGTAAAAAGAAGTCCTGGCATGATATTTAATTCTTGGTGAAAAATTCTGAAATTCAAACTGAGAAGACCGAAGATAAATACAGAAAAATCAAAACATATCAAAAAAAAGTTAGGAATTTTTTCCTTGAGCATGTATGGGTCGTACTCCGCGAAGCTCGTCACATCACACAAGACATTGTGCTTTGCAAGGAGAGTGAGTCATTTCTTTCTTTTGATAATTGTGTGGTAATTTGGCTTTTTCATGGGTAATGAAATATAGAAGAACCTTAGGGGCTGTCCTCGGGTAATGGTTCGTCCTTGGGCCATCCAAACATGGTTCATCCTGATATGCTCTGACAGCCCCCATGGGTCGTCTTATATTTTTACTGCCACCCGAGGATGAGCCCAAGGGTTCTGATGAGTGCCTATCACTATGTACCGCTGCTCGGCAGTGAGAGTAATGAAGCAAAATACTACCATAGTGTACAAATAATTTGTATCCATTCACTGATGGATGGAATTTCACCAAGGTCATTAGACTGCAGCTGAGGTCAGAAAGGCCAGTATAAATGATTAAGAATGAAATAAAAAAGTCTCCTATATTTCATTTGATGGCTTTATTCCTAGATAAAATGAAAGATATTTTGCATTCATTTAACTAGAGGTGTGTCCATAAAGGGTTAATGCAAGTTCAGATATCTAAATTAATCCCTTACGAGCAAAAGTAACAACATTCCAAATGGCCTTATGGGGTAAAACCTACTGAGCGATACAACTGTCTCTTTTTAATTTCATAATACATTGACACTCATCACAAAGTTGGGTCAAATCAGAGGTAGCTTACAATATCTATCAATCTCAGCTGTGTGTATATCAATTTCTTTTGATAGGTTTCTGGTGTAATTGCTTAATCAGAGGTTGTTTTATTTTACTTTCAGTTTTAAACTCAAGGGTAATCCCTTTATAATTTACTGCTGACACCCCTCTCCAATCCAATGACATGAGGGAAATAAAATTTGTCAATAGTTTTGATTTCGGATACCAATAAGTAAGCTATTGAATTTGAAGTGCATCTGCTCCAGTTAAGGTGGAGTAAGTATGTTTGAGGAAAGGCTAAAACTGATAAATGAGGAAAACATGAGCTCAGTTAAGGAGAATATTCATTTCTTGCAATTGGTAATAATACACTAACGTCCCTAAATAACTAAAAATATGACTCAACTGGCTGAAAATGAATTTCTAAGGGTAAAAATTTGCTAATGTTTGACAAAACTTATGATTTAATGTTATAGAAAGACATGGTAGCTGTTTGTTCCATAGCTCATTATAATGACCATCTGAGTGGGTTAAATTTGTTGTCTCCTAAAGGCCATATTCCACCTTAAGCTTGCGTTAGTGTGCATTTGCAGCCGCTTTTTAAGGGGGCCGCAAGCAATCTGCGTTCCAGATACCAACATGTTGGTATCTCTGAGTATGTGACGCAAACGGAGGCTGTAAACGGAGGCTGCAAACGGAGGCTGCAAATACCCATATTCCACCTTGCGTCACCCTACCGCAAACACATTTGCGGCCGTTTGCTTGCGTCTGGTGACCGCTAACAAGTGGAATATAGCCTTAAGACAGCTTGGGCCGCAAGCACTGGCCGCAAGTAGTGGCCGCAACCACCTATATTCCACCTTGTGGTCGCGTTTGCATTTACGGCATTTGCGTCCGTTTGCATCCGTTTTTCAGGTGGCCACAAGCCGCAAATGCAAAGTGGAATATGTCCTTAAGCTCTACCAAAAATGACATACGTTAGTTTTATTGCACGGCATAAATTAAGTTGAACAGATACCGGGAGAGCAATAATTTTCATACAGGTTTGATTTGATAGATGAAAGACACCATAGTTTATATATCTTACAATTACGCAATGGTTGATAACAATATAATTCAACTGTACAATTACGAAATATATTGAAAAACTAATTAGCTGTAAATCGTAAATTTTCCTTGGGAGAAGAATTTGCTTCGTATTTGATGGTTTATGAATATGACTGCTACAAAATTAATCTCCTGGCAATAATAAAACCTTAATTTGCAAAAAAACAAATGATAACACATTAAAAATGAACCATTTCATGATCAGTCCAAATCAAAAGTTGGGGGAAGAGGTAACTGTCCGACCCCTTGATTCCATTTGCAGAACACCGATTGTAATTATTGTTTGTTCAGCAAATAGATTTGTTCTTGTGCAAAATGATCGCGACTTGGCACAAGCCAAACATATGAAATTATCCCTGTACAAGTCCTTCTGATCTTAACATTTTACTATATGATATATAGATACCTACTGTGCAATCACAGGGATTTACTGAATTCAAATTATTCAACAGGACAGCTGTTCTTCAAATTATTAAACAGGACAGCTGTTATAGTTATTGTTGTTATACACACATGTTTGAATTGATCTTGAGATTAACGCGGTTACAATAATTCATTCTGCGATGGGCCACTGGACACTTTCTGTGGCCCATTGCACAAAATCTTACAATGCAAGGTAGCAAATTAATGACAGCTTTCATAGCAACTTTGCGTGTTAAGACGCACATCTTGAACCTAAAAAACAAACTATTTAGAATGCTTTTAATGACTTGTGACTTTACAGGAACTAATCTTACAATGCCCCTTTTTACATCAATTCACAGAATTCTATTTGATCGAGTAGAAACAAAGATATAAGGGGTATTGCAAGAACAATAGTTATTGTTGCAAAAACCTGTGTCTTAAAGTTATCTTA
Organism: Lepidonotus clava; assembly: GCA_936440205.1. Classification (NCBI taxonomy): domain Eukaryota; kingdom Metazoa; phylum Annelida; class Polychaeta; order Phyllodocida; family Polynoidae; genus Lepidonotus; species Lepidonotus clava. The sequence goes on from OW387146.1 coordinate 17,615,562, forward strand.
AAGTTATCATGGTTATGCTAAATTATTGTGCAACGGCCACTGTGGGCTGCTGCACAGTAGTGATTGTAAAAGTGATCGGTAGGTAAGCAACTGTGATACCTTAAAATTGGTAGGACATTTCTATACTCTAAAACATATCATTTATAAATATATTTATGTGAGAACTAGTATAAAATTATATGCAATATTTTCCAAATTAATAAGTACTAAAACTATACCCTTAAGTGATGTCTAACTACCCTCACAGGCTCCAGGTGGAGCCACAGGGTTCAGGTGGAGCCACCTTCCCCATGGAGCCTGACCAACCAATCATGGCCCTGGAGGCTCTGCAGAGGGAACTTTGAATGCTCTACTCTAGGCAGTGGGGCGGGAGACACAGAGCTTTGGCCTGAGGCCATGCTCTAACCTTTGACTGAAGAATCAATACAACATGGAGCTTTGGCCTGAGGCCATGCTCTAACCTTTGACTGACGAATCAATACAACATCTTAATACTACTCCTGCCTTCATTTTCATTACTCCCCTGAACAACATCCACAATTAGAAAGTACTACAACAAAACTTTAAAGTACTTCATAACAAATGGCATTAAAGGATAGCACCATTTCGGTGGCATGCTACTGACGTAGTTTGATGCTTTCTTACCATCTGATATTCATGTTGAATTCATGACACAATCAATAAAGTCGCAGGATGACTTTCTAACGTCACAAAACATATCGTTTGCCACAACATCGCTAGGCTTAGGTGTGGGGCCCTTAAACCTAGAGATAACATTTTCTAACTTCTACTGGGTGAATATAACCAGTCACCTTGTTACCTAATGTTTTCCCAGTTTTCTTTGTGCGAATCACCACATAGAATCCCCACTTAAAACCACCTTATTTGTTTTTAAGATTTCTTATCAGACTTTTGAGTCGGAGCCGGTCTCCAACAGGCAAGTTTAGGTCTCTCAGGTCCTGTTCGCTCAGCTCCTTCAGCTCATCTAAGCTCCCGACATGCTCCTTTTGAAGGATGTCCCTAACCTCGGTTGGGAGATTCGCAGCCTCCATCCACTCCTCAAAACTGAGGACCTGAAAGTGCAGTTGTTATACCTTAGTATGGCATATCCTCTCTAACAATAACAAGTATTCACCAAAATGTATTTTTAAAATATGGAAATATCACTATATCCTAAACAATTGTGAAAATTTATGTCAAATATGCATATACCACATCATATAGTTTATGATGAGTGCAATTTCCATGCATGCCCTCATTATTTATTATGGTAATTAGGACATTGAACAGAGGACAGGTGGGAAACTGTAGGTATGCTATATAGACATTTTTGGTCCAGCAACAGAAGACAACAGTCATACAACTACTAGGCCTTTTAGTGTACACTCCTGAGACTGTACAGAAATATATATCAACATCAGTTACAACCTCCTGTCTTTAAAGGGAGCCAAAAGGAATGGTGTGTCAAAATATGACGGAAATTTGCAAACTCAAATGACTATAAAAATACATTCCAAGAGTCTAACGTTTGCCATTGGTACAGTATAAATTGTGGTAACTAACTACAAATTTATATTAGTTCCATAATACTCATGTCATTTACACCTGAAGAGAGCAATGTTTGTAAACAAACCAATTTTGGTGGATCACCAAAATGGGCCAGGGACAAGTTTTAGTGTATTGTGATGTAGTTTAAGTCTTTATTGACAGTCTTTATTTTACCTCAGGCCTAGCTTATGGCCATGGAATATATACTTCAATAGTTAATAGAATTTGCAAAATTTTGATCCAACATGGCTTTTGGCTCCCTTTAAGTCTTCATGTGGCATTATCCATCATAGTTTCTTTAAATCAAATTCATATGAATCTTTCCAAACGTCACTGATAATATGATGCTCTTGTTAGATATCACCGCAACAATGAATGATATTACAAACACACAGACTTTATTAGATATCCGTAAGACTTGATAAGAGTTGCTCGACGTTGACTTTTTAGGATATAAGGAAAATGAAGCGATTGTCCTTAAGATTCTAGTTCTTCTACATACTTCATCTATGTATATCTATAGCCCTACAAGTGCCCAAACATACCTTTTCACAAGACCTCAGCCCTTCCTGGGAGTGGTAGCGCCTAGGTGCAGGAATTGGATATTTCTTAGTACCTGGTAATAAATTGAAAGCTACTAAAGCCCATATTCCACTGTACGAAAGGGGACCATTTTCGGTGGTCCTTTTTGTCACTGTGAGACTGATGAACCACGATGCGACAAAATTCCACCAATTTTCTTCGCATGCATTTTCCATATAATTTGTGGAAAATGCATGTGAAGAAAAGGGGACAATTTCGAAATACTATAATGGAAATAATATATTTGGGTAAAAATTTCCTTGGTATCATAGCAACTAAGGAAAAGTTGATGAGAAACGCTATCATCTTTTTGACAAGAAACATCATTAATAATTGTCAATTTCAACATTTGTTATCATCTGTATTGTCTGGAAGATCATCTGAAGATGAAGACAGTCAATAAAAAAAATCGTTAAAAAAATAAATCTGAAATGAGTTTAAAATCGCGTCGTAAATCACCAGCATTAGTGCTTTGCGTTTCAGATGCCAACAGGTTGGTATCCCCTACTGCAAGCATTCCATAACAGGCCTAAATAAAATCATCTACAATTTTTGTGTTGACCCAATGAAAGTAACATTCCAAGAACCATAGAACTGTAGCGCGAACGCACAGTTCTATGCAAGAACCAATGCAAGTAGATCTCTATAATCCACCTTACGGTGTTGGTTTTACTTGGGGTCGTGGTCAACAGTGCTAGTCAAATGACAACCGCCAGCAAAACACCACACAGTAAAATAGTAATAGTTATGGCACTGAGTAAAGCTCAAAACAATGGAAAATAATACTACGTATTTCCTTTGTCACACTGACCGCAATGTTAAAGTTCAATTAAAATAGTATTTCAATTGAATTGTAGTATTTCAATTGAACTTTAACATTGCGGTCAGTATGACAAAGGTAATGAAAATTAGATTTTCAACAGACCTTCAATTCTCCCTACCACGGATAGCTAAATAACAGTATTTTATGCACCTGCAGGCTAATTTGGACCAATTTTGTCGACAAAATCCCTTGAAAATCTATAGAAAATTAATGAATAATTGTGATAAATCCATGTATTATGAATTTATTTTAAAACAACTTGGAAAATATTCAATGTATATGGATACAAATTTAAAGAATCAAGATCTTTAGTTTTTCTTCATTTCAACTTGAAATAATGGTATGATTAATGAAAATTCTTATGCTAAAGCTGTGTGACTTGTCGACATATTACCCAGCATGCATCCTGATTAAGGCTAACCTGCAGGTAAAAGTCAAGAAATTGGCTATCCGTGGTAGGGAGAATTCCATTCGAATGGAATAATGAAGGTAAAACGAGTCAAATCGATGAAAGGAAATCAACTGACTTTCTTCCACGAGGTCTCCAACGGACTTCCTGTTTTCAACGTGACGTATAGGCGTCTCATACCTTGCAATATCTGCAATAGCATTTTCATTTATTATGCACGTACAATATTAACCAGAGCTCCTGCACCCCCCTCTCCCTGATAAAGTGCGCCTGGGAGCTGTAATGGTGCACGCAAAATATAAATTGAAATGAAAAACATAATTAAGTCACCCCCTTAGGTGCGTATGTACTTAATGGAAGACCCACAAGGAAAAACAACATTAGTAAAAAAATCACTCTGCGCTGAAAAATGACTGTATTAAGATGTCATTTATGAAATTTTCAGAAAGGAATGTTTTCTAGAATTTCAATCACCTCCCATGATTACAAAATCAGGTTCTAAACCCAAATCTCAAAGCTATGTTAAGGAGGATTTCAAACTTAAAGGGTAAGGTGGAATTGCCGACTGTTCATATATTTTCTATAATATTAATATGCTTTTACTATATGTTTTTGTCGATAACATAAGTACATATTAGCCATATTAGTTATTCATGCTAGACTTGCGTGAAAACCTTACCATACCCCCAAAGTTACCCCCGTTATGAGATATTTCTCATACTACTACTCGTACTACCAATGTCGACTCAACTGAATGTCATACTTGTATGCTTACAATTGTCATAGTCGACATTTCATTTTGTCTATATATATGCTGCCTAATAACATTGATGTAAATGCGTCTGACATTACAATGAAACCTCGTGGATTCCGTTTGAGTAGAGTTTATTTTACTTACATCTTGAATATGTCGGAAGAGAATTGTTGTCTTCATTGGAGTAGTCTTCTTTTGTATCACTTTCTTTGGTGGCACCAGCTACAAACATTCACGGATGGAATGAGAGTTAGTATTGTCCATACAGTTTTACAAATGGTCCGTCGCATAACCCCCTTGCTGTTGCGATGGTTGTCCACCACAGCGAGACCCCTCCCTGTGCAAAAATGTAAACAATACAACCTGTCCCTATAAGGATGTCGCTGTTGCGATGGGTTCCGCTGTTGATTTGTGGCTGTTCTCCTAGACCGATTTTAAATCTGTAAACTGTTCTGTGAACTAGACATCTAGATCTAAAATTCCTGAAATTCTCAGCCTGGGAAAATTATTAGAAATGGGTGAAAATTGATGCTGAATTTCACATATAACAGCGAGACTTTTACCAAAACCTTGCTGTGATTTGCACTGTTGCGAGACCCCAATCTAAACCCTCACTGTGGTCTCGCTGTTGTGAGGGTTTGGTTATCCGACAGAGCATTGTGGGTGGAGATAGGGCGTCGCCATATCAGATTTAATTTTGATATGATATATGTTAATATTATGTAATACCTGTGCTATGTTAAGAGAAATTGAGTGGAACTCTGCTGAGCTAATTATGTGTTCTGAACCTACCATTATCTTCCTTCGTACCTGAAACGACTACGTAGTCCTCCTCTTTCTCCGAACTCTCTTTGGTTGGTCGGAGAATGTTCATCAGTTCAGTCCACGGGATGTACTCAGCCTTGTCCAGTTTCCTTTCTATAAAAGTAAAGGGAAATGTCTAACTTCACTGCAGCCTACTGATTGGTTCACAAAGAGATATTTTGTTGTGCAAACCATCACTGTAGGGTGGTTTTTGACATTAAAAATGCTTTTTATTAACAGTACAAGATCGGACAAAAACACTGTGTCTGTTATAAGTCCCACTAAATGACGGGCACATGCTGATATGAATTTTGAATTACCTTTAAGATTGCAATTTTGGAAAGTCACATATAATGAACAGCTGATGATAGGCCTAGGGACTGCGTCGGACTAAAAAAGCAATGTCTTACCTTCTGTTTCTTCTTTCATATTCATTTCTGCCTCGTGGGTAGTAGGATTTTCAACTGGAATATTCATATACGAGTTCATGTAATTAACAAAGTACTACTAAGGAACACGCGTTTCACATTTAAGAACTTTGTGATTGGCAAATTACATATTCTATAACAGGCGTGATATTTACAGGGAATAACACTTATCTAGTCTTTTTTTTCATCATTCCTATATTACGCTTTTTTTCAAATTGGTATTCTTTTAGAATCGATTCAGTTCATATATAATTACCAGTAGTTTGGTCCATCTGGTTGCTTTTCGCCACAAACCTCCTGTTTCTTTGGAGACTCGCCATCATTACTTTCCATGGTACATACTCATCTGTCTTGGGTTTACCTGAGGGAACATCATTCAAAAGGTATTAATAGATTAATTAGATAGATGGAACCCAATATTATTGTTGCATATTATATAAGCATGGGTCTAGACTCTTAAATTCAATAATGCAACACAGCCATTTTTGAGCTAAAGGGGGGAACCTATTGAGCAATTGAACTAGAATGCTGGTTGGTTGGTTGGTTATTGGGGTTTAACGTCGTAGCAACATCTAAGGTCATATCACGGTGAGAACAAGGTTTTGACAATTCTGTCATTTGATGATTGAATCTATGGAATGAATGAATCTATGAGAAGATAGAGACCATACCCCTACACATTAATTTTACCGAGGCAGGTGTTCTTTAATGTGCATGGTCCCATAGAAAGGGCCATACACACAACAGCCGGTGGTCCTCTAGGGACCTTTGATATCCCTGTTGTTGTCACAGGGAGACCTGCAGAGTGGTGTAGCAGACAAGCCCAGGCCCAGAATTGAACCCCGCCCGCCCGTGCAGCAGAAGAACGCCCTTACCACTTCACCACCCTGCACGCCTACAATGCTGGTCGTTATGACTAATTCTGAGAAATCTATTTTGGTCAAAATGACCGAAAATGCTTGACAAGGACCTGAAAAATTGACCAATTCAACCAGAAAAATTGTTGATCACTTGGAAATATTGATATCTAACATTATTAGATATTGGTCGCTGGTAATTTCGGATTCGACTAGAATTACCAGCGACCAGAATCTGTCAAATTTGTTTCTAAGCTATTTACCATTTTGGGTAGGATTGTTGTTACAAAGTTCAAGTATACCTCGTTCCACCCACAGGCAAAATTAAGCTATATTTTAGGAATAAAAATTATAGTCCATAGCGATTTGCTGACAATATCATAATCAAATGCTACATTAATAGCTGTACAAACTTAATAACCATGAATACAATGATTTATCGACTTAATCTTTTCTTCAGCCATCACAAAAACAAAATGCGTGGTATAATAATTTGTATCTATAGGATTACATTATAAGGGTGTTAAGGAGCTATGAGGGCTTGTAAAATAGGCACTGCATATTAGTCATTTCGGATAATGGCATAGGCTTACATTCAAGTTATAAATGGTTGGTTGGTTGGTTATTGGTTGCTTTACACCCTATTTAACTGCCAGGGTCATATCAAGGGTGGTGATGGTGATCAGTCTATGAGAAGGTAGAGACCATACCCCTACACTTTTACCAAGGCAGGTGTTCTTTAATGTGCATGGTCCCATAGACAGGGCCTACACACAACAGCCGGTGGCCCTCAAGGAGCCTTTGATAACCCTGTCGTTATCACAGGGAGAAATACAGAGGGGTGTAGCAGTAGAGCACAGCCCAGTTATAAATGTGTATATGATAGTAGATTGGTGATAGCAATTATGACAATTCTAATACATCTAGTCCCCATATAGAAATGTGACAATGACTGCAAAAGTAGGTAATATGAAAAGGAAAAGTCATTATCTATTACATATTACGAGGAAATATGCTGGTCTTCACTAAACTGTAGGGGCATGTCAAACAAAGTAATATGAGGGCAATATCTGATATAGAAAACATGAAGCTGCCCACACTCTGCTTACATATAGATTGGACAAAACAGAAAGTTGTAGTCCTTTGTCATGACAAACCTTATCCAAGAGAATTATCTAGATAAAAACAAAAGGAAAGGTTATAGATATTGACCTTGTGAAGACGTGGTCACCTGGTCACTATTGGTGGACACCATGTGCTTATCATAATCACAAGACTATCAAGTAAATTTAGAATTCACGAAAGGAATAATAATAAACTAATTATGAATACATGAAATCATATAAGTTCAATTTAACATCAATATAATGTTTTTTGCTTTCTTTGAATAGAGAATAATGATGATTTTAATTTGATCACCAATATGGTCTCCTCCTGGATATTATGACGTCAACTGCACAACATCTATAAAGGTTTTAAAAGCCCCTGTTGCTGCTGCATAATGAATAGTGAGACATTGTTGGAACTGTTAACTAATTTCTAGTCAAAATAGCCACTGCTATGAAGAAAAACAGCATCAAACTTCTCTCGATTAAAATGCTGGAATTTGGGCTGGAATTTCTGGATTCTAAGATCAAAACTTCTTCTCTTTCTAGCTGTTTACAAAGGAAAATTGGGCAGCAGAGCAGCAACAAACAAGAGTGAGAGCATCATAACGTTGACATCTCATTTGCAAGAATGCATCTGATTGATTCGCTTCACGACTGTTTATACAATTTTTAGGCGATGGGACGCTGTGTGAGTTTATACAACTTTGTCTTACCTTCAGGCTTGGAGATGGGTTCAGCAGTTTTGATGTCCTCTTCTGAAGAAGCAGCATCTACAAGATGCACACGTATGTATATTGATTAAACAACATTTTAACTTACTAGATGCATTCCTCCACTTAACATCCCTACCTCTAAATGGATAGTTGTTAAAACTTTTTACAAAATTGTTATATAGTATGATATAATATATTATGTATAATATAGAAAATGATAAATGGGTTTTATCATCATATACATATATATATATAATATGCACATATATAACAATACTTATTTCATATTTTCTATCCATTTTTGGGCTTACGTTAATATTGATCTATTTCAAACCTGTTCCATCTTTCCTTCAACATAGGGGTTTGCAAATGACTACATAGTATAGAATAATTACATATCTATACCTGACTCACTTTTCAGTGATGCTGGTATGAGGTAGTCTTCAATTGGAAGGCTGCAGCACGGAACCACAGTCTCTAATAAAGTGATATAGTACTTATCATTAAAGTATAATCAGTCAATAGACATGATACGGGATTTGTTTTTGAGACTACTTAAATAATCAATCATGTCACCAGAATTGAGCATAAATATGTTCCAAGTTCATTAATGCAATTAACTTTTTTTTTTAGCTCTGAAAAAGGAAAGATTGGCCTCTTCAGTTTATATTTTGTATTTTGAGAAAAGAGGAAATCCAATTAAACAATTTAAATTCAATTACTATCCACACACAAAAAAACTACATCCCATCTTCAATGAATGTAATTATCATAATTATGTTGCAGATCTCAATTATGATAGGTAAACTATATATAAATGATAGATACCTGCAATATCGTCACCTTGTGTCTTGGAATCCTCCTCAGTTACAGTAGTAGTTTCCTCAGTTGGAACTGAAATAGATTTAAATATAATATCTATTCCCGAATGCTGTGACAATGTGATTTTATGATAAAGGAAATGAAAAAGCCTAGAGATACTTATTGTACCCCAGTGGTCCGTCGCATAACGGGTCTCGCTGTTGCGAGGGTTTTCCACCACAGCGAGACCCGTCCCTGTTCAACAGCGAGTGGATCCAACTTTCCTCGCTGTTGCGAGGGTTGGCACACCCCAATTTTCAATGTAGTGGGGGGGCATTTTGGGGTTAGAATTTTTACATTTTGTTTTCACTAACATTTAGATGTGTTCCTCAGCTCTTAAAATGTGCAGGAGGCAAGTGGCGGAAATGTATTTGTCAATAAATTAACTGTGTTCAAAGTTTGTACAAAACCATCGCTGTGGCGAGGGATGGCAAATTGAAAACCATAAGGATATCGCTGTTGCGAGACTTAAATCTAAACCCTCGCTGTGGTCTCGCTGTTGCGAGGGTTTGGTTATGCGACGGAGCACAGGGTGATACATGTTGAGTAGCTATAGATCAGAGCTTAATGCATCACTGATAAAATCAGGGTGATAACCAAAGTGTTATCACTTGGAGGATGATATAGGAACATAGTTTCAGCAGTAGAAAAAAGTTCCGCTTGTTCAGTCAAACTCTTATGTCTCACTTTAAAATATTGTTAGGGTATGATAAATCCATAACCAACTAGGAGAAGGTCTTTGATAGGTTATTAACCAAAGGTGTGTTAGGGATATCAGCATGACAGTTCTGTCACGTCGCATAACAAAACCGTCGCAACAAGGACGTCCTTAGACAAGGATGTCGCTGTAGTGATTGATCCCGCTGTTGAATTGTGGCTGTTCTACTGGACCGATTTTGATTCTGTAAATGGTTCTAAAAAATAGACATTCAGATCTAAAATTCCTGAATTTTCAACCCGGAAAAGTGATAGAAATGAGTGAAAATGGATGCTGAATTTTGGCACAATAGTGAGAGTTTGACCATGTGCCAAGATTCGCTCCTTGGTTTTGTTATGCGACCACTGAGGGCAGGGACCAATGAGCCCTGTCCCTAGGGCTGATGTCCCTGACACACCTTGGGTTGATAACACACTCCGCACCTCCTCCCCAGCTGCTTATATATATTGCATGTCAAACATCTCTCATTATAAAACTCAATATCTTGGTGGTTTAAACATTCCCGCAATATAACATGAATCAACATTTGTGTATTACATGTACATACACTTATTATTAAAGGAGTTTTAATGGATTTTGTAATTTCGAAACACATGCTTAACTGACAAAGAAATACAGATTAACACCCATTTGTTACATTGTGAACAATCTCAAACTAATGGCAGAACTTCAAATAAAACAGTAAGTGGATATCTAAGCATATATATTCAGGTTTTTGTATACCTTATAGATACTATGAATAGAATTAATATCCAAACATTATCTATAGTATATCAACAAGCTAGAAGACCTCCCCTACCCTCATGAATGATATTCAGAGTCTCCTTTGGTTCCACTGTATGTGTGTTGTACGGAATCTCATTGTACTCGCCTGAGAAAAGATAAAAAGAAACTCACTGAAACACATAGGACATGGGGAAGGTTCTGTAATGTGTTTTATACAAAAACGTCTAATATTATTCTTACCATGGCATCAACAATATATAATGCTGATTGGATATTGCCATTTAACCCTTGATAAATAGAAATTATCTCTATAACTCGCCACACATTAAACAAGTATTTAGTAGGATGACGTATGATAAATATTGCTCATCTATTTTAAACCTTATTTTACAATTTGCTCTCAAAGAAGGTCTGAGCTTGTCACAACTGTTTAGCCTAAACAATTTTCTTATATCAATAGTATGAAACTATGTAACGCTATTGCAGTCTAAAAATGTAGTTATTATAGTAGTATATACTATGTAGAAACTATGTTAGTGCAGAAATATAGGAAATCTATAGTAATATTGTGATTGTTGCTTACTTGGATCGTCAGAACCGTCTGCTTCTCCTGACCCAGTCTGCTCCTTTTGCATTGAGTCAATCGATTCTGAAGTGTCAGTGATGGGTCTGGTTTTCCAGACTGAAACAAAAGATTCTAGTTCAGAAACCCCTGAGCAAATCGGGGACGGATACAGGATTCCGAAAAAAAGGCTGAAAGGTCTGCACATAGGCTTAGTACTAAAACATTATTCATTTATAATATGCATGCATATCTTTTCTTTCTGTAGTTAAATTTTAAGTCTCCACCAAAAGAAAAGGGTCAGGACCCCCAGGACTTCCCCACCCTAGATCCGCCCAAAGCCAAGGACGAATATAAATATTATTGAATATTCATATGATGCTCTGCTCCAGAGAGGTAAATACTTAATTGAAATTCCTATAGCATTTCTGAGAGCAATTCCAAAGGGATCAGAATAATATGATATGTCAACTATTCATTTATGGTAAAGCCTGTTGCACAATACCAATTGTAACTTTGAATGGTTGTGAAAAAGCACAAACTTTGAGGGCTTCTATTCATGGGGGAAGGGGTTGTCAGATATGTAGAGTGGAAGCAGCAAATTTCAGATGGAATGGGAGTGGGGGCTAACAAATTCAATACAATATGACGTGAATTTTTTCTCTGAATGCTGGTAGCTGTAGTTACCATAACGCTGAATTCTCAAGGTAATTCTTTCCATTTTCGTTGTGTTTTGGCAAAATATCACACAGAAATGAATTGCATAGTATCTGTTTCGACAAGTTTATTGTTAAAAACCTTGTTCAACACATTACCAGACACATTTATGTGTTACCAGTCATGGGTAGTGAGTGTCTTTGATCTTTTGATAATTTTGTCTTCACTTTAATTGGAATATTTGATGAAAAATCCATTTTGAGGGTATTTTGAGATCATTTTCAACAGAAAAAAGTCAACATTTCGTCAATTTTAAAAATTGGCTTGATAATCCTCAAATTATGCATGGTTGCTCCCTAACTTTCTTCATTATACCTTGTCTGAAAGCTGATGTAATTTACTTTCATATGCTGTGAGAATCTATCTGTTATACAGCTTTCTCTAATAAAAATATAGGTGGTAATGATATATCCTTACCATCAGAAAGAAATGTTTTGTAAAATTTTGAAAATGTCTGCAGTAATTTGATGCAAATAGCTTTAAAACTGTTTGTATTAAATCTGTTGAAGAGCAATATTAGTAAAGCCCAATGTCTCCTTTTTCTTTTGCTGGGTCGTTTGTCCTTGTGTCACTTCAAATCGTAAAGATAATATTATGTAACATTTTGTGTCCAAAAAAAAATGGTCAAAATGAAACATTTTCAATGTTGTGTCTTGCTGCCTAGGGGCAATGTCGGCAGAGCTCCCTACCTGTGAGGGCAGGTACCACATGCCCCCCGCCCAACACCCCCTTATTGTATGCCTCCTAAACACATATGGATCACTGATTAAACAATTTTTGTTGGTTTTATCATGATGGACTTTCGCATTGCCACATTACCTTTGAATATGAAATAACCTCCATAAAGTATTGATGCCAATAGTGAAACTCCGAGCCAAACTAGTACAGCAACTCCATGTCCTCTGGATGGCACCAGTTCACATAGAGGCAATGTAGCATCTAGAAAAATGGTCTTCCAGTTATTATGTATGCAAAAGGGGTTGGAGAAGTCACAAGCTTTATATATGATATTCCTAATGAGTATCACATGCTAAAGGGTTTGGGGTAGGTCTAGGAAAAAAAATCAAAATGCTTAAGTGATTAAAATAAATAGCCTCAAGATAAGTTAGAACATTAGAATTAGGAACGGGATCAGGCTACTTTGGTAACATTGAATAGTTAGGCTTGACCTTTAGTGAATGACAATGATATTATTTTTACTCAGTTGCATTGACTGTCATACAATGTTTTGATGTATGATGTATCAATAAATCCTTTGGAAGTAAGGCTGAATATACTAGCACACAAGAGTGGGGTCATTGCATAGAGTAACATTTTCGTATGTTTGTAGGGGGTGTAGACCCTTAAAATCGACACTACGACACAGCCATTTCTTAAATTTGACACGGCGACACGGCCGTTTTTTAAATTTGACATGTGACATGGGAATTAAGGGACAGACAAATGACAGTGCTCTTTTCTTAAATTCGACATGGGACAGGAGCCTTAGAAAGATAGTGACATGTGACAGGGTCATTTCTTAAATTCGACATGCGACATGGGTCTAAAGTGAGATATACTGACAGGCAGCACGGTCGTTTTTTAAATTAGACACGCGAAATGGGACTCCCCCCATCTATACCCCCTGAAGGCTGTATTCCACTTGCCGAAAGTGCGCTGCCGCTTTGGGGTTACTTTCGGCACTGCTGATATACAATCAGCAGCACTGCCAATAAAATTTACTATCATGTTGATAATTATTCCCTGCCGATTTTGTACTGGTTGGCGACATTGCACTTTCAGTGGCCGATTTTGCACTTTTGGCAGCCGATATTGCACTTTCGGTGGCTGAAATTGTGTCAAAAGTAAGGGCTGCCAATATAGAATGATACCTTGGAGAGGCTCAATTTCGCCAGCGCACACTTTCAGTATGTGGAATACAGCCTTAATCCATAGGATAATGATTATCATAAGGGTTTGACAGTCTGTGTAAAACCTCGCATAAGCCAGGGGTGGATCTTGATGGTAAGATTGGATGGGGGCATCAGACTTTTTCCTCTCTCCCCCAGCCCCGACCCCATCCTTGTTGCCTCAGGTTTGTTGGCCTCCAATCGTCATTTCTCTTAAGTTTGTCATCTCCCCTTTATACATCTGTCTGGACCCCCCACCGCCATCCTCACTGCCTCCTCTGTTATCTGTCATATCCAGGGGTTACAGATGTAACATATCATAATTAAGCTAGTCTCTTACGAAGAGTGGGATATGGTAATGATTGGGGAGTTTTTCTTTTTAAAAGCGCCCATTTATTCACTTGATTTTTTTTTACAAACAATACCTTTTAACAACCCGCTTCCACTTTTTTCTTCTGTATACACAAAGTCTCTAGAATACTGCAAACATGTATCATTATTTCTACAGTAGTCTTGAAATATATAGGGGTAAAAACACACAAAAAAAAGAAAAAGATGCGGACATTTTTGATAATGTGCTAGTATCTTGGTTTTCTCAAGACATATTATTGGTACTACTGGTAATGTTGTGCATTGCGATACTGCTAACCAATTTTAATGTTGGTTCATCTAAATAACTGTGTCTCCCCACACAGAAAGGATGCTCAGCGGGGGATATATCTTAAGCTCTACAGGTAATATTAAGGGAGATATGGGTAGATATGTGAAGAATAGGGATGAAAATGTCATAAACCAACTTTTTGTGTAGAATTCAGTTATCCTACTCTAAACATTCCACTTTGTTTGAAAAACATTCTATTTGGAATGTTAATAGAATGTTTATTCCCCAAACATTACCAAACATCAGATTTTTGGTTACCATGGAAACAACAAAATTTCGCAATTTTTGTCAAAAATTGTAACCCATTTGGAAAAACATGACTTGATTGTATTACCAGTCCAAACTGAAAGAGATTATCTTTGGTAGAACAAAAGTTATAAGCTTAATAGTTTTTATGACTTTTTGTTAATTTATGGAGAACATTTTTTTTCATTACTAAATATTTAGATAAATATTCAATATCCGGGCTTTTTGTCATTTTCAGGAATACTGACCGTCCTGTGTTCAACAGCCTGTAAATTCCTTGAAAATTATTCAATTTTGATGTGCCTGGTATCATTTGAAAGCTTAAATCACCCTCTTTAATGCCTATTTCCCGCCTGGAGCATCCTTTCTGTGTTGGGAGACACAATTACAAAATCATTATGAGGAAAACTTTATATAGTCCTATTTGTTTTTTATATAAGCACATGGAAATGCAACTCCAATCACTCACTCACGCCCACTCCTTATAACTGGGGACTTTATCTACTATAACACGATAGCTACTGAAACATCTGAATATTACACTCTGGACAGGATCCTAATGTAATTGATATGTATATCATATATGAAAGTGTAGTTACATACCTTTAGCCTCAGTGTAAACAATGGTCCATCCAATAAGAAAAACCCAAGGAACACACCTATCCATCTCCTCTTCTGTCCAAATAAAACAATGAACTGAAAGGAGTGAATTGGACTAATATCCTCTCTGGATACAAAATTAAAGCAACCTAGTGAGGTCCTAGAGTGCTTCATATACTGGAATATCATCACAAATGATATTGAAAGCCCTTGTTGTCGAAGATTATACCCACATTTACTTTGATACAACAAACAATATATGACTAGCAATACAAGTATTTTTCTTATTAATCCTACTCTTGTTACACATGTTCTTAATTCCGTCATTTTCTTATAGAAATGACATAATATAAATCCACAAAATACATATTTTGTCCACTAAAATTGTACTTTATAGTAGTTTATCATGTTCAGGAACGAATACATTCAATATTTTGTTGTTTTGGTTATGAATTATATTTTCAACAGACTTTCTCACTGTATTTGATAATTCTAGCAGCGTGTCATGAATTATATCAAGTTTCCTAATTGTTGTCTTTTGAGAAATCTCTGTAATTAGATCGCACATGATTATTGTGTTATGTTTAGTTCTCTATCAAATCACGTGTTTTCTTTCAAATCAAATTACTAAATAAATTGGCATTTTAATTCTCTTTCAAATCATGAGTAGGCTATACAGTCTTTGCATGTAATTGTAGAAAAGTAATGAATTAGCAACTAAGGGAACATTTCGCACTCTGCTGTTTTTATGATCTAAAGTCCTTACATAAGATGTTCTATTTGCTACTTACCGTTCTTCCCCAAGGGTCAAATAATGGACATCATAATCTATCCTAATTTATTGTAGAATAATTAGATAGGGATTCACATTTACCAGGAGGACAAGCCAATCTTTACATCAAAGAAAATAAATCAGGTATAGTGTGTTTACATAAAAGCAGATGGCGCCATTGTTCTATGCCTTCCTTGTATCACTAGAGACCTATTTCAAGAGAGTGGCACCCTGTTAGAGGAATATGTCTGAACAGTCGATTGGGGTACGGGTTTCAATGGAAATCATTAATATTAGGTTAAGGCCTTCTATGGGAGGATTCACTGTGCATGTTGATAGGAAAGGTGTAAAGCAATAATATAGACTAAATTAAGTATAAGTTCTTAATGGACTGAATACTTCACAACAATATAATATTATTATTTGGTAAACTGACTTTAGAAATAGGTACAAAATCTGTCCAAAACCTCATCACAGATCACCAGCATTATTAGCATTATTGGCATTAACATGATTGATATTCAGGATCATCGAACAATATATTCCCCTCTCGGTTTGGAAATACTCGTGTTGGTCGTGAGTGCCCCTAGTGAGAGACCAGGGAACCAGCACATTGGAGCAGGGAGGGGTACTTCAACGTACAACTATTCAAACATCTACGTTATCATTAAACTGATAAGATGCCCGAGATTGCCCGTTTTGTCACTAATCCAAAAGTCTAATCAATGTGATTTAGGGTCTACTGTAGCAATATACATATATATGTGTGGCTGTTTAATGACTATATACGATATAATAATAAAGGGAAATTTTAATGTATGCATACATGGATGTAAATATTAATGTATATATATATATGTACATCTGTATATGTGTGTCTGTGTCAGTCTACAGGTAGGTAGGTATACATGCATGCATATATATAATATATGTATTATTTTCACGGATAGCTGACAATAATAGTAACTAGGATAATAACAATGACGCTTATTGTTAATAACAAGTAACAAGTGTGGTTGATTTGGATGAGATAAGTATATCAAATATTTATTAAACATCCAAATTACTCCAAACCAACCACCTAACGTAGTGTGAAATGTTTAACATTTAACTTATCCTCCAGGGAAGGTTTAATATAAGTATATACACAATTTGATAACCATTTACCCCTGTCCTTTATATAATCAATAGGATAACCTAAGGCAGCTAAATGTGTAGTGCCACCTCTCCTAAAAGAATGGGTTGAAAAATTACCCACCACTTTAGACTTTTTTAACAATTTTTTTATTTTTTTATTAAACTCAGGGTATGTTAAACCCGAGCAGCCCTTTGTTGAGAACAGGCAGGAGTCCCTACTCATGGGGAACCTTGTAAATAATTTCTCTAACATTAGAACAGGGCACAACTCTCTATCCTCACTATAAGTGATAGAAATTTCATGGATTTCACCATATTGTCTAGTCTTAGAGGAGTGAATTTTTACTAATGCACCCCAGCTTTTAAATACAATATCTCCTCTCTTAAGGGTGTGGGTGGACAATATTACATGTCCCACCCTTAACAATGTACTGAATAGAAACAGTATCATAGACCACAACAAAAACTGGCTTTCCGTAGCCTTATTTACCTGCCTATACATACAAGCTAGGTGGTCAGCCCTTAATGGGTCTTTAGTGTCCTTTGACACTTTTTGGGAATTTTTAATACCCCTACAGGTCTGTGAGAGTGTCTTATCTGACCATTCTGCCACCGGAACTCCTTTCAAATTATGGAAGAAAATAACAGCCTGATAATAATTTTGAATGCGCGAAAATTTCATTTTCTGAGCTAAAAATGTAATATATCTACATGCTTGCGCCGAATCACAGGCACATTTCTTCCATTTAAACTTTTTACAAATTTTTTCGTAGCATTTCCACTGCTTTTTTCTAGTTCTCATAGTGCTCATACTCACAGATGCTGCTTGCTACATTTTGGCCTGCCTTTCCAGGTCCTTCTCGGCTGCAAAATTCAAATTTTTTATTTAAGCAACATAAATTTGAACCAGCAAGAAATTTTTCAATTTCTGACCTGTCCCTAAAATACATTAGGCGAGATAGACTGTCTGCTACTAGGTTATTTTTTGTGTTAATATAATGTGGTACTAACCGGATTTTGTAAATTTTGCAGACCCAGAATAATTCTCTTATCCAGGACATACAAGTCTGATTACTGCTTGTACCATTTTTTATCATATAAAAGACTTGCGTGTTGTCAGTGAATATTTTTACAGAGTATCTGGCAAGATCTGACAACCAATATTTTACCCCGACCACAATAGGCCAAAGTTCTAGTTCATTTATGTTACTTTTGTCATATAAATCCATGTTGGGGCTGTCCATTATGTGAACACTTTTTCCTGAATTTAATTCAATTTTTTCACCCCATGTTCCTGCTAACCAGTCTTTGCCTTTGTATATTGCAAACCCCCTACCTGAAGAGTCTGATACCAAAGCCTAATGGTATTCCGGGTAGATAAATTTTCTTTTACCATTAAAATTTTTCCACAAATTTTTCCACCAAGACAAATCACTTTTCGCCGCTTTCCCAATTTTGATTGCCTTCAGATCATGTTTTAAAATTACTTTATACAAGTCATAAAATCTCTTACTATGGGTTCTGCCCCCATCCACCACGTGTGAACAATGGGACAGTAGTCCCCCTAGTTTTTTTAGGTCCTTTTTGGATATTGTGGATTTTCCATGAAATTTATCAACCAGAAATATCAAATTTTTTAATTTATCCTTAGGCAATCTAAGTTCCATTTCGATGGAATCTATGTCTAAACCCAAATACCTACAGACCTGCGCAGGGGGGGTAACCTTACCCCAAGATGTGTGGAATCCTAAGTATCTCAACAATTTTATAACCGTTCTTTGAGCATCTTTGGCCTCTTGGTAATCGCTGCTGATGACGATAAAATCGTCCAAGTAATTCACTGCCTGTATGTTGAATATATCTCTTAAGATGCAGAAAATAAAATCAGAAATGCGATTAAAATACATTGGGCCGACTCTTAGCCCAAAGGCTAGTCTACCATCCTCTAAGAACACTTCTTCCCCATCTCTGTCCCATCGCAGGCCTAAAAATTTCATATGAGCTGGGTATATAGGAATTGCCCTGTAGGCTGACTTGATATTGACAACAGCCGTGTAATCGTAGTGGTTTAAAATTGCCAGAACATCATCCACCAATTTATATTTGAATTCCTCTAAGATATTTTCGCAGAAATGATTGACAGAATTGCCCTCAGGCATGCTACAATCTGTTATTGGTCTTATACCCCCATCGTGCTTTGGTACTGCCCCCAAACTATGAATACATTGAGGCTTTTCCTCTACGATTTTTAGCATTTTTTCATCAATTTCCCTACTAATAATCACATCCATTTTGGCTTTGTTATCACCCTCAAACACTGACTTGTAGTTCCTACAATCGTAGGCTAGGCCTATTTTTTCTTCAGTACCATCGACAATTTTTATCCTGTCGGTAACATCATTTTGTAGTGTTTTGAATTTTTCATTTCCCCCTTCAGTACAACGTGACAGTAGATAAGCCATTCTACAGGGTTTAAGTTGTGCGATTTCACCTGCGATCTTATGAATACAATCGCAGCACCCGCCAGCACAGGTATCATAAACATTAATTTTGACCCCTTCCGCGGAAGCGCCCGCGATGAAGAGAAGTTATTTTCCGGAAAATTCGTCAAAATTACAATTGTCAACATAGGAACTAGAGGAAACGTCCTCCATGTCCGCAAGAATGTCCTCTACACCGTTATCACAATCATTCTTACCGTAGCTAGTGTTCTCTGTGTTAAATACCGTAAAATCCACTTTGCATT
Source organism: Lepidonotus clava (assembly GCA_936440205.1). Lineage (NCBI taxonomy): Eukaryota > Metazoa > Annelida > Polychaeta > Phyllodocida > Polynoidae > Lepidonotus > Lepidonotus clava. Next base: position 17,635,224 of record OW387146.1, read on the forward strand.
TTGCTATTTCATCCTCCTTCTCCAACACGATATGTGTACTTTGTGCACACGTGACCGTGACGTCATCAACTTTTGTACCGGCGATGGCGCCGGATTCTCCGGAGATAGGGAGGTGACTATCACTCTTACAAGAGGCCAAAGTGGAACTACTAGATGGATTACACGTGCCATTTCCAGCTAGACTATGGATTAACACCCCAGGAATATCCCTAGATACAGGATTAACATCGGCATCTTGTACTTGCATGTCTTTTTGCGAAAAAGATTGGCCTATATTTACAAGCACACTACACGACTGAGCTGCTGGCGATGCACCAACCTTGACGTCATCATCAGATGAGTACTTTTCATTTTTTGAACGCAGCCCAGATTTAAATTCCTCATCCTATTTGCCCTTTTTAGTACACTCCTTCTTGGAATGTCCCTTGGATTCGCAAATTAAACAGGCGTGCAGCATAAAACATTTGCCCTGGCACCCATTCACCGTGTTAAAGCGAAAACATATTTTTTCATCGCCGTTTTGACGGCGATTCTGACCATTTCCCTTGTACTTTGGGAAATTCTTGGCACCCCCCGATGCTTTGAAAATATCAAATGAAAAATGGGAAAACATCTCTTGATCGACGATGCCAAACTGTTGTACTCCCAGTCTGTCAGCCCTATCTCTGACTGATATATCATATTTGTTTACGGTTTCAAAAGTATATATCTTTTTCGCAATTTTTCCAGAGATTAATTTGACATGCTTAGCTATCGGGGCGATCGATTTCTTATCAGCAACAATAATGTCCTCTACACACTTTGGTTTTTCACCCTTCAGCATATACCTTTTCTGAACAAATTACTTTGTTTTACCGTCTTTGGCTTCAGAATCTTTGCTGGAGTCCTCTGACGATGTGGAATCATAACGCGGCGGTGATGGAGTCGGCTGGCGATTCTTGCTATTCTTGCACTTCCTCCTCTGCCTGGCCCTGGACGATTCCACCTGTTGCCATCCTTCATCGCTGGATGAATCGCTGGGATCAGCAGCCCTAGGCTGTGCTTGGGCCAGCACGACTTTCGCCATCCTGTCAACAGTCGATTCTAGACGTCCCAGCCTATCGCCCATTATCTTTGTACTTCTGTCTTTGGCCCCGACTGCGTTCGAGGGGGATGGGATCGCCCCCTGGACGAAATCATCTCTGAGATCGCCCTGCTGCCCTTCAGTTAACCTACCATCAGGTAAAGTCTGCTTAAAAATAGTCTCCCTGTCCCAAGGACCAGGGCACTTCTTGCCGACAGGCGCCCCGTGGCGCCTGTTGCACTTCCAGCAATGATTGCAGTATTCTGACATTGCCAGAAAAATAGAAAATCGTCAAAATCGAAGGCCAATTTTTTCCGGAATCGCAGGAAAGTTATGTTGAGCCCTTCAAAAACTGTTGCAAAGGCATTCCCTAGCGATAGCAGACACCCTAAAGCCCTAACAAATAAAAAATGAGTTGTTGTCTGGGCGATGGTAAGCGAGCAACTGATTCGAAATCGTTGGATCAGCGATTTTTATAGTGACATGACAACAGATCGTCGTTTCTATGGCGATGGGGGGCGATGAAGTCATCGCGCTCCCGGAAAATGCATTTTGTAGGTATCGCTACACAAATTATATGTATATATATTATATATACAATTACATGCGTATAATTATATGCATTTTGTGTGACGTTTGTAAGTATACTTACTTACATTCATTATTTCCTGTTTGTAGTACTTGTTGTATATTAATAGAGTGATTATAGGAAATAACAATGAACTAGATAATTAAGTTTCGACATGAACGAATAGGGAAATTTTCTTAAATCCTTCAATTGTCTCTAAAGTTTAAGAGTGTTCATGCAATAAGCTCAATCATGACAAATGAACAACTGGAAAATAACAGTTGGTCCCATGAGTTAGATAGTCAAACGTCAACAAATCTGTAAAATAATAGTTACAGAATGGTTATGTCACTCGCCATATTGCAGAAATATTTATTTTAAGGCTTCAGAACCCGAAATATTACTATAATTATAATGAAACATGTGTATTTGTGTGTATGTATGTTTATGTTATTATTATCATAGTATTTACATATATATAGGCTGTACACATAATTATTTGTACATACATACATTAAAATGTGCATGTACAAACATACACACATAATTAAATACATTCAATGATAAAAACAGCTTCTTTTCCCTAAACTTCACCACACTCCCAATAATAAACAAGGTTTTGCAGGTCACTGACTAACATCTCCATGTTAGCGGACCAGCTGTTTCCAATCAATATTTACAGAATAAGCAAACAGAGTACACTCTCTAAACTGACCGTACTATGCTCAGGTCAGCTTTCAATGCACTGATGTACATATTATCACAAAGCATGGAACTGTGAACGTTATGAGTGGATTTTCTCGCTACACCTGGATGTTTGATGTGAGTAGTTAGTTACATTTTTGGGGGACTTTTGGTAAAAATCTCCAGCCATGGGTCTGTAAGACCGGAATATTTATCTCTGCAAAAGTCCAGGTTGGTGTAAATGATAATCCTCTAAAAAAATGTTCAGTAAAATCATTCCCATAGTCCTCTACTGGAAAAATTATTATGACAATCTAATACCAGGATTAGGCCCTATTATTATAACATTCAACATAGGTACGAAAGTATCGAATTCCTGATCTTCATATGGTTGTTAAACAAAATAACATGAACTGCAATATCATTTTTGAACATCATTCACAACCATTCCTTTTTTTAGGTCAAACGATAGATGCCAAAAAAAAGATGGATGACATCAAGAAGGCTTTTCAGAAGTTTGACTCAGATGGGAATGGGTACATTTCCTATAGTGAAGCTCATCAGGTGAGCAAAGAATTTTTTTTTTTTGAACAATTTTATTTAACCTGGGGTGAGTAGGATTACTCCTGTCTTCCCTCACCTCCAGCCATATCTTAACTAATACATGCCTTGCAGAGATATACCACCTGATTCTTTAACATGAATATTACTATAAAAAAGTCCTATACAGGTGATGATGGAGAATGAGATGAGATGAGTTTCTAGGTTCAATCAATCATAAGTGAGCGATAGCTAATCAGATAAGAATTCCAGCAGTCATTTTGACAATCTCAGTCTGACGATATAAGTCAGTTAACTAGGTTTTTAGTTTGTGTTTGAACTCAGTATAAGTTTCCTCATGAATATGATTTTAATAAATTATTCAAAATAGTTTATATTCTGATGTTTTTCTAATTAGCAATATTGGCACATTGGGTGTATAAGATTAAAAGAGGGTTATACAGTGGGTTTATTTGATCGGAATAACATTAACATTTTAGGGAATGTGCAATGACTAAAACAACACATGTCAGATGTTATGATAATACAATTTTTAAATTTTATATGAATGTATGTAACATATTGCATTAATCCTTATCAAACATAAACAATATGGGCTGTAAGTACTGAGTTATATTACAAGGCATGCTTATATCCTAAGGACATTTTGTAAGAAATAAAAATTGAACCTAAAAAGGTACCTAATATAAGTTTCAGGATGCTTTACCTTTGATTTTTTTTGCTTTAGGTGTTGCATCAGGAGCTAGGTTTCTCACCTGACAGAACCCACACATTCCTCAGAGTCTATGACAGAAACAATGACGGGCGCCTCTGTTATGAGGAGTTTATTTGGTTCTTCTGGAAGGTCCAAGAGAAGTGAATATACTTGACTTGTATTTTTCAAGCACCTGTGGCCCGTTGTATGATGGATTATTGATTATCACTTTAAGATAACTTTAAGAACGATGTCGTTATTGTTGTTACGATAAACCTAATAACTCTGTTTCTACTGGATGAAATTTAGTTCTGTAACTTGATAATTATATGAAGGGAATAAGAAAAAGAAGAAGAATAATTGAGACCAATTTAAGTAAGTCTTTTTAGTGCCAAAACAAGTGTTGTTACAATAAAAGTAACAATGAAATGTGATTTTTGTTGTTATGATCGGTATTGCGCAATGGGCCACAGTGCCCCATTGCACAATTCCAATTGTAACAGTGATCGATAGGCAAACAATGAACGTGATCATCATCCACTTCAGTCACTGTTAGACTATTTTTAACATACAACACGTAATTATAAGGAATACTGGAAATGAGCTCTAACTGTTAAAGTATGACACCCACAATATCCCTTGATATATCGAATTCTTCGTGGTGACATGGTGACAAATTTATGAAATTTGAAGTTTGATTTATCATTTAACCGTTTGTTTGAGGATAATTCTTGAAATATTAACCCTTTCCTGATGCCACAGAAAAAAAAATGTTGGTGCATGTCGCCAGTGGCGTGTAGCATAACAAAAACAAGGAGCGATTTTTGTCACATGGTCAAACTCTCGCTGTTGTGTCAAAATTCCGCATCAATTTTCACCCATTTCTAATAATTTTTTCTGGACTGAAAATTTCAGGAATCTAAATGTCTATTTTCCAAAACTGTTAACATAATCAAAATCGATCCAGTAGAACAGCCATGATTCAACAGCGGGACCCATTGCTACAGCAACGTCCTTGTTTTGTTATGCAACATGCCACAGGGTTATCCCCCAATTATTCTTACATGACGCCAGGCTCATATTAAAGTATACATACAGTTTAATTCCTTTGACAGCTATAGGAGGTGAAATTCATTATATCATAACATTAAAGATATGTAAAAATCTATGAACAGGATGTGCCTTGATTATCCTAATCATCAAATTTGTAAACGGACATTTTCCAGATGATGCAGGCATCTTAAAAATTTAGTATGTGGATGCATCAATGAAGCCAACTAGTGTCAGGAAAGGGTAAAATGCACTAAAGCCCCATACGCACTAGGCGATTTTAAGACCGACGATCGACGGGCGACTGGGAGAATTGGCCGATTCTCCCAGTCGCCCGTAAGTATGGCATACTGGAATGTGCAGGTTTGACCTCAATCGCTGGCAAAATTGGGCCAATCAGTTGGCCGACTCAGGAATAATCACCGACTCAGGAATAACCGCCTAGTGGGTATGGCCCTTAAATAGCTCTGGTGAACAGAAATACTTCATAATATCAGTCTACTCTGAAATTTAATCTTCAACATTATTTTTCAGAAAAGAGGAATTGGTGAAGATCTTCCACAAGTTTGATGCTGATGGTAACCGTGAGGTGACTTATGATGAGGCCCAGGCTGTTCTGAAGGGACTCAGTTTCTCTGAAACACAGATCCAAGACTTGTTCCTCATCCACGACGTAAACAAAGATGGCTGCCTTCAGTATGAAGAATTTGTCCAGTTCTGGGGTGCATGTGGGGGGAAATTACCAAAAGATGCTTTGTAATAAGTTCCTTAGATTTTGAAGAGAAATTACAATCTATGCAGAGCTGTTCAAGGATGCCCCAATCTCACATACTGAGTATAAAGCTCCTTACCCACTAGGACATTTTTACCAAGTCGGCGGACTGATTTGTGCTTAAATTGGCCAACTCTACTACGAGAGTCGGCCGATTTTAGGGGCAACTCATATCAAACATGCACATTTTGATATACCGTACTGACAGGGGATCATAAGAATCAGACGATTCTCTCAGTTGCCCATTACCTGTTGCCTGTAAAATCACCTAGTAGGTATGGGGCTTAATTAATTAATATTGACAAGTGGGGTTTGCAACTTTAACTGTAGTGAGGGTTGGGGGGTTCAAGGCTGGTCCCCATTTAACGACTATAGATTACATGAAGTCAGAGGAAATCGGCAGTGACTAATGTGGTTAGTCACCCAGTGACATACTAAATAGCTAGTTAGTAGCCTGGCGACCAACTAGACACTGGCACCGTGATGTTTAACCACTCATCATCATGGTTTCCAGGCAAAAATTAATATTGGACATGTTTAATATTTCCCCCAAATTGCTGCGGATTAGTGCAGTTAATCGCCAGACATCGGCAGTTTGATGGCAAGAGCGTCCCAAAGTGGCAATTCATTTCCTCTTCCACTGGTGACGAGTTACTTGCCTGACATACTGAATTGTTATTCCCTGGGTGAAAAAATTATTTTCAGAAACAGCAATGCATCTAACAGATAATGAGGATGTATACAAACTTTTGCATCCCTGTACACAAATTTGTGTTCTTACTCATTTGTGGAATATGATATGGTTGTATTATATGCATAGGTCTTTGTGGAGTGTGCCAGAGTCGTGCCGTATATTACGATATATTTTTTCTTGTAAACATAAAAGGCATTGGGAGAAGGAGAATCCGGGTTTAGATGTTCTACTATAAGGTGGAAACATTTCAATGTATTTGGTGCTTTTAATTTTTTCTAATGGCAGCTGCATGTATCTTCATCGGATAAAAGCTTATGTTACACTGCCCATTAGGTTTATCGAAAAAATTCAAAAATAATCGTAGATTCCTTCTAGAATTACATTCATGTCTGTCTGTTGCAATTCTTGTGGAAAAAAACCCCAGAAAGGTTCCTATTTCTATTAGCTACAATCCTGTTTACCATTTCATGTATTTCCATTTGCATTTTTCAAATGCTCCATTAGCTTCTGAATAAAGGATCATAATACAAAAATGATAGATCTTACTCACAAGATTGAAAGATTTATATCTATGCATCTATTGCTGCTAGGGGAGGTTGTGGACCAACAGGTAGCATAAATAATAAAAAAAAGTAATATATCTTACTCACAACATTTAAAGATTTATATCTATGCATCCAGTGCTGCCAGGGAAGGTGTTGGTCCAGCAGGTAGCATATGGAACCTCTGTACACATGGTCCATATTCAATACCCAGTCTGTTGGATCTTTCCTTGCCATCTTTCTCTACCCGATAGGTTGATCACAGTTCGTTGTACAAGTCAAAAAACATGAGCTAGTCCTGAAATACTGAGTGGATCTTAGACTCCAACAATTACTACCATCTAGTGCTGCCTTAATGTTGTACAACTCTTGCGCCATCTGGATGATGGTATGGGAACTCTGGGGTTAATGACAGTAAATAACACTTTTTCTCCTCTATATATTCATTTTGGTCTACTGAAATGCAAATGGGTCACTGTACATGTGCTTTATCATTAGGTGAAAAGAAATTTACTCAATGCAACTTAGATTCCGATAAATCTATGTAGGATTTTCTTTTCTTTTTTCATTCGTTTAATCTTAATTTGCAGTGACTATACTATGTAAGCATTCTTTATAAACTTAGAATGTTATAGTAAATTTGCTCTTGTATAGGCCAGAGCTAACATTATCAACTGCAACAATATGTTATTCCCTTTTCGAAGATCGAATCACTGCTTACAAATTATGTATTCTAAAATAATAAACATTACAAAGATTCAAATAAAGTCTTTGTTTTGAATAAAGCACCGGTTTTATTTCTCAGTTACAAAATGAAATAAGACACTTGAATAACTTTGTCTGGCCTTTCCATCATAATTTATACAGCTTTCAAAGATACAGAGACTGAACACTCAAGGGTTTTCCTGCAATGCGTTTTAATGGGACAACTAGCTGTTTATATTAATTTTCATAAATGAATATTACCATTGTTAGGTTATCGTTCTGCATAAAGTGACTTATTCTAATACCCGCTGAATTCCTATAGCAGTAACATCGCCGGATATTGACTTATCTCAGTAAACTCACCGACAAGAATGCAGCTTTAAGCACAGAATAGGGAAACAGCAATCATATTTATTGACCAGTAAACCACTGATGCAATCTGTATTCTGCAAAAGGGCACTGCTCATGCCTCACTGGTTTCTTTCTTGCAAGAGCTCAGTATTCTTAAATATATAAATGATAGGATTCATATACAGGAACATCTATGTGAAAATAGACATTATGGGGCACTATTTCACCTAGATATGCCATCTCAAAGAGTACAATATTCATCAATTACATAATTTGCATCAGAGTTTTATAATTATATATATATGTGGTATATTATATGAAAGCTTATACTATATAAACTTACAGACGTTCAAACATTGTATGATATGCTTTTCATAATTTTGCTTTGCCTTGGTGACTCTGATATCTTGTCATTCAACATAAAATATCATGAGAACTGTTCTCAAATCTAACAAAATGTAATCATATTTTTAGGGGCAGATACAGGTCTTCAGAGAGGGGTTTATATATAGGCTAAGTACTAAAATATTGTGGACTTACATGCATGCATGCAAATGTTTTTCTCTTTGACAAGTGTAGTCCCCACCAGGGGCGGATCCAGGATTGGGAGAAAGGGGGGGCGTGCTATAGCAAAATTTTCGCCGGCACCCTCTGGGTGCAGGAGTTTTACATTAAAAAAATTTAAATTTGGCCAAAAAAAGGGGGGGTGCACGCCTGGCACGCCCCCCCCTAAATCCGCGCCTGCCCACCAAAAGTGACAGGGTGGGAGGGTGTTAACGACCCCTTGGACTCCCCCTGAATCCACTCCTGCCTTTTACGCAATTAAGTTTATCTGACAGTTACAGAAATAAGAACATCCTTGACTCGTCCTTCGTCTGTGTCCTCTGCAATGCATGTGTACAGGCCGGAGTCATCAGTTGTTACGTTAAATACGAGCAGTCCATCAGAGTTAAATTGGTACTTGGAGCCTGCAAAAAGGGAACGTATCATTTACATACTATTTGATTACTATGGGGCCTTCATTTAGGTATGTACGCAAATTTCAAAATATGTTAGAGGCTCCCCGATTACCCCACCATTTGATTTGTACAGGTTTGTTACCTCCAGGCGAGCCTAGATCAAGGTACATACTGAGAAATATGTTTACATTAATATGTTCAATTTATTAGTTGTGTTTTAACATGAATATCTTTTCAGTTTGTATCCATACAATGTAAATCAGTATTTCAGTTAATTTGAAAATGCATTTACTTGGCAATAAATACATTGCAAATATTTTTGAAAAATTCCTATGGTTTTCCTGGATTTCTGTTGACAGAACAAGTCCAAATTGATCCTCACACACAGTTAGGTAGTTGTGGTAGGGAAAATCAACAAAGGATCATATCCAAAAGCAAAAGGGCAGAAGAGTTATTTACCTGTCTGTAAGGGCCCTCCTGCCCTCATCCACCAAACATTTGGTGCTGTCAGACCTGAAGCCCTACACTCTATAAGGGCCTCATCTCCAGACCAAATGACCTGTGAGGGTGGGGCGTGGTCAATGGTAAGGTCCTCTGAAATGCGAATCAAAAATGATATATCACTGATGTTAGATAAATTCAATTGAATAGATACATTTTATTTTAACATCTGGACATTACTAAAATTATAGTGATGAAGATTATGAATAATTATTTCATTACAAGGATACATACTTGATCTGCAAGGTAAAGTTCTAGGAAATCAAACTGTTTTGGTCAATAACTTACATAATTGTAACAGATCATTATCTAATGGCAAGTGTTTGCTATTGCCTTATTTTTTCTTGGAGGGGGAAAATTGCTGTGCCTACATGCAAACATGTGTGATGTTTCCGTACTTAGCCCATTGTAGATAGAATGATGATATAGCATATTATGCTGACCCCTCCCCCTTCAGATATGCCACCTCATCAGGAAAGTTTATTCTATCTATATCCTTCTGACATACTCACTGGTAACTGTGGTATTAGTATTATTTTCATTTACACCTTCCAACATAAGCCTCACCACTAGTCACTGTTCATGTTGGATAACACGGCCCAACATGAACAAATTCAATTATTTTAGAGACATGTTGGCAAATCCAACATGAATACCCAACAGAAAAGTAATATATGTTTATGAAATAATGCCAATGCCATTTAATGGAATTTCTAGTGCCCAACAATAAAACCAACATGAATCTAGTGCTTAATGAGAACACGAATACAAATCACTAGCCCAATGAGAATGCTAATACGAAACCTTTTTTCTATATTATAACTCTTTATGTTAGGTACTTTGGTATGCATTGGATACTTGTGTTGGGGCAAAATGCCCCTAATGTACATGTGACCAAGCTGATGAATAGTTTGATATGGCCTATACTCACCAAGGATGGTAACGTTGACTGACTGTTTAGAGGTCCTACCCCCATTGGCCACCTCACATGTGTATTCACCACTGTCTTCGACCTCCGCTTCAAACAGGTATAGCTCACTGATGCTATCAGCCACCCGCCTCTCAAAAATCCTGAAAAAAAACCCACCCAAACAATCTAAATTCACAAAAATGCATTACAGGTAGCAGAATAATTGTTGTCTTTACTTTATTTAGGAATTGATGATATGCTGCTTTCAAAGGTATGTTTTTAGTATATATTTATCAATGGTGTAATCTAGAATTTCCAAATCATCATTGTATTCATGTATGTCTTGTAGAATATTGACAATGTTGGGCTAAGGTTTCAAACAGAAGAAGAAATAGTTAATCCAATCATCACATAAATAAATCACACAACATGAACATTACCTTGGGGCCATTCCATAAAAAGTTATGAACATTTATGATTTATATTTTATTGAAGAAATAAGAAAGAACAAAAACGTCATTCCTGCGTACTGTACGCAGGTATACAAAAGTGTGCATACATCCCAAAAAGCTGTGACAGGCATTGCAGTGTTTTTTTAATATTCAAATATTTTTGTCACCATTAAGTTCAAATATTTTTGTCACCATGAAGTTTATGATGTCGTTCCCTCTCATACTAGTCTTTCACTCTTCACATAAACAAACCACACAATATAAACATTACCTGCTTGTTATGCCTAAAAGCTCCATAGAGTTGCCAAGCCAGGTGAAGTTGGGTGCGAAGTCCAGGGATTGGTCGGTCACGTTACAGGTCAATACGAGAGATGATCCCGCAGTCCTCACCACCTCATTATCTTCAGGGTATAATGTCACCGCCATCTCCTCTGTAAAGCAATTCATGCACATTTTATTTAGGGCTGCATCTCCTGTAAGCAAAACCTGGAACCACTTATTCCATGGTTACAGTGAACTGACCCAACTTTCATGATCCCAGCACTTGGCAGACTCTTGAAATTGATGAGGAGAGGAAAAGAAGTATTTTTTTTATAGACATTTCAGTGTTGCAGGTGTGATGAACGGCTATTCATCCAAAATATGTAGAGGTCAAAATAAGAGAAAATAAGGTAATATTATAAAAAGGTATATATGTAAAGAACGTAAGTGTAAAAGAACGAAATATATGTAAAAGAAGGAATATGTAATAATGAACGAAAGTGTAAAAAGCCCGAAAAAGAGGCACGAATATGTAAGGAACGAATATGTAAGGAACGAAAATGTAAAGGAACGAAACCCGGAAAGATATAAACCGGAAGTGAAATGTAAACCGGAAACGAAAGATATAAACCGGAAGTGACGTCAGTTATAGATCACGTGACCGAAAGCAGCCAATCAGGGCTGACCTCTAGAGTATATAAAGGGGCGGTGAGGCCCGAATAAACAGAGTTCTTTAACAGTTCTCCTTGTGTCCAGACGTGTCTTCTTTCCTGAAACAACCGCTAAAGATGAGCTGATTCGAGTAATTAACCAGAAGTTAGGATAAAACAGTCGAAGCTCGAGATAAATAGTAGGAACTTAGGGTAGGGGCCCGACGGCCCGAAGAACGAGGAACGAAGGACCGAAGTAAGGCACGAAGGCCCGAAACAGTCCTGGAGACCGAGGCGTAGCATGGCACGAAGGCATGACAGGCGGGACGAAGGAACGAAGTCCGCGGGGACGAGGGCGCGGCAGGCTCGGCCCCACGCTACCAAACAATAGGCGACCGTCGGCCCGTCGCCCCCGCGGACCGGAACCGTGGGGTGGACCGCCCGGTGGGGGTGAATGCTGGTCTGGGAGATAGAGCGAGACGAACCCCGGCCGACCCGTACCCCTACCATAATTTCCCTTCCCCGCAGTCCTCCGTTTGACATCGAGCGCCGATTCCCGACCGATTCGCTCAGTCCCCCCCTCGTGCGCGAGGCACGACTCTAGAAACACATCTCGGTTCTTGGCCCGGATTCCCCGTCCGCCCCGAGACCCGAACAACCCCCACGTTCCTCTGTTGTAAGAATCGGTAACCCCGACTTACCAGAGAACGTCACACAGGTATGGATAAAAACAGTAGCGCCATTTTCTCACTGATTTTCAATGCCTCATTTCAAAGAACACATTAATACATTACAGTATGATGTCAGGACAGGAAAATCTGTATAGAAACGAACATTATGATAAGAAGTGGTCCCACAAAGACATTTTTATCTGCTCAAGGTTTTTTTGTAAACATTATTAAGTTGTATAATTTGGCATATTATAGTCATAACATGCTATCAAAACCTAACTTCTGAACCTATAGTTATATGTATAAATACATTGACCTACTGATCCCTATGAAACTGAAAGTTAACAATTACTGTAATGCCATTTGATCAGCATTTCAGTGGGTACATTGCAGGGTTATGTTTCTCCTAACACCTTATTGACATTGTGTAGATAATGCCATAGGCCTAGAAGCCAGAAACGGTCTGGCTGCCATAAGCATGTTGGCTATCAATTGATCATCTGATTTTTAAGGAAAATAGGTCATATTTTCATGACTGTTGCTCTCCTTGTCTTATGTTGTGCTTTATATTACAAATTTGAGCATCTGGGACCAGATGGGTAAAAATGTGACATACTAAAATAACCACTCCACTAACTTCTGAAAAAAACCCTGTACAAAAATGGTTAAAATCGATTATTATTGTAAAGCTGGGAGTTCGATTAGCTATAGTTTACATCATCGTTCTGGAATTGTTACCGTATCTAAACTAAAGGTTATTTAACTAAAATAATGGGATGTTATTGTGATATTACGTAATTTGGGGTCTGATAACATAATTTTAGTTCATTGCAATTCTTAGAGTGTTAAGCTAGAGGCTGGATAGCACCAACAGTTAAATAACTTAGCTACACCTGTACGTTGAAAGAAGAAATAAACACCTAATGTTTTATTAGGAAAAGCTAATTTATTGCAACTAGTACTAACAAAATACTTGCCATGCATTTAAGTCTAAAAGGCAGGTTTATATTTATATATGGAGAGGGCTATAATACTACAGATATATCAAGTTTTGCAGTTGTTCACAGATTTCAGGAAATACCATGCATTAAGCATAATTTGTACAGAAAGAAATTTATTTTTCCTTTGAAGATTGTGATAAGATATGTGTGGCTATGATGACAGCCTTTGCTCGGATAAAACATCAATCAGATTTTTGGTTGAATGATGGTGAAATTTTTCCAAAAGTTATGGTTCAAATTCCAGGTCCAAGAATCGCTTCTGCAGTTTCATCAATTTTTCTGGAAAAACATTTTCGTATCACATATAAATCATGAGCCACATTATGGAAGAGGGCCTTAGGTCTCACATTTAAATGTAAATATGGGTGTTAGGGGTGATCTCTTAAAAACCGTTACAAAAATCTGAAATCCACAGGGTGCTTAGCTGGATGGATAAGGAACAAACTTTAAAAATCCTATGTCACCACATCAATTTCAGAGATATGAGGATCGGAAAAATAGTTGTATACTTTTTGAGTCTATGGGAAAAAATAGATTTTTCAACATTCCAAAATAAGGAACCATGAATTTTACTTTCAAAGCTGCATAATAATAGGTGTGAAAGATCCCAATGAGTATTTTATGCCAAAGAAAACCTTATTAGGTCACCAGTTGACTGTTGCACAATGATTTTCGTACCAAAGAAAATAAAAAAAACAACGAAACATTTCCTCATTACTTTTATCGTAACAATGAATGTTTTGAGACTTTTTTTCCTATATTTAGAATGCCCTCAAAGAGCTTTAACTTTCACAGATTTTTTTCTAATTTTTCCCTTTTTATAACATTTTACAGATTTCATTTTCACTCATTAGAACCAGAGAAATTGCATTTTTGTTACAACGAAACATTTCGTTGTTAATTATAAGCAAAAGTTCGTTGTGCTTTTTTTTTTTTTTTTTTTTTTTTTTTTATTTAGCCAAAATCCTGTTTACACAAGTTCTTCCTTTCAGCTTTTACATCACGAAAATCAATATTCCTCACACCGAAAATCCATTGTGCAACGGGTCACATGGAAAATCTAATTAAATTTTGGTCCTTAGAAATAGGGAAAAAGTGAAGAAAAACTGCTTAATTAACTAAATTTGACTAATTATCCTAATAAGTTTTTTGTCATAAAAAAATAAATTCATCATTCCTTTGTGTTCCCTGGAATATTCGTGAAATTTCAAGAAATTCCTGCAGTAAAGATAAAATCACTCCAGGTGGCGCTCCTGTGGTCTCCCATATTTACCTTTAAACTGGTTGGAAAGTAAAAATCCCTGAAGTTTAGCCAGAAGGTAAGTTTTCAAAAAGCCCACATAGCAATCTGACACAAATCTCATCAAATGGTCAAAGCCTGACAGTTACATATATAAGTAATACATACCGTCCGTCCCTGCAGTGGTAAAGACGAAAACACCATTGGGTACTGATCCTCCAATATCATTGTATGCTACGACCTGCAGCTCATATGAGGAGTTTGAATGGAGGTCATCTAATTTGTGTGAGTAGGTTTCCTCCTGGTCACCTAAGTCAAGGTTTATTCTGATGTATGTCCAGTGACTCAGCGGACGCTCTATTTCCCCACTTTCTTTTTCTACCTGAACCTATAAAAATACAACAGAAGTCATATTTGTGATTAACATTACAATATAACTAAATCAATTAATGTTGATCTAGGTCTTGATATCCTTTGGATGGCTGAGGCTTTTTTTGATGGAATATTGGATAGTTAAGTCATTGTAGTTGATTCCCAGCCCATATTGGGTCTAAGAGTTTCAAATCATTAATGCGCCCTTTTCTCAATATCTGCTTGCAGTATGTAGGCCCTGGCTTGTTTACATCCTAGGTCAGGTCAGGTCAGATCTTACCAAAAGGCTTCATAAGGTTAGGTTTCTTAGGCATACTTAAAAATATAATTATAACACAATTCTATTTCACAATACACCCAACAATGTATAATGAATTATATTATAACGTATGATAGTAACATAATTCACTGTGTTACAACGTTAGTCTATAATCATGCAATAAGATGACTCTATTTTATAATGTGTCAGAGAAATCCAAGTGAACCAACACATTTACTATCCTTAAGGCCGTATTCCACATAACGGAAGTGTGCTAACGATTTCCCGCCGATATACTTTCGTCAGTGCTGATATACTTTCAGCAGCTATGCCTATAAAATTTACCAACATGTTGGTAAAATTTTCCTGGCGATTATTCATCATTTGCAGATATTGCATTTTCAGCGGCCCATATTGTACTTTTGGTGACAGATATTGCAGTTTCGGTGGCTGATGTTGCGCTAGAAGTAATATCGGCACCCCATACTTTCAGTATATGGAACATACCCTTTACATTTTATCCTTACCTTCCTGTATCTTACACTAAAGTGGTTGATCATCAGGCCGCCATCACTGGGTACAGACCACTCAGCCACATATGAGTTCTGGTTCTGCCCTTGAGGGTCAGAGACAATGATAGCTGGATAAGGCGATCCTACAAGAAACGAAGCAACAAAACCTTGAATAATGATTGAGATACATATTTAAAGTCTGATTGGTTGGGAAACATAATTTGACATTATATGAAAATAATCAATGTTAAATTCTATTGGAAGAATAGTCCTGCATGAATAACTATCAAGGGGTGAAACATGAAATCAATCAGAGAATGCTTTTTTTCAATATAATGTATTCAAGTAATCTTTTAAGGTTAGAGTAGGGGGATGAGCGCTGTTTGTTTGATGGCTGCGCTAAAATGCTAAGATCTTTCTTAATATATGAGATATCTTGACATATTATACATCAAAAAATAGGTGTTTACCACATCTTTTTGATAATATTAACTATGACAGTTTTAGTTCAAAAGTATATGAGAAATAGACCATCAAAATGGAAACTTTAATTTTTATACTTTTATTCTTTGAACACAGATTTCTCTCTTGATAATTCCTCTTTGATCTTAAAACTTTTCAAGTATGTTTAAAACATTCCTCTTGAGGGAAGCGTGTCTCAAAATTTTGATTAAGGTCCTAGTTTTATTTCGAATAAATGTAGAAAATAATTTGAATTATTTTTTAACATTTTTTACGTTTTTCATCATAAAAAAAACTAGGGCGTTTATTAAACTTAAATTCTGACTTAAATGAAATATTAACTATACCATTCAATAGCTGAGATATTCAGCTTTCATTTAATGTATAATATGTGTAATAATGCTAAACAGTAACAGAACTATGAGCAAATAATACTTATTTCAGATTCTGAAAGGGTGTAGCAGTTGAAAGCAATTGAAGTTCCCATTCATAATCAGGGTTAAGTGAATCAGAAATCTTACTAATACTCTTAGTTGTGTAGTACAATTCCATTGCTGGACCAAGGCCTATGTCATTTTCAGCACGTATTCTAAAGATGTAGGATGTGCTGGGTCTGAGGTTATCAATATCAACTGTCATTGCTGGAATATGGAGCAGAATCATTTCATGGTTACATTTTATGAGTACTTAGCCTTGAATTAGAGTTGACATAGTATTAGGTTCATTACTGTGAATTTTTTAGCCTTCTTTTGAAACTAACTTTACAATCTAGTCTGGATCGTATGGAATGATATGAAAAGATTTAATATGACACAGTTTCTTTGATTGATAGCTAAACAAAATTAATGTATCCATGACTAGGAGAAATGGGAAGACTTATAAAGGTCAGACATTTTAAACATATTGCAGGGCAAAGAAATCCACTATAATTATTAAAGTTAAGTTACTCAGAGGACAGTTCTTAGCTTACACAGAGACAAAATATGAATGAATACAAACATGGCTGGCTTTCATTAGTTTTCTTCATTTTCAGCACATGGCCATTATACTCAATTCTGTAGTGAGTAATAGGGCTACCACCATCTTTTAGTGGGTCATGTATACTAATGCTGACTTTGGTTGGAGTAGACATTGTCACTTGTACTTTTGGAGGTTCCCATGGAGCAGCTGGAATATGAATTAAGTGAATGGACAACTATCTATCTTGTCTGTTGAAGTAGAAAAAAAGTTCATTTCTGAATTTTTTAGATTTCATGTGTATATTCAAATTTATTAAAGTAAACGAATCTAGACTGTTAAGAGTATAAAGCATGAAAATAGAAATTTGATGGTTCTTGATCTTTGTTGGCTGTATTTCTCAATATAGAACTATTATTATAAGATTTGTAACTTATTTGATAAATCCTAAAGGTATGATTCCTACCAGCCGCTGCAGTTGTAAAGAGAAAAAGAACATTTGGACTTGATCCTCCGATATCATTGAAGGCAATGACTTCCAGCTGGTAGGATGAGTTGGAGTGGAGATTGACTATTTTTTGTGAATAAGTCTCTGCCTGGTCACTCAAGCGAAGGTCTATCCTGATGGAAGTCCAATCACTCAATGGACGTTCGACATCAGAATCACTTCTTTTCTTAATCTTTAAAGATACAACAAAAGCTATGACTGTATGCAAAACTGAACATGATTGTGTTTAACATTTCATTATTATTGTATCAATGAATGGTGGTCTAGGTCACTGAATTATGAGGAAGTTCAAAGCTTTTTTTTTTTGGATGGGACAGTTACAAATTTCACAGCAGGAAAGTCATAAATATGTTTCCTATGTTAAACTTGAGATGAAATGATCCTAGTCTCCACTTCTTTAAAACGACCAGCTCTGCGAATTTGGGACCTATTAACATACACTTTAATAGGTCTATAGTCGATATTTAAAAGAAAATTACCAAAAATGGTAAAATAAGTTAAATTTTGAATAAAATCAAATTTTGTGTAGTTTCACATGAAACTATAAAATTTTCAAAAATTCTTCATGTTGTTGCCATGGTGACCGGAATGATGATTAGACGTCAAACCGTAGAAATACTGCTACGATGTAGCTTTTGGTTTCCATGGAAACCAGGTCATGTGACAATTTTTGCAACATGATGCAAAAAAACAGCTTGTAACTATCTTCATTAAAATAGAATTGAAAGTATTTTGTTTACATCATAATTTATGCAGCTCACAATTTACTGTATATCTAGTTTGTCGTTATTTTCTCAATATCATTTATATTGGAGATTTGATGTATTCAAGGTGTCTGACAATTACAAGTTCAGAATCTCACACCTCAACTTTTACTGGGAATATTAAGGAGCTGTTTACATTTTTAGAAAGCCTGAAACTTGTTTTACATTCGGCATCTCTGTCAACAAGCCCCCAAATCGTAGAACAGGTCATATATATATATATATATATATATATATATATATATATATATAGCAGAAATATAGAATCTCAAGTGTGAAACATGACCATAATATTAATATCAAAAAATCGTATTAGAAGATGATTATCCCAAGTTTAGACATCAGTAACATGTGTTAAGGCACCAAGTGACAAAAAGGGACTAAGTGACAAAATTTTGCAACTCGTACCTTTTTGTCACTTAGAGCCCTTCAGGCACTAAGTGACACAAGGTTCCTTATGTGGTAAAGTCACTAAATGACAAAACTGTTGCCACTTAGTGCCATCCACAAGACACTAAGTGACAAAGTGGCACTAATTGACAAAATCATAGTATTTCTGATTTTTATCATTTAATGTAAAATTAATGTTTCAAAAGAATATATTGTGGCTATTTACTCTATAGGCCTAAGTGTCATCTTATTGTAATTTTAGTATAAATAATGACAAGAAGGCACTGAATCATATCAATGACAAAAAAATAAAGTAAATAGTAAAAGATGACTAATAAATAAAAGTTATAAAAATAAATAATGAAATTAATTAATGAGAAGGAATGAAAATAAATATTGAATAGAAAGCCATCAATGAAATAAATAATTAAGAAATAATAATTATGAAACGATTAAGAAATAAACAAATGATTAAGGTACAAATGAAAATAATGAATAATTAATATATCTAATATTATTAATCATAAATATTGGACAAATAGATAGTCAAATAATTGATAAACAGTTATCTAATCAATAAATTATCAATAAAATAATAATTATAAACAAAATTAATCAATAATAACTAATCAATAACTTCTGAATAATCATTCAACAAATGAATAAGAATAATTGATGAATGAATGAAAAGACATTAAAGAATGAATGACAAAAAACACTGAGATTTAATGACAAAAAGACAAAACAAAGACAAGATTTGTCATTTAGTGCCTTTACCATAAGGACTTTTTTGTCACTTAGTGCCTTGAGGGTGGTACTAAGCGACAAAAAGGCAAAATTTTGTGACTTATTGCCTTTTCTCACTGTTCATACCTGATTATATTTTGCTCACATGATTGACTTATGAACTATATGTATATATTGTATGTCTAGACTGTATAATAAATGTAATTAGTATTTTTAGAAGGTGAACATCTTTGAACTGTTGGAAGATCTTGTACACTACAAGAAACATTGATATGAAGAAAAACAAAAAAAAACTTAGTGCATCAACAGGTCAATAGAATAAATATCTATGTTAAAGAGAGGAGCCAGTGAAATTTCATTTCTGGTAATTTTACAGTTTATATGTTAGATTTGATGCTCATATAGAAGTATACCAAGTTTCAGTGAAAATCATTGACTCATTCATGTGATAAATGGGTTCAAACTTTAAGAAACCTCATATTCCCCTGATCCTCAGGAAATCACACATCTGTGTGTGACGTCACACAAAATGACAGTTATATTCAAATTTCAAATTTCTAAATTCCATAAAAACTATATTTTTTCACATTTTCTTTTATAAATCATTTAATTTTGTGATTTTAATCTCTTCTAGACTAAAAAGAAACATCTAACATATTTCTTATTGCATTTATTTTAGTTTCATAATTTTTCAACTGTTCTGCTTGTGACGTCACATACAGATAATTGCTCTGTGCAGGCAGTGTCAGATGCAGGCAGGGGAACTCATTTTGATGGACATAAAATGTGAATAAAACAAAAACTATTAGAGATAAAAGCATAAAATTTGGTATGGTTATTCCCTGGATGGTACAGATCACGGCAGTATACTAAATCATGGTCACTGGCCCCTCCCTTTAAGGTGTCAAGTCAGAATTGTTTAAGTATTCATCTATTTGATCATTATTATTTATTTATTTACAAATCATTCTCATGTATTGATTAAATATGTATAAATCAAATTCAAATTTTTCAATTACCATTCATTAAAGAATTGATTACTCAATCAATTATTTCATGATTATTATTAAATTACTTAATCATCATTAACTATGTATTAAATACCATACAACAATGAATTAATCAATTAATAAATGAGAAAGTAATTGATAATTATATATTATTAACACTCATGCCGCTTTCGTGAATGGGTGAATAATCATAATAACTTTGGGATTATCCTTACCAGCCTATATTTGATATTGAAGCGGTTAACTAACAGGCCGCCTGTATTGGGAACAGTCCACTGAGCCATGTATGAATCTGGGTCCTGCCCCTGAGAGTCAGAGACAATTACAGCTGGATAAGGAGATCCTACACAAAAGAAAAGGGTTTGTAGCATTAGAAGAATTAATAGAATATATCATTGGCTGAGTAATAAAAGGTCGTATCTGATAAATGCTCATTTTGAGAAATTGCCCATTAAAGAAATTTTACATATCTTAAAGCTCTGTATGATTGTAAATATCTGCTCAAACATCATAATATCTCAATACTAGGAAGAATGATATGGTACAAATATTTTAGACACAATTATGAATATAAAAGGGTTATTGGGATGTAACTATGGTAACATATACATTTTTTTCCAGATACGACCTTTTATTACTCATTTTCAAGGAGATATCTAAATTTTTGATAAATACTAATTAAAGCGGTGTAACTAATACAAATTAGACAAAATAATATTCCTGAACTTAATCCAATATGCGAGTATTGAATTTGTTCAATTACTCTACAAAAGTAAAGATTTATGTGATATTTAAACTATCAGATTCAATTGCAGCACAGATACGACCTTTTATTACTCAACACACACACCAGAATTTCAGTAAACAAAGGTCGTATCCAACATTTTGCACTTATATTCCTTTGTCTGCTGCTATTTTTCTAAAATTTATCCACAGTATTTTACAATAAGGATCATGTGATAGTTATAAGAAAAATCAAAATCATAAGATGTGCACATTTCGCATTAATTATCATTTTTTTACTAAGAAAATCAAATGACCATTTTCAGATACGACCTTTTATTACTCACCCAAAAGAGAAATTCTATAGATACGACCTTTGTTTACTGGGTTATAACATTCCAAAGATTTGGAAAATTTCAAAAATTCCAAATTTTCTAGATACCTTAAGGGGAAGGGAAACAACTTTTATTACTCAGCCAACGATATGCATTCCATAAAAAGTTTGGTGAAATTATCGAGAGTCAAAGCAGGTCCATAAAAAAGTTACAGCAATTGAAACAATATTGCCTAGGCCTCACAGCAGTATCATGACGACAATTTCAAAAATTGATATTGCAGTTTTAAAAATACATAATTTATCAAATATTAATATCTCAAAATGTATGTATGTAACTAAGGAAGAACACCAAATAGTTTAACTTTGATTAAAAAAATATTTGAAAAAAAAATAGAAAATAAAAAATGTCATATGGCGATAACATTTGTTGGTATTGTGGTATCTCTTCAAACTGGATTATTGTGAAATTTTTATGGAATGCACCCTATCAGTTCTGTAACACATGTGAGACCCATGAACTGAAATGATGTGTTAATAAGCAAGGAGATAATGAAACATGATTAACATGATATCGACTTTTGATTTGTTATTTGACATTGTGCATTGTTAAAGAATTTGCAAGAAGACGCATGAGTTGTAATAATTAGAGAAAATCAGGAATTGATTAAGTTTTTAAAATGAGGAATCTTACGAATACTCTCAGTCGTGTGGTGAAATTCCAGTGGTGGACCAATTCCTATGTTATTTTCAGCATATATTCTAAAGGTATAGGCTGTTGTAGGCAAGAGGTCGTTGATATCAACAGTCATCCCTAAAATGAAATATGAAGGAAATTTATTTCATAGTTTATTATATCAAACAATTTGACTTAAGATGCTTTACCATAAACAATTACATTTGACATAAAAATGTAATTGTTTGTGGTAGACTATCTTCGACATAATACATTTAGACAATCCTTTGAAATTGACATTAAATGTGCAAACACAATTAGTGGAATATTTGCCAAGACTTAATTAACATGATAACTACATAATTCACTTTTTAGCTACACAAGCCATAGTAGCAAAAATATCCAAAACGACTGATGAAAAACTATGTAGAAATTCTTGTGAAAATTCTTGTGAAAATTTAAATAAATACATACCTGGTTGGCTCTGATTATTCTTCCTGAATCTCACCATGTTACCGTCAAACTCAATCCTGTAGTGAGTAATAGGGCTCCCACCATAATTTGCTGGGTCCAGTATGGTAATGCTGACCTTGGTTGGAGTTGAGATTTTCACTTCTGCTTTTGAAGGTACTCCTGGTACAGCTGGAATATGAAATATGGCCATGTGTATCAACATCAGTTTTATACATATAACCAACTGAGAAGGGGGTACGAGGTGGGTTAGCATACCGATATCAGCCTAAGGGCAGGGCCCGCAGGCTGATATCGGGATCCAGCCGAGGGGTGCTGACTCCCCAAGGATCCCACTTTAGGTTGGTTGTGGATTTATTATACTTTTTCTGTTAGATCTGAGCTCCCAAGGAAAAAGCAATGGTGGGGCTATGATGCTGCACATGTTTTTACATTTCTTCAAACGATTTTTGGATATCCATCAAATCCACAAACAGTAAGCAAGTAAAATGTAGCCAGGAAAAGAAATTGAGGTATGTGATAGGTAATGCAGTAATAGTATCAGTATATACATACTTGGTTCAGGAGTTGTCGGTGGACTAGTAGTCGTTGTACCTGTGGAACCAGATTTTAAAAGTAATTGTAAGGCACATAAATCATTTTAATGCAAAACCATTTCCAAAAGTTCAAACTGTTCAAGGATTCTACATGAAATTGTCTTACACTTCCTAAAAGTGCATCCTACTTTAAGGATAACTGTGACCAGTCACGGGATATGGTAACCTTGTGGGATATTGGTCATTTTGTTCTACGCCCATTATTAAGTAAGTTATTGATGAAAACAAGCTAATAATGTATATTTTCCTAAAAAATGTGACCCAGGCAGAATTTTCCAGAGATTAAGATTAATAGCAAATAAACATTCTATTTATTTTTGGAAGTTGCAATATAGGTAATTTTGCAAGGGACGTCCTTTTTAAAAAAAGAGTGTTACTAAAAGGAATGTTGTTAAGTTACCATGGCAACAGGAAAAGGAATGTTAAGATTGCATAGAATATTTTTGTCAATTATAGTATCAAAAGTGTTTTCCTTTCCAGTAGTAAAAACTGTTACTTGAATGAAGATCTTTGTGAAAAGTTATTGTATTTTGAATAATTGTGATAATTATGAAAATTGTTGTTCTTAATTAGATATAGTTTGGTTAAGAGAGCTATAATATGGAAATGGAGCACAAATGGTTAAACAGGGGTGTCCCGGTGTGTACTGAAAAGGGGATTTCAAACTCCCATATCTCAGCCTATAAGAGGAATATTTAAAAATGGTTTGTATTGTCTGAAAGGTAGGATTGCAAATTCAAATTCATGCTTTCCCCCTCTAGGACACCATTTTCCATGTTTGGTCACAATTATATTTACTAAATAAAGAATGAACGGTAAAGCCGCATCCCCACATGGCGACTCAACCCCTGCAATTAGTGATACCTGGTTGCCCAAAGTTCCAAGTTGGTCCCAAGTGACTAGTCCACCAAAGAGCACTAGTTGCCAAGGAAGGGACAGACAGGCACTATTGGGCCACCAGGTACCACTATTCGCCAGGGTTTAGTCGCCAGGTGGGGATGCGGCTTAACGGATAATCTCAAAGTCTTTGTGCCAACTGCTCAGTATTTTATGAATCATTTAATGATTTAAGTTCTTATGTTCCTCTGTCAGTAGGAAGGATTGATACGTACCATTAGCCACCGCAGTCGTAAAGATGACAACATTATTGGGTATTGAGCCTCCAATATCATTGTACGCAACGACCACCAGCTGGTAGGAGGAGTTTGAATGGAGGTTGACTAATTGGTGTGAATAACTCTGCCCAAGGTCTGCATAGGAAACGTCTTTGCGGATACTGATCCAGTCACTTTGATAAACCTTGAAAAAGTAAATGATATGCAAAATAATTTCCTATATTCTATTGACTGCAAAATAAAAGACTGATTTCCCCATTTTTTTATAAAAAAGTTTGAAGTTAATATTCTATTACCGATTGACATTCACCTGATGTCAGTCAACAGTAAAATTGAGTAGTTGTTATCAGGTTGGGGAAATGGTGTTAAGACACTAAGTCACACAAAGACACTAAGTCACAAAAATTACATTTGTGTGACTTAGTGGCACTGTCAAGGCACTAAGTCACACAATGTTTTATGTCACAGAAGTTTGTGTGACATAGTGTCTTCCTATCTAAGACACTAAATCACAAAATGACTTAGTGTCTTCCTATTAAAGACACTGAATCACAAAATTCACTGTCACAAAATGGAAGAAATTTTAATCAAATACATTATAGGCATGTATTAATATATTACTCAGGTTTTTTATTATATATATGTGAGTATGCAAAATTGCGTATATTTATGTGCAGCATATTTAGCAAGAAAAGAATGATTTCTATGAGAATATTTTCTGAAAAACCTTATACTAGATTTTACTTAAATATTAATGTATATACATAGCTACTTTCATATCTGTGTTAATCATATTTATATGTCAGCCTAGTGTGTGTATGTAATAATTACAATAATTCTTTTGGTTTAAATATATTATTAAATACATTAGTATATCTTGGTATATATTGGTAAATACTTATACCAACAGCTAATTTCATTTGATGGTATTAATGTCTATGCATTTTTCAATCAATATGATTTATCAAAATAAATTGCCTTGATACCTATTCATTTCTATTCATTATCAATTTTAACTAATCACGATAGTCCTATATCTTTCAATAAAGTTGAATCATCCATAACAATTGATTATAATTCATGAAAATAATTTATTAGTAATTATTTATCACAATTAATTATCTTAGTCAATCTTAGTCAATACTTCTTAATTTATAATTAATGGTGTACTAAGTATCATTAGTTATTGACTAAAAGGCATTTTTATCAATATCAATTGGACATCGTCATTTTATGATAATGATCAATTTTAAAAATAATTAAAATGATTCATTTTAACAATGGTAATCGATAAATCATTGATATAATCATCAAATCAAAACCATTCCTAATAACAATGTAATATAACCAATAAATGACCAGAATGAAATATATTCAGATGTATCTATATGTATGTTTTATTAACAGTAATAATTTCAGAAGTTTTAGAAATATATGTTCATAGGAAAGCATATCAAATGCATATTAAAGATAAATATATTCGATATACTATTAATGTATCCATCTTTATATATATCACCATAGTTATACAGATATGTGTATGATATAATTGAAAAGATTCAAAATAATTACAATAATGTATCTTTATTTCAATGTAACTTATTGAACATTGAGGAAATAAAATATGCTTCTAATTATCCATCATGTATAAGTTACAAACGTATCATACCTTATTTTGTTACTTAGTGCCATCTGATGTTTTGTGATTTAGTGTTTTCACCATTTAAGGATTTTTTATGTCATATAGTGTCTTGTGATGGCCCTAAGTCACACAATGGCACTAAGTGACAACATTTTGTGATTTAATGTCTTTTGTCACTTAGTGTCTTAACAAACGGCCCCCATCTAAAAAGGGGCGATAGATGCAGAAAGGAATTATGGCCTTGTGTACAGTATCAATGTTATGATATATAGAATCTACTTGGTTGTCATCCCCTAAAGTAATAAAAGCATAATAAGGCTCTGAAGTTCCATGAACATTCGCGTTACCCTGGCAACAATTAGCATAATTAATTTTGGAAGAAAAAAAGTGGTGTAATGTGAGGGTTATGAATAATTTCCGATTTAGCCCACTCTTAATGTATTTTGTTATTTTCTGTCATCTATTGATCACAGAGCTATCAACGTGTATATATATATACGCCCAAGGTGGTCACATATAATATTATATATTTGTTTGGTGAATAAATAAAGATGTTATTCATGGAAACTTTCATATCAAAGTTAAAGCATGATATGCATATGCTACCCTCTAACACATACAACTTCTTTCCAAATCTATCATATAAAATAGTATCACTATTATAATTTCATATATGATTATCACAGCACTGTAGGCTTTAGAGTTGATGGTAATCAGTAATACACCACTCCCCCTACTCCAAATGGTCAACTGGCTAATTAATATAGTAATGTCAAAGGTCAAAGTTTAAGTTGGGGATGCAACCTTGATGTAGGGGACAACCTAGTTCCCACAGCAGAAGTGAAGAATCATGTGTGTCTCCCCACACATAAAAGATGCTCCAGGCAGGAATTAGGCATTAAAGAGGGTGATTTAAGCTTTCAAATGATGCTAAGCACATCAAAATCAGGTAATTTTTAAAGAATTTGTGGGCTGTTGAACACAGGATGGTCAGTATTCCTGAAAATTCAATAAGCTCGGATATTGTATATTTATCCAACGATTTAGTAATGAAATAAAATTTTCTCCATAAATTAACGAAAAGTCATAAAAGCTATAAAGCTTATAACTTTTGTTCTACAAAAGATAATCTCTTACAGTTTGGACTGGTAATACAATCAAGTCATGTTTTTCAAAATGGGTTACAATTTTTGACAACAATGGCAAATTTTGTTGTTTCCATGGTAACCAAAAATCTGATGTTTGGTAATATTGCGGGGGAAAACATTCTATTAACGTTCCAAAAAAAATGTTTTTCAAACAAAATGGAATGTTTAGAGTAGGATAACTGAATTCTACACAAAAAGTTGGTTTAAGACATTTTCATCACTATTTTTCACAAATCTACCCATATCTCCCTTAATATTACCTGCAGAGCTTAAGATATATCCCCCTCGGAGCATCCTGTCTGTGTGGGGAGACACATGTATCCACCCTAGCAGTAGTAGGCCTTTTGTTATACCCTCCTGAGTCTGTAGAGAAATATTTCATAACATCACAACACCTCTGACTTCATTTGATATTCACAACAAACCTAGTATAACAAAATTATGATAAATATCAATTTTATCCAAAATTAGTAGATGTTAGAGGGTCAACATGTAAAGAATATATTGCAGTTCCAGATTAGTAAAGTACACTAAAGGCTTAGACGTGTTCAAGTCACCCTTACCTGTCTGTACCTGATATCAAAGCTGTTGATTAGCAGCCCCCCATCATTAGGTACTGTCCACTCAGCCAGGTAGGTGTAGGGGTCCTTCCCCTGGGAGTTTGAGGCAATGATTACTGTGTCAGGGTACCCTATAGAAAACAATACAAGAATTTCCATCAGTTAAATGATTGGAAACCTATATTTGAAAATATACAAAAGCAGTGATTATCATTTTAAGGAAGTCATTAACTTGAACTTGTTCAGTTAGGATAATCATCATCCTGAAGTTGTAGCAGTTGTATGATACATGATATTTAGATAGATAAATGGAATACTACCATGAATTTTATAACATAGATACATGAAATCCTTCAGAATGTTTCTTAAAAAAACAGTCTAGCATAATTAAACTGTTAACCCAGAGCAATAATAAAGCACCACACTGCTGAGATAGTTATCCAGAAACATGGGGACAATAAAAACTGTTCAGTATTTGTCATACAGCATTCGTGATAGTCAAAGAAATACCCTCACAAAGCTTTTGATACTTCAAAATTGTATTCATAAAGAGTAGTATATGAAAAACAGTTTATGTGATTGAGGTAGATGTTTATATAAATCTTATCTATAAAATTGTATTAAGTTGGCAATAATATTTTTGCTACTGTCATCTGAAAACTTAAAACATCATCTCAAATGTTAAATTCCTACATGGATCATTGTTTTCCCATGGTTAGTCACATATGTCTTCTCATTTTTTTCTTTAGAAAATCTATTTTTTAAAGTGTTATCGAAACATTATAATACAATAAAGCATGCTTAATTATCATAGAACAGGACACAGAGTTTAATAAAGATATATAATACTGACCGAATTGCTTGGTAGTGTAGTTAAGTGTTAGTGCTGGACCAAACCCAACATTATTTCCTGCACGAATCTTAAAGGTGTAGAATGTGCTTGGTAGAAGATTCCTGATATGCAAAGTCATCCCTGAAATATAATAAATAAAGCAATGAGTACCACTGCCACTGATAGTATCTTTTTTGCTAACTTTGTATTTGTTAAATCAAAGATTCCCAAATCATTAATCAATTAAATAAATAGAATATAATGGTTAGAATATAATGTGTTTCACCTAAGTACAAAAAACACCTTATGATTAGAAAAGAACTAAATCTGTTTGAAAATTAGATAAGAATTTGATTAGATATTTAATCAATTCAGTTGATACTAGCAAATAATTGATAAACATGTATTGGGAAATGAATGAATAATTACATTAATTTTAATTAAATAGATACTCAATTAAATGAGTTCATAAGGAATATTTCATACTTACAAAGGTCACTCTGCTGTCTGGCCCGAAACCTAAATGTCTGTCTGTCCCTCCCATACTGTACTCTGTACTTGTTTAGGGGGCTGCCCCCATCACTCCCTGGGTCTTGTACAGCAATGTCCACTCCTGTTTGCGTTGAGGAGACCACCATTGTTCTCAAAGGTGGACCTGGGAAAGCTACAAAATAGAAATTTATGTTTTTTTTTGTAAATTTCTGTCACAGAAACAAGTATTTTGAAGTATGTTATGTGAAGCGAGGGTTCTTTATTGGAATGAATTGTACATGTAGATGTATCATGCATGTTTTCTCTTTTTTTCCTCACAATTGGGTGTTTTTCATACTACAGGGAGTACCAATGTTGTGGTTCAGAAAGTGTAACATAGTTTTGCTAGCCCAAATTAGCAAATCAAACATATTGAAAGACTGTGTAATTGTAACTGTGAAACTGTCAAAATTAAAAGAATAAAATTATCGAGAATTCACTTTTTGTTATTTATTAGGTAACCACTTTCACATACATGTGCTCTTCCAAGTAGGTGTAGAAAAAATGCTTATGTATCCCTTAGGAATATAACTTATGTACATGATTATAGTATAAAATTGAGTGATTGACATTTAATTTAATATAACCCAACAGCTAAATTCTAGAATAGTTGCAATAATATACATAAGCAGGCTGGTATACAAATAGCCTGTAATGGATATTTGTGCAATTGATATCAGTTTCTTTGGTGTAAAAACTAGTAAGATGTAATTAGTAACAGTTAAGACCCATATACAAATACACACACAATATACATATGCCTTATGAACTAGGGCACCTCTTAACCTAGACATAAAGCTAGTTCTGGAAGGAAGTTTTTTTTTGTATAATGGATCGAGGGTAGGATATATTTGCCTCTTTTATCATTTGTATCTAGGTCAGGAGCATTTTTTGGTTGGGTGGGGAAGGTATATGTTTCATGACACCCAGACATATTTCATTCTTTGTCATTTAGCTGTATCACTAGAACCTGCTTGCAATATCCCCATCATTTCATAGCATAATTGTGCCCCAATCATAGTGTAATCATGCCCTTGTTATAGCCAGTCAACGTCCTAATGTAGGGTCCCTTATGTACTGGGTACTTAAGAGGAAATTGTGCTCAGGAAATTGTATCCATAGTCATCATATTGGAAACAAGGTTACAATAGCTATATGACTCTGTCTGGGATGGGTCAGATGTTGTGCACACGACATCACATCACCCCAAAATTGGCTAGGCATTTCACTGGTGATAAATTTACAATCAGTATTATTAGTAACATTTGATATACATTTTAAAACATATTAAAGCTTTTTCATATAAAACAATCTTATAATTAGAAAATTATATGATATGTGTTCAATATCTAGAATTTATGATTTCTAGACTGACTGAATCAATTCATGGTTGTGGTGATAATAAAAAGTGATCATGTAACAAAGTTCGCCCAATGTTTATTAACCTAAATAATCTACGCATTAACTATGCTGGTTTGGCCATTCTCATTATCCTAAATATCTTTTCAGAATTAATGTTGCCTCTTGTATTGTCTGTGAATGCGGCTTGAACTTGAGAGTAACTTACTGTATGTGAGTAGGAAAATCTCCATCTTACATACCATTGAAAAGGGTTGATATTAAAATACATACTTGCAGATGGAGGGTCTGGTTGGCTTGTTGTTCCTGTATAGAAAATTATAACTTATTTTATTTTCATGAGTAAACTATGCAATAATCCTCTTTTCATTTTGAACTGAACATTTTCTCTCCTTGCAATCTTGCCTCCTGTTCTCTGACAACCCTAGATGCATAATTTGACAATTATCTCATGAATAATGAAAAAAAAAATTCAAACCAAGGAAATTTCCAAGGGAATTTCAGGTAATCCTGCTTATACACAGTGAGAAAATATTCTCATGCTGTCGATTAAAATTGCCAAAACGCCTAATATTCCGATAGTGAATATAGAATCGATTGCAAAAATTCCTATTGCACATGCCAATAACCAAAAAGGACATTCTAATATCATAAGAAGACTAGTGGGGGTTGTCTGAAGGTCACTCCAAAAATGACCAGGCAGCTCAAGGGTGAAGCCTGCGGACCGTACTGCTACTCAGAGCTTCATCCAGCTACTGGAGGACAACCCCTTAGGGTCTTCTATATTTTATTGTCCAAACAATATTCAAACTTGTTGAAAATACTCAAAATGAGGAGCAATACATATGGCTCATCAAAACATTCACTCTATTACGGTTCCTCCAGATTACAAGTCCTTTGCTTCAGAGGAGGTTCCCACCCTCTGTTGGCAGTGTTATGATATTTGTTTTGAGCTCTTGCAAATGAAATTAGAAAAAGTAAATATCAAAATTGATACCAATCAAAAGCTTAGTCCATCTTCTGTAATATATTACAAAACATGTGTTAACCCTCACACTGCCACAGGCCTCATATGACGCCCTATAGTAAAAATCCCATAGGAACACCATTGAAAGAATGTAATTTGTGCTTTCAGAATCTGAAAGAAGTTTTGAGATATTCCAATTAGAACCAGAGATACAGGTATTTAAACAGCGGACTATCAAGTCACCCAAAAATATAAGAATTGCGATTCGAGAAGCCATAAACAATGTATTTACATTAGATTTTGAATTTGCCATATTAATTAAAAAATCATGAAAAATGGGTAAATTTATGTAAATGACATGATTCTCAATTTGTTCTAACTTTTCTTCGATCTATGATAATCACAAACTGTCTTTTGCACAAAAAAGATAATGTTTTCATGTTATTTTTACAAAGAGTGTGATAGTTATTTTATGAATATTTGGCTACCATGGTAACCTGCAAAGTACAATAGAATAAACATTTACTCCTTGCGAGAAATTATTGGCACAGTGCCAACATTTGAACATTTTCATCAAAATTATTCAAAAAAGCTTTTCATCTGAAGAATCTAAAATAATTTTGAGCTTTAGGGAATTTATGCACTAAATTTTGTATTTTGGGCAATATTTCAGTCAAAATCAATTATATTGTGATATTTCTGGCAGTGAAAGGGTTAAATTCATACTTTTCTTAGAGTTATTGGGGAAAGAACACTGCTGCCACTGCTAAAGAATAGGCAGGATCCTGCTTTGGCACTGCTGTGTCAGGCCCAAGAGTTGCCCATGTCGACGAACCATAAAATTATGGTAAATTCTACCCCCTGTATGTACTGCTCCTCCCCTGTGCAGGTGATAAAGAAACTTACCTAGTGGTGATGGGAGTGATGGAGTTGTTGTTGCTCTCTCTGGAAAATCAATTATATCAAGAAAATGAAGATTGTTTTTGTTATCATGGATAAAAAGTATGAAGCAGTTCAGTTCAGCTTGTTGTAAGTATTTACTAGTACTGTCAGGGTTTTCAACCTTATTTCAACCTTAACAGGTAGTCTTGGAGACACCAGCTTGTGAATAACAATACTGCTCATTTGCAGTGAAGGTAACTGTGCATGGTTTCCCTTGTCAGTGAATAAGCCAAGACTACTTTCATAAGATTTCCATGGTTAAACTTTAGTACTGAATAAATATCAAAGTCTGTCTGTGAATGCTTTGCAAATCTTTGCATTGTCAGTAAAGATCTACATTTTCTTTGTAATTGATATAGAACAAATCACATAGAGCCTGTGGGCACACCCAGCAATTAGTATTGCCCCAGTTTGCACATAACTATGTCTTCGGCTTAAGCCTTCAATAAGTATGTGTAAACCATGGCCATAACAATTGCTTTGTACATCCTTGGTTTGTACTATGTATAAACACAACTTACCAATGACAGTGACTCTTATATATTGTTGCTTTAGGAGACCAAAGTTCTCCACCATGGCCCTGAACGTATATCGACCAGCGTCATTACTGTCCACATTCTTTATTCTCAGACCTCTTTCCTCTTGGATGTATTTGTCATCTGATAGGATAGAATAGTGATGATAAATGACATATAGTTAAGGCTAAAATCAAACTATTGTATAAACTATGAAACACTAATATATCAATGTATTCAATGTATTTGTTTTCATTCCTAGTATGAGACTACTGTTTGTATTTCACTTCTCTATTCATTTTCAATGTATAGTCCGAAGACCAAGCTTAAGGGGAACTTGATAAAAAAATGATTAGATAATTAACATCATTATATATATATATATATATATATATATATATATACATTCATAAACAAGCTAATAATCTTGTTCACATTAGTTTGACCTATATTCTTGTGAAAATCTTTAATGGATACCTCCAGTTATTCTGCGACCATGTTTTTTCCATAAGATTGTTGGCTTTGGTGAACCAGAAGCCATACATGTTAAAAACCCATCTGTCCCAGCTTCAAGGGTCTGATGTTTTGGGCAATCCTTAATCTCGATATCCTCTGTAGATAAAAAAGAACAACAATTCTTCTTTAAAGGATAAACATGAAGATAAAAGACTCAATTTCAAGTATATACAAGAATAAAAGATTGTTTTTGTAACATGGATATTGATATAATATAATAGGGTTTCAATGAAGCGGGAATGTAATAAGCACTTCCTGCAACCATACCTTTTAGGTCAGTCTGTAAGATCTACCTGCCCAATTTTCATGTAACTGTTACATCATTTTAAGTTAGGTTGAGACTCTCAAAGACAGAGTGCTAAAATTATATTATAATAATGGTGAATTTGAGACCTTACCAATACAGAATGTTATAACGATGTTATCTATATGCAAAATACTGTCACCAGAATGTTACAAAAGGATCTCAGTGCAATGTCCCAATGTTACGTTCTGAAGACGTCGTTAGGTGTCATCAAAATAAGGTAACAAGAACAAAAACTGAACCAAATATAATTTTACTGCCACTTATGATAACATTACATTCTTTCCTGGATTAGACTGTACTCCACCATCACATTGCCTGCTGAGGTGATACTGTGGATAAATTATCAAACTCACCAAATAGCCTGACATTCTTTGTTACTGTGACTTTGTTTCCTTCAACCTCAGCAGTACATGTGTACTCTCCAGCATCCTCCTCAGTCAAGGACTGGATGTGTAATGCACTTTGGGTGGGCTCTAGTACTACAAATATCCTGGAACAATACAGTCAACCAAACCAACAGTGTATTGAGTTGATAAATATCAAAAGAAATAGATATATTTGAGAAATAGAGCATAATAAACTCTTGATTAACCCTTTAATGACGCCATTTATATTGATGAGTTTGACGCCATTAGTGCCCCTAAGGTTTCCTTTAAGGAAGCCAGTGGCAATTGTTCAATATAATATCAATACAGTATATTACCTGATAAAAGAACGTATTATTCAAAAATTATAAAAATCATCAAGTAAATCTACATGCATATTTTTCCCACGTAGGAAAATCAAAGTTTGTGAATTTTGTAATTTACCTAGTTTTTTATATAAATTATATAAGTGTTGCATTCATGCAGCTGGCGTTTTTACTGTGGTGTTGCATTTATACAACTGGAGTCATGAAAGGGTTAAGCTAGTGATCAAGCATGCCACATACAAATATATCTATATAACAAATAGAAAACCCAACTTGTACGTGATAATATGGGAGTGTGATTGGAAAAGATCTTAGTTTTCTGAATTCTATTGACATAAATAGAATCAAAATGAGAGTAGAAACACAAATTTTTAGAATAAAAAAACTTTTATTTTTGAAAATCGATATCTAAATCAATACTCACCTGACATGTATAAGATTTAAGAAACATTTTTATCACATTCATAATGCAGAAAAGCCTGTTTCAGATTTTTTTATCAAGAGTCTAGTTTGACTTACTTGTCAAAAAATGTCAAAAAACGGGATATAATTTGTTTTTTAATTTGTTTTGCAAAAACATTGTCTACATTCATAAAATGAGAACTAGGATCCATTTCAAAAGGTTCAGATACTTTTTCCTCTATAACTCATTAAGATCTATCAAATTGTCAAAGCTTCAAGTAAAATCAGGCCCGTAGCCAGCTGTTCTCAGAGGGGGGTTCGTTCTTTGAGTAGCAGTTTTTTTCCAGGGGGCAGACGTTTTTTGAAAAAATGCTTATCTTTTGGATTAAGTGTCATATTTTAAATTAAAAATTAGAGAACAAATCCTGCAAGAGGGGGTTCGTACGAACCCACTGAACCCCCCTGGCTACGGGCCAGAAGATATTGAGTGAGACATTAATGTTGAAAAAATAAACTGGAATACAACAACCTTTATTTTTGCAACCTTCCTACCTGTTTTTCTTGCTGTTTTCATATAGGTTACATTGATAAATATGGTTATTTATTGTATATTCAGTCATATTGTTTATTTAGTTAAACTGAAAGAAACATATCTTGTGGTTGTCAAGCTATTGAAGCCTTGATCAGGCATGTCTATCCTTAAACTCTTGACAATCTATATTACCCAAGGGTTGGTTTCAATTGGTCATTGGTTGCTTTATGCCTTATTAACAGCAGGGTCAAATCAAAGGTGGTGCCTATTTGTAGCAGTAGGACCCATTGCCCTCCTGATTATGTTGCCTTACTGAGATATCATGTCATAGGCCCACACAGTACCCCACCCAGTCACATTACACTGACACTGGGCAAACCAGTTATACTTAGTGGTTCTAACTTCATTCGAAGTTCCAGACAAGCAGCAACCAATACCAGTTTCTAGGCCTTTGATGTGACTCGCCCAGGGTTTGAACCCGTAACACCCCATACTCAAAGTGGGCACCTTAACAACGTTAACTCAGCTACTGAGTCTGGTATTACCCAAGATATGATTTACTTACACCATATATGTGTATACAAAACAGTGATATTCCTATTACTAAAACTGGAGATAGTCCTATTGCTAAAACTGGACAATGTCATATTTCTATTACTAAAACTGGAGATATTTTCATAAAAGACTTACCTGTCTCCGAGTACACTCACTGCTTGCATGTTAGGGTCTAACCATTCAATATCAGCTCTTTCCCCTGCCCTGAGCCCGGTAGCTGAGCACTGTACGTATACATTAGAGCCCAATGGGTAGTACGCATCACTTTGGGCCGGGCTGATTTTCAACTCAAATGATCTTTGACCAAGTGAGCCTGAAATGGAGGAGCAAATTTCAGGATATTTATGATTCTTCTATAGTTTTTTCTTATATCTTATCATAAATAAGGGCATAGCAGGTGTTTCATACCTGTTAGCATTGAGCGATTTAGCTAAAATTCTGGTTGTTTCGACAAGTTCTGGCTGTTTAGTTAGGATATTTTTGACCAGATGTGGTTGATAACAACTGAAAAAAATGTTCCCACTCAGCAGTTTGATCCGAAAAAATAAGAAATCACTTGCCAAGTACCTGGAAATGTTAGATATTAGTAGCTGTTAATTTCCTAATTGACCAGAATCTTATTTACGTCACTCAGTGGGTTCCCCCCTTAACCCTTTCAACCCTAATGTGGCTGTATTTGCTCATGGGTGAACTGCCAAATATGCAGCACTGAGATAAGAATAGAAATATGTTATATGAGTCTAGTTAAGGTCAATGGTAAAGAATTAGCCATGAAAACTAGCTCAAACCAAAGTAAAATTCCATAAGAGATGCTAATATTTCCATTTGTTTGTAAACAAACCCCATTTTTGAGGATAAACATTAATTGAGTCGAGCAAGGAAAACGTGTTTCCAATGATTTTCTACCATATTTCATTTGTTAGATATTAACCCTTTAGACCCCAAACTTTGTATCATAAATTGCTTGATTTCCCCAGGATTTCCATGGATTTCCCTGTGGAATTCCTTAAATCCCTTGTACTTAAGCCAATTCAAAGAGTAACCAATCGCTATGAATGAATGTTATGGAGATGAGTTTTGAAGCATTAAATAGGAAATTAGCACCCCATACACCTAGACTCTTTCTCTTTAAGAAGAGGAGGAAGGTTTCCCCTCATCCTCTTGAAGCAGACCTTTCACTCTCTATTATACTTATGCTTGGTTCATTTGGTGAGGGATTTTGCTTCAAGAAGAAGAGGACATACATGCACCCCCTGGTGGTTTACATCAATACTAAACCTCTATGCTTCAAGAAGAAAACCTCACCTTATAAGCCTCATGTGAGATATAACAGGGAGAATCTTTGCTCTTCAAGAGGAAGAGGCTATACCTTCCTCTTCCTCTTAAAGAGAAAGAGTCTAGGTGTATGGGGTGCACCTAGATAAGCTTTTAAACGATATATTGGCCGATTTTGTATGTTAAATATTCGTTAAAGTGTTCTCCTTGGAAAAATATGGAAAAAATATTGGAAAAATTGCCGTTTTTCCGGGCGGCCACGGCCGGATTGGGGAGCACACCCACGGGCGGCCATGGCCGGATTGGGGTCTAAAGGGTTAACATAGGCCAGAAATAGGCCCAAGGAATGGATTTCCATGATTATGTTGTTGAAATGATTGGGTTTGGCTCCCTTTATCCTTTATGATATATGTATGGAAGAAAATCACATTATATTTTATTGTATTGGATTATATCATAATTCTTAATATGTATTTAGATAAACCTTAGTGATCAGTTAATTGCAATTTTCTTAGTGAATTGTTTTTTGCATATTTTTGGGAAATAGAATGATTTATCTGTCCATAGAATGGGATCCATAGGGTTTCATGATGATGAATTTGGGCTAATTTGTATAATTTCAGACCATAATTAGGCAAAAATATCTGAGAAAACCCAATCAATTATCTAAAACAGTTCTGAAAAAAAACCCTTTTTTCAGATCCAGCATACTTACCTTGTAATTGTCCATAAGCTAGAATTCCAAATAAAAGCAGTGTAAACCGTTCCATACTGATGCTGCTCCTGCTACTGATATGACTATGTGTGAAGTGTCACTACTGAGACATATAATATATATATATATATATATGTATATCACCCATCCGGTCCCCAACACAATCATTATACTATTATTACCAGGTCACGTTACTCTGGCATTTCCATCTCCATTCATCTGTTTTCTGTGTCATCATGATTGTATGCTATCTTCATCATAGTTATCCCAACCATTGGCAAACTATTACACTGGAACAGTAGTTTTTATACAATGGCGAGCGGTCCATGAACAATGTTACAAAACACCAACCGATTTTCTTTCCATGCATTTTTCATATGCTTAAAAACTGATTGTCTGGCCCCTTGGGTTAAAATAATTCATTGATAGGAGTTATTCAGTTGACTTAATGAAACAAACTTAATGGGTCAAGCCTTCGTGCCACACTAACAATGATGCTGTATATAAATATATATATACATATATAATTACCTTATTCCCATCTGTGCTGATGTTTGTTATATATAAATACCATTATACACAGCCCATCTAGTCTATCATGGTTTACATCATACAACTTAGACTGCCACCATATAGCTAGTTGTCAGATATTTAGTTTTTCCCTTTTGAAACCAAGAATAAGGGGGCATTTCACACTAGTCATAATTCTAAGATCGTATTTTCATTTGAGATATTCGGACTTTTTTTAAGGTTGTATTTCTGACTTATGAACGTATCTTGCTATTGTTAACCATAGATTTAAGACCACTGACTTTTTAAACATCTGATCTTAAACTTTGAGATGTGAGAGACGTATTTACAATTGTCCTAGACTGAAACTCGCCTTCAGTAAATAAGGCAGGGAAATACTACATTTTCTATGGCAGAGAAAACTAGTATTATGCAATGCTAATATAGGGACCTCTTGAGCCGAAAAAAAACGTTTTAGAAATTATAAGGTACAATTTAACAACCATGGTTGGCAATAAAAAGATCAAGTTCTGCATTATACAGCCATAGTTATGGCATTATATGGCAATCTTGTTTGCATGAAAAGCTGCAGGTGGTTTTTAGGTCATAGATTTACATTTGCTTCAATGGAAAATGAACCCTAGCTTTAACTGCACTTCTGGGGCTTGAATTTGTGCGGTCTGGCATCTCATTTATTGGAGACAGTTGACTTTGTAAAAGTATTTTTCTTATCATTTATCTTATCATTCGTTATTTCCCTCATCCAACATGTATGCATATTTATATATAATATTATATGTATATATTTTTAAATGTTGTTTGAGTTTGGTCAGTTATGAAAACCGGTCGATCTTGATATTATCAGAAGCATACCAAGGGTAAAACTACAAAATGAAAAAATAATAACAATTCTCCATTCAATGATCACCAAAAGCCATATTTGATTTCTAGTTGTCCACAACCACTGATAAAGCAATAACTCATTTACAGAACACAGCTATACAGATGATGTCATCTAGTATTTAGGAGGGATAATTGTCATACTAGTTTCTTGTGAAACATACACATATATTGTTTTGCAAGACCCCAACTGATTCAAATGACACTTATGACAGCAATAGTTCCCCTATTAAAGTATTTCATTTTAATAACCTGATGTTATAATAAATAATCTGAAATATAACATACCAAAAGTGGAATTTCAGGAACACTGATAATTGCACAAACCTGTTTCAAGAAGAAAACAACGCATAGATGTCTCAGTTTTCCTTGTGAAAAGTCTGACTTCGAAAATTGATTTAAGCTCAATTTGAGTTTAGATCACACATTAAATTGGCTGCTGGAGCAGTTACATTGTTAACGCTAATTGAAATAGGCTCTATGCTCCATGAATTTGGTTGCTGTATGAGTACTAAAATGAGGGTAGGTTAATATCTGGGACACTTTCTCAAAATTTTCAGTGTCAACCTACCCTAGAAACTTGATACTTTATGTCCCCAAAGAGGCCAAAATAGGTTTTTGAGTCACTTTCATGTGCTGCAATGTTCTAAATATTTTCCTCAAGATCTGTTATGCATAATTGATCCTCATCTAGATGGGGTATAATGAGTGCAGGGGGCGCCACACTCTCACCTCCACATTCCCACAGAATGCAACTCTCCTATATAGTTGGGCCCCATCTTTCTCTCGCCCTCACTCTCTGCACATTCCTGATTCACTGCACATCCACTCGCTGACAAGTAGGCTTGCCGGCCGAATGACTCTGTACGTTGAATATCTTAGATAAAGTGAGTACAAAAACTTCCTTTCCCAAGCTGCCTCCGAGCTACCCATACAATCTTCGGCTCCCCTGCCCGCGTACACGGCCCCTGCTCCGGCCACGTCGAAACTGGCCCCGGGGAAGAGGAAAACAATAGAGGACAATTCAAAGGATATTGGTGAACTCAGGCAGACTATACGCTCTATGTCTGAACTTCTCAAATATCTCAAATAGGTTGCCAATGCCAGCACAGACTGCCCACGTGGCCATGTCACATCAGTTACCACCACTGTCAACGGATGGCCACGGTCAGGAGCAACTGTTTCACCCAGCACCTGACAGTGCCAGGCCAGACCTCTACCAGCAGGTGTGCACACACTCACTGCCTCATCCAACTAGGGCAAGACATCAGTCTACAGGTCAGTTGTCTCACCCTTACCCCCACAGCAATGCCAGACAGTGTCATAGGACCAGAGGCCACACATCATGCTGGTACCAGGTCCACGAGGACTATGCAGCCCCAGCCGACCCCTTGTCTGCCATGCCAGCCCAGCACCCGTTCATGCCTTTACGCTCACTATTACTTAAAACGAGGGTCAAAGAAAACCAAAACCACCCTGGGCGAGTTCTCCCTAGCTGAGTACAATTATGGTTTTACTAACTTAATGAACATCCTAGAAACATTCGATCATGAAAAAGCCTTCATGGTTAAACACTTGACCAACTTGAATGAAGATGCTTCAGCGTATGAGTGGGCAGATGTCCCCACCTGGTCTGAGGAGGTGTGCACCTTGGTGGCCGAAGGTAGACTGACCTGGGATGATAAGTATAAGACTGACTTGTTGTCCCAGATTACCGTCTCACTGCCCCTAGGGCATCCAAGACCGCATAGGACAAAGACCCCATTGAGATGTCGATGGAGGTCAGGGCCACAAAACCGGGCACATATCTTTATATATATGTAGAGGGGGGTATGCATGTATAGCTTATAGGGTTCGATGCAAATAAAGATTGAACCAGTCTGCAAAAACATCATTGGGTTTGGTGTGTCGTAACATCTTTATTTATATATTATAGGGTAAGTGTTAAAATATTGCAGATTTACACACACACAGACACCATTTTCTTCTTTGACAAGTGTAAGTCCTCACCAAAAGGGAATGGGGTGTTAAGGACCCCCTAGCCTACCCCTAAATCCACCCCTGCCTTTTATTCAATTAAGTTTATCTGACTGTTACAGAAATAAGAGCATCCTTGACTTGTCCTTTGTCTGTGTCCTCTGCAATGCATGTGTACAGGCCGGAGTCATCAGTTGTTACATTAGATATACGTAACCCATCAGAGTCAAATTGGTACTTGGAGCCTGCAACAAGGAAAAGTATTATTTATGTACTATTTGATTGCTATGTGGCCTTCAATATATTAGAGGTCCCCCATCCTCCCACCATTAGATTTGTACAGGTATGTTACCTTCAGACAAGCCTAGATTAAAGAACATGCTGAGAATCAACATGAATATGTTTACATTGATATGTTCATTGTATTAGTTGTTGTTTAACATGAATATCTTTTCAGTTTTTCTCTGTTCTCTGTACAATCTAATTCAATATTTCAGTTAATTTGAAAATGCATTCACTTGAGATAGATACACTGTAAATATTTGTAAAATTCCTATTGGTTTTCCTTGATTTCTGTTGACAGAACTAGTCAAAATGGACCTTCACAACCACTTAATTAATATTAATAGGTATCTGTGGTAGGGAGAATTAACAGACGATCATATCCAAAAGAAAAAAGGACAGAGGAGTTATTTACCTGTCTGTAAGGGCTCTCCTGCCCTCATCCACCAAACATTTGGTGCTGTGAGACCAGAAGCCCTACACTCTATAAGGGCCTCATATCCAGACCAAATGACCTGTGAGGATGGGGCGTGGTCAATGGTAACTTCTTCTGAAATGCAAATAAAAAATGATATAAAATTATCACTGATGTTAGATAAATTCAATTGAATAAATACATTTTGTAATAAAAAAATCTGGACTTATTTTTCTGAAATTATGAAAATTATAATGATGGAGATTATGAATGGTTATTTGATTACAATGATAAATACTTGATCTTCAAGGTATAATTCTAGCTGTTTTAGTCAAAAACTTACATAATTGTAACAGAGTGTTTGGCAAGTAATAGCCTGCATGTGATTCAGACCCCCCTCTCCCACCACTAACTGCAAGTTAGTGTGAAACCCTCCTTAACGCCTTATGTTTTCTCTGAAGGGGGTTGGGGCCCTATAATCCACACAAGAGGGAAAATTGTTGTGCCTAATTGCAAACACGTGTGATGTTTCAGTACTTAGCCCATTGTAGATAGAATGATGATATGGTATATTATGCTGACTCCTCCACCTTCAGAAATGCCACCACATCAGAAAAGTTAATTCTATCTATACACCTTTGACATACTCATCGATGACTGTGGTATTAGTATTATTTTCATTTATACCATCAACATAAGCCCGCATAACACTACCTGTTGTGTCCCTATTTGTGTTGGATAACACTGTCCAGCATGAACATATTCCATTATTTTAGAGACATATTTGTAAATTCAACTGAATACCCAACACAAAATGAATGTCCAACCCAACCAAACATGAAGGGATATGTTTATAAAATTATCCCAATGCGAATGCAATTTCTAGTGCCCAATAATAAAACAAACATGAATCGTGCACCCTAAACACCTACACTCTCCTTCTATAAGAAGAAGAGACAAAGGAGGTCTCTACTTCTTGAAGGAGTCTAATTTCTTACCCCAACCTAACATGAGGCTCTAGGCTGAGACCTGCTTCTTCGTTGTGTGAGACCAGTTAAACCGTCTCTCCCCAAAGAAGTAGGTCTCAGCATTAGAACCTCATGTTAGGTTGGGGTAAGAAATTAGACTCCTTCAAGAAGTAGATACCTCCTTTGTCTCTACTTCCTATAGAAGGAGAGTGTAGGTGTATAGGGTGCACCTAGCATGAATGAGAACACCGACACAAATGACTTGCCCAATGAGAATGCTAATACAAAACTTGTTTTCTATATTATAACACTTTATGTTAGATATTTTGGTACGCATTGGATACTTGTGCTTGGGCAAAAAGCTCTAACGTGACCAAGCTGATGCACAATGTAATATTGCCTATACTCACCAAGGATGGTAACATTGACTGACTGTTTAGAGGTCCTACCCCGATAGGACACCTCACACATGTATTCACCACTGTCTTCAACCTCCGCCTCAAACAGGTAAAGCTTACTGTTGCCATCAGCCACCCGCCTCTCAAAAATCCTGAGAAAAACAACCAAACAATCTAAATTCTCCCTACCATGGATAGCCGATTTAGAGTATTTTGAGGATAATTTGGGCTAATTTTGTCGACAAAACCCCCAAAAAAATATAGAAGAAAACCAAATAATTGCTGTTTATCCATCTATTATGAATACATTTTCGAACAACTCATACATGGGTACTAATTAAAAAAATAATGGTGGTTAGTTTTATTCAATATTAATCTCCAATAATGGTAGAATTTTTGGAAATTTCTATGCTAAAACCTTGAGTTTTGTCGACATATTACCCAGGATTCATCCTGTTCTAGGCTAACCTGCAGGTAGAATTCATAAAACTGGTTATCAGTGGTTGGGAGAATTCACAAAAATGCATTTACAGGTAGCAGAGTAATTTTGTCTATATTTTTATCGAGAAATTGATTATATACTGCTTTCAAAGATTTGTTTTTAGTTTATATATTTCAGCAGTGTCAATCTAGATTTTGCAGATCATTATCGCATTCATGTATGTCTTGTAGAATATTGACAATGTAGGCTAAAGTTTCAAACTGATGAAGAAATAGGTAGTCCAATCGTCACATAAACAGATCACACAACATGAACCTTACCTGCATTTTATTCTCACAACCTCCTTAGAGTTTACCACCAAGGGGCATGAGGTTCAACGATAGGACCCTCAGTTTATCAAATCAGACAATATAAACATTACCTGCTTGTTATGCCTAAAAGCTCCATAGAGTTGGCAAGCCAGGTGAAGTTGGTTGTGAAGTCCAGGGATGATTTGGTCACATTACAGGTCAATACGAGAGACGATCCCACAGTCCTCACCACCTCACCATCTTCAGGGTATAATGTCACCGCCATCTCTGTAAAGCAATCCATGTGTATTTTATTTAGGGTTACATCCCTTGTAAGCAGAAACTGGAACCACTTTTTCCATGTTTACGATGAACTGACCCAGCTTTCATGACCTCAACAACTTGGCAGACACATGCAATTGGTGAATAGAAGAGAAGGAATATTTTTCTAGGTATTTAAGTGTTCCAAGTATGGATAAAAAACATTAGCACTGCAATTGCTGCTATGTGTCCCTACTGAAAAGATGATAAGTGTCACTGCTTCATTTCAAATTTCACACCAATACAACACAGTATGATGTCAGGATAGGAAATTCCATATAGAAACGAACATATTATGATAGGAAATAGACCCACATAGATATTTTTATCTGCTCAGTATCTATTTGTAAAAATGTGTTAAGGTGTATAATTATATTCAACCCCGGGGCTGGCAAAAACGGTCGTCATTGCAGTCGCTCGGCAATATAAAGAA
This sequence comes from Lepidonotus clava, assembly GCA_936440205.1. Classification (NCBI taxonomy): domain Eukaryota; kingdom Metazoa; phylum Annelida; class Polychaeta; order Phyllodocida; family Polynoidae; genus Lepidonotus; species Lepidonotus clava. The sequence goes on from OW387146.1 coordinate 17,679,874, forward strand.
AGTTTGATATTTTATCGACGATCCCGTCCAGAACCGCACCATACCAGCAGGGAGTGGCCCGGCGATCCTGAGTTGCTGAGCGATTTTACTGGAAATTTTCCCAGTCGCACGTCACCCAGCGACGGAAAAATCGCTTAGTGAGTATGGGGCTTTAGTTTCTTGTGTCACATATAAATCATCTGCCACGTTATGAAAGACGATCTTAGATCTTATATTCAAACTGTCTGGAAAGAAAAATTCCCTGAAGTTTAGCCAGAAGGTAATTTCTCAAAAAGCCACATAGCAATCTGACTTGCCTGAACAAGGCAAAGCATGACATAGATCTCATCAAATGGTCAAAGCCTGACAGTTACATATATAAGTTATACATACCATTGGTCCCTGCAGTTGTAAAGACAAAATCATCATTGGGTATTGATCCTCCAATATCATTATACGCTTGGACCTGCACCTCATATGAGGAGTTTGAATGGAGGTCATCTAATTTGTGTGAGTAGGTTTCCACCTGGTCACCTAAGTCAAGGTTTATCCTGATGGATGTCCAATGACTCAGTGGGCGCTCAATTTCCCCACTTTCTTTTTCTACCTGAACCTATCAAAATACAACAAAAGCTATATTTTTGATTCACATAACAAAAGTACTAAACCAAATAAATGCTGATCTAGTTCTTAAAATCATTGAAGCTTTCTTGGATGGGAAAAGGTACTGAAGTTGATTCTCTGCCTATATTGGGTCTAAAGGCTATATTCCACTTTGTGGCGTTTTGCTTGTGGTGGGCAATTCACCAGTGATATTTGACCCCAGCGCAAGTAAAAACAAGCACTGCAAGGTGGAGTATAGAAATTCCTTGCGGTGGTACTAATGGTGATGCTAGTAATGACCCACCGCTAGTACCACCGCAAATGATTTCATATGCTTTTATATGACTTTAACATTTTTTTAAAACTTTTTTTTATGATTTGATTATGATTTGTATGACTTTTTTATGATTTTGTATCTATAGTTTAAAATTATTATATAAAATTTTATATTGAATGTTTGCGTTGGCAGAAACGAACATGTTTGTTTCTGAAACGCAAATTTCTTGCGGTGACTAAAAAGACCACAGCTAGTGGTCCCCCACCGGATAGTGGAATATGGCCTTAAGGGTTCCAAATCATTTATGTGTCCTTTTCTCAATATCTCCTAGCAGTTTGCAGGTCCTTGCTGGTTTACATCCTAGGTCAGGTCAGGTCAGATCTTTCCAAAAGGGTTTCATAAGGTTAGGTTCCTTGGGCATACTTACAAAATATATAACATAAATCTAATTCACAATACACCCAACAATCTTGGTGCATTGAAATGATGAATTATATTATAACTATATGATAGTAACATAATTCACTGTGTTACAACCTTAGTCTATAATCATGCAATAAAATGACTTTACTTTGAAATGTGTCAGAGAAATCTTGGTGGAGCAACACATTTATTATCCTTAATGCCGTATTCCACAAAGCAGAAGCATGCTAACAATTTCCCGCCGCTATACCTTCGTCAGTGTTGATATACTTTCGACAGCTATGCCTACAAAATTTACCAACGTGTTGGTAAAATATTCCTGGTGATTATGCATTGTTTGCGGATATTGCATTTTCGGTGGCCAATATTGTACTTTTGGTGGCCGATATTGCCCCGTAGGTAATGGAATATGGCCTCTACACTTTATCCTTACCTTCCTGTATCTTACACTGAAGTGGTTTATCATCAGGCCGCCATCACTGGGTACAGACCACTCAGCCACATATGAGTTCTGGTTCTTTCCTTGAGGGTCAGAGACAATGATGGCTGGATAAGGAGATCCTACAAGAAACAAAACAACAATACCTTAACAAGTAATTGAGATACATACAGTCTGATTGGTTGGGAAACACCATTATGACATCATATGAAAATAAATGGTGTTAAATTTTATTGGAGCATTAGTCCCATATGAATCACTATCAAGGGGTAAAACATAAAATCAATCAGAGAATGTCTTTTTTTCTCAAAATAATGTATTCAAGTAATTTTTTAAGCTGAAAGGCTGTAGTCCACATACCGATTCATGCCGATTTCATGTTGATAGATTTTCACTAACGTGATATACAATCAGTGGCACTGCCAATAAAATTTACCAACATGTTGGTAATCATTTTCTGCCAATTTTGGGCTGGTTAGCCATAGTGCACTTTTGCCGGCTGATTTTGCACTTTCGACAGCAAATATATTGCACTTTCTGTGGCCGAAAGTACAGGCCACCAATATAGAATGTTACCTCTGAGAAGCTCAGTTTTGGCAGTGCACACTTTCAATACGTAGAATACAGTCTTTATTATTATGCATCATGAAGTTCCTTTCATAATATTTCAATCAAATAATTAAAACTCAGGCTGTAAGGGGAACATCTACAAAATTATTTCAGATTCTGAAAGGGTGTAACAACTGAAAGCAACTGAATTTCCTATCCATAATTAGGGTTAAGTGAATCAGAAATCTTACTAATACTCTCAGTTGTGTGGTACAATTCCATTGCTGGACCAGTGCCTATGTCATTTTCAGCACGTATTCTAAAAATATAGGATGTGCTGGGCCTGAGGTTCTCAATATCAACTGTCATTGCTGAAATATTGAGCAGAATCATTTCATGATTAGATTTTATGAGTACTTAGCCTTGAATATCTCTTATTGGAGTTGACATAGTATTATGTTGATAACTGTGAATCTATTAGCCTTCTTACGAAACTAACATTACAAGCTTTTGATGACCTAGTCTGGATCTTATGGAATGATATAAAAAGACTTGATATGGCAGTTTCTTTGACTGATGGCTTAACAACAATATTGTATGCATGACTAGGAATAACTGGGAAGATTTGTAAAGCTCAGACATTTTAAACATATTGCAGGGCTAAAAAAGCCACTATAATTATTAAAGTTAAGTTACTGAGAGCATAGTTCTTAAGCTTACACAGAGGCAAAATATGAATGAATACATACATGGCTGGCTTTCATTAGTTTTCTTCACTTTCATCACATGGCCATTATACTCAATTCTGTAGTGAGTAATAGGGCTACCACCATCTTTTAGTGGGTCATTTACACTTATGCTGACTTTGTTTGGAGTAGACATTGTCAGTTGTACTTTTGGAGGTTCACCTGGGACAGCTGGAATATAAATCAAGTGAATTGACAACTATCTATTTTGTCTGTTGAAGTTGAAAAAAAGTTCATTTCTGAATTTGGAGATTTCATGTCTATATTCAAATCTATTTAAGTAAATGTATAGACTGTTAAGAGTATAAGGTATGAAGAAAAGGAAGTTGATGGTTCTTGATATCTGTTGGCTGTATTTCTCAATATAGAACCATTATTATAAGCCTTGTAACTCATTTGATAAATCCTAGGTGTCAGACTTACCAGCCACTGCAGTTGTAAAGATGAAAAGATCATTAGGGATTGATCCTCCGATATCATTGAATGCGATGACTTCCAGTTGGTAGGATGAGTTGGACTGGAGATTTACTATTAGGTGTGAATAAGTCTCTGCCTGGTCACTCAAGCCAAGGTCTATCCTGATGGAAGTCCAATCACTCAATGGACGTTCAACATAATCGGAGTCACTTCCTTTCTTTACCTTTAAAGATACAACAAAAGCTATGACTCCATGCAAAGCTTAGCATGATTGTGTTTAACCCTTTAGACTCCACAGATATTTTTCATAAATAGCTTGATTTCCCCGGGGTTTCCTTAAATTTCCCTTCAGATTTCCTCAATTCCCCTTTAATCAAAGATGTTCAAAGGCCTCTCAATGCTTGACAATTCAAATTATAGACTTATGGTTTGTAGAGTTCAATAGGGTATTGAATCAGCTTTAAGACGATATATTGGTCGTTTTTGTAGGTTATATACTTTCCAAATTGCTCTACTTGGAAAAATATGGAAAAATTAGGGAAAAATGATCATTTTTCCGGGCGGCTACGGCCGGATTGGGGGGTACACCCTCGGGCGGATGCGGCCAGATTGGGGTCTTAAGGGTTAACATGTCAATATTATTATACCAATGAATGGAGGTCTAGGTCATTAAATTATGAGAAAGTTCAAAGCTTTCTTGGATAGGACATTTACAAATTACACACGAGGAAAGTCATAAAACAATATGTTTCTTACGTTAAACTCGTGATGAAATGATCCCTCTAGTCTCCACTTCATTAATATACATGTGTAACAGTCTTTGGGATTTTCAGCCTTATGCAAATTCATATGTGACCAGTCACGGGATTTGGTAACCTAGTGGGATATTGAGCAATTTGCTCTAAATCCAATGTTAACTGAGTTATTGATTAAAGTTAGACTAGGGTGATGAGCAGCTGATTTACTAAAACTGCCATGTCTCGAAGGTGATTGATTATGTTCGAATATGTTATATATCATTTTCAAACTCTGACTTTTCTATATCTATCTACATATCAATCTGCATTTATAAAGTTAAATTTGAGAAAAGAATGATTAAAATAGCATTTTTTCCCTTTTATTTTTTGCACCAAGATTTCTCACTTAGTATTATTTTTATAATTTTGAAACATGGTGATATTGTCAATAATATTTGTTTGGAGGGAACCATGTCTCAGATTCTTTATTTAGGCTCTAGTTTTGATTTTGTAACATAGAGTGGGAGACTTGTTGTCATTTTTGTCATTTTTAGTAACTTCATTTTCTCGATTTCATAAAATCAAAACTTGGACCTAAATAAAAAGTCTGAGACATGGTTTCTGCCATAAAGTAATATCTACATGCATAAGAAATTTTGTGAGTTTACTTTCTCTATTAATTGAGATATTACATCTCAAAACCTTTAAGAATAAAAAATGATTTTCACATTTCCGATCAATTTCTATTTCTACTCTATCACCCATAACTATAAAATTTATATCATGAAATAGTCAATTACACCGATATCTAATGATGTATGATAAATATTCAGATAGATAGGATCAGAATAATTATTCTGCATTTTTCGGAGACCAGCGAAGTAGTCCCTCATCACAGTAGTCCAACCTTAAAACATGTTAATATCACATATTTTCCTGAAGATGTGTACCTTGGAATAATTTTCCAGGGAATCTAATAATGATTACAAAAATGGTCTATCTATTCATGGCAATTGCATTATGGATAATTTTGCATGTAGTGTTGATTTCTTAAAATGTGCCAAAATGAGCAATAATACCAGGTCACCATGGCAACCAAAAAATGGATGTTCAAATATTGCATTAAATATTTTTTTTCAAATATTCTAGCAAAAGTGTTTTTCTTCCCAAAACCAAAAACTGCTGATTGATTGAAGATCTTTATGAGAGATTATCATATTTTGAAAACTTGTGAAGATTATGAAAACCAAATATTTTTGGTTGAACATTGTTTTGTTCAACTAGGTATACTAAATAAATGAAGCACCTGAGCTTAATCAGGTATTGGTTGTCCAGAGCAGGGAAATTCAAATCTTTGCCCCTAATAGGAATATTAAAGAATGATTTGCACCATTTGAAAAAGGAGATTATAAATACAATTTCGATATTTTCACCGCTTAGGACACCATTTCCCATGTTTGGTCACATATTCATGGCTCTAGAGCCTTTACTTGGCTTAGAAAATAAAAAAATAAGCTGAATTCATGATGTAAATGAAATTTTAAAAGTGAAAAAAAAAGAATTTTTATGCATATTGTTGCCATGGTAACCGGAATGTTGATATAAAGCCCAAACCTGCATATACTACTGTTATGCAAATGAGGGTTTCCATGGTAACCATGGAACAAAATTATATTTCCAAAATTAAAAATTCTGAATCAAGGGACTGTTTGGCTATATTCAGCAAATAACAGATTCAGTATTTTTCTGAATATCAGATTATACACATTTTATAACTTTATAAAAACCAAAGACTGGTCTATTTTACCATTATTAGAATATCTGACCTTTATGTCTTCAAATTGCCATGACTCTTTTTCTAAAAGAAATATCTACATAATTCTTTCAGTACTGGATTCCCCAAGATATCTTCTCAATTTGGTATTCCAGGCAATAAGAAATATAAAATCTCAAGTGTGAAACATGACCATATTAATATCAAAACATAATATTAGAAGATATTTATCCTAAGTTTAGACATCAGTCTCATGCAGCTTTCTTTACTCGTTGAATAACATTATGATATTCCAGCAAATTTAAGATTATCCTTACCAGCCTGTATCTGATGTTGAAGCGGTTAACTAACAAGCCGCCTGTATTGGGAACATTCCACTGAGCCATGTATGAATCTGGGTCCTGCCCCTGGGAATCAGAGACAATTTCAGCTGGATAAGGAGATCCTACACAAAAGAAAAGAGGTTTGTAGCATTAGGGGAATTAATAGTATTATAATCAGTTCTGTATCGCATAACACCCATGAACTGAAATGATGTGGTTTTTTAAAATTTCTTTTATTCATACTGATAACAAGAGTTACCAATTAAATGTTAGTTTACATCAAGATCCAGTGAACATGTGTACAACCATTAAGTATTTACAATATACCATATGGCATCAAGAAAAGTCAAATTTAAAAATTATTTCATAATCAAAATTACAGGTTGTTATTACACAATTAATATATCATAGCATAAATAGAACAACACACATTTATTAGCACTACTCAAGGAAGGATAGTTTCTTTTGCCCAACATTTAAAAACAAGGAGATAATGAAACATGATTAACATGATATCTACTTTTGTTTTATTATTTGACATTGTGCATTTTTAAAAGATTTGCAAGAAGACCCATGAGATGTAATAGTTATTAGAGAAAATTAGGAATTGATTAAGGTTAAAACAAAGAACCTCACGAATACTCTCAGTCGTGTGGTGAAATTCCAGTGGTGGACCAATTCCTATGTTATTTTCAGCATATATTCTAAAGGTATAGGCTGTTGTAGGCAAGAGGTTCTTGATATCAACAGTCATCCCTAAAATATGAAGGAAACTTATTTCATAGTTCAATATGTCAAGCAATAAGACTTAAGATTCTCTAGCATAAACAATTACATTTGACATAGAATACATTTCAATAATCCTTTGAAATTGACATTAAATGTGCAAATGTTTGCTAACAGATCTCACAATTAGTGGAGTATTTGCAAAGACTTAACATGAACAGATTCTCAGTATTGATTACTTTATAATATAGCATTTCCTGAACTTATAACATATATTTGAATCTTTGAGTGTATTTTTTTTCAATTCAGCCATTTCATCTCTTGACATTGAAAATACATTATTTTCATGAACCCATCATCCTGCATTTAATGAAACCTCCAATTACTACATAATTAATTCTTAAACTACACAAGCCATACTAGCAGAAATGGCCAAACGACCGATGCAAAATTATATAAAAATTCTTGTGACACAGACATTCTCAAGCTCACAGAGAAAATTTAAATGAATACATACGTGGTTGGGTCTGATTAGTCTTCCTGAATCTGACCATGTTACCGTCAAACTCAATTCGGTAGTTAGTAATAGGGCTCCCGCCATCATTGGCTGGGTCTTGTATGGTAATGCTGACCTTGGTTGGAGTTGACATTTTCACTTCTGCTTTTGAAGGTTCTCCTGGTACAGCTGGAATATGAAATGTGGCCATGTGTATAAAATATTAGGTTATAGACAGTTTCCATTTAAATGTACTTCATATCATTTGTTCAGTAGCTTTAGGTTATCAAAATGATCATTGTGAAATAAACTGTTTAAGGTAAAACATAATTTATATTGGTGACGATAAAAGTAATGTAAATAATCTCAAACACCTTGAGTACAACACCCATTCACTAAATTATTACTGTATGCGTCGGTTGGCTTATGGTGGGGCTGTTTCATTCACGTTTTTGCTGATGCGAATAGCAAATGCAAATCCTTATGCCCAACGTGAAGTGTATTATAAAAAAAGGAAACGATTGCCCAATGCGACCCCCAACCTCACCTAGGTATGATATACTTTGCATTGGGTCCAATGTGCAGCATAATATGACATGAACCCAAATCAGACCCATCGGGTACTTGGACCGAACACGGACAATTACCACACCTGTAGTGTAATCAGGGCTAAAGACTTTGGTTTTTCTTTAAAACTGCCAAAGGAATATTCAAATGAGGGATGGATGGTGAGAAAAGGTGAAGGGTGAAGGGGGTGAAGAGTGGATGGGGTTTGAGGTGTAGGTGGGGATAAGGTGGGCAGGAGGATTTATGCTAATGAGAAGTCAGACTCTAACAAGTAAGGGGTGTGGCTTAAGGATGGGGGTAGTGCTATTTGACTTTTTCATTTGATTTCGGGTATTCTCGTTTCTCGTTTTCTGATAAAAAAAATTTATATCAAGTGGGTTTTCCTCCCTGAAAACCTAATGACATAATAAATGGATATTCGGATGAAATATTTTAAGGTAATATGGATGGTATTGAGCAGAAAATATTTTAATACAGATTATCAAAGAGGGGTCTTTCAGTTTATCCATGTACAAAAAACAAAGTAAAATAACAAACTCATTTATTCGGATGTGAAAAACAAACATATTTATTTAGATGTGAAAATACTGTAATACCAGTCTATACACTCACAAAACATGCTTTAGGTACAATCAATCAATTTAGAGACAATCAGTTATGCTTCACAGTATATTTCACCAATAGTCTTAATATATACACCAACAGTCTTGATATCCAATATGGGAAGGGTTTATTAGGAATACAAATTGAGGGTTGTGTTAGGTAATGCAGTAATAGTATCAGTATATACATACTTGGTTTAGGAGTTGTCGGTGGACCAGTAGTGGTTGTACCTGTTGGAACAAGATTTTTCAAAGTAATTATAAATCACCTATTGACTATCCATATAATTACATGTCTCAACAATAAATTACAATTTACATATTATATATCTTTTGTTGGAAAGTATCTAGTAGTTAATGACAGAGCTTACAATTCTTATGAACATTTATGAAAAATTGTGTTTCAGAGGCAAAGTCCTTATGAAAATGATGGCTGGCTTTAAAAAAATATATATGTTTTTGAAACAGATATATTATATTTTCAGTGATCTTTCTTTAATATATATACACACACATAATTTTTGCTTCATATTCGGTTATCATTTGGACCTAATTTGGTCCAAATGAAGTGAATTTAATAAATTATCTAGGAATATTTCACAAAAATATTTTCAAATACACATATTTTTTAATGATTACATTTCCTTTGAATACATGTGCCAAAATGTGAAACAGAATCACTTTTACTTTCAATTTTGTTTCATTATCTAAATTCTAGTTGTTGCGCAAAAACTGGCAATCCTACTCTAATACTTTTTTGGACACCTAGTCTCGTGAGATCTCGTGCCAGGAGAAACCATCGTAGCTGGTACTTGAAAGTACAAAACCAGCAAAAAAATCCACTACTATGGTTTTGGGTACTTACTATGGTTTCCTTACACTATGACGGTTCTCACTATGGTTTCTTTCGATAAGCTTACAACAACTATTATGAAACACAATTTTCAAATCATCCCAGCCTAGGCGTGACGTAATTTTTCTGTGAGGTTGTGACCTAACCAAAACAGAATGTTATTATAACGTTCTGGTGAGGTTAGGTCAAGATCAAATTGAAATAGAATGTCATTGTGACATTCTGATTAGGTGAGGTCTGGACCTGACTTAAACAGAACATTGTTGTTACCTCCTGACCAGGGGAGTCCCCAACCTTACCTAAACAGAACGTTATTGTGAAGTTCTGATTATGTCAGGTCTTAACCTTACCTAAACGGAAGGTTACTGTAATAATCTTATTAGGTTAGGTGTCACCCTAACATAAACAGAATATTATTGTGACATCCTCATTCATTGAGGTCTCAACCACACATAAACAGAATATTATTGTGACATTCTTATTAAGTCTCAGCCTTATAAATAACGTGACAAGAATGTTGTCAGAACGTCACAATGTCACGTCGGAACAGTTGGTTACAGCGACGTATGTGGGAGTCATCAAAAGAACATCGCTGTAACCTAACAGTGTGACGTATCAAGAACCAATCCAGAACGTTATTAGAACATTATTAGAACATCATATCCTTGGCTGGGATAGTAGCAAAAATCTAGGATTACTCAAACTATAATAGTTATGACAGATATTATGAAAAAGGCCACAGGTTAAGCCATCTATACAATTATTGGAATGTGATTCTAATGATATTATCTTATTTTAACTTTTTGATAAATGTGTTGAAGGGCAATCTTATTTAAAAAAAAATCACATTTCCAAAAGACTGGCCCTCTGACGGCCAGAACGGCCTGCGAGCTTCACCCTTGGCCACAAACTTCCACCAACTTCCAAGTCGGGCCTTACTGACAGCCTCTGATGGCCCCCTGCAGGTCTTCTTATATTAGTGAAACTAATGAAACTAATGTAACTGTGAAACTGACATGAAATTCAAAACTAATAAAAATATGTACCTTATAACTAGGGAATGTCTTAACCATGCCATAAAACTAATTCAGGAACCTTTTTATTGTCAATAGATCGAGGGTAGGATATATTTGCCTCTTTTATCAAATATTTAGGTCAGGAGTATTTGTTGGTTGGGTGGGGGTGGTATACAATTATGTTTCCTGACACCCACACATATTTCATTCTTTGTCATTTAGCTGTATTACTAGAACCTGCTTGCAATACTCCCATCCTGTCATAGCATAATTGTGCTCTAATCATAGTGTAATCATGCCCCTATTGTAGGCAGATAATGTCCCAATGTAGGGTCCTTTATGTACTGGGTACTTAAGAGGAAATTGTGCTCAGGAAATTGTTTCCATAGTTGTCATATTGGAAACAGGGTTATAATGAGTGTGTGGTCTCTGTCTGGGATGGGTCAGACATTGTGCACACGACGTCACATCACCCCAAAATTGGCTAGGCATTTTATTAATGATCAATTTACAATCAATATTATCAGTAATATTTTAAATAATTTTAGAACATATATTAGATATTCCATATAAAACAATCTTAGAAAATTATATAACACGTCTTCAATATCTATAAAATTATATGACACGTTTTTGATATCTAGAATTTATGTTTTCTAGACTTACTGAATCAATTCATGGTTATGTTGATCATAAAAAGTGATCATGTAACAAAGTTCGCCCAAGGTCCATTAACCTAAATAATCTATGCATTAACTATGCTTATTTGGCCATTCTCACTATCCTATGTATCTTTTCAAAAAGAAATGTTGCCTCTTATATTGCCTGTGAATGTGGCTTGAAGTTGAGAGTAACTTGCTGTATGTGGTTAAGAAAACTCCATCTTACATACTATTGGAAAGAGTGGATATTAATATACATACTTGCAGATGGAGGATCTGGTTGACTTGTTGTTCCTGTATAGAAAATTATAACTAATTTATTTTCATGGATAAACTGTGCAAAAATCCTCTTTTCATTTTGAACTGAACATTTTCTCTCCTTGCATTCTTACCTTTTGTTCTCTGATAGCCCTAGATGCATAATTTGAATTATTTCATGAAAAATGAAAAAAACATATTCTTCGAAGGGAATTTTGGGTAATCCTACTTATTAACAGTGAGAAAAATTGTTCATGTGGTTAGCATGGTAACTTAGATGTACGGGAAATTGATTAAAACTGCCAAAACTAATATTTCATAAGTGAATACAGAATTGATTGCAAAAACCCTATTGCACATGCCAATGACCAAATAGGACATTCTAATATCATAAGAAGACTGGTGGGGGTTGTCTGAAAGTCGCTGGAAGAACCCCCAGGCAGCTCAAGGGTGAAGCCTGCAGACCGTACTGCTACTCAGAGCTTCATCCAGCTACCCTAGGAGAACCCCTTAGCGTCTTCTATATTTTATCATCCAAACAATATCCAAACTTGTTGAAAATACTCAAAATGAGGAATGGTACATATGGCCAATCAAAACATTTGCTGTATTACGCTTCCTCCAGATTACCCGAAATCCTTTGCTTAGGAGCAGGTTCCCACCTTATGTTGGCAGTGTTACAATATTTGTTTTGAGCTTTTGCAAATGAAATTAGGAGGAGTAAATATCCAAATTGATGCCAGTCGAAAGCTTAGTCCTTCTTCTGTAATGTATTACAAAACATATATTATTATATTCTCTTGGAGCTATTAGGGAAAGAACATTACCGCCAATGCTAAAGAATAGGCAGGATCCTGCTTTTGCCCTGTGGAGTCACACGCGATAGTTGTCCATACCAGTGAACCATAATATTATGTTGAATACTACCCCCTGTATGTGCCGCTCCTCCCCAGTGTATACGTAGGTGTTAAAGAAATCTAACTAGTGGTGAAGGTCGTGATGGAGTTGTTGTTGCTCTCTCTGGAAAACTAATTATTCAAGAAAATCAAGATTGCTCTTGTTAGCATGGATAAAATGTGTGAAGCATTTCAGATCAGCTTCTTATAAGTGTTTACTGTCAGGGTTTTCAACTTTATTTCAACTTCACAGAAAAATTCTGGAGACGCCATAGTATAGGCCTAAAATTGTGAATAGCAATACTCCTAAAATACAGTGAACGGAAGTTTGTGGGGTTTCCATTAAAAGAAAATAAATCGAGACTATTTTCATAAGATTTCCATAGTTAAAATTTAATATTGAAGAAATATTCAATTCTTTTGATATACTGCTACTATTCAAATAATGACTTCCATTGTAAGCATAGTACAGAACTGATCATGAATATTTTGAAAAAGGCAGTTAGGAGAAAAAATCCTATTCTGAAAAATACTTACGCCAGGTAACTAATTTATTGGTACCCAGATTTAGCTTTAGACTTATCTTAAAAAATGTTAAAGTAACAATAATTGCAGATCTAATTTTAGGCACATGACACTGCAAATTATATCAATAAGCAAAATTGTAGATAGAAAGAGGTTTTGCAAAATGTAAGAAAATATGCTTACAACTTTTCTAATAAACTTTACTCTTTAGACCCCAATCAAGCCTTACCCAGGCAAGCATGTGACTTTATCATAACGTTGCAGCAAAGTTCTGTTTGGTTCTGTACTGGTTCTTGTTACGTTATTTTGATGGCTTCCAATAACGTTGCTGCAACGTACTGTGGTGACGTGTCACTGTGACGCTATTATAACATTCTGGTTACGTTCTTCAACCTAATCAGGACGTTCATATAACGTTCTGTTTTGGTTTCATCCTGACCTCACCAAAAAATAATTTTGCAATAGCCTTTCTGATTTGATGAGGTTTCAACCTCACCATCAAAAACGTAATTGTAACGTGCCATCTTAGTAAGTAACAGACTGACTAAAAAAGTATGGTATCAGAATGTTTCTGTTACGTCGCAGCTTGGCTGGGTAGCCACCAGGATAAAAGACACATTGCCTGGGGGTTTTTCCACATTTTTCAAAACAAATCACCGTAATGAGTACTGCATGCACAAGAATGGCTAATCTATCACTTAAAATCTCATTTGATTAGGGACCAAATGCTACAAATCAGATTTCTGCGATTTGAATTAATAGTAGTGGGTGAGCTCTTGAACTTTCTTAATGAAAATGAATTTAGGGAATTCCAGAGGAAACATATGTAAATTATGGGGAAAACCAGCAATTCTTGAATATAATACATCGGAGCTAAAGGGGTTTGCTCTATTTCAGGATTCCTACCCCTATGCCATAACCATTGTCATGCCCCTTCAGAAACCGTGGAATATCTGTTATTGCCCTGCAGGTCAATAAAGCCTGTCTGTGAATGCTTTGCAAATCTTTGCAGTGTCAGTAAAGGGGGGCGGTTATACATGCAGACTCTGCACCACAGACCTCACACTTACAGAATTTCTTATATACGCGGATGTACAGTCTGCCCATACTAATCTTCTTACATGTGCAGATGCTACGTCTTCACATATAACTCTCCTTATATATGCTGATGTGTATTTATCTGAGTCTAATATATTTAATCATTGTCATGTTAACACAAGCAAAACAATTTGCATTATTCCTGAAAAAATATAATAAGAGAAAAAAAGGGGGTTATGTTTTTTCCTTGTGTACAATTTTATATTATATACGTGGACATAACCCCACACATACAAAGCCTCAAGTACACATAGACGTTGCCCCCACCTACACATGAAATACTACATTTTCTTTGTAATTGATATAGACTAAATTACGTACAGCCTGTGGGCACACTCAGCAATTAGTATTGCCCCGCTTTGCACATAACTATGTCTTTGGCTTAAGCACTTCAATGAATATGTGTAAACCATGGCCATAACAATTGCTATGTACATCCTTGGTTTGTACTATGTATAAACACAACTTACCAATGACAGTGACTCTTATATATTGTTGCTTTAGGAGACCAAAGTTCTCCACCATGGCCCTGAACGTGTATTGACCAGCATCATTACTGTCCACATTCTTTATTCTCAGACCTCTTTCCTCTTGGATGTATTTGTCATCTGATAGGATAGAATAGTGATGATAAATGACATATAGTTAAGGCTAAAATCAAACTGTTGTATAGACTATGAAACACTACTATATTAATGTATTCAAGGTATTTGTTTTCATTCCTAGTATAAGACTGCTCTTTGTATTAAACCTCTTTAGTTGTGTTCAATATATCATCAGAAGACCATACTTAAGGGTGACTTAATAAAAAGCATCGTTAACCTCATAGAAATATATATGTAACAGGAGAGTTTATTCTAGGTACATCAATGAAGTTGAATGCAAGGGAAGGTATCCAAATATCTACATTTATAAACAAGTGAAGACGGTGAAGAATATTGTTCACATTATTTTGACCTATATTCTTGTGAAGATCTTAAATGGATACCTTCAGTTATTCTGCGACCATGTTTTCTCCATAAGGTTGTGGGCTGTGGGTCACCAGTAGCCATACATGTTAAAAACCCATCGGTCCCAGCCTCAAGGGTCTGATCTTTTGGGCAATCCTTAATCTCGATGCCCTCTGTAAATAAACAAGAAACAGCAATTCTTCTTTATAGGATAAACATGAGGATAAAAGACTCAGTTTCAAGTGCATACAAGAATAAAAGAATGTTTTTCTAACAGGGATATTGAACTGATAATTTTTTGTAAATATCCATTGGAAATCACTAGCAACCCCCCCCCCCCCAAGCCACTATATCTTTACATCTTTTCTATCTTTTAAGTTTCTTATACATTGCTCCATGATAAATTACCAACAACGCTGGTTCACTGACTGACTTAATATAATACGAACTGTGTGCCCAGGCAAGAGGGGGCATGATAAGCACTTCCTGCAACCATACTTTTTTGGCCCGCCCAATTTTCATGTCACAGTTACATTATTTAAGTCAGGTTGAGACTCTCTAAGACAGAGTGTTAAAATTACATTATATTTTGGTGAATTTGAGACCTTACCAATACAGAATGTTACGTTAATGTTATTTCTATATGAAATAATGTTACCGATTGTTCCAATAATATAACAATACAATCTCTCAATGTTACATTCTGAAGATGTTAGTTGTCATCAAAATAAGGTAACAAGAACAAAACCTGAACCAAATAGAATGTTACTGTAACTTATAATAAGATTATATTCTTTCCTGGATGAAACTATATTCAACCATCACATTAACTATTGAAGTAATATTGTGTAAAGGTTAACTCACCATATAGCCTGATATTCTTAGTCACTGTGATGTTGTTTCCTTCAACCTCAGCAGTACATGTGTACTCTCCAGCATCCTCCTCAGTCAGGGACTGGATGTGTAATGTACTTTGGGTGGGCTCTAGTACTACAAATATCCTGGAAACAATATAGTCACCCAAACCAACAGTGTATTGAATTGATAAATAACAAGAGAAATACATGTAAGTGAGAAATAGAACATGATACATTTTTGATTAAGCTAGTGATCAAGCAAAATCCATGAATACATCATGTGATAATGATACATATATATATTATATCTTTATTATATATATATATATCTTTATAGCATTCATAATGCAGGAAAGCATGTCTTAGATTATTTTTTATCAAGGGCCTAGATTTGACTTACTGGTAAAAAAAAATGGCAAAAAACGGGAACCTTTTTTTCTTTTTTTGCAAAATAATTGTCTATATTTATAAAATGAGAAGTAGTCCCATAACAAAACGTTGAATCACTCATTCATCTATATCCCGAGAAGATCCACCAAAAGTCTCGAAGCTTTAGTTAAAAAGAATAAACTGGAATACTACAATTTTTAGTTTAGCTATTTTTCGTGCTGTTTTTAAATAGGTTTCATTGATGAATATGATTGTCTGTTGCCTATGCAGTCATAATTTATATTTAGTCAAACCGAAATATTTTGTGGTTGTCAGGCTATTGAAGCCCTGATCAGTTGTGTCTATCCTTAAACTCTTGACCACCTATAGCATGCAAGGGTTGGTTAGTTGGTTATTGGTTGCTTTATGCTCTAATTTACTGTCAGGGTCATATCAAGGTCGATGCCTTTTTGTAGCAGTGGGACCCATTGGCCTCTTTTATTTATAGTGCTGCCTCACTGAGATGTCATGTCATAGGCCCACATGATATCCCATCCAGTCACACTATACTGACACCGGGCCAGCCAGTTATATTTGTGGTTCTATCTTCATACTGAGTGCCTGACAATCAGTTACCACTAATAGTTTGGTGTGAATTGACCAGGGTTTGAACCCATGACCTCTCTACTGTGCCACTGAGTCTGGTATTACACAAATGCAAGATATAATTTACATATAGCATATATATACAGAACTAACCTCCGGGGCACAAAGCCCTGATTATTGCCCCACTGTCGAAGCACTCGACCCTTCACAGGGGGCAATAATCAGGACTGAGGGCCCCTGAGGTTAGTTCTTGTTTTATTCTATACCAATAACCCTGAGAAATAACCCATTAACCCATTAACCCATGAAAAACAAGCTGGTCAGTAACGCTGTCAGTTATTTCACCTTTGCTCACAGGGCAGGACAATGCTGTAGGTATAGGCACTACGAAGTTGGTATAGAATAAATTTGTATATACAATACAGTGTTATTCCTTTTGCTAAAACTGGAGAAATTCTCATCAAAGACTTACCTGTCTCCGAGTACGCTCACTGTTTGCATGTTAGGGTCTAACCATTGGATATCAGCTCCCTCCCCTGCCCTGAGCCCAATAGCTGAGCACTTAACGTATAAATAAGAACCCAATGGCCGGTACTCATCACTTTGGGCTGGGCTGATTTTCAACTCGAATGACCTCTGACCAAGGGAGCCTGTTGTAAGAGAAATGGAGGAGCAAATTTCAGGATATTCATGATTCTTTATAGTTTTTTCTTATATCTTATCATAGATAAGGAAATAGGAAGTGTTTCACACTCTTAGCATTGAGAGATTTAACTTAAATTCTGGTGGTTTCGACAAGTTCTGGTTATTTAGTTCTAATCATTTTGACCAGATCTGGTCAAAAACAACTAAAAACAGTGTTCCTACTCAGCAGTTTGATCCAAAAAATAAGAAATCACTTGCCAAGTATCTGAAAATGTTAGATATGGGCAGCTGGTAATCTCCTAATCAACCAGAATCTTAGTTGCATTGCTTAGTTGGTTCCCCCCTTAACCCTTTCAACCCCAATGTAGCTGTAATTGCTCATGGTTGTACTCCAAAGTATGCAGTTGCCCGTGATTCTGATAATTTTTAAGCTATTGACATACTTGTGAAAAAGATCCATTTGAAGAGAATTAACCTACACATTGCATGATATATGTATGGAAGAAAAGCATATTATATCATGTTATATGTATTATATCATATATGTTAATATGTATTTAATGAAACCTTATCGATCAGATAATGAAAATTTTGTTTATGAATAGCATATATTCCAGTTGCTCTTATCAGGCCGCGATCTCTGTCTGTAGGTGCAACAAACACTGCAACACCTCCCCTAGCTTGGCCAAGACCGGGTACACTTTACTAATACTATGTTGCGTATTGCTACATCATAACACTTAACTTCAAGCATACAATATATCTCAGTTGAGACAACTTATAAATTATCTTGATCATGTAAAAAGGTTGAAATTGTTAGAGTCTTCACCTATCTACATAATAAGAACACAATTGTAAGATAAAAATTTGGAATTCCGAAATAGGTTTTCAAAACCTAAATATTTTACAACAATCCCAAGCGAAACAAAACCTAATGAAGCTCCTGCTTAGAGCATTATAAATAACTTTACAATGTAGTGTAATTAGTGCTCAACATCTTACCAATCATGACTACATATTGCCATATTAAGATGCATTTCTTACAGGAGGAACCTATGTACTAGTCCTCCACCAGGCATATGGAAAGTGTACCTCTCCAGCGGGGGTGTCTCAGTGTTTGTTTGCCCCAACCACAACTGGACCCTACTGATAATGACAACTGGAATATATGCTATTGTTTTTTAAATTCTTTGGGAAATAGAATGATTTATGGTCCGTCGAATGGGATTTAAAGGGTTTCATGACGGTGAATCTGTATAATTTCAGAAGAGTAGTGAAGATAAATTCTTCCCAGGGAGACCTTAACTTAGGTCAATCATAGTTGGAACTCCTAACCTGGATCCCAATTTGGGGCAGAAAAATGGGATCATAAGTCATAATAAATATCACTATAATAAGGCAAAAATTTCTGAGAAAACCTGATCAATTACCTTAAACAGTTCTGAAATCACCCCTTTTCTCAGATCCAGCATACTTACCTTGTAATTGTCCGTAGGTGAGAATTCCAAATAAAAGAAGCGTAAACCGTTCCATACTGATGCTGCTCCTGCTACTGATATGACTACGTGTGAAGTGTCACTACTGAGACACATTACATATATATATATCTATAGTTATATCCCACCCAGTCACCAGCACAATTGATTATATTATTATTACCAGGTCACGTTACTCTGGCATTTCCAACTCCATTCCTCTGTTTTCTGTGTCATCATGATTATGTGCTATCATCATTATAGTCATCCCAACCATTGGCAAACTCTTACACTGGAGCAGTAGATTTTATACAATTGCGAGCGATCCATGGACAATGGTACAAAACACCAATTGCAACCAATTTTCTTTCCATGCATGTTTCATATGCTTAAAAACTGATTGTCTGGTAAAAATTCTGGTAATGTTTGTTATATATAAATACCATTATACACAGCCCATCTAGTCTATCATGGTTTACATTATACAACTTGGACTGCCACTATACATATCTAGCTAGTTGCCGGATGTTTAGTTTTTCCCATTTGAAACCAAGGATAAGGGGGCATTTCACACTGGTCATAATTCTAAGATCGTATTTTTGTTTGAGGTATAAGGACTTTTTTAAGGTTGCATTTCTGACTTATGATAATATCTTGCTATTATCAACCATATATTTAAGACCACTGACTTTTTAAACATCATAAACTTTGAAATGTGAGAAACTTGTTTACAATAATTGTTCTAGTGTGTAACTCGCCCTTAGTAAATAAGGGAGGGAAATACTATATTTTCTATGGCATAGAAAACTAGTATTATGTAATGCTTATAGGGATCTCTGAAGCCGTAAAAAAAATATTTTAGAAATTATAAGGTACACATTCACAACCATGGTTGGTTTATCAATAAAAAGATCAAGTTCTGCATTATGCAACCATAGTTATGGCATTCTATGGCAACTTTTCTTGCATGAAAAGCTGCAGGTGGTTTTATGTCACGGATTTACATTAGCTTCAATAGAAAATAAACCCTAGCTTGTCTTAACTGTACTTCTGGGGCTTGAATTTGTGTGGTCTGGGATCTCATTTATGGGAGACAGTTGACTTTGTAATAGTATTTATCTTATCATTTATCTTATCTTTCATTATTTCCCTCATTCAACATGTATACATATCTATATATAATATTATATGCATATATTTTTAAAT
Organism: Lepidonotus clava; assembly: GCA_936440205.1. Taxonomy (NCBI): domain Eukaryota; kingdom Metazoa; phylum Annelida; class Polychaeta; order Phyllodocida; family Polynoidae; genus Lepidonotus; species Lepidonotus clava. The sequence continues at coordinate 17,699,948 of OW387146.1, forward strand.
GTTGTTTGGTCAATTATGAAAACTGGTCAATCTTGATATTGTCAGAAGCATACCAAGGGTAAAACTACAAATTGAAAAAATAATAACAATTCCCCATTAAAAGATCAGCAAAAGTCATATTCGATTTCTAGTTGTCCACAAACACAGACAAAGCAATAACTCATTTACAGAACACAGATATACAGATGATGTCATCTAGTATTTAGGAGGGATAATTGTCATATTAGTTTCTTGTAGAACATACAGATATTAATTTTGTTTTGCAAGACCCCAATTGATTCAATGATACATACTTCCCCTGCTACAGAATTGATTCTATTCCTCGAGGTTCTATGGGTAGAATGGTTTTCTGGCACTTATGATAGCGAAAGTTTGCCTGTTATTGTTTTATATTTTAAGTAACCTGATGCTATAATAAATATTCTGAAATATGACGTCGAATTTCAGTCATACTGACAATTGCACAAACTTGTTTCTCATAAAAAACAACACATAGATGTCTCAGTTTTCCTTGTGAAAAGTCTGACTTCGGAAATTGATTTAAGCTCAATTTGAGTTTAGATCACACATTCAATTGGCTGCTGGAGCAGTTCCATTGTTAACGCAATGTCATAGGCTTGCTGTGCTGCGGGCCTAAGGGAGTGGTATATGTCACCTTTAATGGAAACATACCAATGCTACTAGAGTTACAGAATAATGAAGAAGGCATTTTCAAGTTTAGAGATGAAAACAATTGGCCAGATATTCCCAAAAACAAAAATTAGAAGAACAATAGATGCATTTTCAAGAATACAAGAATCTGAACCAGTTTCTGAGTTCCCTAAAGAAATCCATGATGCAGTAATTTTAGAAAATGTCTGGAGGTTTTTGAAATAGACTCTGTGCTCCATGAATTTGGTTGCTGCAAAAGTGCCAAAATGAGGGTAGGTTAATATCGGGACACTTTCTCAAAACTTTCAGGATCAATCTACCCTAGAAATTTTGATACTTTATCTCCCCAAAGAGGCCAAAATAAGTTTTTGCGTCACTTTCATGTTCTGCAATGTTCTGAATATTATCCTTAAGATCTGTTTTACAAAATTATACAGGAAAATGATTAGTTCCATGAGACTCTCAGCTTGCACGGATGAACAGTGCTGAAAGGGTCTCTGTCATAAAGGTTGTGTAGTCCCTCCCTGACCTACTTAGCATTTACATGATAGTTTGAGCAGCTAGCAGACTTCGACATAGCTACAGTCTAGATTTTGTGAATCTTTCAGAACACCAAAATTAATGACATCACCACTGAGATATGCAGTCTACCGGAAATTTTGATAAAATATAAATCTAAAAAGAACCATCCAGATTGTAATCATGCAATGTGTAAAAGTTAGTAAATTTGTGTAAATATGTCCCACATCCAGGTGGGAGTTCACACAGTTTCTGCTTTCTATTCATGTGCTGTTCCCATGCAGACTACTTTCTGTATTACCTGGTTGGGTGTTACACAGCTGGTTATCACTTTTGTTCATTATGGCATGCTTAAACTCTTAACTACTGAACCAGTATTACCCAAGGTACAATAAAAACATTGGGGGTTCTGGAGTATGGTGGTTAATAATACTAGTCTGTGGTGCCATCTGGTGACCTGTATAGGAAATATATTACCTAGCAGGACGACTTTGAACAGGTGGACTAGTGATAGGGAAAGCTGTGCCTGTTGTATTATTGGATTCTCATGGTATGAAGGACACTTCAATTACGTCGGCAGAACTTTTATGCATATCCCGCAATAAACTTGACCTCTGCAAAGCATTTGTCTGCATTTGGATCTGAACAACCAGATTGGAGACTAGCTCTATCCTTTTACTAGCAGTAATGAAGCAACATCTGAAGCCAGCAGTCATGTATGAGAAGTTAACCTTTATTGATCCATCTAGTTCATAATTGACAGCATGCTATCTAGATCTCTAATCTATGTACACCAAAGTTAATATGTATATTTAATTGTTTTGTTAAATATTTTCTTTTTTTCTTTTTCATGTAAATTACTATTTTCCTTAAAAATAATAAGGTTTGAATTTAACTAGTTGTTTTTTCTTATCTGGCGTTTATATAATTGATTGTTAAAAGGATGTGACATATGGTTACAATATCATTTTAAAACTTGATTGTATGTTGAAAAAACTTGAGATAATGCTACAGTCATACCTGTAATCTACGCTGGTGTTTTGATGTAAACTAGCATTAAGTTGCTATTTCAAATATACCAGGATAAATAAACAAATTTACAAAAAATATATATCCCTAAAGAAAATAACATCAGAATATATACACTCTTGTTCAATAATATTTTTTTCCAATACAATAAAGGTGAGGGTTAGAAGGTACATTTTTTCTGTGTTTAGTCAATATATGCATATATATTGATAGAAAATATATTTCAATGGGAGTCCAAGGGTGGCAGTGAATTCAAAGAGGGCTTCCTAGAGGCTAAAGCAATCTCAAAATATTTCATGGGATAACATGGCTGTCATGTGTCTTTGGCAAAGGTATTATACTGTTAATAGTGTCAAATGATACTGTACTGTAATGGGTCCTGTTGTTTAATTGTCAAATATTTGCACAAATGTGGGTATTCTTAAAAGGATGTCACTCCCTGCTTTATGAGTCGTTGTGCAATGTGCCTCAGGTCATGGTGGCCCATTGAATAATGAAAAAAGTTCATTGGTTAACTAAAAAGTGATAACTAGATAATTATTAAGTTAATACTCAAAATATGGCATATGATAATTATGTAAATGATAAGAGAGTAACTAATAATTGGGAGATAACGTGAAGTTGTAAATGACATGAAAAAAGTAAATACATGTAAAGCCACTTGAAGGTTTCTGACTCTTAGCAATTCTCCCTACCACGGATAATTGATTTTCAGCATTTTTGGTACCTGCAGGTTAATTTTGACTGATTTTGTCGACAAAAGCATAGGGAATTGTATAGAAAATGCACATATATTTGTTCTAAATCAATCTGTAATGAATGAATTTTCAAACCAGCTTCAAAAATGATAAACGTATATGAATACAAAATGAAAAAATGGTTAATATTGATTTCTATCATGTTTGACCACAACTTATGCCATGATTAATAAAAATTTCTATACTTAAGCATTGAAGTTTGTCAACATATTACCCAGGACGCACCTTGATCTAGGTTAACCTGCAGGTAGACCTCAGGAAATATGCTATCCGTGATAGGGAGAATTGGAATCATGTTGTTGACTTATGCTTGGGGAAAATATCATTATGACCATACATTATAACCAGATCCTTGCATGGACCCAATGGTCTTAATTGACTTAACCACCTGTTCACCTCAGGATGACCCTTACTGAACGACTGTCTGGATAAGCAGTGTGAGTGCAGCTTCCATGTAGATCAGCTACTCAACCTCCACCCATGAATATTTAATGAGAAGTTACAGATTATACCACAGGTCGACCCTCAACACATGTCTTGAATATAAAATTATCTCTTTTTTGCTAGCTACTAACTTGAGCTCCTACAACAAGCAATGGGTGTCAGTATGTGTCATCATTCCTTTGCCATTATGATTAAATAGTCATAGAACCACTAAACACCAGGCGGTGATGACCTTACTTTGCCACCCTGCCCCAGACAGCTTAAACCCATTGATGCCACCAATAGCTTAGTCCTAGTAGCGCTAGCAGTGGTAAAGTGCTCCTGACACGCAACTCATGCGAAGCAGTTGCACAGCCTTACTCTGTTTAACTGTGTTTCATGCGTATCTGATCAGTTATGGTTACTGTCTGCGGGGTTAGCATCGGTTAGACTAACACCTACCTACTGACGCTTAATGTGTTGCAAAGTATTTGCAGAGGCTCACTGAACCCCCCAGATTGGCCTGTAATGGTCAGCGCCCTATACCTCCTGTCCTAAGAACATGCATCAGTGCCTCTAAAGCTCACCAATTGATGCTCAGTCCTAGCATAGTGAGGTAGTAATGGTACTGTGTTCTATTGGGTCATAGGTTAGTAGCGTCGGTGGAAATGAAAGGCCGCAGCCGGCGGTAGTGGAGGCACCACTGGACATGTTATTCTAGATCATCCATGGCAGTCAAACCCTATACTCACGTATGCAGTACCCTCGATTTTGGTTTCAATCAATTTCTATGAATTTCCTGAATCACATTTCTTTTCAGGGATCTTCCTAGAAAAATCTCTTGAGTATCAACATCCTCTTCAGCCAAATTTCTATGCGACCATTTTTGTGATATTTGTGGGCATCTGACACATTGTCTTTTCTGTTAGAAGAATAGCAAATTCAACTTAGAACATTCTTTATTTCAGTGATGCTAGTTTTGTCAGAGTACATGGCTCTTTGTTTTAGTATATTCAATCGTACCCCTGCTGTGAAACATTTTAGTGAAGTAACTGACATATATAAATCTGGTGATCGCCTTACAAAAATTCTCATCTGGCCTTGGCTACACACAGTCATCTCAATTTCATAGACCTTCCTCGTCCTCTTGCTGATCTTCTTTCGCTCCCTCCAAACCATCCAGCTTAGCCTCCAAATCCAAGTCGTCCAGAGCACCTGTCGTTCAGTAAAATATATATAAAAATGGCATAAATTGAAAGGTAATCTCCACTCCTTAATCATATCCATCAAGGCACTTTTGTGCACCTACTTAATCAACAACATTGCTTAATTTCATTATATTCATGAATTCTTGATTATGATAATAACAAGCTCAAGGCACATCTTGGATTGTTGTAAATATCTACTGTCAGGGTTTCCAACCTTATTTCAACCTTCACGGGTAGTCCTGGAGACACCATTTTTACAGCAAACTTGTGATTAACAATACTGCTAATATGAAGTGAAGTCAACTTTGCATGGTTTCCTTTGACAGTGAATAAACCAAGACTTTTTCCACAGTTAAATTTTAATATTGAAGATATATCCAATACTTTTGATACCGCCACTACTCAAATTATGACTTCCTATTGTACTATTCCTATTGAGTGTTTTGAGAAAAAAATCATATTCAGTTAGAATACTTGCACCAAACAAGACATAAGAAAACAAGGAAAGGAAACAAGTTCGTTCAGCTCTCCTATGTCCTCAGCGGGTATCGAACCCTGCTGCCCTGCATTGCCTGCCCACATCCGCGCTTCAGATGTAGGCCTACTAAGTAATCATCGCTCTGACTATAGCCTTTTTTCGTTATGTGAAAAATTAGTATCACTATGCACCGGCATTGCCCGGACCAAAAAGCAGTTGAAATACAGTGTGTACTGAGTATAGAATCAGTGTCAGCTTGCAGTAGGATTTTAGTAAAAAGTCTGTGGAAATCAGTGGGAATACAGTGGTCAATTAGTGGGAAATCAGTATGTCCGAAATATCAGTAAAAATCAGTAGTGTTTCAGTAGCTAATTTAAATATTTCGGACATACTGATTGAGGAAGTATCCACTTCCGGTCAAGCCCACATCCGGGCACTTACAGAAACCCAGAGTGCTAAAGTCAGAGCGATGATTACGGAGGAATCTGAGGAATCTGAAGCGACTATAAGGAGTATGACAGCCCGGTTCAGTCTAAGGGCCGTGGAGGGGTGCAGGCTATAAATAGAACCACCCACCGTGTGTCAGACTCGGCCAGTCACCCTGTTAAACCTGCACGAGGATAGCCTCATGGTTTCCCTTTATATAGAGTTACATCTTATCTGTTAAATGGGAATACAAAAATTAAGAGGAAAATTGGAGCAGGGATATGTTGCATTTTACAATTTATTTACTTGGATAGGATGGGAAATATTCTCCAACTTAAGAGTCCCTTCAGCATCTGTTCATGTAAGGCATGTTTGGCCAGTTTTTGGGGAGTGCTGGACACCCCTGGTCACTCTCCACCACAGTTCTCCAGTCAGGATGTGACTGAATGGGAGCAACATTATGGTGGAGAGTGCTCGCATTCCCACAGTTATTTATATAAAGGGAAATCACTGTAATGAGTACTCCATGAACAAGAATGGCTAATCTATCATCTAAAAACTAATTTACTCTGTAAAGAAATGCTACAGACCAGACTTTTTGCTTTGCTTTCTTAATGAAAATGAATTTAGGGAATTCCAGAGGAAACCCATGTAAATCAGGGTGAAACCCACATATTCTCGAATACAAGACATTAGGACTTAAGGATATTTTATATCAGGATCCTACACCTATAACTTGACCATTGCCATGCCCCCTCAGAAATGTGGAATATCAGTTACTGCCCTGCAGGGGAATAAAGCCTGTCTGTGAGTGCTTTGCAAATCTTTGCATTTTCAGTAAAGAACTGTTACATTTTCTTTGTAATTAATATAGAATAAATCACGTACAGCCTGTGGGCACACTCAGCAATTAGTATTGCCCCAGTTTGCACAAACCCATGTCTTTAGCTAAAGCCTTCAATGGTATGTGTAAACCATGCCAATATAATTGCTTTGTGCACCCATGGTTTGTACTATGTATAAACACAACTTACCAATGACAGTGACTGTTATATATTGTTGCTTTAGGAGACCAAACTTCTCCACCATTGCCCTGAACGTGTATAATCCAGCATCATTTCTGTCCACATTCTTTATTCTCAGACCTCTTTCCTCTGGGATGTATTTTTCATCTGATAGGATAGAATAGTGATGATAAATGACATATAGTTATGGTTAAAATCAAACTGTTAGTATTCAATGTTTAAGTTTTCATTACTAGTATAAGACTGCTGTTTGTATTTCACCTCTCTATTCGTTTTCAATGCATATAGTCAGAAGACCAAGCATGAGGGTGACTAAATAAAATAATAAGATAAGATAATATTAGATAATTAACATAATAGAAATACATAGCAGGACAGTTTTCTCTAAGCACAGTGATATAACAGGTTAGGGAAGGGAAGGAATTCCTGCAATGATGCCCAATTTTGCACCAATGCAAGAAACGACACGACCTTTATTATCACTAATAATCATCTTATATTCCATTTTGATGCTTTTCTAACAATAAAATGTTTACAAAGTAAATGGAAAAGTTAAAAGTAATCTCTCTATATGTTGATACATCCTTTTATAGCAAAAATTATATAATTTAGCTCTAAATTGTGAGAAAATGTATTCTGAATTGGCAACAATGTTAACAAAAGTTGTTTGGGTTCGTTTACATCACTTATAAATACTGTAACACTGTTGGTCATGAATATTTAAACACAGATTTTAGGAAATCTCTAAGGTAGAAATCTTTCTAAACATCAAATATTATCAAAATTACACTATTCTTTATTCCCATACATTTTTTTATAATTCTGCAACATAGATTAGATGATTTATATCAATTTTATTACATTTGTTTACACCATGTGGTATAAATACTTGGACCCTATTGGTCAAAAATACTGAAACAAAATTTTAGAAAATCTACATGGTAAAAATCTGTCAAATCAGCAAATATTATATAAATAATTATAATTTATTCCTGTACATTTGTTAGAATTCGGCAACAAATATTAGATGATTTATCTAAATTAGAAGTTACAATACACCTGTGATGCAAGATTTAGCAACGATGTAAGATAAGCCAAAGTTGCCAGTTCAGGTTTTGTCCTGAACCTGATAAATTAATGCAAGTGAAAGTGTTGAAATATCTACATTTATAAACAAATCTTGTTCACGTTAGTTTGACCTATATTCTTGTGAAGACCTTAAATGGATACCTCCAGTTATTCTGCGACCATGTTTTCTCCATAAGATGGTGGGCTGTGGTGAACCAGTAGCCATACATGCTAAAAACCCATCTGTCCCAGCCTCAAGGGTCTGATCTTTTGGACAATCCGTAATCTCAATATCCTCTGCAAAATGAAATAAGAAACAGCAATTCTTCTTTATAGGATAAACATAAAGACTAAATTTAAAGTCTATACAAGACCAAATGAAAGTTTCCCCCCCAAACCCCCATATCTTTACATCTTTTCTATTGTGTAAGTCTCTTATAAATTGCTCTTATAAAAAGCTTTTAAACAATAAAGAAAAAATAGAATGTTACTGCAACTTAAAATAACATTACATTCTTTCCTGGATGAGACTTCACTCCACCATCACATTGCCTGCTGAGGTGATGCTGTGTAGAGATTATCATACTCACCAAATACCCTGACATTCTTGGTTACTGTTACTTTGGCTCCTTCAACCTCAGCAGTACATGTGTACTCTCCAGCATCCTCCTCAGTCAGGGACTGGATGTGTAATGCACTTTGGTTTGGCTCTAGTTCTACAAATATCCTGGAAACAACATAGTCACCCAAACCAACAGTGTATTGAATTGATAAAATTATATACAATAGAAATAAATATAAGTAAGAAATAGAACATAATACATTCTTGATTAAGCTAGTGATCAAGCAATATCTTAATATTTTGCAAACATCTTTATAACATTTATATGCAGGGAAGCCTATCTCATATTTTTTTTATAAAGGGCCTAGATTTGACTTACTGGTCAAAAATGACAAAAAACAGGAAACTTTTCAAATCTGTTTTGCAAAATAATTGTCTATTTTCATGAAAATTTAATGAGAACCAGGACCCACATCAAAATGTTGAGATACTCTTTACTCTATATCTCATTAACTGTTGACAACCTGTAATACCCTAGGGTTGGTTAGTTGGCTATTGGTTTCTTTATGGTTATAAAAAATAGGGTCATAAAGAATAGTGACATTTCTATTGATAAAACTGGTAAGATTTTCATGAAAGACTTACCTGTCTCTAAGTATGCTCACTGTTTGCATGTTAGGGTCTAACCATTCGATATTAGCTCTTTCCCCTGCCCTGAGCCCGATAGCTGAGCATTGCACGTACACATCAGAGCCCAATGGGTAATACGCAACGCTTTGGGCTGGGCTGATTTTCAAATCGAATGACCTGTTACCAAGTGAGCCTGTTGTAGGAGAAATGGAGGAGCAAGTTTCAGGATATTCATGATTCTTCTATAGTTTTTTTCTTATGTCTTATCATAAATAAGGAAAAAGGGAGTGTTTAAGACCTGTTAGCATTGAGCGATTTAGCTAAAATTCTGGTTGTTTCGACAAGTTCTGATTCTTTAGTTCTGATTGTTTTGACCAGATCTGGTCGAAAACAACTAAAAACAGCGCTCCCACATGTGATCTGATCGAAAAAGATAATAAATCAATTGCCAAATATCTGAAAATGTTAGATATTGGTAGCTGGTAATCTCCTAATCAACCAGAATCTTAGTCGCATTGCTCAGTGGGTTCCCCCCTTAGCCCTTTCAACCCCATTGTGGCTGGAATTGCTCATGGGTGTACTCATGAATATGCAGCTGCCTGTTATTCTGATATTTTGTAAGCTATTGACATACTTGTGAAAAACATCCATTCGAAGAGAATTAACCTACACATTGCATGATATATGTATGGAAGAAAAGCATATTATATCATGTTATATGTATTATATCATATATGTTAATATGTATTTAAAGAAACCTTATCGATCAGTTAATGACAATTTTGTTTATGAATAGCATATATTCCAGTTGCTCTTATCAGGCCGCGATCTCTGTCTGTAGGCGCAACAAACACTGCAACACCTCCCCTAGCTTGGCCAAGACCGGGTACACTTTACTAATACTATGCTGCGAATTGCTATATCATAACACTTAACTTCAAGCATACAATATATCTCAGTTGAGACAACTTATAAATTATCTTGATCACGTGAAAAGATTGAAATTGTTAGAGTCTTCACCTATCTACATAATAAGAACACAATTGTTAGATAAAAATTTGGAATTTCTGAAATAGGTTTTCAAAACCTAAATATTTTACAACAATCCCAAGCGAAACAAAACCTAATGAAGCTCCTGCTTAGAGCATTGTAAATAACTTAACAATGTATTGTAATTAGTGCTCGATATCTTACCAATCATGACTACATATTGTCATATTAAGATGCATTTCTTACAGTAGGAATCTAAGTACTAGTCCTCCACCAGGCATATGGAAAGTGTACCTCTCCAGTGGGAGTGTCTCAGTGTTTGTTTGCCCCAACCACAACTGGACCCTACTGATAATGACAATTGGAATATATGCTATTGTTTTTTTAATTCTTTGGGAAATAGAATGATTTATGGTCCGTCGAATGGGATTTAAACGGTTTCATTTGGGCCTAATCTGTATAATCTAGCAGAACTCTGGGACCTTTTTCGTAAAAACATTGAGTTAGTTTTAGATGTTATATGTCCTATACGCGACTTAATTGTAGCAGAACATAGACCAAATTGGCTAACTAATGATATATTAGTACAAATGAGATCCAGAGACAAGCTGTACAGGAAAGCTAGGCGTACTGGTCTGAAGGTTGACTGGACTATGGCACATAGAGTTAGAAACGAATTAGAGATGAATATTAAGAACTCAAAAAGAAATACTGTGTTACAGTATCTTGAGAACAATAAAAACAATCCTAAGAAGTTCTGGAAGAAAATCAACGAACTCTTGCCTGGTGCTTCTCATTGTACAATAAATCAGTTGGTTGACGAGGATACTGGACAAACCAAATTAGGTAGGGATATGAACAATTACATTAATAAATATTTTGCATGTATTGGAGAGTCGCTGGCCTCAAATTGTAACCCTAAGCACCAAGTATATCATGTGTATGATGGTCAAAAAAGCGATTTGTTGAGTAATGATTTTACTATGGAAGAATTGGACGCTGTTCTGAAAAATATTGATATAACTAAATCCTCAGCGATCGAAAATATTAAGACAATGGTCATACGTGATGCCTTTTTAACACAGTGTGTTAGACTATTATCTTTATTTAATTGTTGTCTGAAACATAGGTGTTTTTTAGACTCATGGAAATTGAGTACGGTTGTTCCTTTACCAAAATTAGACAAACCAAAAACCGCTTCTGAATTGAGACCAATAGCGCTGACCCCCTTACCAGGGAAATTGTTAGAAAGACTTATTTGTATTAGATTACAAGCATATTTAGACAATAGCAATATTTTGTCTAAATTTCAACATGGTTTTAGAAAAAATTACTCAACAATTTCAGCTATTACACAACTACTAAATGACATATATTTGGACATTGACAGGGGACTGGACCCTTATATTATCTTCCTGGACCTTAAAAAAGCTTTTGATACTGTATCACATAATAAATTGATAAAAAAAACTTGAAGCAATAGGACTACATGATAACACTATTGAATGGTTTTGTAGTTACTTAACAAAGCAAAAACAGTGTGTTAAATTAGGTAACTTAACTTCTTCTATATTGCCAATAACATATGGAGTCCCACAGGGAAGCATACTGGGTCCAGTCCTCTTCTCGATATATATTAATGATATTCCCAATGTTGTAAGATGTGGTATTCTGTTATATGCAGATGACACTGTGCTATATCACTCTGACAAACAGCACCTGCATGATGATCTTGACAATGTGGTCAAATGGTGTAACAATAATTTATTAACAATAAACATTAAAAAATCGCAATGGTTACAAACCACTGTAGTGGCGACAACTTTGACAGACAATTTTCAGTTTAGTATAAATGGTCTACCTTTGGTTAAGATAGATAAATATAAATATTTGGGAATGATACTTGATAAATCTTTAAGTTTTGCACCTCACCTGGCCACATTGACAAGTAATGTGGAGTTGAAGTTGAACTATTTTAAAAAGATCCGTTACTATTTGACTTTCCATGCAGCACGAACTATATATGTTTGTACTATATTGCCAGTATTGGAATATGCAGATTTCATATATGATCAGGATCTCAAATATGTGAATATGAAGGTACAAAAATTACAAAATCTAGGTCTCTATATTGTGAAAAATCAGCACTTCTTGAGATTTGATCAACGAGATAGTACTGACACTTTACACAGAGACTGTAAGATACACAGATTAATTCATAGGAGAAGATGTCATCTACTCCAGTTTGCATACACACTTCTAATCCAAGATGATCTTCTAGACAAGAGAAACATCCTGACTAGAAGACATCAAGGTCCGCTATTTAAAGTGCCTGGGTACAATCATTACAAATATCAAAAAAATCCATTTTATAGAGCTGTAATGGAATGGAACAGATTACCTGTAAATTTAAGAATTTTGGACAAAAAGACTGACTTTAAATCAAAACTTAAGGCCTCAATTGTGAACCCTTATATAAAAGTTTTGTTTTGATATGTAGATTGATTTCATTGTATATAATTTCATCAACATCTCATTTCATCAAATATCACCAAAATGCCATTTTCATGGCAGGAAAGGTAGCTTGTTTGTGTTATTATCTAAAGTACCCACTCCCCATCTTTGAGAAATGTATATAAATTAGTGGGAGTGGGTGGAAGAACGGCAATGCCGAACCTTATGACCCAATAAAAACATAAAAACAACTCAAAAAAAAAAAATTAATAATTTCAGAAGAGTAGTGAAGATAAATTCTTCCCAGGGAGACCTTAACTTAGGTCAATCATAGTTGGAACTCCTAACCTGGATCCCCATGGGGGCAGAAAAATGGGATCATAAGTCATAACAAATATCACTTTAATACGGCAAAAATTTCTGAGAAAACCTGATCAATTATCTTAAACAGTTCTGAAATCACACCTTTTCTCAGATCCAGCATACTTACCTTGTAATTGTCCGTAGGTGAGAATTCCAAATAAAAGAAGTGTTAACCGTTCCATACTGATGCTGCTCCTGCTACGTGTGAAGTGTCACTACTGAGACACATTACACACACACACACACACACACACACACACATATATATAGATATAGTTATATCCAACCCGGTCACCATTGATTATACTATTATTACCAGGTCAGGTTACTCTGGCATTTCCAACTCCATTCCGCTGTTTTCTGTGTCATCATGATTATGTGTTATCATCATTATAGTCATCCCAACCATTGGCAAACTCTTACACTGGAGCAGTAGGTTTTATACAATGGCGAGCGATCCATGGACAATGTTACAAAACACCAACCAATTTTCTTTCCATGCATGTTTCATATGCTTAAAAACTGATTGTCTGGTAAAAATTCCTGACCCCTTGGGTTAAAATGATGCATTGATAGGAATTATTCACACAACTTGATTAAACAAACTTTATTTGTCAAGCCTTCGTGCCACACTTACAATGATCTTATATATATATATATATAATTACCTTCTTCCCATCTGTGCTAATGTTTGTTATATATAAATACCATTATACACAGCCCATCTAGTCTATCATGGTTTACATTATACAACTTCGACTGCCACTATACGTATCTAGCTAGTTGCCGGATGTTTAGTTTTTCCCTTTTGAAACCAAGGATAAGGGGCATTTTACACTGGTCATAATTCTAAGATCGTATTTTTGTTTGAGATATAAGGACATTTTTAAGGTTGTATTTCTGACTTATGATCGTATCTTGCTATTATTAACCATATATTTAAGACCACTGACTTTTTAAACATCATAAACTTTGAAATGTGAGAAACCTATTTACAATAATTGTTCTATTGTGTAACTCGCCCTTAGTAAATAAGGGAGGGAAATACTATATTTTCTATGGCATAGAAAACTAGTATTATGTAATGCTAATAGGGATCTCTGAAGCCGTAAAAAACTGTTTTAGAAATTATAAGGTATACATTCACAACCATGTATAAAACATAGTGCCTTTGCCCCTACTCAGTCCAGGGCTAAGTACTGTTTTAGTTCATAGTAATATTCTAACTCTCAAAACTATATAGGTGCCCTGGCTGGGCCCATGATATAGAGGGTAAATGAGGAAGTCTGAGGCAGGTCTGTTCTCTTTAGTGGCTAGGTCCAAACTGACTTTATTCACACATGGATCTAAAGGGGTGGAGTTACATGACAGAGGGGTGTGAATTACAACCTAAATATAGATGCATGAAAGGAGAGGGACTGCATGGTCAGCTGTGTGTACAAAGGGGTATGTAATTACACTCATTCACAGGTGGAACCCTAAACTGGTTATTTTGGTCCCCTGCCACTAACCCTATACTCCCTCCCCCACATGTTCATCTACATAACTGCACATTCAATGAAACCATTCTATTAAGTTCAAGTTCTAAGACAAGTCATTAGTGAACTATAATACATATAGCAACACAACTTAAACAACATGGGAAAACACAAGGAAAGATAGGATATCTTTACACACCTCCGACACTTTTTTAAGTTTATGAGATAATCTCATAAACTAGATAGATACGATAAGAAACAGGCAAAGTTACATTCACTGAAAATGCTGCAACAGCTAAGAAATAAGCAAGGGCACCACCCACAATGGAAGCTATCCATCCATGCATCAACAGATCGTTAGTAAAATTCAGCACTGCAGTTCTTTATCATGTACCAAAGGAAGCCCGTGCCCACAGAGTACAGGTCAGAGGCACCCTTGCCAATACCAACTCTTGGGCTACACCAAACCACTCCCCCCATGCCTCAAACCAGTACCAAATCAACATCTGACCTGCCGAAAACACAGATATCAAAGACCCACTGTGATTGAAGCCATGCCCACAATCAACTTTACAAACATAAATCAGCAAATTTTAAACGCCATACACATGTAACAAAGCAAAGGACCTAACATGTACACAGAGATTAAGGCAAAAGCACAGTTAGAATTACCAAAAACGCTGCAACAGTTAACAGCAACCAAAGGCACCACCCATAACAGAAGTCACCCATCCATGAGCCAACAGGTCATTAGTAAAATTCAGCACTGCATTTTTATCATGTACCAAAGGAAGCCCGTGCCCACAGAGTACAGGTCAGAGGCACCCTTGCTAATACCAACTCTTGGGCTACACCAAACCACTCCCCCCATGCCTCAAACCAAAACCAAACCAACATCCGACCTGCTGACAGCACAGACAGCAACTGCCTATCATGAGTGAACCTATGCCCACCGTGAACTCTACAAACATAAATAAGCAAATTTCAACTAAGCATTACACATGTTATAAAGCAAAAGACATAACATCTATAAATGACAAAGAGATCAGGGGCAAAATAAAAATGATTCTCTGTGCATGTGGGTCTGACAGGCATATAAAACACATCACTACAATATCAATACTCGAGGCAGCGTTTGTCCACAGTATGCCCACCAGGGAGACCCTTGTCCATCCCTTTCTCCTGGCATACTTGGACCACATCAAGCCTGACCTCAGCACCAAATACAGACGGTAATCCAACATAAAACCTGTCAAGATTGCAATGCACATGGAAACCAAATCAAAATTCCCTTTCTAATGCCATACCAATTCAGTATAACCATAGACATATTCAAATAACATCAGCGTACTCTTAATATGCTCCAAACTTTCACAGTAATTTTCACATTGTATCAGTACAAAGGGGGCTCTCTCAGTAGTACAGAGGAACAGTAGAAAAAAAAAAAAATTCCGAATATGATCAGATAGATTCAGGTGGCTGAAACAGCACTCCCTATGAAATAATCTTTTCAATATTCTCTTGAATATAGCCTGAATAATAAATGAGTATTCAAAGATATCTACGTTCTAATCAACACATGGAACAATACAACTACACCCACAGACATATTCAAATTAACTAGGAAGATAACATAACTTAATCATTGTACTTGTACATAACCTGAGCTCAGAACTCATCAATTCATTTCAAATAAACTTATAGCTCAGTCATAGGGGCAACCAAAACAGCTTTCACAATGTTCCATAATAGGACCCCAAAATTGATCTACAACATTCTTCTCACCATCCGCTCTACTTATTCAGTCAATATTCGTCTTGAATATAGCCTAAGACATAACTGGGAAGATCATGTGAATCTAAACTACCTCCCTCCAACGTGAACATGCATAGGGCCATGCATATCCACTGCCTAAGAACGTCATGATTTCAAATTTTACTACAAACTCATCTTAGGTAGCAATATCTACTTCTATAACGTAGTATGAGAGACCCTAGTGCAAATAATCCCCCCCCCCCTAGCACACTATGTAGACCAGCTGGGGAGAAAGGGTGTGGAGGATCCTTAAACTATTTCCAATCACTAATCCGATCAGGATATCCTACACTTGTCCAACACAGATGGCCCCGTTAGACCATTATGTCCATATGAAACATGTATTAATGGTATAGTACTTACGTTCAATCATCAGGACAGAACCAACGTACCCTGCTTTCATAACAAGGTGAATAACCAACTTTACAGCATAATTATAGAACATCAGCGAATTAAAAAATCACACTCGTTTCCAAAAGCCAACTTGTTCATGAATGCATTATACCTGCTTTTGGATGCAATATAAACGGTCCAGAGGATTAGCCAAAAATATACTCAGATAGATTCTGGGGGCTTAGATAGTGCTCCCCGTTAAATAATCTTGTCATGTTCACTTGAACATTTTCTGAATATAAGGGAACAGATCACATAGATCAAAACTGTTTCTCTGTATTCAAAACGTGCATACTACAATACACATTCCCTTCACAAAGAAAGTCATGATCCCAACGGGCATTAAAGCATCTCTTCAGCAACCTAACAGCGTGCATTATAAAGTCTTAAAACTCCACCCACAAACTTCCAAATGTTGCACTGCTTATTTCCAACCAGTGATCCAATCAAACAATCCTACACATATGTACGGGGTTTAGATTATTTCGTGTTGTACATAAGCACGTCCATCTAACTCTTGACCATCCCTAACAATTTCATGTAACAGGAAATCATTTTGCCTAAACAATTTACAATCGTTTCCCTCTAAATACATATACGTAACCACTGAAACGTTTGAAACAAAATTAATATAACCTTACATTTGATCTATTCATTCATACCACCATTCCGGTGTACATTTAGGAATCAGAGTGTGGAAACTATTTGGAGCAACATTCAGCTACAACTCTAGCCAAAACGGTATCCTTAATATGATAAAACCAGTTTCTGTGCAGTCCATGATTCACACACCACACAATATTTGTTACTCATTCTCTGGTCAGTCACTTCATCATAATTATAAGGCCAATATCAAGTCCACGGCCGAGATATGACTTCAAAGATGTACTTACGTTCAGGATAGACAAGACAGTTTATTTTTATGGTCGCCAGAGGGATAAATGGTCTTTCAACCTTACCCTCCTGCCTGCCTCCCTTAGAACATCAACAATTATCTCAACATTGTCTCTGCACTGCCGATCTTGTCACCGCTTGCCTGAGGTCCCCACCACTTGCCTGAGGTCCCCACCACTTGCCTGACGTCCCCACCACTTGCCGGACGTCACCACCACTTGCCTGACGTCACCACCACTTGCCTGACGTCACCACCACTTGCCTGACGTCACCACCACTTGCCTGATGTCACCACCACTTGCCTGACGTCACCACCACTTGCCTGACGTCACCACCACTTGCCTGACGTCACCACCACTTGCCTGACGTCACCACCACTTGCCTGACGTCACCGCAAGGCCGCCGACGCTCTCACATGGCCGCCGACGATCCCACATGGCAGTTGACAATCTGACACGGCCCTCTTCATGTTGTGGGGGCCGGGGGAGGGCTAGGTGGTCGTACCCGCCCATGCCAAAGTTGTCCTCTGGTCCTACGCAGCCGTAGGCGATCCCACACGGCCGTCGGCGATCCCACATGCTCTCCAGGCCGCTGGACATCTCTCCAAGTGGATGGTCGTTACTCCAGGCCGCCTGACGTTTCTCCCGGCCGTCACCGCTTCCGAGGCCATTACTGGCCATCCCTGGTCTCCCCAGGCTGCTACAGTCATTCTATACAAAGATCTGACTTCTTCAAAATACTGCATGCCAGTCCCTGTCGGAACTGGGAGAGAATATAAACTATTCTCTAGTCACGCCGTGGTCAGCCAGTATAAAACATAGTGCCTTTGCCCCTACTCAGTCCAGGGCTAAGTACTGTTTTAGTTCATAGTAATATTCTAACTCTCAAAACTATATAGGTGCCCTGGCTGGGCCCATGATATAGAGGGTAAATGAGGAAGTCTGAGGCAGGTCTGTTCTCTTTGGTGGCTAGGTCCAAACTGACTTTATTCACACATGGATCTAAAGGGGTGGAGTTACATGACAGAGGGGTGTGAATTACAACCTAAATATAGATGCATGAAAGGAGAGGGACTGCATGGTCAGCTGTGTGAACAAAGGGGTATGTAATTACACTCATTCACAGGTGGAACCCTAAACTGGTTATTTTGGTCCCCTGCCACTAACCCTATACTCCCCCCCCCACATGTTCATCTACATAACTGCACATTCAATGAAACCATTCTATTAAGTTCTAGTTCTAAGACAAGTCATTAGTGAACTATAATACATATAGCAACACAACTTAAACAACATGGGAAAACACAAGGAAAGATAGGATATCTTTACACATGGTTGGTTTATCAATAAAAAGATCAATTTCTGCATTATGCAACCATAGTTATGGCATTCTATGGCAACTTTGCTTGCATGAAAAGCTGCAGGTGGTTTTATGTCATAGATTTACATTAGCTTCAATAGAAAATAAACCCTAGCTTGTCTTAACTGCACTTCTGGGGCTTGAATTTGTGTGGTCTGGGATCTCATTTATGGGAGACAGTTGACTTTGTAATAGTATTTATCTTATCATTTATCTTATCTTTCATTATTTCCCTCATTCAACATGTATACATATCTATATATAATATTATATGCATATATTTTTAAATGTTGTTTGAGTTTGGTCAATTATGAAAACTGGTCGATCTTGATATTGTCAGAAGCATACCAAGGGTAAAACTACAAATTGAAAAAATAATAACAATTCCCCATTCAAAGATCAGCAAAAGACATATTCGATTTCTAGTTGTCCACAAACACAGACAAAGCAATAACTCATTTACAGAACACAGATATACAGATGATGTCATCTAGTATTTAGGAGGGATAATTGTCATATTAGTTTCTTGTAAAACATACGCACATTAATTTTGTTTTGCAAGACCCCAATTGATTCAATGATACATACTTCCCCTGCTACAGAATTGATTCTATTCCTCCAGGTTCTATGGGTAGAATGGATTTCTGGCACTTATGATAGCAAAAGTTTTTAGTTTTTCATTTTAAGTAACCTGATGCTATAATAAATATTCTGAAATATGACGTGGAATTTCAGTAATACTGAATACAAGAATCTGAACCAGTTTCTGAGTTCCCTAAAAAACTCCACGATGCAGTAATTTTAGAAAATGTCAGGAGGTTTTTGAAATAGACTGTGCTCCATGAATTTGGTTGCTGCAAAAGTGCCAAAATGAGGGTAGGTTAATATCGGGACAGTTTCTCAAAATTTTCAGGATCAATCTACCCTGAAATTTTGATACTTTATATCCCCCAAGAGGCCAAAATAGGTTTCTGAGTCACTTTCTTGTGCTGCAATGTTCTGAAAATGTTCTTCAAGATCTGTTATACTAAATTATACGGGAAAAATGCTTAGGTTGACACCCTTAGTCCTGCATGGATAAACTGTGCTGAAAGAGTCTCTGTCATAGAGGTTGTGTAGTCCCTCCCTGACCTACTTAGCATTTACATGATAGTTTGAGCAACTAGCAGACTTCGAGATAACTACAGTCTAGATTTTGTGAATCTTCCATAACACACTGAGATATGCAGTTTACCACAAATTTTAATAAAATATAGTTCTAAAAACAGCCAACCAGATTGTAGTCATGCAATGTGTAAAAGTTAGTAAATTTGAGTAAATATGTCTATTCATACATCACAAATCTGGAAAAGAATAGAAAATACAAAGCAGGTGCCAAAAAACACATTTCTATTAGAGGAATTGATTTATGGAATAGTTTGTCTGTAACAGAACAGTTGTTAGATACAAAATCATCTTTTAAGCATGAAATTGAGAAAAAGTTGTATATTTGAGGATGCTATTGGTGTATTGTTCCCTGAACTCATTATTTCATCTCATTATCATGTGAAGATACCAAGGACGAACTTATCCTGTATAAGATTGGATCTAAATAATAATAATAAAAAGAAATTGTGCCCACACATCCAGGCGGGATTTCACACAGTTTCTGCTTTCTATTCATGTGCTGTTCCCATGCAGACTACTTTCTGTATCACCTGGTTGGGTGATACACAGCTGGTTATCACCTTGGTTCATTATGGCATGCTTAAACTACTGAACCAGTATTACCCAAGGTACAATAAAAACATTGGGGGTTCTGGAGTATAGTGGTTAATAATACTAGTCTGTGGTGCCATCTGGTGACCTGTATAGGAAATATATTACCTAGCTGGACGACTTTGAACAGGTGGACTAGTGATAGGGAAAGCTGTGCCTGTTGTATTAATGGATTCTCATGGAATGAAGGACACTTCAATTACATTGGCAGAACTGTAACACTTTTATGCATATCCCGCAATAAACTTGACCTCTGCAAAGCATTTGTCTGCATTTGGATCTGAACAACCAGATTGGAGACTAGCTCTATCCTTTTACTAGCAGTAATGAAGCAACATCTGAAGCCAGCAGTCATGTATGAGAAGTTAACCTTTATTGATCCGTCTAGTTCATAAGTGACAGCATGTTATCTAGATCTCTAATCTATGTACACCAAAGTTAATATGTATATTTAATTGTTTTGTTAAATATTTTCTTTTTTTCTTTTTCATGTAAATTACTTTTTTCCTTAAAAGTAATAAGGTTTGAATTTAACTAGTTGTTTCTTCTTATCTGGCATTTATATAATTGATTGTTAAAAGGATGTGACATAATATGGTTACAATATCATGTTAAAACTTGATTGTATGTTGAAAAAACTTGAGATAATGCTACAGTTATACCTGTAATCTACGCTGGTGTTTTGATGTAAATTAGCATTAAGTTGCTATTTCAAATATACCAGGATATATAAACAAATTTAAAAAAAATTATCCCTATACAAAATAACATCAGAATATAAACACTCAATAATATTTTTCCCAATACAATAAAGGTGAGGGTTAGAATGTACATTTGTTCTGTGTTTAGTCAATATATGGATATATTGATACAAAAAATATTTCGATGGGAGTCCAAGGGTGGCAGTGAATTCAAAGAGGGCTTCCTAGAGGCTAAAGTAATCTCAGAATATTTCGTGGGATAACATGGCTGTCAAGTGTCTTAGGCAAAGGTATTATACTGTTAATAGTGCCAAATGATACTGTATTGTAATGGGTCCTGTTGTTGAATTGTCGAATATTTGCACATGTGTGGGTATTCTGAAAAGGATGCCACTTCCTGCTTTATGAAAGTAACTTATAATTGGGACATGACGCGAAGTTGTAAATGACATGAAATAAGTAAATACTTGTAAAGCTACTTGAAGGTTTCTGACTCTTAGCAATTCGAATTGTGTTGTTGACTTATGCTTGGGGAAAATATCATTATGACCATACATTATAACCAGATCCTTGCATGGACCCAATGGTCTTAATTGACTAAACTATCTGTAATCTCAGAATATTTCGTGGGATAACATGGCTGTCATGTGTCTTAGGCAAAGGTATTATACTGTTAATAGTGCCAAATGATACTGTTTTGTAATGGGTCCTGTTGTTGAATTGTGGAATATTTGCACATGTGTGGGTATTCTGAAAAGGATGCCACTTCCTGCTTTATGAAAGCAACTTATAATTGGGACATAACACGAAGTTGTAAATGACATGAAATAAGTAAATACTTGTAAAGCTACTTGAAGGTTTCTGACTCTTAGCATTTCGAATCGTGTTGTTGACTTATGCTTGGGGAAAATATCATTATGACCATACATTATAACCAGATCCTTGCATGGACCCAATGGTCTTAATCGACTTCAGGATGACCCTGACTGAATTACTGTCTGGATAAGCAGTGTGAGTCCAGCTTCCATGTAGATCAGATACTTAACCTCCCCCCATGAATATTTAATGAGAAGTTACAGATTATACCACAGGTCGACCCTCAACCCATGTCTTGAATATAAAATTATCTCTTTTTTGCTAGCTACTAACTTGAGCTCCTTCAATAAGCAACGGGTGTCAGTATGTGTTATCATTCCTTTGCCATTATGATTAAATAGGCATAGTACCACTAAACACCAGGCGGTGATGACATTACTTTGCCACCCTGCCCCAGACAGTGTAAACCCATTGATGCCACCAATAGCTTAGTCCTAGTATCGCTAGCAGCGGTAATGTGCTCCTGACGTGCAACCCATGGGAAGCGGTTGCACAGCCTTACTCTGTTTAACTGTGTTTCATGTATATCTGATCAGTTAAGGTTACTGTCTGTGGGGTTAGCATCGGTTAGACTAACACCTACCTACTGACGCTTAACGTGTTGCAAAGTTATTGCAGAGGCTCACTGAACCCCCCAGACTGGCGTGCAATGCTCAGCACCCTAAACCTCCTGTCCTAAGAACATGCGTCAGTGCCTCTAACGCTTACCAATTGATGCTCATTCCTACCATAGTGAGGGTTTAATGGTACTGTGTTCTACTGGGTCATAGGTTAGTAGCGTCGGTGGAAATGAACGGCTGCTGCCGTTGGTGGAGGTACCACTGGACATGTTATTCTAGATCATCCATGGCAGTTAAGCCCTATACTCACGCATGCAGTACCCTGGACTTTGGTTTCAATCAATTTCTATGAATTTCCTGAATCACATTTCTTTTCAGGGATCTTCCTAGAAAAATCTCCTGAGTATCAACATCCTCTTCAGCCAAATTTCTATGCGACCATTTTTGTGATATTTGTGGGCATCTGACACATTGTCTTTTCTGTTAGAAGAATAGCAAATTCAACTTAGAACATTCTTTATTTCAGTGATGCTAGTTTTGTCAGAGTACATGGCTCTTTGTTTTAGTATATTCAATCGTACCCCTGCTGTGAAACATTTTAGTGAAGTAACTGACTTATATAAATCTGGTGATCGCCTTACAAAAATTCTCATCTGGCCTTGGCTACACACAGTCATCTCAATTTCATAGACCTTCCTCGTCCTCTTGCTGATCTTATTTCTCTCCCTCCAGACCATCCAGCTTAGCCTCCAAATCCAAGTTGTCCAGAGCACCTGTCGTTCAATAAAATATATATAAATAGCAAAAGAGTTGAAAGATAATCTCCACTCCTTGATCATATCCATCAAGGCACTTTTGTGCACCTACTTAATCAACAACATTGCTTAATTTCAATTTATTCATGAATTCTTGATTATGATAATAATAAGCTCAAGGCACATCTTGGATTGTTGTAAATATCTGCTGTCAGGGTTTCCAACCTTATTTCAACCTTCACGGGTAGTCCTGGAGACACCATTTTTACAGTAAACTTGTGATTAACAATACTGCTAATATGAAGTGAAGTCAACTTTGCATGGTTTCCTTTGACAGTGAATAAACCAAGACTTTTTCCATAGTTAAATTTTAATATTGAAGATTATATCCAATACTTTTGATACCGCCACTACTCAAATTATGACTTCCTATTGTACTATTCCTATTGAGTGTTTTGAGAAAAAAATCATATTCAGTTAGAATACTTGCACCAAACAAGACATAAGAAAACAAGGAAAGGAAACAAATTCGTTCCGCTCTCCTATGTCCTCAGCAGGTATCGAACCCTGCCGCCCTGCATTGCCTGCCCACATCCGAGCTTCAGATGTAGGCCTACTAAGTAATCATCGCTCTGACTATAGCCTTTTTTCGTTATGTGAAAAGTTAGTATCACTATGCGCCGGCATTGCCCGGACCAAAAAGCAGTTGAAATACAGTGTGTACTGAGTATAGAATCAGTGTCAGCTTGCAGTAGGATTTTAGTGGAAAGTCTGTGGAAATCAGTGGGAATACAGTGGTCAATTAGTGGGAAATCAGTATGTCCGAAATATCAGTAAAAATCAGTAGTGTTTCAGTAGCTAATTTAAATATTTCGGACATACTGATTGAGGAAGTATCCACTTCCGTTTGTTCGGTGACTAGGTCAAGCCCACATCCGGGCACTTACAGAAACCCAGAGTGCTAAAGTCAGAGCGATGATTACGGAGGAATCTGAGGAATCTGAAGCGACTATAAGGAGTATGACAGCCCGGTTCAGTCTAAGGGCCGTGGAGGGGTGCAGGCTATAAATAGAACCACCCACCGTGTGTCAGACTAGGCCAGTCACCCTGTTAAACCTGCACGAGGATAGCCTCATGGTTTCCCTTTATATAGAGTTACATCTTATCTGTTAAATGGGAATACAAAAATTAAGAGGAAAATTGGAGCAGGGATATGTTGCATTTTACAATTTATTTACTTGGATAGGAAGGGAAAGATTCTCTTAAGAGTCCCTTCAGCATCTGTTCATGTAAGGCATGTTTGGCCAGTTTTTGGGGAGTGCTGGACACCCCTGGTCACTCTCCACCACAGTTCTCCAGTCAGGATGTGACTGAATGGGAGCAACATTGTGGTGGAGAGTGCTCGCATTCCCACAGTTATTTATATAAAGGGAAATCACTGTAATGAGTACTCCATGAACAAGAATGGCTAATCTATCATCTAAAAACTAATTTACTCTGTAAAGAAATGCTACAAACCAGACTTTTTGCTTTGCTTTCTTAATGAAAATGAATTTAGGGAATTCCAGAGGAAACCCATGTAAATCAGGGTGAAACCCACATATTCTCAAATACAAGACATTAGGACTTAAAGGGAGGGGCCAGTGACCAAAAATTAATAAACCGTCATGATCCTTACCATCCAGGGAATAACCATATCAAATTTTATACATTTATCTTTATTAGTTTTTATTTTATGCACATTTTTGTGTTTCAAACCTAGCTTCTCTGCCTGCATCTGACAATGCCTGCACAGAGCATTTATCTGTTTGTGACGTCATAAGCAGAACAGTTGAAAAAATATAAAACTAAGAAAAAATGCAAAAAGAAATTTGTCACATGTTCTTTATTAGTCTAAAAGAAGTTAAAATCACAAAATTAAATGGTTCAAAAAAGAAAATGTGAAAAAATATAATTTTTAAGGAATTTAGAAATTTGAAATTTGAATATAACTGTCATTTTATGTGACGTCACATACAGACAGTCTGTGTCAGGTGTGCAGGGGTTTCAATATGTGATCTGATATATAGACAAGATTAACTATGCATGATATCAATCTGTAATTATAAAATTGTTTTGTATTCATATTAAAGCATCATATCTACAGCATAAGATGAGAATTTTACAAAATTAAAATTTCACTGGCCCCTCTCTTTAAGGATATTTTATATCAGGATCCTACACCTATAACTTGACCATTGCCATGCCCCCTCAGAAATGTGGAATATCAGTTACTGCCCTGCAGGGGAATAAAGCCTGTCTGTGAGTGCTTTGCAAATCTTTGCATTTTCAGTAAAGAACTGTTACATTTTCTTTGTAATTAATATAGAATAAATCACGTACAGCCTGTGGGCACACTCAGCAATTAGTACTGCCCCAGTTTGCACAAACCCATGTCTTTAGCTAAAGCCTTCAATCGTCGGCTGAATAACATAAGGTCGTATCTGAAAAATGCATATTCTGAGTAATTGCTAATCAAAGGAATATGACTCTTTTTGAAGGTCGATATACTTTAATATTTTTGCTTAAACATTATAATTTTTGATTCCTTCGAAGAATAATTTGCTGAAAATCGTTTGGTAAAGGATATTAATGTTTTGAATCTTTTATGATGTTACTATGGCAACACATACAGAGCTTATTTCAGATACGACCTTATGTTTTTCAACTTTAAGGAGAAAAGCTGGAAATGAGTGAATAACATAAGGTCATATCTGAAAAGTATAAATGTGAGGAAAATACAAATTAAATCCATTTAACTAATACAAATTCTACAAAATAGTATTTCTGGAGTGAAACCAATATGATATAATAATTTGCTTATTATTATTCCAAAAAAGTAAAGGTTTATATGATATTCATACTGACACATTTAAATGCAGCTCAGATACGACCTTATGTTATTCAGCCTCAAGGCCACTTCTTCAGTAAACAAAGGTCGTATCCAACATTTTGCAATTATATTCTTAAATCTGTTTCTGATTTCAAAAAATTGATTATAATATTGCACATTAAAGTTTACATGAATGTTATCTAAAGGATTAAGTCATAACATATTTTCATTTTGCATGAATTACCACACTTTATTAAATATATAGCATTTGGTTATTTCAGATACGACACTATGTTATTCACTGAAAAGTGCAATCATACAGATATGACCTTTGTTTAATGGTTAATAACATTCCAAAGATTTGAAAAATTCAAAAATTCAAAAATCTCCAGATACCCTAGGGCTAAAAGAAACATCTAAAAAAATAAAAATAAAATTGATTTTTTTTTAGATACGACCTTATGTTATTCAGCTGACGCAATGGTATGTGTAAACCATGCCAATATAATTGCTTTGTGCACCCATGGTTTGTACTATGTATAAACACAACTTACCAATGACAGTGACTGTTATATATTGTTGCTTTAGGAGACCAAACTTCTCCACCATTGCCCTGAACGTGTATAGACCAGCATCATTACTGTCCACATTCTTTATTCTCAGACCTCTTTCCTCTGGGATGTATTTGTCATCTGATAGGATAGAATAGTGATGATAAATGACATATAGTTAAGGTTAAAATCAAACTGTTATATAGACTATGAAACACTAATAATAATGTATTCACTGTTTTAGTTTTCATTACTAGTATAAGACTGCTGTTTGTATTTCACCTCTCTATTCGTTTTCAATGAATAGTCAGAAGACCAAGCATGAGGGTGACTAAATTACAAAATAAAATAAGATAATAATAGATAATTAACATAATAGAAATACATAGCAAGAAAGTTTTTTCTAAGCACAGTGATATAAACAGGTTAGGGACGGAAAGGAATTCCTGCAATGATACCCAATTTTGCACCAATGCAAGAAATGACAACGGCCTTTATTATCACTAATAATCATCTTATATTCCATTTTGATGCCTTTCTAACAATAAAATGTTGAAAAAGTAAATGAAAAAGTTAAAAGTAATCTCTCTATATGTTGATACATCCTTTTATAGCAAAAATTTTATAATATAGCTCTAAATTGTGAGAAAATGTATTCTGAATTGGCAACAATGTTAACAAACGTGGTTTGGGTTTGTTTACATTACTTGGTATAAATACTGTAACACTTTTGGTCATGAATATTTAAACACAGATTTTAGGAAATCTCTATGGTAGAAATCTTTCTAAACATCAAATGTTAGCAAAATTACACTATTCTTTATTCCCATACATTTTTGTATAATTCTGCAACATAGATTAGATGATTTATATCAATTTTATTACATTTGTTTACACCATGTGGTATAAATACTTGGACCCTATTGGTCAAAAATACTGAAACAAATATTTTAGAAAATCTACATGGTAAAAATCTGTCAAATCAGCAAATATTATATAAATAATATTAATTTATTCCTGTACATTTGTTAGAATTCGGCAATAATTATTAGATGATTTTTTTAAATTAGAAGTTACAATACACCTGTGATGCAAGATTTAGCAATGATGTAAGATAAGCCAAAGTTGCCAGTTCATGTTTTGTCCTGAACCTGATAAATTAATGCAAGTGAAAGTGTTGTAATATCTACATTTATAAACAAATCTTGTTCACGTTAGTTTGACCTATATTCTTGTGAAGACCTTAAATGGATACCTCCAGTTATTCTGTGACCATGTTGTCTCCATAAGATGGTGGGCTGTGGTGAACCAGTAGCCATACATGTTAAAAACCCATCTGTCCCAGCCTCAAGGGTCTGATCTTTTGGACAATCCGTTATCTCAATATCCTCTGCAAAATAAAAAAAGAAACAGCAATTCTTCTTTATAGGATAAACATAAAGACTAAATTTAAAGTCTATACAAGACCAAATGAAAGTTTCCCCCCCAAACCCCCATATCTTTACATCTTTTCTATTTTGTAAGTCTCTTATAAATTGCTCTTATAAAAAGATTTTAAACAATAAAGAAAAAATAGAATGTTACTGCAACTTAAATAACATTACATTCTTTCCTGGATGAGACTTCACTCCACCATCACATTGCCTACTGAGTTGATACTGTGTAGAGATTATCAAACTCACCAAATAGCCTGACATTCTTGGTCACCGTGACTTTGTTTCCTTCAACTCCAGCAGTACATGTGTACTCGCCAGCATCCTCCTCAGTCAGGGACTGGATGTACAATGCACTTTGGGTGGGCTCTGGTACTACAAATATCCTGGAATACAGTCAACCAAACCAACAGTGTATTGAATTTATAAATAACAAGGGAAATAAATATAAGTGAGAAAAAGAACATAATGCATTCTTGATTGAGCTAGTGATCAAGCAATATCCATGAACACATCATAGATGCATAGATACATGTATGCATATCTATATAACAAATGCAAAACCCAACTTGTACGAGATAATGGGACTGTGATTGGAAAAGCTCTTGGCTTTCTGAATTCTATTAATATAGATAGAGTAATATTGACAGTAGAAACACAGATTTTATCAAATACAAACATATATTTTAACTTTTATTTTTGAACATCAATACCTTAATCAATACTCACCTGACATGACTTTGTATACGATTTTAGAAACATCTTTATTACATTCATGTGCAGGGAAGCCTGTCTCAGATATTTTTTATCAAGGGCCTAGATTTGACTTAATGGCCAACAATGGCAAAAAACGGGATACTTTTTTAAAATTTATTTTGCAAAATAATTGTCTACATTCATAAAATGAGAACTACAATCTATATCAAAATGTTGAGATACTCTTTCCTCTATATTTCATTAAGATCTATCAAATTGTCAGAGCTTCAAGTTAGATATTGAGCGAGATATTAATGTTAAAAAATAAACTGGAATACAACCAACTTTATTTTTGCAACCTGCCTACATAGGGGATTTTCTTGCTGTTTTCATATAGGTTACATTAATAATTATGGTTATTTGTTGTCTATTCAGTGATTTTTTTTATTTAGTTAAACTGAAAGAAACATATCTTGTGGTTGTCAGGCTATTGAAGGTCTGATCACATATGTCTGTCCTTAAACTCTTGACAACCTGTATTAACAAAGGGTTGGTTAATTGGTTATTGGTTGCTTTATGCTCTAATTAACTCATATCAAGGTCAATGCATTTTTTGTTATTGGTTGCTTTATGCTCTAATTAACTAATATCAAGGTCAATGCCTTTTTGTAGTAGTGGGAGCTATTGGTCTCTTTGATCTTTAGTGCTGCCTTACTGACATACCATGTCATAGGCCAACATGATATCTCTTCCAGTCACATTATACTGACACTGGGCCAACCAGATTTAGTGGATCTAACTTCATTTCAAGTGCCAGACAAGCAGTGACCACTACCAGTTTTTAAGTCTTTGGTGTGAATCGGCCAGGGCTTGAACATGAAGCCACGACCTCCCTACTGTGCAAATGAGTCTGGTATCACACAAGATATGATGATGTTGTTGTATTGGAGTTTAACGTCTGCTCAGCAATTTTTTAGGTATATCAGGACCACTTACATTTTTGTAAGTACCAGTTGGCTCACCAAATCTGTGGGGATGGAAACGACGACAAAGCAAGGTAGTCTAACAGGCAGCACCCGCTAAAACTGGAGATATTCCTATTGCTAAAACTGGAAAAAAAGACTTACCTGTCTCCGTGTACGCTTGCTGTTTGCATGTTAGGGTCTGACCATTGGATATCAGCTCTCTCCCCTGTACTGAGCCCGGTAGCTGAGCACTGTACATACACATCAGAGCCCAATGGGTAGTATGCATCACTTTGGGCTGGGCTGATTTTCAACTCAAATGAGCTCTGACCAAGTGAGCCTGTTGTAGAAGAAATGGAGGTGCAAATTTCAGGATATTCATGATTCTTCCATAGTTTTATTCCTTATATCTTTTCACAGATAAGGAAATAGGAAGTGTTTCATACCGTTAGCATTGGGTGATTTAGCTAAAATTCTGGTCGTTTTGACAAGTTCTGGTTATTTAGTTCTGATTGTTTTGACCAGATCTGGTAGAAAACAATTCAGCAATTAGTATTGCCCCAGTTTGCACACCCCATGTCTTTAGCTAAAGCCTTCAATGGTATGTGTAAACCATGGCAATATAATTGCTTTGTGCACCCATAGTTTGCACTATATTTAAACACAACTTACCAATGACAGTGACTGTTATATATTTTTGCTTTAGGAGACCAAACTTCTCCACCATTGCCCTGAACGTGTATAATCCAGCATCATTTCTGTCCACATTCTTTATTCTCAGACCTCTTTCCTCTGGGATGTATTTGTCATCTGATAGGATAGAATAGTGATGACAAATGACATATATAGTTAAGGCTAAATTCAGACTGTTGTATAGACTTTGAAACAGTAATGTATTAATGTATTCAATGTATGTGTTTTCATTCCTAGTATAAGACTGCTGTTTGTATTTCACCTCTCTATTCATTTCCAATGTATAGTCAGAAGACCAAGCACAGTGATATAAATGAATGGAAGTGAAGGTGTTGGAATATTTACATTTTATAAACAAATCTTGTTCACATTAGTTTGACCTATATTCTTGTGAAGATCTTAAATGGATACCTCCAGTTATTCTGCGACCATGTTTTCTCCATGAGATTGTGGGCTGTGGTGAACTAGTAGCCATACATGTTAAAAACCCATCTGTCCCAGCCTCAAGGGTCTGATCTTTTGGGCAATCCTCAATCTCGATATCCTCTGTAAATAAAAAAGGAACAGCAATTCTTCTTTATAGGATAAACATGAAGATAAAAGACTCAATTTCAAGTGTATACAAGAATAAAAGAGTGTTTTTCTAACAGGAATATTGAACTGATAATAGGCTTTCAATGAACAATTTTTGTAAATATCTATAGGATATTGATCTGATAATAGGCTTTCACAAACAAATTTTGTAAACATCTATAGGATATTGGTGGCACTGCCCTCCGACCCCCCAGTTTCTTTACATCTTTTCTATATTGCAAGTTTTTTTATACATTGCTCCATGATAAATTGCCAACAAAGCTGGTTCACTGACTGTGTATTCAGGCAAGCACATTCTGCAACCATACTTTTTTGGTCTGTCTGTAACCCACCCTATTTTTATGTAGCAGTTACATTATTTAAAGTCAGGTTGAGACTCTATGACAAAGTGTTAAAATTACATCAGGTCTCAAATTCACCAAGACATAATTTTGGTGAATTTGAGACCTGACTAATACAGAATGTTAATATAATGTTACTTTTATGCGTAATAATGTCACTAAAATTTTGCAATAACCACTGCACGAAAAAAAGACCGTTTAAGACCTTTAAATTTCTGTAAATGGAGCCATTGAGGTGTTCTAAAGGTAATGGAAAGGTTACCTTTACAAGACCTTTCCAAAACTTTTTCAGGTGACCTTTAACAATTCATCAAAGATCTTGCAAAGGTATTGGAAAGGTGACATTTATCCATAGTCATAGTCATATTTTCACTTGGGCTGGAACAACATGTACATATATATGTGAAGCCTTTTAAACAATACAAAAAAGAATGTTACTGCAACTTAGAATAACATTACATTCTTTCCTTGGTGAGACTTCACTCCACCATCCCATTGCCTGCTGAGGCGATACTGTGTAGAGATTATCAAACTCACCAAATACCATGACATTCTTGGTTACTGTAACTTTGGCCCCTTCAACCTCAGCAGTACATGTGTACTCTCCAACATCCTCCTCAGTCAGGGACTGGATGTGTAATGCACTTTGGTTTGGCTCTAGTTCTACAAATATCCTGGAAACAACATAGTCACCCAAACCAACAGTGTATTGAATTGATTAAATTAGTAACAATAGAAATAAATATAAGTAAGAAATAGAACATGATACATTCTTCATTAAGCTAGTGATAAAGCAATATCTTAATATTTTGCAAACGTCTTTATAACATTTATATGCAGGGAAGCCTATCTCATATTTTTTTATAAAGGGCCTAGATTTTACTTACTGGTCAAAAATGACTAAAAACAGGAAACTTTTCAAATTTGTTTTGCAAAATGATTGTCTATTTTCATGAAATAATAACCAGGACCCATATCAAAATGTTGAAATACTCTTTCCTCTATATCTCATTAACTGTTGACAACCTGTAATGCCCTAGGGTTGGTTAGTTGGCTATTGGTTTCTTTATTGTTATAAAAAATAGTGTCATAAAGAATAGTGACATTTCTATTGATAAAACTGGTAAGATTTTCATGAAAGACTTACCTGTCTCTGAGTATGCTCACTGTTTGCATGTTAGGGTCTAACCATTCGATATTAGCTCTTTCCCCTGCCCTGAGCCCGATAGCTGAGCATTGCACGTACACATCAGAGCCCAATGGGTAATACGCAACGCTTTGGGCTGGGCTGATTTTCAAATCGAATGACCTGTTACCAAGTGAGCCTGTTGTAGGAGAAATGGAGGAGCAAGGTTATTCATGATTCTTTTATAGTTTTTTTTCTTATATCTTATCATAAATAAGGAAAAAGGGAGTGTTTAAGACCTGTTAGCATTGAGCGATTTAGCTAAAATTCTGGTTGTTTCGACAAGTTCTGATTCTTTAGTTCTGATCGTTTTGACCAGATCTGGTCGAAAACAACTAAAAACAGTGTTCCTACATGTGATCTGATCGAAAAAGATAATTAATCACTTGCCAAATATCTGAAAATGTTAGATATTGGTAGCTGGTAATCTCCTAATCAACCAGAATCTTAGTTGCATTGCTTAGTGGGTTCCCCCCTTAACCCTTTCAACCCCATTGTGGCTGGAATTGCTCATGGGTGTACTCCTGAATATGCAGCTGCCTGTTATTCTGATATTTTGTAAGCTATTGACATACTTGTGAAAAACATCCACTTGAAGAGAATTAACTTACACATTGCATGATATATGTATGGAAGAACAGCATATTATGTATCATGTTATAAGTAATATATATCATATATCTTAATATGTATTTCAAGAAACCTTATCGATCAGTTAATGACAATTTTGTTAATGAATTGTTTTTGAAATTATCTGGGCTATAGAATAATTTATCTGTCTGCTGAATAGGATTTAAAGGGTTTCATGATAGTGAATTTGGGCCTAATTTGTATAATTTCAGAATGGTAGGGAAGATATATTCTTCCTAGGGAACCCCTAACTTAGGTCAGTCATAGTTGGAACTCCCACCCTGGATCCCCATGAGGGCAGAAAAATGGGATCATAAGTCATAACAAATATCACCATAATAAGGCAAAATTATCTGAGAAAACCTGATCAATTATCTTAAACAGTTCTGAAATAACCCCTTTTCTCAGATCCAGCATACTTACCTTGTATTTGTCCGTAAGTGAGAATTCCAAATAAAAGCAGCATAAACTGTTCCATACTGATGCTGCTCTTGCTACTGATACGACTATGTGTGAATTGTCACTACTGAGACTATATATATATAATATAGAACCCACCCGGTCACCAACACAATTCATTACACTGTTATTACCAGGTCAGGTTACTTTGGCATTTCCAACTCCATTCCTCTGTTTTCTGTGTCATCATGATGGTGTGCTATCATCATCATAGTCATCCCAACCTTTGGCAAACTATTACACTGGAACAGTAGTTTTTATACAATGGCGAGCAATCCATGGACATGTTATTTACAAACCACCAAACAATTTTCTTTCCATGTATTTTTCATATGCTTGAAAAACTTATTTTCTGGTTAAAATTCCCAGCCCCTGGTTTAAAATAGTTCATTGAAAGTAATTATTCACACAATTTAATTAAACAAACCTTAATTGGCAAGCCTTCATACCATACTAATAATAATGATATAACTATATATACATATACAATTACCTTGCTCCCATCTTTACTAATGTTCATCATATATACATGTCATTATGCACAGTCCATCTAGACTATCGTGGTATACATTTTACAGCATCGACTGCCACTATATATATATATATATATATATATATATATATATAGTGGAAGTCGATGCTGTAAAATCTTGATATTGACCAAAGCATACCCGGGGTATACCTACAAAATGAAAAAATAGTAATGATAACAATTCCCCATTCAACGATCACTTAAAACCATATTGTATTTCTAGTTGTCCACAACCACTGACAAAACAATACTTCATTTACAGAACACAAACATACATGATGTCATTTAGTATGTAGGAGGGACAATTATCATATTAGTTTAATTTTGTGTAAAACATACACATATGTGACCCCACACCACTAAATGAGGCATAAGTCTCTGTGTAAGGTTCTGAGAAAATAGGATAACACGGGAAAAATGTCAAAAAGTCAAAAAATGAGTTTTCTCCAAAATTCAATTGAAAAACACCTCAACAATTTTGTTAACTA
The DNA here is from genome assembly GCA_936440205.1 of Lepidonotus clava. Classification (NCBI taxonomy): domain Eukaryota; kingdom Metazoa; phylum Annelida; class Polychaeta; order Phyllodocida; family Polynoidae; genus Lepidonotus; species Lepidonotus clava. The sequence continues at coordinate 17,734,561 of OW387146.1, forward strand.
AGAAATGTAAAGGAATAATTGATTTTACATGCCAATTACACAGGGTTTCCTGATTGTTATGATTGTGGTCTATAGGGATTTGTATTGCCATGCGTTTGAGTCCAATTTTGAAGGCCATTTTTCTCCAATTAGCTTTTTTGTGTTGCCATGTTCTTCAAACAATCATAACTCGAGTTCTATAAATGATAGAAACATAATTCTTTCACCATTATAAAGGTAATGTCATCTCCTCCAAGGATCTGCCAAAAGTTCAAAAACTCATGTCTGCGACTTATGCCTCATTATGTGGTGGGGGGTCACATATATTGTTTTACAAGACCCCAATTGATTCAAATGACACGTACTTCCCCTGCTACAGAATTGATACTATTCCTCCAGGTTCTATGGGTAGAATGGTTTTCTGGCACTTATGACAGCAATAGTTCACCTCTTATAGTATTTCATTTTAAGTAACCTGATGTCATAATAAATATTCTGAAATATGACATACCAAAAGTGGAATATCAGGAACACCGACGATTGCACAAACTTATTTTTTTGTAGAAAACAACACATAGATGTCCCAGTTTTCCTTCTGATAAGTCTGATTTCAAAACTTGATTTGAGCTCAATTTGAGTTTAGATCACACATTATTTTATTATTATCATCATTATTATTATTATTGAACCACATTCATTCAATTTGACAATGATCTTCCATGTAGGTAGTAAGAGATGGATTTAGGACCATAATTATTTACAGGAATTACAAAAAACACAATTCAAATACTTATACAATTATCTGCTGTTGAACAATCAGCTATATTAACTCCGTAAAATGGAGACTGAAAAGAAGTGCTATAATTATATTAATCCCTCTTCATTAGTCAGGTTTGGTGACCTGGATGTTAGTACTATGACATATAAGTGTCATGTACATGACATATAATATTCAAGCTTGTACTTTGACAATATGGGTCAAGTACAGTAACTATGTCATGCATCCATATATTCGAGTTTATACAATGACAACAAGAGTCTGTCAGTTCACCTCAATGATTATGCAGGCACCATGTAAGAAATCAGTTTCTATACAAGGAATAAATACAGTGACAAAAATGAAAGGCTTACCATCAGGACCACTAAGAAATATATAGAGATCAAGTCTTGTACAATGACCAATCAGAGGCATGTTTGAGATTAAACATATTCTCTTAATATGGTAATCATAACACTTGGTTCCATGAACATTAAGATGGTCTATAAAACTGGGAGCTTGTTTGAGATTAAACAATTTCCTTAAAATAACATTATTTCAACCAATTCTGTTGGGATATAACTCAGGTGACACGTTTAAGATTAAACAGTCTCCTTATATATTGTATAATAAACACCTATAATGAGATATTGTATATCCTAACATAACTCTAATGATGTAGGGATACATTGGGGAAATAGACATAGATACAGATTCACACAAATTAACTCATGCCTGGCAGATGTATTTACACATCAATTTCATCAACATGGAGATATTCAAGTTGCATCTATACTAATGTATATTAGAAATTAGCCACTCTTTAGCTTGGATTTTAAATGTGGGCAAATTGGATATTTCTTTAATGTTTACTGGAAGCATACTCCAAAGGGAAGCTCCCTTATAGTAGGGACTTTTTCTGTAAATTTCAAGTTGTGCCACATTATGTAATTCGCTAACAGAAATATCCCTCAATTATGTTGGTTACATCATTATTATAGAAATTAAATAGATTTGGCCCACAGATAGAACCTTGTGGAACACCACAACCGATGATTCTAGGGGTAGATAGAGTATTATTAAAACGAGTCATAATTTTCCTGTTACCCAGATAAATGGATAACCATTTACGCAGCTTCCTGTTAAGTCCCACATATGCTAACTTGCTAAGTAGTCTTGAGTGATCAACAGAGTCAAATGCCTTGGCTAGATCTACATAGATAGCAGTTACATACTTCCTATTGTTCATGGCCTCTGTTATATATTTAGTGAATTCCGTTATTGCATGCACAGTTGATAAATTTTTCCGAAATCCATATTGACGCGAACTCAATAGGTGATTTTCATCTAGAAAATTCACAAACAATTTATTACAAAATTTCTCCAGAAGCTTACCAGGAAAAGGCGTTATTGAAATTGGACGCCAATTATTTGTATCAGAGAGATCACCTGATTTTGGGATTGGTGTAACAAATGAGGTCTTCCATGTGTTAGGAAAACAACGGTAGTTAAAGAGAAGTTGAATACATGTGTTAACTGCATAGGGATAATACCAAAGACATCCTTTAATATGAAAGTTGGTATGTCTACAAAACCAGAGCTTTTGTTTATATCTATGTCTGAGATCAGCATTGTAACCTCATTCAAGGTGATAACAATATCATCATCTGTTATCACATATGCAGGATTATTACCAATACTACCTGATAAATCACCTATTATGTCCTCACTACTCGGAGTGCAAGTATTTTTCAGACGACTGCCTATTTCTGAGAAAAAATTATTAAGTGTGGCTGCATTTGCTTCATCAGTAGTCTGATATGCCTCATCTTCCTGATTAGAATCATCTGACCTAATATGGACGGTTGAAAAACTGTTCTTATTTTTCCCAATTAAATGTTGGATTTCTCGCCAAAATTTCTTGGAATCGCCATGATTTTCCTCTTTACTTTGTCTAATATATTCCCCTTTTGCAGTTTCAATACGATGATTTACACACCTCTTCAGGTAATGAGCATGCCTCCAGTCATCGTCATGGCCAGTCAATCTGGCATTCCGAAAAGCTATTTTCCGCTCATTAATAAGTTCAAGGATCTCTTGGGTTATCCATAATTCATTACGTTCCCTAACTCTTATTATCTTCCAGGGACACATTATATCTAAATGTTTCAAGATGGCCTTAAAGATGAAATCCCACTTCAGGTCGACAGTATTTGAATTATAAAAATCATCCCAGGATTCATCCAATATAAGTTCTTGGAGAATTTCCTTTGAATAATTTTTATAGGTTCTTCCTTTAATCTTAGTAAATACTTTATCTTCTCTGGTTTTCTTCTTAATTGCAAAGATAGGTGAATGGTCACTTAGTTGGTCAGTCAAGATACCACTCTGATCAGCATATGTGCAATTCGTGAAGATGTGGTCAATACAACTTTTTGTCTTATTATTTAATCTAGTAGGGCCTCGAATCAATTGTCTCAACCCAAACTCTCTAGACAGGGTGATTAGCCTTTCAGCATGCACACATCTGTTTTTCAGGATGTCTATGTTTAAATCCCCCATAATCAAAATTTCCCTATTTATATTTTCGATACTATCCAATAGGCGACAGAATTCTGCAAAAAAATCATCTAGGTCACCAGATGGTGGCCGATAGATAACAAATAATGTCATATGCTTATATGTTTTAGGGAAGTTGAAATCTAATATCAACACTTCAATCGATGGTGTGATGCAACTCAGCCTTGATTTGTTAACGTACAGAGCATGTTTTTGATTTACATAACATACAATACCACCACTGCGCTTTTTAGAAACATTATTCACATGTCCTTCTTCTCTGTCAATTCTGAATAAGCACTGCTAGTAATTCGTCACTATAGAGTCCATATAACCAAGACTCAGTAAAGGCAAATATGTCAATACCATTAGCAATATGTCTTATCTGATTTAGTTTTGGATAGATACTACAGATGTTGATATGCACCAGGGTTAAACCCTTATGTTTACTGATTGTATCAAAACTCTCCTGAATTATGCACATATTTGATTGTATTTTCTTTATTACTACTTTTTGTGACGAGTTTCTTAGACAGTAAAATCAGGACACTTCTAAAGTATATAAGAGAATAATATCGACAAGCAGCTGAAATAATAACTAAGTGAATAGGTAATACACATCCAAGTGGATTACCTATTGAAATGATATAATGTGAAACATGCTTCACATCATGCATTCCATGGCCAATAGCCGTGCACATGTCCAACATAGTATATATTTGACCAGTGTGATTAGTGGGGGCTCTTGGTCATACAAACAAAAAAAACAAACAAACAAAAAAACAAAAAAACAAAAAAACAAAAGAAAAAACAAACAAACAACAAATTGCAGCTACGATTAAGTTACATATTCCATATGTCATAATATAAAAGACCAAAAAGAATTTTAAAAAAACAAAAAAACAACATCTACAACAAGGTAACACTGAGATTAGTGTTATCTAGTTGCATATAGCAATATTCTAATGGTTATTATTATTATATTAATGGCTGCTGGAGCAGTTACATTGTTAATGCAATGTCATAGGCTTGCTGTGCTGCGGGCCTAATAAGAGAGTGGTATATGTGGCCTATAATGGAAACATACCACACCACATTGTTACCAATGATACAAGGGTTACAGAATCATGAAGAAGGTATTTTCAAGTTTAGAAATCAAAACCATCGACTAGGTATTCCCAAAAACAAAAACGAAAAGAACAATAGATGCATCTTCAAGAATACAAGAATCTGAACTGGTTTCTTAGCTCACTAAAAAAATCCATGATGCAGTAATTTTAGAAAATGTCAGTAGGTATTTTAAATAGGCTCTGTGCTCCATGAATTTGGTTGCTGCAAAAGTGCCAAAATGAGGTTAGGTTAATATCTGGAACAATTTCTCAAAATTTTCAGGGTCAACCTACCCTGAAATTTTGATACTTTATGTCCCCAAAGAGGCCAAAATAGGTTTCTGAGTCACTTACATTTGCTGCAATATTCTTAATATTTTCCTCAAGATCTGTTATACTAAATCATACAGGAAAATGCTTAGTTCCATGAGACTCTCAGCCTGCATGGGAAAACTGTGCTGAAAGGGTTGCTCTCGTAGAGGTTGTTATTGGATTTAACATTTAACAGTTTAGATTTAGCACAGCTTTCACAACAATGGCATCACCACTGAGATGATTGTAGTCTATGCAAAATTTTGACAGAATATAGTACTAACAGAATCAACCAGTTTATAATTATGCAATGTGTAAAAATTAGCAAATTTGTGTACATATGTCTTATTTAGACAATGCAAATCCGGAAAAGAATAACAAATACAAAGCAGGTGCAAAACAACGGATTCCCATTGCACCCACAGATCTAGCTAGGGGGCAGTTCACACAGTTTGCGCATTCTATTCATGTGCCATTCCCACACAAAGTACTTTCTGTAGCGCCTGGTTGTGTGATACACAGCTTGTTACCACCTGGGTTCATAATGGCATGCTTAAACTCTTAACTACTAAATGGGTATCACCCAAGGTATAATAAGATAATATACAATAAGGGTTAGTCATTTTTAATCTACCACAGACAGTATTGATAAGTCTAGGCAATATAAGTGACAGTTTCTGGGATTTCCAGCCTCATGGAAATGCCTATTCATGGCTCTAAAACCTTTATTTAGCTTAGAAATCATAAAAATAAGAAAAATAAGGTAAATTCATGCTATAAATGAAATTTTTCATAGTTTTCATTACTGGTGAAAAAATTTGAAATTTTTGGATTTTGTTGTCATGGTAACCGGAATGTTGATAGAACGTCCAAACCCGCCAATACAACTGCTATTCAAATGAGGGTTTCCATGGTAACATGGTTGCCGAGTAGACGAGACGTGCTGAGAAAACGCTCCCCGTAGGAACCTATTTACAGAAGTACCATTAACCGAGGGCTGTATTCAAAGTAATTCACCGACATAAGAACACTTCCAAGAACATATTTGGAACTATTCTAGCTGTAAAGGTATTACATTTACTGAATTATACAGTGAAATATTGTCGGGCTGAAAACTTGGATACGACCGCGCGATGGCGGACCCGGATGACAAGGTAAACACTACAGATCACGATGTAAACACGAATGGCGGCCTGACACCCGCGGAGGCACAGAAGAGAAAAAAACCAGAAGGCACGCCAGAGAAGTCGCCGATATCTAAGAAAAATAAGGCGGAAGAAGGGGAAGAGATCAGTGAGTATGAAGATGCGTATGAAGAAGACGCATATGACGAAGACTTGGACAACAGTTTTGATTCTGATTGCCCACTTAGCGAATACTCGCAGAAAATAACAAAGAAAAAAGAAAAGGAAAAGGATATGAGGCGGCAACTATGGGAACAGTCCCTTGAAGCATCAAAGAAAGATGAGGATATGTTCACGCTATTAAAATCTATAAAAGCAGCAATGGTGACCAAGGCACATCTTAATACACGTATTGACACGATGCAGAATACCATGGCAACAAAGACAGACTTACAAAATATTCGTGACGACCTAGTACAATATGAAAAAAAGGCAGAAGATGTTCATCAAAAAGTAATAAAACTACAGAGTGAACAAATTGAAGACTCAAAGAAAAGGGAACGTATGGAAAAGGAAATAGAAGAGCTACGAAAAAAGGTAGAGGACTTGGAAATGAAGAATGCCACTGAACTTAAGACCCATGATGAACAATTAAGGAAGGAATTACGCTTAATGGAGGCAGAATTGAAGAAGGGAATAGAAGAAGACACTAAAACAACCGGATCGTACCTAGCCAGCAGGGAGGAGAAGAAACAATGGGCGGCACCATCAGCAGAAAGATGTCCCGAACGCTCGCTAATTATTGACGGGCTGCACCAAAGTAACCGTATTTCTGAGGAGGAGCTGATTATAGCATTAGGAAAGGAGATGGGTGTGGAACTGAAGAAAAATGACATTGCTGTTCTTCAATGGTTAGGCAATTCCAGGAAAAAACCACTAGCTATCACCTTCGTAACCCAGTTTACAATGAGAGAATTTTTTAAATCAAGATCTAAATTAAAACAAAGTAAAAAATTTTCTGAAGTATGGGTCAATATCTATGAATCGAGGGAAATTAGAGAAGGAAGGGGACAAATGAGGGATATTGCTAAACAAGCGTCTAAAATGGGTGTAAAAGTTGACTTGAAACCATACAGCATATGTCTAGACGGGATCGAATTCCCAATCTGTGACATTAAATTTATACCGAGTAAATATAAAGTGGCAAGGACAAAGACAGTCCCTATGAATGTAGAATTGCCAGAACAAGCCAGTATTGATAGTATTGACATTGACAGTGCAGAAGACCTACTGCAGGATGAAAAAATGGACACTACTGCTGAAAAACCCCAAAAGCCTGACATAATGGAACAGTATACGAAAGAGTTAACTGAAGAAGAAGAGAAGGAAGCGCAGATAATTCCCCCAAAGACTTACCACCACGATCCACAATTAGTACATGCTTTGTCATCGAAATTCACCATCCATACCAATAGCGGTATGGCATTCTGTAGCAAAAATAGCTTTTTGAGTAACTTTTATATGGCAAATGTTAAATTTAATGGCATTTTGTATATTAGCAGTGAACAAGCGTTTCAACATGTAAAGGCCCTGGTCTGTAAAGAGAATGTTATTGCGGATAAGATAATGCGCACGACAAATCCTAAGGAGATTAAATCTCTGGGTAACAAAATTCCATACAATGCGCTCTGGGAAACAATTAAATTACAACGAATGAAAGAAATTTTAAGATGTAAATTTACACAAAACCCTGAGCTAGCAGAAAAACTAATGGACACCTATCCTTATCCACTGGTAGAGGCAACGGTCAGTATGTATTGGGCTTCGGGGGTTAACCTGAACGATGAAAAGCTACAAACGAGAAGCTGGACGGGCAAAAACATGTTAGGTGTATGTCTAATGGAGCTTAGAGAAGATTTATTAAGAGAGAAAAAATCTAAAAAATTGTCTACGGCTAAAAAATAATTTCAAGGATGATACTAGTTTGAAAGAATTAATGTAGAATAGAAGAAATACGATTGAATAGAAGAAATACGATTGAGATTGAAATATGTATACACTTGCAGAACTAGGAAAGACACGAGCTATGTGTTACGTGGACAATTGTATAGGTAACAGCTGATTGATTGTTGACCGGGTGAGGTATTTATATATGTAGGCCACTCGGTCAAAGTGGAACGGACGTACAAGAGAGATATTTATAGTATAACTATATATATATAGGGAGTGTTGTTGAATTAACTGTAATGGTACAAGGTTATATGATATCAATACGTACGGACATACACATGTTTACCAAACGACAGGGTGACTTAATGTTCTTCCCCGTTAGTGAGCCGATCCAGATTTTTAAATGCATCGGGCTCTCATACACTTGGTGCTATTTCATATATATAATGACATACTATGAGCATTATTTGCTTGCGGGTGTGTGCTTGTATGATATGGAATATACCTTAATTGGTCCGTCTGTATTGTGTGTAACTTTGTTTGTATATATATGTTTGATTGATTCCTGTGATGTGTTGTTAGTTAGGGATCTATCAAAGTATTGTCTGTTGATAAAATGGATGAACTAAATGATTCTTGTGATAGATTGAAAGGTTTTTCGATAATACATATAAATACTCGTAGCTATTTTGCAAAACAGGACGAAATTTTTATTAAATTTGGAGGTTATGATATTATATGTTTAAGTGAGACGTGGTTACATCTTGGTACACCTGATGCAATGCTTTTTAAACCAGGATATACACTTTTTAGACAAGATAGACTTACTCCAGTAATAGAAAAATCGAATATTGTAAAAAGGGGAGGAGGATTACTTATTTATGTTCGTAATAAGTATGCAACATATGTGAGTTGTCAAACTGAACTAGCTAAATCGGAAAAGGATATAGAATTTATAACATTAAATATGAACTATCCATTTATGAGGAAGCAACGTATAATATTGGTATATAGACCCCCGTCAGGAAACCTGAAAAATTTTGAAAAATATCTCAATGGTTTTGTACTAAATTTGGACCTTTTGAAAATTGAAATCACAGTACTTGGAGATTTTAATATTAATTATAATAGCCGGCACACCCAAGGGTTTAGAATATTGAAAACTTGGGAGAAAATGAATGGATTAAAGCAATACATACTATCCAACACACGGATGGATAAAAAATGTGCATCTCGAATAGATTTATTGTTTTCAACCATGAAATATGTTATTTATGCCAATGTAATAGATTATGCTGTGAGTGACCACCTGCCTATATGTATAATTAGGAAGAAACAGCGCGAAAAACGAAAATTTGTATATGTAACTGGACGGGACTATAGGAATTATAATCCTGAAGTGTTCAAGAATATATTATCAGAATTTGATCACCCTGAATACATGTATAAGACAAACCCTGACGAATTATGGGATGAATTGTATGGATTTATTGAAAAATCGCTCGATGAAATATGTCCTATTAAAAAACGAAGGGTTGAAGAGAATAGACCGGAATGGTTAACACCAGAGGTAAGGGAGGCAATATTTCAAAAACATAGGATTTTTCGTCTAGCTATAAAGGACAATTCAGAGGAGATTTGGAATGAATTTAGTGTATGTAGAAAATGTACGACAAAAATCATTCGAAATTCTAAATCAAAGGTTGTAAAAAACAAATTAGAACAACATAAATCGAACCCTAAAAAATTTTGGGAAGTAATCAATAATGTTTTCGGAGATATAAAAGGAAAAAGGATAGGTGATGTGAGGTTGTGCGATGATGATGGATCAGAAATGTTAGATCCTACAAATTCTTGTGATTTCCTTAATAATTATTTTAGTAATTTAGGTGATTGTATTAGGAATGATAGAATGTCGGAAAGACATTTACTAAATTCTGATTGTGAAAAATTGGAATTCCACCAGGTATCAACGAATGATGTGAAAGAAGTGATAAAAGTACTAGAGGTTAGTAAATCATCTGCCTTGGATAATATTAGTATACAGGTACTAAAAGATGCTTTTCTCACCCTAATTGTGTATGTAACGCACCTCTTTAACTGTTCACTGGGTACAGGAATTTTTCCAGGAAAATGGAAAATAGCAAAAATAATACCAATTCCGAAAAATAAAAATATTCAATATGCAAAAAATTGGAGACCAATTAACCTATTACCTTATCCGGAGAAAATTTTGGAAAAACTGGTTCATCGTCAACTAATGAGACACATATATGATAATAATCTTTTAACTGAACGGCAATATGGATTTAGACAAGGACGTGGTACCCAGGATGCAGTTAGTTATTATGTGAACTATGTGGTAGAACGGTTGAATGAAGGATTGTATTGTGGTAGTGTGTATGTCGACCTATCCAAAGCTTTTAATTGTGTAAACCACGAGTTATTAATATGTAAATTGAAAGTTTTGGGTTAGGGGACTCTGTTATTAAGTGGATGTCTTCTTATTTACAAAATCGGAAACAAAAAACTTTATTTAATAATACTATATCAGAGGAAACCGTGGTACAAAATGGCCTACCCCAAGGTACTTGTCTAGGGCCAGCCTTCTATATATTGTTTGCCAATGATTGTGTACACTATATGTCGAGTAAAATAGAAAATGTAGACCTGGTTATGTATGCAGACGATACGGTAATGACATTTACTGATGTAAATATGACTGAGGTGAACCAACGGTTAATACAAATCATACAGGTTTACAAGGATTGGTGTGTGAACAATTTGTTGAATATTAACTACGATAAAACAAAAATAATGTATTTCACTACTCAGCCAAAGTTAGATAGAATATATGAAGGTGAGAAAGATCTTGTTATCACGGATGCCTTGAAAATCGGAAAAGTCCGACAATATAATTATCTGGGAGTGACATTGGACAGTTGCCTACAATATGATGTTTTTCTAAAATCAGTTATCAAAAAGGTTTCATATAAGCTGTATTTATTTTCGAAAATAAGGTATATGTTGACCTATCAAGCTGCATTATTAGTGTACAAATTAAACAAACGATTTTACCCTTTTTTGACTATCTTGATATACTCATGGACAGTGGTGGGAAATTGTATATCGACAGGTTACAAGCATTGCAGTTTAGAGGCCTGAAAATTGTACATAATTATAAATATAATGGCAAAATTATAAGCTCAGATGATGAATTATATATTCATAAAGATTGTGGAATTGAAATGTTACGTATAAGGAGATTGCGACGAGTACTGTTGACAATCTTTAATATGTTACAAAGTGATGCTAAAATTGATGAGCCAAAAAAGATTTACTTACGGAGTGATAAAGGAACAAAATTGAAAATGGATAAACCATTACTTGAGGTGTATAAGAAAAGTGTACGATACAGAGGATTCTCTTATTGGAAAATATTACCTTACCATATTCAAAATGTAAAATCTAAAAAGGATTTGAATTCCCTTTTAACAACAGATCTTTTGTTGGATGTATATAATAGACATGAACGACTGAACGTCAAATGATATAATCGTTTAAAGTTGATATTAAGACTATTACAATTGTAAATACATTGTATCTGTGTAAACAGATTTTTGTCATCATGAAAATCGCATATCTATGTGATGAGGACTAAATAAACAAACAAAAAAACAAAAAAAAAACCATGGAACAAAATTAAGTTTTCAAAATTTGAAATTCTGAATCAAGGGACTGCTTGGCTATATTAAGCCAAAAGCAGATTCTGAATATCTTGAATAGAAAAGAAATGGCAGCAAATTTCCTGAAATCATATTTGGGATTTCAATTTTTGGCATAGATTATATATAAGTTATAATTTTACAAATACCAAAGACTGGTTTATTTTAGCATATTTAGCATATCCGACCTTTGTGTCTTCAAATTAACATAACTTTTTTTCTAATAAGAATATTTACCTAATTTTTTCAGCATTAGATTCCCCAAGACACCTTCTTAATTTGATATTTCAGACCATAAGACTGCTTTTCGCAGAGGATTTCACAATTAAGATGAGAAATCAACTGTCTCAAAGAAGGACTTGATACTTCTTTATTCAAATGCATTATACTGTTGACTAACACCAGATTTACACTGGTTGCAGGACTTATTATAACTATGGCAATGTATTGGAACGTTTCCAACTTTGTATCATATCACTTAAGGGGATGAGTGCCACACCTGGTATCATGATTACAGCTCCAACTATCTCTATCCAGTTTCTATGACCTGGCATGATAGATTGCATGAATGAATCAGGACAAAAATAAGGTCAAGGCTGTATACAAAACTAGATCTGACAGAGCCAATGTGATGAACTGAAAAGATATTACTGTAGGTGGAAACAGCAGAAAATAAAGAATATCCAGCAATGTACAAAATCTTTTGAGATCCTATGATGAAAACTACCTGTCCGAGGTACAGGGTCAATATGATTGAAGACACAAAATACAAATTTGTAAAATGGATTGTCTTCACCAATGGTTCAACTCCAAAAAGATCATAACTATTGATATTGAAACTTATACCCTGTGCCAACCCTACCAAAGAAATAAGTAAATAGCCTGTGTGAGGATTTTCAATATTTCGAAATGATTGGTCTTTTATGGAACAGGGAGCAGCAAGGGTTGAATTGATATAGCGGTGAGTTGTTTTCTCGGTCACTTTTGTTTCATGGCAATATTGAGATGATGTATCATTATAAAGGAGAGGAGGCTGGATTATTAGTAAAATACCAACTGTACAAATTATCATTGATACAGCATCCAGTTGCCTTATAGCTCTCTGATATGCAAATTTAGCATGAATGATAGCGGACAGAGTGGTGAATATTGATGATATTCCTAACATTTCAGCCAAGGGTATGTAACTAGCAGATCCATAAAAACCTGCATTTTTCACAGCATATAGCATACCCAGGCAAATGATTGGGAAAATTTTGGTAACCTCTACTTTAAGATTTGTACCCTTTATCAGTCCAAACCCCAAGTAGAGGGGTATTTGGAACACTGCTCGAAAGGCTGAAAGTTCAAAACTAGGGATGGCTCCTTGCAAAGTCTGTGCAAATGCTGCAGCAGCTATGGTTGTTATCGCACAACTAATGGCTGCTAAGTAGCCAATGATTAATTGACGAGTTGAAATGACTTTGGCAGACATTTCAAAGTTATACTCTTATCCAATGCACTTTTGCAGTTGATGCCTCCAAGTGTGGGATAAGTTTGTCCATAACAGTGTCAAATACAAGATTTCTGCCTTTTCTCATGTAATTCTGAAATAGGAAATGGTTATAGTACAATTATAAAAATTGAAACAGAAAGCAATAATGCACTGAGGTAAGAAATAACCTTGTGCATATAATTAGAATAGAATTAAGACTTAATATATCATTGAATATAATTAGAATGCTTATTGTAAAGCTGAAGTGTTTGAAGTAAGTGAAAGGTCAACAGACTGCATTAAAACAAAACGGAATGAAATTGATTATAAGATTTTTAACTATTAAAAGAATTATTAAAAGGTTTGAAATTGATAGGAAAGCTCATTGATAGCTTAAAGTAGTGTCAACAGCAGGTGAGACAATCCGAAACCCGTAATCATGGGGGAGGCGGGTCTGCCAGTGGCAGCACTGCCACTGGAATGTAAGGGTATACAAAATCAATAATAGGGAGTATAAAAGGGATAGCAGTAACCAGTATCAGGCAGAGAGCAAGATACGTTTGGATCAATACAAACCTTGGGGGTTCTGGAGTATGGTGGTTAAGACAAGCTAGTCTGTGGTGCCATCTGGTGACCAGTATAGGAATTATATTACCTTGCAGGAGGACTTGGAGTAGGTGGACTAGTGATAGGGAAAGCTGTGCCTGTTGTATTATTGGATTCTCATGGTATGAAGGACACTTGGTAGTCATTGTGATAACGTCAGAATAGCTGTAACACATTTACGCCTATCCCGTAATAAATTTTACCTCTGCAAAGCATTGGTCTGCATTTGTATCTGAACAACCAGATCAGAGACTAGCTCTATCCTTTTACTAGCAGTAATGAAACAACATCTGAAGCCAGCAGTCATGTATGAGAAGTTAACCTTTATCATCCCTACACAAAATTACATCAGAATATAAACACTTTTCTTCGATAATGTAATTTTTGTTCCAATACAATAAAGGTGAGGGTTAGAAGGTACATTTGTTCTGTATTTAGTCAAGTGAATTATCTGGATATATTAATACAAAATATATTGTAATGGGAGTCCAAGGGAGGCAGTGAATTCAAAGAGGGCTTCCTAGAGGCTAAAGCAATCTCAGAATATTTCATGGGATAAAATGGCTGCACCTTGACTTTTATTGTGACCAATGTATACTTTTAATAGTGTCAAATGATACTGTACTGTAATCGGTCCTGTTGTTGAATTGCACAAATGTACAACATGTTGTTGACTTATGCTTGATGACCATCCATTATACCCAGATCCTTACATGAACCCAATGGTCTTAAGTGACTTAACCACTAGTTCACCCAAGGATGACCCTGAATGAACTACTGTCTGGATAGGCAGTGCCAGTGCAGCTTCCATGTAGATCAGATACTCAACCTCCACCCATGAACATGTAATGAGAAGTTACAGATCATGCCACAGGTCAACCCTCAACACATGTCTTGTATATATAATTATCTCTTTTTCTAGTTACTAACTTGAGCTCCAACAACAAATATCCCGGAGACCCATGACTTCCCTCAAGACCCTGTGACATCTTGAGGCCCAGGAGTCTGAGTCACCCTTTGTTCCCAACAAAACAACAGGCTAGGCAGTTACACCCTAACAGAACAAACAACATTCTAGTAACACTGAGTTAAGATTTGACCAACAGAATGACTGCAAATATGAGAATGATAACCATGGCAAAACAGGCATATTTGTTGGGTGGTATTATTATGGATATAGACAAAAAATACAGCCTATATAGCTAATTCAGATAGTACTGTGGGGATTAAAAAAGGGGAATGATAGTGCATTTTTGCATCATCATGATAACAGTCTCCAATAACATGTACAGTTATTAAATGTTTGACTGTTGGCAACTTCACATAATGTCATCAATCATATTATGGTGCATAAACTGCCCTCTGCGGGAACATTCATGGATCTTTTTTTAAAAAATTCCAAATACATGATATATTCGCATAATCTATATTTTTGGCAATCATGAACAAAGTACAGTGCTTTATATGTCTATAGCCGAGATAAAAGTGATAACAAGGCCTTGAAAATGAATTATATTAGCCACTATTCATAGAAAAAGTTTGTATCAACACATTCATAACTCTAAACCTTTTGTCTAATATGGATCAGTATGCATATTGGAGTGTCCAGTCATACCAGAGAACGTGTCCTGTGAATTATGATCATTATGGAGGGTGATGAAAACTGAGGAATGAAAGGGGCTTTGTGGATGTGTAGGACCTCAAAAGTGCAGGTTAAAGGTCTGTCTACCTCTTACAAGTTACCAACTTTAATTTATTATTACATAAATTGGCATTTGATTCATTTCATAAGAATGTTTTGGTAATTTAGTAATTACATATAGTGATGATTAGGTTTTATTGTGTAATGCTTACATTTTGGTAAAAGTCTTCTCCTAATTCATAGTTATAGGCAACCATAGTCTTTAAGGAACACTTAGAAAGTGCACAGAGAGAATTGTACTATATGAGTTGTACTATATAGTATAATTCTTTCTGAAGTGCAGGAATGACACTCGTACTACTCTGGCTTGAATCTCCACACAACAAGTGGGATCATGAGTCAGACCGAATCTCATCACACAATATAAATTTGCATTTATGGAGGAGGGTCCCTTTGTTGCATGTCAAATTTAGGACATGCCTCTGTTGCCTGTCTTTGTCCCTTATATGTTATCTGTATCTAACCTGGCAAAGTCAAGAAAGGCCAGCTTTTGCTATGTTTTTTTGCCTCATGTTTCAGTTAAGATCCCTTATGTCATGTTGATTTTAAGAAATACCTCTGTTGTTGTGTAGAATTAAGGTGTCCACCCCATAATTATGTGAACTAGTCATCCTAACTTATAGACTCCACTTGCAATGCTACAAAACAGAATGAAGAAGGAATATTAATACAGATGAAAATAAGACAAAAAAGGGAACGTATCAAACCTTATAATTTACTTGATATCTCCCTAAATTCTAAATGTAAATGCATTCTGCACTTCTATAGGTGTAATCTTTATTGAATTGGGAGATCATTCTGAGTAATTGATTCCCAGGTTTGAAAAGAATGCCCTAAGGACAATCGTGCATAGATGGGAAAATGTTGCTGTCATAGGTGCATTTAGGTACTATAGATCTTGGACTCACTCTTTCAGATTTTATGAGATATGATATTTCTGCCCATATCTCAATCCTCAATGCCACTCCCCCTGATGTATACATTTTCCATGACACACACAGGTCAATTACATAAAAGAATATTTACCAAGAAAGTTTTAAAACTAGAAATGAGCATAATATATTATAACGAACCTTCTGCTTCAGCCAATTTTCAGGGCGGTTTGGTAAACATTGAAGCACTCACCTACATATATACATAGTTATTCGAGTGTATTTACAAAGTTACCATATGTCTTCTTTTTGATGCCTGTTATACAGTCAACTCTGTATAAAGAAGACACAGATGGAAGAATGCTCCAATCAAAACAGAGATGTGGTTTGATTAACATAGACCTTACAGGTAGAACAAAAATAAGAGTACACCATGCACTTTGATGAAAACCTAATAATTGTCTATCTTCTTTAAATTGCATTAGCTAAAACTTTTAACTAGAAAATATTTCTAGTCATCTAGTTCAGGTGTCATTTTATTTTATAATCATCGCTATATGAAATAAAAACAAAAATAACCAAAACAGGAAAATGATAATTGTACCTGCATTTTCAAGAGAAATTTGTTGCACCATGCCATACATCCATAGTTTGGGTTGAAGTATATTGTTATTCTATAAGAAAGGGAAGAATATTGATTTTCCATCTTAGACAGGTATCCAGTGGCAGATTTAGTAGGGGGTGGTACCTCAATGAAAATGGGATGTAAAATTTCCCTCACTTAGGATAATAGCCTTGTTACAATTGTGTTCTTTTTTTCTTTTACCTGTGGCTTTAAACCTGCAATACATCAGGTCAGATGGAAAAGATAGGCAGGGAAATCAGAGGGAATTGGAGTAGACTTGAGTGTAAAATAGAAAATTTGATTTCCAGAACTGGATTGTATACAAATTCTAATTGGAGTTGTTGAAACCTCAATGGTGATGTTCTAAGTAAAAAGGTCAGAATGTGACATTATATTAGGGGGAAATTTTAGAGGTTATTTTAGAGCACAGTCTGCTTTACCCTACTTCGCCATGGTAACCTAAATCCTCACATTGATAAATTAAGAACTTAACAAAAATATGTTGTCCTCAGTGTTGCCTTTATTTAAACACACTGTTTTGTTAGACAATTGGAAAACAGGACAGATAAAAAGGATGTGTAAACAGTGTAGGGATTTAGGAAATACAGCTCTGAGGCCTAATCAGTTCCAGTGCTGGGCAACAGCTTATGGTTCTCAAAAAAGCAGAACTACATGCAAGAGAAAATCTTGTATATCAGTCATCAAACAATGCATTTCGACATAATCTTCAGTGCTCTACTACAAGCAGCTTCATAAGCAGTAGTGTTGATGAATTACAAAAAGAAATGTTTAACTTGAGTTTTTGTTTTTATTCCCGTCCTCATATGAAAGTTTCTATAAACAAAGTTATGAAAAGGTAATGTTGCACTACATTGTATGGATGTTTGTGTATTAGCTGTGTAATCAGTACCAGAGCTTGGCAACAGCTTGTGGTTCTGAAATAGGCAGAACTACATGCAGGAAAAAGCACATGTGTCCCTTATGCATCAACGCATTTCAAAATAATCTTCAGTGACATACTCTCAACAACTTCATCACTGTCATGAGTTTCTTATTTTGAAATTTTTCAATGGCAGATGCAATGGAATCTAGATGGAAGCATGTAATATGCTAAAACAATCTGAATAGTTGTCTAATTTTGATTTCATTGTCACTTTTCTAAATTGCCTATCATGTGCTTTGAAAATATGGTTAAATCCAAAAATCAATTCTTTACTCATTAAGCTTGGATTTCCCATGGAATGTCACATTTGATAAGAATGTATATGTACATATATACATGAGATTGAAATGGGAAATAAGAGAAAAGACCCCTTCCAAATAAATTTAATGTATTTATAGTGAAGTAATGTGAAAGAAAACAGTATTTTTAAATTTATTGGTCAAATAATGACACCTAATTTTCCAAAGCTTGAATTTTCATTGACACTCGTATCCTGCTTGACATACTTATATAACACATGTAATGGTACCCTGAGGCATAAGGAAATGCTTCTCTTCCTCATTGTCTATAATATTTTATATTGTATTTATAGGGGATGGCCAAAAGAGGTTAGGTCTCCATCGATGGGCAGGGCATGATATTGTTAATCAAATTAAAAATAATCATTTTCCACTTTTCATTATCACACAAATCACAAATTAACTCATATTTTATCTAACTTAATCTCATTAAATCATTTTTAGAAATAACTTTTATTCAGAATTTATGAATTTTCAATACCTTAGTCATAATTGTTATGATAAGCACATGGTGATCGCCAAAAATGGTCACACAACTACATCTGCAGGTGCACAAAGTGTATGTACATGAAATAATGGAAAGAACAAAATGCTATCTATCCTAACATAACTTATTTGTATCAGGTGCAATTTGCACTGCATAAATGTTGTCATTTCCCAACAACGTGACTTGAATGTATGTTTACAGACTTTGCAATTTGTAGGTATATGACAATAATATATGTATATTGTATGCTTTCATGGGGGAATAACACCACATAGATCCTCCACTTATTAGCAGTATAAACCCATTACTGAAAGAGACATGAACAGATAATTAAAGTTGGCCTGGAGCCGGCAGAAGGTGTCTGCCCTTTTTTTTTTTCTCTTTTGACCGTTTATTGGGCTAACAGAATGACCAAAAAATGTAGAAAGTGTGTGCACTGCCCCAGCCAGAAGAGGTAAACTAAACAGGCCAGTTGCCAGGTAACATCCACAGGTGAATAGCAGTAGGGGGCAGCACCCTCTCTCTATACATTCATTCATTTATATCAACATAAATAGTAAACCATTAAATTTAATTTACTATTTACATTTTGTTGCTTGTTAAGCTGCCCTAAACATTATGTCATAAAATAAATTTTATTTTATGACATAATGTTTAGGGCAGCTAAAAATGTGCCAAAAGTGTAGTCTGCAGATATAGAATGTTACCATGGAGAGGGTTAGTATCAGTGGCACATACTTTCGGTATGCGGAATAAGGCCTTTACTCACCCTTGTACCCCTCAGGGCAGGCTCATGCATCCTAGCATGGAGAGCAGGCTTGGGGGGACTAAAGCCATTAATACATTACATGACACAGGGTACACCACATGGTTAAAACATAGTTAATGATAAGATATGATAGCATAATGACATGGAATGCCTCCCCCAAGTAGACATATGGCCATGTCATGGCCATGTTGTAGTTAAGACCCACATGTCAGTGGCGTAATTAAAAGGGGGGGGGCTTTTTTCTGGGCCAATTTTAGATTTTTTAAATGTAAAACTCGCCCATAAGGTAAAAAAAAAAAATAGCGACCCCTCCCCCCCCCTTTTCAAAAACCTGGATCCGCCACTGCATGTAGTGTGTTGACCTTGACCAAATAAGTCATTTTTACCATAACAAGTCTGGGGACTAGGTATACAGTCAGGTTGGTCTGGGTTAATTTTCTTTTAAAAGACTTCATCTGCTATTAACCTATTTTCTTGGTCATGGCCCAATTCAGATTCCCCATTCGATGTAAGAACGACATATCTAACATAAGATGATTTCAGTGTCTCGGGCAACTTACCAGCATTCTACCACAGCATAGGGTAAGATTATCACGATTGCTATTCTAAATGTGACTTCATATATCAGTATGAAGTATCTGACACTATAGTTTATTGGCTCTAATTACGAAAGGCGAACGAACGAGGGCAGTAAAAGATAAGTTTATATCAATAAAACAGTTCAAACAAAGAAGACATACATGTGAACAAATAACACCATTCATTTGAAACGGACATTAGACATTTTACAGTCACGGCGTGTGAGATTACAAGCCGTAGAGTATGGGTATGAGAAATGTTCAAACAGGTTTTTAGTTATAGTAACAGAGAAATAGGGCGGGTGGGCGTGGTAAGGTAAGTCCGGTTAGTCCAGTGATCAGGGGGGTACTGGTCGCGGCCCCGGTGGCGAGGTATATATATAGGGTAAGTGACGTCACCGCCCGCCCGTAATTATAACCAATTGAACAATTAGCCTTCAATTACGAAAGGCGAACGAACGAGGGCAGTAAAAGATAAGTTTATATCAATAAAACAGTTCAAACAAAGAAGACATACATGTGAACAAATAACACCATTCATTTGAAACGGACATTAGACATTTTACAGTCACGGCGTGTGAGATTCCAAGGCTGATTTTATCGCGGTGGTGACCGGAGTAAACATGTCTACCGGTACGTAGGCGTGGACCGCACGCCCCGCCCACAGTCCGTGATCCTTGACTTGTTGAAGTGGCGCGCCCCCTTGGGCCGCCCACCTGGCCCCAGTGCGGCGAAGTGAGTGGACCGTCACTGCGGCCGCGTCCGGGTGGCCGAGGGCCAACAAGCCCTGTCTCATGAGGGCCATTAGTCCCGCCGCTGTGAGCGGTTTTCCGGCGGTAGTCAAGAATAGCGGGGATCCCGGCCCCCCGGCGGTAGCCCGCGTCGCACCAACATAGGCCGCGACCGGGCAGTAGGGAGAGCCCGGCACGCGCGCCACCGGCAGCGTATTTGCTGCCGTCGGGCCCAGGGTTTTTGTCAATCGCACCCTCACAAGCATACCATGAGGGCCGACGTGCACTTGGTCCCGGGTGAGAAGGTGCGGCGTGATCTGGGAGGTGAGGAGAAAGTTTGACTGTCTCAGAAAAGTAGTCAGTCCGAAGAGCAGGGCGGCCCGAGCTATCCGGGCGTCAGGGCCAAGCACCCAGAGATAATCACACAATAATTTGACCTCCGGAATGTCAAGACCCGGGGCGGGGGTAGGTTGGTGTCCAGACAGGCGAGTCACGCCCCGGAGGAGGTTAGCGAGGAGGGGGGAGGCAAAGGCCGAGGGGTCCCCACCGTAGCTGGTAACGAAGGTCCTAGCCCCCGATAAGTAGTTTTTTACTGAGGTCGTGTTCTTATGGGAATTTGCCAAGAGTTGTGTATATAGGAGTAAAAACGGGACCTGGGGATACAAGACATCGCACTTTGATTTTAGCATGAATGCCAGATATGCTTTTGCTTGAATGTAGTGATTCCTTGCAGTGCGGGGTGTGAACGCGGCTCGAAGAGAGTTAGTGAGCTGGGCGGTGAGTTGAACGTGGGTTTGACCTAGAGAAAGGAAGGTTACACATGATAAGGCATTTGTCTATAAGAATGTAGTGAACACATTTTTAAGAGTTATGGGAGCGACTTGGGCAAGGCATTTTTGCTGAACCAGTGACGCGGCTAGGTCGTTGGAGGCAGCACTCTTGTGTCGGCGGCTGAGAGCATCGGCCAGCACCAGGGATTCACCCGGGGCGTGGCGGACCGTTATAGTCATGTCGTGGAGGGCGGCATACAGCCAGAGCTCTCGGGCGCACGCGGCTAGGATGTAGTCGCGTGTCCTACCTGACATGATCACCTGAGCTGCTGCCATGTTGTCCGTGGTGACGACTACGTTGTGGTGGCGAGCGGTGTCCGGGACAAGGGTTTTTACCGCGACCACAATGTTGATCGCTTCTAGTTGGGAGATGTGCCTTGTCTCACGATCCCTATGGGAGAATCGGAGACTGTAGTATTGTGATGCCGAGAAACCGCCCGCTCCCTCGGGGCAGGCGTCACACTCTACGTGGAACTCGGGACGCGTGGGTGTGATGAGAAGGAGACCGTTCGAGGATGTGGCGTAATCAACGAACCACTTGACGTCGCGGCGGAGTTCACAGTCTACTTGGGTACTGCCCGTGTCCGGGGCAGCTCGCAGGGCCGCCAGGACACGAGACGTGAACTTGCGAGCCGGCAACACACATTGGCTAATGTGTACCAGCTTTCCAGCTAGGGATTGGAGCTCTTTCTTAGTAGTGCGTTTCTTGAAGAGCCACGTACGGGAAAGGCCGACGACCTCGGCCAACTTCTGCGGCGGTATTTTGACCGTCATCTCGGCCGAATCGACATCGAAGCCCAACCATTCGATCTTGTTAGACGGGAAGGTACATTTGTCGGGGGCGAGCTTGAGGCCGAGATGATCACACAGGGTCTCCAGGGTAGTGAAGGCCTTCAGGGCCGCGGAGAAGCTAGACTCGGCGCCACAAAAGTCGTCGACATAGGCGAGCGAGTGGTGTCCGGAGGCGCTCAGAAGGTGGCAGATTGCCCTTGACACCCGCTGCTGAGCCGCTCCAGATCCGCGGCACCCGAAAGACATATATCAATATACGTGTGGCCACGATGGATGACCCCCATGAGGGGATAATCAAGGGGGTCCGAGCGGAGCTGACGATACGCCCGCTCGAGATCGGCCTTCCACATGAAACACTTTGGGCCGAGAAGCTTCACTCGATCCATTAGATCGTGCACGGACGGGAGCGTGTACGTGATATCACGTCCTTGGAAAAAGTTTTTCGCGATACCTGCGTTAACACTCGCACCTTCAGGGTGGAAGAGATCTATAATCACTCGTCGTTTGTTTGTGAGAAAACCGTCTATTGCTGCAAGGTAAGCGACCGCACTGGGATGGTTTGTGGTCGTGGGCGTTGGGGGAGTCGGGGCAGTGTAAGAGGAGGGCCATCCATATTCAAGGAAAAGAACAATCTCATTATCATCGTAGTCCGCGAGGGCCTTTTTCCACGCGTGACAATTAAGATCGGAAGGAATGGGGATCTTAGCTTCAAGGTAGTTGGGGAGACCGGTTTTTCGGACAGCAGAATATATCTGCATGTGTTGAGCTGCTACGGGAAACGCCCCCAGGACGGGGTGGGGCCACAGGTTTTGGATGTACTGGGCATATTGAATAGGGTCGAGCCTAAGGGCGGGGGAATCAGGTGCAAGGTCTAGGGGGGGGAGGTCATGACCAACAGGGCTGGTTGGTGAGGGAGAGTCCACGAGTTTTCTATTAGGGGCGGGGGTGGTCAGGTTTGTACTTTCAGAGGGTGCGGAGCATGCTGAGGTTACAGTGATTGCAGAGTGTGCAGTGTGGGGGCGGGCCGAGGCAGTGGGGGGGGAGAGACGCTCGCCCCGATCACAGCCGACCGGAGGGTTCACTTCCCAAACCCCGATTGATCGGTGTTGCATTTCTTCGCAAAGTCCTTGGACTTGCAATGTTTGTAGGAATGCGGCGAAAACAGGCACTTTGCGGCTATGCAGTGAGAGCAGATATGGAGCTGCCTATATCCGTTTGTAACGTGGTCTTCCGTATGGGAGCAGTTCCCCGCCGTGAAATGACGGCAGGGGGGGCCAGGCTTCGCCGCCCGTACCTCTGGCGACATCTGGTAGTCGGCCGGTGGGACGCCCTCCTTTGGGTTGGCTGGGGGGGCGGTTGCGTTGGCCGGCCTGCGGTGCGCTTGAGAAATCTTGATGCGGAGGAGATCTAAACGATATTCGTCGGTCCACGCGAGCCTGCCCTCAGCTACCAACGCGCACACCTCCTCAGACCAGGCCCTCACGTCGGCCCAATCGTATATCATGGCGTCTTCATTTAGGAACTCGAGATGTTTAAACATAAAAGATCGGTTTGACGGGGAGGTGTCAGAGTGATTCATCAGCCGAATAAACCCCGTATTGTATTCCGCGAGAGAAAGCTCGCCTAGTGACGTTTTTGCCCGCTTTACCCCTCTACATATAAAGAAGTGGGCAGATGTTTTCTTACCGGACCCTTTTGCCATTGGGACCAGGCTCGCTGACAGCAGGTGGGCCACCCGTGTCTGCAGATCCTCGTCCTCATTGAGGCCCTGCAGCGTAGCTGGAAAGTCACGGTGTGGGCGGAAGCCTGGTCGGGCAATGAGGGGATCAACATCACTAATTTGAGAATGATAAGACGGCTGAAGAAACTGTTCATGTGGGGAATAGGGTGCTGCCTGGCTGGCGGACCTACCGCACTGTCTAGGGGGAGGGCCGGTCGGCAGTGCGGCCGACTGGTGTCGGTACCGGGCCGGGCTCCGTGCTGGGCTAGGCGCCGAGTAATACCGATGTGCGTCAGTCTGGCGTAGGGCCGGCCTTCCCCTAGGAACATAGTTAGCTGCGTCCCCCTCTGGTTGCGCTGCATCATCGGGGCACAATTTATTGGTTAAATTTGCGAGCATACTGGACATTGTACTTAGCTCTGACTTCATGGTTTGAATGTCTTTCGCGTTGTCTGCGGCAGTGTGACGCTTTTTGGCGGGAAGCGCGGCACCATGTTGGTTCATGGCGTCGGGGTCCGGCTCCACCTCGGCCGACTGTTGGGGTGGCGATGTCGGAGAAGGGGGCGGTCGTGCCCGTGTCACACGTCTGGATCCTTTGGGAGGCATCCTGTTGTTATTCCCCGTGACTTTTGTGGGGATGTGCAGAGAGTACAGAGTTGCGGAGGGTGCAGGGGGACAGAGCACGTAAGGTAATTAGCCTTCAATTACCCTTTTCGTGAAATTTAGTGAAATATACGTTTTGTAGAAAATGTTTGACTTTCCTACATGGTAAGTTTACAAAGAATAACTGACACATGTATGATATATAAAATATTACAAAAGGCTATAGTTATTAAGCAAATTTACTATTACTTTGAAACCGTAATCAGCATCAGACAATTCATTCAGCTTCATCAAAGCTTTGTACATTTCATGTGCATTAATTCAATTTGTGCAACAAATATTTACTTAAAAGAATTATTGATGATAATATCTAAAAAAACTAATAATCATTTGAGGACATGTAGCATATTTTTCTAACCAGGTTAGGGTCGGCCTGCTATTCTTACACTGATGCAGCATTGTGCAACGATGCAAGGTATGACAACGCTGATCACCATCTTGTTTACATTTCAAATTACGTGGTATAAATACTGCAACCTTATTGGTCAAAAATGCTTAAACAAAGATTTTAGAATATCTGTATGGTAAAAATATGTCTAATATTCAAATAATATCTGGATTATACTATTCTTTATTTGCATTCATTTGTTAGAATTTGGCAACCAAAATCATATTATTTATTTCAATATTCTTATATTTATTTACATCACGTGGTATAAATACTGCAATCCTATTGGTTGAAAATGCTTAAACACCGATCTAACAAAATCTGTACGATAAAATTCTTATCTTATCATCAAATATCATCTAAATTACATTATTCTTTATTTCACATATTTGTTTGAATTCGGCGATAAAAGTTAGATGATTTATTTCATTTGGAAATTAAAATGCCTGCAGTGATGCAAAATAACAATACACCTACGGTACAAGATTTAGCAACGATGCTAGATGTGCCCATGTTGCAAGTTTCAGACTTGTCCCGAACCTGCTAATAATGCTGAAGAATGCCCTGGGATTTTATTAAACAGACTGTTTCCTCACACCTTTAATTTCTAGGCTAGCTCTTCATCTGGGCTCTCCCAGTACTAGTCCTGTGGCCTACTGCACAATGACCAATTGTGAAAACAACAACTTTACCACATGTGATTAACGTCAATATTGTTATTAGTAACTTGTTACTATGAAACCTCTGTAAATCATTTTAATGGATCAAATTAAATTCATTGATTTGATTATGCTAGGACAGTTCATGTGCTGTAAGAACTACAGCATTCTCAATAGTTTTTTTCAAGGTGTGTGAAATGACCTGACAAATGTGGACAAAGAAAAGGTTTCACTGATTTGATAAAAATGGTATTGTGCAAATAGCCACTGGAATGGTTTACATTTTTAATGCCCAGTGCTGAGGTACTGTTTATTTCTGTCCAATATACTAAAAGCAATTCTAGATAACTATTCTGATTCATAATAGCACAGAAAAGCCATGGAAAAATTAAAACAATAGATGGGAGGACACTACCCCCTCAGAGAGTGAAAGGCCTTTAACTGGTTAAACTTACTACCAGAAAAATATAAACCTGTCATAAACCGATAAAGGATTTCTGAGAGGGGGGCAGTTATTCTGTCAAACCTCTCATATTCACAGGGCACTTTTTCATCTCTTCTTAGTTTGAGGCTACACTAAATAGAGGGAAGAGGGGGTTGAGCAGGACATATCTTAAGTTAATAATGCCTAGTAGATTCTAAATTGCTTTTATGGTGCTGACAACCTATACTTTCAGTTCAATATGACATTGTCTTACTATGCTAATATTTCAGGTTTATAAGGAAGAGATACAGAAATCTAAATTGAATACTGATGACACCTACAGAGTGTTGAAGGAAAAAACATGTCAATCCAAACGACACCAAGTTATCAGATGCTCATTGGCTATATATCAGGTGTTGTGTCAATTATTGGAAGTGCTGGTGCAACTGCCTTTTCACAAGTTTTGCAAGCTGCTGTACCCAACTTTGAACTCTCAGCTATAAGGGCAGTGATGCAAGTACCCCTCTACATTGGAATAGGACTAATGAGGGGTGAAGATTTTAAAATAAAGAAAACAGAAATTGTACCGATGATCTGCTTTGGCATTCTTTATATGATTTACAATGTTGGTTATTTTGGGTCTGCCAATTATCTCTCCTTAGTTGAAGTGGTTGGAATATCATCAATATCCACTTCTTTTTCTTCAATAATTTATGCTAAACTTGTATACCAGAGAAATATAACAAAACTGGACATTATATCGCTTTTCATTTGTGCATTTAGTATTGTACTGCTTATCCAACCACCTTTTCTTTTTTCAAGTTCAACTGTTCAAAGTACAAGCCAAATAAAGGTAATGACGAACACAACCTGCCCAGAGACCAATTCAACTATTATGACATTTTGTATAGTAAAACAGCAGAAGACTGTAAATCAGCCTAACTGTCAGGCAGGTTATTTGTTAGGTGTTGCTGCAGGATTAGCACAAGGAATAACTTATAATATAAATGCTTTTCAACTCTGCAAAATCAATCCTGTACCTAAGACTATGCACTTGACCAATACATACTTTGTGTTATCAGCCATACTTACAGTATATATTGAAGAACCTGTCTTTATTGTGAGTTTTGAACAACTTTTGCACATCATTGGATATTCTGTACTGTGTGCAATTGCAGGTTTTTTTAATGTCACTTCAGTACATCACATTGGGGCAGTCAGGTCCAGTTTTGTGTATAGCCTTGAAGTGATTTTAGCTTTGGGCATTCAATACATGTTAATGAAGTCCATTATGCCCGGGCACAGAAACTGGATAGAAATAGTAGGGGTAATGATATTGATACCAGGTGTTGCCCTAACACCCATCAATGACATCATCCAAAATTGGAAACAATCTAACACATTGCCTTAGGAAGAAATACATCTATCTTTCAATAATGCCATTGTAACATATATACTATGTATATATGTTTAAACATAAAAGATCGGTTTGACGGGGAGGTGTCAGAGTGATTCATCAGCCGAATAAACCCCGTATTGTATTCCGCGAGAGAAAGCTCGCCTAGTGACGTTTTTGCCCGCTTTACCCCTCTACATATAAAGAAGTGGGCAGATGTTTTCTTACCGGACCCTTTTGCCATTGGGACCAGGCTCGCTGACAGCAGGTGGGCCACCCGTGTCTGCAGATCCTCGTCCTCATTGAGGCCCTGCAGCGTAGCTGGAAAGTCACGGTGTGGGCGGAAGCCTGGTCGGGCAATGAGGGGATCAACATCACTAATTTGAGAATGATAAGACGGCTGAAGAAACTGTTCATGTGGGGAATAGGGTGCTGCCTGGCTGGCGGACCTACCGCACTGTCTAGGGGGAGGGCCGGTCGGCAGTGCGGCCGACTGGTGTCGGTACCGGGCCGGGCTCCGTGCTGGGCTAGGCGCCGAGTAATACCGATGTGCGTCAGTCTGGCGTAGGGCCGGCCTTCCCCTAGGAACATAGTTAGCTGCGTCCCCCTCTGGTTGCGCTGCATCATCGGGGCACAATTTATTGGTTAAATTTGCGAGCATACTGGACATTGTACTTAGCTCTGACTTCATGGTTTGAATGTCTTTCGCGTTGTCTGCGGCAGTGTGACGCTTTTTGGCGGGAAGCGCGGCGCCATGTTGGTTCATGGCGTCGGGGTCCGGCTCCACCTCGGCCGACTGTTGGGGTGGCGATGTCGGAGAAGGGGGCGGTCGTGCCCGTGTCACACGTCTGGATCCTTTGGGAGGCATCCTGTTGTTATTCCCCGTGACTTTTGTGGGGATGTGCAGAGAGTACAGAGTTGCGGAGGGTGCAGGGGGACAGAGCACGTAAGGTAATTAGCCTTCAATTACCCTTTTCGTGAAATTTAGTGAAATATACGTTTTGTAGAAAATGTTTGACTTTCCTACATGGTAAGTTTACAAAGAATAACTGACACATGTATGATATATAAAATATTACAAAAGGCTATAGTTATTAAGCAAATTTACTATTACTTTGAAACCGTAATCAGCATCAGACAATTCATTCAGCTTCATCAAAGCTTTGTACATTTCATGTGCATTAATTCAATTTGTGCAACAAATATTTACTTAAAAGAATTATTGATGATAATATCTAAAAAAACTAATAATCATTTGAGGACATGTAGCATATTTTTCTAACCAGGTTAGGGTCGGCCTGCTATTCTTACACTGATGCAGCATTGTGCAACGATGCAAGGTATGACAACGCTGATCACCATCTTGTTTACATTTCAAATTACGTGGTATAAATACTGCAACCTTATTGGTCAAAAATGCTTAAACAAAGATTTTAGAATATCTGTATGGTAAAAATATGTCTAATATTCAAATAATATCTGGATTATACTATTCTTTATTTGCATTCATTTGTTAGAATTTGGCAACCAAAATCATATTATTTATTTCAATATTCTTATATTTATTTACATCACGTGGTATAAATACTGCAATCCTATTGGTTGAAAATGCTTAAACACCGATCTAACAAAATCTGTACGATAAAATTCTTATCTTATCATCAAATATCATCTAAATTACATTATTCTTTATTTCACATATTTGTTTGAATTCGGCGATAAAAGTTAGATGATTTATTTCATTTGGAAATTAAAATGCCTGCAGTGATGCAAAATAACAATACACCTACGGTACAAGATTTAGCAACGATGCTAGATGTGCCCATGTTGCAAGTTTCAGACTTGTCCCGAACCTGCTAATAATGCTGAAGAATGCCCTGGGATTTTATTAAACAGACTGTTTCCTCACACCTTTAATTTCTAGGCTAGCTCTTCATCTGGGCTCTCCCAGTACTAGTCCTGTGGCCTACTGCACAATGACCAATTGTGAAAACAACAACTTTACCACATGTGATTAACGTCAATATTGTTATTAGTAACTTGTTACTATGAAACCTCTGTAAATCATTTTAATGGATCAAATTAAATTCATTGATTTGATTATGCTAGGACAGTTCATGTGCTGTAAGAACTACAGCATTCTCAATAGTTTTTTTCAAGGTGTGTGAAATGACCTGACAAATGTGGACAAAGAAAAGGTTTCACTGATTTGATAAAAATGGTATTGTGCAAATAGCCACTGGAATGGTTTACATTTTTAATGCCCAGTGCTGAGGTACTGTTTATTTCTGTCCAATATACTAAAAGCAATTCTAGATAACTATTCTGATTCATAATAGCACAGAAAAGCCATGGAAAAATTAAAACAATAGATGGGAGGACACTACCCCCTCAGAGAGTGAAAGGCCTTTAACTGGTTAAACTTACTACCAGAAAAATATAAACCTGTCATAAACCGATAAAGGATTTCTGAGAGGGGGGCAGTTATTCTGTCAAACCTCTCATATTCACAGGGCACTTTTTCATCTCTTCTTAGTTTGAGGCTACACTAAATAGAGGGAAGAGGGGGTTGAGCAGGACATATCTTAAGTTAATAATGCCTAGTAGATTCTAAATTGCTTTTATGGTGCTGACAACCTATACTTTCAGTTCAATATGACATTGTCTTACTATGCTAATATTTCAGGTTTATAAGGAAGAGATACAGAAATCTAAATTGAATACTGATGACACCTACAGAGTGTTGAAGGAAAAAACATGTCAATCCAAACGACACCAAGTTATCAGATGCTCATTGGCTATATATCAGGTGTTGTGTCAATTATTGGAAGTGCTGGTGCAACTGCCTTTTCACAAGTTTTGCAAGCTGCTGTACCCAACTTTGAACTCTCAGCTATAAGGGCAGTGATGCAAGTACCCCTCTACATTGGAATAGGACTAATGAGGGGTGAAGATTTTAAAATAAAGAAAACAGAAATTGTACCGATGATCTGCTTTGGCATTCTTTATATGATTTACAATGTTGGTTATTTTGGGTCTGCCAATTATCTCTCCTTAGTTGAAGTGGTTGGAATATCATCAATATCCACTTCTTTTTCTTCAATAATTTATGCTAAACTTGTATACCAGAGAAATATAACAAAACTGGACATTATATCGCTTTTCATTTGTGCATTTAGTATTGTACTGCTTATCCAACCACCTTTTCTTTTTTCAAGTTCAACTGTTCAAAGTACAAGCCAAATAAAGGTAATGACGAACACAACCTGCCCAGAGACCAATTCAACTATTATGACATTTTGTATAGTAAAACAGCAGAAGACTGTAAATCAGCCTAACTGTCAGGCAGGTTATTTGTTAGGTGTTGCTGCAGGATTAGCACA
This sequence comes from Lepidonotus clava, assembly GCA_936440205.1. NCBI lineage: Eukaryota > Metazoa > Annelida > Polychaeta > Phyllodocida > Polynoidae > Lepidonotus > Lepidonotus clava. Next base: position 17,765,417 of record OW387146.1, read on the forward strand.
AGGAATAACTTATAATATAAATGCTTTTCAACTCTGCAAAATCAATCCTGTACCTAAGACTATGCACTTGACCAATACATACTTTGTGTTATCAGCCATACTTACAGTATATATTGAAGAACCTGTCTTTATTGTGAGTTTTGAACAACTTTTGCACATCATTGGATATTCTGTACTGTGTGCAATTGCAGGTTTTTTTAATGTCACTTCAGTACATCACATTGGGGCAGTCAGGTCCAGTTTTGTGTATAGCCTTGAAGTGATTTTAGCTTTGGGCATTCAATACATGTTAATGAAGTCCATTATGCCCGGGCACAGAAACTGGATAGAAATAGTAGGGGTAATGATATTGATACCAGGTGTTGCCCTAACACCCATCAATGACATCATCCAAAATTGGAAACAATCTAACACATTGCCTTAGGAAGAAATACATCTATCTTTCAATAATGCCATTGTAACATATATACTATGTATATATGTTGTTGTTTTTTTCTTTTGTTACAACTATGGATGTATTAAATGCAGTAATTCCATCACTTTTGTTTTGTTTTTATAATTATCAAAATTACATTTCAAGGTTACCCCTTTTCTTCCAGATGAGAGTGGTCTTTACAACCAGCAGCAAACATATTCCACAGATTGAATTAACAGAGAGATAAACACCTTTTAGACGTTGTGCAGATGAAGTCACTGTAGCCAGAAAGGAACTGGGTGTCAACTTGGTGATCAATGTAGAACTCATGATATTAACATTTCACAAACATACAGAGCAGTTACTTTTGTTAAATGTATCTTGAACAATCATATGAAATCATACTGAACAACATTTACATTCAAATTCTAATACAGCACCAGGAAATTGAACATAATCTCGTAAAGCATTCCAAAATTCAGTACCAACATTAATGGACTAAGATCATATTTTGGAGTACAATTCTTTTGTATATAACTTGGTGCTCAGGATTACTGTTATTAGTATACTTTTCTAGGTCCATACCATCGATAGGAATAAGTATTTGGATGCATTTCAGTAAAGAAAGAATTGGCTTTATTTGTATCATTGGTAAGGGAAATTATTAGATCTGAGGTCACCTTAAGAGCAAGTTTACACCATTTTGCTTTGCACTCCATGCTCTTGATGCTCTTGATTTTAGGCTTTGCCGATCAATCCAAAATGGAGAGTGGCTTACCCCGTCTATTCTTAGATTTCCAATCAGGAACCCTGGTGCTATCTAGAGGGTTCATGCCCATAGTAAATACCATACAAGCAGGATTAGTAAAAGATAGATGTTATGCTATGGTAAAAATAAATGACATAGCTTTGGACCGGGTATGCTTTTATAATTATCTAGGAGTTGAAATTGACGCTAAAATGGATTTTGAAAAACATTTTGGAAATGTTTTGAAAATGGTATCCTACAAATTGTCAATCCTGAGAAGAATACGACCTTAATTATTATCAATCTTTAGATCTGATGTTGTTAAAATTATGCTGTGTAGTGTAATTTTTTTATGGTAATGTCTTTCTCTCTTCTTGTACTAAATCTGATCTGAAGGGCTTGCAGGTGCCATTATATTTTACATAGTTAGTGTCAGTAGGAACAAAGGAATGTAAAGATAACTATTCTGAAATGTCAACAAGGGTGGGTTGTCAACTATACAAGATTTCATACATGTCAGATTATCAGTAGACGTTGTGCAGATGACGTCATACACACCCAAAATAGGTCGGGCGCCATCTTGGTTACCAATCTACATTTGTTATAACTAACAATCATTGAGCATTTAAATCACATATTGAAGTCAAACCCATCCTATACAAACCTAAGAATCATAACATATGACAATGATTATTCATAATCTATTAATTTCAGACTATAATTTTAGCCATGTGGTTATGATCACCAAGTGGTGATCACCAAAACGTGATCACGTGACCAAGTCTGCACAAGGTCTATAGACAGGTTACTGAACATGAAAGAAAAAGAAAATGCACATGGTGAATGGCAAAGGGCTAGTCACGGTAATGAGTAGCTGGGTTGAGGCCATCATAAAAGGGAGCGGATTCGTGGAAATCATTCGACCATGGCAAGTTATGAAAGTTCAGTGCTAAGTTGGCCAGGCTGGTCATGAGCCTGACCCAGATCTTCATGTAAAGACCAAAAATATTATAGCTACACAAAGATATGAGACTCCCTACCATCGCCTATGTATATTTCGTGATGTGGACGATGGTGGCGCCGTCTAGGGACGTCCGTGCAACCCGTTACGACGCAGCCTTCATTGTTCACCTTTTCATGATGTCACTGCTCTTTGTTTATATATGACATCACGAAAAGGGGAACAATGACGGCCGCGTCGTAACCGGTTGCATGGAAGTCCCTAGACGGCGCAAACATCAAGGATATCACTCTGAAATGCAATTCGTCATTAATCTTTCCTTTGTAGAATCGTTGGTAAAGACCTACATATTTACAAATATATAATTTTGGTAATGACTCCCCTGCAAGGCCTGAATCAGGGCAGGGGTAGGCGAGGGAGCGTCAAGGTGATGTTACACTTCATGACTAGGGCTGCGGAATTTGAGCGATATGATGATTTTACAGATAAATTTGCATACCAGTGCGATATCATTGTTAGAAATTGGCCATTCAGAGCCTGTTAGATATAATGAACAAAGAATTGTATCTCTAATATGTGTCATTTTACTGTGACATCTTCATATCGCTGTTGTAGTCTTGTAGTGTATTTAAATAGGGCGGGCCTATACAGTAGTAGTAGTTATACAGGAGTTGTATTCCCTGGGCCGGCTCTCAGGTCTTCCTCATGATCAGTGTTAAGATATAGGACACTATTATCTGGTGTGATATAAGACACCCTAGGAGCATCCTTTCCATATACATACATTTTATGTATCAATTAGACTAAAGGCTATATTCCACGATGCGTTCATTCCCACTTGCATTTCTTAAATAGTGCAAGCTTACTTGCAGAAATTTATAAACATGTTGATAAATTTCCGCAAGTAAGCTTGCGTTTCCATCATTTAAAAAATGCAAGTGGGACTGAATGCATCATGGAATATAACCTATATACTTGCACTGTACTTGCGTTGCATGAACGCAAGTGCAACACATCATGGAATATACCATGCGTTCAAACCCCAGCTGCATAAATCACTTGCATCATGGAATGTTTCACTTGCATTGCAATGCAAGCTGATGATGCATGTGACCACAACGCATCGTGGAATACAGGCTTAAAGGCTATATTCCACGATGCGTTGCAGACATTTGCGTCACCACGCTGCAAATGCAACATTCAATGACGCAAGTGATGAACGCAACCGGGTTGCAGCACAAAGTATATTCCATGATGTGTTGTGGCTATATTCCACGACGTGTTTCAACGCAAGTAAAACTTGCATCATAACGCAAGTTTCCTTGCGTTGAGATACCAACATGTGCCAATGAACGCATCGTGGAATATAGCTTTAGGGGAAGTTTGATACTTAGGCATTTTATTTTTTTATAATTTTAAGTGCTAGGATAAGATGTATTTTTTATAACTGACTGTTCTATATCAAGGGTAGCATCTTGATCATCTTATTCGAGCACTTGATAAGATTATCTAATTTGAATAATGATTTAATGAGAAATGTTTCCATGATCATAAATGCTATTTTTTCCCAAGAGCTGGGCCTATAGTACGCATAAGATACTATTTTGAAATGATGCCTTAAAACATAATAATTATGAAACTATTTTAACTGCCCAAACCTTATGTCATAACTTTCACACATTTTTCTTTGAGCTTATGAATATATAGATACAACTGAGACCTGGAAAAAAATCTTTTAACTCAATAATTATATTCTATTCAAGAAATAGACTTGAAATAATAAGTAAACAATGGTTAACAGTTAGGGTTTTATTAGATTTTATTGTATTTTGTCCATATTAATGATCAGAGACACGGATGAACTAACAGCTGTCTGTAAATACCTCACAGCCGTTTATTCAGGTTATATGGTAGGTACTTGAGAGGTATCGAGGTCAGAGTATAAATAATATTGTTAACATTATCCATGAATAAAAGTTGATATATTCGTGTGGATTTCCTCGGATTGTCCATTTGTGGGTTGTCCATTCGTGGGTTGTCCATTCATGGACATTCTTCACAAGTACTCTCTATACCCCAGAAACAAGGACTTATTTAACCTCAACCCATTTAAATAAAAACATACAACTTTTGCATACCATCTGTCTTTGAATCCAGAGCCACAGCAATGCATGCAGATCCCTGGGACAGCTTTTCATATGTAAAGTACAAAAAAGGACACATTATAAACCATCATACACCAAGATTCCCTCTTCTAAAAGAATAGGGAAGAGAAAACAAAACATTTACATAAGATGTCTTCATTGTTCTCAGGGTAACACATAATATATATCCAGTAAAAACTATATTTTCAGCTAGAGCGAAAATGTCTTTCCTACAGTTATATTCACTTGATGCCTGGAGAAAGTAAAGCTTAATTCCATGAAATGTAGGCAAACTCTTTCAGAGTTAAGGCCATATTATACTACGCATTTTTTGATTCGTGTTGGGGTGTTTTAATTCGAGTTTTTGATTATGCGAATGGCAAACGTGAATCAGGATACCCAACGCAATGTGTAATATAGAAAAAAGTGGTTTGAGTTGGCATTCGCATTGGCTGACACGTTCGCGTTGGACCCAACACATGCCAAAATGCGTAGTATACATCTTTTCCATTAAGGTGGCGCCACCTAGTGGCTTCAAATCAAAACACTTTTTTAGGGATTTCCCATAGTGAAGGTAGACAGAGTGATGTGACCTAGTTACCAAATGACCCCAAAGTGGACAGACTGGGGCACTGCACAGGGTCGTGGGAAAGGTGTATAACATGCTTCACGTTGGGTCCGACATGTATTGTAATATAACCTGCACGTAAACACGGACCCAACGCATAGTATAATTTTTTTTTTTTGTATCATTCTTTATTCTGGCAAAGTATTAGTACACTGTACTAGTTTTCATTACAATACCAGAGTAGGTAGTTTTCATATATACAAACTAGTGGTTTAACATCAACAAAAGTTTCCAGTTTGCTTTGAGTATTATTTACAGTTTTAACATTTCTCGTAGGACTCTTTTCAATAGAGTCACTAAAGATGAGGTTGAGTCATTACAATTTTAACATCAAACTTATAAGGTATTACAACATATAACAAAATTACAACAAGCATATGAGTCAATACTAACAAAGAATAATTTCAGTGCAGATAAAAACATCTCTCCATCCAGATTTAGTTCAATACAAATTTCTGGGTTTTTTTGGGTATTGTACACATTTGGTATTTAATCAGTAAGAAGACTAGCCTTTTGGTTAGTTTTAAAACTATCAAAGTCAGGAATGTTTCTTACAGGGACAGGTAGTGTATTCCAATCAACCGCACCACGGTACAGTGTACATTGTTTGTATTTTTCACAATTTGGTTTCTTGGTCCGTAGTACAGGTGCATCATGTAATCTAGTATGTATAATAGGCGCAATTTTCAAATAATCTATTTGTTTATACATGTATTTCCTAAGATTAAATGTTCTCTTATCTTTTAATAAAGGAACTTTACATAATTGGTGTATTTCTAATGTGGAGAACATAGCATGATTATATAAACAGATTCTTAAACCTCTATTTTGGCTTTTTTGCAGTATTTTCAACAGATGCAGTGGAGCACCAGCATATACAATATCACCATAGTCAATTAATGGTACAATCATAGTTTTGTAGATACACAATGCGTCGACATCATTTATGTAACATCTTAACTTGTTTAATAAATAAATTTTATATGAAACCATTTTGTTACAATAATCAATATGTTTCCTAAAAGTTAATGTTGAATCAATAAATACACCCAGGTATTTATAGTAAGGTACTCGACATAATATCAGATCATCTAAATAAAGATTTAGATTCCTGATTTTCTTTACTTTGTTTTTTGTTCCATATATTACATATTTTGTCTTTGCACCATTCACAGGTAATTTATTTAAGTCACACCATTTCTTAAAATTCTGTACATCTCGCTGCATTTTAGTTGTTACATCCATAATATTAGAACCTGATATATAAATAACAGTATCATCTGCATAGAGTTTATATTCACAGTATTCAAAAAGCGACGAACAATCATTGATATAAATCAAAAATAATAGGGGTCCCAGGACCGAGCCCTGAGGCACACCACAATCAATTGATTCAGTTTTTGATACTATATTATTTACAATAGTACATTGGCGCCGATTTCTAAGATAACTTCTCATCCATCGAATAATTAGACCATTAAATCCCATTTTAATAAGTTTCTTAATTAAAATATCATGATTAACAGTATCAAATGCTTTACGTAGAGCAAAATACATAGCAATAGTTAATTCATTATTGTTGATACCAGTATAAAGAGCATCAGTAAATTTCACAATGGTATCCAGTGTAGAATGGCCTGGTCTAAAGCCCCCTTGATTTACATCTAGTAAATTATGTTCTTCTAAATGTTTATATAATGTATTGTGAATAATTTTCTCCAATAGTTTTGAAGGTAGGGGTAGCTGGGATATTGGTCTCAAGTTATTAACATCTAAACTATTTCCATCTTTTTTCAATGGAGTGACTCTAGCCATTTTCCATTCATCAGGAACAATTCCACTAGTCAAAGAAACATCAAACATTTTCAACAAATAATTCGGACAATACATAAAAATATCCTTGAGAATTCTACTAGAAATGTTCTCAATTGCAGACGATTTACATACATTTATATTCTTAACTAATCGAGTGACAAATTCTAAGTTCAACATAACATCAGGACAAATATACTGACATTGCAGACCATGATATTCCCAATTGTTATCAAATTTTTCTGCAAATTTTGATCCAATTTTAGCAAAATAATTGTTGATATAATCAGGTAGTTCTTCATTTTTAATAATGTTATTAGTTACTGGGTCCTTTAAACTGATTTTATTGTTATTCGCTTTTTTATTTGGGAAGATATTATTAATATTTCTCCAACATTTTTTGGTATCATTTTGATTATTGTTTAATTCATCTCTTATAAAATCTTTGTTCATATTTCGAATATCACGGACACAATTATTTCTCAGTCTCCTAGCTATCTGCCAGTCTTCAGTCCTGCCTGTCCTTTTAGCTTTTTTAAGGGCTCGATCTTTATCCTTAATTTTCTCAAGCATCTCGTTAGTTATCCATGGTTCGTTAGATAGTTGAACTTTAAAATTCTTAATAGGGCACATATCATCGATAATAGAACGAACATTAGTTATGAACAAATTCCAAGTAATGTTTACATCATCACTAGTATCAAATAAATCCCAATCTATTTGCGAAAGTCTGGCAAGAAATAAATCCTTATCATATTTTCGGTAAGATCTACCTCTAAAGTTAACTTTCTGCCTTTTGACTTTCATTTTTTTTCTTGTACACATCACAAGTTCATGATCACTAAGGTTAAGATCACCAACATACGACTTCGATATATGTACACAACTAGTAAGAATCAGATCAAGACAGGTGTTTTTAGTGGGTGTATATCTAGTAGGTTGCGTGATTAATTGGGTAAGACCATTGTTTTTAATATGTGATTTAAGTGATTTTGTATTTTTATCAGTTGTGTCTAACCAGTCAATATTCAAGTCTCCCATAATAAATAAGTCGTGTTTTGTTCGATCAATTCCAGTCATACGATCGTCAATTGCATCTAGGAACAGGTCTACATTGCCAGTAGGCGGCCTATATGCACATACAATAATAAAGTTTTTACAATGCTTATTTATGATCTCGATCCATAATAATTCACCATCAGCCGTTGACATATTTAGATGTTGTAGATCATGACTATTTACATCAATATCAGGTCTCGTGATGATACAAACACCACCCCCCCTTTTTGGGTTAGTACTGTTAGGTACATCGGTCCAGTTTCTATCGTGTCTAAAGATATTATATTGATTTAATTTTATTAAATCATTCGGAATTTTGTCGTGTAGCCAAGTTTCACTAAGGGCTAAAATATGCAGGTTAGGGTTGGTTTGTAAATAATTAGACAGTAAATCAATTTTATTGTATAAACTACGAATGTTTAAATGCGCACAATGAAACCCTTTGTTCCCAAATAAGCTATTCATTAGTTAAGTGAGATCTTTCTAATATTGAACTTCCACATATTTCTTGTTGTATCATGGTTAGTTTATAAATTAGTAGAGGGTCTGATATAAGGCACTCAAGGCTATCAGACATGTTCACCTTATAGCTTGTATGGAGTAGTAAGTGTTCCCAACGCACTGGTTGCCCCGCCACTATTTTTGTGAAGAAACGAAATCAAAAATCAAAAATATGTATCCTATACATTGCCTCAATATATGTGGGCAATAAATACATACATAGAGAAATATACATATTCACAGTTATAGTCATATTTATATCCCTCCATAATTGGAATGGATATATATTAATCATTAACCTCTATTTAAGAAGTATGAATAGATAGGTAACAACAAAATTATTATCCCTCCATACTTGGATTGGATCAAAGAAAAATTCACAGCAATATAGATGAAGTACAGAGTTTAAACATAATTATTATAATTATAATTGAAGTACAGTAATGACATAGGTGATCTAGGTATCCCTCCATACATGGAATGGATACAATAATCAATTGTTTATGTCAAGTCATACGAAGAATACAGTTTATATGGATATCCCTCCATACATGGATTGGACATTCATACAGTATTTAACAAAGATATAGTATTCCTTCATACGTGAATTGAATACTTATATTTATCATGATTAAGGCTATATTTTAGTCCTTCCACGTACAGTTTTTGAGTATGGAGTGGGCAAATAATTCAGCCCAGAGTTCCACTGTTTCGTCACTTGGGTGTAGGCCATCGTATAGTCGCTGAAACTTGTGACAATGTTTCTTATGGATCGTAGCATGTATAGTTTGTCCAAGGCATGGGCTCAGACAGTCAATGTCACTATTTAGAGAATTTATTGAGTGATTTAGACAATACATCGCTTCGTTGATCACGATTTGATTTTGAGTTTGGAAGTTTAAGTCCTTATTGTACTTATCCAAATGTACTCCCATGAGTTGACAGATGACAGGTCGGTAGGAATAGGAAAATAAACTATTTCTGGCATCGAAAAACTTGTCAAACATCTTGTTCACCAGGTGGCCGATGTCATCATAACAGGCCATTATCCTTCCAGAATTTTGAAGGTGTGAGAGGTTATTCACACCGCCAAAAAGATAAATATAGTCCATTTTTGAGCCATTTTCTACATACACATCCTTGGCAGCGGCCACTAGGTCATCAATTTGTGCTCCTTTTTTAACCTCGATACGGAGGTCGATTTTGATTTCTGGTGCCTTATTCTCAAGTTGTTTTGTCAGAACTCCGTGTAATTTACTCCCTCTGGAATCAGCGACTATTAAGATAGTATTGATATCCTCGTCAGTCAACATTTTGTGTTTTCACAACAGTAGATCTAAGATATCTTCGCCAGTGAGAGCTTTATCTCGGATTTCTTCTAGCATTTCACCAAACTTGTTTACGCCTGGGTTGTCGCCATGTTTAATGATTGAGATTTGCGCGATGGTCAATCCGACTCCCCACTTTTTGGATCTGGTTGCTTCGTTAATGTGCCCTTCAACTTTCTTGAGTTTCTCCAGCAGGTGTTGGTTTTGTGCGAATTTGAGTATTGCACCTTTTTTCACTATACCTTCTTCTTTGGTTTCCCAGTTCGCACCAGCACGAATTTGTTTTCCAATTCGAATCATGTCGTAGGGATTTTTGGCATCGCGCAGTTTACGCTCATTTAACTTGTCCCCGGCGAGTACTGCTTTCTGTACTAGTATATACTGCTCTGCGCAGTTATAACCAGCGGCGTTTTCCTCAATTTGGCAAGGTGCCAGGTTAGAGAGAAACGCGTGTGGGCCTTGGAAAGCAACTCCATCTTCAGTTTTGACTACTTTGGCATTTTCAAGACTAAGATCATGAGGTAGGTTAGATAATTCTTCCACTGTGTAGCGCTTATCTTCAATAATTACCGCGTTTCCCCGTTGTTGTGCTTTCAGTCCTTTGGATCTAGCAGACGCCGCAATGCAGCGTAAGTCCCTTTGTTTACTTGCCGCTTCCTCTGTCAAGTCGTCGTTTATGGAGATGTTTTTCCATTTTTGATCATCTTTGAGGGATTTAATGTTTTTGAACAGGTCCTGCTTACTTAGATTTGAGATGAATTTTACCTTTACTTCCCTAGGACGTTGCGAGTTTTTCTGGAGTGGGCCTAGTCGGTAGATGTTAGACACTGTCAATGGAGAAAGATCGACTCCCAATGTTGACAGTAGTTCTGTCACGGCTGACTTGGTCTTATAGAAAGGTCCTTCTTCAATTCCACTGATAATGATGTTGTGGCGTTTGGATTCTTCCTCAAGATTTAGAAACTTCTTACCAGTTTTTTCCACTTCAAATAGCCGTTGTCTGAGGTCCTTGTTCTCCTTCTTAAGGTCTGTGACTTCATTCATTACGGCCACAAACCTCTCATCCACTTCGTCATTTCGAGTCACAAAGTCTATTTTTACCTTGTCCAACTCCTCTCTGTAGTCTTTGATATGTGCATCGATTTTTTCAGTATTTTCCTTATTTAATTTGATTTCGTCTAGAAGATCATCCAGAGTAGTCGCCGGCATTTTTGGTTCACGTTCACGTTTGGCGTCAGTATTTGTCAATGGTTCTGAAACTTTTTCGATCTTTTCAGTTTTCTTCGTACTTCTACTTCTGGTAGACATTTCCTGTACTACAAACTGATTAGTGGTACTTCATACTTGTGGTCATCTATTCAATCAATGTATAGGTACTTAGTTCCCCATAAAAATCTCGAATAGTGACTGAGCGTCCTGCATGCGTGTGCGTCCACTTAGCCGGCCATGATTTAGGGCTTTATACTTTAAAAATAGGCTATTCCAATTTCAATAGATAACAAAAGAAAATACTGTGAGTGGTACAATTTACAATTGTGGACTCCAATTTGTACTTTTAAAGTACATCTTGTTAAAAGGTTTAGTAAATGATATTTTCAACTTTCAAGAATTGTATTGAGATTGTTTGAACAATTCGTGTTGACACTTTCTTTATCTATTTGTTCTATACCTACATCTATGGCTTTGTGCGTTGCTTGTTGTCCCAAAATCATCTGTAAACATAAATAAAAAAAACATGTAAAGAATATGAACAACCTTTATTGATGATCCTTTAATCTTTATTTCAATGCCCTTTTGCACCTGGAAATTAACATTAACACCATTAGTCTGTTTAGACCTGTTTCTTTTACAATTTCATGTCCTAAGTTTAAAGATCACAGTTTTTAATGGGAATAATATGTCATGAGTTACGAGGAATACCTTATTATATGTAATGCATTTTGGATGAGAATCATCCTTGAATTTGACATCGTATTACTGACACTTATGAACAACTCTTAAAAAAATGCTTTTGGACTGACTTACTAAACAGTGCTGCCACCTGTATTTTGTTTTCATACTGTCCAGAAAGCCTATCTGTAACATTGAATAATGATGTCCTATACAATGTGACACAATGTTAACTAAAAGTCTGTGTTAATTTTGTTTCATAACGTTGTAATGACGTTGATTTCTTACAATGTTGTAGATTTATTTTCATTTTCAAGAGCATTTTATTTGGCAACTTCATGTAAATGCATATTCTTCGAAAAGCACAGAGTACAATTTTATAAGTGAATGATGGTTTATGTTAAATGATATGGTAATGTTGTACAACGTTGTCTGAATGTTGAAGATGTGCACGGAGGTGTTGTTACATGTTGTTGTAAATGTGGCATTTGATGCCATCTGCATCTACCTATACCTACATAAAAAGTGACCCAGAATCAATATTGTATTCATCTGATGTTCACTAAAGCGCCATACCCACTAGGCAATTTTGGCTGAGTCGGCTGACTCATTGGCCCTAAAATCAGCCGATTCTACAGGGATAAGCGGCTGATTTAACGGTGACTCAGATCAAACTTGCACATTCCAATATACCATACTTACGGGCGACCTTAAGAATCGGCGGATTCTCCCAGTGGCCCATTGCCCATCGCCAGTAAAATCGCCTAGTGGGTATAGGGCTTTAGGGCAACATCTAAAGCTCCCTATTTGGCCATCACACCTAAGTGAGGACAGGAAAGTCTGGCTACAATACCGTTGTTTTTAATTACCAATCAAATAGCATCAACTGTCCCTGTGCATTATATATAATACCCTTCAGTGATATGTGAAATACATACTGTAGGTACCAGCGTAGACCTGGGGGGCGTTCCAATGTGACCCTAGGATTCACTCTTAGATCCTAAGATATGTTGGTTCCAAGGTGGTCATCTTAGTGTTATAATATCTTAAGATGTGATAGGAGGGCCAACTTAAGAGGGAAAATCAAACTAGATTTAGAGGGTTTCTTATCTTAGTAAAAGGGTTTCTTATCTTAGTACAAGGGAAGGATTACATTGGAACCAAAATATCCTAGGATCATTTTGTGACAAAATTTAAGATATGATGATTGTCATAAGATTACATTGGAACACCCCCCCTGTACAGGAGTGCAGAAAAAGCTTGCGTTTCACACTAGGAGAATCGTAAATGCTTTTCTCATATCTTAAAATTTAAGATAAGATGTTTTTTACTGTCAATGATCTTAACTCTGCATAACATAGCTAAAGACAAGAACATAAGAACATAAGTCTAAGACATAACCATGAAGAAGTCAAAAAGAATTATGATCTTAGAGTTATGACAAGTGTAAAACACCCGGAGACTACAGGAAACGAATAAACTATGGATATATAAACACTCCATCCTTATATATGTTAAAAATAACATTCACCACACACTTTTAACAATTCAATGATTATTACTTTAATCTGAATAAACATTCAAATAACATCAAAGGTGTTCAGCAACAATTATATTTTTCAAGAATATTAGTATCACAGCTGAGGAGGGACATGTTCTGTGATGCTCTAATACCATTCTGCGAAATTCCAATGGATTGTTTCCAATCATATGATTTATTTCTTAAATTTGATTATGACTCAAAGTAGGGGCTATTTCCACATCTCATTTAGGCTTTGGCTTTGGCTTTGGCTTTGGGCCTGGCTTTGGACCAGGCCTCAGAGCTGGCTCTGGACGTGGCTGAGGCTTTGCATTTGGATTTGGCTTGGGCAGAGGTTTTCGAATTGGCTTAGGCTTAGGCGGTGGTTTAGGAATTGGCTTAGGCTTAGGTGCTGATTTAGGAATTGGCTTAGACTTAGGTGGTGGTTTAGGAATTGGCTTAGACTTTGGAACGGGCTGAGATTTAGGTGCAGGCTTAATAGCTTTCGCAGCAACTGGCTTACTACTGGATTTAATGGAGACAGTTAATTTCATGAGTTCACGTTGGGCAGGGCATTGCCTCCAAATTAACTCCATAGCTCTTGGAGCCACTAAGTGAACGCTGTAGAAATTGCCATCATTTGGACACTTTCCCTTTAGTAAATGTGCTAATGTTCCACCTCCTAGTGTTACATCAAAACCATTTTGATGGATCACTTGCATCTTTATTTGCTTCATAAGGAATCCAAACCAAGCATCTTCAATGGGAAAAAAAGGAACATTTGGAGCAGCTTTCACTACGTCTTTAAGAGCAGCCATAGAAAAGAGGAATGCTGTACCAACTGCATATGGGGGATAAATTCTTCCTGGATACTCTAACTTACTTATATACCATTTCCTATCTTTATTTCTGTGAACCCTTAGATTTGATAATCTGCGTCCAATTTGCACATGCATGTGTTTGGGGCCATTAATGTCAATCCAATGAAGTATTTCTCGTATATTAATAAAGTTGTCATCGGCTGTCCTGAGTGTGAACCTTGCCTTGCTACAGTACTTGAGTGCCCATTTGTATCCGGATATCATCTTAAGTGACAAATTATAATATGCATCTTTGTAGTCTTCTTGGAGAATATCACCGTACTGTGCACTCTCATTAAATAATCTGTGTTGCTCCTCCTTTGAATAACCTACACCAAAGAGAAATACATGTCTTACATTGGCTGTATTTCCCTTAGAATGCTGAAGCCATGTGTTACGTAATGCTTGTCTACTTAAGATATCCTTGGGTATTGTTGTTACAAACACTAACAAGTCTATAGTACCATTCCCAGAGCATAGGTTTTTTGGTAGAATGATAGTAGAAAAATTAAAATTATTGCAATTTATGCATGAGTCTGGTCTTTCCTTCTTTGGAAAGACTCTTGTTGATAAAACTTTGAGATGAGCCTTTACGCTTGCATGGTTTGGGTCATCATTTACTATGTTTGACGATGGTTGAGTTTCTTTTGCAGGTGAAGGTTTACTTTGTTCTTTACTTCTTTTTGTGGAATTTGTTTTTGGGCAGGGACTTTGCTCTCTTGGACAGCGACAATCCATTTGTCCATTTGTCCATATCAGGAAAAAAAAGATGAACATGCAAGCAGCTGGAAGCAGTAAATTTCTAACAGTTTTCATAATGGAAGAGTCCTCCTTTGTTTTTTGTTCAAGGTTTCTATCCTGGGTCCCTTAGTTGTAATGTATACCAGCCATCCTGAAAAGAGATATGTCAATCATATACATATATTTATATCCATACTTATAAATATGATTTGATTTGTAGTCTTTCTAACACTTGATTAGATTTGTACAACCCACTCATACTGGATAGCACAATTTTGTCATCTTACTTTAGCATTCAATTACTTTGGCAAGTATTTTCTAGTATTATCAGAAAAACTAAACAAGCATTATAACATTTTGTGCGTGAAGAAAATACAGGGTAATCCATCACTAGAATGAATCAATCATGACTGTTTAAAGGTTAAATCAGCAAAATGTCCTTTTGAAATTTCATACCACTGAATAATATCTAAATTGCCAACAAATGGATGAACATTTGGAATGCAGCATTTATCCCTGAAAGTACCTTTGATCCTTTGAAAAAAATATTTCTTCCACTTCCTCATTACTTACTTGTATCAAGACAGATTCACAGATTGACTAAAATATTATATTTTAGTAAAGGAGACAGTTGATTATTATTCTGGAGCAATGAAGAATTTACATACTGAGGAAAAACAGAAAAAAAACTATTATTATGAAAGGAAGTATGTATTTTACATCCCCATTGTTGCCCTTCCTGACTGTGTTATGCCATTTGCATCTTGTTTCTTGTTCTTATGAGTATTGTGATGATTGTGCGCATGAAGAGATTGTCATAATTTTTCGTTTGGACAAGAGCCTGGTGGAATGATTCATGTCAAGTGGCCTCATATTACGCAACCTAGTTTATTCACCTTTAGATTTTTCAGGATTTTTTATCAACCAATCAGTAGCTTGCAAGACTTGCATGAAACATTTATATAAAGCGGGTTTGACGCATAATCCAACCAATGGCACGAAAGCTGGTCATTTTTTATATACAACACTCACCTTAAGCTATTAAATTTTATTAGCACTTGAAACCCTTAAGGCCATATTCCACTACGCGGTGGGGTGATACTTGCAGTGGGCTCAGCTACCCACCACAAGCTACTTGCGGTGAGGAAACCAACATGTTCGTTTCTGCCACCGCAAGCATTCAAAGGAAAACAATATAAAATAATTATAGAATGTAGATATGAAATCATAAAAAAGTCATAACAGTCATAATGAAATCATAAAAAATTGAAAAAAACAATGAAAACACATTAAAAAAAACAATATAAAATCACTAGCGGTGGCCCTTGCTTTTGGCCACCGTTAGTCCTATATTCCATCTTGCGGTGGGCAGATTTACTTGCGGTGGGGGCAAACACCGCTAGTGAAATGCCTGCCGCAAGCAAAATGCGGCAAAGTGGAATATGGCCTTTAGGTAATGTTAATATCCCACAGCAAGGAATTAGGATTTAACATGTATTGTTGGAAATATCTTAACACAAATAAGACAAGTGACATAAACGACACAACTGACGTAGGTGACAACTGCACTAAGTAGTGTGAAACAGAGCCAGCACCCACGGTGCACCAGGAAGTGAATCTTGTCCCCCCAAAAAAGACAAAGAAAGATGACATGGAACCAAAAACATTATGGCTACACCAAGATATGTAACTCTGACCATCACCTATGTGTTTTTTTATGGATTGATGTAGATAGAAGTGCCCCCTCTATGCAAACCATTATAACATATTTGTTTAGCAATTTTTGTGACGTCATCTGCAGTTTACTTTTCAAAAAAGGATTAAGAGAGGCAGACAGTTATCTTATTTGTATCTGGTAGCATGGACTCTTAAAGGGGACAACAGTTTCGATAACGTAACAACAAAACTTCAGGAATTACTAATCATTGCTTGTTAAAATGTCATTGATTGAACTGTATGTGCACACTGAAGTCATGTATGCCAGAAAGGATGACTAGCAGGAGCAGTATGTTTGGCAATAGAATATTCTGCAGTAGCCCCATCTTGAAAAAGGGCAAAGCATCACAGTATTTGAGAAATCGAACCAATAACAACAAAAATTTTAAAGAACCTGTGAAACACAAGAAATAATTGTACTTGTTACTTGGTATATAAATACTTATATATATACTTATATATATGAGCCTTATGACACAGCTTTTATTCAAATTCATGTATATATATATATATATATACATATATATATATATATATATATAAATCAAAAAATCAGTTTTGTTTAAAAAGGATAGGGTGGTCTTAGATTGTGTGAGAATAATTTATCCGACATTACACTAAATCAGGCCTAGGCCCACCCTCACACATTGTTCCACACCAACACTTGGCATCCATGGGATCCAAGTTGTTATTAGACATGACCCTCCACCCATTCATCCCAAGGTTGCACAGTTGCAATTGATAAAAACAAGTCAAATGTCCATTATAGACCTTTATATATCATATTGATCATTGGTACAAGCATTTTTGGCAAACAAATCAAGTTGTTCATGTTATCAAAGCCACTAAACTGAATCACAAAACATACAAAAGCAAATCTATCAAGTTATACTTTGATGGTGATTTATATTGCATCATTAGACAATTATTTAACAATCCTCTCAACAACTTTTCAATCAATACTACAATTGAAATCCTTAGATTGTATCCAATCAATATATCATCATTCACTTTGTCCTCTCAACTACAATTCTGGCCATGGCTATTAACTTCTTAAAATCCTCTTTTCCTGTGTATGTCTAAATTAGGATATAAGGGTTGTATACATAGAATGAGTGTGAGTGCTAGCCAAATGTATTGTGTGTAGATGTGTACAGATTGTCAACATAACTAAAATTGACTTCATAAGTTATGAAATTTCCCTCCCTTACCTATGGGATGTTTCACAAGTTGCTGTTTTCATGATCATAAATGCTAAGATAACATGTTCCATTAAAGACAATCTACACATAGAGTTGTATCGAATACATCTCATCTTAACACATACCACCAAACAAAATGTAATAGTTGTATTACCTGAAGGTGGAGAGGTTGCTACCCTTATGTAACTGTATGTAACTGTAGGTTATTGTTTCAACTATCTCTCTCATACAAAATTTTTCTGACAGTTTTAGGAAAGAATATAACAAAACACATACAAACATAATATATACACATAATGATGAATGATGATAACGATAATTCATGAAATTTCACATCTTATAAGTTTCTCCAAATCTATATTATATTGTAAGAGTATCCATATCCATTTTCTTGATAACATCAACAAATATTTTAAGTATCCCAAATGTGGACATTTCCATCGAGTTGATCCCACAGCTTGACACCTAAATGGTATGGGCTCTGTAATACTTCTCCTTATCATTGTAAGGTCTTCGTAGCTTCACCTTATTCCTAGTTCGTAATACTCTACCGGTATATGTTCATCTTAATTCCTGGATATTTATTACTGTATTTACATTTTTGTAACATAAAATGTTTGTGTCTGTTCTTCAATAAATCAATATTTACCTCCTGGTGTAATGATAACAATTCTTACCAAATTATAGTACCAACCCTACAATTTTACCCTACAAGTCTACCTAATCTTAATGGCATTGTTCTGTAATGGTAGCAATTTCCTTATAAGTTTTTGTGTAATGGAATCCGTATTCACTTATATATAATCAAATTACAGCCAAATGTTATGTTTATATAATAACACCGATGAATTCTTTTTAATCAGTTTTTCACCTGTGCCAGAGTAGTTAAATTGCTTGATACAATTGCAACTAATTGTTTTGCACAGCTGTTGTTTGAATCATCATGTACATTATAACCTTGGTGTTTATAGTTCACCACATTGATAATTCTATACTTTTCATATGGACTATATTATACATCACAATTCACAACTGTTAACATATTTTTAGTTTCTGTACTGTTAAGAACAACCTGATAGATATCATACTAACTTATAACAATACTTAATGGCTTTGTACTTTTGTTCACTACCCCAGCTTTGGTATTGCCCATACTTTCAAGGGCTGTGACATCAGCATAAAATACTATAAAAGGTCTCCATATCCAGATTATTTTACAACTCATTAATGTATATAATGAAGGGCAGTGGAAATAAGTATTAGCCCTGAATGATGCCACAATGCACATCAATACCATTGGACAGCATTGTCTCCCCCACACGTGTACGTTGTGTTCTAGTAGATTTTGATAAATAATCAGTAAAACAAGAAAAATCACTAGGGGCTGCTCCATAACAGGGGCTGCTTTCTAATGATGTTCCAGGATTTATAGTATTAAAAGCCTTAATGTAATCAAGATAACAAATACTACAAACACCTTTCTATTTTATTCTATTGATACAGGATCTGTATTCCTATCTCTCCTAAATCCATGTTACACATCAACTAATTACCCCTTAATCTTCCATAAATCCCATCAATTGTATATGTATACATGTATATAGATGTACCATAAATGTGATAAAGATGTAATATAGATGTAATATAGATATAGTACAGATGTAATATATATGTAATATAGATATTTATACATAATACATTTCTCCAACAATTTTCTCTGCACACAGATATTGTTTATTAGCTACCAATTTTATACTTCTTTAAACTACCCGTTTTGGAATTGTTGTGACAATAATACTGTTTTTCAAGGTCTTTGAAATTTGATGTAATATAGATATGTATAGGCCTACATATACATTTCTCCTACAATTTTCCCTGCACACAGATATTGTTTATTAGCTACCAATTTTATGCTTCTTTAAACTACCCGTTTTGGAATTGTTGTGACAATAATACTGTTTTTCAAGGTCTTTGAAATTTGATGTAATATAGATATGTATAGGCCTACATATACATTTCTCCAACAATTTTCCCTGCACACAGATATTGTTTATTAGCTACCAATTTTATGCTTCTTTAAGCTACCCGTTTTGGAATTGTTGTGACAATAATACTGTTTTTCAAGGTCTTTGAAATTTGATGTAATATAGATATGTATAGGCCTACATATACATTTCTCCAACAATTTTCCCTGCACACAGATATTCATTAACAGGGTCTTCATTCAGTCCATTCTGCATTCATGATCTTCATAACTTTATCACTTTTCCTGCTGTCATTATCCCCGTCTTCTTAAGGCAGCATGCACACCTATCAGCATCTCACCCAACTTATTTCATTCATTCCAATGCCCATGTATCAGAACTCTTCTACAGCTAGACCCCCACAACTTATCGAGACTATCCTATATCAAGAATATGTACCCCACATAATCATAAGACTTGAGCTAAAGCCGTTGTACTGGTTGCATTTTGCATCCAATATCTTTGCCAAACTGTCTTTCTTCAGAGCATTCCATCATTCGGTGCACTAAAACCAATGGATTTTGACAGTTCCTTCACTCCTTTTGAAACCTTACATGCTAGTATCCTCTGTTGCTTGTCACTGTCATTATAGATCATTGCACGCTCGAAATCATAGGCCTGCTCTGCAAAGTGAGAGATTCTCCCAATATATTTTATACACATGCTCATGGATTTCTCCAATATTACCTTTACAATAAACAATACATTATATAAAATTGGTAAAGGTAACCAAAGCTTTTCTGACACTCTCAGAGACAAGAAAAACATCTGTTTCCATGAGTTAAACCTCAGGACAATGTAACATAATATAAGAAATCTCGAGTGGCTAAATCTCTCCACAGCAACACATTCGAGTATCTGCCATGGTTGTGGCAGAACAAAGCAATGTCACTCAGGCTCAATTTATTCACTATTAAGGATTTAGCTTGACTTCTCTTATTATGAGTGGCTTACTTTTTGGCTTTCGGAATTGGAATTGGCTTAGACTTAGGCTTTGGCTTTACTGTTTTTGTTGCAACTGGCTTACTACTAGGTTTACTGGAGACACTTAATTTCCTGAGTTCATGCAGGGCAGGACATTGCTGCCAAATTAACTCCATGGCTTTTGGGGCTACCAAGTGCATGCTGTAGAATTTTCCACCATTTGGACATTTTCCCTGCTGCAATTGTCTTAGAAGTCCACCTTCTAGTAGCGTATCAAAACCATTTTGACTGAAAACTTCCATTTTTATTTGTTTCATAACAAATCCGAACCAAGCATCCTCGATGGGGAAAAAAGGAACATTTGGTGCAGCTTTCACTATATCTTTAAGAGCAGCCATAGAAAAGAGGAATGCTGTACCCATTGCGTACGGTGGATAAAGTTTTCCTGGATACTCATTCTCACTTATATACCATTTCTTATCTTTACTCCTGTAAACTACTAGGCTTGATATTCTGCGTCCAATCTGTTCATGCATGTGTTTGGGGCCATTGAGGTTAATCCAATAGTGTACCGCTTGTATATTGATAAAGTTGTCGTCAGCTGTCCTGAGTGTGAACCTTGCCTTGTTACAGTACTTGAGTGCCCATTTATATCCAGATATCATCTTAAATGACAAATTATAATATGCATCTTTGTAGTCTTCTTGGAGAATATCACCATACTGTGCACTCTCATTAAATAGTTGCCATTGCTCCTCCTTTGACCAACCTGCACCAAAGAGAAATACATGTCTTACATTAGCTGTATTTCCCTTAGAATGCTGAAGCCATGTGTTGCGTAGTGCTTGTCTGCTCAAGACATCCTTGGGTATCGTTGTTATCAAAACTAACAAGTCTATAGTGCCATTGCCAGAGCAAAGGTTTTTTGGGAGAATGATTGTAGAAAAATTGAAATTATTGCAATTTATGCAGGAGTCTGGTCTTTGCTTCTTTGGAAAGACCCTTGTTGATAAAACTTT
Source organism: Lepidonotus clava (assembly GCA_936440205.1). Classification (NCBI taxonomy): domain Eukaryota; kingdom Metazoa; phylum Annelida; class Polychaeta; order Phyllodocida; family Polynoidae; genus Lepidonotus; species Lepidonotus clava. The sequence continues at coordinate 17,786,908 of OW387146.1, forward strand.
GAGATGAGTCTGTAAACTTGCTCGAGCTGGGTTGATGTTGGCTAGTATAGGTGAAGGTGTTGTGGTGTTTGCTGAAGGCTTTCTCTGTTCTTCATTTTTCTTAATGATACAATTTACCATGGTCGAATTTTGGGCTCTAGTAAATTGACAGTTCATTTGTTTATCTTTTAATGTTTGGATGGCCATGAGTGTGAGCAGAGTGCAAGTAAGTGCAAGCATTTTAATCTTGATATGTCTCATTATGAAAGAGTCCTCCTTTGAACAATTGTTGATTGTTATTATTTTGTTTGGCCTATTAGTCCAGGTGTGTCCCTTAGTTGTCACATATACCAGCCTCCCTGAAATGAGATTTCATGCATGAGTGTTGGTCAGCCTAGTTACCTTTAACCCTTTCACACCACCAAACGTCTTAGAGACTTCCCTTCATGATGAAACGCCCAAAGCTTTAAGGCCTGCCCATATACATGTTCTATGTGCCCAATACTTTGAGGCATTATTTGTGACAGTTCCTGGTATTTCCAGCCTCATGGAAATGCCCATTCATGGCTCTAGAGCCTTTCTTTAGCTTAGAAATCATTAAAAAAAGAAGCTAAATCCATACTATGAATGAACTCTTTCAGAGTTTCTATTTCTGGTGAAAAAATTTGGAACTTTTGCATTTTGTTGCCATGGTAACCAGAATGTTGATAGAACGTCAAAACCTGCTGGTATTAAAGCTATGTAAATGTTGGTTTCCATGGTAACCATTGAACAAAATTAGGTTTTCAAAATTTGAAATTCTGAATCAGGGACTGCTTTGCCATATTCAGCAAAAACCAGATAAATAGAAAGGTAATGGCAGAATATTCCTGAAATCATATTTGGGTTTTCAATTTTTGTCCAAGATCATATATGGGTAGCTTTAGAAGATATTTGTTGGCTCAGTGAAAGGGTTAATGTGAATAGCAGTTTCTCATAATTATATTTCTACTTATTTGATTTGGATTAATTCTCACAGAGGTACAAATAGGAAATATACAGGTAACTTTGAACAACCAGTGCCTATCGAATAGTATGAGAATAAAAGGGTTGAAACTGTATCAAACTCAACGCTCAATGTGGTGAACTGGTATTTTTACTTTGGATGAATTAAAAGTTTACACTATCAACATGTTTCGGTTTCTCAACCTTCGTCAGGATTAAAGTTCAGTAGTATAATTTTTTACTGACAATTCAAAATCGGCACTCAATGCATGTGTCCTCTATGTGCTTCACATGTTACGTTAACCATAATTATTAGCATTCATTAGCACAAATGTTTGGCAAATATATTACTATTAGACAGATTCGAAAGTGTAGCTATGACTATAAATTGGTGCGCACATTAGACAATTTTGGCTTGCCCTCTTGAATTAAATCAATTGATATCTTATTAAACAAAACAGTTTATGAAAGTACACTAATGTTCACATATCTGATGCAAGTCTAAAATGAAGTCCTAAATTTGATTAGTCTTTTTTCAGCAAATTTGTAGTAAAATAGTTGAATAGATGAATAAATAAAAGACACCCTAGGCTTTCTTATGATACTGTTTTACAAAGATTAGTTAAACACTAATGGAACTGTCACATTTCTTTGTGTTTGAATGTCAGAAAGAGAACAATTTATTACCTAATTAATTTACTGATTGATCCTATGTGTCAAATTACACTAATTTTCAAAATAGCCACCAAACTGATCCATTCAAAGGTGCTAGAGCAGCATCATTTCTAAAAGATGTGATTGTACAGAAATACAGGGATTTGTGACTAAGAACCAGTAACCACAGGCAGCCAAATGAAAAAGCTTTGTAGAATCAGCAAACCAAAAATATAAAATTAGTTTTGAAAAAATGGAGATTTATCAAAACCAAAAATAAATATCAATCAGAAATCTGAAAACTTACATCCCTGGCAGTATCATGACTATTATAAAACAATATACTACTCCCAGGCCATACCTCAATTGTCCTCTCCGGAGATTTCTCAGTGTAACCTACAGGTTTGATCAAGGTAAGCCTCCAGAGGAGGTTTGTTTGGTTAACCTCCGGAGGAGGTTATCCAGATAACCTCCTCAGGAGGTTATTTGGGAATGGTTTGAAGAATATTTTTCTGTCACCTGAAGAATATTTTTCTATGTCCACAATTTCGAATTCATGAAAAGATCTGTCTCCAAGTTGGCATAGCCCAGGATCGAACCATGGACCAGTAATAGAGAGTCCCAGACTCTAACCACTACCCTATTGAGGCAGCTGTAAGGCCCTTGTTTAGACAGACTTAACTTTAATTACTATCATTATTGTATTGGGGAAAATAAATTGCAGGTAAAAACAAAAAATAGTTATAAATGAAATGATATATTATTTCTTCTGTAAGAAATGTATCATTTATTATTTTATTTGGCATAAACAGCTTATTATATTTTGATATGACATAAAAACGTTCACTGGGTCCATGCAGGATTCGACCCTAGGACCCTTTGTTTAGGAGTTGGTAGTGCTATCCACTATACTACCAAGTCTGGCTTGCTTTGCTAGACCACTGGCCTATTGTGGATACTGGTCCACACTGATCGCAGTGACCACCTTATGCTCTGTGTTGTATCATGACAGAACACTTATATATGTATTATGTATATATAATATAGTCAACCAACGAAGGTCCTTATCATCCCAGAGTGTGCTTCATGCATTATGGGAGGTAGTATAAGCTTGTAAACCGCCTTGGAGGTGGAGGTTATACTATATAAGTATACCGATTGGAGAACCCGGAACCAGAACTAACAATCTCTACGCATTGCCTTCCCCTATATCCCCACTATTGACCAAGAAGCTACTGTGGAGATCGAACGAGCGAACCTTTTTTGAGAAAGAAGTTAACCATCTGAAACTGAAAGGAAATTTGTCTCCAAATATTTTGGCATAATAATTATTGTTTGATATTTTCATTACTAAGCCCATCCCACATTGGGTATATCTCAGGGTAGAACAAAGGTTGGAAAAAATAGATGTATTAGCCATCCTTGTCTCCTAGAAGTGGGGTTACTAAAATGAGCAAATATTATATTTTTCTGGAGATCTTTAGGCAGTGTTTGAAAGAGGTTTTGTCTCATTTCAATGGAAATATGGTGTAGAAACCAATTTTTCCTAATTTAGTCCTGACTGATTAATGCCTCATTTTTGGCTTAATGTCTGAAAGAAGATATGATATCTTTAAAGTAATATATCATATTTTACAAATATATAGAGAATTATATCTATCATCATACTAGGTCTGTTTCAGTGGAACCCCCAACCTGCTTAGTGAACCAAGCACCACCCGGGAATTGAACCCAAAGAACTACTTGGTCAGTGCTGGGTCCCCCCATCGTTGCCTTATATGATCAGCAGGGGCTACTGGGGGCCTTTTCTTCCCCGGAACCCCCACAAGGTGTATTTATATGTAAGAATAATGTGATAAATATATACAAATATAAACTGACAAAACACTATGGAAGTGAAAATGCCAATTACGGTTCGTTAACTTAGAATTAAATAACCTACCCATCTCATTACCTGCCAATAACAGGGTCTTCATTCAGTCCTTTCTGCAGTCATGATCCTCACAATTTCATTACTTTTCTTGCAGTCGTTGGCCTCTTTTAATGTCCATGTCTTCTTAAGTCTGCATGCAGATCTGCTAGCATCTACTCATTTTGTTCATTCAAATGCCCTTGCTTGGAGCCTTTTGTGTGCATTCTACAACCACACCCCTACCACTTATCAAGACTTCCCTAAATCAAGTACTTACACCACATAATCATAAGAGTATCATGTAAGGCTTTGTAATGCTTAAATTTTGCATCCAATATCTTTAGCAAACTCATCCAACTTATTTCATTCATTCTAATGCCCTTGTATCGGAACTATTCTACAGCTAGACCCCCACAACTTATCGAGACTTTCCTATATCAAGTATATACACCACATAATCATAAGATTATCATGTAAAGCTTTGTACTGGTTGAATTTTGCATCCAATATCTTTGGCAAACTGTCTTCCCTCAGAGTATTCAATCATTCAGAGCACTAAAAACAATGGATTTTGACAGTTCCATCACTCCTTTTGAAGCCTTACATGCTAGTATCTTCTGTTACATGTCACTGTCATTACACATGTGCAATAATTATGGTTTCAGGCAACATAGATCAATTATCGAAGCTGTTTTTAGATATTGTAAAGATATAATAGATGGAATAAACACACATCTATTATACAGGAACAATATATATGGATCTGGCTACAGCCTTTGATTGTATTCACACCAATATAAAATTATTGATCTCCAAACCTTGAATGTATAGGTGAAAATAGAAAGTTGGTTAAATTGCTAGATAGCTGTCTCGGAAACAGGAGGATAAAAACTAAGTTTAATGGCAGTAAGTCTGATGAGCACACTATAAGAATAGGAGTACCCCTGGGGTCAACTTGTGGTCCACTTCTTTTCATTATCTATATTAAGGACCTAGTAATATCTAGGAACTGTCAAAATACCTAATAGGATCCCTGGAAGAACTTGTAATACACATGAAGTTGTTAATAAACACATTTGAAAACGAAATCACGATATAAATGTACTATTATATATGCTGATGATCGGTCTTTTACACCAAAGACAAGAATACTGCTGCAATCCAAGATTGCCTACAGCATTGTGTTACATGTGTATCAGATTGGTGTGATAAAAATGGTTTGATAATTGATAACAAAAAGTCGAAGACAACAGTCTTTGGCACAAGAAAAACTCTCAACAAAATATCAAAACCCCTATCAGTAAGCATCGGAGATACTGTGTTGAACTTCTGTCATTCTTATAACTATCTAGGATTTATTTTTTATGAGCGTATGACGATGAAACCTCATTATAACAATATTTGTGGGAAATTTATACAGAGAATATTCAAATTATCAAAACTTAAAAATCATGTTAACAGAGAAACTCAAATTCTGATCTATAAGCAAACTATAGTTCCAGTTATAGAATATGCAGATAATATGCTTTATGTGACCAATAAACATGATTGTGCAATGCTTCGAAGAATGCAAAATAGGGCACTGAGGTTTATCCTTTGATATTATTCGCCTAGTTGACTGTTCTATAAAAGACTTCCATATTGTCTGTAATATAGATCAATTAGACGACAGACGTTTGCTCCATCTTTTGACATATATGTTCAAATGTAGTATGAGTAATCCTGAATAGATTATTACAGAGAATGCTAGGGAAATAAAGAGGAACATGCATATTTGTTTTGAAAAGCAGATTGTCCATCTGTTCTTATATAAAAACAGTTCATACTATATGGGTGCAAAACTCTTAGTACGTCGTTATATAAAACCCACTGCTGACAAAAGAAAATCAAAAAGAACTTGATTTGCTGGCTCAGAGACGATACAAATATTACTAATATTATTGGTGACTGTAAACATCAACATTGTGCCAAATAAGTGTAAGATATATTAAATTATTTTCTGGATTAGTGATTAACTTAGCCTAGACAGTACTTTCTAGTTGACGGATACGTCTGACTCTGTTTTCTACAAGTATGTGACAATTTTGGGATTTTGGAGATAATGCTTTACTATAGGGGCCTATGGCAAGAAAGAAGACTTTTGCCTACAGCTCTCTTAATATTTGTCTAATTGTTACACAGTAAGCGACAAAGTTGAAGTCCAAAACAGTATTAATTCATACATTTCACCAGATTTAATAAATTCTGTATCACGAATTTATTATGAATTTATTTGCAATAAATGTTTTATTTTAAACCCTCCCTCCCATTTTGGCAATTATAATGCCCCTCTTTGAGGTTCTATGGCATGGGTTCTGTACTTTACTAATGTGTATAAAGAATGATATATTCAGATACACAAAGGTAGGTTCTGAGTGTGCTACAAATGATGGATAAGCATAAATCATAATTGAAAATTTTTTCTAGTTTTCACTAACTTGTGTCTAAGTCTATTAATAGATATGTGGATTTTCTGAAAAAGTAAATTCCCCTTAAAGGCAATCACGTCATTATAGTTCTAACGTTAAGATGTTTTTTAAAGTTTGGGAAATGAAAGATTAGGGTGTATACATACGAGAAATTATGAAAAAATAGGGGGTCACCATGGAAACTTTTGAATAAAATGAATTATGAAATGTGTTAAAATATTCAAAATTTAATATTTACATGTACCTATACTATATTTAGACATATTCTAAAAACAATGACAAAACCCACTAAATATATTCTAAACCTTCTTGAATATAAAGCCAATATATAAACCTTCACAGTGTATCCATAATTTCATTGAAAAAAATAATGAAAGAAGGAATTTTATGAATTTAATTATTGAAATTTTTAAATAGAAATGTTGATTTTTTCACAGAAGTTGTAATAACAAAAATTTGAACATTAAGAAATTCGTTAAAAGCCTATATTTTATTGGGCTAAGTGTCAGCTATCATTTATTGAAAAAAAATTAGGGGGTCACCACATGAATTTAGCCAGAAAAATTACTGATCCACCTATAAGTCTGGAATTCACTTACAATGTATATTTATTTTAATAACCTCTAAACCTATCAAAATATAAGATATCCTGAAATATTATAGTCTAGACATTATTCTATTAATCCTAACGAGTGTGTATTCGCTTACCGTATAAAGATATGATAAATATCAACCAAGTTAGACCCTTTATTGTACTGCACCATCCCCACTCCCATACGTACCCAATGCTGAGGCCACTAGTCGTCACGCTCCACTGCACACCCATACCTACAGGCTGCGCGGCCAGTGTGCGCATAAACAAATGGCGCGATTGTCTTTAAATAACTTTATTTTCATAGTTTGGGCAAATAATGCATTATAAGGATTAACATATTGACCTCATATCCAAATGAGGTCATAATCAAATATTTTCCTTAATATAATTGTGGAACTCTCAAGGTTATTTCAATTTATAAAAATACTGAAATTTAAGATTTTTGCTAATTTTGTGATTTGTTTTATTCAAAAGTTATGATGGTGACCCCCTATTTTTTCTTCATTTTTAGAATTCATAGACCCTAAACTTGTATTTCCCAAAATTTAAAGGAAATGTCAATGTTAGAATTATAATGGAGTGATTGTCTTTAACATAACCCAATCTCTGCTGAAAGTACATCCTAGTTGATACACACTTTGCTGTATACATAAATGCATCATTTTCTTTGCCCGGAATAGTCTGAGCCTGATTAAATGAAAATCTATATTTTTCTGAAATTATCCATCTGATATCCAACACTAAACTGAGTTTTTTTGTTTAGGAAAATTTTATTATCCTGAAGAAATTACAATAAGCTTTCGCTAGTTTATATTACTTCCGCTGTACATCAAAATAAATAAATTCTTTAATTTAATTCATCAGAAGACATGCAGATAGTTTAAACATTTAAGTATATTAAACCCAGCATAGTACAAAAATAGCAGAAAATTAGAAAATAGTGTGGAACAATGATCATTATGTGAGCTACAATTAATATTGTATTATTATTACTACATTTATATGTCATAACTCCATTGAAGAACATTATTTGTGATGAATGTGGTTATGATAAAAATATAATTTATGGAGTTAACCCTGGCTTTTCTGACACTCTTAGAGAACAAGAATATGTTTCTATGAGTTAACCCTCAGGAAAATGTAACACATAGGAATAGACCTGTCCACTTTGCCAGCTAGCCCACCCCTTATTTCTATGATGTCAACATTTTTAGACAAATGTTCATTATACTTGATTCACAGTCATTTTCCTAGTAGTATTACCCAACTAAACTTTATAAGCTTTTACTTTCAATATGATGTTGAATATGTAGCTGTAGGACTGCAAAGCCAAAATGGCATTTTCCCATAGGGAACAGTGTTAAAGCCCTTAAGTTTTGCCCACAATGTCCAACCCTAAAATCACAAAAACATGCCTTATTTTGGTTCAACTAAAATGGAGGTAATTACCTAATTGAGAGAAAATAATAATTCATCCTCATTTATCAACACCTTATTGACTTAGAAAACACAAGTACTAACCCATTCGCTCAGATTTGTGTCAGTGCCTGACTTTGCAAAAACTGCAATTATGTCTAACCTCTGTATCATGCCAGCTATACATCCCAAAGTGGACAGGTCTATTGCCAGGTGGCTAAACGTACAATATAAGTTAGTTATATGGATATACAAGTAGAGGGGCCACTGGGGCTGACTGGTGTCGTGCTGCCTTCTGTAAGTACACCAACCATCCAACCTGTTACAGGGACTAGCCTCAGATACCAGGAGGCCAGTGCTTTTTTTGCTCTTTCTTCAGTTTGTATTTTTATATAAAAGAGGGCCTTCATTGTCCAAGTTATCCTCAGGCAATTCATGTGTTTGTGTTGTTTCTTATCGACTTCCATGTATATATGCACAGCCACACATTCCGGCATCTACCTTGGTTGTGGCACAACAAAACAATGTCACTCAGGCTTACTTTGTATCCCGTAGGTTGCCTTAGGATTGACTTTAACTACTTCATTTATGATTGGCATACTTTTTGGGTGTTATTCTTGGATTTGGCTAAGGCTTAGGAATTGGCTTAATTACTTTCGTAGAAACTGGCTTACTAATAGGTTTACTGGAGAAAGATAATTTCCTGAGTTCATGAAGGGCAGGACATTGCTGCCAAATTAACTCCATGGCCTTTGGGGCTACCAAGTGTATGCTGTAGAATTTTCCACCATTTGGACACTTTCCCTGCTGTAATTGCCTTAGAAATCTACCTTCTAGTACTGTATCAAAACCGTTTTGACTGAAAACTTCCATTTTTATTTTTTTCATAACAAATCCAAACCAAGCATCCTCAATGGGAAAAAAAGGAACATTTGGAGAAGCTTTCACTATATCTTTAAGAGCAGCCATAGAAAAGAGGAATGCTGTACCCATTGCATAGGGTGCATACAATGTTCCTGGATACTCATTCTCACTTATATACCATTTCTTATCTTTCTTCCTGTAAACCACTAGGCTTGACATTCTGCGTCCAATCTGTTCGTGCATGTGTTTAGGGCCATTTAGGTTAATCCAATAGTGTACCTCTTGTATATTGATAAAGTTGTCATCAGCTGTCCTGAGTATGAACCTTGCCTTGCTACAGTACTTGAGTGCCCATTTATATCCAGACATCATCTTAAGTGACAAATTATAATATGCATCTTTGTAGTCTTCTTGGAGAATATCACCATATTGTGCACCCTCATTCAATAGTTGCCATTGTTCCTCCTTTGACCAACCTGCACCAAAGAGAAATAGGTGTCTTACATTGGCTGTATTTCTCTTAGAATGCCGGAGCCATGTGTTGCGTAGTGCTTGTCTATTAAAAATATCCTTGGGTATTGTTGTTATCAATACCAACAAGTCTATAGTGCCATTACCAGAGCATAGGTTTTTTGGGAGAATAATTGTCGAATAATTGAAGTTATTGCAATTTATGCAGGAGTCTGGTCTTTGCTTCTTTGGAAAGACTCTTGTTGATAAAACTTTGAGATGATACTGTAAACTTGCTCGCTCTGGGTTGATGTTGGTTAGTACAGGTGAAGGTTTTGGGGTTTTGGCTGAAAGCTTTCTCTGTTCTTCCCCTTTCTTAATGATACGATTCACCATGGTAGCATTTTGGGCTCTAGTAAATAAAGAGTTCATCTGTTTGTCCTTTAGTGTTAGGATGGTAATGAGTGCGAGCAGAATGCAAGCAGAGCCAATTATTTTAATCTTGATACGTCTCATTATGAAAGAGTCCTCTTTTGAATAATTGTTGATTTTATTATTCAAGGGTTTTGTTCAGCCCAATATTCCAGGTATGTCCCTTAGTTGTCACATATCCCAGCCTCCCTGAAACGAGATTTTAAACATGAGTTGTGGCCAGCCTAATTACTTGTAACCTTTTCATGCTGCCAAATGCCTAAATACCTTCCCATGGCTGAAGCACCCACTGTTTTGAAGCTTACCCATGCTCTCTGTGCCCAATGCTTTCAAGCTTTATTTCATAGTTGGAATGTCTATAAAGTAAAACAAATTCTATATCTTTACATTTTAAGTTTTCAATTATAAAGTAAAACAAATTCTATATCTTTACATTTTAAGTTTTCAATTCAGCATCTCCCAACTGCCAACATTCAAGACAAAATTGTTAGTTTTTATATTAAAAATTAGTTTTAGTGAAACCCATAATTCTAGTATACTACCAACAGTGGCACATTTTGCTGACTGTTCTATGTCTGACATAGTGTCACCTGTAGCTTAAGAAGATATTTGTTGGCTGAGCAAAAGGGCTAATTTATTTAGCAGTTTTTCAAAATTTCTATTTATTTGGTTTGGTTTAATAAATAAGAAAGATACGGGTTACAAACAGTACCTACCAAATAGTAGTAGTTTTTGATAAATGCAATACACAATTTATGTGTCCTATTGCATTCATTTCATAGAATAGGAAGTAAGCACACAAATTTACCATATATATTACTATCAGACAAGTAAAAAGTATAGCTATAACTAAAAATTGGTGCAGCAAATTAATAACAGGTATTTGAACATCAGACTATCAAGTTACCAAAAAATATTAGAATTGCAATCAGGAAAATCAAAACGACATGATTTTCAATTTGCTATACGTTTTTGTTAATTTTTGATAATTACAAACTGTCTTTTGCACAAAATAGACAATTTAGAACATTTTTATCAAAATTATTGAAAAAAGCTTCACACCTGAAGAGTCTGAAATGACCTTGAGTTTTAAGAGTTTATAGACTAATATTTTGTGTTTTGGGCGATATTTCATTTTCAGTGAATATCAGTTATATTATGATTATCTGGCAGTGAACATATCATATCATGCGAAACAGTTTCAATAAATTGATTGAATAGATAAATGAATTAAAATAATGAATATTGATGGACAAACCAAAATATCATTATAGGAAATTTTAGTTTAACATCAGCAGTTTACAAACATTTTGACGTTTTATGTATTTTTGTTTCTATTTTGATAATGGATTAAACGTTAGATGCTTTATAATTACAGTAAAGATACACACCATGAGGTAGGGAATTCCCTATGCTTTCTTATGATATTCTTTCGCAAACATTGGTTGATCACTTATATGGAACTGTCACATCTTTTTGTGTTTAAAGGTCAGAAAGAGAAATTGTTAGTTTCGAATTTGGTGACTTAGCCTACATGTCAAATTACACTATTTGGCAAAATAGCCTACTTACTGGTTCATTCAATGGCATTATTTAAGAGTGTCAGTTTTAAATTATGTGATTATACCTAGATACAGGGTTTTTTATGCAACAAAGATGTGACTATAAACCATTAACTGCAGGCAGCCAAATAAAGGGTTTCGTAGGTTCCCACGGATTGACTTAGTCACAGAGATGCCCTGATGTGTGTGTGAAAGTGAAGGAAGTGGGTCCTATTTTTCCCAAAAAGGGTATGGATGAGTTTATGGATGAATTTCTGTAACAGGCTCTGATCTGTAATGGCCTAACATAAGAAGGTGCCAGAAATGACCACCAACAGTCAGTCACTCCACTGTCTAAAAGAATTCTTTTTCAGGAGCATGGTTTTCTATCAAATTTGTTGATTCCAGTGAAAATTACACTGATCTGCACTGCAATATCATCTTTTGTTTAAAGATTAAGAATTGTCTCAGTCCTTCCAATTGCACATGGGTGATATTCTACATTTTTGACACATCATTATAGATGCATTTAGCAAAAATCTAAGTCCCTCAAAATGGGTATTTTTCTCAAGCCTCAACACATACATACGGGCAAAGATATGTTGGCCACCCTGATTGACTTAAGCCCCATACCAACTAGGCGATTTTTACACAATCGGTCGACTGATTGGCGCTAAAATAGGCCAATTTTAAGGGTAGAATTGGCCAATTTTAGCGCTGATTCAGATCAAACCGACACATTTCAATATGGTATACTTACAGGAAATCTTAAGAATTGGCCGATTCTTCCAGTTGGCCGTCGCTTGTAGTTGTCAAGGTCACCTAGTGGGTATGGGAGTTAAAGCTCTCAATGCGGTGTTAGACTCCGCATAAATGACAACCACCCATTCACCTCTTGGTCCTCTCAACACCTCATAGCCTTCCCCCTCATTGTTCAAGGTGTGAACATTCAGTCTAGATTTCATCTCACAACTCCAGGACGATTCCTCCTTATTCTATTTGCTAATATTGACCTCAAAACCTCTTCAAACACTACCAGACACTACCAGGCCATCTCCTATTCAGCCCCATACCCACTAGGCAGATTTTTCAAACACATGAACAGCCAGGGTGTCCTCTCTTAAGCCTCTAAAGCCCCATACCCACTAGGCAACTTTCACAGAGTTGGCCAATGAGTTGGCACTAAAATCAGCCTAATCCTATGATTTATCGTTGGTATAGCATATCAAAGTGTGTATGTTTGATCTGAATCGCCACTGAAATAGGCTGATTTTGTTGGAAGAATCGCCCAAATTTTAGCACCGATCAGTCGGCCTTTACCCACTAGGCAGATTTTTAGTCGGCAGACCATTTTTTATATGCACATTCATCCGTCTGGAAGTTTGCCTACTCCAACTATTGCCTAATCACAGTCTATGTTTTAATCAAGCCTGCTTTCCATAGAATGACCAAGTGCCGCCAATTAAAGGGACATTCTCATCTATGACTTGAATGAGATACATCCACTGACGCAAGCCTAACGACGCAACGGCCAGCGACGTGTTTTTCACTTTTGGAACGCAATCCGGCAACGTTATTGGTCACGTCATGAATTTGGCACAGCAGTCAGGGGGTTACAACATATCAAAATACGTCCATCTCAAGGACGAGAACGTCCCTTTAAGTCCAATGGGTGTTAACCCTTTTGAGCCTCAAGGACCAAAGCTTTATTTTTGGCTTGGTCACCGTGTTTTGAAAGAGTTAACAGGTTTGGTCAGCAACTAAATATGTTTTCTGCACTTGGTCATTCTGTGGAAACATGCCTTAAAGGGGCTTTCCAAGGAATGACAAACATGACAAACTAGTATTAACCCTTTACTACCGCAGTGACTATTGGCGTCAACAGTCAACAAACATGGTTGGTCATTCTGTGAAAACATCCCTTTTCCCATGTTTTCCTTTTTAAAACAGTTTCACACCATAGGTGTTTTTTTTGACATCGTACAATTAGATGTCCACTTAAGAACTTAAATCTAAAGGTACTCATGGCTGCTATCATAACTTTCAAAGGGAGGGGCCAGTGAAATTTTAACATTGTTAAATTCTCATGATATTATCACACCATTGGTACATTGCCTAAGTATAAATATATGACATTGTTATAACTATGAAGTGACCCCTTGTATAGAAAACCGTGTCCATATAAATTAGCTGATGAACCCACCTTGAACCCGCTGTCCAATTGCTAATGAGGTCAGTTATATTATATTTAAATTTCAAAATCTCTGTGAATCATAAATTCCATGATAAAATTTATTTTATCTTTTTTTCTTTCATAAATCAGTCAGTTGACCTGCTCTGCGATTTTGGGGTTTATTGACAGAGATCTTTGGTCACTCTGGCTCATAAAGAACACTAATATAAATTAAATATTGGTATTTTTCCTGTTTTATCATTTTCTAACCGTTCTGGTTGTGACGTTACATGCAGATAAATCATCTGTGCAGGCAGCGTCAGATGCATGCAGGGGAACTCAGTTTGATACAAACAAATGTCGACATGATAATTATAGGCCTGTATATTATTACCCAGCATGCACCTGGATCCAGGCTATCCTGCAGGCACAGTATAAGAAATGTGCTATCCGTGGTAGGAAGAATTCACCCAACCACGGATAGCAAATTTATTGAGTTTTACCTGCAGGTTAGCCTTGATCAGGGTGCATGCTGGGAACTATATCGACAAATCCTCATGTTTAAGTATGGGAACTTTCATTAATTCTGGCATGATTTGTGGTTTAACAATTTACATAAAGGACAACCATGTTTCTCTATCTTTCATTATGCATCTGTGTATATGATTTATTTTTCAAGTTGGTTTGAAAGTTCACTCATGATACCTAGATTTATTGGAAATATTTGTGTATTTTCTAAAGCTTTTCCTGTGTTTTGTCAACAAAAGAGTTCAAAATTAACCTGCAGGTGCCTAAATACTAAAAATCATCTATCTGTGGCAGGGTGAATTGGCATGTGATTATGTTATATGTTTCCAATTTTTTCTATCAGGAGAAACCCGTTCTATTATTGAGGTATTTTTCCTTCCTAGGTAAATATCGGTGTTTACTGAGGATAACAATAAACAGAGGTATACATTTGCCCTGGACGGTGGGGAAGAGATTGATTGAAGAGGGATTAGAGAACTGTGATTAGTATTTACAATCCTGGTCTTAGAATATCTTATACAGGCTCATTATACCTGTGACGTTATGGCCATTTCTTTCGCAATAATGTTGAATCTAATCCATACGCGTTACTCTGGTTTTCTCCTTACTTCATGTTTTCAATAAACATTATACTATGCCCTGAAATATTTTAAATAAATTGACGGGTATCTTAACTCATATTGTACTCCCGGATTTACCTATGCTCAAAATATTCTGTTCATCCAAAACTGGGCAACTGATGCATGCAATAACTCTTGATAAATTCGGAGGTCACTCTATTGAGAATTTAATTTCGCACATCCTGTAATAACATTTCGTTTTAGGCTTCGACTATCTATGTACGTTTGTTTACTGTCATATCCCTTTGAAATAAAAAATCTTCTCTATATATTTGTGACCATGTTGAAGTTGTTTTTGATTAAAAGGAATTATTTAACCATCGTTAACTCCACTCACAGAGAAAACAAATAACAAAGTTGCCTTCATTTGGTTTGATTAACTTTCTTATTCATTATTGTATTAGATGACAAAGAGCTGTTTCTAAGAATGCAACATCTTCTACAAAAATTACACTTGTGATTAGATAGCTTTCCTTCGTATAAACAGATAAATGATCTTCTGAAAGTGATAGACCCAATTTTGGTTATTTTCCCCCAAAAAATTATAATTCTAGGAAAATCATCTTAATATGATTTCTAGCCAATATAATGTCTAAAAGAAACCGCTTATTAAACTGTATAAGTTACATTATTATAAAGATTCTGACTCTCAGCTCATAAAAAAGAGGAAAATGATCATGTATACACTGAATGAGAAAGGTGTGTCACAAGAGAAGTAAAAAGAGTATTCTGGCACAACAAAAGCAAAAAGAGTATTCCCCTGGACTGGAGCAAATATGGTAGAATTGCCCATATATATGTGTGTGTTTACACCCTTGCTCTCAACCCTTCTGGTCTCGATGGCTCTGTCCCTTCTGTGCAAACATGCCCTAGACAAACGCCTTAGACTAACATACTGATGTTTGAGTTTGTCCCAAATATCAAATCCCATGGAAAGAACCCTGCAGTACCTAAACGGGCACCTGTACTGGTTGGTTTACACAGTCCATCCACCCAATGTGTTTTTACAACAACCGGCTTATGACAGCCTTCTGTCATGAAAATGAAAAAGAAAATTGGTCAACAGTATGTCATCAAGGTTATGGATGTGTTTCACACTAGGGGAATTCTCCCTACCACGGATAGCTGATTTACAGTATTTTAGGGACCTGCAGACTAATTTGGACTGATTTTGTCGACACAATCCCTGGGAATACCATAGAAAATAAAGAAATAATTGTTATAAATCCACCTATAAGGGCCGGGGTGAATTTCCAAATGACTTAGAAAACATTAAAGGTATATGGTTATGAATTATGATTATTAACTTTTTATCATGTTAAACTATAAATAATGATGAAATTAGTGAAAATCTCTATATGCTAAAGCCTTGGGTCTTGTCGACATATTAACCAGCATGCAGCCTGATTTAGGCTAACCTGCAGATAAAACTCAAGATATTAATTTTGTTATCCGTGGTTGGGAGAATTGTAAATGCATTTCTTACATCTCGTAAGATCATAAGTCAGAAACTCAACCATGAAAAAGTCAAAATGATCTTCACTAAAGATACTATCCTAAAGCTACGACCAGTGTGAAACACCAACCTAAGTCATTGGCCTAAGTAAATCGTTGACAAAATTCAAACAGTCATATAAGAAATCTTTAGAGATAAACCCAATGCTCGTAATAACTTATCAGAAGGCGAAGTCAGGGGTGGATCCAAGGGAGGAGGTCAAGGGTTGTGAGGAGGTCCAGGATTGTGAAAATCCTGTTAGGATAGCCTAAAGCCCCATACCCACTAACCGATTTTGAGATGAATCGGTGTTGACATCAGCACCGATTTCCGATGTCGGCGCAGCCATCGGCTGACTCTGGTTGTACAGATCATACCCACAGACAATCGGTGGTCCCGTCAGCATGGACTTCGCCCATCAGTGCCGATGGCCAGGCCGACACGACCAATACATATTATGCACTTTTGGTAATTTGATGTTGACGCTGACAGCCATCAGCCATCAGCCATCAGCCATCGGCGTCGGCATCAGTGTCAAATTAGTTGGTGAAACATCTAGTAGGTATGGTACTTCATCCCTATCACTGCTGGATTAAGTGAGGTTTAGATCCATTTCATGGTATTTCTCTTTCTCATTTTAACAACAAAATTAAGAGATATGTCTCATCAATGATGTTGACATATCCTAGGTGGACATTATTTTCCAGTGGGGAAGAACCCAATGTTTGATAATTTGCTTACCTTTGTAACTAAATGGTCAATATTTTCTATTTCATTTTATTTTCCCCATTTTCTAGGAAACAGGTCTGAATATAAACATTAAAATGAGCCTTTTCTGGACAGTAAGAATCATAAAAATATATTATTCTACCCTCACTGGCCCCTCCCTTTAAGATGACTATTTCTTGAGAAAAACATCAGTTTATACGGACTGAAAATGGGATTTGGTACTCCCATAAGCCTTATGATAATTGTCAGGGCTATCGAAAGCCTTTTTATGAACACTATAGTTGACTGCTTAGTTTTGTCTGTTTGTGTAAATGCCCCCTAAATGGGCACATTTGTAAATTGCTGGAATTGTCCCATTTTCCCACCCCAGGATGGATCTTATATCTCAAAAACTATCAAACAGCACTAACAAAAAAGCAGTAATTTGAATATTTAAGATGGGCAAAATCTATGTCATAATTTCTAATCTAATAAATATATTTTTTGTACTGACTTTTCAAAGTCTATAGGATGGTATAGACTTTGTGCAGACGTGGTCATGTGACCAGAATTTGGTAATCACCACGTGGTTCTTAATACCACGTGGCTATAAAAGTACAGAAATTTATAACACCAAAATAATCCAAAATTGTTGATTATTAGTCTGTCAGATATTGTAAAGTGACTTTTTTACAAAAATATATCTTCTAAATGTTTAAGAATGGTTAATACCTGTGATTTTATATTGATCACCAATATGACGTCCTGTCTATTTTGAGAGGTATGACGTCATCTGCACAACGTCTATACTGGGTTGTGAGCTTCACAAAAGTAGGTGCATGGGATATTAAGAAATATGATGGATTTTCTGACAGCAGTGACACAATGGAATAAAGATGCGACAGAGAGGGTGTTGGTACTGTCGTGATGGTTGCAAACATTGCTTTTATGTGCATATAAGGCGGTTTCCTAACATTGCTTGTGTCCCATATATACATAAATGCAGGGCACACAGAACACCACACCCTTATACAAATCCACTACTCTTAAACCCACACCCTTAGTTGGTTACCGCACCCAACTACTCAAGTTGTACCGTGTTGGGTTATATAGACATTAGGATTCTGGTTAAAAGATACCGGAAACCACTTTTTCTCTAACCATTTAGGGGTGGATACAGGATTTCAAAAATTGGGGGTCCACAAAATATAGGCTAAGTGCTGAAATTTTGTGCAAGCAATAAAGGGCACGCGGGGGACGCTTCTTATTCATTGTGATTTGTAAATACCCACACACCTCAAATAAAAGCGAGTATTGCAGAATAACATATATAACGTCTCTAACCTGCTTATAATACACGATTCAATGCCATACAATGTATATATGCACTTAATACTTCCCCTGCATTAAGGTTAGAGTAGGAAGATCAGTGGCTGATGTTACAACAGTACAATATATCTCCTCTTAATTATTCTTTCATTCTTTGCGATGGAACGTTAACTATACCTTAAATCAATTTCATATCGAAGCGTTTTATAAAATAATTGCTATGGTGTATATTTCTCCTTTACTTTTGAGATTAGATATCAAAAATGTCTCAAATTGTCACAGAATTATCCTTCAGGGAATCGTGCCCAACTTCTGTTTACCATTACAATATAAAATTGCCCTGTGTATTGATAAATTATAATTAGAGTATGTCAGAAAATATATGGGTAAGGATATGCTAGGTTTCTATGGAAAGAACTCATCTTCAATCTCTTGAGAAATGTAACCATAACTTTTGCATCATACGTGGCAAAATATGTAATTTGAAGATGAATCTAAAATGATCATCATACCAGGTAAAAAGTGAAGATTACAATGAAATCCCTGTGAAGGTAATAGTGCACGGAAACCTTAGATTGTGCCATTGCTGTTTAATCATATTTGTTAACAACATCCTCAAAATAGTATATAGTCCTTCTCAACCCTATGATTTCCTAGTTTGTGCTGTCTATCTATTCCACAAGGTATTTTGTCCTTTATATTCACCATTCAATGCATTGATTAGTTGCATAGTGCAGTGTGACTTCCCAATTTAAAGTAATGATCATAAGCAAACCGACGTTATATGCACTAAATAAGACAATGAACTTAAATTATTTATCCTATGATAAAAAACCTAAAGGACGAAAGGAGGAACACCAAAAGCGCAAGTGGAAACAATACGAAATATAAAAATAAGATAAGATGTATCTGTAAATAACTTAAATATCCCAGATTGTGCATTGGGAAAAAAATCAAATAATTCTTTTCAGAAATTATGTTCTACATGTATTCAAATATTCTTAGGCAAATAAATCCTTCATTGACGCTCCACAGGAAATCCAAGCGAATTGCAGGAATAGAAACTTGGATTTTCCATGGAGTGTCACGTCACAAGACACTCGAGGGGTAATAATTATTCTCAGGGACTGCATACACGTTCAAAACATATTTCACCAAGAAAATTATAATTAGATCTATGATAGGAGACTGAAAAATCGATTTTCAAATTAAGTTCGATATAGGATATATAAAACCGATCTCATAAATCCGGATTTAAGACAGCATTTCACAATAATTGTCATGTGAACTAAGTTATCCATGTTCAAAGAAATACAGGAAGAATTTAATTATTAGTTATGAGCATGCCACCCCATCCTTACTGCAATTGTATTTACCTCATGCAATTAGATTGCTCATGTCCTATGATCCTTAAGCTTATAATCTTTAATGAATTTTAACCAAATAATATCTGCATATAAACGATATGTATTGCCATTATCCACGGTTTGTACGTTTGCAAATTGTATTTGTAGGTGCTGAATATTCCTTAAGTTGGGTTGAACATTCAAAAATCGACAAAATAATCCAAATCCTAACAAACGTTAACTTAAAAGAAAAGAAAAGAAAACAGCTATCCATGGTAAGGGGAATCCATGGAGCGAGCCCTCTTGACATCCTGATAACCACCGAATATTTGTCTTGTAAAACATTACACCTCAAACCTGGAGCCCTTATCCAGAACTGAATCCGAATAAAACAGTCTTTTAAACGATAAAAAGACAACCTTTTTCATCTTTTTAAACTAGAAGAAGAATCATTTATATATAATGACTTACCTGTATATGTTAACAGTTCATGTCTGTAGATCTGTACCCATGGGTGTGTGCTGGTGGGAGTGGAAGCAGGGATTACTACAGGGAGGGAGCAGGGAGTTCCCCCAGTCTCCACCCCAGCACCCAGCCACTTAAAGCCCTGTTCACACCTTGCGATTCAACAACAAGTAGCAACAACTGGGTTATCAAAGGACCATCGGCTGTTGAATGTATGGCCCACCTATGGGACCAGGCACATTAAAGAACACCTGCCTCAGTAAAAGTGTAGGGTCTCTACCTTCTCATAGATATGATCAGTTCATTGATACGATCATAAAACAGACAGAATTGTCAAAACCTTGTTCTCAACGTGATATGACCATAGATGTTGATACGGTGTAAAACCCCAATAACCAACCAACAAACCTTATGATTCAGGAGAGGAGTTAAGCCTATATTTCACTAGGCGATTTTAACTATCTGGAATTTGGCAACTTCTAAATTGTTATAGAAATATCAACTGAAACCCTTGTATGCAACAAACCAATTGAAAGGCAATATTTAATCTTTTCTAACAATAATATTGTATTATGTATTACATGTCTATATCAAATCCTTATTGCAACTGGCGATTTCTGAAATCATTGTTAAAACGGGTAGTGGAATACAGCCTTAAAGACCTGTACCCAGTAGGTGATTTTTCAGGTGGCTAGTGGTGGTGACCTAAGATTTCGGTGGTTGCAAGCGTACAGTGATCTATCTGGACCCCCAAAAACCTGTTAGTACGGAGCACGGACTGGGTGATGGGCAACAGGATTGTCAGTACAATTGCTAGTAAAATCGCCGGACAAATTAACTTAACCTGGTTGATATCCCAGTCACCCAACGACTTCACCTTAGATTCTGTCATTGATTGCCAGTCGTCGGTCACTGGCCAGCTGTAAAACAATTATTCGGTACGGGGGTTTAGGTGATTTGCTGCAGAGTGATAAGATAGCCTTGTTCATGGACTATCAACAACAACAAAAAGTTCAGAATTAAGAAATATTGAGTTGTCATGAGACAATCTTATGAAATAAAACGTTCAAATTAAAAGTGTCAGAATACCCTCACCAATGAGCCCGAAACTCCCGGAAACTTGTAGAGAAAACGCAGGACAACCTTAGCATAGGAACACCTTAAGATAACCATTCCCTGGGATCAAATCAGTTTACATAGACTGTCATAAGCCTTGATTGAGATTGTCATGTTAAGTTTTGTAGACTGATTATCCGAATATTAATATACAGATTCTGTTGCTCATGCAGCGTAAACCCCTAAAAGAGCGTTTACACATACATTCATAATGCTTATGATGGCTTTATTTGTAGGTATTACATCAGTCCTGAGAGTTCTCCTTATGGTCCAGACAACCCTATGACAGTCCGAGCTTTCACAAGGTGCACTTCACACTAGCAAAATCATGAGTTATCTAGTAAATAAAATGAAAAGGAATGATAACAGTCATTCCTTTGCACTTTATTTACTAGATAACTAAGGCATGTTTCACACTTGCAAAATCATAAGTACATTTCTCCTATCTTAAATTGTGGGATTTTTATAGTTAGTAATCTCAACTCTACATACTATATAGTTAATGACAGGAACATTAGATCACAACTCTGAAACGCAACCATGAAAGAGTCAAAATATATCTTATCAAAAAATACGATTTGAGAGTTATGACCAGTGTGAAATACCCCCTAACATCAAAAACATAGAATCGTATCTGACACATCACCCTCTCAAAGTCAACCAATCTTTTTTAGAAAATAAAAATTAATGTTAGAGATACTACCAGTATGTAACATCCCCTTTGAAAATTAAATGTTAGAGACATGACCAGCGTGAAACACCCCCTTTAAAATTTCCTAACATCAGATATCCTTATGAAATTTTTGCAACAAATCAAAAAAATATTCACTTTTCGAGACATTTCTCTTCCCTTCTGATAGTAATAGTAACTAATCATCATAATACATACTAGATCACATGAGAAAATACCGTTTATTCAAGAATTTACATCATTAACAAGAGTCAAAAATAGCTGCTATTATAGGGGAGTTGAATTGGAACGACTCGCCAAGCACGGTACAGTTAAGCGACACCAAAATGTCATTTAAAAATGCTGTAAAAGCCATCATCTGTGTGTAAGTGTCATTCCTCATCCCTTCATTTCATATCTCATTGTATGATGTCATATATATCCAAGGAAGAACTTATGTATGTAAGATTGGACGAAATAAAAGAAAAATAATAATAATAAGTATCGTAATCGTCGTCATGAGAAAAGTTATCGTAATGTGTAAGCGGGGCTTGAGGCTTCGTAGTACAGTAACCTGTGGACACACCACCCTCCGCCCTATATAAACCTATCTGGGCAGTTTGCACAAGGGATGACCTGGTTGAGGTAGTGGGATTGGGTGTAGGTTCAGATGCAGCTGTGGTTTTCGGGGTACCCCCTTTTCCCCCATCAAATATTGACATTTTTTTCCATGACAACCCTCCTGCTATTAGGTAGTGGTTCACACTGGTGCTAACCCTAAAATCTGATTTTTCAAGTATAAAAATATTCTGACTTTGAGATGGTGATTTATTCAAATTATGATCCTATGCATCTGGTGCGAGAGGATATTTCACACTGGTCGTAACTCTCCGGTCATTTTGTTAAGTAATTTGTTAATCTACCAGAGTGAAACCTGCCCTAGGTTAGGTAGTAAGTACAGTTACGAGTAATGGCAGTGTTTCACACTGGCTAAATCATGATAAAAAATTTGATAAGATTTTTAATCAGTATTTTAGACCCTTGGGTTCTATCTAATGTTTTTATTAGAACATTTAATGCGTAGTATATCTATGTTCACTATTAGCAGTTTAACCCCTTCAATCCTCTATTCCTGAGAATATTAGGTAGAAAATATCTGTAGACAAGAGAAAGTAAGCTTTCAAATGCTGCAAACCTTTTCAAAATATTCCTTTTAGAAACTAAGATATGGTTTATTATGAAGTGCCCTACCTCTTGTATGATAAGAACACCCCAGTCCTGATTATCATAATAGTTTCCCTGTTACTGCAACTTGAAATTTACCATAATTACCATTATTTATTGAGGAAAAGAAGGCATATCTAATTATAGAAAATGATAGAAATGTAATAGCTTTTGATTCAGAAGGCTATTTCTCTACCTGTTTGAAGTATTAGGCAAACAAAGATTATTTTCTACATTATCAATGACAAATGTTCCATTGACCCTTAATATTCTTTTTTCCGTAACCATGGTAACTTAACAACCTTTCTTAAACATAGAATTCCCCGGAAAAAAATTCCATTGCAAATTTCCCATAATGCCTTTTTCAAGAAAATTTGGTCATTTCTGTAAATGCCATTGAATTCTCTGCAAATGTTCATATAAGTCAAGTTTTCACACAAAATTACATAAGAAATAAGTTCTTTCCTAATAATTCCTTAATCATTGCAATTGAGAGAGTGATTTCAAGGTTTTGCCATATTTGCCCTATATCGTGCATGATGTCCTGTACTTAAATATAATGTTCTAAAAGAACTAATTATCTTTGAAGGATAATATAAAAAGCTGAAGATTCCTTGGAGCATCAGGAATATTTTAATATTTACCTTTTGACTGTAGGTTAAATACTCATATTGCAATAAGAAAATAACTGTAACATTAGGTTCCAATTTATGGGTAACAGCCATGTGGTGGCCAAATATGGCCTTATGGGGTGGAAGGCGTTAAAAACGTTTTTTCTGCTCCAATTTTAAGGTAAGGTTATGACTTAAGGGGGCTTAATTTCATGGAGCACAGTGCCCATTTTAAAACCCCACTAACAACTACCAAACGCCCCATATCATGGATATCTTTTTATGAAATAACTCTGAAATAGTAGCGGGTATCATGTGAATTCTAATTCTACATTATCATTTTATTGTATGCCATTTTCAGCTCCTCAGAGACTGGCATCTCCTTCACCTTGGGACAGAAAGTTGCAGAACACTGGCAGATGGCGACATACTTAGTTCCGTGAGACCCTTTGGGTTTTTCACATGGTGGCAGCACTGAGTCTAACCCGGGGGTATGAATATAGGTCACGGTCTGGTTGTAGGTTAAACTGAACTTTTTTCTTCCTTAACTTGGAACTCACCAAGCAGACCATGTTGTAGCCTTACTCTAGGATCTCAGACACAACAGATAACATCGGCTTGGAGAATGATCTTATAGTTGATTGTGCCTGCGCATGCCTATGGTCGCGTACACTAATGGGTGTAGACCTCTAAAATCGACAGGGTGACATGGCAGTTTCTTAAATTCGACATGTGACATGGGGCTTAATGACATCAGGAGAGAAAATAAATGACATGACATGGGCTATTTCTTAAATTCAACATGCAACAGGGAAGGTTCTTAAAATTATATGCGAGTTCAAAATACAGTGACAGACGATATGGCCATTTCTTAAATTCGACATAGGGACCCTAAATCAACACATACTTAAAACAATATACAGAAAAAGTATGGGTTGACGAACAATATGTTACTATAGTACCCCCCCACTCCCTCCCTTTTTTTTTAAATTCCTGGATCCACCCCTGCAGAAGACCCGATTAACTCCATTGTAACATGCTTTCACAATAGCAAGATCTTTACCTCTTGAGGGGTTTACCTCATATGATATCTAAAATGACATATTTTAAAAAGTGCTATAAATGAAGCAATACTATCCAAATGGTTAGGCATTCCTAACCGTTGGGAACCAGAGGCCAGTGAGGCCCACATTCAAGTCTTAACAGATGGGGGCATGGATGTGGGGTCCCAAGCCGCATGCTGAATTTATAAAATGGCCATGTCGCCTGTCCATATATCTCAGTTTAGACCCGTGTCATATCTCAAATTCAAGAAATGGCTACTATCTTTTTAAAGCTCCTGTCACATATTGAAAGAAAAGGGCAATGTCATTTGTCACTTAGTTCCCATGTTGCCTGTCAAATTTTTAAAAAGGCCATGTCGCCATGTCGAATTTAAGAAATGCCCATGTCACCCTGTCAATTTTAAGGGTCTACACCCATACGGCCCCAGACCCAGATCACGAGAGGAAATATTCCGGTGTAGTTTGTAGACTTGTAACAACTGTGGCCTTGGAATTACCTGCAGGAAGGTAAACTACTGTCAAGAAAAGACTACTACAACATAGAGAAGTGATCCCAAAGATCTATAAAACGCTGTCATTCCTTACTCCTTGGTGATCCTACGTGGACTCTGTTATTGACACAGGCACTGTTGTCGAGTCGGACGATGGTCTGTTTACTACATATACCCTAAAGGTGGGAAGGTAGCCATGTTAGCAGTCTACCCGTGAGGTAAACACGATCTACTATGCCTCAAGAAATGGTTTAAAATTAATTATTTGCAAATACTAACCTATCAAGTATATCGCCAACATATACAGCAATGATTTTATGAATGAAAGTATTCCATAATTTTGGTCTTAATAAGGAAATTTCAACAAAATAATCACAGGAGGAGTAGCGTGGACGTTGGCAGGGCCTGTTACCGGCAGGTCCCACTCTGTGATGTAGCCCTTCTCACAGCACCAGCGTCCATTCAACCATGACCAGGGCCTTAGACCCACCCTAAATGTGACGTCAAAGGGTCATTTGCATTTTTTAGACCAATGAAATCCTACTTCCGTCCACACTGCTCTGATCAATGGCAGGGATGTAAACAGCCCGACTTGCACACCTTGTGTAGTTATGGGGATAGAGGTTGACCAGCTTGGACGCGATAACGCTGCCTGTGGTTATTGACGTGGAATAGTTAAAGCTTCCGTCTTTGTGGTTAGTATGATTTGCTGCCTGAAATCAGGTCACATTGTGGCTCTGCAGGTGTGTCACTTCCCCTCATATCGTTTGCTTAGGGCTTTTTCATCCTTTGATTGAGTGTTACAGATGTCAGAAAAACTATGAATCTGTATGATTGTGTGTCCTGAACATCAGTAGGTCTAGTGCCCTGTTGCATAAAGGGTTTGGCAACAGCGAGGGTCGGCACCTGCTCGCTGTTGCACGGGATGTCCCTGTTGCAATGGGTCCCCCTGTTGATTTGCGGCTGTTCTACTGAACCGATTTTAATTCTGTAAACAGTTCTGAAAACTAGATATTCAGATCTAAAATCCCTAAAATTTTCAACCTAGGAAAATGATTAGAAATGGGTGAAAATTGATAGTGAATTTCGCATATAACAGGGAGACTTTGCCAACCCCCGCTGTTTCAAAGAACGACATCGCTCCTTCCGTTATGTGACGGGGCATAGGGGTTGTAGTAATAGCACATTACCTACTGTTATTACCAAATGTTTGTTGCAACATATAGGCTTGTCATAACTGTTTTCCACCCCTCAAGTTTCACATTCCTACACTTTGGTTTCAGTTTCACTCCTCCCTGGTTCCACCATCTTGTAAGCACAAACCTCTGCATTACTGTGAGTATTAAAGCCTATTTACTCTGCATCCTGCCCCCTATGTTCACTTCAGGAGTAGTTGTGTGGGCGTGCCCCCTCCCATTTTCCTTTGAAATTTGATCTGCCCGAAATCTATCAAGAAACATTTAATGCTAAGGATAAACACCGGGGGAGGGGGGGGGCATTCAATAAAAATTTCGTGATAATCCTGTATATGATACCAAAAAATGTTATTGCCAAAATGTTCAATTCATTTTCTAATCAAACTTAAACTATGTAGCATTCTTTCTTGGTTATATATATATGCATATTTTGATATATTAATGTCTGTGAAAATATATATTTTTAAAACCGCAATATTTTGAAATTATCGTCACCACACTGCTTTGAGGCCTTGGAAATAATTTTTGAGTTTTTATGGACGTGCTTTGACTCGCGATAATTATTGCCAAATTTCTATTGAATGCATACTGGTGATCGGAATTTGAATGGCATGGATATTTCACATATATTAATCCTTATGGGAAGAAAATCAAGATCATGATATTTTGAAAGTATTGTCACGATACTGCCGTTGAACCATGGTGATATTATTTTGTGTATCGCAATTTTTTTTATGGACGTGCTTTGGCTCGCGAAATTTCTATGGATGGCTATCCAGTTCTGTGATATAAAATATCCACTGATATCCATATCTCCCAGTTCGAAGCTATGAATATCCTTATCACTGTAAAAGTCTTTGATTCCTTTTCCCAATGTCAAGATCATCTTCACCACTGAATGGGGTATAAACCCTTAGAATCGACAGGGCGACATGGGCTTTTCTTAAATTCGACATGGCGACATGGCCATTTCTTAAATTCGACAGGGGACATGGCAATTTAGTGACAAATGATATGGCCCTTTTCTTGATTTCGACAGGGGACAGAAGCCTTAAAAAGATAGTGACAGGGGACAGGGCTATTTCTTAAATTCGACATGGGACATGGATCTAAGCCAAGATTTAGGGACAAACGACATGGGCATTTTTTAAATTCGACATGCGATATGGAACCCCCCATCTATACCCAAACTGATAACCCTACCGCAATGCACGCTCTGAACACTGGCAAAACAAAGGATCCTGTGCTGGCGGCTTGCTCTCCTTGAACTCAAAATAAAATCAATGGTTCCATGGTTAATGTCAGATGGACCACTCGTCCGACAGGTTACTTGAAATATTCACTCGCCTACATAATTTAGTTCTAAGAGGTGATGTAAAAAAATGTGTTCTACCTGGAAAAAGTGAAGCCTAAAGGCCATATTCCACTATGCATCGTTTTACTTGCAGTGGGCATTTGTGTGCATAAGTTCCCCCTCATGCAAGTGAAACGGCCAAGTGCATAATTATAGTGGAACGTAGGAAAATAATCGCCTTGATATTTGCGTTGATGCAATGCAAGTATCAACACAAACACTTTTCTATATATTTTCTATGGATTGCTTGCATTGTCAGATACCAACAATTTTGTATCTGAAATGCAAACAACTCGCATGGTCACCAAAAGCCAATGCAAATATTACTAAACACATATATAGTGGAATATTGGCAATTACGAGTCTTTTGTGACTTCCTTATTTCGTAAGTTATGGACTAGCTCTGCTCATTTATCAAAATTTAATGTTCTTTGACCTTCAGATGGCAGCCATGGGACTATCGCACAAGGAAATTCGTGAACGTGTGAATAAATATACGCCTTTGCTGCTGAAACATGTCGAACTGTCTCCACCTTTTCTAGAAGTCATGATGAGGGAAGGATCACTTAAAGCCCATGAATATGATGAACTCAAATATTTTAGGGATTCATATGAACCCCGTGTATGTATTATTATGTTAAATTGTATTGTCTTATATAAACATGATAACTTAACTTAGTTATCATAAACCTAAACTTACTTACAGTACTTATCTTAGTGCTGTTTAATGTTTAATTATTTATATCAAATACTAGTATTATTAAGTGTATTATTATTACAGCGAACTTAACTTAGTAAGCTGAAATTATCCGTGTATTACCCTGTACAACTCACTTACATGGAAGATCATCAACGATGAATGTGGTTAAATTATATATATATATATATATATATATATATATATATATATATATAGGGTAATACTCTGCTGATATCCCAATTAAGGATGTAGATGTCATATGCAAAAAAGACATGCATATCAATGGGAGAAATAGTTTTATTTCGAACATAATGCATAATTGCAACAGTTGACGAGGGCTGTCATAATCTACAATCTGTACCAAATTCTAAGCTCAAATATTTTAGTAACATTATATGAGTTGCTGATATAAATACAAATATATCAGTATCAGGTTCGGGCAAACATGGGAATATCAGGAAGTCCAGAATTTAGGAAAGTCAGTACAGGATTTATCAAAAACCTGACCTGACAGGACGGGCTAAATAATATTCCCTACTGTTTTATTATTGTCTCTGGCTGCCCTAGGCTAGCCTGAACGCCTTTACCTTGGAGGAGTACCTCCTCAAGCCTATGTCTCGGGCTACTTTATGCTTTATTAGATTGAGAAACAAAGTGCACTTAAGAACAAAAAAGAGAAAATTGGAATTGTATTTCATATATATGCACAGGACTATCTATCATGAATTTAGTTAGAAAATTGAGCAAATGTCCCTGTTAGTGTTAGGTTGTGTCTTTTTCTTTTGTAAATTTTCCTGAAAAGCAGGATGACCTCTCTCCTAGGATTATAAAACATACCCAGATCATAGGCCGTGAGAACCGATGATTATGATTGATAGGATGGTTTAAAAAATGGAAGCCACAGGAACGTCAAGAAGGGGTACTCCTTCAAATCACTTAGAGCTTATTTAATTTGCTTGTTAGTAACATCTTTTGTAGCATGGTAGTTTTTAGTATTTGTGCAATAGGTTACTTTTTGTAGCATTATTGTGGAGAGTGGCTATACGCGCGGCAGTCGCGTACGCGCCTGTAGCGTATATATAGAATTTCTTATATACGCGGGTACAAAGTCCGCACATACACATCTCCTAATATACGCGGACCTTAGGCAAGCTGGTGCATTAAGGATATTTACGACTGCAAATATGCAGAAATTAAATCAAATATAGAAATGAAATAAAGAAAAGGGGGTTTCGGGGGCTTAGCCCCCGATTAACAAAGACTATAATGATGATTAAAAGAGATACTTCCGCGTGTATTACCGTGCATACGTTCGCGGGTATAATCCCGTGCATACAGACCTACCTGTGTGCGCGGACATTAAAGTCCCGCGTGTACAGGCTAGCCAGTGTGCACGGACCTTACACCCGCGTATATTAGTAATTGTGTGCGTGCGGCCTTCTGAAGCTATGCCCGCGCGTATAACTCCAGCCTTATTGTGGATCATCACCTTCGAAGGGTAGCTTTCATATCTAGGGAAATGTCCATGTTCAATTAATCTAATTGAACAAAGTAAGTTGTTGCTGCTGGCACCTATTGGGACGTAATGAGATATAGAGCAATGCCCCAAAACTTTACCGTCGGATGTGTACAAAAAGGTGGGAAATTGCTGCAAATTTGAATTCCCCCCCCCCCCCCTCACCCTCACCCCCTACCCCAGTGATTGGACAAGTCGGTCCCCTCAGGGTATGGCGTTATGGTTGATTGGCCATGATTGGCCATGGTTGGCGCGCGGCTAGGAGGTCGCTGTCAGTGTGGCTGGGCAGGGGCAATTCTGTGACACTCCTACCTGCCACTTCTGTGTGTGTGTGTGTGTGTGTGTGTGTGTGTGTGTGTGTGTGTGTGTGTGTGTGTGTGTGTGTGTGTAGTTGCATGTGTGTGTATTTGGGTGGTTTGGTGTGTGGGTGTGTCGTTGTGTGGATGAGTGGGTGTATGGGAAGAAGGTAACATAGATCTTTCTCTGCAGTTTCTATCCTAAAGATTAACGCCCCTCTAGAGAAAATCTGTTCAGATTCATATCAATACCAATGATTATGTCAGAATTCCTAACACTGCAGTTTTCTGCATCATACAGAATTCATAATATGTACTCGTGAATTTCAGGTCGTGGTCGATGAGTTGGTAGACCTTATAAGAGTGAATCCACGAGTCTTTGGCGGATTTATAAGGGCATTGGCATTCACTCATCAATATCATATAATTAAATTACTGGGATGCAATCCACGTGACTACCGATCAGACTATTGGAGGGACAAAGGTCTTAGTGAGGCCATTCCTAGCGCATCTGAAGGTAAGAAATTATATTTCCAGTGCATATGAACCTATTTTGCTTTTTTTTATAAAATACTCGGCCCAGTGAGGATTTCAACAAACTGCCCAGCTTGCTACATTCAGGTTTGAGAGAAATTCTTTAACTGAAATAAATCGTATCACTATGGTCTAAAAAATAACTCACAAGATTTGCTTTTTGAAATAGTATACCAACCTCAGGATATTTGAGAGCAACACAAACATGATTTCTGTCGGGTTAGGGTTAAATATCTGATCTCCAATCATTATCAATAATCTTTGCATATCGCAAATCTTCTTTTTATACATGTAACATGGTATCAATCAACCCGCAAGGACATTCTATATACCGAAAGACAACTAATGTAATTTTCCAACTGATCGAGTCTTTTTAACAAAATCATCAACCATTTATATTTCTATTAGGCCATCCTAAAAAAAAAATCTGTTTCCGGTCGAGCGGGTGAGGTTTTTAAATACCAGTCGGGTGGCCGGGATTTTTTTCCCCCGACAAGACGGCTGATCTCAGTGTAAGACTAGTAGCAGAGCAGTGAAGGTTCTTAACCCCACCCGAGGACAGCCCATAAGGGTCTTCTATGTTTTATTACCCAAGCAAAAAGCAAATAACCACACAATTATGTACGTTGAAACCAAGTACGCACCGCCCATCATATGAGAGGGTAATAAATGGATGGAAACAGATGGGACCGTGAGAAAATTAAATTGATGGTAACGGGTGGAATGGTGAGGAAGGTTTATGGATGGTAACAATTGGGATGATGAGGGATGCATTATCATCACTATGCAGCGGAGGGGGGGGGAGCAGAAGGTAATAGGTAGAGGGTGAGAAGTGGTTGAAAGAGGGTAAAAATGGGGCTGGAATGAGGAGGGGGTGTGGAGGGGGCAGGAACCAGTAGGTGTCGTAGTAGAGTAAGGGGAGGCACGGAGGGGATTGCAAGAGTGCATGAGTGTAGATTATGTGGACATGAGTGTATGCTCACAAGGGCAAATTAAAGACAATCGCGCCATTATAGATCTTTTTAATCTTTCCAGAATGATAGATGTTGATCTATAGTACCCAAAAACATAAAGAAAATAGGGGGTCACAATTGAAACTTCTGAGTATAATTATCAGCATGTTTTATATAGCATTATCATTAGAATTGGCAAATTAAACTAAATCAAAATCTAAAATATAATGTTTTATATTTTCATGGATAATGAATACGTTTGCAATATAACTTAATCATTTATGGTGCACATATTCGTAATACTTTACACAGCTCGAATTTAACCTTATCTGATTGTATGATTAGATATAATTGGTCCAATATTCTGCGCTCCTGCTAAGGGCCATGAAGGACACAATGCGATGCTACAGTCCAAGTAGTTAACGTCTTACCATGCCTCAGCAGTATGTCCAGTTTTAATTTTACAATTTCACCTTGCCCTAGGCGGCATGTCTTCCCTAACGACCAAAGGGAGAATGAAGAGCGTAGGCGATTTACCATACAGTCCCCACGCGGCGCCACGGTCTACGTGGCGCGTGTGAAGTTAATGCTTCGTCCGATCGATAGGTGTCTCTGCCTGCAGCGTCACATCCGGGCAACTCAGAAAGCACAAGATTGCTGCTCGGTAAGCATTCTTTTCTGTTTTAAGGGGTTGTTTTGGACTCGATTTAGCTGTATATCCTTAGTATTTCGGTCCAAAATAGGTTATTACGATTGTATTTAGCGCTAGGGATGTGTGTATACCGGGTTGGGCGAGTTCTTTCATCGTAATTATTTGCTATCGGCGAACGTAATGTGTTTGTTTTTCGTTCGCCGGTAAAATCCAAGATGGCGTCTTTTCGAGAAGGGTTGCCGAATCACCCGGGACTTACAGAGGAAGGGTTTCTCGGGCTAGATTTATATGCATGTAATCAGCGGTTAGCTTTTTACTGTGGGTAGTAACATAAAAGTGGATGGGATAAACACGTTTAATAGTTTGGCTGGAGTAGTGTCAGTATAACGCATTTTCCCCTATCATCGCCCAAGCTTTGTCAGCTAACTCTGTCATCGCGTCTGATATAAGTTGGAATCATTTTAGCATTTTAGCATTTTACACTTGTGCCCGGCGAGAGGCTTTGACCCAAAGCTGTCAGTTATCCGGCTATAGTTACAGAGGTGATTATAGCAGAGAAGCGGAGGTATTATCGCCGAGGGTATTTCATGGTGGTTACATGACAGCCAGCAGACCGAGACATTTACTGGACTTGGAATCTAGGGGCCTTCCCCATTATTTAGGAGCCTCGTGCTATTTCGATTCTGATTTAATTATTTTATTGTCCCTGACTCTCAGAAATAAAAACAGAGCAGCAATAATGTTCACTCCAAAGATAGAAGGGGGTTCCATTAGAATATCGAATTATAGCTTTTTTGACAGTTGTTTGTTTATTCTTTAAATATTGTGCCCCATCCCTTCAAACAGTCTTATTTCTGCATCATCAGGGCTCAACATTAAGCATTGCCCGCCTTCCCGGGGCAGGTAATACTTCAGGCATGCCAGACTTCCGCGGATCCGCGGATTTCCGCGGTTTTTCAATCATTTTGGGTCATTTTTGAGATATGTCCAAATTCGAGGAGAAAATATTTTTGTATATAGGGGGGTGGGGGCTCCCTGACAGATTTGGTGACAAAAATGGAAAAATGTGACTATTTTTTTAGTGATTTTTTTTGCTGTATTTAGTTAGGGAACATTTGTTGGGGTCCTTCTAATAGCATACTAAGTGTATTCCTCAGGCCTCACAGAATTTCAAAATGACCTGGGAGCCCATTGGGCTCCCAAATCCAACAAACTGGGAGCCCAACCCAATATCATGGGAGCCCACCTAAAAAATAATTCACTGCATTTTTATATTCCGGCATGTTCAAAGAAATGTTTCAATGTCATAAAGAATAGAGAGGTATAATCTATTTCCATGTGCCCAACAGAATGAGCCGGAGAGAAATGGAAGGCAACGTCTAGAACACATACATATAGAACAGTGGCAGATCCAGGATTTTGAGAGGGGAGGGGCACTTTAGGAAAATTCTTTCTCTAATTGCTTTTTTGCTTAATTTTATTTTACAATAAAAAACACTACATTTTCTGAAAAAAGGGAAGAGCGTGCACCCCCACACACACCCTCTGGATCCACCCATGTAGAATCTAACATCCAATTAATTCGTTGTTGTTAAATTCCTAAAAATGATTTCAAAATATTCAGCATTTTATAAACCAGGCCAGTGTCCGAAATTAAGGGTGCACCCTGCACCTAGGTGCATGATTTTGAGACAGGGTGCATAGTTTTTATATGTGTGCACCCAGCGGGCACATAAAATAAACCTTATTTTCGGACACTGCAGTGTTTAGGTGTGATTAAAAGAACATATGAGTTGAAAAATTCATTATTAAACATAACTTTATTATATAATCTGACATGAATAATGAACCAGCCCCAGGCTTAAAGAAAAGAAACTTTTCAATCGGTTGGCCTATGCAGGGGCTTTTCCCTAGAACTTAGAAAGTTCCAACTCTTACTTCAATTAGTGTAGATAACTCTGCAATGTCAAGCCTTCACTCTATAGAGACATTCCTAAGTATGGATCAGATCATTGTCATGGGATATCCTCTATCAGCTGTAGTTTTTAGAACAGCCTCATAAAGAACAAGCTGGCTGTGATATTAAGTGGAAACAGGAACCATTGAAGGGGTGTGTTTGTGTGTGCTGGGTGGAGGGGAATGGGGATGGGGAGGCCGGGGAGCTGCAGTGGTTGTGTTGCAGACCAACAGGGAGCCCACCGGGCTCCCACTTGGTGCCACTTGGGTGTCCAGGGTGATTTACAGGGTGGAGCGGGCTCCCCGGGCACTGGATTTGTCGAGGCCTGTTTAAAATTCCTCCATAAAAGATAGTTTTAAATGCGTTTATAATAAATTTAGTGATTTTCCGCAGAAATGACATTCTGTGACTGGCATGCCTGTACTTGAGTTGGGGCTTGACACTCACCTGCCCGAAGGACATCAATGTCGGAGATATCAGCTTTTAAATATTATCAGCCAGTAAAATATTCAGAGCAGGAGCAGAGGCAATATAAAGGATATAAGAAGGTATATATTTCACAGGTTTTGCATGGGTAGGCAGGGCTTGACGAATCGTTTTTCCACCTGGTTGTCCGATGGGCAACCATGGTCCCTTGTATGGTTGCCTGGTGGTACTTAGTGGTAGCCCGGGATTTACCTTTCAAGCTATGTATATAGCCAACGAGAATCTAACTTTTTTTTCTAAAATGCTTCCATAAAAAAATATGGTCGGTGGGTTTGCTTTTTTGATAATTATTTTTTCAAATGTAATGATAGACTCAGGCAATGTTTGAAAGTAAGGTCTTCCTTGATTAATCTTCTGTAAGTAGCAATACCCCACAAAAAATATAATTTAAGATTTCAGTGACTTATCATTTAATGCCTGTAAGATCCGCCAGTATTAGTGCTTTTTATAATTTCAAACAGATTTAAAATCGTTACTGGCAAACCTAAAATATTGCACAAAAATGTCATCATAAAATTTGTATTTTTTTGGTAGAAAGTTTATATTAAAATGGTAGCAAAGGTATGGACCCCCTAATACGCTTATTTTTACTCATTTTTCCATCTGTACTGTCAACTTTAGGCTGAAAAATCCGCGGATATCTCCCTTATTGTATTCCTATGTATTTATATATCATTAGAAAGATCATTTCTAGCGTGGATCTTTATTTGCCATATTTCCTCAGATCCAAGATTTGCTTAAAAACGTGAATTTTTTTATGAAATAATTGATTTAACACAAGACATAAATATTTTGAAAAAAGTGGCCCACATTTGGTAAGTCCTAATTAGTGAAAATATCACGTTGTCTTTTAAATGATAATGTCAGGACAATTATCTAACGGCGACTTATTTTGAAAACAAAAACTTGTTCCCCTCTCAGAAAAATCTCCTCTTTGTAATGGTACTATTGCTTTTTCCCTGTATACTCTTAGAATGAGATAAATTATAGTCAGGGTAAAATTAGGAATTTTATAGTTTGTCCCCATATTTTTCAGGGGCTGTGTATTGCTACTGTAAGGATTTGTAACATGTATAATGCATACTTTGATAATGTATAGCCTCAGTAAAAAAAGAAGACTCTAGGGCCGGGACAAAAAAATAGAACTAGGTCTAGAATTGGTCAGGAAACCTAAACATAACGATTTTCATTTTTGCCTAATATGTATACATTATCAGTATATATATATATATACGTTCACAGTAGCCATCAGCTTTTCATTTGACACTTATTTTGAATATATTTCTTTTTCTTGCAAATAGCATCACTGTTTTAGTTACAAAAAGAAAATCCGGAGTCCTTCCTTCTTGACTGAATTTTTCATCTCTCCTAAGTGGTATCTCTGGCAATACATTTATAGGGAAAGGATCTTGGTAGCCCGTCGGGCAACCAGCACCTGGAATCTGGTTGTCCGGCACCTTTTTCTGGTTGTCCCGGGCGTCCGGACACCCGATTTGTCAAGCCCTGGGTAGGTCACAAAATACTGCGCGAAAAGTGGTCAGAATATTTTCCCGTGTTGTGGTAGTACCTACAAGAGGTCCAGACCCTATAAGGAGCAAAATTACTAACAGTACTTACTCCCTGATAGTAATATCGCATGCCTAGGGCCCATATATTACCAGAATTTCTGGTCCCTGACTCTCTGAAAAAATCAGAGCGGCAAGAATGTAAACTCCAAGATAGAGCTCGATGGGGCTTTAATCTGATCCATAAACTGTATAATAGTAGTCATATTTCACAGTCTAAGCATCATACCTTACCAAAGGATCAATAAGTTTAGGATCAGTGCAAAAACATATTAAAATAGGGAAATAATAGGAATAATAATTACAGGCGTCAATTTCCACCCTGGCATGTCATTTTCTGCATGATAATATTCTGCATGCCTGCATGCTTTATTAACCCAAAACAATCGGGCTGATTGTCATCCTCAAACACAAATGTGAACGTTATTAATATGCATGCTCAACTGACCATGGTCCAACTGCATTCCCAGATTACAGGTGTCAACATACGCTGAAGAAGATAACCTACCATACTGTGTCTGTAGACAGAGATGCCATTTTACCTACTTTTGTAGGATTTCCTACGTTTTGGTGATTATGGATTGCACAACTGATTTTCCCGACATTACTTTAATATCCATTTTAGAGTATTCTGTGTCAGTTTCAATCTATTCAAATACAGATCCTATCTCAGTTCCCTTTCCCTGAACAAAAGTTCTCTCCTAGTTATTTTTAGAAAATTCAATAGGAATAGTATTTCCTCATTTTCCTATGTATTCATCAGTTGGAAGTGGCATCTCTGTGTAGAGCATTCCCACATTACAGGTATCAACGTAAGCTGAAGCCAGTCTCCTAACAGACTGTGTTTTTACTAGTATCCGGTACTAGTAAATCTATACTTCATTCAAACCGTGAACAGATATCAACGTAAGCTGGAGAAGATAGCTGGAAAATACAAGATAAAAGCCAGAGACATTCACACTGATCTTCAGGGCCCATGGTAGGAGGAGATAGCAAAAAAATACATGATAAAAGCCAGAGACATTCACACTGGTCTGGCGGGCCCATGGGAGGAGGAAATAGCAGAAATACAACATCATTAAAGCCAGATACACTCACTCTCGTCTGACGGGCCCATGGGAGGAGGAAATAGCAGAAAAATACATGATAAAAGCCAGATACACTCACACTGGTCCGACGTGCCCATGGGATGGAGGGCTAGTGATTAGGTACAGAAAAAAAAGAAAAAAAAAATCACATCTTCATCGACGTCAACAGTTGTCTTTGATTTCATATCACTGTATTAGGAGGGCTCTCAGCTTTGGAATTTCTATAAATATCTACATATTAAATGTTATGTTCACTTATAAAGACTGATTCAAGGCCACCCGGCCCACAATTTTGGGAGAGATTGAAGTCATTCAGTTAAAGGATTCTGAAATTGAAAGATCCATTTCCGACATTTGGACAAATCATCATTTCTTAACATCCATGTGCTTTCATTTGACATGCAGAGTTGTAGTGACAGTGCGGGTGGAGGTGGCCTTTCAAGGCTTTGCCTTCCCCCACCCACCTCCACCCCAACCGCCAGCCGCCGGCCCGCCACCCCCAGGGCCTCCGCAGCCAGGCCCGCGGCCCCCACTGCCCCCACCGCCCCCACCGCCCCCACCGCCCCCACCGCCCCCACCGCCCCCACCGCCAGGGAACGATGGCCGGCCACGCCGGCGGCGTGTCCCCCCTGCCCGGTACAGGGAGGGGGGATGCGTTGGGTGTTTAGTTTAGTTTTTTTTTTTTTATAATTTAGTTCAGTTTTTTTTAGTTTAGTTTAGTTTTTAGTTTTCGTTAGGTTTGTTTTACTTCGTTTATTTAAGGCCAAGGAAAATAAAAAGTTGCGTTCCGGTAAAAAGTAGGGTAGGTAGGTCGGGATTTTTTTTTATTTTGGAAAATTTTGGATTTTTTTTTATTTTGGAAATTATTTTTAATGGCTTTTTCTTGAAAATAATCAAAATTTTTATGATATTTGACAAAATTTAAAATATTTTAACTAAAAAGTCTTTCAAAACATTAGGGTCGGGGCAAAAAAAAGGGTAGGTCGGGTTACCGGAATGCTACTATTTTTTTTCCTTGGCCTAATAAGTAATATACATGTACAGTGATTGTGATATGTGATATTGTCTAATGTATATTTTTGTAATTAGCGTGTAATTGTATATATATATATGTAAATCAATTTTAAATAAATCTGAAATTATCTTTTACAGCATTTATGTGTCTCATCGTACTTCTTAGCGGCACTAGTAACTTTTAGTTAACCGTCTCAGGGCTCGACAAATCACATAATACATTGAAATGACTTGTGCTGTCTATTTCTCAACATGGAAGTGCTTTCATGTTAGAGGAATTGCTTTCGAACTGGATGTGCGCGTGTATGTCTGGGTTAGGGTGGGGTTTCTAGCCCCCCCCCCCCCCCCCACACACACACACCCACATGCGCCCGTGCCTGACTGATTGTTTATACACAGATTGAAAGAGATGTGCGTTCAGTTTACTTGACGCACAGACAACAGATTCGTCTAGCCCTGAGTCATGACAATCGGAAATTAATCGATGTCTCAGAGATAGTTGTAAATTTGGGTTAACCATTTATTCTAGTCATCTGAAGCAATCGTATTCATTTTGGTTTCTATTACATTATGGGGAACCCTCTTGGTGGTTTCTACAGGCCTCAAAACATGGAATACAATCAAGTTGTTGAAACCTTTAGGCTTGTGTTCACAAGAGCGCTAAATTCCATTCTTTTCCAAGGTGGGAGACAGAAACTGTACCGCCTACACAAACTATATAATACTGCCTAAATCAGAATGAGAATACCTGTCTGACCCTTTACTGTTGGAATATTTTACATCCTATTCATTGATCCAAAAAGATAATTTTTCAACAGACTTTTCTCTTGTGTCCGATGTGCTTTGAGGCCTGATTTGAATAGAAATTGAAAAAAGGTGTCTGCCCGGCAAGGGTTTTCCTTAGGCACTTAGAGCCGGCTCTCTTGACCAGCTTTAACTAGTGTCTGGGATCGACCGTCTGTAGGTGGCCAAAGGTGGGTTAAAAATATTGAAGTATTGCAAGTACTCTTAAAAAATGGAATCATGATCGGCGTTTCGATCGTTGGATCACAAATGGCCGGCTCTAATTTTGTCCTGGGGAAAACCCTGCTTCAGGGAGCCCTTGGGATCGCGCTAAGGGTGGGTATATATTTTATTATTGTTTTTTTTGTTCTTGAACTTTTTTTTTAAGGGAAGTACTAAAAATGGTGATGAAAGTCCTCAGTAAATATACTGATTTCAGTAAATTTAAAAAGGAGTGACGTGTCAAAAAAAACACGCCTTCGAACAAACAATTCTTTGAATTTTTTTCATTAAATCACTTTTGAAATTTTGAATTTAAATCCTCCTTAGTTCTTAATCCTAACCCACCTATTTCCAAATAGAGATTGCTACTGGCCCATCCTATTTCAGGAATATTTTTCACTGAACACTTTCATATATGTTCACTGAACACTTTCATCATTGTAATAGAAAAAGAAAACGAAAAAAAAAAAATGACAACATGAAACGAACAAAAAAAAAAGAAGAAAAAAAAAGAAAGAAAAAAAAAGAATAGCAGTGTTTTTTGCCCTCGGCCATCAAGGCCGACTGTTAAAAAAATGGTTGGCTCTGCTTGACTTTTTGTCGGCCCTGACTTTACCTATAGGGAGCCCCTATTAAGCCTTTTTCATCTGCCTAAGAAAAGGATAGAATATTGCTGAAATCTTTTGGCCACCAGGGCAGAAAATACCTTACTTTTCTTCAAAAATGTTTGGCCCTCCTCTGAAATTTCCGGCCATTGGCCGATGGGCAGACTGTAATTTCGAACCCTGTTTAGTAGTGTGTTTTACACTCACTCAGACGGTCGACTAGGAAAAAAAAAAGCGCTAGTATCATTCAGAGTTGGAAATCTTAGGTGCCGACACACTCAATATTGCGAACCGACTTAAATGAGCCTCCAGATAGAAGAAGGCGAAATTATATAATATGTATGTTTCCTGTCAAGGGGATGAGATATATCAAAATGAGGCGGGTGTTGTTATTTTGTTTGCTGCCCCATTGGCTGACGGCATGTTGATTTCCAGCTCTGCCATGATATGGTACGAGCCAAATTTGCTACCGTTTCCTTCC
This sequence comes from Lepidonotus clava, assembly GCA_936440205.1. Lineage (NCBI taxonomy): Eukaryota > Metazoa > Annelida > Polychaeta > Phyllodocida > Polynoidae > Lepidonotus > Lepidonotus clava. The sequence goes on from OW387146.1 coordinate 17,827,445, forward strand.
ATAATTATTTTAACTCATCATGCACAACTTGGAAATAGGGGATTAACCTGCAAAATATATCTCAATTTGGCACATTTTAAGGTCTATCCCTTGTAGTGGTTCGTGTTTTTCCCCTACTACTAGATACTCAGTTTTTCCCCAAGTAACGGTAACTCTCTAGCTATGTGGCAAACATTATCACCGGCTTACATGTTCAAAAAGTAAATTCACATCCTTCAAATGCTAGAATGCAAGCCATGCATGCAGTGGATTCTGGCTAAAGAAAAATACATTAAGCCCCGTAGTTTTGTTTCATGGTAATACTAATGTGACAACTAGCCTATAGTGCTTTATAAAGCTGAGTCTAAAATTAATTTACCGCGGGGAAATCACGAATCACACAAGAGATTTAACAAATTTTTTGCCTTTTCAGCCGACAAATATTGGACTGATTGTAAACCAAATTATTTTTGGTATTTTTCACATGCAAATGTAAACTTAGCCTAGGAGTAGTTAGTCAGGCAGTTGTGAACTTGGCGCTTCAAGGAGATAACACAAGATCACCAAGAACTCTGAGGACATCCACTGTACATGTATACCTGGAATCCAAAACGGAACTGCTGTTGTCATATCGCCAGGACAGTCATCCATGAACAATAAGTGTACACACCGATGTGTTTCTACGCTCGAAGGAACACCACCCAGCTCTTGTGATTGTGTATTATGGTAACATCAAATTATACATTTAATGACAATAATGAATCAAATCAGCCATTTCTTGTAACAGTGTTTTCCCCAGACACTTTTAGCCGGCTGTGCCGACCAGCTTTAAATTCTGATCGACCAGCTTTGTTCTACAGAAGATGACCGAAAAAGTATTGACAAATGGAAAGTTTTCTTGTAAAAATTCGTCCTAACCAGCTTGTAATTCGTAGGATCATAAATAGCCGGCTTTAAATTTGTCCTGGGGAAAACCCTGGCCCATCTTGGACACATACATATTGTCGCTGGCTTCCCTAGCCCACTTAAAAGGGTCTTAATCTCATCTTTCCTGTCCCCTCTGGTCTAGATCTGTGTACATCTGGGCAAGAAGAGCTTCCCAGTATCCTCCGATTGTTGTGGTATATTAGGTAGATTAGCATATTCAAAGTTCTTCGGAACAGGTGAACATGTACACTTTGAAGACAATAGTCAGACAGTTGTGACCTTGTGAACTTTTTATGGTCGATTAGTTGTGAACTTTTGAACGTGTAACATATGAACATGTAACTCTTTGGGAGAAAATCGTGAAGTACTGTGAGAAAATACACAGTTGTGAACTTTGTCCAAGGAGGATAACGAAAGGCGAAAAGGAAATTAGTGAGGACAATGGAGACATGCCAAATGGAACGATTGAACTACAGTGGGGCGTGGTCGATGTGAACTACAATGGAGCCTGACTTGCCAAATGGAACGATTGAACTACAAGGGGGCCTGGCCGATGTGGAAAATGGATCAATGCAGCCTGTAGGACTGCAATGAGGCCGGGGGTGTGTGGCAATGGTGTGCATGCTTTAAGGAGGTGGCTGGGTTCTTCATGATGTCGTCTTTGTGCGGCATGTTGACTCTGGCAACGAGACAGCAAAACAGCGAAGCAGGATCTACTACCTATAGCTGGTAATGTACCTAGATGTTAGGTGCAGAGACTGTTAAAAAAATAAATCATTATATCCCTTTCAGATCACAGATGCTGGTCCCCAAGTTCAGTGCATTTGCGTGACTCCTGGAAAACCGTTTAAAACCAAACTTAACTTGAAAAGTGATATTTTGCGTTTATTGCAGTCGGACCGTCCTCTTCGTTTGGCCTGGTGAATTTTTGGAGAAAATCAAGTTTCTTGCAAGTGAAAACTGTGTTGCCGTGTCATGTCGTTTATGGTGTCGTCTCAGGTAGTGGGAAATGTTGCCATGGTTCAGAACTTACTAACATGTTTTGTTACTGCCTAACAATACATCATGATTGTGTGTTGTAGCAATTAAAGTTTGCACCTGGTCCGAGTACGTGCCAAGTACCATTTCGGACACTCGCTATGGTTTCATGTTGTTCGGTGCAGGCAAAATCATGTTGCCCACCTCCACCCCTATACACACACTGCCATGGAGCTACCCAAAGACCCCTGTCATCTGATTCTAGTTGACACTTGTTTCAGTAGAATACTATCTCTTTAAGTAGTCGTAGTCCGTCCCTCCCTGCCCTCCCTCCTCTCACCCTCCAATTCCCCTTGTGCAAAGAAGATCATTAAAGTAATCCTTGCACATAAATGAATTATAACAATTTTTCAATTGTATGAGTGCTGTGTGCTATTTCATTCCTTAATGACTTACCTACACTGCAATATTTGCCCATTATTTCTTTTGAAATAATTTTACGGTACCCAAAACAATTAATTTACGCAAAAATTATTTATCTCTTAATTTATGTGCAAGGGACCCTTCAAAGTAGCAAAACCACAAGCTGAATGTTTATGTTCAAAGACTCTTGAATACTTATGAGATAAAACTGTTTCTGTCTTTATTCCGACCAATTTACTTGGATCAAATTTATTTGTTATAAACTTGAAACAGTGTTGTGGTATTGCAATTTTACGGTCGGCTAGTTTAGTCATATTTGTCTTGCACTTTAAAATTTAGTTGTCTTTCCCTAAAGCGTTAGGGTTGGCCGGTTTGGTTATCTTTGTGTTTTGTGTCACATTTTGAAAGTACCAGTTAAGGCGTAGACTAGTTTTGTTAATTTTCTAATCATGGCAGTAGTGGTAGATTAAAGTTAGATTAAAAACCTAATTTTCAATTTAACCTCTTCCGACAACCGAATTTTCACTTTCACCTCTTAGTGCCATTCTAATATTTAAACCTTATGGTGGTGGTAACTAGGTTAAATAAAAAAAAATAACAATTACTGTTTTTTATACCCTGACTGAACCCCTAAGACCACATTGTTTACTCTTTTTCTTACTGCCAATTTTTTGATATTTTGCAGTGCCGTCTGATGTTCGTGAATGAGAACTCATAGGGGGTAAGTAAAAGATAAATTCCCTTAACATTCATATTCGCAGCTTTATTGGTATTTTTTACATGTCGGTACTCTAAGTATCGGGGCCTCTGCTAGACATTTAATCAGATTTTATATATTACCAATTGTCCAATTCCGGCAGTATGACATTTGGTTATTCTACTAAAACATGTACTTTGGCTAACATTGTCATTCTTCATTCAGGTACTCGAGCAGTTGGTCTGTGTGCAGGAGATGCGATTTAGCGAGCAATCTTCACAAGTCCTTCGTGACGCGAGCCAGCCTGCTTCATATGCCGTCCGGTTCGGGCTACTTGTCGAAGATGGTGAGTAGGCCATAATTAGTATCGGTTAGATGACATTACCTTGACTATGACATAGAGAGGCAGTTCCAGTAACTTCTGTTAGCAACATTACATACACTTGTGGGCGGGCTTCTTTAAACATCTGGACTTTTCACAAGTACACTGGTCGCGGAACGCTTGCAATGATTAGATTTCGGCCATCTGTCGAGGTGCAGCCAGCAAATCGTCCGTTGATTCGGATGACTGGCAGGTAGGTTGCCCATGTTGGCGTCTCAAACTGTTTGCATTTCCACATTGTGATGGGTCGAATGTAATTTACCCTGTCTTCGTAGGGCTTGTACCACTTGACTACTGCAAACACATGTTCTCTCATTTCGCCAGTCTCCGGGATTTTCAGAGTGTGTTTCAGGAAATATTGGATCAGGCCTGGCCGCAACTCGCGATTGTCAGCTGTCATTCCATGCCAAATTGCCATAATCCAACTCAACCTATACTTGCGCTTAGAAGTAGCGCTGGCGTATAGCATGGGACCAACTTGCACCACTCCGTGCTTCAAGTAGACGCTAGGGACGTTGCTCATATCCAGCTCTGCAGCACAGGATGGATACATCTTTTTATACGTCCCCAGCAGTAATTCACGCTCGTCGATATCCATGGCCCCATCAACGGCATCGCCTCCCAGTTTGACGCCACTCGTTGTTTTCCAGTGTGGTTCACACTCGTGCAGATCCATTTCGGGAACAAGTGCCACATCTTGATCGAGGATCAAGGTTTCGTCACTTTTTTGAAGAATTGGGGCAAAATTTTGGGAAAACTCCTGTGGCAAGTGATGCTTCAAGTTTTCGACACTTTTCTGTATCAGAAACTTCCTCATGAACTGTTGTTCCACTTGTCGCTTGTTGGTCGGTTTATCCGAAATCTTCAGATTCATTCTTTCGAACGCAAAAAGCCAGTGGCTTGGAGGCGGTCCCATATCAATGACTGACTCCTTTATATGGTTATGCAAGTGAATGTTTGGCGTTATTATTTCATAGCCATATCGTTGTTCTGCTAGCCGACTAAACAGATTAAACTGGGTGTCTGCAAACTCAAGTTTTTCCGAGTAACGCATGCCGACGTTACTGCTTGACAGGCCAAAACGAAGCATTCCCACACCTTCAGATCTTCAGATGGTAGCAGTCCTTGGAGGCAATATCCAGAACTCACAGTCACAAAATTTAACCATTGCTGAGCTGTCCAAAATCCATAGTTTGAACCTATGTACGTCGCAGCACGTTCGTCGTCTGTTCCCACCTGGAATTGTAGCAAGCGCTCGTCCATGATAGAAATATCTTTTTTTGTCAGAATATCTTCTTCGCAATAGTACTTCCACATTTTTTTCGCTGTGCCCATATACAGATTGTGCATGATGTCGATTCCAAGGTGATCTATTGGTCTGAAGTATTCCAATTTCAGCAATGGGCTGTAGCGAATACCATACTTGCTTTCGAGGTTTTGTTTCGCTGCTTCGTTGCGAGCACCGTTTATCTCATTGATCCATTCCATGTGTTTCCGGTGGGTCCGTGCTTCCCATGTCGATCTGTTAAAGCCACCCAGATTTCTCATAAGTCCACCGCCAAATTCCTTGAGACACTTTGAACATCCCCGATTAGCAGCGTGTGAAAAAAACCCAACCAACTTACGAGTGGCAGGTAGGTCTGCAGCAACACTGAGAAGAGCTGCTCGGACTCTTTTCCCTTCTGGAAAGTTATGAGTTTTAAGGACAATTCCTTGTCTCCAAAATACCAGCAATTCGTCGACAAGTGGGTTTATAAAGCTTTTTAATGTGTGAGGTTCTTTCGGGAGATTTGGAATGATGCCAAGTAGAATAACGTTAGCCACTTTATATCGCTCGGTCCGCGGCAGATTCAAAACCACAAGGTAAATGGCTCCTATAGAAATATGACTCCGCCTAGTCCAAGGTTGGAACCAATCAACGTTGATTTGTAAAGCCAAGTTATTGTCGTTCTGAAGGAAACCGTTTGGGCCCGTGTGCTCTTTCCACAACCGTCCATCATAGATGTCTGCCAAAATGTTTGAGGGAATGCGGCGGTCTTTCCATTTCCTACATTGCTTCTCGAAATTTGGCCTCAACAAGAGGCTTTCCAAACTTTCTGATAGTGGTTTATAGCAATACGTGTAGATCGGGATGAATTGTTTTTCGGCATTGGCCACGGCCACTTCTGTGAACAATCTCGTATTGCAAATTTTGCCATCACGCGATTCGTGAAGGCAGTTTCTAACGCGGACCCTACCCCGGTTGTCAGTGTATTTGAGTCTGTCTATTGAATCATAAATACTGTAGCGTTGGCCACAGCATATAAATTTTTGGAAATCATTTCGGTCAACGCCAAGCCATTTGTATAACATGTACATGCTTCCTGGAAGGACCCTTTTTATCATGGTCGAATACTGTGGGATCCCAGCCACAACTAGAATTTCGCAGACAAACTTCAGTAGTGTAGTCACTGCCGAGTCAGAGACGCAGTTTGACAACTGCCACTGCAAAATAACAAATAGAATCCAGGTCACCACACTCTGCAATTTTTTAGCACGATCACCACTGACCACTCTTATACGAGGACAAATGTCTTGTGAACCTGTTAATATGTCTCCAAGCATTTCGTCCGGGGTCCCATCGGTTGCATCGTCTGTGTCCAGAGTGACCTGAAATAGATGACATACATGTCAATTTTGTATAGGTACAAGAGGGTGAAATACACCTTTTTCAAGCAGGGAATATAGATAAAAGTATTCATCACCAACACGCGATAGAGTGGACTCTAAACTTATCACTCAGCAAATTTACATAAATCCTATAAGAACGATTTACAGGCATTATTGAAGTCAGGCAAAATGTCCGAGTTTTAGTTAATATTTAATAATACAAACATCTAATAAAGAACTGACCTGTTACAGAAAATGTGAAAAATATCTGTTTAAATGCACAGGAAAATAAAAGTAAGAAACATTCTGGGAAAGTGATGGATGCATGGAGCTAGTACTCTGCCGCTGCTACATGTCACTGTCGCCAGCTGAAAAACCACAACCTAGAAGGGAGTAGGAGTATCGGCAGGCTTCTGATGCAGGGCTATCAAGTGCCGCCTATTTGGATTTAATGCCACCTGAAACACGCAGATTGTAATGGGAAGGATTCCTCACCTGGTTACATTCGTTGTATGTCCTTTTCCTAGACGCAGCTGATCTTCCTGAGCTCACAGAATTCGCTTCATGTACCACAGAGCTCCCCACCACAGAATGGGCTTGGTGTACCTCTGAGCTCCCCACCACAGAATTCGCTTGCTGTACCTCATTTGGTCGAGCGGCACCCAGTTCTACAGACAATGGGCGATTGTTAAGTCCACCGTCACAGTTGTCCTGAGGCACTACTGTCTTCTGAGCTAGGTCGTGGGTATGAAGTTGTTTAAATTTTCTTCTTGGCGCTGCTACTTCACAGACAAAATAGAATTGATGCGTTTTATGGTTCATGGAGAGACGTGCTCTTTTGCCAGCCTCGGATAAACCTTTGAACGTGGCCATGATGTAAATAAATACAACATTGACATGTAAACGGAGGTGTGCCGTCTTTATACTGCCTGGCTCACATGGTGAAGGGTTGGTGTCAGCCTATAGCGCCCAGATACACTGGCACTAACGCCGAGCACTGACACCATGTGCCTTCAAAGGTGTGCGCAACTTACAAGTGCCACAACACTTAGTAACCGCTACTCACCGACACACTGTGCTACTGAGTCCAGGTAAGCATCTAGTTAGCTGACATGATCTTTGTTAACTGGCTTATAGCGCCCACAAACAACGCATCACAGCAGTGTCAGTGAACTAATAAGATAGAAAACAAATCTTATGTTTGTATTGAGAGCGAGCAGCCCTTTTCACGCCCCAACCACTGGTGTCTATCCTTAACTAGCTGTTAAGAGAAGTGTCATTGGTTTGACATGTCAATGCTATACATGTTGTATCACGTTGTAAAATAATGACTATTTTGTCCACCTCAGTAGGTTAAGAAATGGGACAGTTGAAGGAACTAAATAATTAATAGAATTAACATATATATTTTAGCACACATATTATAACTATATCTTACTCTTACCTGTATTAAGTTTCTACCCACCTACCTGTCTCGGGGCTGCTGTATCGTGCACATTACCCGAGATACTGATTGTTATTTTGACACTACGCACATGACTGTAGGAGTCGACATGTGCTTATCTGTGGTACAGATATCATTGATCCGGCCGGGCCCTAAACCCTTATCAATATCAGTCAAACGTTCACCTGACGAAGGTTCTAGGTCGAAGTATCAGGTGACCGGGAATGAGTTGGCACTATATGATTTTGTTGTAGTAAACTTAAATGAAAAGTGTACTTAAGGAGATGTATGAATATTATTTGAAAGTAACTTTAGTAATGGTTATTAGTACTATAGCATATAAGGTTATTATACATAGATATAAGTTGGTAAAACTTGTAATTTGCAAATACGAAATATATAACCCACAGAAATAACTATGGGAATATGAACCCTTGAGAACACGTGAGGTTGACAATAACAAGTTATGAAACCCCAGAACAATGGGTGGTATGATCATGAGATTGATAACCTGAATTGCATGTATGATAAGAAATGGAATAAAAAGCGAGCTCTCTGAGAGGAGAGCAAGCACTTGGTTTTGGGCTTCAAACCGACTGGTCCTTGTGTTGTCATTGACCACCCAGAAGGAAGATTGTCACACTCCTGTGACTGGCGACCACACCCACCTTAGATGGCAGACCCCTGCTCCAACTAGGTCAACTCCCTGACCCCTAGGGGCTACCAATCTTACATTTGGCGACCACGGCGCGACAGGTTGACCAATGGCCGTCGACAGATGACCAGACACGCAACATCAATGACGACGAGTGACCAGCAGGCCCATCCATGGACGACCGGCAAGCAGAATTGGTGAGAACGATTATTCACGAGCTATCTGCCCAAGTACAGTTATCAGAAGGGTTAGAAGATTCCCCGGTCATCCATGTGATTAGAAGACAGGACCTGACTACAGGCGAAGAAGTTATCTATCTTAGTATGGGAAGGAGCCCTAGATACACTCTAACTTTCCGATTTGAGAACTAATATGACCCAGAGACCCCGGTACGGCCCACGATCAGTTATAAAGGGACTTCCAGCACCTCTAACCTTGAAACCTCATAAGTATGGCCCAAGAGCAGCCCGGTTACGTCTAAAGGAAGAACCCCCAGTGACCAGAGTCCCCCAAGAAGAGAGACCCCTTAGAAGTACTACCCCCAGGAACCTAGAGTCGGAATTACAAGATACCTTTTGGTGCCTCAACGCATTCATACACCCCGAACCACTAGAAAGCAAGTCCATCAGCCTTTTTGATCAAGCCGTGTGTGCCATTAAAAGGAACAATATACCAACCGGCCAGCTACCAAAATCCCTACAGCAAGAAGTAGGCGAATTAGAGACTGAACGACGGTTGAACTGTATTGTCAAAATTCAATTCTTTAGTCGGCTCTGTCATACCTGTAAGGTTTACCTTAAGCCCGACTGCTACCTCTGTGCCAATCGGGAGGCATCTTATCAGGCCTTTGTGAAGAAGAACGGGTATAGGTTTTACAGGCCGAGAATATCTAGTAATTAATTAGGAGACCAAAATGGATAACGGTGCTAACGTACCCCTTCCTGATGACATGATGGAGCGAGAAAAGTTTATAGGAAGGAAATTAGAGCAGCATGGGAAGAGGATTGGAAGGTGCGATGGGGCCAACAGAAGAGAACTTCGATCCTGGTTGGGGGCCATAGACGATGCAATAGTATGGGTTACCCCTCCCCAGAACCTTGTTCTGGAGATGGTTAGCTATCTGGCCACAGAAGGACTGGCTAGGACCCTACGGGTATACGCAGAAACACACCCAAGACATGAGCGGACCTGGGAAGAATTAAGGCAGGTAATTATAGAGCAGTACCTGGATGAGGATGAGCAGGAGTACCTTAGGGAGAATGTTGCGCTGATTAAGCAGAGCCCATACCAGGATTCCCGTGAGTATGCGAGGATATATAAAGAGGCGGTAGAGCGGGCCTATACGGCTGATCAATTAGCCGTCCCCCTTATCATGGAGTCCCTCGTGAAAAATTTTATCTCTGGCCTCCGAGATAGCGCTGTCAGGACTCACGTGCACCTACAACGCCCGGCTAACCTGAATGCAGCCATCAATGTGGCTAACTCTGCAGCACGTGCAGTAGGCCTTGCGTTGGTAGAAGAGCGAGTGGAGGAACCAATGCAGATAGGCGCGCTTCCCCTCATGGCGGCACCCCGCCCGCGACCAACAGTGACAACACCCAGGGAGCAAGAATTCGTAACGGTCATGAAGGAAGTGACAGCAGCGTTAAAGGGTCTACACACCACCATGACTGGGATGCGGAACGACAAGGGTAAGAAGGCTCCACCTCAGCAACAACAGCCTGGACAACAGCCACAGTACGGGCCACCACAGTACGGACAGCAGCAGCAGCACTTCTACCAGCAACAGCAACAGCAGCAGGCCAACCATCATGCCAAGAAGTGGGGTAAACCTGCCTGGATCGATGGCCAGCCTGTGTGCTATGGGTGTGGCCAGACCGGTCACATGGCTCGGGAGTGCCCACAGAAGGCAGGAGCTACGCAGGCACCCATTGTGCCGGGCCCGGGAAACTAGGAAGGGCGCCGGATCGAAGGGTATGTGTGGAGATAGAGACTTTTGCTGGGAACATGCATGCCCTTATCGATACCGGTGCCTGCCGGTCCATGATTGAAAAGGCTAGTTTCTATAGAATTTGTCAGGCTCTGCACCGGCAACCTGTTCTTAAGAAAGGGACTCCTCTTACGTCTCTCTCTGGACACCAACTGGAAACATTGGGGGTTTCCATAATTAACATTTACGATGTGTCAATAGAGGTGTATGTTGTGGAGAAACTGTGTCCGGAAATACTCCTGGGAGATGACGCCCTGCGCCTCCTGGGTGTGCACCTTAATTATGAGGAAGAGACAGTGACCATCAGAGGGAAGGAGCACGTGTCACTGGGAGTGAGGAGGACAGAGTCGTGGCAAGGTGCCACTCAAACCGACATTGACTCTTGGGTACAGCGATACCCAAATGTGTTTGCTGTCTCCGGGCACCCTAACGGCTGCAGCACTGCTGGAGTCGAGTTATCTATTGACACTGGAAATAACCCCCCTATTCAACAGCGACCCTACCGAGTGCCCCTGATGAAGAGAAGGACAGTAGAGGAAGAAGTAGAAAAGATGTTAGAGGAAGGAGTGGTTCGACCAAGTACTTCTCCATGGGCATCTCCCATTACCCTCGTCCCAAAGAAGGATGGGACAACAAGGTTTTGTGTGGACTATCGAAGGTTGAATGCAGTAACGAAAAAGGATGCATACCCCTTGCCCCATATTCAGGACATTTTTGATACCCTTGGGCAGGCCAAAGTCTTCTCCACCCTTGACCTCAAGAGTGGGTACTGGCAGATTCCCCTCACGGAGAAGGACATTCCGAAGACAGCATTTGTGTGTCATCTCGGGCTCTTCGAATTCACCCGGATGCCCTTCGGACTCTGCAACGCTCCCGCCATATTCCAACGTACCATGAACGCTGTGCTTGCCGAATATATCGGCCGGTTTGTGATGGTTTACATAGATGATATAGTCGTGTTCAGCAGAAATAAAGACGAACATCAACACCATCTTCACCTTGTCTACCAAGCCCTGGAGAAAAATGGCCTCAAGTTGAAACCTTCTAAGTGTGACATTAATGTGCCGGAGGTGAAACTACTTGGTTATGTGGTTTCGGCAGACGGAATCTCCTCTGACCCCGACAAGGTCACGGCCATCCGAGACATGGTCCCGCCTGACAGTGTGAAGGAGGTACGTAGTTTCCTGGGTATGACGGGGTATTACCGGCAATGCATGCCGAATTATGCTGCAGTGGCTCATCCATTAGTGCAACTCACCCGGAAACATTGCCGATTCTACTGGGGAGAAGAAGAACAATATGCCTTTGACGAACTTAAAAGGTTGCTGACCTCTGACCGTGTGATGGCATATCCTGACCACAGCAAGCCCTTCCGGTTGTACACTGACGCCTGTGACTACGCGGTAGGGGGTATTCTGGTACAAGAAGATGACACTGGTGTCGAAAGGCCCATTCAGTACATCTCAAAACAGCTGAGAGGGTCTCAACTAAAGTGGGCAGTAATAGAGAAGGAGGGATTCGCTGTAGTATACGCTCTGAAGAAACTCCGACCATATCTCCATGGAGCCACCTTTACCATTCTCACCGACCACAAACCACTCCGGTCTCTGTTTCAAAGTGAAGTAAAGAACACTCGTATTCAAAGATGGGCTGTACTGATAGCGGAGTTCGGAGCACCTATCGAGTACAGGAAAGGAAAACACAACATCCGGGCAGACATGCTTTCCCGCATCCGTGGTCACGAGCAGGAAGCAGAGGAAGTCTGGATAGTTGAGGAAGAGGACCAGATCCCATGGGAGTTCGACCAACTGGAAAAGGAACAATTAATTGAAGAACAGAAGGGGATGAAAGAGTATGAACTGGCCGAAGAAGAGGAATCCGAGTACGTTATCAGCAATGGGCTCCTCTACACTCTCCAAGCACCACCAGGATGTGAAGTATATCCCCGTCTCGTGCTGCCCCCTAGCGCGAGATTCAGAGTCATCCGTCGGGCCTATGCTGAAGTAGGCCACCAGGGTCTGCGAAAGACTTTGGATCGACTCCAAGAAGCCTACAAATGGCCCCAACAAAGACAGGATGTGTATAGTGTCATCCGCAAGTGTGCTAAATGTGCTGTCACGAGACCTGGACAGGACCATCCACCACCAACCGACATGCCTATCGCAAACTACCCTGGACAGATAGTTGGTATGGACATGTGCGGCCCATTTCCAATGTCGCAGGAAGGAAACAAGTACATGTTAACCCTAATTGATCATTGTTCGGGCTGGGTCGAAGTAAAACCGCTGGCTAACAAAACGGCTGTAAATGTCCTACGCTACCTGGAACAAGACTATCTTCCCCGATATGGAGCCCCCGAAATAATGATCACGGATCAGGGACTCGAATTTAAAAACCGCCTGGTGGAAACGTATCTCAGAAATCTGGGCACTGATGTTAGGCACACTTCCCCATACCATCCACAAACAAATGGGAAAATAGAACGATTTCATCGGACTCTCAAAAACATTCTTCGAAAACTAGTCAATGCCAGAAGTGGAGAATGGGAAACCTGTCTCGGACCTGCGCTCTGGGCACATCGCCTCAGTACCTCAAGTGTCACCGGCTATTCCCCATATTTTCTTACATTTGGGAGACGTCCAAGGGCCCCTTTAACAGTCACCACAACGTCATCCGACAACCACGAGGCCATTCTCGGTTCCCGTTTAGAAGAATTACATGAAGCCTTTTTAGAAGCCGCCAACAGCACAAAGGACAGCCGAAAGTATAACCGACAACGCCTAGAGGCACGAGCCAAAGGAGCTGAAGTCAAAATAGGGGACACTGTTTTAATAAAGGCCCAAGAACATGCTCCACTGGACCCAAAATGGGACCACTTATACACCGTCACACGAGTACGAGGTTCCGTTATCACTGTGGTAAGCGTATCCGGACAGAAAAGAACGCTGAATAGAGACAAACTGCTCCTGGTGGATCCGGACGCCGACTGGGAAAATGTCAGGCAACGACAAACCCGGACTCAAAGGACACATGCCCTCTGCTTCCGAGTACCTAAGCACCCACAAACACCAAGTGCTGACCCTGAAACCCAAGGTGACCCAGAACCTCAAGGTGACCAGTTGAACAAAGGAACAAAGAGGAGGCGTATCGATAACGAGGACGACGGAGATAAGACGACCAACCGACGTCAGCACCACTCACCATTGTCCCCAGCCGATAACCCGATAAGAGGGATCAGAAGACAGGACGATGGTGTAACACCAGGACTTATAAGCCGAGGTGCCACCCACTCCGATGACACTCCACCCATGGACACCACCACACGTACAACCCTGAAGCGGGCACCAACCTCCAGCGATCCTGTGACCACCAGCGGACCCGTCAAGCGTACCCACACCAACCAGGCTGTGAACCAACACGACACCGTGACAACTCTCCAATCCCGTAAGTCACCACGCTTTGACCCAACGCAACGATGGGTACCGACCGAAGAAGAAGTAACTGCAGCCAAGCGGCTTTGTATTGGTGCGGTATCATCATTCTGTCAATAGTGATGGTACCCATCAGTGCAGATCTGTTCTCCGAAGATGGAGTCTCCATTGAAGAAGAAGGCGAGACGAGACGAGTGTCGGGCCTGTGGACTGTGGTTGTTGTGCTACACCCTCCAACACCACCCTCCACCCGTGGCTGGATGAAGTCCATTCGTCGGGTCATTGAAGACCCAAATGCTGAAGCATCCCAAGAAGACCAGAAGGCCTGGAAGGCTCGACTACGGGCCTTGCGACTTCACGATGACGTAGAACACACCATCACCATCAACGGCGTGACCCTGCCATCCCCACAACGGCAGCGGACTCGTAACAAGAGGGGTCTACTTAACTTCGTGAGGAAGTTGAGTAAGGCTCTCTTTGGTACCGCAACTAGTGAAGACGTACGACAAGTCCGTAAGATGCTGCTAGCAACGAGACGAGATATGGCCTTCCTGAACCACAACCAAAGCCGCATGCTGACCGTGATGAACCAGACGCGTAGGTTTATCCGGGAAAACCGATTTGACTTGGACTCTCTCAGAACACAAGTGTCCGAAGTCATAGAACTTGCCAACCAGAATGCCAACTTAAGTGAGGAGGCCCATGTGCAGCTAGGGCGAATGGCTGTACAGCGGAGAATAGACCTGTCGATCGGACAAATGGAGCTGGCTATGAACGAGTACCGCCTCCAGAGACGAATCTACCAAGAACAGCGAAGTGAGCTGGAACGAGGATGGCTCACCGAAGACATCTTTCCGGAAGCCTCACTACAAGACATACTACGCCAGGTACGCACTGCCGGTTATGAAACATTGCCTCTCCCCTGGTATTACCAATATTTAAAAATTACTCCTATGTGGGCATATGCCAACGAACTTGCCTATCGAGTGGTAATCCCAGCCCTGGCCATGGACCCCTATCTGACTTTCCGGCTACGTTATTTTAATGTCCCCCTTGCCAACAATCATCTAAGGAAGATAAACGGAAGGCCATCTATAACCATGAACACTCTTACTGGTGCGACGTTCACTCCCGATAACTGTGTGGGTCATGACCCGGTTGTGTGCCGACCTGTGCGTGAAGAACTCCAGACGACCTGCGAATCAGCCCTTATCTCGAATGATACGGCTGATAGGTGTGAGATAACTATTAGTGAACGCGGTGATCATCTCACTGAAGTTTACAAAGGCGACAGTGACCGAGAAGAGGCCATTATTATCGCCTATGAAGAAGTAACGGCTCTGCTCCGATGTCCCGGGCAACCAGCTATGAAAAAGGTATTTCGTGGTGTTTCCCGATTTATAGTACCCCGCCACTGTACCTTAGAGACTAATGAATGGCGTATACACGGTGTAGATGATGGACATTCTACTGTAGACATCAAACCCCGCACCTACAGGCAGGTACCGCGATTAAATGTAACCTGGCCTGTTGCTGTACATAAAAACATAATAACCCAACTGAAAATGCAGGACCGCGTGGACGTCCCACTTCTCCAGATGAAGAATTGGAAAATAGACTCAATAAGTGACCTTTCAATGAACTGGCGTAAAGTTACTCATATTGTTCCTATTTCTGTTTCTAGTGTACTTATTTGCGCCGGCATAACTGGTGTAGGTATTTTTCTATATAAACGATTTTATTCACGCGTAATTAAATCTACTCTGGTTCCCACTGCCCCTAAAGTGGATGAGATGTGTAAAAGTGAAGCCACTGCGACAGAAAAGATCGAATTACTAGAAATTAAAGGCACCTATCCGGACCTGTCCCGCACCATTGCCACACCCATGGGGCTTGGTAAGGGCTAAAAAAAAGAAAAAAAAAAAAAAAAAACATACTTGTCTAAAGATAATCTTCTGAAAACGATAACGACCTTGACTCCGACTTTATACTGTTCGCAACAGCTTCATTTAACTGTTAGTTTAAGGTTTATTATGTTGTATATCCTTAACTGTTAAATTGAGGTTTTGATTCCTCTCAGAATTTGTGTATTCAGGATGAGTTCAAAACCGAAATGGTGGGGGAGGAATGTAAAATAATGACTATTTTGTCCACCTCAGTAGGTTAAGAAATGGGACAGTTGAAGGAACTAAATAATTAATAGAATTAACATATATATTTTAGCACACATATTATAACTATATCTTACTCTTACCTGTATTAAGTTTCTACCCACCTACCTGTCTCGGGGCTGCTGTATCGTGCACATTACCCGAGATACTGATTGTTATTTTGACACTACGCACATGACTGTAGGAGTCGACATGTGCTTATCTGTGGTACAGATATCATTGATCCGGCCGGGCCCTAAACCCTTATCAATATCAGTCAAACGTTCACCTGACGAAGGTTCTAGGTCGAAGTATCAGGTGACCGGGAATGAGTTGGCACTATATGATTTTGTTGTAGTAAACTTAAATGAAAAGTGTACTTAAGGAGATGTATGAATATTATTTGAAAGTAACTTTAGTAATGGTTATTAGTACTATAGCATATAAGGTTATTATACATAGATATAAGTTGGTAAAACTTGTAATTTGCAAATACGAAATATATAACCCACAGAAATAACTATGGGAATATGAACCCTTGAGAACACGTGAGGTTGACAATAACAAGTTATGAAACCCCAGAACAATGGGTGGTATGATCATGAGATTGATAACCTGAATTGCATGTATGATAAGAAATGGAATAAAAGGCGAGCTCTCTGAGAGGAGAGCAAGCACTTGGTTTTGGGCTTCAAACCGACTGGTCCTTGTGTTGTCATTGACCACCCAGAAGGAAGATTGTCACACTCCTGTGACTGGCGACCACACCCACCTTAGATGGCAGACCCCTGCTCCAACTAGGTCAACTCCCTGACCCCTAGGGGCCACCAATCTTACAACGTGTCAATCCGTTTGGCATGTAGTCTACCATATATATAGTGGTTGAGTACAATGCACAGCCATTCTATTACACAAGGTCAAGCCAGGTACTCGAATCGAAGTGCAGAGTACAAGATGGACACGAAATGTGAGCAATTATTTATATTTCTTTTATTTTTTTTTTTTTTTTCTTTAACAATCTATACTAGCAGTGTTTTCCCCAGACCATTTTAGTCGACTGTGCCTAGCAGGGTTGAATTATCATCGATCACATTTCGTAACATGAATGTGGTGAAACCTGTATCGAAGTATGAACAGTGAAAAGTACTCTTGTATAATTTTAGCCGGCCTTACATTTGTCCTGGGGAGAAACCTGCTGGCAGTAGGTTAAAAAACTGTATTTGCCTAACAGAGGTTTCGTTCCGGCGATGGAACTTTAAGGGCCTAGAAAACATATTTCTGATCTTAGGAACAATTTGCAAAAATACAAATATGAAGGCAAACACCTCTTCTATTGATATGGCAAATATGAAATTCCAGAAAAAATCCCTTCTCAATTTCTTCCTCTTTGACAAGTGGTGGATCTGGCTTCTGTCTGTATAATCTTATGTAAGAGAAGTGTTTTGTTCTGCAAGAAATCCTTGTTTCTTATTCAATATATTATTACAGCAGAAAATAGGGTGGGTCTAGTTGGTCATGTAGAAATCTTTAGTGCAAAATTCAGCCTGATAATTTTGTAATTGGTCTTTGAAAATGACTGCAATGATAGAAAAAAAGTAGGTGGAACCTCACCATCTCAGCTAATCTCGTGGCCGAGACTCAGCACCTCTGTTTGGCGATTGCAGTTTGTCTGTCGTCGTCCACCCTCCTCCAGTCAGCTGTGACCCGGCCCCTGGCTAGCCAGTTTTTTTCTTTTTAATTTTTTCTTTTTAATTTACTCTATTTTTTCTCTTTTAACCTAACTCATATTCCACTAGCCCGACTTAATAGCCTTTCTAAATATATTATAACATCTTAGGATCCTGTCTATAGTTGTGGATATTATTAACGGCCGAACGGTCATGTATAGCTGTAGGGACCAGGGATGCCATTTTCCTTTTCTTGTTCAGAGAGTGGCACCTCGGAGGTAATGCGTTTAACAGATGATATGTTTTCCACTAGCCCACCGAGCTAGCAGCTCCATATTTCATTAGCCCGACCTACTTTATACTAGTACCCGGTACTAGTAACCCTATGTTAAGTTCAAACCCTGAGTCATTCCTACTTCGTACAAGCGACCAACGATGGCCCTTATTTTACGTTAAATATTCCTACCAGTCCCCATTGGCCTAAAGACACATGTATACACTTTATTTTTCAGTTGTGCTGTTGCTCTTCGTTTTTACATTCACCACCCAAAGTACATGTACTACGCTCAGCATTACTCAAACCAGCCGCAGTCTGTCAACCCAAAACAACACACTGCCACGACTGGTTAACCATCGTCTGACAAGTGCACGCTTAGGTTCATCAAGGATACGCCACCACCGCACTTTTCTACGCAAAGCACAACTGGCATATTCGTCAAATGCAACAACTATATCGAGTCGCAATTCCAGTGGAAGGCATTCCTCAAAGGAAGGGTCATCCGGATGTACCAGTGGTAGTCATCACAGGGAAACAGTTATGTATTTGATGGCCATCGTGACCACGGTAACCATGCTATCGGTAATTTGGAGGATCTCTAAATGTGTATTCATTCGGGCTATTGGTTGCAGCACCAACAGGACATTTGATCTTTATATGCGTGTGTCAGGGAGATATACACTATGCCTTAAAATAGGCACCCTCCAAGGCGACATTTCGGACTATGTATTTGAAGCACACGAAGCTGCAAATCTACATCTGACAGATCTTAAAGGACATTTCTTCCATACCGTTGTTCTAAGTGCACCGCTTTATGCCACCGACTGTACAACCGATAATACTAAGAAAATGAACAGTGTACTGAAAGTCGGGCCAGTCCAGGCAGTGTTTCTTCGCTCACTCCTAAAAAGTGATATCGTCCGTTTTAATATTGTAAGTGTTGCTGCCGGAGAGCCGGGTTACTTTATGACAATCGGCGATAAGGTTTGATCGCATTTTAGGCCAACACCTGTGTTTACATCTGGAAACCTGAAGTTCATTGGGTCAATTGTCGGTCTGCCTATCATTACATCCGGATATTGAATAAAATTATGTTGTCTTTTTCCTCCTACAGCACAAATGTTTGTTCTGTTCTTTGTCCTCTCTCTGACACTGTGCCATATGTGGTGTTTGCAGGAGAATGAAACAAGCCTTACGGGCTTGGAGAGTGTACACATGGCAATGCCAGAAAGACGCTCATTCAATCTAGGATTTATTTCATTCTTTCTCAAAGAATGGATTTTTTAAAATCATTATTCATGACCGAAAAAACAAGATCCTTTTATTATTTGTAAGCTATGTTATTATATCACTTGTTGTGTTTGTTGGAAATAGCACTATTTGAAGTCCCTATGATAATCGATTCAGCCATATTATGTTCTCAAATGAATTTTTGGACTAGCACTCAATGCAAAATTTAATCATCAAAATCTGTTGATATAGCATTGCAGCGTCAGCCCACGCATAGTTTTCCTAATTTCAGTACTAGAATAACCATTGGACTATAGACCAATGCTCTAAGAAAGGTTGACTTTTTCTTCCTCTTACACACATATATGAAACATGTAAATAACACCATAGGAATCGTAAATATCTCATTTATCTACAAAGTTAGTGATGTTTGAAAAAAAATATTTTTTCCATGACTTTTTTTGTCACCCTTTCTGGGTGTGTAGGTCTATAGTTATGAAATTATTTGTGCTTTGATTATATTAACTATGTGCTTGTAATTAAACTGATGATACACTAATTCTCTGTGTCATAGATGAACCGAACACGGTAATATAATATAATTGCTTTTATTATTTATCAACAAGTTCATTTTTAAAGTTTCCTATTTCACATAAAGTATAACATAAAGAGAAATTAACATTTAACATAAATATCTGTACATACACCCCAATTAACTGCTTAAGCTACTGTCCAGGCGGGTGCACCCGGCGGGGGAACAGGTCGGCTGTTGTCGACCTCGTCATTGTACCGCAGGGACATCCTTGTCCCCCCCAGCCGAGCCCGGCTGTGACGCCGTTCGGCAACCTGTAACTCCAGTTTAATTTCCCGTAGCTCCACACTCTCCCACGGAAGTCGACGTCCCAGTCGGAAGGCGGGCTCGTCGTCGTTCTCGCCACGCTCGTCGTCGGATGTGAAGTCCGCCGTGAGGACCGCGCGTACCCGCTCCTTCTGCTCTTCGGACCAGTCCATCAGGGCCAGACCAGCCATCCGCCGCTTGATCTTCTGAACAAAGGAAAAACAAAAACAAAAACCATGTAAGTATCCAGCAGACGATTCTAAGCAATGTGTAAGATAAAACAATTGCTTTATGGCGAATGTTATACAGAAAGATCTACATGGTTCACCCAGGATGAAAAATAAGAGCATAAATTAAGAACAGAAATTAAACAACTTGTTACCTGTGACCGATAGTAGCGTCCGATTGTCTGGCCCTTAACCTTCTCCTGGGTGCCTAGCCTGGCCACACGCGCTCTGGCCTGTATGGTTTTCCAATAGGCCCTGCAGGAGACTGCATGAAATACAAAGGCAACGGTTTTAGCATTTATGAAAACCATTTTCATGACAGACCACAATATAATTTAGTGTTCATGAAAAGTAGTTAATTAGGGATGTCAAGTACGACCTCTAGATAGACCGAAAAACAAATTGTCTCAGCCAACAAAACCGAGACCCCTTAATAGGGTACCGCCCCAGTCAAAGGTGTAGTCCCAACCCGCCAATGTAGAACTAGTGTGTTAGAGGTCGACAGGGTATAAGGATATTTGCTACAGTAACAAACCACTATAAAGACTTAAAAGTACAAGTGTATTATTTTCCACTACTGTTTAATTGAATTCCCTTCTATGTCAGAAACATCCAGGCGAGGGGACAACGCCCGGACGTTCTCAAGGAGCTTGGCCGTGATGACTCTGTTCTGGGCATCCGCGAACTTGTCACTGTGAGTAGAAGAAGGCATTCATTTCAGCAAAACAAAAAAATAATCAAACAGTTTGCAGATTTCCGTTCTCACAGTCAAGAAACATGAATCATCTAAGAACAGTTGCAACATATATTTACTAGATTCAGGAAACGAAACTGTGATTTGCAAATGTAGCACTAAGTGCCTCCTATCACAGACACATTTTTATTCTCAATTAGTCAGCGATGTTCTGAACAAGTGAGCGACAACTTTGAAACGAAAAAGAATATTTCAAATTTCATATGTCTGGTCATCTTACCCTAAGTCGGCCTTGTATGGACGTATCTCTTCCACCCTGATAAGCTGTTTGTACGCTTCACGTACCATCGCCTGTGACAAAAGAAAGTACAAGCTAGCCTTAAGAGCATCTTTCAGAAACCCGTACACATTTTCAATATCCAAAGAAATATCAGAGAAAGGTTGATATTTTTTTAAAAAAATCCTAGGAACAAAAATGAGATTATTTATTTGTCGAGTACATTACTCTTGCAAAGTCAAAAATAATTTTTAAACTTACACTTATTTCTGGATTTGCTTTCCGATAGGCTGCCTTTGCCGCCGGCTGGGCTCGCCGCTGCTGAGCCAACTGCCCCTCGAGCTCTGCCTGCTTCAGGCGGAGGCTGGCCACCTCTTGTTGCTGCTTCGTCCCTTGGTCACGCAGCACTGTCATCTCCTGGATGAGGGTCTGCAGCAGCCCGCCCTGTTGGTCGTCGCCGACGTCCGAATCCTCCAACCTGAGGCAAAAAGCAGTCTCACGTACAGGGGTGGCTGGCGAGTCAAAAAGACTTGTATGCGGAAAGACACGTGGGCGGCTGGCCGGAGTCGACGTCATGGAGGATGAGCCAGAAGAACCCGACTCGGAGGTGAAGGTGTGGCCGGTGTCCATGTCTAGGATGCTGGTCTGAGAATTGTCCATGGTAGTTGATGATGTGGCAAGTTTGGAGAAAGAAGAGAAGTGACTAACTATGTCGAAGCTCGGGGTTTAAGTAGCCAGCCGCCCAGTTGGAAAGAAGTCCTTTCGGCTCCTAAGGTAGCTCTGGCTGGGCCGACTGGTATGCCCAGGGGGCCGGGTGTCGCACAAAGGCTGGACTGATACTTAGTCATCTCCATGAAGCCCCTGTACACAGATTAGGTGTCGCCGGTAGCGCAACAAAGTGGACTTGCCGCCACGGGTGTGAAACGGCGGCTTGAAGCCTTTGAAGATCTGTCGCCCCCTAACAGTGCGCCACACGTTGCCCAAGATGTAGAGAAGCCCCTTCGCTCCTGAGGTAGCTTGGGCTGGGCTGACTGCTGCTTCCAGGAGGCCGGGTGTCGCACAAGGGCAGGACTGATACTTAGTCTTCTCCATGAAGCCCTGTACACAGATTAGGTGTCGCCTTTAGCGCAACAGTGAACTTGCCGACACGGGTGTGAAACGGCGGCTTGAAGCCTTTGAAGATCTGACGCCACTAAGAGTGCACCACACGCGATCCTACCCCAACTACACATGACCTGTGGGCTGGGCAAAGGGTTCAGCCGACAGGGGTCCAAAGGGACTGCTTGGAGTCTTTGAAGATCTATCGCCACTGAGTGTAACCCACGCCGCTCAAGACTTAGAGAAGCCCTGCCGCTCATGAGGTAGTTTGTGCTCGGGCAGCTGGCCCTGCCCAGACACCACGTAACCTGTGCTGGCTGGGCTTGACCCTGACCATAAATACTGCAGTGCCTCTCCCATCTCGACATGTGCTCCTTGCAGCCACCCACACTCACACACAAAACAGACGACTATTTACTTGTCCAGGACTTCAAGAAACATGGACCTCCTTATGGACATCGACAGATTCCTCAACGAAATCGTCAAGGCCGATTCCCAGAGCTGACATCCCTGCCTCATCCAAGTCAATGGGAAGCGGCCTGGTTGTTACAGCGGTCATCTTCCTTGCTGCCCTCCATCTGTTGAATCTATGGTGAGGATATACTTAAATAACATTCACACTTAACAATTCGATTAGAACTGTTTTTAATGTGATCATGCTCTTGAGACGCACTGGTTTCTCTGCTTTATATAATTTCAAACTGAATCAAAATCATTAATGTTTGTAATGGTTTCCCTATAAAAGAATATGTCAGACTTAGTTCCATAACAGAGACGTACATTTTCAGATATTAATCAGATTTCAGAATTGTCCACATTCTCACCTGAAAAAATTTTCCAAGTCAATTATTTAACGGACATTGTAGAGCATTATAAGATTAATCACGTTTTCCACCTTATATCCATGCCACATAAAATTATCTGATTCTCTGTATTTTGTTGCAAGGATTAAAAATAAAGCGAACTTTTTTATTAAACCTATTCCTACTTAACGTCACCTCAAGGCCTATTCAACAGAAATTCTATGTACAACATTCTCTGTAGGTTGTTTCAAGGAGTTAAAATTATAATTGTACTGGATAACTTTATATTCAGACTTGTTCCTGGTTAACGTCACCTCAAGGCCTACTCAAATTAAATTCACTGTATAACATTGAAAATAATGAGACATTATTTTGTTTGGATTTCAGTTTATCGTTGTGCAGACGGGTGAACCTCGCCAGACGCCGCCCAGAAGTGAGGGTACGGTGTGTCCTGGTCGTCTACAACCAGGACGAGACCTTGATGCTGCCTCTCAGCCCCGTCCACTGCGAAGCCAACTTCATCCTCTCAGCCGATTGTCTCAAGATGAGTGCATCGCGACCATCTGTCATCGCCTCCAGTCTCCGTATGTCGTGGTCCGGTCCGCTGGTACTTTGGGGCCCCGAACTACCATTGACATTGGATCTCCCGACCAAGGTCAACATCCCCCGCAAAGAACGACTACAACTCAACACGTTCCTCCGACGCCGAGACTGCACGATGACCATCTGCCTCAAGTCAACAAATGACAGCACCTGTAGACAGCTGTGTCCAGCGGTGATTGTGTACAAAAGTAACACTTGGGTTTAGTTTAGAACTAGCTTGTGCAGCCTCAACATGTAATAGTTCGCATAAATTTTTTTAGGTACCGCAGAGTCACTTCTTTAGGATTTTCTTTTATGTTTACACAAAGTAATGTAGCTAGGCCCTTGCGATATATGTATGTATATTAAATTAAACCCTGATTTTTTTTCTTTTCCCTTTGCAGACATGTATTACAAAGTGTTTAAAAAAATTGAGTGAAAAAAAACAAAAAAAAAACCACTAAAAGTGAATCTTTCACAGTATTTTTATTTTCTCTTTGGTACCAGAAAATGGTAGACCATTTTTAAACAGCAAGCAATTCTGTCCTCTGTAGAATAGTTTGGCATTATTATTATTTTTTTTTTTTTTTACTTTTCTTTAGATGGAACATGTGATTTTTTTAATTGACTGCAATAGGGACTGTTTTCTGTGTGAGGGAATGTTGTCAGAATTTACATTAATGGAAAAAGATTTTTGTTGTTGTTGTTGTTGTACTTAAACCACATTCAATAGTAGATTGATCTTCCATGTAGGTGCAACTTATGTTTCAATTTCCTTAAATAGGACCTTTACTGTTTTCCAACAAATGCACAAAATTTACTTTGATGTAACGAGTTAGAAATCGGTCATATATAAATGTCCAAAAATACGTGCTTCAAAGGGCCTGCTCAAGTTTTAATATTGGTTATTAAAAGGTTGCTGTCATGTATTCATATGGAGGAATGAGAACCAAAATGCTCACGGTTGTGTTTTTTAGCACGTGCACATAAGATTATAATCAACAACAATGATAAAGGTGAAACCACAAAGGTCAATAATCGATTTGCCCAATAAGCGTATATATTGTGACCGAAGTCCACTTGTAAATGGTCCAAATGTTCTCGGTTGAATTCTTTCTGATGTTGCGTTATTGCCTTTACATACTTCCCAAGGCTGATGTAATTGGAGTGTTCCTTGGCAAGTAAAATTTTCTGACGAGTCTGTATTTCTTCATTCAGGGAAGAGATCGGTATAGGTTCAGAGTACAGTCGAGCCGGATCTAAAATGTTTGTTAGTGTCATATTCAGGTGTTGCAGACTGGCCATGTTGACTTGATACAGAATTTTGGGTCCATGTTCTTCGTGAACACAGCCATCGGCAGGTGTCCTCACATACCATGTACTATCTGCTGTGATCAAGCAGCCACAGGGAAAAGTGCGTACACAAGATGAACATCCCTTTTGTTGTACGGTCGAAGAATTACATGTGACATTGACAGTTTTAATGTTGGCTAGTAGGAAATGTATTCTGTCAATCACATGAATCGACCCACTGCTATGTCCCGTTACTAAGCGAAAGTCACACAGAGACTTGACAGCAGTTCGATTAACATTAAATAACGCAGTGAGACACGTATCATTTTGCAAGTCACGTGTCAAAATATCCATGTAACACCTAGAGCCTGTACAGGCTGCGACTTGTGATGTGTCCGGTGTAGCCATATATTTCTGAGACTCCGATATTATCAAATATTCAGGTATATGAAAAAGTTGTGTGTAATGACCATGGAAGGGGAGTCGGAACTTGTTCACCTGATACAAATAAAAACTTTCTCCGTCAACGATCAGTGGAACTTTTAAACTCAGTTGTATAATTGTACCGTTTTCCGTTAATCGGGGTTCAGTCAACAATGATATCTCATCATACATTTCACTCACTGTAGGCAGGCGTATCCCAAGTTCCCTTAGGCGTTGGTGAGGCACGATGGTAGCAGCTGCTTGTAAAACTCTTTTCATCTCTTCTAAATTTATGAAACTTGGCTTTATGATCTTCTTTCCAAGAGCACGAACGTCAGAAGTTAGCCTAGTTAGTTGAGAATATAGAGCTTCATTTTCCATTTCCATTCGTAGAGTGTCCTGTCTTAACATGTCGGCTACATGTTTGCGGCGTTTGTAAATATCTAACTGCCTAGATAAATTAAGGAGGAATTCGGTATTTTCCAATACCGACTGCATTTGCAACTTCACATTATTTTGTGTGATATTTACCACGGCTTTCAGGGCATTTCCTAGGTATAGAATTTGACGGACATTAGTCTCATCTGCCAGTGCGACACTGTTTACAAGGGATTTCACTCCCTTTAGTTCAGCGACTGTTGCTGTGCCAAACATAAATTCAGAGACCTCACCCACGACTGGTAAAAGACCGTCCGACGAGCGTCTGGTCCGACTGGTTACATGTGAATTTACATCCAAAATTAATCCAATGTGTAACAGGGTATCCGTGATCTTGTCATTGGCTTTTTTCTGCAAGGCCACGATATTCTGGAAATCGGTAATGAACTCCCTACATAGGTCAGGTCGCCGTGTGTTTTTGCTCTGCAAATGTTGGCGACATGAGTTGACGTCGGAAACAACGATGGGCTTGAGTAATGTTGGCAAGGTAACATCCACAGGCACAATGACGTAGCTGTTCCGAATGAACACAGATTTTATGGGCTTAAATGTTACGCCGTAATTCAGGAGCATTTTTGCATCGGGCAATGCAAGGTTGCATGTAACTAATATTGAGAACACTATCCACATATAAGACTCCATGGTCAGTCTGCGTGAATGAGTATGAAATGAAAAAGTCACTTCCCTTATTTATATGTAAACAGTGGTGCCAAATCAGCTGCAGGTTCGCGTTGAGGGGAATGCTAGCCGTGCCATCTATGTTGCAGAGTTCACAGTTTTCAGTACACCCTTTTGACACTTGAGAAAATGCAACACTGTATACTTCCTGCATTCTACTTATACTTTTGTACAAGCGAGCTAGCATGGAAAACAAAGCTGTCACCTGTAAAACACTGAATGTCAATGAGCATGTTGACACGCTAGCATGTAGAAAAACAATGCTGCCACCTGTAAAACACAGCATGCGACTGAGCATCTTAAGCTGACGTGAATAAAAAACAACTCGCACTTAAATCACCCTTGTTTGTGTTTGAATGCCACTCGAAAAAGAACCAACAGAGAAAGATGAATACAATTATATTACATAAGATAACAACACTTTTGTTCTAAAGAAGTAATTAAAGATACAGTAAAAGATTAAAAAAAAAAAAGGAAAAAAAAATACATTCAAAGGATAACCGGACGTCTGCATGAGCGGGTCAAAAATACTAATTTAACTCAAGTATAATGCTAATCAGAAAATGTTTAATAATAGCCTTAATCCATTCAAACTAAACATTTTCTTAACAAATGAGACCTCCCGAAAAAGAATTTCAACATGAGAAAGCGCCCCATCTCAGTATTTTGCTGTAATTCACTGAAAACTATTGGTAACCATGGCAACAAAAGATAACTTTTGGGCCTATAGACTTACTCTTCAAGAAAGGGTCATTTATGAAGTTTTTTTTAAAGTTGTTTTGAATTTCTAAGTGTCTAAACTCAATCAAATTCTGATTCTGAATAATATTCAACATACTATAGAAATTATCACATATTATGGTGTGCATAAACATGCATTTAAGCTGCATTTTGTATGAATTGATTGAAAGACAAATTCAAATTAACCCCTATTCATTACACAGGTCTATAAAGTAAGGATTCCCGGCTGCCCCATCTGCTGTCCTACCTCCCCCTGCTGTTCCCATAATTGATTAAGTTACAGGGGGAGTGAGTATCACTCAGAGAACAGCCAAAGTGCAGAAGACATTTTGCCTCCCCCCACACACACACACTCAAGTATTTCCTTAATAATTTCTCAGTTAATAAAGAAAAGAGACAGTTGGTGATTGCAGCGATTATTATAGAGATAAATAGCTATTAAACAACCCTAAGATTGTGAAATTTAATAAGTTACATAAGTTACGATCGTCGTTGCTACGCGCGGCCGACGCTGCTTAGCAACGGCCTGTGAGTGTACACAATCCCAAAGACTTTTGGTCTCAAAACCCTTAAAAATTGGAGTTTTTGATCCAGGAAAAAAACCAGCAGTTGAGAATTGTGTTCCCTTATAGAATATCAGGTCTAATTTGATCTCTTTCACGTAGGAGACGCTAAAACACTCGATTTTGGACATCGCGAGTGGGGACACACTACACTCTCTGACCATTCAATCAATCTCCAGTGGCAGTTTGGGTCAATTTCCCGCCCTGAGCGTCGTAGGGCCATGTGTGGCATCATAGGGCCATGTGGGGCTTCCTAGGGCCAATTGGGGTGTTGTAGGGCCGTGTTGGGCGGGCAGTGGGTAGTGTGTGGTGTGTGGGGTCTCTCAGGAGTGTGTGGGGGCAATGGGGAGTGTGTGGGGCAGTGGCAGGGCAGGCCCATAGCCAGGGGGGGTTCGGGGGTTCGTACGAACCCCCCCCCCCGCCTTTGGAGGATTTTTTTCACTAACTTTTAATGTAAAATATGTCATAAAATCAAAAAAATATGTATTTTTTCAAAAAACGAACTCCCCCTGGAAAAAATACAAACTGCAACTCAAAAAACTAACCCCCCTCTGAGAAAAGCTGGCTATGGGCCTGCAGGGGCGATGGGTAGTGTGTGGGGAACGGTGGGGAGTGTGTGGTGGGGAGTATAAATTACATAACTTTATACTTGAGTGTGGTTCTAGCTTGTTTAACTCAAGTATAATGCTAATCAGAAAATGTTTAATAATAGCCTTTATCCATTCAAACTAAACATTTTCTCATCAAATGAGACCTCCTAAAAAAGAATTTCAACATGAGAAAGCGCCCCATCTCAGTATTTTGTTGTAATTCACTGAAAACTATTGGTAACCATGGCAACAAAAGGTAACTTTTGGGTCTATAGACTTACTCTTCAAGAAAGGGTCATTTATGAAATTTTCTCAAAAGTTGTTTTGAATTCCTAAGTGTCTAAACTCAATCAAATTCTAATTCTAAAATATATTCAACATACTATAGAAATTATTACATATTTTGGTGTACATAAACATGCAAATCAGTTGCATGTAAGATGAAACCATTGAAAGACAAATTCAAATTAACCCCTATTCAGTGCACAGGTCTATAGAGACAGGATTTGCTGGCTCTCCCATCTGCTGTCCTACCTCCCCCTGCTGTTCCCATATATGATCAACTTTAGGGGGGAGGGAGTACCACTCAGAGAACAGCCAGAAGAGCAGAAGGCATTTGAAGTCATTTGAAACTTGAAGGTAAACATTCCTTAATAGCTCGCCCCCTATACATAATCAAGACCTGAGCTTCTAGGACATGGAAGTAGAAATGGTAAGCTTTCAAATGAGGTATAGATTGTTGCAAAATTCCTTCTAGAAGTGAAGTTTCTGACGAGTTTTCTTCAGAATCACGTCACTCGGCTGTTGCTACGCGCGGCTGTTGCTAAGCAGCGACCGCGCGTAGCAACGGCAATCGTAACTGCAATACAGAAGATGTTTATGACAACCTACGACCTGCACACACTACCCCCGACTTCAACACACTACCTAGGACATCAACACACTACCTACGACCTGCACACACTATTCATAAGGAGGTGGGGAGTGCCAGGGGGAGTGCAGCTAGATTGCCGTTGCTAGGACCACTTAGACCTGATCTCCATATCATTCTCCAAGCAGAATCCTTCTCCAAGCACACTTTTGGTCATTTTCCCGCCCTGAGGCCTTGGGGGAGTGTGTTGAGGCCTTGGGGAGTGGTTGTTGTACATGTGTGAGTTGTAGGTGGAGTGCGGGAGTTGTAGATTGAATGTGGGAGTTGAAGGTTGAAGTAGGGTAACATTTACACACTCCCTGACTCTCCATTTGTTACACCAAGAGCTGGCGGTATAGACCCTTAAAATCGACAGGGAGACATAGAGAGATTGCGCAACGTCGTTTGCTGCAGAGCGGTGGTGGACTTCCTGCCTATGTTTTAGCATTGGGAGCACCAAACAACTCGTACTAGCTAATGTCCCTACAATAGATTAATTGTCATTTTGTGATATTTTGTAGAGAAAGGCCTATGCTACCCATAACCATTCATATTTTCTTTAGGAATTGAGTCTAAGGGACACAGGGGACCAAAGTAGCAGCACCCTTCTCTTTGGCCTATAGTAGAAAAGGGACTGGAGGTTCTCCACTCGCCGGTGTCGCACGCCATAATACGTCCCGAAAACGACGTTGCGCAAGGTGTCTTTTCTTAAATTCAACATGGCGACATGGCCGTTTCTTAAATTCGACAGGGGACATGGCAATTTAGTGACAAATGACATGGCCCTTTTCTTAAATTTAACAAAGGACAGGAGGTTTAAACAATATTGACAGGGGACAGGGCTATTTCTTAAATTCGACAGGGGACATGGGTCTAAATCTAGATTTAGGGAAAGACGACATGGCCATTTTTTAAATTTGATATGTGACGGGACCCCCCCATCCACACCCCCAGAGCTAGCATTATATTTGAGTGTACGTGGTTCTAGTTTGTGCAAAGAATAATGCTATTCAGAATTTGTTTAATAAAAGGATAAATTTGGTCAAACTTATTATGGTCTTAGCAAATAATACAAATAAAATACAAATTACATAGCATTATACTTGAGTGTGGTTCTAGCTTGTGTAAAGAATAATGATACTCAGGATTTGTTTAATAAACAGATAAAGTCATTTAAATGTATCATGGTTTAACCAAACAATACGAATAAGATAGCATAGCATTATACTTGAGTGTGGTTCTAGCTTGTTTAACTCAAGTATAATGCTAATCAGAAAATGTTTAATAATAGCCTCTATCCATTCAAACCAAACATTTTCTTATCAAATGAGACCTCCTAAAAAGGATTTTCAACATGAGAAAGCGCCCCATCTTAGTATTTTGCTGTAATTAGGCTTAAAAGATTGGTAGCCATAGCAACTGTCAGTAACTTTTGCTGAAAACAAGTCAGCTGTTCCATCTACTGGCACCCTCCCCCTGCTGTTGCCTGACAGGATCTGCTGTTAGAGGGAGTAAGTGCAAGTAAGGGAGTAGCTAGTCTCAAAGCAAAGCATCAGCCAGGTTCACATAAAAGATTGCTTGATTACAGCGATTATTGTAAAGATAACTTACTCTTAAATAATCCTAAGATTGTTAAATTTGATTCACAGTGAGTGCTGTATTTGTCATGATCATCTACTGAATTGTAGTCTCACTCGCCGTTGCTAAGGGCGGCCGCTGCTTAGCAACGGCCGGCTTTAGGACTCCCCAGCATGTCTAGTCTCTCCCAGTCAGACCCACTCTCTTCCAAAGTGATTATGCAATAGCTAATATCGGTCAAAACGGACTACAGCAAGTCTAAACACTTCCTGACGTCTCCAGACAGTCCCAACTGAGTGTAAGACAGCCCCTGATTCTCGCGACGTGATGAGGGTGGAGCCTGTTGATCACTGTTGCTACGTACAGCCGTTGCTTAGCAACGGCCTTGCATAGCAACGGTGATCGTAATTGCAAAACAGAAGATGTTTATGATGATTGCACATATTTGCTACGTTGTAACCCCCCCTCACTGGCGCCAAATTGACGAGACCAATAACGTCAATGGATTATGTTCTAACGTCGCAAAACATGTGTATGTCATCGGCCTCCACTTCATTAGGGTAAGGGGTGGGGCCTCTTATGTTAGAAATGCACGGACGATACTCCAGCTTTAAATGGCATTATACTTGAGTGTGGTTCTAGCTTGTTTAACTCAAGTATAATGCTAATCAGAAAATGTTTAATAATAGCCTTTATCCTTTCAAACCAAACATTTTCTTATCAAATGAGACCTCCTGAAAAAGAATTTCAATATGAGAAAGCGCCCCATCTCAGTCTTTTGCTGTAATTCACTGAAAACTCTTGGTAACCATGGTAACCAAAGGTAACTTTTGGGCCTATAGACTTACTCTGAAAGAAAGGGTCATTTATAAAGTTTTCTTGAAAGTTGTTTTGGATTCTTGAGTGTCTAAACTCAATCAATTTCTAATTCTGAGTAATATTCAACATACTATAGAAATTGTCATATATTATGGTGTGCATAAACATGCATTTTAGTTGCATTATGTATGGAATGATTGAAAGACAAATTCAAACTAACCACTATTCAGTATATAGGTCTATAGAGTAAGGATTTCCTGGCTGGTCTATCTGCTGTCCTCCCTCCCCCTGCTGTTCCTATAATATGAACACCATTAGGGGGGAGGGAGTATCACTAAGAGAACAGCAGGAAGTGACATCACAAAACTGTAAGCAGAAGACAATTCCAGCATTGGTTCAGGTAAATAGTCTCAATTCCTTCAGAATTGGAGTATTGACACCCAGCGAAAAAACACAAGAAGCTAATGACCCCGAAGTTACAGAATGTAAGGTCTGATTTCAGGTGCAAGGCATAGATTTTCTGAAATTACCGCCGAAAAATGCCGATAGTACGCCGTTGCTAAGGGCGGCCGCTGCTTAGCAACGGCCGCGCATAGCAACGGCGATCCTAACTGCAATGCAGAAGATGTCTATCATGATTACACAGACTGTATTGGCAGTGTGGGAGGTGAAGGTCGAGTTTGGGAGGTGTATGTCGAGTGTGGGAGGTGTATGTCGAGTGTGGGAGGTGTAGGTCGAGTGTAGAAGCTGTAATGTTACTTGCTGTTGAGAAGAAAAGAAACATTTGTTACATGCTAGATCGCCGTCGTTACGTGCGTAGTTGCTACCCGCGGCCGTTGCTTAGCAACCGCCGGCCCTAGCAACTGCCGAAACTTCCGCATCACTCTCCAAGCAGAGGTTTGGCCCTTTTCCCGCCCTGAGCTGTAGGTCGAGTTTGGGAGGTGTAGGTCGAGTTTGGGAGGTGTAGGTCGAGTTTGGGAGGTGTAGGTCGAGTTTGGGAGGTGTAGGTCGAGTTTGGGAGGTGTAGGTCGAGTTTGGGAGGTGTAGGTCGAGTTTGGATGTGTAGGTCGAGTTTGGGAGGTGTAGGTCGAGTTTGAGAGGTGTAGGTCGAGTTTGGGAGGTGTAGTTCGAGTGTGGGAGGTGTAGGATAACTATTCAGAATTTGTTTAATAAAAGGATAAATTTATCTAAATTTATCATGGTCTTGTCAAACAAAACAAATAGATACAAATTACATGGGTTTATACTTGAGTGTGGTTCTAGCTTGTTTAACTCAAGTATAATGCTAATCAGAAAATGTTTAATAATAGCCCTAATCCTTTCAAACTAAACATTTTCTTAACAAATGAGACCTCCTGAAAAAGAATTTCAACATGAGAAAGCGCCCCATTTTAGTATTTTGTTGTAATTAGCCTTCAAAGATTGGTTACCATGCCAACTGTCAGTAACTTTTGCTGAAAACAAGTCAGCTGTTCCATCTGCTGGCACCCTCCCCCTGCTGTTGCCTGACAGGATCAGCTGGCAAAGGGAGTAAGTACAAATAAAGGAGCAGCTAGTCTCAAAGCAAAGCAGCAGCCACATATGTTGCCAAAGATCCCTTCTATCATGGTTCTAATACAAATATTCGAAAAGCTCTTTAAATTCTGATAAATTAAAAAAGAAATTGGCAAAATTGGTGCAGTAGAAGCTGAGAAAAGAAAAACTTTTCGAATCAGCCAAAATCGCGGCTGCCGGCGCATAGCAACGGCCGCCGACGCATAGCAACGGCCGCCGACTTTGTGTAGAATGCGTTATCTGGAGGCCGTAGCTCGAGTCTGGAAGCCATAGGTCGAACATGGAGGCCGTAGGTCGAGTCTAGAGGTCTTAGTATTAGCAACGATTGTACAATATTTTTGGTATTAGTGTACAGGCAGTGGGTCGTGTCTGGAAGCCAGGGTTTGCATGAGACAACTTCATTTTTCTATGGGCAGGGCCCTTCCAGTACTGCTGCTTTCATATACATGTTGGGGTCACTGGTGGATAAGTGTTTCCTTTTGAATCTCTAAGCAATTAAAGAAAAGAGACACATGGGGTTTGCAGCGATTATTATAGAGATAAATTTCTCTTAAACAAACCCAAGATTGTGATATTTGCAGAACTACATCTGCTGCAATTGTCATAAACATGTGTTGCATTTCGTCACATTCGCCGTTGCTACGCGCGGCCGTTGCCGTTGCTTAGCAACGGCCGCGCGTAGCAACGGCCGTCGCCCCATTGAAACCTCGACACTTCCGCTCCGTACAGACGGCCGTTGCTAAGGATGGCCATTGTATAACTGTAACGGCGACCATTTTCCGTGGCCTTCAGACACTGCACAAGACTTTTACATTCTCTGTTTGACCTCAATCACCATTGCTAGCACATCATGTTGCGAAGTTCTAGTCAGACCAATTCATTATGCTCAGAACAGGGCCTATGTGGTCCTGGTGCTTTCATATACAGGTTCAGGGTGCTGCCGGATAACATTTCCCACCTTTCGGCGCAGTGGGGGGGCAGTGGGTAGTGTGCAGACCTACCAATTCTCCTGTATTTCATGGGACAGTCCCGTATCTGTGGCTGTGCCTGTGGTTACCATTTAGGGCTCAAATGCCCGGTATTTTACCACAATATTCCAGAGATTATTGCTAAGACTACAGGTCTCAAAATGTCCGTTTTGATACCTTTTGCAGTGGGCCATGGGTAGTGTATGGGGGCCGCGTGTAGTGTAATTGGGGCAAGGGTAGTGTCTATATTGGCCATGGGTATTGTATGGGGGCATTATATTTGAGATCGGTCTTAGCTTGTGAAAAAATAATACTTTTTGTTTGATAATGGGATGAATTTACTTAAAGGGACGTTCTCGTCCTTGACTTTTTAGAGATACATCCGCCGACGTAAGGCTCATGACGCGACGGCCGGCGACGTGTTTTTCACTTTTGGAACGTAATCCAGCGATGTTATTGGTCACGTCACGAATTTGGCGCCAGTGTAGGGGAGTTACAACACATCAAATTACGTACGTTTTACGGACGAGAATGTCCCTTTAAACCTATCATGGTTATATTAAACAATAATGTATTAAATGGGCTGTCTCGTCCGTCCGTCGTTAGGCTAACATACGCCGACGTTAACCTAACGACATGATGGCCGCTGTTGTGTTTTGCCCTTGCAGAACGTAATAACGCAACGTCATTGGTCACGTCACGAAATTGGCGCGGAGTCAGGGGGGTTACAACGTAGCAAATTACGGCCGTCTCAGCAACGAGAACGTCCCTTTAATTATGTAGCATTATACTTGAGCGTGATTCTAGTTTGTGTAAACAATAATGATAATCAGAATTTGTTTAATAAAAGCATAGATTCACTCAACTTTATCATGGTCTTATCAAATAATACAAACAAGATACAATTACATAGCATTCTACTTGAGTGTGGTTCTAGCTTGTGCAAGAATAACACCAATCAGAATTTGTTTAATAATGGAATGAATTTATGCAAACTTATCATGTTTTTTTTAAATGAGACAACAAATATACAGATTAGATAGCATTATACTTGAGTGTGGTTCTAGCTTGTGCAAGAATAATGCTAATCAGAATTTGTTTAATAATGGGATGAATTTACTCAAATTCATCATGGTTTTATTAAATGAGACAAAAAAGATATAAATAACATGGCATTATACTTGAGTGTGGTTCTAGCTTGTGGAAGAATAATGGTAATCAGAATTTGTTTAATAATGGGTTGAATTCACTCAAGCAATATCATGGTTTTATTAAATGAGACAAAAGATATATGAATCATATAGCATTATACTTGAGTGTGGTTCTAGCTTGTGTAATGTAAAGAATAATGATAATCAGAATTTGTTTAATAAATGGATAAAGTCATTCAAATTCATCATGGTTTTATCAAACAATACTAATAAGATTGCATAGCATTATACTTGAGTGTGGTTCTAGCTTGTTTAACTCAAGTATAATGCTAATCAGAAAATGTTTAATAATAGCCCTAATCCATTCAAACCAAACATTTTCTTATCAAATGAGACCTCCTAAAAAAGATTTTCAACATGAGAAAGCGCCCCATCTCAGTATTTTGCTGTAATTAGGCTTAAAAGATTGGTAACCATAGCAACCGTCAGTAACTTTTGCTGAAAACAAGTCAGCTGTTCCATCTACTGGCACCCTCCCCCTGCTGTTGCCTAACAGGATATGCTGTTACAGGGAGTAAGTGCAATTGAGGGAGCAGCTAGTCTCAAAGCAAATCATTGGCCATGATTGCAGCCACATACAAGAAAGTAACAGGTTTTACATCAAGAACCCCACTCAGAATCAATTTGCTAATAAAATTGAAAAAAGAGTGTCAAAGTTGGCCACTTAAAGTACTGAAATCGTGATAAACATCTTGTGAAACTCACATTCACCATTGCTAGGGACAGCTGCTGCTTAGCAATAGCCATTGTGCTGAGTCCCAACTTTACCAGACAGACAAATGGCCTCAAATCCTTAAAAATGGGTCTTTCTGACCCGGGAAAAAGCCCAGCTGCTTAGAATTATATACCCTGCTACAATATCAGGTTAGATTTCATTTCTATTGCAAACTTTCAGAGCTAGGGCCGCCGAAAGTTGTGGCCGCGGACATCGCGAGTGGAGCAACGGCCGCGACCTTAGATCTAAGACACTTTCTAAGCAAAGGTTTGGCCCCTTTCCCGCCCTGAGGCGTCGTAGTGGCCCTGGGCAGTGTATGGGGGCCTTGGGTAGTGTCTGGGACCAGTAAAAATGTCTGGGGCCCGTAGGGTAATTGCCACAAACATCTTAGTTCAAGTCACAATCGCGGTTGCTAGGGGCGGCCGTCGCTTAGCAACCGCCGCCGCCACTCGGCAACGGGCGGCCTTAGCAACCACCAGAGATGACTGTTCTCCTAACAAGCAGGGAATGCTCGTATTATCCCCGATAAGTCCCGCGACCAGCCAGCCGCTGTCCACCAGCAACTCCACTGGTCATAATGATGAAGAGATTCCCACACTCGCTTTACCTGAAGATTGTCAGGAAACACACCATTACGCAGAAAACTGTCAGGAATCACCAAGTCTGGCTGTCAGCATGGAGCACAGAGACGTCCCCGGTCCTTCCGGAGACACCAACAACTCTACCGGTGGCGATTTTAGAGATCCATCCAGCATCGATTGTCAGGGACCCAACACACCCTTAATGGATGAGCTAGGTGATGAAACTGCAACTCCACAGCACGTAGTCGAGACGATGGACATTGCGGTGTCAAGGTACGCTGACCCTTTGTTGGGCAGCCATCCTCAACATCCTATACTGTTCAAGGCGTTAACTGATCCGTCGTCACCTGATCCAGTGTCACTGAGCCTCGCCACCAACCATGATGACGTATGGCGTAACCTATGTAGTGAGATGGACATAAGCCCTCCTCCCAAATAGAAGGAAGTCCAGGACAACTCACTCAGTCAACATTGTAAGTATCTCCTGCCAAGAGGTGTTAGCAAATGTAAGGGATTCACAATATGGGGAGAGTTAGTGTTTGATCCGCTTCTAGTAGGGTCGTGAAATGTTTATGTGGGACTGTCGGAAGGCATCAACAGTCTTTTATGTTAAAGTAGTCGGAAGACATCAACTACTAATTGTGTAGGGCTATCGGAAGGCATCAATAGTCCTTTATGCTACAATAGTTGGAAATCATCAACTATGGATTGTTCCGGTTTTTGTATTGTAAGTATAAGTCCTCAGGGTCAATTGATGGGTGGAAGTCAGATGCAGGAACCCAACTCTTCCTTTTGACACCAACCCATTTGGTGAGGTATCTCACCTCTCCAGATGGTAAAGTCCTTTTTCCTGAGATGAGCTTAATGCTGTAGTAATCTCCAGTCTCAGCATCAGGTGTAGTTGTAGAAGAAGATGTGGGCACGTCGGCAGCAGGCTGCAATCTGCCACCGTCGGTTGATCCACACCTCTTCTTATGTGTAATGTTAGTGTCCGGTGTAGCATCTTGGGATCCGACTTTCCCGCATGAATAATTAGAGGAATGCACAGGATCCGACTTCCCGTGGCTTAAGTCACTGGTTGGGTCGGATTTACCAACCTGTACCGCTTGCACCTTAGCGGCTCCCTGATCCGTAGTGGCACGGTCAGCAGGGAAATTTGCCACCTCTTTGGTGGGCTTTACCACTGGTATATGTGCCTCAGAAGAGGGCTTTGATGAGTTAGGCGATGGTGCGGGTCCCTCTGGGGTGACCCTAGGAATATCAAACTGTACCGTTTTTCTTTCTTTAATCCGTCGCGACGTATTCCCCGTGTGACTACGTCCACAAGGACCCTGAACCAAAGCGTCGACTCTTTGGTCAGGTTGAGTATGTGAGGGTAATGCTTCCTCTAGACCTGCAGGCGCCTTTACTTCAGTGGTAGTTTCAATCATAGCTTCGTTAGGGACAGAGTTATCGTGTTGATGGTCAGCACCCGATTGATTTAGATCCTGTATAGGAGCATTGACCGGACTCCAAGAATCATAAGCTCTTTTAAGTTTAGAAACATTAACTAGATGAGGAATTTCTTTTTGGTTATGTATAGAAAGTAATCTTGCTAAATGATCACCTTTTGTTTCAATCACTCTAAATGGACCTTTATATTTAGCAGAAAATTTGGATCGTCGGTTATCGGCACATGTAGGATCATAAATATGCACCAAGTCGCCTACCTGTAGGTCCAATGGTTTAGCCTTTTTGTCCAAACGTTCACGCATGTCTTTATTATATCGTTCGGTGACATGCTTTGCTGATTTGGTAAACATGTTAACTAATTTCATTGCTAAAGCATATTTTTCATTGTCTGTTTCAGGTGTTGCAACATCAATGGGTATATCAGAAAGTCCCATAGAAACAGGTTCACGGCCAAAAAGTAATTGATAAGGAGAAAAACCTGTACGTGCAGAATTAGTTGAACGCACTGCCCACAAGGCGATTGGCAACAGCTGCGGCCAGTCCTTGTGGTCCTGAGTGACATAACATGCGATCACGTCCTCCAGGGTACGATGCAACCTTTCCACCCTGGCATTGCCTGTAGGCATTCTACCAGAGGTGAAAGTATGATGACAGTTTAATCTCTGAGTGACAGCCTTTAGGAATTTTGATAAGAACGATTGTCCTCTATCCGAATGTATTCTGGAAACCCTTCCATACCTGGCAACTATACCAGTTAGGAAGGCAAATGCGGCTGTTGACCCGGTAGAGTCTTTAGTTGCAAATGCTTCTGGCCATCCTGTAGCCAGGTCGATGAACGTCATAATATAGCGCGAGCCATCCTTAGCAGGTGTCAACGGTCCAATAAAGTCGCAGCAAACCACTTCCCAAGGGCGAGTAGGCTCATCCCACGACTTTGCCAATGCTTTAGGATGGGGCACACGTTTCCGTAGTGCACAACTATCACAAGATCTCACATAGTTAACAATGTCACGATGCATGTTTTTCCAGTAATATCTGTCTGTCACCTTAGCAGCTAGAGCGTTTTGTCCGACATGACCTCCTGAGAGAATGTCGTCATGTAAGCGTGATAACACATGATACACTAATGTAACTGGTATTAGAATTTGTGGTTTTGGGCAATAAATATCATTAGATGTCTTCTTTGACTTAATGTTTTTAAAATGACAAATAATTCCTGGTTTCATAATGTCAAGAAAATTAGCTTGAGTGACCACAGATCGAGCTTGGTCTGGGTCCTCTGGTACAATTTGGTTTTTCAGGTACTGGTACAAAGTAACACATTCAGCGTCTTTCTTTTGATGTTTGCGGATACTTTCCAATGAGAGTGGGTCATTGGTGTCGTCCTCAAGTGCCAGTGGCATTAGTTCGCCACCTACAGAAGGGAGAAACTCCTCTGCATTTGGTTCACCTGTTTGTGTGCGTGATAAGTAATCCGCTAGAAAGTGTGTCTTACCTGCTTCGTAAATAATGTCAACGTCAAAAGCTGATAGATAAAGACCCCATCTCCTGATTCTCGGAGTCGGGCTCTTATTAGCGTTTTTCAAAAGTGTCAAAAGTGGTTTATGGTCTGTCACAATAATTGTTTTATAACCTTGTACTATGTCTTCAAAACTATGTAGTGCTTGTATCACTGCTAAAGCTTCTTTCTCAGAGACAGTATAATTACGTTCGCGATCATTTAACACTGAACCCCAGAATGATATAGGGCGATAGAGTTCATCAATTTTGTGGCACAAAGCTGCACCACCAGCTACATCAGAAGAGTCTGTCAACAAGTAAAAGTCTAGGCCAAAATTTGGATGAATCAAAATTTGATCTGTTGTAAAAGATCTTTTCAATGTCACAAATGCATCATCAGCTTCCTTAGTCCACTGGAATTTCCTTCCTTTTTTAGTCAACTCGTACAATGGTTTTGCAATGTCAGAGAACTTACTGATAAAAGCCCTGTAATAGTTACAGAGTCCAAGAAAGGCTTGCGTTGTTTTCACATTATGTGGTTTTCCAAAATGGTGAATTTTCGTAATAATATGAGGTTGCGTTTTAAGTCCTTCTGCATTAATCGTATGGCCCAGGAAATCGATCTCATCCTTGCACCAATCGCATTTTTCAGGTTTAAGTTTCAAGTTTGCTTTGATAAGAGCTTGTAGCACTAGTTGCAAGCTAGCCAAATGTTCTTCAAATGTAGAATCGTAGACAATAATGTCATCAAGGTATGCCAAACAAACTCTCGGCACAAGCCCTCTAAGAGCAAGTGCTAAGATCCGGGTGAACTGCCAAGGCGCTCCGACGAGGCCAAATGGTATTCTTGCATAATGGAATAGACCCATTGGTGACTCAAAAGCGGTGTAATGTCTTGATTCTTCATCAATACTGCATTGGTGGTAACCACTTAAGAGATCCAATGCAGACCAAATTGTTGGTTTTTTGTATGCCATATATAGAAACAAAGAACGGGCTGTAGGCATTGGGAATTTATCCTTATAAGTTATCGCATTCAGTAGCCTAAAGTCAGTGCATAAACGCGGTTTTCCATTCTTCTTTTGAACAACAACTAGTGGGCTTCTCCATGCAGATGAAGAAGGTTCTATAATACCAAGGTCTAAAAGTTGTTTGATTTGTTCATCTATTATGTCCATCTTTTGTGGTGAATACCTGTAAGGTCTAGAAGCTACAGGACCTTTGGTTTCGTCTACTTTAATACTCATTGGAGCAATGTCACATTGTCCCATTTCTTCCATAGAAAAAGCCAAAGCTGCTCTATTTTTCAATAAGAGTTCGCGAAGTTGCTCCTTTTGAACCTCAGTCAAGGAAGATTCTGATAGATCGATTGAATCAATGAGATCTCTATCCCTGACTTTAGTGTCATAATTTTGATTAGCAGAACGTGTTGTTTCCGGGCAAATTTTGTTTTCAAGTAATGCCAATATTGGTTGAGGAGTATCGGTTTGTTTGAAAACTGCAGACACTTCAGAATTTTGAATAGGGGGTATATAATATTCATCAGTAGCAAATGCTAACACAGTTGATTTAGAAAGTTTAACAGGAGAATCTGTAGGGTTCATGACTTTCAGCCATGCCAAACCTTTTCCAGCGAATGTGCAGCATTCCGCCAAGACTGGTGCTGTTACAGCCGGTTCCAGGATCCATGGCTGGCCGTCCGTCACGTCCTTTACATTCACGGGGATTATAACCTCACTCATAGGCATAATTTCCTCTGATCCCATGGGTGTAACAGTGTTATTCCGAAAGAATGTTATTGTCTTATCTTGAAAGTTAATATGAGCCCGAGTTGCCGCTAGAAAGTCACGGCCAATAACTATATCATAGATAAGGTCTGAGAGAACTTGAAAGTTAAAATCAACTTCAACGTTAGCGAGTGTAAATCTAATTCTTGCGTCTGCAATAACTTTAATTTCAGAAGAGTCTCCCAATGTTATAGAACTTGAGGTTGGAAATGATGTATGTAATATATTATCTTTAGGAATTCGTTCGA
Source organism: Lepidonotus clava (assembly GCA_936440205.1). Taxonomy (NCBI): domain Eukaryota; kingdom Metazoa; phylum Annelida; class Polychaeta; order Phyllodocida; family Polynoidae; genus Lepidonotus; species Lepidonotus clava. Next base: position 17,868,892 of record OW387146.1, read on the forward strand.
AAACATCTTGTCTTATAAAACAGTGACTAGCTCCACTATCGATAATTGAATTAATTTGGACATTATTGAATAAGAGATCAATTGCTATTGGATCAACTTTAGAGTGGGACTCTTGAAGATTTGCTTTTATCGTGCACAGTGAAACGCGAATCTCACCATGCAGGCTATCTAGTTTTTTGGAGGATATTGGTTTCTATTTGGAAAATATTTTTGTTGAGCTTGACCAAAAGATGGTGGTCTATTAGTTCGCAAAATATCTTGCAAGAATCTGCACGAATTTGAATCGTGGCCAAACCGTTGGTGGGCTACACACCACGGTGTTCCGTCCTCGGCTCTGGTCTGTCGGGCGTGGGTCCAGGCGTTCGGCCCCGGAAAGCGCGTTTCCCGGCCAGGTGTTGTACGCACTGCCTGACCACGACCAAAGCCAGAGCGGTTGTTATAATTAGGGCTGTTGTTGAAAGGGCTACCGTTTCCTCTCGGAGGCGTCCATTGTTGGCGTGAATTCTGAGTTGCAATCGCCGCCAGAATTGTATCGGTCATTTTTCTTAGTTCACGAACGTTGTCAGGAGTGCTGTCCCCTCCGGCCGCTGCCGGGGGTTTCAACACGCTTTCAGGCTCAGATGGTTGCAGAGCGGCCAGGGCTCTTTGGGGCCTGTCCACTGATTCCATCCTTGATGCAATGCTAACTGCCTGCTCGAAGTTTGCAGGGTTTTGAATTGCCACCTCTCTTGACATAGGAGCTTTTAGACCCCTAATATAGGCGGCGAGGAGGACACCTGCGTCCACCCCAGATCGAGCCTGCGCCTGTCGCAAGATTCCAGCAAACTGCCTGACAGTCTGATCTTTACCTTGTTTATAATTAAAGAAATCTTGATGCTTTTGCCAGGCTGCCCTGACATCTCCATAAATGTCTGTAAGACGAGCTTTTAATTTAGCATAAGTGTCTACGTCAGTGGGATCTAATGAAGACACCCAATCACGAGCTTGGGCCTTAAGTTGGTGTTTGGCCATAGCAAGCTTATTCGCGGCGGACCATTCACAAAGAACTGCCAACGAATCAATTTCGTCAAAATAAGCATTAATAAATTCATCACTTTCTCCAGAAAAAGTGGGTAGTTTTAGAGCGGGTTGTTTTGCTGCCATGTTGAAATTTGGTTGATTAATTGGTATTTGTGGGAGGACAGGAATATCCTGGGGAATCTGCCCAGCTGGTACGAGCTGGACAGGTAGAGGATTGACCCGTCGTTGTGGTGAGGACGGAGGAGATTCGGCTCCTTGTCCTTGAGCGGTGGGATCCTGTTCGGTTAGATTGTTCAGATTGTCTGCAGGTGTTTCCACAGACTTTGCAGCTATAGACGATCCACTTTCGTCTCTAAGAAATGCAGGATCAGCTCCCTGACCCTGTTGTCCCTGAAGCCGTATAGATAAAGGTGATGATGGAGGATCCCCGGACCGCTGAATTAAGGTCCCAGCGTTGCCCTTTGCTGAGGGCTCCCCTTCAGAGTGTGGGAAGAGGATGCGCGAAACAGTTAATAAATCAGAGGCTAACCGAGAATCATCTGTCGGAAAGAGATCCGCGGCCCCTTGCTGACCTGAAGTTCCGGCTTTTCCGGGCCGTGGAGGAAGCCTCCCAGCACCAGAACTTGCAGCGTGGAAAATAGGTCGTAATGTCCTACCTTCCGGTGATAGAAACTGTCTCGCTTCTGGGACCGAGACACTAGCGCGACAAGCAGAGGGCGAGTCAAAACGAACAGTTCGGCTGTCCCAATGCTGAGCAGGGGGACTTGCTGAGCGAAAACCAGGCAAGGTATGCTCTACCTCAGGAGGCCAACCAGTCCTCTCAGCTACTTCTTCAGCTGTGAAGACTTTTCCATGAATAGAGAAAGTTCTTAAACGTTCAGATTCCAATTGTATCCCTGGGACTGGTCCCTGTGATCTCGTATGAGTCCTTAATATAGAAGGGGGAACTGTCCGAGATGGGTTATCAACTGGTTCTTCTTCCGAAACAAACTGTGTGTGTGTGGAGGGACTGTGATAGATGTCTTCCTCAGAATCTGACCGACTGGACATAGTCTTTCATAATAGTCATTTTGAAGGAGCAGTACTTATATATATAAAAGTCACAGAGAAATCTGTATAGATCAGTCTATAATGTTCACTTGCTGTATGAATCAACAGAAAGCAACGCCGTTCACCAATAACTTCTCACAGTTCCAGGTAGGAAAGATAAATCGGCGTCCCAATAAACCTATCACTAACTCTAAAACACAGATCAGTAAATTGGTCTCATAGCACAATGCCTCTGCATGGCCTAATTCAATATCTCAAAGCATTATCCAAATCCAAGGGCAAATAGCTAAGAATCAACTCTTTTGGCCTATCGAGTAAAAACCCTCACTATACCTCCTTAGAACATTGGGACTAGCTAAGGGAATAAGTAAAAACCGGCCACTTTTCACCAATCAGTGTGAACAGATCTCCGCGCTATTTAGAAAATCAGATTCTCGATGGTGCGCAATATGGGGTTTGGGGTTGCCGGGTCCAACGGGCCGTTTGTTGGCGGGCGGCCGGTCGGGGCTGGGCGGGGTGGCGGGCGGAAAGGGAAGGTTGGCAGAAATTTTTAGGGTGGTATGTGTAGACAACTGTTAGTCTTTAATTTTGAAAAATGGACAAGTTGTTACCAATAAGTAAAAATGGTGTGTCAATCAGTGATACTATATGAGGCTGCATAGGTGTAACAACCCCTATAGAAATTTCAATAATGATGAGTTCTTTTCAATAAATATAAGAATATTTCAAAGTATCTGATTAAGCAGGTATACCTTATGGTGCTTCTCAGATGGTACGACCAGAATTGCTTAGCCTTTGACCTCAGAAAATATCCTGAGTGAGGTACAACACGACTGAGTCGACCGCCCAAGCGCTCCACAGGCAGAATGGAAAAGTCTGCTAAACCAGGTATACCTTATGGTGCTTCTCAGATGGTACGACCAGAATTGCTTAGCCTTTGACCTCAGAAAATATCCTGAGTGAGGTACAACACGACTGAGTCGACCGCCCAAGCGCTCCACAGGCAGAATGGAAAAGCAAACAGTATTGTTTTCTGTATTGAAACCAGAAATTCAGATAAAATATATTTCTCACAATTTTGTAAGGCAATGTTCCGGCCGTCCTCCGGCACGAATCCAACTCTACTTAGAGCGGTCCCTGAGCCACACCGCAAGGCCACCAGAACACATGCCCAATCAAAAATGCACACCTTTAGATAAATTGTATTTCTATAAAGAAATGTACTGTATATATCCCACCAGAATGTCAAGGAGTTCGACACAAGTGTCCCTCTGCCATGAAACCTGGTGGTATTTTAGGTACCTTATCGAAATCTGCACCTTTTGTGGTTATTTATAAGCACAATATGTTCCTACCTGCAAAATTGTCCTGAAAAGCAAGTTTACACACTGCCTACTATAAGGTGGGTTGGTGAGAGGGTGCGGGCTGTCGTGCTGAATAGGCAATCACATTACAGCCGCCCCCTCTCATTAGGAATGCGGGCCTTTTGTGGAGAATGGGTCCGTGGGTTGGGGGAGGTAATTTATGCGTGCAGCCAATCTCTCGACAGCCTTGGTAATAAATTCTCTTAAGTGACTAGAAACCCTAAAGTTATAATAAAAAGCCGAGAACGTGCCACTAGTTCAATTAATATCTTTTAAGTCCCATCACCAGATGTGAGGAAGTCTTGAGTCAGGGTTTTAGAATGTTCCCAAACACAGGCTCCTCACATGGAATAAAGTTTGGTCTAATAAGGAAGGGGAGAAGTTCTAACCAGAACTAAGAGTGGTAAACCTAGGGGTAAATGGTTATGTTAAACAACGTGTTGGGGAGACGAATTGGAATGAGGGTAAAGCTTAAACTCGCTGTGTAAATTTGGCAGTGAATTTAATGAGGTACGTCCTTTATTGATATTAAACCAGTGGCACAAATGAATAAGTGATTTCCAAATAACCTTCGTACAAACCTTTCAATAATTCTAAACTAAACAGTCCTAGAATGTCCTAAATGTTCCTTTGCCTAATTGAGTCCTGTGATATGAATGATTCTAATTTCTAACACAATGCCTGTAGATGGGTTTCCAAGTCCTAGAATTAAGTCCAAAAGTGCTCCTGGTTTGTTTCCAAGTCCAAGTCCTACACACAGCAAATACGATATAATTTGGTTGGTCCTATAAGCCTAGGTCTGCTGCTCAGCTACCGAACACGTTCATCGTCCTCCACCGCGCACCAATGAATGACTGTCGCGGGCCGCGCTGAGACTATTAACAGGAGGACGCGCTGCTGACGGATATGCGCGTCCGGTGAGCGTCCGGTGAGCGTCCGCCGAGCAGGCGGTGACGTCAGTCGCTCCGGTGGGCTCACCTCAGGCGACCTGCAAGCACCCGCGACCTGAGCAGGGGGCGGGCGCCATGATCATAAAACACCCTTAACGGGATTGCCTTAAGGGCGGTCTGACGTTTTTATGTAGCGTCCAAATGAGACGCATTGAGAAATAGCGTTCCGTACAATATGTAGAGAGAATATCGATATACATTTATAAAACACAATGTTGTGTTTCGCAACAAAAGGATAAATTTGCTCAAACTTATTATGATGGGTGTAGACCCCTAAATTTGACAGGGCGACATGGCTGTTTCTTAAATTTGACAGGGGACATGGCAATTAAGGGACAAATGACATTGTCCTTTTCTTAAATTCGACAGGGGACAGGAGCTTTAAAACGATAGTGACAGGGGACAGGGTCCTTTCTTAAATTCGACAAGGGACATGGGTCTAAATCTAGATATAGGGACAGGCGACATGGCCTTTTTTTAAATTCGACACGGGACACCGGACCCCCCCATCCACACCCCCATTATGGTCTTAGTAAACCAAACAAATATGACACAAATCTACATAGCAGTATACTTGAGTGTGGTTCTAGCTTGTGGAAGAATAATGCTAATCAGTATTTGTTTAATAATGAGATAAATTTACTCAAACTTATCATGGTTTTATTAAATGAGACAAAAAATTATATAAATTACATAGCATTATACTTGAGTGTGGTTCTAGCTTGTTTAACTCAAGTATAATGCTACCGTCAAATGGGGCAATTTTGGCCAGTTTTAGAAGTTTTTATTTTGCCTAATGCATAGTTTTCTTTTTCTCAAGATTTAATGTTGCTGTACTATTAGAGCTACTAAAGATACTTTATTCCATAAAAAAATAATTTTTCACATAATTGATTTTGTACTATATTTTGAAGAAAATGTAGGCGGCCAAAATTGCCCCACAGATGGGGCACTTTTGGCCACCTGTATATAAAAGCCTTCTAGAGACCCTGATACTCCCGGGAACTGTCATTAATTAATCATTTATCTAGATATCTGTGTATTTATAAATAATAGAGACCAGTTTAGGAAAACTTTTATCATAATCCAACAGGGGAGGATCCAGGGGGGGGGTCCAGGGGGTCCAGATCCCCTCTTTTGCTGGACCCCTAAATGGCAAAAAGAGGGGAAAATGTCACACGCGTATGCGCAAATGCACGTCGTTTTAGTAATTAACCTTTATGCTGACCCCCCCACTTTTGACAATCCCGTATCTGCCCCTGTCCAATCAGACAGTACACTTCGTGAAGTGGAAATACGACTTGAACACAATTTTTGTTTCGGTGGGGGTTTCATCTGTGAGCTCTATGTAGGTATGAAAGTCCCACCAAAACAAATGTATAGGTGGGTGTTTGAATTGGGTCCATGGCGGGAGGGCAGTAAGCCATGTAATTGTTTAATTGGTGGGCCCCCTACCACCTTAGCACTGCTCTCATTGGTCCCACCTACCTGCCACTCACCCCATAGCCACACCCCAGCAGGAGTAGTGGAGGGTGGTCCTTATAGTGGCACATTGGGACATATCATATGGTGGGGGGGGGGGATAGGCCCACTGGTACAATCCACACACACTCCTAAACGACCCCCCCACCCCGGCCCACTCATCTTAAGGCACTTGGGGACCCCTCCCACCACCACCACCACCACCACCACCACCACCACCACCACCCTGTTGCCGGCCTACCCACCCGTCCCGCCACACCATCCGCCGGTCTAAGGTTTACCGTGGGTTGCGGAGCGGGGGGGGGGGGGGGGGGGGGGGGGGAGGGGATTCAACGGCAGGGGAGGGGAGGCCGGGGGAGAGGAGGGTTGGTAGTGGGTACCGGGTTTTTTTGTCCTAGTATGTGCCGGACTGCACATACTAAGACAGGCCCTTTGCACTGCTATTTTGCTGGACATGTCCAATTCAATCACAGTATACTGATGTTCTTCATACAATAATAATAGGTTTTAACAGGGGGCGTCAGTGCATTTGCTACCACGTTTGAAGAGTCCCCAACGAAACTTTAGATGTCTAGTTTGTCACTTCAATAAATGGAGACAACACATGAACCGTCAGGTTTGAAGAGTAGCATTCAGGTGATGTCACTTGCACCATATTCATAACAATGTCAATACCTAATTATGGTTTGGTTCAAACCACAGCTTACATCTAAAAACCCCACCTTGTAAATAATCATCCTTTAGAAACATAGTACTTGATAGGTTCAGTCACCTTGTAATAGCTCTTCAGGGACCTTAATCACCCTTTCTAGGGACAGTTGAGCTTTTTTGTCTGTTGCTAGGCAACCACAAAGACTTTTTTGAAATATTTTATCATAGCAGGAATTCTATACCTTAATGTAATTTGATATCAAACTTGACTGTAGGAGTTGATCTTAGCATGAAGATTGACATAGAGTAGGGTTGCCAGTTTCCGCGCATCACTAGTTTTCGCGCATTTTACGCATTTTTATGGACGCATTTTTTCTATAGGTATCAAATATGTTATTTTGTACTCCCAGACCCGACAGGACATTGTGTTGGTATAATTTGGAGATTTTCATAATGTTTCATGTATATTTATGTATTCCAGAGACGAAAATGTGTCTTGATATCCATATTATTTGGGAACATGGCGAGATCCTTATGAAATTAATATTTTCTGAAATAATGATCATAAGATATTTTTTTCAAGAAAAAAATAATATTTACTTAACAGAAATATCATAGATATTAGTTTAAAGTGATATCCGATCATGTTAATATAAAAAACATAGGATTTCATGACAAACATGGAAAATTGACCCCAGCGTGAAAACTAATGACACATAATTAGGCAGTTCCCAGTTTTCGCGCATTTTTCACGTATTTTTCCGAATTTTCCGAATTTTCACACGTTCTTCGCTATAAAAACTTTGAAAATTTTTCAAAACAAGTTTCTATATACTTGAAAAATATTGTCCATAGATAATATCAACCAACGAGTTGATGCATACTTTTTTTGTCTTTTACTTGGGCAGATTAATGATTTTGTCATTTATTGAAAATGCACAAAAATAAGTGCATTTCTTCACTTTTTTTCAGATATCTCTTTTTTACATTTTGTCAAACAACATAGCATTGATATTATGCTTTATTACAAATTATTAACAAGTCAACAATTATTTGGTACAACAAATGTCATTAGACAAACTTTTTCTCATGTTCCATGTATAATATTTTTTCCCTATTAAATATATTGTTCATTTTACACCTTAAATATGGTAAATGCGCGAAAACTGACTCCAAAATGTGCGAAAATAGGCACTAACTGCGCGAAAACTGAAGAATATACCACTCAAAGTAATATATTAAGATCTTACAAAAATATTTTCAAATTTAGAAATTTTAAAGAATGATTATGTTTAAAGACATCATCCCATTATGATTAGATGAAAAAACATTAATCTAGCTAATTTTTTCATTATATATTCTGTCACAACTTAATTTCCTGCCCTTAGTGCGCGAAAACTGGCTCCTCTACTCTACCTTCAGTTGTAGAAAGTTGTTGTCTTAAATACAGTGTAGCCAATTCTGAAAGCTTGGTGCACGACCCAGCCTTTTTTTTGGGGAGGGGGGGGAGGGGTTGAAGAGCCATTGGCTCTCCTGGAATACTGGGGCATTTACCTAGCTCCTGACAGAATGGTAGAGAAGAGTATCATCTAGCCCGAGCTAGGGGGTTCCTTAACATGCCCCCAAAATAGGCTTAAGGGGCACGAGGGGGGTGGGGTGGGGTCTTGATGGTGGCCTAGTGGAAACTTACTGAGGTTCCCTGATATTATTGCATTGTCAAGATGGGGTAAGGGTAGCCTTGTAAGTGGGTAGTTAGTTTTGGGGAGTGAGGAGCCTCTTCAATAAAGTGGACAAGGTCTCTGTATCCTCTAGTGGCCTGATCATTGAGTACAGCAATGGCTACCCAGTCTATGTGAAAATCATTTTGAAAGGTCGGACATTATGTCCGACGTTTTTCAGCTTTCTGTCGGACATTTAGCTTCACTGTCAGACATTTTTCATTACAGAGTGACCTCAGGGCTCACAGAATTTTAAAATTGTTAGGTGTCCTGCGGACACTCTTAATGTTCATCATGGGTGTCCTGCACCATAATACTGGGGGTCCCATTGCCTCAACCTTGCTATTAAGGTATGATTTCTAGGGTGTCCACTGGACACCCTAAGGGTCCTGTTTGGGTGTCCTATGCCTTTATGGGATGGACAGGACACCCAGGACGCTGGACTTGGTGAGGCCTGGACCTACATCGCAGTACATGTATATGTTCACATCTATATGTATAGATTCACCTCAAAAACAAGTTTTACTAGTCCTAAAATTGTGCCGGACAAGGTGTTAAAATGTCAAACATGTCTGGCATTTTAGGGGTTTTCACAAACACTGGCTACCTCATAGGGTGATTGTGCTTTCACTTCCTCTGAGAAGTTTATCTCGAAATTGAACTGTTTGGGGACAGATGGCCAAGCAGTGGATCTTCTGGTGTCTTGGGGTTTCCTGGCACTGAGGACATGCATAACAACCAAGTAAGGCTGCATGATGCACACTACCCAGCCGGAGGTGTGACGTCATAATAACGTTGCAGCAACGTTCTTTTTGGTTCTGATTTGGTTCTTGTTACGTTCTTTTGATGACTCCCAATTACGTTGCTGCGACCTACTGCTGTGACGTTCCACTGTGATGTTATTATAACGCTCTGGTTATGTTCTTTGACCTAAACAGAATGTTCTTATAACGTTCTGTTTTGGTTTTGTCCTAACCTCACCAAAAAAAGATGTTATAATAACGTTCTAATTTGGTGAGGTTTCAACCTCACCATCAATAACGTTATTGTTACGTGCCATCTTAGTAAGTAACAAACTTACTAAAAAAGTTTGGTTGCAGAACGTTTCGCAAGCTGGCTGGGTATTCAGTCTCATAATGAGGACTTATTTTCGGATGTGACGGGGAAGTTTTAGGATGGTTCGATGGAACTCTTTACTGTGGTCCAGGAGATTGTTCCACTTGAAATGGGAGGTGGGGGCAATTGGATTCTGACAAATAGTATGGTCTGTATCATGTGCTGTTTGGGCAATGTGAGCAAGGACTTATTCAGTACTAGGGGAGAGGGTAATGTCAGCCCCTGCTCTATGGATGGCACTGTCTGCAGCTTCATTACCTGGGATTCCTATATGGCTGGGAATAGGACAGGGGACTCTGGGAGGGAGGCGGGCTGTTGTGGCCAATATGTTTTCAATCAGCATGGTGTTGCAAAGAAAAGTCCTTCTTGCTAGAGCATGTACTGTTGAGAGCAGGGGTGGACATAACCAGGGGCCCAGGGCCCCGAGACCCTTAAAAAGCAGGTCAGGCTCCTAGATTTTCTGGGCTAGGGGCCCCACTGGCCCCTAGACAATCATGAATAACAAAAACTTGTATATGTGAGGGCCCCTATATTTAGGTGAGGACCCCTAGTTTTGGAAAGCTAGGGGCCCGACTGGCCCGACTGGCCCGTGGATTTTTAAACTTTTGTCCACCACTGGAGAGGGAGTCAGTGTGTATGATTTTGCGACCAGGGCCTTGGTGTAGGGTATGAAGGAGGGCTGCACCAAAGGCTACAAGTTCCGCTTGTAGGATAGATTCCCCGTCATTGAGGTGGAAACCTTTACTGTAGGTGCCTGTCACAAATACAGCTGCAGCTCATCCATCACAAACTGAACCATCTGTAGTATACATGGTCACTGACTCTTACAGAGCCACTTAAGTGCCAAAATGGGGCCAGATTACAGACCTCAGAGAAAGCGCCCAGGTCTTCTTATCAGTGTCGACATAATGTTCCTGAATGTGTGCTTCTTTAGAAACTAATTTTCTTGGAGTTTTGTGAAAAATGAACTTAGAAACATGAAACTGGTGCCAAAATTGAGAGAAGATTGTAGACCAAATGAAAACTTTCTTCACAAAACATGGTCATCAGCCGATCATTTCAAAAAATTAAAGTTTTCAAAAAAATTCAATTAAATTTTAAAGAAATATTCACAAGCATTCTAATCTTACAGCCAAATAATACATCCAAATAATATAAGTGACACAAGTTTACATCATTTAGTTACAGTGATATAAGTCACAATGCATTTTCTATTAATTTGTTGAATATGATTTATATGATATTGCTAAAAACGAAACACAAATTTTGGTGTAAATTATATTTTGTTTTGACTGTGGGGCAATTTTGGCCGGCCAAAATTGCCCCATGGTAAACAAAAAATCAAAATTTCATGAGAAAGAGCCCTTTATTTCCAAGAAGATGTGAAGATAATGAGTTTTAAAGTTTTATTCTATATCAAGATGAATATATTGAGGATTTAAAGACAATCTATTCATGTTGACATTTTTCGAAATCAAAGTTTGAAACAGAAGTTTCCAGCAATCTCATTTTTCGTCACATTTTTTTGATCATGTGACCCCACAAATGGGGTCAAATTAGAATATGCAAAATATAAAGCAATAATTCAAAACACCTTACAATTACAATCTCACATAGGTAGATTTATACTATTTCAATCAAAATAATATTTAATATCTTCTCTTCTTACTCTCAATAGTAAAACTATTGAAAAGAGACATCTATCATTGGAGGGTGGCCAAAATTGCCCCATGTGGCCAAAGTTGCCCCATTTGACGGTAATCAGAAAATGTTTAATAATAGCCCTAATCCTTTCAAACTAAACCTATTCTTATCAATTGAGACCTCCTAAAAACGATTTTCAATATGAGAAAGCGCCCCATTTTAGTATTTTGCTGTAATTAGCCTAACAAGATTGGTAACCATAGCAACTATCAGTAACTTTTGCTGAAAACAAGTCAGCTGTTCCACCTACTTGCACCCTCCCCCTGCTGTTCCCTGACAGGATCTGCTGTTACAGGGAGTAAGTGCAAGTAAGGGAGCAGCTAGTCTCAAAGCAAAGCAGCAGCCACATATGTGGCCATAGGCTTCTTTAACATAGTTCTAACAACAAGAATCCAATTCAGAATCAATTTTCTGATCAATTTGAATAAAAAGATTGTCATAATTTGGAAACTAGTAACTTTGATAGTTAAAACTTGGAATGTCAGGTTAGAGGCTATTCTAACAAATGGTGGCCGTGTTTGTGGCCGTGTTTGTGGCCATAGAACACTTCGAACATGGTTCTTATGTAAATATTCGAAAAGGACACTTAATTCTGATAAGTTTGAAAAAAAAGATTGGCAAAATTGATGCAGTAGAAGCTTAGAAATGAAACATTTTTCAAATTAGTCACAATCGCGGCCGCCGATGCTTAGCAACGGCCGCCGGCGCTTAGCAACGGCTGCTAACGCTCAGCCTTAGGTTGTGTGTGCAGGTTATTGGTTGTGTGCAGGTCGCAAGGTGTGTGTGTATGTCATATTATGATGTGTGTGTAGGTCGTAGGTTGTGAGTGCAGGTCGTCGGTTAGAGGGAGCAGCTAGAATTGCAGTCACGATCGCCGTTGCTAAGGGCGGCCGTCACATAGCAACGACCGCGCTGCTGCCACTTCAATCTCCGTCCATTTCCCTCTATCTCCAAGCACAGTCTGACCATTTTCCCGCCCTGCAAAGTGTGTTGAGGGCGTGGGTAGTGTGTGGGTGCCATGGGTAGTGTGTGGGTGCCGTGGGTAGTGTGTGGGTGCCGTGGGTAGTGTGTGGGAGGTTTAGGTCGAGTGTGGGAGGTGTAGGTCGAGTTAGGGAGCTGTAGGTCGAGTGTGGGAGGTGTAGGTCGAGTGTGGGAGGTGTAGGTCGAATGTGGGAGCTGTATGTAGGTCAAGACAGCAGGCCTGTCAAGTGTCCCGATTTTCCTGGGACAGTCCCAATTTTTTGACCATGTCTCAGAATTCTCTAAAATGCTTAAAAATTGAGTCCTTTCTTTTTTTTTTCTTTTTTTTTCTTTTTTTCTTTCTTTTTTTTCTTTTTTTTTTGGTGGGGGGGGGGGGGATAATGGGATGAATTTACTCAAACTTATCATGGTTTTATTAAATGAGACCACAATAAAATATAAATTACATAGCATTATACTTGAGTGTGGTTCTAGCTTGTAAGAACAACAATAATCATAATAATAATAATAATAATAAAAAAGGCATTTCTGACCAAAACTTTACATTTAGACACTATTTTGCCTATATATTACCAGGGTTAAGCACACTTGTTAGCGTTATGCCAGCCAAATTGTAAGCCTATAATGGATCTGCATTTCTTAACCTATTTGACAAACATGGAAGGGAATGTAACATTGTGTCAATTTTGACATACACCAAAACTTATCTAGTTATTTCTGTCCTTTTTCTTTTTTACAAATACATTCAAAATACTTTTGCCTACAAGCTAACTTGTGAAAGACAACAGGAAAGGACTTAAAATTTGCTTTCTGTCCATCCAACCATGTCCTGATTGAAGTTTATTATAACCCCAACTTTTCTTCATCAATTTTCACTTCTGAAAGCGGTAGCCGCGCTGGGGAGTGAAACCACTCTTAACGATCGGAATTCTTATCCAGACGGTGGGTCACGTTCCTACATGGGCAACATTAACGCTTCTTACTGAGTTCTAAAGTACGGCATCGTAGACGCTTACGGGGCGTTTTTTGTGCTACGCTCCTTCTGCTACAAAGTGTGTTTAGGCCAAGCCCATATGACCATCGCCTGTGCGACCATGGTAAACGGCGTGGGAGTGCGACCTGGACATGAGCGCTGTGTAGCGTCAGGCTACGTTGACACTTTGACACTAATGGAAACGCTGTGACATGGTGCGCGCCTTAACTATTTAGGTGGCAGCCCATCATTAAGTCCCGCCTGGTCTTTAACACTGACGCGAAATAATGGGCTAATTTTCTATTACCATACAATCAGATAAGGTTAAATTCGAGCTGTGTTAATTAATTGGCAAATGTTTTATGCCATCAATATTCCAAGAAATATGCTTACAGGCAGGGGCCCAAAAACATAATAGATATTTAAAATTCATGAAAAAAAAGTGTATAACAAAATATCTGATACCCAGAATTCTTTAAAATTTGAGCATAATGTCTACAAGCATGTAAAGTATTATTCCAAATAATAAGAATATGGGGTCACCGTGTTTATTATCACAGGAAAGCCCATTTTATACCATAAAGTGAAGGATTTTTGCATAATTCTACATGTTCTTGTTCCTAACTTACATATAATGCATAAAACAATAAATCTGATATATTTATCAGTTTCCTCACATCAAAAGGCACATTTCACTCACTTACCGTATGAAGATTGAATGAATATTAACAAAGTTAAATCCATTAATGTGCTGCCCCCTCCCCACCTCCCATAGACACCTATGCAGAGGCACTGGTCGTCACGGTCCACTGCACACCCATACCTGCAGGCTGCACGCCATGGTGCGCAGTAACAAATAGCGTGATTGCCCTTAAGGCCTCATGCAAAGATGAATCATAATTAATTAGGGGAAGACGTTTTTGACTAAATATGCAAAGCACCTGTTCCGGCGAAAGTGATGCAACGAGGCCTCCAGGGGCCAAAAAATCCAAATAGGAATACCATGAAATCCTATTGTGTGCATATATCCCAGGTGTTGGGGCAACCTATGATATAGGTGAAATCTGTTAAATATGATATACGTTGCCATGGTAACCAGGCAAAGTCGGTAACCTCATGGGGTGTGATGCGCATCTCAGCATTAACTCCCAGATATGGATATATGGTCTCCATATATATATGTTATCTGCTTTTTCAGAATATTATTGCATATATGTGATCTACTTATGTAAGGCTACAATGTAAATAAGAAAGATTAAGAATATATATACTAGTGCTCGAGAAGCAACAGGTACAAAAATGTTAATTTTACTGTATTTTGCAGGTTTTTAGGTTCTTTTACATTATACCACATATCAGATACTCCCATTTAATAACTATAAACATTTACCAGGTATGCATTCATATTTTGTTTCTTATAAGGGTTGCCTCTAACTCGGAAAAACATTTTTGGTTCTAGGTTCATACATATTTCTATAGCTAGGACTTTATGTATGCTACCATTAGTGCTGAGAATCTCGCCGTTAGTGCTGAGAATGCTCTTATTAGTGCTGAGACACCAATACACGAGACAAATACTTACTATGTGCAGTAATTACTCTTTTTGAAGATATCATTGTATCTGAATCTGCTATACCTTGCATGTTATGAATAACATACATATTTCTGCTATATATGACAGAAGATTTATGTATGTCCTATCAATGTACTTTTATGGGTGTTTTGTCATTAGGAATTAGCTCAATTCTACCATTATCTGCTGCAGTAGTTAATTATGTGGCAAATATAACTGATCTCTTAGTAATTAAATAAAAGCTTATGAAATTAACCATTCCTATTGACCCACTATAACCTTATCACTGAGATACACCTGTTAATGCTGAGACGCGCATTACCCCTGACTACAGCATATAGCACTGTACACCTGTTGAAGTATTTCTTTGTAATTTCTGCAAACTATACTGTACAATATAACTTCCATATGTCAATAAATGTTGAGAAATATGTATACAGATGTACCATTAATCAGATCATACAGTTAATGCTGAGATATCTTTGGTAGAAGTTACTGCTGAGAACCTTTCTTAGCTTTGGTCTATTTGTCACTCCTTTGTAGGAGTTAATGCTGAGAAATATTACGATTCTTCTCATGGTCATATTATGCTAATATTTGTCTAGTTCACTTCAGTGATGAGAATTTCTAGTATACATACATTCACAAACAACTGTCAAGTATGAGTTAATGCTGAGAAATATTACATCACTGAACACAATGCTTCGCACATATAAGTTCCCAACATTAATGCTGAGAATCCTCTGGTCAAAGTCAGTGCTAAGAATCTCTACTATGAAATACTTTCATCAAGTACTCCTAGGTATAAGTTAATGCTGAGAAATCTAATATCACTGTTCATATTAATAAATGCTGAGAATCCTCAGGTAAAAGATACTGCTAATATTGTCTACTTCTACTTCCTCCTCTTTATGTATCTCCTACACAGGTCTTCATAAGGAGACTTGCAATTTGTTGTGATCCATCCGTGATTTCCCAGTTGACTTTTTTTCTCTTCTTTTCCTCCAAACTTTCGCTTGCCTTTCTTGACTACAGGTCAACATCTGACCTCTAACCAGTTCCAGGTCACACAGGAGGGAGACCAGATTTGTATAATTTGATCTTGTTTTGCAGTATAAATAAAAATGTTTAAAAAAAATATAAAAAAAAAAAAAAAAAACACGGATGTTGTACATGTCTGGTGCTTCAAGGAGGAAGTTGTACACATGTTCTTATAATGACTTGAATGAGAGTTGGAAATAATGTGCAGATGTTGTAGCTGAGGCTTGAAGTCTTCTTCAATGTGAGGTATCAGGAGGTCCAGGAATGACAGTGTGGTGAAGAACTTGTGGCAAAGCACGGGGGATATCCTAGCACATGCTTTACTGTTGAGAACTCACTTGTTTTCCTCTGAGATGGTGATGTAATTAACTACCATGGGTTGTATGGTCACCTGTGTTTTTCCTTAAAACTCTTGAATGATCTCCTTCATACAGGCCACATTCCAGTTTTCACTGTCATCAACCTGAACTGGCAGTGATTTTCAGGCAGCTCCTTATTCAATAGATTGCCTGCAGCATATTGGGCCTGAATCCAATATGCGTGCTCTGAGAAGGCTGGCAATGTACTCATTATTAGCTCCTCCATTTCGTTTTTGGTTACTTCCTTCTTGACCAATTCTGCGTGGGGTGTTGTCTTGACCTTCTTGGTTTTCTTATCAGTGTATTCCTTTTGCTCAGTTGTCCATGTTTTGTAAAACAGATTGTCCTTGTTGGCCATGTGAATGCTACTTCTGATCTCAGTGTCATCCATATCAAGGAGTGCTGTTGTTGATGAGGGAAGGGTTGGTACACTCTGTATCAACAAGCCCATGTTGGCATGGTAGATGCATAGGCATACATGTCTCTCCAGTTATTTGCATAGCTTGATGGACCTCTTGTTTTCTTCTCTTACAGCATAGAATAAGGCTAGAGACATTTGTATTGATGTCTGAGTACAAAATTGTCAGTGAGGGCCACTACTTGCTCTTTGCCTTCTTTATTTATCTGCTTGTCAGGCATGCTGTATACATTGTCTTCTCTCCACAGGAATTCTATTGTGACAGCTTTCTTGGACAATACCAATTTCTTTCCTGGTGGTAGACTTCAGTTGCTCTCCTTTGTAAATCTTGTTCCTGCATAATTCTATGGCTTTAGATATGGCACTAGCAGAGCCATGGTATGTCTTTGTAACTTTGTCTTAGTAGATCTTCTTTTAAATCATGGTAAACTATTGCACTGCCTGTGCTACTGCCTCACATAGCGCCTGCACATTCCAAACACATTCTCTTGTAGGTGTTACACCCATAAAACTGTCCCTAAACATAAAGCTGTCCCTAGCATTTGATAGAACATATACATGTGCATAAATGTACTGTGATATATAACAAAGATATGTTTGTTATTGATTACATGCAAGGGATATGAGGTTCACCTACAATGATATACTGAAAAATAGAAATTCCTGCACATAGTTGGTATATATGTCTCAGATATTTCTGTCTCAGCACATTCTCAGCACTAACGGTAACATTCTCAGCATGAACACCTATGTACATCAAGTCTCATATACACAAATCTGTACAGGCCTAGAACCAAAAATGTTTTTTTAAGTTAGAGGCAACCCTTACAAAAAACAAAATATAAATGCGTACCTCTTGAATGTTTATAGTTACTAAATGACAGCATTTGATATACAATGTAATGTAAAAGAATGTAGAAATCCTGCAAAATACAGTAAAATGGACAGATTTGTACCTGCTGGGTCTCATGCATTAGGAGATATATTGCTAATGTTCATCATTTACATTGTAGCCCTACATGAGAAGATTACATATATGCAATAATATTCTGAAAAAAAACGGATAACACATACATACAGACCATATGGACGTTATCGCTGAGACACATGATATTGCTGAGACGCGTTATTGCTGAGACGCGCATTGCCAGGAAACATAAAAAATGCTTCTCATTCCCACTATAATGCATGTACATGGTAGCCCTTCTATTCATATATAGCCAAAATAGTTTTGGACATGTCAGATATAGTGTATATAGTTAAATATAATAATTGTGCAAAAGCCACGCAAAATAAGAAATCTGTTATTGCTGAGAAATCTGTTATTGCTGAGATTTGAGATGCATTTTTCACCTACTGTGAGCCAGGTATTATATTTTAAGTTCCAATAAATTGAGTGGAGGTTTGCCATCCTACCCTGCTTCTTATGTACCACAATTGGTATCAGTATATATTATTCCTGAAATACTGTGGTGCTTTATAAGATTAATGCTGAGAATGGACATTTTCCACTTTACAATCACTCATTTTGGTCCTGTGCCTAAAATATTGGGTTAATTTGAGCAAATCTGGGTATTAATGAAAGCTGATGTAATTTCCATGCATATAAACATTAAAAAATCCATGTACCCAGCATGATCTTTATGTACTGAGTGCATGAAATGAAAGAAAGGTGTTCTAAATGTCAAAAAAAGCCATTTTTGGCATGTTTTTGGCCCACAGTTCCTTAAATATCGGTCACAGATATGTAACACCATTGTTACCTTGAAAGCTCTCATCAAGCCGGACCCAATAGGATAAAAAATAATAATTCAAAAGCATTTGGGAAACTTCCAGGTCAGAAAAACCTGATTTTGGCCTAGTTGCATCACTTTCGCTGGAACAAGTGACAGAAGGGCTCCTATCACTCTTTGACAATAATATTGCTTGCTTGTTTCCAGAGACAGAGAGCCAGACTTCTTGGCTCAGTTCAACAGACGAGGACCTCTATGGAAATGAAAAGTAAGATCAAGATTGGTTTGTCTTGGACTAAACGTTGAATGATCAATGTCTAAAATGCTTTAAAAGTGTATAGTAAATAATATCAACCTTGATGAATATTAACAAATCCTCAAAACCTTCAGGTTTTATTCTTGATTAAGAATGTTCAAGCAGTCAAAAATTGTTTTAGACATAGCCAATATACTTAAAATCAAATTAAGAATACAATATTAGTCTCACGGTGGTGTGTTTTGGGAACAACATTGTGTATTGAATGGTACTACGTGTACCTCGAGTTGAACAGTTAATTGAGTGGCTTAAGGAAATGATTAATGAAAATTAATGATTGTGGCCTTAACTTTAGTCTAGGGGACAAATATGAAATTCAACATAATAATTTCTTGATTTATTTAACCCTTTAGACCCCAATCCGGCCATACCTGCCCGAGGGTGTACTCCCAAATCCGGCCATGGCCACCCGGTAAAATGGCCGTTTTTCCATAATGTTTCCATAATTTTCCAGGAAGTATCCTTAGGTACATATTCAAAGCATAAATTCAGCCAATATATCATTGGAAAGACATTTAAATTCCGTATCTGACTGATTATTCTGTTTGATAAGTGTTGATCTTCCTTTGAACATCTTTAATTACAAGGAATTTAGGTAAATCCGTAAGGAAATCTATAGAAATCCTGGGGAAATCCAGCACTTTGTGAATTTAACCTGTAGGGTCTAAAGGGTTACGGGCATTTCATGGATCTTGAATCAAGATGTCTTTTTTCTATGAAATGAGACATGCAAACTATCTTTAACTATATATGATTTCTATTTATGTAACTTTTTTTTCAGAATATTGCATGATATTATAAGAATATCTAAAAGAGAATATTGTTTAATTGTCTTTAGTTACATTGTTTCAGTTTGTTTGTTATACTGATAAAATGAAATTTTGAGGAAATGCAGGAAAACAGATGTTTTCCCTCAAGATTGTAGGCATACTTTCTTAGGAGTGAGTGAGTGTTGGGTGTTTTTCGCTGTACCGACAGCCATGGTCATTTTCACAGCGAAAACCAGTTGGGATGAATTCTGTCTTTGGTGATCGAATCTGTGAGATGAAGGTGACAGGGCGGGCAAACAGCAGGGAATCAAAACCCAGGAATCATTTTTGCTGTACCTCATCCCTTACTGAACCAAGCACTGACTGGGAATTGAACCCAATGAACCACTTGGTCAGTGCAGGGTCCCCCCTATCGTCGCCTCGTACAATCAGCAGGGGCTACTGAGGGCCTATTCTTACCTGGACCCCCACGGGGCTACTTTCTTAGGATCTTTGTACCTATCTTTCAAACAGATAGCATCTCATATAATTGGAAATATAAAGAAGCTTCCATGGACACCCTGAAAAATCAAACTCTTGTCTTTTACTACTGTGGCAAAAGTACAACGATGGATGTTGGGATCGGTCGCCTTTCGGGATTTGTTTGTTTTGAACTGCCTCGCCGTGACCTGAGAACGGGGATAAGACTAGACAGGGTACGCTTCTCGAAGCCTTGCCTCATGTACGAGGGAGGATTGGTTGTGATGCCAAGGGGATAAGCCCACAGGGCTCAGGATGTTAAAAGAAAGAACGGGGGTACCTGTCATGTACTCGAGGAGGGATGAATCATGGAGGAACCTTCGTAGCTCAATACTTGTCATTGGGTCGGGGCCTTCTACTACTCGTGGCTACTCCAACAAACACCTGGCCAATTCCCTTTCCTGATGCCTAGATGTCGGGTCGGCGCTTCTCATGATGAGGTGGTAGCATGGCAACCCCCAGCCTAACATCTCATGTCTCGTGCCCATAATCATTGTCGTGCCTGTGTCGGTGTGTCCCTTCATGCCCATGTATCGTGCCCTACTGCTGCTCATGCCTGTGTTTCGTGTCATACCAACCCAATTTATTTCTAGGTCCAGCAGCCTATTTCAACCCTAACTTCTGGTTAAATCTGGGTTTTGTGCCACATGTCTCGTGTCTAAGAAGCTAGAACTAAGCCCAGACCAGGACTGTTTAATCGTGGTCTCACACATGCTTTTATAGGTACATGCTCTTTGATCATTGGCTAATTTAGTCACATGGTCATAATTACTCTTACTTGACGTCTGGTTTACATGCATTTGTGCACTGACCAAATTAAGAACTTAATCACTCAGGCTTTGGTGCCAGTAAGAAAATATTCATTTTAAGACAGAAACACTTATTAAATTTTATTCATTACAATATCCAATATCAATATCAGTTTTTCTATCCTTTTACATAATGTTCGTACATATTCTTGTCTCTACAACTCGTGACTTGCTCAAACATGAATGAGTCACAGATTCATCACACCACTTTATGCCCTGTTTCAAACAAAAGATTTCTCTTCAAACAATTCCAAAATATTCCATGAAAATTATCCAGATTTGTAAATCCTGAAAAATCATCCAATAAATTGTTTGGTAGAAACAAAAAATCATTCGAACAACCAATTTCAATTTTAATTTTTGACATTGTCGGACGACTTTTTGCCCCAAGGATGACAGACAAATTATTTGACATGTTAATCATTTTTGGACGATTTTGGCTTGTTGGAAGATTTTTCTACACAAATCTTGCATTCATGATATCATTGGGCGATTCATTAAATAATAAATATATGATAAAATACAATAAATATAAAATGAATAATAAAAATCATATATGCTACCATGATAAATTAAGCCATATTTTGTTACATAGAAATATTATTTAATTCAACCGACGGTAAAGTTGTTTGTAAAATCGTTGGTAGAATCGAAACTCAATGTCAGGGCACAGAATCTTGGAAATGACCTGGTGTTATTTAGCATAGAGCACAAGCAGTAGATACCTTCCTGACCCCAGGTTCATAGATAAGAGGTCACTCACGCACACACATGCACACATCCACCACCCCATCCTGTTTCATCTTCCCCACAACAACCCAAACCCTCGCAGGCTTGACCGCCTGTCCTTTCCCCCACATCATGAACAGTCCACCCTCATACACAAGAGGCATGTCTCTCAACAGCACCTCCCTGTCTAGCCATGTTTCCATTCCCGGGACACAGCTGGGCACTTGTAAAAGGAACAAATCCCCGAGAAGCATGACGATCGACGCAGACATCCTTTGTCCGTACTTTTCACCACAATATGTACATGTATTTATAGTATAATAGTTATATCATATTACAGCTGTTAAAGAGTATTATTGGGCACTGACAATTTTTCTAGAGCATCCAGGCTTGGAGTAAATGACATACTGGTTTGATTCAGTGATCCACAGGTCTCCTTCTCCAGCGAATTTACTCACAGCAATGGAGGAATTCTTCAATCAGAGCATTCTGATGTAGTCCTCAATGTCCCCCAAGCAGCAGTGCCCAAAGGACAAATCTACAAAGTCAATGGTAAGTGTTATTGTTTTACTAATAAATTATTCCCTGAATCACCATGTTGTGATTAATGTGAGAAAATGCACTGAAAACACAAAGTCGTCAGAGAGCCACTTTAAAGTTGTCAGAGGGTTGTCATAGGTGACTTTTGGGTTGTCATAGGTGACTTTTGGGTTGTCGTAGGTGACTTTTGGATTGTCATAGGTGACTTGTGGGGGCAGAGCAGGGCTCATTTCAGGCCATTGATACTGTGTGACAACCTTGTGATAATCCTTTGACAATTAGGGGGTGGTCAGAGGGTTGTCATTGTGAATTTTGAGGCTGGATGACAACCCAAAGGTTATCATTTTCTCCCAACTACTTTGGGCCAAAAAGGTTGTCAGAGAAGCAAAAACTGAGAATCGGGTTGTCAGTGGGCTGTTACAGAACAAAATGAGAGTCAAAAGTGCTGCCTGACAACCCTAGGGTTGTAAGTGAATGGTGCCTAAAACAACAGCCCAAGGTTGTCATGGCCTCTGTCTATGATAAAGTATTGTAAGTGAATGGTGTCAAAAAACATTCAACTCATAGGCCTCCTATGTGTAATGGCCATACCTAATAATTAGTTATAAGATAATAGGAAGCCATTATTATGGACTATGATATCTACAACATGAAACTATTCATAAATAAGATTTTTTGTATAAAAGACACAGACAACATTGGGTTGTCGTTTTTGGCACCACTTTTGACAACTCTGTGTTTTCAGTGTGGCTACTTCACAGCTTTTCAGGTTATGGAGTAGAACTGGCTATGAACAAGATGTAATTCTAAACATTTTTACTATTGACAATGCTAGGGATAATTTCTGACATTAACAGACCCTACGTTATACTAGATGTTATGGTCAAGGTAAAAGGGGTTCATACAATGTCTTTCAAGAGCAATTAAAGGTACTAGTTAGATGCTGTCCGGCTTGATTTTGAATGGCCAACAATATATCTTAGATATACCCAAGCCTGCCGCTTCCTCTTATATTTACATGCGCCGTGGGAGTCTTAATGACAATAAGTTGTTAGTTCTCTGATAATCCACCAGGTGGTGTCTAGGCCATTAGTTATCCAAAGGCTGATTTTATTTAAAATGAAAATGTGAATAATATTGTTTCAAACTTTTCTCCTGCTTTGCAGTTACAGTTCATACATGTCTGAAGGAGTACAATCATTTGATGAGGTCCAAAGATGAGTACATTGCTGGACCTGTGCCCGAGCTCACAGTTGAAGGCAGACCTGCAGTGTTTGAGAAGCCAGTAGAAATAGTCATTCCACATTGTGTCAGACAAGGCAAGACTAGCAACATGCGGGTACTTCAAGGGGATGCAAAAGTGTTTGAGGTATTTTCTTTATAAGTTCATGTCTTACCTTTTTGTTCAAAAGTTGTTCAAAAGGTCTCTTGAATGAGAAGTTCTCAGCTTTTAATAGTTGCAAACTGTCTTGTAATATTCCTGTTAGAAACTGAGATATAACTGTTTGAATCTGCATACTTCATATAACGCTAGGAAACCCTTTATTCTGAATACCTTCAATATCTCAATGTATAAATTTGCAACTTAAAAATACCCAAACAAGAAATTTAGTTTTTTAATCATAAGAAATGTTGAAAATGTAATAACTTTAGATAGATTTGTTTAGACTTAACTTTAGATAGAGTATATTTTTGCAGTATTTAAAAGATAAAGAGGTCTTCTAATGAAAACCCATTAAAATCTCTGAGAAAAACTTTCTCAGTAAGTTTTTTTTTCATAAATCAGCAGAAAAATGTAGTTTATTCACAATAATTTCCTGAATAATAGAATTATGGGGCTAATTTTGAGATATGCTTAAATCTGGCCTATATTTCCCATAAAATCAGTAAAACTGGGAATAATATGATCATCAGTGTGACCAGTCAGGTGACCTAGAGGGATATTAAAGATCTTCATATGAAATTATTACATGTTGATCAATTGTGACTATAGGAAAATAGAATATTTTTAACATTCTACTGTCTGGTTAAGATAGGTATAATATGATTCCTTCTATTTTATTCATAGGAAATCTCTACCAAAAACTATCAGATAGAAGATGGAATAGTTCGTATTTTAACCAATCATTTCACCAAGTTCATTGTCACCAATACTGAAACTGTGATTGAAATCACTGATGCCCTTCTGACTGTTGCCGCCTCAATATCTAAAGCACCCTCAAAATCAGTTGCTGAGATCAGACTCATGCTGCACTCTCATTGTTCTGTGCTCAATGATTTTAGTGGAGAGAGGAAAAAGGTGAGAATACATAATACGCATAGTACATATAACGATACGGTATAATGATACAGGAAATTAAGTAAATGGGTCCAAATGCTTCATCACTGAATCTCTCCCTCTTTAACAATTGTAAATCACACTTGTATAACGTGTCCTATGGGAATATAATCTGGCAACATAAATATTGACATTTGCATACAGCATTTGTACAAAAATGGGACAATTGCATTTTATGCAAGCTTTTGTTCAGTATAGACAACAAGTCCTTTTCCCCATGTTCCCGTATTCATGAATCTTGTATTTTCTGTTTCTTTATTATAAATAGAAAGCCAGTGACATCTTTGTTAAATATAAAGTGAATACAATAATTAGAACTCTTGTTATGTATACATAATTGTCTTGAGGTCAACTTGGACTTTGTTTATGACACCAGACCTTTTGGTGGGGATGAAGGGGTGATGTTGCAAGTCTGATATTCATATAATAACATTTTCTATTTCCTATTTTCTACATGAATATATTAATCAAATATATCAAATGGTATATAAATGAAAATACTACAAGTGAGCTTATAATTACTTTCAATTTCCTATTTTCTTTCATACCAATAGGCCTACTTTACATTTAAGACTTATGTCATGGAATAGAAAAATGCACAAAACAACAAAACAGGCCTTTTTTCTTTTTCTTTATTATTGCCAGGTTATTCGCACCTTGCTTGGTGATAGGGATCGTCCTCAGGCTGATGGACGACCCTCTGGGAAGAATGCTGCATGTGGGATTTGCCCATGGTCAGTACGCTGCCTGGTGGGTGGTCTGTCAGCCCTCGGATGACCCCCGTAGGTCTTCTTATATTAGTATGTCCTCGTTTCATTGTCATACCAAGGCCTAGGGATTGTGTATTTTTCAAACAATACAAAATACAACCTATAATAAAATTTTGAGACGTATTGAGACGATTTTGTTAAAATGTCATGCCTTTTGATTGATTATAGAGCTCTTTTTATTGAAAGATTTTTGCTAAGTATATTATTCTTTTTTTAGCTAACAAGTATTTCATAAAAATTCCATTACATTTAATTTCATATTATTAGAAAACCTGTATACTATTCAAAGCTTGAATAATGTACTTCAATATTTTATAAGAAGAACCAATGAAAATTTCATGTAGAATGAATCTCATACTAAAAGTTCATGACATTGTGGATCCTAAACTTTGACTCTCAAATTGGGATCGCTTATCCATTTTCTTTCTTTTTAATATAATGTAAAATTATCTTAAGAGATTACTGCTAATGTAGAGATACTGACATTATAAATAACCTATACAACATACTCTCTGCCCATTATACATTCATTCGTTTGCGTATTTTAGTTTTATGCCCCAGGAATGAAAGAAATCAACAGATTTAAGGTGACTCTACCTGAGAGAAGCGAACCACTAGATTTTCCTACCATATACCTTCATGTCATCACCGATAAAACTGGAGATTGGAAAATAACGCAGTTTCTCAATGGCGAAAAGCTTCATAATTTCAAAGTAATGCCATTTTCCTTTCATAGAAGTTATATGTAGTTTATAAAAAGGTTTTCATCATATCTTAAGGTGGGTTTCACACCACCAATATGCAAGTGCATTTCTACTTTTGAAATCTGAAGATATAAATGGCCAACCTATCTAAAGATATGATAACTCATAAATCTTAAGAAGAGAGAATCCATCTTATAACGTTCAGGTTTCACGCCAGTATTCTTATAGGTCAGTTCTCACTTCTTAGAGTTTGAGATAAGATGAGTTTTTAAGGTCTAACTACTTTCTCTATGAGCGTAGTCACTAGCTAGGTAATCAGATTGGATCCAAGATTTCACTTTTATTCTTTTTTTCACAATAGTCTTTGAAAGTGAAGACTGGAAGGTTCAGCTTACCGTAAGATTAAAGATCTGAAATATGATTTCCTGTTTTCTGATATTGCTCACAAAAGGATTCTGATTTTGTTCACATTTAATTTGTAGATAACCCATGCTGTAAATGGGAGGGATGTCCTCAAGCTCCCAGACAACGGTGCAAAGCATAGGTCTGAGCAACTGGAAAACTTTATATTTGAAAACTTCACCAGCTGTAACCCACTAACATGCGATATCAACTGCTCGTTTGAGTATAGTGATGAGACAGTGTTATCATTGGCTATCCCTGTTGTCCATCCAAATACCCAAGAATATCCACACCAAGGTGCTTCACTGGAGGTATTCAACTTACATTTACACCTTACATTGTTTCTTATATATGACCACACAAAAGTGAAATAGGTTACAGGGGCAGACTCTTCCTCCAATGATTAGGTTAATGTCCAGTGATGTAACGTTAGGAATTTTAAAGTGGATTCACTGCCCAGGGGGTGGGGGGGGGAGGGTACTCACTATATGAAGGTACCAACTGCGAAACTAAAGCCCCCCTTTTGGGGGATTTTACAGCAGACAGAAAAACTAGCATATTTGGACAGTCCCCCTTTTCAGGATAGCTCATGGACAGCCCCTGGAAAAACGGTGTATTGGCAAATTTTGTGGTAGCAATTCGATTTCTGAACTCAACGATTTGTTTCAGAGGCACTTTCAAGGAATTTGATCACAAACAAAAACTTTTTTTAGTATTCAATATAATATATCATTGAGAGCTCCCCTAAACGGTGTTGTGATTATTTGACAGCCTCCCTTTTTGGGCCCAATTAGCAATTCACAGCTACAACCCCTAGAGTTGCCGACTGCAATCGGTACCCATTTTGGGACTGAGTACCCCCCTCGCCAGTATTCACTGTAATGCCCTCTAGAATGTAATACAAGGCTGGTATTAAACTAGTCATAATATAGATTCTGATGCTTTAAAGGAAGTTCCTATATCACAAAGAACATTGTATTCCAACAGGCAATATATCTCAACGGTGTCTAAATAGGATTTTGCCCTGTTACCAGCCTTAAACATTATAACAGATCATATTCATGCTAGGGTCTTTTCGTTTATACAATGGGAATGAAGGTAGTTTTATCATTTAGACTTTATTATCAATGAGCTTTTTTTAACCTTTATATAAACATGATCTTTTTCATCACATACGGGCTTCTGTCTATCAAATAGACCTGTTTTTGGATAATATACAGCAAAACAGAGGCCCAGATATTGTTTGATTTCTGTTTCTTTTATTTTTTAAAAGAAAAGTCTGCCCCTAATATTCAGATTAGCTTGCCCTACATAATAATCAAAACTTCATTTCATATAGGACGTGCAGCAGGCCCCTGACTTTCGCACCATCATTGACCGGAAAGGGCCAGAACTTCTCAAAACTATCAGGATGGATCTCCGGGCTGAGTTGGTGAGCAGGAAAGTGATTTTGCGAGGACAAATGGATGACCTAAAGGTATATAAGAAAGACCTTTTCATTGTAACTCGGCTTTTTCCTGCTCTTTTCAGTAGTGCTTATATCAAATCCCAATGTTCAGGTTACTCAGCCTATATGCATTGAGGCAAAAATCTGAGACTTTCATAAAGGGGGATCTCCTTTACAAAAGTCTCAAATTTTTGTCAGTGACATTAGGATTGACACAGTAGGTTTGGCCATGATTTGCTGTTGTTATGTGCATTTGGTCGTTATCAAACTATTCTTGAGTTGCCACACGTATGTATAAAACTTAAGAAATAGCTTATCTTAAAGCTAACAATATAGAACTTTTGAAAATAGTTAAACCACCATGGATTTACCCATTTTTGGGCATACAATGCAACTAAAGCAAAAAAAAAAGACTTGTGGTGTATTTTTTTCTGAATATGATATGTAGGAGGGGTATGAATAATTTGGATAGTTAATGAGAAATCCTTGTTTAAAACTAAATGTGAAAAAGCTATATTCATTTTATGATGTCTCCTGTTTCCTTTATTATAAAGTAGGCTATATAGATGGATAAAAATACAACGTTCATATTGTTATATTTTCAGGCAAAACCTGGTAGTGAAGAGGTGGCAGGTCTACTATCTCACTTCCGAGCAGGGAGCAAAGCCATGTACCATGGTTTCAGAAACATTCTCTTTACAACAAACAGACAGAG
Organism: Lepidonotus clava; assembly: GCA_936440205.1. Lineage (NCBI taxonomy): Eukaryota > Metazoa > Annelida > Polychaeta > Phyllodocida > Polynoidae > Lepidonotus > Lepidonotus clava. The sequence goes on from OW387146.1 coordinate 17,897,084, forward strand.
TGCTTATGACCTTCTGCCTCATGATGTCTCATGAGGGATCTTCCCGTAACAAATGGCATGCTTAAGACATGCCATTGGATGAATTGGCCACATGCATAATGGTAATCTATAGTTTGGCTCAAGTGGCTTACAGCGTATACTACACCCTTGTATTCACAGTTTAAGAATAGCATTCTGCCAATTGAATCAGTATTTTATTACATGCTTGCAAGAGATAAAGATAGATGTGTAGGCTGGCTGTGATTTGAAGTATTCCTAATAATAATCCTAATGAGAAATATAGATCTACGTTTCGGAAATTGGGAATAGAATAGGATTTTTACACTTATTTATTTTTGAACAATGATTTCTCTAAATATATTCAAGATTATTGAGATGAAACTTTTGATACATTAAACATGTTCTCATGGATGCTTTTTAAATCATGGTAACATTTCTATTCAGGTCTAAGTTTGTATTTTACATCAAAAACAGGTAAATATTGGTAAATCATTCATACTGCGAATTTGACAGATATCAAATTCTGAGAGACTCTTCCCTCCAGTAGAATGTTAAAGGGAGCCAAAACCAATGTAATTGACTAAATTTTCGAAACTCAGATAAGTATAGAAATATGTTAGATGAGTCCAGTTAAGGTCAGTGGTAAAGTATTATCTTTGAAAACTAGCTCAAACTGAAGTAGAATGCCACAAGAGATGGTAAAATTTGCATTTGTTTGTAAACAAACCCTATTTTTGTGGATCCACATTAATTGATTTCAGCATTGAAAACGTGTTTTTAATGATTTTTAACAATATTTCATGGTACAGATTTTAACATTGGCCAGATATAGGCTCAAGGAATGGATTTCCATGATTATTTGAGTTTGGAAAATTTCATTGGATTTATTGGTTTTGGCTCCCTTTAAGAAAACTTTCCCTTTCATAACAGAGTAATCCTTGTTGAAAAAGTAAAAATTAAATTAAATTAAAGACATTTTTCTTTTGCATCCATATATATTTATACTTTTTCACATGCTTAAAATCAATATATGAATTAGAAATTAAACTTTTGCAGTGTATATATGTTACATCTAATTGGAAACATGAAACATCTAAAAATAATTTGCTAACAGCGGCACCACAAAAGGTACCGAACTTTTCATGTCTATCTTTAAAAAGTGTTGTGCTTAAGTTACCAGTAATACCTATTGTAATAATTGTAATAATTATTGTCTTTGGTTAGAGATTTCAAGGTATTGAGCAAAGAAGATCAACATTAATTTCCCCAGCACCACAATCATCACTGCTATATTGAAGAATATAATTGTATTCCGAGCCAAGTCTTATCAAATCCTGTCAGGTGTCCTTGTACAATATCTATAATGAACACTTTTTCATTTTAAAGGAGTAATATCCTTGCTGACAACATTGATTTTTGCTAAGTTGTAACCACTACAGAAGTGTGCCAGATTCATGATGCAACCAATAACATTATCAGATGATGTTCTGGAAGCATAAAGCAAGGTGCCTCCTGTGGCACTACTAGGCTTACACAGGAAGATGCTCAGATTATTGTGGCAGGCCATACCAGTCTTTTTTAATTATTTAAGACAAATGTACTGTTTTTCATGGCCAACACATTTTTTATGTCAGATGTATATTTTTGTTTTTGAGTATTATCAATTAAACAACGTGATATGGTGACCTCTAGCTCTATATCTTTGATAGTGCATAACATGTTAATGTTGTGTTGTGAGACTATGATTTGTAGTGTGTTTCATATGAAAACTTGAAAACAGGAGTTGTTGTTGATGTTGAATATCTTTTTACTCTGAAATATAAGCCAAAAGGCCTGTGTTGCTCTTAGCAGTGTCATGATGTGTCTTCATTGGCTGCTGGACTTAGAGTGTCCCTACAGCATGCATCTACCTATCTGACCTTTGGTTAATTGGTCACTGGCCAGTAGGGCAAGGGGTAGTAACAAAGGTTCTACCCTAAACATTGTGATGTAGTATGTACTTGTTTGATTTGTCTTTTACTTGTTTTGATGAAGATATTAACCATGAATAATTTAGGAGTTTATGATATTCATATATTTTGTATAATAGATTTTGTAAATACTTGTATTTTGTGCAAGGGAGGATCTAATCCATCCCTTTTACTTAGGTGTGACAGTGTCATATTTAGCAAGCTGAAGGTCTGTAAGAATCTTCTTATCGTGTGTGCAACTCTGACGTTTTAAGTACTTATTTGATGTTAAAAGCCCAGATTGTTATCATGATTGACACATATCCTGAAAAAATTAGAATCATATTTTGTGCTAGCTATCATATTGGTTGTATTTAGAAAAGTGAGCCTTAGGTAAGCTATCGCAGTATGACAGACCAAGACTATAGGTTATAAAGTATGAGCTTCATTGTTGGAGAATGCATCAGAATGAATCAGAATGTGTATGCTGAGATATGCACATTTGAATGACACAAAGATCTATAAGGAGCTTTTCTTTGATTGTTTTCAAACTGTTAATCAAGTAGCATAAGTTTATGAATGCAAATGTAACAGGTACCACATGAATTTATAACATGGAGGATGCAATAAGAGAGTATGCCAAACTGATTTCTATGAGCTAGTATAACCATGAGCTTTCAGCATAAATGCAAAACAATCCTAGACATTTAATTTTTTGTAACTGTGAATCATGTATTTTTAGTTATTGTCTGATGTTCTTTTGTAAAATCAAATGACATTGAATAATGTCTTGATATATCAAAATTTTGATTCATCAGATATTGAGATATAGAAAACAAATTTGTATCCTTTTATAATGGATCTATAGCTAGACATGTGACCTGCGATTTTTCATTCCCACTACTACTGTTGGTAGTGTCGCATATCATCTTCTCTTTAAGTGATCAATACTATAAGTGGAATACATAAGAGAGAAATATAACAAGCATTTTAAGAACACTATTATCAATTGTCTTTTCCTACTTCTTGGGGGACAACATGGTTTGTTAAGCAACTTGCTTTTCTACAGATATTTTCATGAACAGATTATCTTAGTATGAGAATAATCTATAACATGGTTTACTCTAAAGAAATTGAATGAATAGTGGATATAATGTATTATCTACAAATCTTTGCTACTGCAGTGGTGGTTCCACAGAGAGCTTAGGATTATGAAACGACTATATATGGTGCAGAGTCACCTCAGGTGGTATTGCACAGCAGGATAATCAAAACCTTGTGGTATCAAACAAAAAATTGCTTAGCAAAACTCAGGGAGTGCAATCGTTTGGTTCTACATGCTGAAATTCATATTATATCAAAGCACAAAATATCACGATGAATTATAGTAATCAATTCAATGTTGTGGCACGATTTCGTGTGACCTAATTATAAAGGGTAAAGCTGGGCTCTGCTCCAAGACTAGTGGTCAGTGTTGCAGACTGAACTGGGCAGCACTCCCCTCACCAGGGTACATGTTTTTGCTAAGAGGGTATTCCACTACATGACTTGGGCTGCGATATGACGATTTCGCAAGGATATTACACATATTACAGATAATATTCTATATTAAACATCTGTGACATACTCCAAATTGCTAGTTTTTCATCACTTTGTTACTCATGTATGTGAATTTGTCTATAAGTGTACGCTACGGACAGACAAACAGAGGCAGGTGTGGGCTGACAATATAATAACAACAGCTTTATTACAAAGACATGAAGCATAAGACAAAGACAAAGACAAAAATTTTACCACAGCGCGGCGCCTACGGATCAAGTGACGGACGCGACGGTTGGGTGACGTCACTACGCATGCCGTGACGTCACAGACCCGTCCCTAACAACACGTTGCCAAGTGACCTACTGGGTTACGTCACAACTGATCCAGCGCTTCCATTATATTGGAATAATCTATGTTTTTCGGCACATAAGTGTATGCTACGGACAGACAAACAGAGGCAGGTGTGGGCTGACAATATAATAACAACAGCCAAACCCGCCCAAACCTGGCTATACAATAGTCTAATTATTAGGTAGGCTTAGACTAAAAATCTTATCCTTAGCTAGTGCTTGGTCTGGGCGTAATGACAAATATTCAAACACGCACGAAGAGGACCAGAAACCCCGTTGTTTCACATCTGCCACAGTGAAACCCTGCTGTAGCATATATGACGCACCCCCACGACGGAGACTATGCGACGTCACTCCCTTAACTGGACAAAATTTTGATAACATCTTGTTAAACCAAGAAGTCGTCATGGGACTTTTCCTCCCCTTAATATGTATCTCGAATAATAAATCATCCGATGAAGCCCCCTCATGCTTTAAAATTTCTGATATCCAATTAACTGGGCACACTGTAGACTTGGAATTTTGATACACAGGTATACAATTACACTGTTCTCTAAATTGATTAGTTTTTGAAGACCTCAAATTAACAAACATACCGTCTTCGCAGAATACAATATCACCTTTTCTCAAAGCATGTCTAGACTTACAATAATTCGATGCCCGCAATAAGCATCTAAAAGCTAACGTGACGGCCGCCCAGAAAACTAGGTGGTTCCATTTTAAGAAATTTAATCTTGAAAACATCAACAGCAAATCGACAGGAAACAGTCCAACACTTTTCCCCCTGCCTTTCACACACAACCTACGAGCACCATTCAATGCCGAGCGAATACAAAAATCCGAGTAATCGATTCCTTTTAAACCTCTGACTTTTAGGTAGTAAGACAGTCCAGATAAATAATTCATAATCGAAGCAAAAGTCATAAAGAATGACAGGAAAGCTATGTAAGTTGAGATCCTTGAAGGTGGGCAGTCCTTGCAATTATATCCATAGTTGTCACAGAACCGTTCATAACACTTTGCTTGCGTAGCTCTGGCCTTTGATGTTGCCGGCGCCTGAGAGTTCAATAGCAGCTTCTCCTCCTGAGCCGCTAGATCCTTCATCGATGGACCTGCCGGTCAGAACATCATGACAACATAAATGTAAGTCGGTGACAGTTTTTAGCACAAGTTCACACATGTGGTGGTCCGACACACGCGACAAAGCATCAGCAAATACATTCTCAGCTGACCTGATATATACAGCGAAAATATCTACATTGAAGAGAAAACACAACCAGAATATTTCCCTGATCCAAGACATACAACATTTGTTTGCGCTTCTTCCGGTATTAAGCATGTACATGACTTGGCTATTATCAGTGACGACCTGTACACTACTATTTTTCAGATTTGGGCCCCACCTCCTCAGGGCTGCCAGCACCGCAAACAACTCGTACACATTTATGTTGGGCTGCAATACATCACTATCCAAAGGTGGTTCTACTAGGTGGTCGTGACACTGCAATTTCCTATTCACATTGTTGGCCCAACTCCCCAGGAACCAGTCCCCCTCAGACCATCCCCCAAACCCTGATGTGGAGGCATCCGTAGTAATACTCGTCACATACTCCTTCTTGACAATTTTTGCACTACCGTTGAAAATTCTACAAAAACTTTTCCACCATGACAGGTCCAAAATGAACTCTTCACTGAGTGTAACACTACCGTTACACTTACAGCTAGTGGCCAGATCATACATCCTGCGACAGAAGGTTCTCCCCCCCCCTTTATGACAGTAGAGCAATGCGCTGCTAGCCCCCCCCAGTCTTTCCAACTGCTTTTTACGGGCGAAACCTTGTTTCTCAACCTCATCCACCGCTGCAAGCAACTTATCAATTTTCCCTGTTGGTAAACTAAGTTCCATACTGATAGAGTCGATGCAAATACCCAAAAAGATTGCATTCGTTGACGGGGTAGAGACTTTTTTCCATGAGATTGCGAAACCCAATTCCCTAAGGGTTGAAAGGAGAACTTTTTGGGCCCCATTGCAGGACTCAAGATCTTCTGCCACCACAATGAAGTCGTCCAAGTAACTGACCACACGTTCCACACCTAAGCTATGAACAATATCAACGACTAGGTCCGACAGGCAATTAAAAATGTATGGGGCACACTTCAAACCAAAGCAGAGAACATTGTCCTTTAGGAACACCTCCCCTAGCCCATCCTGAAAATCCCATCTTATCCCTTGGTAATCTCTATGTGGTGGGAAGATAGGTACAGACCGATAGGCACTGGCTATATCAGCTACGCCCATGTAATCGCCCTCGTGTAACATATCAGTAACGTCGCTCACTGAATTATACTTGAATTTTTTACATGTGCTAGACATAAAGTTATTAATACTATCTCCTTCTGGCCTGCTACAATCGGTGATTGGGCGGAGCCTGCCATCACTCCTCTCAACTGCACCCAAGGAGTGTATACAAGTAGGTTTTGTTTCCGACAAAGAAACCTTACCCTCCTCCAATTCCTTTAGCAAAAGAGCCGACATCTCATTATGGAAAAGGTCACCAGTGATAGATAAATAATTTTCACAATCATAGCTGGAAACACACTCTTCATCTATAATTTTAAAACCGTCACACAACCCATTCCAGATTAAGGTTACCATGTCACTTGGGAGCGTACATTCCCCATTAAACAGAAAGTAACCCACACGACAAGGTTTTAAATTAAACACCACCGATCATATTAACACAAGCACATTCGCCGGTCAAACAACTCTGAAAAATCTCGACAACCCTACCACAGTCACTCGCAGGTGGGGTAAACACACATTCCTTCTTTACAGCATTCACATGACAATGAACATTAGGAAACAAATTCACATCATCATTAACACTTGAATCCCCAGAAACAGAACTGCATGCACTATTTACACCAACAACTCCAGCAACTACCTGGTCGGACAAACAACCACTCCTGCTTCCAAACCCCGTTGTCAAATTTACAACACTAGTTGGGTTACTCTCTTGGTTACCACAAGGTATATCAGCATTTTCGGATGTAGGATCATCGAGAAGAACACATCAGTTATTTTTAGCTCCCCCTTGACTGGCGGTTTTACCCTTTTTGCAAGCACCTGCGCCGTGATTCATGTCCCCACACGACATACACCTGTGACTGTAGTTGCAACCAACCCCATCGCAACCACTCTGTGAGTTGAACTTGTAACAGATTTTTGTGTCTGATTTTTTCTTCTGACTACCTGATGACTGACGCTTGGAGGCATTGGCTGAGTCGAAACTTAAGAACTTTAGTACCCTAGTTGAGCTGATCTCACCAAAACTTTTGATACCCCTTCTGCCAGCCTCCTCACGACAGGCATCATCATAGCCTACCAGAGCTTCTAACTTATAGACTCTGGTTTCTGATTTTTCAGCCAGAACTAGAATATGGTCGATTAGACCACTGACATCTTTACCATCGCCATAAGCATCACGCAAGAGTTCTAGTAAACAAATCAAAAAGCCTTCAAAGTTCTTTACAACTTCACCTTTCTCCAACTGTTTCTTTCTGTCGTATTTGCCCTTGCGGCCCTTGCGACTAGGCTTGGATTTCCTTGTTGACTTGCGATGGCGTCTTTTCCTTCCTGAGCTTGAAGAGTCTGATGACCGGGATCTTGAAGGTGAAGTGACATCGCTGTCCGAGTTGGAGCTGTCAGACGAGTCCGAGTCACTGTCGGAGCTGGGATCGCTCGGCGAGGGTGAAAGACGTCCACGGCCGGATTTTCCACCCCTCCTGCTCCCGGCTCTTTCACGTTTGCGATGACCACGCCTTGCTAGTCTTGTTTTATGCTTCTCGTCACGATAAGCCCTCTCTAGGCGGCGGATTCTCCGATCCACGGACGAAGAACCATCGGCCTGGCTGGCCGGGTGCGCTCTCCCCGACGAGTTCGTTGACAAGGTGGGGGCTGTCATGTTTAAACCCGGCCCGGCGAAAAAATCTGCGTTGCAATTTCCGCCGCACGCTCCGTAATCTTCTTCCCGGGAATCATCCGAGACGTCTGGCTTCTCCTTTGATGCCCTGGTTTTCCCCATGCTGGAGATGATCACAATCGGTCACCGAATAACCGCATGAAACCCGAGGAAACCGCACAAAATTTTACCACAGCGCGGCGCCTATGGATCAAGTGACGGACGCGATGGTTGGGTGACGTCACTACGCATGCCGTGACGTCACAGATCCATCCCTAACAACACATTGCCAAGCGACCTACTGGGTTACGTCACAACTGATCCAGCGCTTCCATTATATTGGAATAATCTATGTTATTCGGCACGTAATATCGAAATCGTCACATTGCGCTGATGTCACAGCCCATGCAGTCCACTGCCCGTTCTTCTTCCCTGGCCACTGACCGGACAGCCAGCGCCGCGCTTCTTCCCACCCACCACACCCGTTCGAATCTGGGGCCCATTCCATAAAAAGTTACGAACATTTGATACTTATATTTTCATTCCAGAAAAAAATTAAAATTAAAATTAAAATTAAAGAGCTACGATGATAATGAGGTATCAATGAAAAGTTTATATTAAAAGCAATCCGTTGCTGAAAACAGAATCAGAATTCATTAAGAATTCACCGTGCTATAAAGAAAAACAAAAAAGTATTCAAATTACAATGTTTAGTATGTAGTGACCATTCTGTACGTAAGTTTCAAGTTATCATGACATTTTTGTCATTACACACACTTGTCCTTACTTACACTATTTAAACAAATTCAAAGTTAACCCTCAAACTTATGAACAGTTTTTTTCTGGAACAGCGCCCTGATTGCCGGCCTGTGGTCTCGCGCCCTCCTCCTCCAGTGGACGACCACTAAAGAAAACCTGTTGAATTAGCTCAACAATCATGTCAAATATATTAGTGATTTAATCCAATGTTACACCAATATTATTATTCGTTTTATCATACCAAAATTTATCCTTGTGATTAGGTTGATTACAGAAGGCCAATTTAACTATGCCTTGTCTTGTGTTCCCTTCTCTCAATTATGGATATCAATTTGCAAATAGTTACAGAGCCCCTGTCATTAATTTTTTCATTACTTGTCTACACTTTACAAATGAGATTTTCAACCAATGACAGCCAGGCACTCTCTTCACCTTGGTCCTTAGTCCGGATTTGTATTGACGCTATAGAAGGCACCAAATATAGTTTCCTGAGATTTGTAAATTAGATTCGTGTACAGACAGATCATGGTATACCAGTTTGGCCTGGAAGATTCGGTCGGGCTCTGAACCCTTGGATTTAACTCCATGTGAACATATTTTAACAATAGCAAGATAGGTCAAAGAATTTATTAGTGGATAGATGTAATTATATTTGTACAAAATAACTATCAATAGATTGGCTGACCTTATTTCGTATATACTTTGTGTGATAAGTCACGTATTTTCCATTGTGCAATAAATGAAGCTTGCTATTCATGTTCTATTTTTACACACAAAAATGTTGTAAACACTCCTCACCATTGGGACCATGCTTGATATGACTGTACAAGGTAATGTTAATTAGGGCGGAAAGCACCAAAAACCAACCTACCAACCGCACTGGTTGGAGTCACGTTCAAGTCTAAGCGGAAGTGTCAGATCACAAGCAGAAGAAATATTTCCGTGTAGTTTGTGGACGTGTAATAATAGTCAGAGAATTACCGGCCGATTCTATTCGCACATCCACGGAAGATCACACATCCAAAAAACCACACATCCACGGGCCCATGCACGCTGACTGTAAACCCAAATGTTGTGACAATAATCGCGCGTGGGGATGATTTGCGACCCATGCGCGATGACTTGGCGTTAATGAGTCATCGCGTATGGACGCCAAGTCATCGCACATGGTCGCCGAGTCATCGCACATGGATGCCGAGTCATCGCGCATGGTCACACATCCATGGGCCCATGCGCGATGACTTTAAACCCATGCGCAATGACTTTGAACCCATGCACAATGATTCCCATCAGCGCGAGTGTATTCCCGTGGATGTGTGGAGGTGTTACAACCCCTTGCGCGATGATTTGCATCAGCGCGAATGTGCGTTGCGTCAGCGCGAATGGGCCTGTGGATGTGTTAATCAGCACAGTGAACACAGAGTCACCGCGAGTGGGCACAGAGTCAGCGCGAGTGGGCACAGAGTCAGCGCGAGTAGGCACAGAGTCAGCGCGAGTGGGTACAGAGTCAGCGCGATTGGTCAGCCCTCCTCCCGGGGACTGCCCCGGCCCTGGCAGAGTGACCACCCAACAACAGGGCCAAGGGGTGGACCCTCCTAACTTGTTGCTGTATTTCTTCATTATTTATAAAGAAGTTTTAAACATTTTAATTGTTAGAAGATGGGGATTTACGTCATTACGCGTGGGTTCCCGTGGATGTGTAGGGGACCCACGCGCAATGATTCCCGTCATTACGCGTGGGTTCTCGTGGATGTGTAGGCAACCCACGTGCAATGATTCCCGTCATTACGCGTGGGTATGGATGTGTAGATGTGTAGATGTGTGGATGTGAGAATAGACGGTCCCAGAATTACCAGCAGAAAGGTAAGCTAAAGTCAAGAAAAGACTACTATCTTGTGGAATAATCATCAAAAGTACTCTGTTATCAGATTTAGACAGATAAACCATGGTGGATGGGGAAAACAAATGAAAGGAAATAGGCTGTGAATATATCACAAAGTGGCTCCAGCGAAGCGATATACTTTTATCTCACGGAGTGGTCCAGAGGCTTTACAGGGGACGCACGTTTTCTTCGCATGTTTGCCAATAACTCTGTTAATATTCATTGAAACCATAATCATATTGTAGGCAGATAGAATGTAGCTAGCAATCTTGTAGAAAGAACCATGGGTCTTATGTTTATTTTCTTATGGATTTTTATTTGTTCATGATTTGATGAAAAACAAAATTGAGTCATATATATATATATATATATATTGTATCATGATCATCTACATCGGAAGAACTGTTGTACTGTGGAGAGATGTTTAAATAAAAAAATATAAAAAAAATATAAAAAAAACTATTCCTATAGGATCCAGCGTTAAAAACCTCCATGCTCTAACTTAAGTCTCAATCACGGTAAACGGGAAACACAAAAGAAGTAGCCCGTGAATAATATTGTGTATTGGTCCAAGTCAAACAGAAGGCTATACAATCTCGTGGCAGGCCAACTTTGGTGTTCCTTTTATTGATTTAGTTTTTTTCAATTGTGCTTACTTTGATATCAATCAAAACTACACATATCAAGCAAATGAAATCTACATCTGAACCCTATGTATAAAGGCCGTATTACACTATGCGTCGGATCCGCGTTCTTGTTGGCTCCTGGTGCCCAACGCGTCTGATTCACATTATTTTACAAACATGTTTGTAAATTCTGACGTGATCCAACGTGAATCCCGATGCAAATCATTAGTACTCTAAAAGAGGGATCCCAACGAAAATAGTATAACTATGGCATTAAATAATATGTTTGAAAAATAGCACAAATACAAATGCGATTCCCGTGCTGAATGTGAAAAACATGTGAATCTTGAGCTCAATGCAAATGCCAATGCGAATACCAACGCGAATGCCAACGTGAATGTCAACGCGAATGTGTTACCCAACGCAAATGCCAACACAAACTATTTTTTCTATATAATACATCACATTGGGTGTCCTGATTCGCATTTACTATATACGCATTGGCAAAAATGCGTTAGAAACCCAACGTGTTAATACCCAACATCTATAATACGCTACGCTATAAGATGGTCCAGTAGGGGCTCACCACTATAGAAATGTGCTGTAACCCGTCATATTTATGTAAAATAATTATGTTTTCTGAAACCGTTTCAACTGTCTGGTACCCTAAGAAGTAACTATTATGTAAATGTACATCGCCGAAACCAGCATACAGAGGACCCACGTGACTTGATAAAAGTATGGAGCTGGTTCCCTCATTCTTGGTGATGTAGGACTACAACCAGCCGTCGATTCAGACAAAAACATTGTATTTCTAAGTAATCTTTGAGGGAAAGTTCGCAATTTTTTCAATGAATTAGAGGGAAAAAAGTGTGATCAACTTAAATATACCATTTACAGAGCTGAGATTTTAACATAAAAAGAGAAATTAACAGGTAGAGTTTGGGTCCCCTATCTCGCCAATGCTAAAGCATGGCCGACTACCTGACGGACGCCAGGAGGCGCCTCAATTGGCGGTTACACGTTTTGCCGCGCTGGACCCTCCTGACCTTAAGACCCGTTCATGATATTCTTAAACTGTTGATGTTCTAATTTTTGAATCATTTGATTATGTGATGAATGTCCATTCATCGGTGTCAAAATCAGGTATTAGAAAGAGTGAAATGTTATGAATTAAAGAATTATAGTGACCAGTCACGGGATATGGTAACCTAGAGGGATATTAGTTATTTTGCTCTAAGTCCATTATTAAGTGAGTTATCGATGAAAACAAGTTGAAAATGCATATTTCCCTTTGAAATGTGACCTATGCAGAATTTTCCAGAGATTAAGATTATGAACAAAAAAGGCGTTTTATTTATTTATGAAAGTTGCATTATGGGTAATTTTGCAAGGAACGTCCTTTTTAAAAAGGGTGTAACAATAAGGAATGTTCTCATGTTACCATGGCAACAGAAAAAGGAAAATTCAGATTGCATAGAATTTTTTTTGTCAAGTGTTATGACAAAAGTCTTTCACTTTGCAGTGGTAAAAACTGTTATTTGAATGGAGATCTGTGTGAAAAGTTATTCTATTTTAAGCAATTGTGATAATTAAGAAAGTAGTATTTTATTAACTAAATACGGTTTGGCTCAGGGAGCTATAATATGGAAATGATGCACAAATGCTAAAACAGGAGTGCGCCAGTGTGTACCACATAGGGGATTTCAAACACCCACATCTCAACCTACAATAGGAATATTTAAAGATGGTTTGCATTGTCTGAAAGGTGGGATTGTAAATTAATTTTCATACTTTCCCCCTCTAGGACACCAATTCCCACGATTGGTCATTTGTGAGGGCCTTGAAGCCCGAAAACCGAAGTATTAGGGTATACAAAGGGGCGGTGAGGCCCAGAATAAACAGTTCCATCATAGTACTTCTTGTGTCCACACGTGTCGTCTTCCAGTAGAATAGCCCTCGAAGGGGCCTAAGACAATAAGATGATTATATAGCAGTTAATTAACTAGGCAAGTCGAAGTGATTTAGGTAAAGTTCATAGATAATTAGAGCAAATATAGGACAGGGTCCGAGAATCTGGAGGACCGAGACATGACACGGCGGCCTGAAAAGGCCCGAGGAGCCACCCGAGACCGGAAGACCGGACAGGTCCGAAAGCCTGAAATAGTAAGCTGTCCTCCCATGACCACGGGTACAAAGGCGCAACCGGCTCGGCCCCATGCTACCACCCTTTAGGCGAGCGTCGGCCTAACCCCTACCCCCTCCTAATGCCCCCCCAACCCCAACCCCCAACCCCCCCCCCCCCCCACTCCCCAGCACCCCCCCCCCCAGCACCCCCCCCCCCCCCACACACACACACACATCACTCCCACCCCCACCCACCAATGTCTGATGTCTGGAACACCTCAGGCCTGACCGACAGCTTATCTTCTCCCTCGACAAATACCGATTTTCCGATCACCTGCTCATTCGCCTCGTGCACAAGGCTTGGCTCTGGAACTTAAATCTCGGCTTCTTGCTCAGGCTTCTCTCCCGCCATAGAAATCAGAAACCCTGAACTACCGAGGAACATCACAATTGCCTCTGTTAACTTACAATTTTGTTTATATTCAAACGTTCTTAAAGACAACACAATCCCTGTTCCATGATACTGTGACAGGCTGTTCCGATTTGTTATCTAATACTGGATCTCCAGGAGGTTTGTATCTAGTCGTTGACAACTAGGTGACTCATGCTGGCGCCAGGATGGCGGGCGGCTAGATACACTAATCGTTGACAATTCCCTGAAAAAATCAGACATTCTCGATATTTTGCCGCCGATCAGTTGTGATTAGTTTTTAGTTGTCTCGCTCACCTTTTGTCAGCCGATGAACGCATCGTCGTTGACGAAGAAATGTAACTCATTGCCCCATGGGGATGCGGCATTAGACAGCATGAAAATAAACTTTGAGACCCCAAACTAGCCATTGTTGGGACCTAATGGGTTCTCTCTCTCTCTCTTTATTTCTAGTTTTACCATTTTCAAACCGCAGCTTATGCGGGTTTTTACGGCAGTAGACTATTTAAAATCTGATGTATGTCCCTGACCAAATTGCAGTGCTACATACCAGATTTCTATAACATCATATTGATAGTCATGGGTCAATTATTAGGAAGTTAAGGAATTCCAGGGCGAATAAGGAGTGTTCACCAATATGGGTCGAAAGTAGCCCAAGCTGGACACCAAACTGCCTCATTGCACAGATCACAGGGAGCAGTGTCCGCTGGTCAATGTGTGTGAAGGCAGCGATCCACATTGCGACAAAATTGGACTGATAGTCAACCGATTTTCAAAATAGTTTCTATCTCCAAAATCGCTCCAAAATCCGTCCACTTTGGAAAATAATCGTGACGTGGATCATGTCAACTGATTTTTTCAAACCGATTTTAGAAATGACAGTTGAAATAAAAAAATATTCCAACCGATTTCAAAACGACAATGGACCGACGTAATTATTAAACTTGTTTAATAATTTTGGACCAATTCTGGACCGATTCTGGACCGATTTTGGTTTTGTCTATGTATTTTCAATGTTATTTAATTCATTTTAGGGTCGCTTAGATTGCAATCTTCAACATACATTAGGACAAATTATGTAAGTTCATTTAATACTTGATTTGACTTTCACTGATGGATATTTATCATCTTTACTTATTTCAGCTCAAAGACACTAAATATCATACGATTCTGAATACATTAATGATATTAATGCATTTAATGCAAAATTATTTAATGAATTTCAATTATTAAATGATACGATTTTTTTCCATACATTCACTATGCGTTTCTAGTCTCAGACACAAGGAAACTGACAGTTTTAAGCTTAATCATGGATCATGGGTGTGGGACCGATTCTGGACCGATTTTTAGACCAACTGGTTTAATTGGCAAACCGATTCAGGACCGACAAAAAATGTGTCGGCCCTGAAATTGGTTTGCTCCTTGTATTTTCGTCGGTTTGGAAAATGTCACAACGTGGATCATCAGCTTTACCTGTATACACCTGGGTTGCATTCCCAACTTTGTGGAAAATTGCTCCATATCTCCCACGATACTCTCAGTCTGTCCACTGGCCTCAATTATACCTGTTTCCAACTTACCTCCCCTACATGTGGGACATACTGGAATATTCTGTAAGTATCCCATATGGTACATGTGTAGTCCATAGGTCTTGAGTTTGTTCTTACAAGCATATAATATTGAAAATTAGATGTTTATCCTATATTGTTGTAGGTTGAATACATTTTGATGAAGTATCATTGTTAAGTAGTGCAATAAGTGAATTTTAGTTTTGTGAGAATGGTGCAGGCTTTTTGTGGTGTCCATATGGGATACTTATGGGCCACATGTAAGTGTGTAGACAGGGGTGGGGCAGTCCCCACTTGGCATGTTATCTTTAAGAAAAGGCTGTGTCACATGCCATATATATTTGAGACTGTTTTTTTTATATTCATGTTGGTACCTCCATGTAAAGATCCTGTTTTTGTTTAAATTTGTTGACTTGTGTAACACTTAATATATTCTGGTAGATGTAAATATACCTTGTCATTGCAGGCAGTTACGTCTCCTAGCGAGCACCACTGCTCGGGGTAAAATCAATAATCAGACTGATATATAAAGATGGGAATCTATGGCTAAGGCGGAGAGCCGTATTACTACCGTTTGGAACAGTACGAGTCTTGAGGATTCAGGAGTTTGGATAGCCATATACTGTCATCTGGTGAGTGGTGACGGAACTAGACTGTTGTACAATCGCATGGGATCGGGCGAACTCTCTGGTCAAAGCTCGCTCTCAAGTGGCCTAGGACTTAAGGCAGGCTGTGACAACACTGGCAAATGTAACCCAATCAACGGATCCACTAATAAACTTGACTCTCAACCAAGCGTTGTTCGTGTGACCACATCTGTCCCACAATTGTAGCTTACACCATAAGTTGGAAAGGGTAACCTCACAAAGTCACAGTTCCACCACATCTTCATGATAACTAACCCACAAAACCATTTATGGAATACTTATGAGTCCACAAATCTGAGTTGGGAATGCAGCCCTGGCTGGTACGAGTCAGGTCTTTCTGCACCGCTAATTGGCTGGACATGCCCTATTCAGCAATTAACAAAAGGATATTGTGTGTGGGATCAAAAAGTCTAACATATATCTATAGATAACCACACGTGTGTAAATGCTGATTAGCATCAGTCTAACACGTTGTTTTGACCCATGCAATAAACAAATAGACACATTAGATATTATACGACTTTATCCCAATTTTATCCCCAACAGAAAAGGTTTGTGGAATTTGATATAGCCGATGACGAATACAGTTTTTTGAAAAGGTGGAGGCGTGCTAATAGAAGGGGGGGGGGGGGTGTCTCCCCTATTTTCCAGAATTTTGCATTAAAATCATCTAAATCTATTCGCAGGATAGCGTTTTATGATGGTTGCTCCATGACTAGCAAAGCCAGGGGGAGACCATTCCCAGAATACTTCGGTAATGATCAGACCCAGTGTCCCAGCCAAGGATGCAACGTTATTATTACGTTGCAGCAACGTTCTGATATTGGTTCTTTTGATGACCCCCAATTACGTCACTCTAAAGCTACTGCAATGATATAGCATTGTGGCATTATTATCCTGGTTACATTCTTTAACACAAACAGAAGGTTTTTAGAATGTTCTGTTTCGGTGTTATCCTAACCTCACTAAAAAATAATGTTATAGTAAGGTTCTGATTTGGTGAGGTTTCAACTTCACCATCAATAACATAATTGTTACATGCCACTTTAGAAAGTAACAAACTGACTAAAAAGTATGGCTGCAGAACGTTTCTAATAACGGCAGGTTGGCTGGGGTGGCATTGTAAAGTCGTCTTTTTTTTTTTTTTTTAAGATTGTTTTCATTGGGTATTCAGGTTCGGCATAGCCGGTCTTCCACACGCACCCGTCTTACAATATAATATTATGTCTTACCACAAGATGATGATACCATGATGACCAACCATTTCTAAGACATTTGTTTTTACCCAATGTGATATTGCAAAATAAGGCAATCCATTTGCATCAAATATAATCTGTATTCCAACCTCATCCTAGAACAGGTAAGACATGACATGAATATCTAATACTTTCTTGTCTTCAAGACTGCTCCATGACTGTCAGTAGGCGTCACAATCATCTTCAGGTCAATGAATCTTTAATTAAAGACACAAAATTTAATATGGAAAAACGTTATGCTCCTGAAATAGTTCTATATGTCTTACCTCATTATTGTAGAACAAATCATACTGAAGAACCTTTCATTTTTTAAATTAGAATCAACCTTTTACAGCACATTTTTGGCAATGAATCATTTGGGAAATGTCAGATTTAAGTCAGTTTTTAATCAATCCCGCTGATAAGATATGTCTTGATCTCACTAAATGATTGGCAGGTGGATAATAGGTACTCAGACTTAGTGGCGCCAACTTGTAGTTCACAGTACATAAGCACATCCTGAACAAGCGACCAGACTTCCTTTGGAGGTGTAACTCAGTCATAGTCAATTCTCAAAAATGTTAGGCACATATTGAAATTGATGAATTAATAATTATGTTGTGCAAACAATATCGAGCAAGCAGTTGGGTATATGATGCTATTGATAAATAATAATATTAGTTAATCTAATAATAACCATATCTTTAATTAAGAACAAATTAAATAGTTTTGCTGGGACAATAAGAACCTTTGAATTCTACAGTCTTGAACTACATATAGCTATGGTGGCACCTGCATTCGGGTAATTATGAAATGAAGTAAATCACCCCTAGTAGTAGATAAGCATTTTTAAAGTTTCAAAATATGTTAGTTCACAAAATGTTACATTTGCATATTACGAGGTTTCTCTCCTTCTGGTCAATTTTGGTAAGAACTGACTATAATATAGTAACCGTCTCCCTCTCCCTCTCCCTCCACCTCGTCGTCCGTACTTCACTACCCTCAACATAGACTGAACAAATTTCCCAGGCATGAATATAAGAGTAAGATACCACCAATTATATGAAAAGATCAACATTTACAAAAAGGACTATATTGCTATAGTCATTATCCACCCAGTATTTATGTTTAAAGGCAGTTACTGAAAACTTACAATGTTTCTCGAGGAAAACAACCAAGACGTCGTATTATTGAAATATTTTGCAAGTGCCAATATACTATACATATTAAGGAAAATGAAATTAGTAAAATCTTTACATTCACTGTGCTAGGTGGCGTGATGGTCTCCCATGGAAGAAGTTGCCATCTGAAAAGCAGGTATCGCATCTTCATTTCGCATAAGATGGTCATAAGATGTTTCTTTGGAAACATATTATAATCTTAAACCCAGTGTCCTATCTTAAAGAGAACACCCAGTGAATATGAATTTTCATAGTGCCGTGATCCTCAATATCCAAATTATCACCATACCAAATGTTATATGATTATCTTTATTAGTTTGAATTTTATTGACAATTTTCTAATTCAAAAGTAGTGTCCCTCTCTGGAATTTGTGCAGCATGCACAGTGCATTTCTTTGTGTGTGACTTCACACACAGACAAGGTAAAAAATATAAAACATGAAGAATAATTAAATTGGATTTTGCCTCCCAGTTTTAATGAGTATTATAGGGTTCAAAATAACAAAATTGAATGATTTATGTAAAACATATTGTAAAAAAGTAATTCATATAGATTTTGCAATTTTGAAAATTGAAAATAACCGTTTGTATGTGTGACGTCACACAAATATATCCATTTTCAAGATGACAAGACAGCCAAGACGTTTTCTGATAAGAAAACTTCATTTGATATCAAAAGAAGCTTCCTATAATAATAGAAATGGTATGTGTGGCTTTGTTAGAATTAAATCTAAAATATAGAATCTAAATCACAAGACGATTAAATTTGGCTCCTCACTTTAAGATTTAAGACAATTTCTTAAGGCCGCCTTGGTCAGGGATGACTTGTTTTGACAGAAACATATATTTAGGGAGTGATAACGTCGGTCCACATATGCTTTTTAGTCTCTCTATTTATCTATAAATCAGGCCCCCTCCCCATTATTATTCCTAGATCCACCCCTATTAGTATACTACATCCAAGGTCTCTAGTTGGAGTCCTATCCTTGTCTTTGTCTTGATGATCTTGTCTTTGTTTTTTTTTCACGTGGTTGCAGCACTGATATTATAGTTTACACACAATTGTAGGTCACAATCTTACTATAGATCAAACTGAACTTGACCTCGGACATATCAGATAACATTGGCTTGGAGAAAGATAAGCTTGTTTGCATCTGTGCGCACCTAAGATGAAGTACACTACACATTATCATAAATAAACTGAACCATGTACAGAAGGATCATAGGTTATCAGCTTAATTCAAAAGATAAGATCGAGCTCTAAACGCTTTGTTTCAAACCCATGGCAACATGATTTCACAATAGCAAGTTAGGTCAAAGAATGTATCAGTGGATAGACGTAATCATTTTTGTCCAAAATTGTTACCTCTAGACGGGGCATACCTCATTCAATATCTAAAATGACATACATCCCCATGTGTGATAAATGAAACAATGCTGTTCTTTATTCACATTTAGTTTTCACAAATCAAAATGGTTAAGGCACTCCTAACCATTGGGAGCCACATTTAAGTCTTAACTGATACCCCAGACCCAGATCAGACGTTGAGGAAATCTTCCTGTGTAGTTTGTGGACTGTGGCCCGGGAATTACCAGCAGGGCCCATATCTTCGTAACTGATTTGGCTGATCAGGGAAAATTTGATCAGGGTCCCATGATCAGAAATTCTGTCTTTCATGAATAATTTTTACATCTAATAATTCCTCTTTCACACAATTTTGCAATGAAAATATGAATTTGGGTAAAAACCAAAATCACTGATCACAGGGCACTAATCAAATTTTCCCTGATCAGCCAAATCAGTTACGAAGATATGGACCCAGGAAGGTAAACTACTGTCAAGAAAAGACTACTACAACATAGAGAAGTGATCCTACGTAGACTCTGTTATTGATGTGGAATAGTTAAAGCTCCCGTCTTTGTGGTAAGTATGATTTGCTGCCTGAAATTAAATCACATTGTGGCTCTGTGTGTCACTTCCCTTCATATTGTTTGCTTATGGCTCTTTCATCCTTTAATTGAGTCTTACAGATGTCAAAAAATTATGAATCTGTATGATTTTGTGTTGAGAAACATCAGTAGATCTAGGGGAGTTGTGTAGGCATGCCCCCTCCCTTTCCCTGAAAATTTGAATTTTTGTAAGTTTGCTTGCAATCCATTAAGAAAAATTTAATGATAAGGACAGTGATCAGAGTGTGAATGGTGTGGCTGGCTTTCACCATAAATATTATATTATTTTCGTATCATTAATTCACTACAACGTGTATACAACGTGTGTACAACGTGTTTAGAATAACGTTGCATGAAAACGTGTTCACAACGTAATATCTTAATGTTGCCTGCATGTCACCATGCAACGTTGTACTTTCACGTTGAGGCAACGTTGCTGGCACGTCCATGACATGAAAACCAAAATACAACCTTGTGGCAATGTTGTGGCAACGTTGTACATACGTAGTGTGTTTGCTGGGAAACCGAAAGCATCATTAAGAACCCAATAAATAATATTATCTGTTGATATAACTTACATATTAATGCATGGAAGAACACTTTGTACGCTGGTGGTAAACCTGAAAATCGTAATATTCAATTATTTCATTGTTTGAACATGAATATCTCATTTAATTATTAAATTTTACCTAAAGCTTTGAAATTGTTAGCATACCAGATAAATACGGAGGAATGCTTAAAGGTAAAGACTGGTGAACACTGCAGCGCCACCTGGTGTGCTTATATTCTTATTGTATAATTTAATTGAAACTTCAATTAAACATGATGGAATACTTCGGAGAAGGAAATCTGCAATTTTGCAAGAAAAACTTTCTTTTTTTCCAAAGAAAAAGTAGGGAAATATAGCTGACAAGGCAGATTTTCACTATATTTTCCATATTTTCATAATAGAATGTGATTTTCCACGGTGACCTAATGTTTTCTTTTATCTAAAATATGCATTGGGGTCATTTGCACACATTTGCATAATCTAAAGTAAAAATTATGGTTATTTATTCTTAAATGTTAAAAAATGTATGTTTTGCCATAGGCCCCAATGGTAGACAGTCAATTTTGAAATGCTCCTATCTCCTTAATTCATACGGTAACATAGGCATTTTAAGGTTCCTTTATGTTCCTCCTGTATCCCTCTAAACATTATGTGAATTTCAGAATTATGTCACGTTTTTTAAAAAATCACCCCTAACACCCGCATTTACCTTTAAGAGACGCCTTCCCCCCTACAGTCACTTTTAAGATCCGGGATCTACTATATAGTATGAGTTGTCTTGTTCTGAGATTATGTATATTTTTTCTTTTACTTCAAAGTGTTGTAGCTGTGGTCAGTTACTTGAGGTTTTAAAGAAAACATTAAAACGTGAAGGCACGCTCAATAATGTGGTGCTCTCTAGTAGGGACTAAAGATATAAGTTCTTGAGTATGCAGTCAGGCGGTCTCTCTTAGTTGGCCGCTAAAAATAACCCTTTACAACCGTTCTCAAGTTGGTCAAAAATAAGTCTAAGCTAGCCAAGAATGGGCTATTTTTGAGTCAATTGTAAACCTCCTCTCAGGCAACAATATTATACATTAAACACGCATTGACATCCGAGTGTATAATCCCAACCCAAAAATAGTCCATTCTACCTGGAAAATGTGAAGTCAAAAGGCCATATTCCAATATGCGTCAGTTCACTTGCAGCGGGCGTTTGTTTCATATTAAAGTTCCCACTGCTGCAAGTGAAAAAAACTAAGTGCATACTGGAACGTAAGAAAGTGATTGCCTTGATATCTGCGTTGATGCAAGTATCAACACAAGCACTTTTCTATATATTTTCTATGAGTGGCTTACAATGTCAAATACCAATAATTTTGTATCTGAAATGCAAACTGGCACCAAAAGCCAACGCAAAAATTACCAAATGCACGGTGGAATCTAGACTATAATCTTGTTATTTGATTATCTTTCTTTATTCCATAGATCATGCACTAGCTCTTTTCATGCATTAAATTCTTTTTGACCTTCAGATGGCAGACATGGAACTATCGGACGAGGAGATTCACGAACTTCTGAATAGACATAATCGTAAGCTGGTGGAATGTATCGATCTGTCTCCGCCTTTTCTCCAAGTCTTAAGGGAGAAAGGATCACTGACAACTGATGAGTATGATGAACTCACATCTAAGGTAATACTCTGCTGATATTGAAAGTTGTTGTTTGGAATAAACCCTTAAAAAAATACTTTAATTAGCAAAGATTGAGACTGGGGAACACATGTTTTGAAGTTCGAGTGAGACTCCCTTTATATAACATAGCAGTTCAAATAGACTCCAGGTTTAAGGCAAGTTGACAGGGTAACGTCTTGTTCCCGTGCTTGGTGCAATGCTTTCACACTCAAGGCGGTGATCCACGTTGCGACAAAATTGAACCGATTTCCAACCGATCCAAAATCGGCTGGAAATCGGCTGGAAATCGGCTGGAAATCGGTTCACTTTGGAAAATATCGCAACGTGGATCATGTCAACCGATATTTTCCAGCCGATTTCCAACCGACACCAGTCAGACTAAATTATTCCAGCCGATTTCCAGCCGATTTCCAGCCGACGACGGCCCGACAAAATTATTAAACCTGTTTAATAATTTTGGACCGATTCTGGGCCGATTCTGAACCGATTTTATTATGCCTATGTATTCCTCATATTATTTCAATCATTTTTGAGTATACTAGAACGAAAATGATATCAAAATACATTACAATGAATTTTCTTTCATATCATATATTTTTTAATGCTTTTCAATAAGTATTTTACTCTTTCACTTTTTATTAATCCAGTTGGTTAAATATAATATAGATCTGATTGTATTGAACATATTTAGACACAAAATATAAAAATATTTGCACAATTTTGATAATTAACCTGACCGATTTTTTTCTATGGTATTTCTATTAATTTATAGTCTAAAATACAGGCAAATAATCGGTTTTCAACTTCACAGCGGATCATGGATGTAGGACCGATTCTGGACCGATTCTGGACCGATTCTGGACCGATTTTAGGACCTACAGGTTTAATTACTAAACCGATTCAGGACCGACAAAAAGAATCGGTCTTGAAATCGGTTTGCCTCTAGTTCTTTTCATCGCTTTGGAACGTGGATCACCAGCTTCAGTGATCTTGATTTCAAGGAAAACTGAAAAAACAAAAATACACACTATGTTGCAATGATTGGACAGAGGCCCTCATAGAGAGAGGGAATGGCAAATGTTGTTTCCTTTGATATATCATATTAGGGTATACGTCTGTATTTTACTGCAATTTTGATATTTATTTACAATTCTCATGCAAAACAAATACATAATGACCATTCTGACAAGACTTTTGTTTATCATTTTAATGTCCAGCATTTTCTATTTGAACTCCAGATTTTAGAATAATATTATAGATGTACTATGAGCTTTATTGCAGTGCCACAATGGTTTCAGTATCATGTAGTATGTGTCTGTCATTCAGGGACAGCAGATGGGGAAACATCAAGGGAATAATGAGAAGCACCCTCCCACCTCCCACCCCCCTCTGGCTTCGGACTCAATTTATAGTTTTGAATAACCCTAATGGTTATTGTTTATTTTGTGTTAACTAGAAGTATTTAGTAAAAGATGTATGTAAAAATACTGTGCATTTGACGTTTTATGAAATAGTAAGAGGAGAAGATCATGTCTCCCCCTCCAGAAAGACATGCACGCACAAAGTTAAATGATTTTTGTCATCGATCACTTTCATCTCTGTAGGTAGCAGATCATTTTTACAACAGAGATGAATATAATTGCCTGAATAATATGTTATTCATAATCAATTCACCAAAGCAGTTCATAACCAGTCAGAAAAAGTCTATGTCCATAATTGATTTGCACCTACTTTAATCGAATAACATGATCCAGAGACAGATTGTGAACCGATTATAAACTGATTTTGTACTCATTGTGCAATGGTCCTTACCTTTTGTTGCATGATGGGTGATTGCATTAAAAGTATAGCTTACATATTGGGAAAATTTCCATAACCAATAAATTAAGTAAATAAAGGAAGTTTTTAATTCACCCAAATTTGTATATTGAATTGGCAATACTGTTATTGGATTACTTCACTGGATATAAGAAAACCTACTGTACATTTCATTGGTACAATGTCAATTATGACCCATACAATATGGGAAGGAGGTAACATGGTAATCTCTCTGTTATTGGTTGGTTGGTTGGTTATTGGTTGCTTTACGCCCTAATTAACAGCCAGGGTCATATCAAGGGCGTCTCTGTCATTGTCTATCTTAAAGAGAGGAGCCACTGAAATTTCACTTCTGCTTATTTTATATTGCATACGTTAGATTTAATGCTCATAGAGAGGTATACCAAGTTTTAATGAAAATGAATGACTAGTTCATGTGATAGAGGGGCTCAAACTTTAAGAAACCTCATATTCCTCTAGTCATCAGAAAAACACAAATTTCTGTGTGTGACGTCACACAAAAAACGTTATTTTCAAATTTAAAAAAACAAAACAGTTTTTAAAAAAACATTGGGGTTGCAATTTCTTTGCCATAACTTATTTCATTTTGTAATTTCAAATGTTCTAGCATTGAAAAAAAAATTATTATGATAATCAGATTCTACCATTTCTGCATTAAGAAAATTAAGCTGATCTGTGTGCGACGTCACACACAGACAAATGCACTGTGCAAGTTGCACCAGCTGCACAAAGGAACCAGTCAAAACAATTTACAAAAACATGAATAAAAATGAAAATATTATAGATACACATGTAAAATTTGGTATGACAACTCCCTGGGCGATAAGGATCATACCAATGTAATACTTTATAGTCACTGGCCCCTCCCTTTAAAGGAAAGCTAGCACATAATCAAAGGTTAGATATTTGTCAATGAAATTCTTTGTGCATGGAATGTGCATCGAGAACTATTGATGCTAGAAATATTTTAGGCATATTACAATTGTGGCCACTGTTGTGGGACTTTGATATTTGGTCTATTTTAATGGGTTTTAAAGAGAGGGACCAGTGAAATTTGAATTCTAACTTTTTTATACTTTATATGTTAGATATTATGCTAATTTAGAAGTATGGCAAATTTCAATGTCACTGATTGACTCCTTCATATGAAAATTGTAATTTACTGTAAAGAAACTTCTAATTTCTCTGATCCTAAGGAGAACACAAAGCTGTGTGTGTCGTCACACAAAAAAGATGTTATTTTCAAATTTTGAAATTACAATTTCTTTAAAAATCATTTTGATTGCAATTTTTTCCACAATTAAATTTATTTCATGATTTGAAATGTTATAGCGTTAAGGGAAAAAACATTAAGATAATATGATTAAGTTTTTTCTGCATTTCTAAATTTTCATCTGATCTGTTTGTGACATCACACACAGATAACTGGACTTTGCAAGGTGCTCCAGTTGCAGGCAAGAATCAGTCAGTAAAACTTAGAAACATGTTCATAAAAAAGAAACTATTAGAGATATTGATATAAAATTTGGCATAAACACTACCTGAACATTAAGGATCACGACAATGTATTCTTTTATATTCACTGGCTCCTCCCTTTAAGGGAAACCCCTAATTTGTGAAGTCACAAGGACTGTAACTGGGATTCCCCAGCTTTTAAAAAAGGGAATCCCCAATTTTCAATAGTGTATACAAAGGAATTTTTGCTGTAGTATTAAATTTTTATATTAAGCCATGTGCAGGCTATATGGGTGAGGCTCACGAAATGGGCACCAGTAGCTAAAAAAGGTGTCCATTGCTCAGCATTTGCTCCAGTTTATCCTTATCTTAATGAAACCTGCACAGTTAGATAGATCTCATCGATACGAACGTGGACATATATACTTTTCTATATGTCGGATCGATATTTCCCATGAAAATCTGGTCCCGAAAGTGGGAAAAATGGCAAAACAGGCCATTTTGGCCATGTCCAATTGGCATTATTTAATTTACAATCCTCAATTAATGCATTTTAAATCATTTTATACCTTACAAATCCTTTCTTTTGGGTAACTGTATATATTTGTGCATCCTATAATTTAATTGGTTAAAGTCTATACATAATTTTGAATTTTTGGGGAATTTAAAACAAATGTCCAATTGGAGGGTGTGACCTACGTTATCCGCAAACATGTACGTATTAGTAAAATAAAAATATCTAAGATATTCATTATAAACCTTTCATAATATCACAAACACTTGTAGGTATACGATTCAGTACTTTTTTTTGACTTTCCTAACACTTTCTGGCCACCGTAGGTACACAAAGTCGAAAAAAAGAACCGTACTCGTTAAGAAAAGTGACCTACGTTATCCGGGTTTACCCACTAACACGTGGAATTGGGTAAAATCAGTCTTTGAGCATTTAAAGTATCGTAAATGAACAGGAACAAAACTTCCCGCGATAAAATCCATGAGATATTGACGGAGTTACAAACCAAATACTCGAAGACCGCGTTACCTACGTTATCCGTGACCTACGTTATCGGCGGGAAATCTTCGTTGCAACGGGTTCTTTCCGCTAGCAGTTTAAGCCGGTCCGTCTTTTACACACGCCAAACTCGCGGAGAGCGCTTCCGCCCAGACGCCGGACTGACAGAAATCTTCCTGCTGCAGTGGATTTTCGCCATTTTTCGCCAGAAGGTAAGAATATTCATCAAATTTTCCATGTTTACCAACATTATGAAGTCTCCAAGTCACCATAGATCACAAAAATTGCATGTTTATGGCGAGATTTAGTCAGATTCGGCCGGTATCTTGCAAATCAGATCGGAATGTTGTTCGAAAGAACCGCCGGCGAGTCGGCGTCAGCTGTCAAAACAAACCGATAACGTAGGTCACACGGATAACGTAGGTCACTGAGATTTGGTGTTTTGTGGTGAAACCCAAGCAGTACGATGATTATTAATACATCATTCTACTCCTTTCATACATAGTATTGCATGTTTAGTAATGTTTTGTCGTCGCATGTCACTATGTCTAGTATTTTGACGAAAAACTGGATAACGTAGGTCACTCGGCACTTGACTTTGCCGATCGTATTTGTTTCTCCTCTAAAGAAAGTTAATGTAGTGACTTAAAACCTTATTTACATGGAAAGCCAACATGTTTGGGTATACTTTAGGCCTGGTTTTGATAATTTTTTTTTTTTTTTCGACAATAAAAGTGTTGCTGAAACCGCGGATAACGTAGGTCACCCGTAGCTTTGTATTAGATTCTAAGTAATGAAACAGGTCCTGTGAATGCTAAATACATACCATTTATATATGCTATGTGCTTTTAAGTTGTTTCTAATCAATTCCTATTACTTACTATTTTTAGTGTCATCATGGTGCGGGAGTCGGCTAATGACGATGATGACGAGTACCTGGAGCGGGAGGCGAAGCGCTCCCGGGACAACTATGTCCCGGTTGAGAAACTGAAAGACAAGCCGGACGAGTTGGAGGAGCGCCGTCGGTTAGGGCGGGAGAAGATGCAGCGATGCAGGGACAAGAAGAGGTTGGCGGCAGAGGCGGCAGAGGCAGCAGCCGTGGCAGCAGCAGCAGCTCTACCCGGGGCAGCTCCACCTGCGCCAGCCCCACCTGCGGCAGCTCCACCCGTCCAAGCTCCACCCGTCCAAGCTCCACCCGTCCCAGCTCCACCCGTCCAAGCTCCACCCGTGCCAGCTCCTGCACCTCCAGTGAACGTGGTAAGAATACTTTATTATCGAATTATCTTATACACAGACCAAGGTATTACATTTTGTATTGCTCCAGTAACAATTTTGAGTGAATTATAAAAATGTAAATGTAGCTTTGAATATTGATTATATTGATTATTATAAATGGAATATACATAAAGTATTTTTGTTTTTTAGACGAAGCAGCCCAGACGTCGCCGTCTCGTTGGTGGCGATGGCGATGGTGACGGTGCCCCTGCCAAGGTCGCCAGGCGTGGAGGCCCGGAGCCAGAGCCAGAGCCAGAACCTGCAGCCCGACCCAGACGCACCGCCCAGGACGTTCCTGCAGCCCGTCCCGCCGCGCCCGTGCCAGCCGCCGCGCCCGTGCCAGCCGCCGCGCCCGTGCCAGCCGCCGCGCCCGTGCCAGCCGCCGCGCCCGTGCCAGCCGCCGCGCCCGTGCCAGCCGCCGCGCCCGTGCCAGTGCCTGTCCCCGCTTGAGGACCCATTGGAGAGGAGGAGATGGACAGGTTATTTATCTTCATTATTTATTCAGCTGTTCAATAACCATTTATCCATTGTCTCAACCATTTATCAATTCTCTCAACCATTTATTAATTCTCTCAATTTTCGATTTTGTTTTCAATTCAATAACACAACATTTGTTCAATGTTTATTTTATGTACTGTTACCTAATTTCGTTCTTTTTTTCAGCATCATGGCGTCCCTTCTTCTCTACTTTTAGTTTTTTTTTTTTCTTTCTTGTTCGTTTTTTTTGTTCATAGTTATTAAGCAAGCGGCTGGACCACCGGATCAACAGAATTTTTTTTATCTTAAATTATAATACTAATTACTATTTTTTCAAATTAACCTATTATTATTTAAAAGTATTTATCCTAGACTATCAGAGTAATCTTGTAACCTATTTATATTTAAAAGTATCTATCCTAGAGTATCAGAGTATCAGAGTAATCTTGTAATTTTTTCTTGAAATAAATCTTATTTAATCATGTTACACTATTTACTGTGTCGAGTTTCATGTAATGAAATGAAATCTATATCATCATAATCAACAATAGTAGAAATACAACAGGGCATATCTTAACACTTAACATGTACATTTAACACATTTGAGTTTCATGTAATGAAATGAAATCAATATCATCATGATCCATGAACATAGAACAGTAGAAATACAACAATGCATGTCTGTAGTCATGATAGTTAATTAGATTTAACACGACACTTAACACGAACATTTAACATACACTTGCATGTCAAAACCAATAATATTTTTTCAGGCTCATAGTTCAGCTGCCCTTCCGTACGAGGGCGGCAGGCTCTACACGGAAACGCGTCAGCAGGGCAGTGGCCATCCTAAAGAGAAACAAGGCAGCACTGATAAAGAAGAACGTCAAACTTCAGACGCGTGTGTGGGCCTTAGAAAAGAGGATGCAGCGACTAAAGAAGCAAGAAGAAAAAGAGCAGGTACAACGACAACAACCACCACCAGAACCTCCCGCAGCGTGCACAACGCCAGTAAAGAATGCTGACGCGCTTCTGCGTGATGAGGGTATCACGCCTACCAAGGCCAGGTCGGTGAGAAAGACCCTCTGCCTGCACTATTCCATGATTAAGGAATTACGGAGCAGCGGCCAGACGACAGCCAAGGATGCCATGAAGGCTGCTGTTAAGACAAAGACAGCAAGGCTCCTGGCGCGCTCGATCAACGTCAGCAGAAGGAAGGTGATAGAGAAGCCCACTGGGAAGCGTACCATCAACGCAACACTCCGGCGTATGGCAGTACGTACGTTCATGGAAGATGAACAACACTCGAGCTGCCTCCCAGGTAAATGAGACACGGTGAAGGTCGGGAAGGAGCATCTACAGAAGTACATCTTGAACGACAACCTAGACGTCCTCTACGAGAGGTTCTGCTTCTTTCACCCGGCCACCGAGATGAGCCTCGCCACCTTCAAGAAGTGTCGCCCAGGCAACATCCTTCCCGTGTCTTACGGCCGCCGTAACGTCTGCCTCTGCCAACGTCACCAAAACTTCTCGCTCCGCCTCGTTCCCCTGAAACCAGCCGGTGTGCCGCAGACACCTGGAGAGTTTTTAAAGAAAGTGGAGAAGGAAGAGGTCGCCGGGAAAGTCGATGCGCTGGATAAACCAATCATCCGATTCAGGTGTTGGCGCCAGGTCGTCCAGAAACTGAATGGAAAAGACGTGAGGAGGACGACCCTGTTAGAAGTGGAAGAGACAGCCGACGAATTTAAAGAAAAATTCGCGGCTGAGATGGATGCATTCAGGGAGCACCATGAGCGGGTCCTGACACAATACTCCAACTTCAGGAAGTTAAAAGCAGCGCTACAAACAACGGAGGCAACGGTGCAGATCGACTTCGCGCAAAATTACGTTTGTAATTTTAAGCGCGAAGTCTCCGCAGCCTTCTACTCGAAAGTGCAGGTCACAGTCCATCCCATCGTAATGCACTTTCGCACCACACCTGACGGCCCACTGGAACACAAAACCCTTGTGGTTTTGTCGGACGAAACATCGCACAAAGCCAGCACCGTCTTCGCCTTCATAAAAGCCCTGATCGCCTGGCTCCGGACCAACATGCCGCACATCAGCTGCGTGCATTACCTGTCGGACAGTCCGTCGAGCCAGTACCGGAACGCAACCATCTTTCAGCTTGTTAACCGCCATTCCGAGCTTTTCAATGTAGCAGCAACGTGGGATTACTTTGAAAGTGGGCACGGGAAGGGGCCCTGCGACGGCGTTGGAGGGGCGGTGAAACGGGCTGCTGAACTCGCCGTGAAGAAGGGGGCGCTCTTGAAGAACGCCAGCGATGTCTATGCCTGGGGGCTCCGGCAACACCTCTCAAAAATGACGTATCTCTTGGTGGACAGCCAGGCCGTGGCAACAGCAACCACAGAAATGGAGAAGATGGGGCGAATGCGGATTTATGGTACAATGAAGCTTCATTCCATCGTCCCGAAGGATGGCCGGGTCTACGTCAGGCAGACGTCATGCTACAATGACTGCTGCTGGTCATACGGCAGTTTTCACCCGACATGTCCAGGCTGGGAGGAACATCAGAACAACGAAGGGGAAATACCCGACCTGGCTGACATCCATCAAGAGACGGAGCAGCCCGAGGAGGCGGAGCAGCGCGAGGAGGCGGAGCAGCCCGAGGAGGCGGAGCAGCCCGAGGAGGCGGAGCAGCGCGAGGAGGCGGAGCAGCGCGAGGAGGCGGAGCAGCGCGAGGAGGCGGAGCAGCGCGAGGAGGCGGAGCAGCGCGAGGAGGCGGAGCAGCGCGAGGAGGCGGAGCAGCCCGAGGAGGCGGAGCAGCGCGAGGAGGCGGAGCAGCCCGAGGAGGCGGAGCAGCCCGAGGAGGCGGAGCAGCCCGAGGAGGCGGAGCAGCGCCAGGAGGCGGAGCAGCCCGAAGAGGTGGAGCAGCCCAAAGAGGCGGAGCAGCCCGAGTTCTCAGTAGGAGAGTACGTGGTGGCGAAATACCTGGACGAGGTCTACATAGGGAAAATTTTAGAAATAGAAGGGGGGGAATTCAAAATTACATTCATGGCAGAATGCCGACAAAACAAGGGGAAGTACCAGTGGCCGGCTCAACCAGACATGTTGTGGGTGGTAGGAGAGGACATCGTATTTAAGATCTGCGAGCCTACCCCCACCGGAAGATCCAGGCGCGCGTTCACCCTCTCTGATGCCGACATGGCCACTCTGAGGGGTTATCGTGAGGGTTAGTAACTAAGGGATCTGGGGTGGGGAGGGTGGGATCGAAAGACTCTATTTTTAATCACAAAAAAACTAAAGGAAACTTATAACGCGTGACCTACGTTATCCGCAAAAAAGCAATTGGGACAAGTCCAGATACCTTACAAAGACAAACAACGTTCCTATTCACTAATATCGGGCACTGGAAACAGGAGGGACTATAAATAATATGAACGCGTGACCTACGTTATCCGCCAAATAATCATTTTAAGAATCTAAAAAGCAATTGGGACAAGTACAAATACCTCACAGGGAGAAACAATATTCAAATAGACTGATGTACAGCGTTGGAAACAGAAGTTAGTGTTCAAAGACTGTAAATACGTTAGTGATTGACATTACGATGTTACCTACGTTATCGACTTTGGCAAGGCCGCCACACAACATAGACATCTCCTGCCTCCTCAGTGAAGGTAAGTGCCAATTCACTGAGCCTTTATCTTTAATTGAGAAAGGGAATGACGATTTAGCATTAGTTAGACATCCCGTTATGTGTACTTGCATTTTCAGCTCAACCGGTGGCCGGGTGTGACCTACGTTATCCGAAAAAAATTTAGATTAAGTTCGATTTTTCAGGTTAAAATGGACTCTACACCTTGGTTACATACTTTATTATTCATATATAATATAGATGTATAGATTTAAGTGATATGAATTAGCAATTTTTTTTTGGCACATTTATGTGACCTACGTTATCCGAGTATAGCCTGTAGAAGAAACTCTATAGCTCTGGGTTGGTCGGGAATAGGGGCCTGAAATTCATACTGTGTAGAGAGGAGACATCCCTTTAGGTGATAAGAAAGCTTATTAAGCTATATTACAGTGCTTTTCTTTTTTACAAGTAACGACAGATAGCATTATTTTAGAAATTGTACGTAGGGACTGCGCGCAAAATATACCTTAACTTCGGGGCGACGCCCACCTCGATAAAAAAGATAGCAGAATATTTTTTTTTATTTTTTCCATGAACCATATTGCTTTAGTATCTATATCAACAATAAAAACAGGTATACAATACATTTATAAATGGTTGGGGAATTGAATGGTACATGTGTACTGGCGGATAACGTAGGTAACGGGTCAAATCGGGCCCTTGAGAGACCCAACTTTGACCGATCACCACGCGAAAACGAAAAAAGATTAGGTCGCACGGTTATTTTTCCCATAAACACCAACACCTGTAGTATATAAAACAAACTTAAATTAAAGGGTAGGAGTAACTTTGTTAATCCAGATATGCCACACCCTACTGGTGCCCATTTCGTGAGCCTCACCCATATATACTTGTATCCTTTACTCACCTAAATTCATTCAGTTACCCAAGATTCCAAAGCTATTATTGAAAGGGATTCCCCGTCATTATAACGTGGCAAGGACAGAACTGTAATCCCAGAAATTAGGGAATTCCCAAATTTTATTTTATTTCCTCTATAACTCACTAATACTATTTATTTCAGGAATCATCACATTGCACTCTATCGCATCCCAACTTCCAAACCCTATTGTCACGTTAACCAATACATACTACGTGATAATTAAATTTATTATGTTACTCGACAAAAGCAAGTCGAGGTGATTTTAGATTTCATCAGAAGGCATCCACTGGGCTTTGGTGGATTCCTAAGTGCATTGGAATCCACAGATCAACATCACATAATCGACTTACTGAGACCTAACCAAGATGACTACCAAGCGGGCAATCAGAAGGACAAGGGAATAAGTGATGCTGTTGATAATACCTCTAACGGTAAGAAATGGACTAAAAGAAAAGGGTGCTTTAGCGCAATAAGATAGCCCGTTTCTTTGACCAGGATCACCTATAAGAATTAAGTTTCCAGGGCCTTTTGACACTTTTGTTGCCAAATACATAATCAAGTGAGGATGACAAAAATGTACGTGGCTTAATTGCTACAGTCAGGTTACACTAAAATGCTTTTGCTATAACAAATCTTATCAATAACCACCAAAATCATTTTCTAAGTTCTCATAAAGGTTAAATGCACTACTGTTTAAAAGGTGATACTTTTCAACAACAAAAGAACTGGTAATGTAATTGAACCAAAAGAATTTTGTCTAATTTTCGTACAAAAGGCATTGTACTGAGGCATTTTGAATCAGAGAACATTGTTCCTAGTATGATTTCATAGACTAATAGTATCAGGAACAAAATCAAATCGTCAAATTACACATCTTTTGTTTAGTTATGTACGGAGATACACCTTTGTTAGCCTTGAGAGACTAATTATAAATGCAACAGGTCATTAAGCTGTCATGATCTAACCTTAATGGACCTAAGGTTTGTTTCTAAGTGCAAGTGCACACTGGAATACAGATTAGGGAATCCAATGCATGAATAAAGCCGGCTTATGTTTTTCCTAATTTTCACATTCCTGCAGGCAGTGTAGTCACAAAAAAGAAAAGAACCCTCATGAATGTCACTGTCCATACATTTGTCTTTAGTGAAATAAGAATAAAATACATTCTCATTTCAAATTTGAGATAACTAAAAACTATTTTTGGTGCCTTATAATTATCTAAAACTATTTTCGACATATTATGATTTAATTTTTAAGTGGCAAAAACAGTTATTAATAATGTCAAGTTCACAGGTGTAAATATATTATGATTGTGAAAAATATTGAAAAGACAACACTACAACGTTGTGAACAACCTCTGTGCATTTTCATTGTAACAACATGGATTTGCAAAATTGTTAAAAGCAAAGTACGATTTGATGATTTAAAAATGTAAGATATTTTACTTCAACAGACGTTTCAATGCAAGTGATTGTTACAATAGTTCAGTGTCTGGGGGGAAATTGGTTGTCACTTGGTGTGAGGCTTGGGTTGAAAGGTGATCAATTGGATGCACTCTGTCAACCACGACGAGGGGGCCCAGAGATGAACTGCTTCTGGGTAGGTACATCCTTCTTTGCACTTCATTTGATGCTTACAATAGGTTAACTTCAGTTATAAAATAGATTTAATGTACATTCTTCCTATTTCGATGGCGATGAAATTGAAATTAAACAAGTAATTGAAATGTTATGCAAGAAGTAGCAATATAGCTTTTGCATTGTGAATAACAGACTTGTCAAAACTTTCATATTCACCAGAAAGAAAAGGGCTAATTTTCCAACATTCTTGCCCATTAGGGGGGTTTACTGTTGATCGGCAACATGCAACAACCTTGCAATGACAGAATAACTGCTAATATTGCCTGGCAACTGGATTATCAAACAAGTTTGATATTGGTCTGCTGTTCATACCAGAGATCCTGTTACCCGTCCCCGTTCACTCAGCTTAGGCTCCATACCCCAGCCAAGGCGTGACGTAACAGTCACGTTATGCGACCATACTTTTTTGGCTTGTCTGTTACTTGCTATAATGTCACGTAACTGTTACATTATTTTTCTGTGAGGATGTGACCTAACCAAAACAGAATGTTATTATAACGTTCTGGTGAGGTTAGGTCAAGTTCAAATTAAAATAGAATGTCATTGTGACATTCTGATTAGGTGAGGTCTAATCCTGACTTAAACAGAGCATTGTTGTCACCTCCTGACCAGGGGAGGCCTCAACCTTACCTAAACAGAACGTTATTGTGAAGTTCTGATTGTGTCAGGTGTTAACCTTACCTAAACAGAAGGTTACTGTAACCATCTTATAAGGTTATGTGTCACCCTAACCTAAACAGAATGTTATTGTGACATCCCCATTCAGTGAGGTCTCAACCACACCTAAACAGAATGTTATTGTGACATTCTTATTAAGTCTCAGCCTTATAAATAACGTGACAAGAATGTTCTCAGAACGTCACATTGTCACGTCGCAACAGTTGGTTGCAGCGCTGTAATTGGGAGTCATCAAAAGAACGTCGCTGTAACCTAACAGTGTGACATAACAAGAACCAATCCAGAACGTTATTAGAACGTTATTAGAATGTCTTATTTCACCCCCGATACAAAGTGGCCTATCTTTTAACACTGACGGACACCTGCGCACCGGCCCGGGCAATACAGGATCTGTATAGCCCTGGTGTGACGTCACGCCCGGGCAATACAGGTCGCCGGAGTGCATTCTCCCTGAGGCCCCCTGGACAGCGCAGACCGCTTGGTAGCCGGGTCAGAGTGGGGAGATGCTTACTCTTAGGTCCGCGCATCCAAGTTAGGGCATTCTCCCTGAGGCTCCCTGCATCGCGCAACCCTGGCGAGTGCCGGAACAGAATGGTCCCGCGTGTAGCACTCACTGAGTGCAGCAGACGACATTACCTTGGCAACACATAAAACCCGCATAATAAACGCATAATTACTGTCTAAAACGCATGCTAAGTAAACAAATATGTAAGAGGGGGTGAAATAAATTCGACACTGACCTTGGTTGTGGTCCCTTGCTGCTGGATTTCTGTCGAGGGGTTTCATTCAGCAAGTGGCCGCTAGAGGGCCGTCAGGCCCGAGAGCGGCCACTTGCTGAATGAAAGCCCGAGACAGCGCATGGGACCACGACCCGGTCAGTATCTACTTAATATCCTTGGCTGGGACTATACTCCATAGGTTTGTGTAGACAAAGACTGGTCAGCAATCAATCAGCAACCACTGATTGTGCCACCATCAATGGTTGCCTTTTAGATATGGGGCCATATTCCACTATTATGGTGTTTGCTTGTGACCCCATGAAAAGGCACAAGCAAACTGCCATAACTTGCTTGCAGTAGGGTGCCACAAGGTGGAATATAGGTACTTGCAGCCCTTGCTTGCGGCCATTGGTATTTTATATAGGGTTTTTATGATTTGCTTGTGGAATATAGCCTTAAGACTCCGAATAGTTGCACTTGATTGATTTAAAAGTCCCAAAGCAAGACCAAGTATCTCATCATTAGAATGATTTGTTTTTCTGGATTTACACCAGATGCTGAATAAGTGGCGTCAGAAGAATGGCAATCTAAGTTTTAATGAGATGGTTGTTAAAGTAACTGATGCACTAAGAAATATAAAACGCGAAGATCAAGTCGAAGTGATTCAAAACTATGTTCAAAATAACGGTGAGTACCAACAATCAGAAGTGACATTGTAAGTGACCCGTTTTAGCGAATTGAGTCAGATGTCGCACCCAGATGAATTGTAGATAGCTATTCCATCAGATAATACAGATTCTTAGCTTTAAAATTGGGTATGGCATGTCTAGATCCGTAATCTAGGGGCTGAGATAAGTTGTGGTGAAAATAAAAAGAACCGCTCCTTTGCGGGTATAAGAAACTGAGAAAAATGAGTTCAAAGTTTTTCTTACCGTGTGCTACCGCGGTCCTCCTATAAAGCCCTAGCAACGTACACTATAATCTATCCTTGGTCCTGAGACTTAACATAGTCATTCTACACTATTCTAGCTAGCAAATGACAGAAATTCATGCGTTTAGAGACATGACTTTTATTCATGCCGGCGCTGCAAAAAGTGACAAAAATCCGGATCTGAAACAACAACTTAACCTAGAACGACAAGCATAAAGGACCACAATACCTCATCTTGGCAGCTTAAAAATGACTCTGTGATGACCCTATGTACCCTGGGTATCCATAAAGTATCTATAAAAGTTCTGTAAAGGTTCAAGATTGTATTTGGCCATAAATAGTGAAAAGCCACCAAGGTAAATTCATAAAAAGTCTTAACAACTGAAATAAGTTAACAATGTAAAAAACGGAATTTCTCAAGTGGTCCTGGGCCTGCCACAACCACATTTAGCACGTTTACTAGGACGGCCCCTGCCCCTAGCTGGGGGGTGGGGAGCCTTCCTCCCCTGAGTCAGAAGGATATGATTGTCTCTCCAGCTATCTTAACAACTCCTCCTCCTCTGATGCTGATGATGTGTCTCGGGTCTGTCCTCTCCCTCCTCCTCTGCCTCTGCCTCTGCCTCTGCTCTGTCCCTGGCCCATCCCCCTTGCCAGCCTCTGGATCTGATTCTGTGTCTGGTTCTGGTAGAGGTATGTCCCAGGGGGCTGGGCCAGGTGCTGGTTTGGGTACAGAGGGCTTAGGGCACATGACGTCCTTTGTGTCGTCAGTACAAAACTCCCAGATGTTCTTGAAGAGATAGCACTGTCTTATGGCAGGGAGGCCAGGGGATGAGAGTGGGCTGAGGGCCTTCCCGGGGGACAGTCAACATCTTGAAGGTCTCGGGGGCAGAGTCGGCAGACTGCCGGTAGGTGACATGGCCCTTGTTCTGGTCAGAGAATACAAAGTTTTTATGCCCTTGACTGGTTTAAAGGTAAATATGGGTGACCACAGCAGCACCACCTGGTGTGATTTTATTTCTATTGCAGGATTTCCTTGAAACTTCACAAATATTTCATGGAGCACTTAGGAATGATGAATGTGATCTTGCAAAATAAAAAATATAAGGATAAGTAGTCATATGTGGTTGATTAAGCAGTTTTTCTTCACCTTTTTCCCTATTTTTAGGAATAAAATCAAATATTCCATGGTGACCTTAGGTTTTCTTTGGCCTAAAATACTCATTGGGGTCTTAGCCACACATTTTCAGCATTTAAAGTAAAAGTCACGGTTATTTAATTTTAATGTTAAAAAAACTACATTTTCCCATAGACTCCAATACTAAACAGTCATTTTTTCAGATGCTCATACCTCTGAAACTGATATGGTGACATATGATTTTTAAAGTTTCTTTATATTCCTTATACATCCACCTAACTACCCTGTGGATTTCAGAATTTTGTCACAGTTTTTTAAAAATCACCCCTAACACCCATATTTACCTTTAATGAAAAGGGTCAAAAAAGATTGCCAGTCATACGACTGGACAAACACCTTCCTGTTCTCTTCCCCCACGAGTTGGGCAAG
Source organism: Lepidonotus clava (assembly GCA_936440205.1). Taxonomy (NCBI): domain Eukaryota; kingdom Metazoa; phylum Annelida; class Polychaeta; order Phyllodocida; family Polynoidae; genus Lepidonotus; species Lepidonotus clava. Next base: position 17,935,691 of record OW387146.1, read on the forward strand.
GTTGACATGGTCTTGGGTACTCTTCAGCACAGTCTCCTCCATCTCCGTAAGGCTCGAGATTGGCTCACGACGAAACTTTTGTTTAAGCAAACCAAAGCTCCAGTCTGGGGCAAACTTGGTGTGCCAAGTGATCGAAAAGTTTAAGGAAATGGACTGGTGCCGGCCAGTCATGACACACCAGAGAAGATACACTAGCACAAATTTGTTCTTGTTCTGACCACTACAGTTGTCACGGTGCATCTCCACAGCCTTCTCCCCCAGGGAATACATTATTTTCAAAATAGTGGTGCAGGTATGAAATAACAGCATTTGACCCCTTACTACCACAATGGCTTTCGTTGATCAAATAGTTCACCTGTTGGGGGATCACCTCCGCACAGACACCGAAAATGCCGACCTTGCAGAGGAAAAGGAAATACAGTGGGCCAACAAGGGGTATGGCAGCCAAGAGGAGGGGAATCTGCTTCCTTGTAGGTGGCCTTAGCAGACTTGACCATGTCCTGATAAAAGGCCAGGGCTCTCCCGAGCCACCACCTCCAGGTAAACTTGTTGCTTTTTCAGCTTGGCCTGTTTCACAATGTCACGTAGGTTACTAGAGGCAGAGATATCCTGGCCTGTTGTTGCACTGGCATTCCCAGGAGAGGTCAGTCATGTTTGAACTGGCGGGAACACACTATGCGAGGGAGGAGTGGGAGCCACAGGTTTCTTAAAGTTGAGTCAGCCACACACCTGAAGTTAGCCTCTTTCATGGCATTTTGGTACAACCTGTAGATGTCGCCCTTAGTGAAAGAGGAGGGAAGGAGGAGGATGTCATCCCATTTGTGGGAGGACACACGGCCAGGCAGGACAAGAGCATTTGTCTCGGCATAGGAATTGATGTCCTCCAGCTGGAGGATCCTTGTAGTCGCCTGCCGCCCACGAGCCTTCTTTTGCCAGGTCACCACCCCGTTGTACCACTTTATGATGAATGTCAGCTGGTTCTGGCTGATGCTGGAAAGGACACAAAGTAAAAGTTACATTAGGCCCATTTGGGAGATAGGCAACAAGTACAGACAAGTAATGTAATATTAAGATGGATGGTTTTTACAGGTAAGTGCCATGATCTGTTATAATTCATTATGTTTCATATCTATGATCTATCTCAAGTAGTACAGTAATAGTAGGGATATCTTGCTACACCTTAGTTGAGCAAAGAAGGTGAATATACTCATGCATGCATGAACTTGAATGTGTCCCTGCAGACCAGCCGGAACCAACGAAGTAGTGGCTTCATTAGTGCTGCCTCTCTCCCTTTTCCTTAGGCCCCTTCTTCCAGGTGGACAGAATGCTGCTATTATCTGTGCAGGTACTAATGATGCCCAGTAGCAACATGTCCTTCTCGCCTAGAAAACAAAGTAGATCAGGACATCAATACTCTGTACATGACATGCATGTGACTCAAGGATTGACCTTTCTGGTTTGACCTATGAACTAGGCTAACAGGCCCTAAATACACACTTCAAAATGCTCTGGTTAACTGATAATAGTTGTCTGTTACACTTCAAGACGTTGCCCTTGATTATGGGATAGTTTTGAGCAAGAACAACATAGCTACATGGTTGCGGTGACAGGTTTGTAAAATATGTACCTCATGAGAAATGTACCTGAGGACAGCTGATAGATCTCCTGGCGACATTAGACCAACTCCGTTGTCGTGAAATGTTTACTGCGCTCTGCATCTTTGTAGTGCTTGCAGGAACATGTAAAGACAATAACATACATGATATTAGAGTTAGTTTACCTTCCTGAGGGCCACAGTAGCATGATACATGATCGCCGACTGTTAGAGACCAGCTGGATCAGCTGACGCCATTAGGTAGGTCACTGGACAACCCCGACGGATCAACCATGTTTATGACACAGAATAAACTTTAAACCCAATAAAAACTAGGTAGGCAGTTACAATACATACTAGAGCACAATCGTAAGCAGTTTCATCAACATTGAAAGGGATTTAGGCACTTTGCGTACTTGTTTTTCGGGAGAATGACTGCATGTCGGCCATTATAACGATTTTCGAAACTCACATGAAGTTTTCACAGACATCCTGTTCCCGCTGTAGAAGGTCATCCGTGGGGTCAGGGATGACCAGTGGTTCATCCTCATCATCCTCCAGTTTCTCGAAATCCTTCTGAACATTTTCCTGAAGGGCCTCGTCTTTCTCCTCCTCCCCCTCGGCGAAGAGAAAGTACTCGTCCACCAAAGTCGGCCATTGCTGTGGCTCAGTTATACCATGTAAAGTCACCCGATTTATTGTATTCAGGGCTTCCGCAACAGCCTCCTCGAAGTCCATGTCCTTCCAGAAGTTGTTGGGAGGTAATCCACATCAAAATACAGCAGTGATCCAGGGTTAAACCAGGTAAAATCGTCGGAGAAGTGATGTCGCTCGTCTGTCCTGCTCGCTATGAGTCCCTTTAAATTTCATCAACAACCAAAACCAGAAACTCTCAGCCAATCAGCTCACTGCATTCCCCACACGTGACCTCCTTGACAACGATTGTTTATGGGACAACGAGCGGGAAAACACATTCTGATTGGTCAATGTAGGCAGGGATTCAAAATCTGAGCCTGTGATTGGCCAGTTCAGTTTGTGCCCTTTCGGCAGGTACCCGGAACATGGGGCTAGGATGGGATGCCGACCAACAGGTGAGCAGTGAAGTTAGGGGAAAATGACATGAAGCGAGGGTGTTTTGTTTCAGATCACTGAGGCGTTTTTGGGGCTTAATTAGAGGGACTTAGAGAAAGCTTTGGGGGCTAAAAAAAAAAAGGTAAGACTTCTTATAATTATAGGAGATTTGAATAAAAGAAAAAAAAACATTTTCGAAAAAAAATGTGAAATCCGACTTCGGAGGCCCATATCTCAGTTTCACTTTATGCAACATCCGACTCATTTCGCTAATTATTTCATAATAAAACGACTTACAAGCTCCATTGGGCTTACATGTGCTTATAAGGGCCTCTTGCGTCATTGAATACAATTGAATTTTACTAATCTTAAGCTTGTTTTTTCCAATATTAAATAGCCTGAACTGTTTGATCTTTTCTTGTTTCAGAGCCAAACATTGATCTTGTATTTCAAGACATATCGAGAAATCTCTCCAAAAACTGGAAGGAAATTGGTCTCATATTGGGTCTGACATCTAATGACCTTGATTTGATCACTGATCAACTACTTCCTGACAACCCTGCACTTCACATGCTAGAGATGTGGTGGAAGGCAACACCAGCTCAGCAAAGGAGACCCGAGCTTATTACAGCGCTCACCAAACTGGAACGGATGGATCTAGTTAAGGAGCTTGGCAAGTGTATTCTTATTGATCTTGGATCTTGCTTGAGTGGGGTATGCTTTCTAAGCATTGAAAGTTGCCTTATATAGTGTTACGTGATTGCCATGTAGGCATTCTAAAATTGTTACCATGGTTAGGCCTACTTCCAGCCTCCCTCACTCATTTTCCATGCATTTCCTAAAATTGCGTCATCTAGATTCATATTCCTAACATTGTCAGCTATGTATTGGTAAAAGTCACTCCTTGGTCTTTTTGGGGTTCTAAAATGATGTTTTTTGGGACTTGCAGCAGTACTATTAGCACTTTTTTAATGCGTCCACCATACTGTTAAGCTTTAGAGAGCTTGGTTTGTAGCTTTATGATTATTGGTAACTTCTGTTTTTTAATTTTGTAATCGATTTTATAGATACAGTAGTTTGTTCATTGAGATTATATGAAAGTAATTCTGAGGGAGATTGAATATATCATTTTCTTCCGTACGCATCAATATATGATATCTTGGTTGGGGGGGGAATCTTAGATATCATATATTGACACCTATGCAGGAAATTGATATATTCACTTTTCTAAAAATAATTATGAATCCATGGGTATTGTTGAAGAAAATTGATATGAACGACAATCAAAAACCCAGCATGGACACAGTGTCATAAACTCTCATATATATTATATGTGGCGCACATAGTTAATTATCATCTTGAACAAGAGTGTTTATACATACATATTGTTTTGTGTTGGGGGCTAATAAAGGTTATCTATTCTGTGTGATAATTAAGTTCTAGTCGTCTTGTTTTCCATCGCTGACCAAGGATAGAGCCAGTCTCCGATCAGGTTGTTCAGATCCAAACCATACAAACGCTTTGCAGAGGTAAAAGTCTATTACAGATAATAATTATGCAGAAGATGTTCACAGCCAGTTATAAGTTGGTCACAATGAGTACAAGGTGTTCACCATACTGTGAGTTTGTTACACACAACAGTCACAGGCTTCCCTCTCGCTAGTCCACCAATCCTGTGTTACTACTAATAGTCCATGATATGGTCACCAGATGTCATCACTGAGTAGTAGGTTCTAACCACCCAGCTCCTGAACCCCAAAGGTTCTTACAAGCTCAAGTCCAAACATTTATCATTCTCTACCCAATACAGGTTACTACTGTGTCTTTTATACTAACCCCTTATCAATTTTATGTATACCTGTATCCCCCCTGCAGTCCTGCTGCTGGGAGACAAGGCTCCCCGCATGAGCACCGTTCAAGGATTAAGTTTCCCTTTGGGGGGCAAGGATATAAAGGGGACCACAGAACCTCATGTAGAGGTGTAGTTTATCAACAAAGACAAAAGTGTCAGCACATGAGGCAAATAAGAATCATAGTTAGGGTAAAACATACGCCATGTCTTTTTTTCTTTTTTTTTTATCTCATCCACATAGACAATTCATTGCAAGGTTCCTACCACATTTTGACTAATAGGCCTACATTTGCCCGTTTCCAGAGACAAAGAGTCAGGCGCCTTCAGCCAGATCAACAGATAAGAGGGGCTTCTATAGAAATGAAAGGTAAGATCAAGAATTTGAATGAATATAGTCTAAAATACTTTTGCTATGTGCTAGTACCGCTTAATTTCAAACCTTTCACACATCAAGATGCCTAAAGTCTTCTAAGGGAATGACCAATGCTTTGAAGCCTAACCATATTTGCTCTGCCCAATGCTTCCAGGCATTGTTTGTTCTTGATTAAGACTGTTCCTGATTATAGTTTTCAATATTAGATCCATGTTTACAACATAACCTACCTGCCCTTTTTTATTATTATTATTTCACCACTTCCTGCGACATACATAAGATCTTCCAGTGGTTCAGAATTTTAAGTACAAGAGGAACATGTGTACAATGATATGAAATTAAAGATGGTAATATACCGCCTAGTTGTATACGATAGTATAACATACATAATTCCAATAATAATATCAAATGAAGTAAGCACAGCAGAATCAGTCATATACATCATACACTCTTCAATATTTATTACAATGCAGTAAGCACTGCAAAAGTGATTCCTACATTTCATACATATAACACCGACATGTGAAATTTCAATAATTCAGTTATTATGGCTTTCTAAGAAATATCTTAACATCTTTCTGGAATTAAGCTTTGGTTGTTGTACATTGTAGTAGTTCTGGCAAAGTATTCCATATCCTGATACCATTATATACACGGGACTATTCTGCACCTTTGACAATGTAGTATGTTTTCATTTAAATTTTATTTTAAAAGAACTCCTTGTTTGGTCTATACATATCTAGATTCAATTTATCTTTGATTAATTTATACATCAAGGTCAATAAATGTTCTTTCCTTCAGTTTATTAGGGTTGTCAAATTATATCTCAGTAAAAGAGATTCTTTGTCAGAACAGTTATCATAATTATAACAATTCTCAATTTTCCAAACACCTCGCCAGAACATCCTATCAAGCGAATCAATTTTATTTTGTGGACCTGAGTCAATTACAAAATCTTCTCGAGCTCGCTCAGAAAACGTCTTATAACAGCAAAACTATTTAGTTTCAAATTTACTGTTTTTATGATATTATCAATTTGAGGTGTCATATTCAATTTATTATCTACAGTTACTCCCAAATATTTGTACCTACTAACATTAGATAGATTGGTTGCAGCGAGATATTCTCATCATGTTTTCTGTTTGTCACCATCATCTGTTTGGTTTTATCAATTTTTATAGAAAGTTTATTCTTGCAACACCATGAATATACTATGTTTAATAAGCCTTTGCATTTAGTTAAAGCCTATTTTCGAATGCCCAAAGGACCCCTCTAACCTCCCAGAATAGTTTTAGATGTAATTTATACATATTTCATAGACTTGGGAAGTTTGGAAAAAATTAAACATTCATATTTTGTCGTTTTTCAAAGTTGACCTTAATTTTAGTGACCTTGACCTATTATGAGGTCAATGTCACTCATCTTTCATCTTCCTCTACTAATCTACTATTAATATGTCTAATTTGAAATGGATAGCTTAGAAATTGATTAGGTTATTACAGAAAAGGTCTGTTCCGAACCATGTCATATTTTAAAGGGGGTAGTCAAACAAAATGGCTGCTGTCACTTACATGCACACCTTTATGGAGTGGCAACAGGCATTTTCTTATGCCCAAAGGAACCCTCTATCACCCTGAAATGGTTTCAGGTATAAACCTTTCATGGCACACAAAATCAGAATTTTGCTCCTTGGCTGCCAGACTATCGTGGGTATTACAAATAACAAAGGGCTAAAGGTAGACCCTTGTGGGACACCATATCTAATATCTGAAATACCTGATTTTAATTCTTTAAGGGACACAATGGTTTAATAAATTCCGAATATTCACCTAAAAAATTCAAAGATATATCATTGAAACCATATAATTTTAATTTGTTCAACAGAATACAATGATCAATGGTATTGTGATGAATGCCTATTCATCCAAATATGTAAAGAGACCAAAATAAGAAAAGTAAGGTAATATGACAAAAAGTATATATGTTAATAAAAGGAACGAAAGTGTAAAGGAACGAAAGTGTAAAAGAACGGAAGTGTAAAAGCCCGAAAAAGAGGCCCGAATATGTAAAGGAACGAAAGTGTAAAGGAACGAAAGTGTAAAGGAACGAAAGTGTAAAGGAACGAAACCCGAAAGATGTAAACCGGAAGTGACATGTAAACCGGAAGCGAGAATGTAAACCGGAAATGACGTCAGTTGTAAACCACGTGACCAAAAGCAGCCAATCAGGGCTAACCTCTAGGGTATATAAAGGGGCGGTGAGGCCCGAATAAACAGAGTTCTTTCACAGTTCTCCTTGTGTCCAGACGTGTCTTCTTCCCTTAAACAACCGCTGAGATGAGCCGATACGAGTTAATTAACCAGAAGTTCGAGTAAAATAGCAGAAGTTCGAGGTGATTAGGCGAAACTTAGGACGAGGGCCCGAAGGCCCGAGGAACGAGAACGAGGACCGAAGGACCGGGGTAAGGGCACGAAGGCCCGAAACTGGCCCGGATAGGGTCCCGGAAGCATAGGCACGGAACGGCACGAAGGCCCGAAACGCGGAACGGGGACCCGGAGTCCGCGGGAACGACGGCGCGACTGGCTCAGCCCCACGCTACCAAACAATAGCGACCGTCGGCCCGATGACCCCGCGGACCGGAATCCGGGGTAGACAGCCCTATCGAGGTGAACACCGGCCTTGGAGATAGATCGAGACGAACCGCGGCTCCCCCTTACCCCTACCATATTTTCCCTCCCCCGCAGTCCTCCGTCTGACACCGAGCACCGATTCCCGACCGATTCGCTCAGCCCCCCCTCGTGCGCGAGGCATGACTCTAAAAACATCACATCTCGGTTCTTTGCCCAGATTCTCCGTCCGCCCGAGACCCGAAACAATTCCCACGTTCCTCTGCTATAGGAATCGGCAACCCCGACCTATCAGAGAACGTCACAGTATCAAACGATTTTGTGTAGTCAACATAATATATACAACTACTAGACATTTTCCTGTTCCAATAATCAAACAATTTAGATAAAACATTAAAAATTGCAGTTGTTATACTGTGATTCGGCCTAAAACCATGTTGCTCTGCATGTAAATAACTATTATTTTCCATATAGCTGCTTATTTGCCTATGTATAATCATTTCTATTATTTTACCAGGCAACCCAGCCAAGCTGTGACATAACAGAAACGTTCTGCAACTATACTAGTCAGTTTGGTAATTACTAAGATGGCATGTAACAATTATGTTATTTATGGTTAGGTCGAAACCTGACCAGATCAGAATGCTATTAAAACATTATTTTTGGTGAGGTTAGGATGAAACTAAAACAGAACATTATAAGAACATTCTAATTAGGTTGAATAATGTAACCAGAATGTTACATAATAATGATAATGTCACAGTGCCACGTCACAGCAGTATGTTGCATCAACGTTATTGGGAGCCATCAAAATAACATAACAAGAACAAATACAGAACCAAACAGAACGTTTCTGCAACGTTATAATAACATCACATACTTGGCTGGGAAGGGTATTTGGCTAATAGGCCTCCAATGTTTTGCTATGCGAGGGTCTCCTTCCTTAGGAATAGGAGTTATTGATGTTATTGACCCAATTTTAAAGGAAATTTTCCATTTTCTAAACAGTTATTAAACAAATAATATAACTCAGGTAACAATACTAACAATGCATCTTTAAAGATTCTCGACCTTATATTCTCAACAGCAGAAGTTTTGTAAATCTGGATATTATTTACAATTTCATTAATAGTGACTCGTTCAATAGAAAAGAAAAGCCCATATTCAATTGAAAAAGTTCTATTTGCACAAATCAATATACTTTAAATCAAATCACCTATACAATGTTATTGTTTCAGGGAGAAAATATTACCTGGCATGGCATCACCTATAGTTTAAATTTACTGGTGCAAGTGAAGTACTTTAAGTTGTTGTGTGATAGTACTTGCGATGTATGGGTGTTGAGGGGAGTAATGAAGAGTTGAAGACAGGTGTAGTGTAGAGATGATCTTGTATTATTCTTCAGTCACAGGTTATGAACCATAGGCCTAAGCCTAGGCTGTTACACAATAGACATGTGTCCACCTTGGTGTCCAGACTCCCACTGCCCTCACAGCAGGGGTGCACTTCCCCACCTCACCTTTGGCCTTTGACCCAATTACTTTAGTTAGGCCAGTTGACCACTAGGGGGAGGGGGAGTGCTAACAAACATTGTACCATAAACTCTATGAAGTAAATAATATGCTTATATGATATAGCTTTTGATTATTATAATTTAGACATATTAAAATGTGTAAAAATAAAGGAAATTATGAGATATTTCATATTTCATATAATAGATTTGATAAATATTTGTAGTTGTTTGAGGGAGGATATGCCATGCCTAAACTTAGGTATGACACAAGGAAAGGGTTAATGAAATAATTGCGACCTAAAGTCTTGGAGCTAAAGGAGTATAGAGTCGTACTAGTTGTATATATTCCATCGGATTGTAATAGTAATGAAATACAGTTATTTTTCCAAGTATTATACAAAATTCAACAAACAACAACCGTCACCTTAATAAACATGAGACTGTAACGGGATACAATCACTATACAAATACAGAGTTTTCATCATTTTCTTGAGAATAATCTTATCTTTTACCCTTTGCATATCCATGGGTAGCTTGTTCCACCCAGTAGTTAACCGTCTGTAATAGGGATTTTTTTTTTTTTGTATAACAAGTTAATGTTGTTTTCATTTTTACCTGTTTTGTACTGCGTAATTTTGTACCATGCAATGGTGTGCATTTTGCTCGCAATATCCATTAATTCTAGCAGATTCCTTTTTCTTCTGACAACTAGTTTTTCCATGTTTTATTCCAGATGGGGTTCTACAATTGGAGTTTTTCAACTGTTATGCCTTTTATATTCAATAATAGACATCGCGTGTTCATGAATGCGTTCTAACTTATATATTTTTTTCTTATTTCCAGAGTCTATAAGGAACTCCCCATAGTCCTAATGGCATTGGATCATAGTTTTGTATAGACATACAGCAGTGTTTTCATCAATAAATACATATTTCTAATTCTGTATTTTTACACACAAAATAATCATCTAATATTGAGAATGCAATACAAATAATTATAACACACCCATTACCTGAAATCTCTGTCGAAACTGTCTATATAACTTTCGCTATATTATTGCTTTAGATATAGCAGACCTGTCACATAATTCTATGGAAAGAAAAAACCTGACAAATAAACAATTAGATTGAAAGAGTTTTATCACATTTGTGATATCATAACAAAAGCACTATGAGAGATAATAGAAAATGGAAAGTGTTTCAAGTTTTTGTTACAGTTATTTGTTTTTTACTGCATTCCATTTATGTGATTATAGAATTTGTGGGGAAAAAAACACAGAAAACAGAAAAATGATAAAACAGACGACGGTCATGCCACTCTCACCCTTTGCCACACATAATTAGTCCCATGGATTTTGTTTGATTTGTTTCTTCTAAGGGTATTCTATGGATCATGAGGTGGAATCAAGATGTCTCCTGAGAATTAAGGCATGCAAAATATGTCTCATTAACGCATTGCTGGGTTGAAAGAAATAATGTGTAAGGCAGGAGTGGCATTAACATTTTATATTTATTGATATATAAAATAGATATAACATTGTAAAAAGGTTAAATTAAATTAAGAGAATAATAAAAATATCACAATTAAAATAATGATAAATAGAATAGGTGTGGGTTGGAGTGAAGCTGCGAGGGTGTTGATCGGAGGACAGCGAGTGGCCGTATGAGGCAGTGGTTTAGGATGGGGGTGCAGCAGTGAGTGGGGTGCCCGATTTGAGGGCAGGTGGTGGCCAGTATACCTAAAACGGGTATGGCATTTTATTATTCAGAAAAAATGTTTTATTTCTAAAATTATATTTCATAAATCTATATATAATTATTAATGATATAAACATTCTAAATTATTATTAATCTTCAATTATACATATCTAAGTTATAATTATACACCACTTCACCATTATTATATATGTTATCAAACAATAGCCTTTCATGCTCCATATGTAAAATATATATTATATGTTAGCCACATAGCAGTCCTGCTTTGAGGTTAGGCTGAGTAAAATAATTATCCTGTAACCCCCTGTGGGGCCTCCTTTCTTCTGACCAATAGGGGATCTAGCCCCCATATGGAGCCTCCTTTGTCCCTATTGGTCAGAACAAAGGAGGCTCAGCCTCAGAGTTTTGGGCAATTTTAAGACTAATTTTCATATTTTGGCCAATATCTCAGTAATTATTAATTGTAGAATAACATTCAGCTATTAAAGGGTTAATATATATTTATGTTATCTATGTTTTTGAGTCATTACTATCAATGATTTTAGATTGATCACCAATATGGTATCCAGACCCTTTCAGGGCTTTGTGACGTCATCTGCACAAAGTCTATACCATTGAATAGTTTTGTCTGCCTATGATGCCATCTTTTGATGGGATTTGACCCATTACACTGCTCAGACCATCAGTTTGAGTTCCGCAACCAAATACAACACTAAGTTAGCCTACTGCATAAACATATCAAAAATGCTTGCTACATACGATAGTGTCAATTTATAGGTTAACATCTGAATAATGGTCCCTGACATACCGTTTTGTTTCAGTAATCCACAAGTCAAGGAAGCCCTCCTGACAGTTGCTGCCTCAATCAACAAAACAAGATCTAAATCAGTTGCTGAGGTTCGACTCATGCTGCACACGTTTACTCCGGGGCTCAACGATTTTAGCAAGGAAAGAAAAATGGTGAGAGTACATTAAATACATATATTATATTATGAGACAGGAAATTAAGTAATACTGTTTAGCGAACTATCCTGTTTAAAGAAGAAGAAAAATATATTTTTTGTTTGGCTTACTATTATTTCGTTGAAATATCATTACAATTACATTAGAATTATATCACTAGAAAACTTGCATACCATGCTATTAACAATATGAAAGGTTGAGTGTTCTAATTTATATTGAATATAAGAGCCATTGAGATTTCTGGTAGAGTGAATCTCGCACTGAACCTTCATACGTTTATTTGATTGTGTATTTAGTTCTATAGTCCACGTATGGAGGAAATCGACAGACTTAATGTGCCCCTACCAGAACGAAGCGAACTACTAGATTTCCCTACCATATACCTTCACATGATCACCAGTGAAACTGGAGAATGGAGAGTAATGCAGTTTTCCAATGGCAAGATACTTCATAGTCTCCAAGTAATTCTATTTTTCTTTCAAATAAGTACTATATAGTTTATATTTAAGTCTTCAATAAATACCTACTTTATATTAGGTTTCGCTCTGCCAAAATTTAAGTGCATTTCTCACTTTTTAAATCGAAAGATAAGAAAGCTTTCCTTATCTTATAGGATAACTCACATAATCTTAAGATGTAAGACCCAACGCTACATAGAGCAAGTTTCACACCAGTAATACCAGTATCATTATAAGTATTTTTCCTACAACTTAGAGATAAGATATTTTTTCAAGGTCTCACTAGTAACCTTATATACTATATAGATAACAGCTAATAACAGAAACATGATGGTGAAAGATCATCATACTTTTGTCAAAATGCCTTTTTGAAAAACCCTATCCTAGACTTAGGACCAGTGTGAAACAATCTGCAATATTGGACTGTTAAAAATACAGGCTTTTAGATACGATAATTCTTGAGAATAAATCCTGTAAAATTCATCTCATTGTAAGATTGAAAATCTGGAACATGTATTTCTACCGACTGAGTTTGCTTGTGTGATGAATGCCCATTCATCAGTATCAAAGTTAGATGCCAAAAGTAATGGAGTAATACAGTGAAAGTGTATTTTATCTTCGGGCTCGAAAGCCCAAAAACCCGAAAACCCTGAAGTCCGAAACCCGAAAACCTAAGACAAAATGTAAACCGGATGTGATGTCATTAAGACCACATGACTTGAATTGGCTAAGTAGAGCCAAGTATTAGGGTATAAAAAGGGGCAGTGAAGCCCGGAATAAACAGTTCCTTCTTGGTACTCCTTGTGTTAACATGTGTCTTCTTCCACTAGAATAGCCCTCGAAGGGGTTAAGACCCATAATATGATAGAATAACGAGTAGTTCTCTAAAAAGTAAGGCAATTAAGCTAAAGTTCATAAGTAATTAAGAAGTAAAAGGAATGAGGGACCGAGAGCCCGAAGGACCGAATTATGACACGAAGGACCGGATTCACCCCTGAAGTGGCACGAAATAGGAAAACCGGTCAAGTACGGAGGCCCAAAATCATCAGTGGCCGTCCTGTCCCCATGGATACGAAGGCACGAACGGCTCGGCCCCACGCTACCAACCTTTAGGCGAGCATTGGCTGGACACCCTACGGGACTACGAGAGGATTAGCATGCATAGACGGATGAGCAGCCCGCCCGGCAACCCCCTCGTCCTCCTCCAGGCCCACCCCCTATTGTTTGCTCGATTACACCCCCTCCTCCTCCCCTTGGCAACAGAGACTCCGGTCCCCCGTACCCAATGCCCGAAACACCTCACGACCTCATGACCGAGGCCCAACCCCCTCCACGACTAATATCGAGTTCCAGACCGATCCACCCAGTCCCCCTCGTATGCGGGGCATGGCTCTTGTCCGCACATTTCAGCTTCTTGATCCGGCTTTTCACCAGACTTGAAGCTAAAATAACTCTCACGTCCCCTCATCGTAGAAATCGGGAACCCCGAACTACCGAGGAAAGTCACACTTGCATAGGGCAGTGACTGTTTCAAAATAATCTTAGGACCTTCATCATGGTGCATTTGGTCATTATAAAATGATCCTTATAATTAGATGTTTTGGTTCTGAAGGTATTGTACATTTGTATTAAGATAAATATGTTTACTAAGATAATCGTGTAGATCTAAATCAAATTCCAGCTAAAGGGCGTTTTTCCCTTCAGTGATACTACTGATACTACGATTTCTATTTAGATATCTTGTGATATATAATACCTGGAGTTATCCAGAGTAACCCAAATAGTTGCCTGTAGGTCATTCAATTGTAAACCAGCAGGCCACAGGATGCTGATTGTCTCGATAATTCTGAGTTTGTTTGTATTTGATGTGCAGACAAAACGTGCTATAGATGGGAGAGATGTCCTCAAGCTTCCGCACAATGGTGCTAACCATAGGTCGGAACTACTGGGAAACTTCATACTTGAAAACCTCACAAGCTTCAACCCTGTATTATGCAATATCCACTGTTCATTTAAGTATAGTGATGGGACAGACTTACATTTTCCCATCACTGTTATCCTTCCAAAAACCCAAGATCATCGAGAGCAAGCTGCTTCACCAGAGGTATATCACTTAATTTTACAGCTAATATTATTTGACTTGGATGACCAGACAACGGTGAAATATTTTGTATACCGTTTGACTTGAAGAAGCAGTATTGTTTTTTCCAGTCCTTAGGTTAATGTCTACTGATGTTATCTTAGTAATGGTCAATTGGATTCACTGTTATGCCCTTAAACAGGTTAGGGACGCATTGCTATTTTGGTATCATTGTGAAAAATCCTGTCGGTACCATAAATGGCAACATGGTCACTTTATGCATGTGAACTCTCCAGACAGATATTCTGATCTATTTATAGTGTGCAAACAGAATGCACACTGCGACTGGAGATGTGAACAGTCTGTGCACTAGAGCAGAACGCTCCCTGTGATTCTTATTATGTAACTGAATGCCCATTCAACATTTCTTAGCAGGATAACTTTATTAATTTGAGTTTTACATAAAATCCCATCGGACAATCATCATAAAATAGTTAATGTGCAATATTATAATAGTTTAAGGTGAAATAGACTGGTTATAACGTTCGCAAGTATATTTGATGAATCCCTTTGTTCCCCTGTCTTAATGAGATGCACATTTTAACAACGATACCATTTATGAGTACACCACTGCCACTAGCTTTGGCCCCGACGTCATTTTTTACCACGGTACCTTTTTGCAGCTTGTCCCGAACCTGCTTAAATGTAATCCAATGACAATATTGATCATTATTATGAATATGGTATGCTTAATAAATACTTACAAGGTATCAGTTGCAGACATAGTTTAAGGCAATACTGCTCATTTTTGAACTAGAAATTTACTTATCATGGAAAGTTATGTTCTATTATCAATTAAAAATTGAATAAATCCAATCATTAGAATTTCAATGATTATTGACATCACCATGTTTTGGAACCTGTAACATTATTGAAAATTATAACCTTTATTTATATTATACAACAAAACAAGGGACCCAAAGACTGCTATTGTTTTTTTGTTTTGTTTTTCATTTTAGATATCTGTTGTTGATAATCATTCAGGTTAGCCTATTCCAAATCATCCCTTTACATTTCATTTCTTATAGGTAATGCGGCAGCCCCCTGACCGTCGCACCATCATTGATATGAATGGGCCATGTCTTTTGCAAACTATTAGGATGGACCCCCTCCTCCGTATTGAGTTGGTGAAGAGAAGAGTGATTTCAGTAGGACAAATGTATGACCTAGAGGTATATAAAAAGGACTTTTTTTATTATACCTTGGCTTTTTCCTACATATTGAGCCACAGTATTAAGTAGTACCAATATAAACTGTAAGGTTTTAAGCTCCATACACAAGGTGATTTGGACCTCAGCATTGAATTTTGTATTTTCTTCTGATTGCCCCTCGGTATGGTATATCGAAATGAGTACGTTTGATGATGAAAATTGCTGGTCAAGTCCATCACTATTCACAGTGATTCAGATAAAACATGTACATTTAAATACAGTATAATGATGGATGATCAAAGGTATTCATGATTACCTCGGTTTAAATCCAGGAGTTGAGGAGTCCAGGATGATTGACACATGTGTGCACCTGGATGTGTAATGTTTTATTTCTTAGCCTGCAAGTAGTTCTACCCCTTCCTCCCCCTCACCTCCTTCTTCTCAAAAAAGCTGAATCCACTCAAAGATATATAGCCGTATTTCACTATACGCCAGGTTTATGTTCACATCTGGTCCTGTCACCCAATATGTCTGATCAGTGTTATTTTACAGACCTTTTCATAAATGCAAAGTGATCGCCCAATGGGAACTGCAAACCCAACGCAATCCAATGCAATTTATATATATATATATATATATATATATATATATATATATAGTGCCACCCAATGACAAATATTAGATAGCCTTAACAACGTTTGCAAATTAATGTAAATGCCAAAGTGAAGCTATTGCCCAACATGAAAACCAAGGTGAATCTGATACCCAACGAGAAACACAATGCGTTTCCAATGCAAATGCTAAAACAAACCTATTTTTCTATATTACACTACTTGTTTGGAGCTTTGCGTGCATTCGTTATTCAAAAAGGGCTAAATAGCCCCAACGTGAGCCAGCCGTCACGTAGTGTAATATGGCCTTTACTGAGCCTACCTGGGACATTGTTAAAGGTACTTGTACCTATTTGGCAAGATTTTAAATTCCAGTGATATTTTCTTTATACTTCTCCAGAATTTTCTTTGAAACATCTGGAATACACAGCCAGAAAGAATTAAGATTTACCGTTTTGTTTTTTTGTTGGAAAATTGCAAAGATTTGAGGTATTTACTTAAGGTTTCTATGGAAAATACATAGTTTTCAAATTTCAAAAATCCCAGACAAAAATGATGCAGTGTTTTTTTCTTGAAATTCCTACAGGTTTTAAGTCTTGATCTTATTGGTACCCTGACAAAAATTTAAAAGGTTTTACTGTTTTGATCATAGACTTCCCTATCATCCCTTTAGTAATAACTGTTTGCATGTACCAGTAGTATTAAACAATAGCACATAGAGGGTTCCAGTGATATGCACCAGGTGGCAGTGCTGGGATTGGTTCCAAGTACCTTTAAAGGCTAAGGTTGCCACTATGCGGTTGTTCTGAGAAACAGTACATAACTATAGGTAGGGATATGCAAACTGCTCAAAAGTATTAAAGAAGTACCCTTGCTGTCCGCACATTACTGTAAAGCTATATTAGAGGTTCTAAGAGAACAACATCTAGGATGATTACCCCTATAAATAGGACAATTACCCCCATTGATAGGAAAAATACCCCTTTAGGTGGGATAAATACTGGTAGGTCAACTATCTGTATGATCGACGATCACCTCTCTACATAGGACAACTACCCTATTGATAGGACAACTACCCCCATTGGGAGGACAATAAACCCGTACGTAGGACAATTACCCCCCCATTGCCAAGTATCCCTTCGAAAAGATTATAACAATCCCTACAGTAAAGTTTTAATTTCTCATTGGGTATCAAATGATTAGAAAAATATAATCTTTTAGTTGACATACAAAAAATATGAAATTCAGACCTTTTATGCATTTTCTCTGTATTTTATGGTGAAATTAATTTTGTACAGAAGATAATACTGCGTAAATATGACTAAAAATAATAATGCACTACCTATATGGGTAGATTTCCTACCTACAGGGATAATTGTCCTATCATTGGAGGTAGTTGTCCTACCTATAGGGGTAATTATCCTATCTAGAGAGGTACTTCTTTTATTCATAGCAGTAGTTGTCTTAACGGGGTAGCTTTCTTACCTGCAGGGGTAATTGTGATAGGGTGGCAATCAGGTAGTCATCCTATGGGAAATTGTCCTTAAAGGGTAATTGTCCGATCTAGAGGGACAGTTGTCCTATTCATAGGGGTAATTGTCCCAAGGGATAGTTACTCTAGAGGAGGAGTTATCCTAGAGGGGTAGTTGTCCTCAGGGGTAGTTGTCCTAGGGATAACTATCCTATTGGATAATAGTCCCAGGGGGCAAGGGGTAGTTGTACTATGGGGTAGTTTTCCCCAGGGTAGCTGTCACAGGGGTAGTTGTCCTGTCACAATATTAGCATCTGAGTGTACACATACAAGCCAGCCTTTTCAATGCAGTATCAGTCTTTTTATATGGAATAGACAATGTGTATACAACAAGGCTCCAATAGGTCTAAAAGCCAATAGTGATCACCAAAAGACAATGGTGTGCCTACCCTACAATCACCTACGTAGTATTCAGTCCTTCTTGTCCGTATAGTGTTTGGAGTGAACGGAAGGGGATAGTTGAAGTACAGTTTTATCCTAGCAGTGCTCTTGAACCTTGCGTATCCCAGGAGGAGAGGAGAGGTTCTCCCAGAATTTGAATTGGTCGCAGTTTATGTACCACTCATGTAGGGAGATTTTTTCATCCCTCACCAATATGCCCCAGAACCCTTCTTCCTACAACCACTCCCGTTTAACATAATTAATGTAAAACTCACAGGTAGTAGTAGTATGGGTTCATATCAAACACTGAAGTAAGGTTAAAAGCAAGCAATCGAGTAGGGTTTGTAGTAAACACTAGAATATGATTTGTAGTAATCACTGGAGTAAAGCGCGCAGTAAACAGTGCTTAGGGGGTGGTGGCAGGTGGATTTACTATCAACTGTATTCTAATGGCGACAGTCGCTAAGGTCCGCCTGCCACCCTACCATCGTACAGAGTATCCAATGAGGCACTGTGCACATAACACAACTAGTGGCTCCACAGAGGTAACAGGATGTGTAAGAAAATAAATTAGTCTTATTCAGCCACCATTTTTTCAGTTGTCATGATTTTAAGAAAATAAAACATTTTTAGATACACCTTACAAATATACCGTTGCAGATAACATGATGGACTAGTCCTATTGGTAGGTTGGTAGTGAGAGGAGGGTTTTGATTAACCACCCCAGTAGCGGATCCAGGATTTTAAAAAGTGGGGGGCTCGCTTTTGGGGAAAAAATTCTCTTAATTACTTTTTGGCCGAATCTTAAATTTAAAAAGTCTAAATTTTGCAAATAAAAAATGGAAAAAAAGAAAAAGAGGTCAAATTGGGGCTCTGAGAGGGGGCATAGGCCAACATAGAGGGACTCACGAACCTGGTATAAAAAAAACATAAAACCTGTAACTTAGGACCGTGCAAAAGTAAAAATCTTATTTAGGAGGCGAGATGCTGCTATCTTTACCAAATTTCTTGTTACATTTTCAGGCAAAATCCCCTATTGAGGAGACAGCACACCTACTGTCCTACATCCGAGCAGGGAGCATAGCCATGTACCATGGTTTCAGAGCGAGCCTCATTGAGACAAACAGACAGAGTGCTGCTGACCTTCTGCCTCCTGATGTCTCATGAGGGACCTTCAAGCAATAAATGGCATGTTAAAGACATGCCATTTTTATACTTAGTATGTGGTCCCCCTATGCTATTCCATTGAGACAGTCTCATTAGGACAAACAGACAGAGTGCTGCTGACCTCTGCCTCCTGATGTCTCATGAGGGATCTTCACGTAATAAATGGCATGTTAAAGACATGCCATTTTTATACTTAGTATGTGGTCCCCCTATGCTATTCCATTGATATTCCTTAGAAAGGTCAGTACTTTAGTATAGTGAATATCTCGATATGTGCAGTGTAAACATTGTGCCTTATTAGATGCACAAACCATTTACATTTTAAGAAAATAATTTGATAAAATTTTAGTAATAATAAATTAAATTTATTATTATCAAATTTTATCAAATCAAATTAATTTAAAATTAAAATACACAATTTGTTCTTTTAGAGGAGCAGTATTACCACTGACATTGTTGAGTTTTGCTAAGCTGTAATCAACTCATCACAGAAATGTGACAATTTTCCCTTCCACAGATATCTGATTTACAGTATTTTAAGTTCCTGCAGGCTATTTTGAACCGAATTTGTTGACAAAACCCCTGAAAAACCTGTAGAAAATAAGCAAATAATTGTTATAAATTCGTCTACAATGAA
Source organism: Lepidonotus clava (assembly GCA_936440205.1). NCBI lineage: Eukaryota > Metazoa > Annelida > Polychaeta > Phyllodocida > Polynoidae > Lepidonotus > Lepidonotus clava. The sequence goes on from OW387146.1 coordinate 17,955,475, forward strand.
CAAATCTTCAAATGATTCACGCAATATTGATGGATATGGATTCTAATTAAAAAAATAATGATAGCTAGTTTTTAACAATGCTAATCTAAAAATAATGATGTAATTCATGGGAACTTCTATACTAAAGCATTGAGTTTTGTCAACATATTACCCAGCATGCATCCTGTGTTAGGCTAACCTGAGGTAAACCTCATAAAAATGGCTATCCGTGGTTGGGAGAATTCGTGATGTTACCAGTGGCATTAATATTACCGTATGATGTTCTGAAAGTGTAAAACCCAGCACCTGCTGTGGTGTCATAAAGCTTACATCATCGGATGCTAATCTAAGGATAGAGGTGTAAATGGGGGGGGGGGTGTCCCCATGTCGCCTGTAGAATTTAAGAAATGGCTAAGTCGCATGTCACTATGTTTTTGATAGTCATGTCAATTTTAAAAAGCCCTCATGTTGCAAGTCGAATTTAAGGAATAACCTATGTTCTGTCATTTATTTTTTCCTTCATGTCACTATACTCCATGTTGCATGTCGAATTTACGAAATGGCCATGTCGGCCTGTTAATCTTAAGGGTCTACACGCATAAGGATGGTAGGATGATACCACTCCTTGAATGACTATTTCCATGTTATTAAACAATGCTGCTGTACAATTACTTAATGTCCAATGTACTTGAAAGTACATTTTTGTTTTTGAGCATTATCAATTGAACAATATGATACGATTACTTCTAGATGAATATATTTGATACTGCATAATGCTGTGTAGTGAAGCTATGATTTGTAGCGTGGTTCAAATGAAGACATGAAGACAGGAGTTGATGGTGGACATATTTAACCACCTCGGGGCTATAGACAAAAAGGCCTGTTTTCAGTCATGGGCACTGATTTTGGTCATTGCGTGTGGCATAGTATTCCACGATGCATTCCTGTGCGTGTGTTCATCATTTTACTTGCATTTATTGACATGAACGCAAGTAAAACACAAGCATTTCTAAGATTTGGTTGCGATCATACTAGCATTTATATACTTGCATTCATTGAACACAAGTATGAATGCAAGTATAAGGCTTCGTTCCATGATGCGTTCAGTGACACTTGCATCCCTTGCATAACGGAAATGCACATTTGCTTGCATTCTGAATACCAACATGTTGGTATCTTAACGCAATGCAAGTGGCACTGAACGCATTGTGGAATATAGCCTTAACACACCTACATATCAGCGTGCGTGGTTTCGCATGCAGGCGTGGAGGTCCGTATAGAAGCCTGCATCTTTTTGGGGTGTTGATCCTAGAGTGTCTATACAGCACCTGTGCTGATTTGATAAGAATTATATTTTGTGTTAGCTATTATGTTGGTTGTACTAATAGAAGTGTGCCTGATACACCAAGACGATACATTATAAGATATGAGCTTCATTGTTAGTAAATGCGAAAGCATGGGTGTATGTTGAAATATGCACATTTGAATGACTCAAAGAGACCTTCAAACAATTAATACACAGTATAGTTCATAGCCCATTGCATTCTGCACATTACTTTGACCATGGGCCACGACCAGGTGTTGAGATTTATGCTTTCAGGTGCTTTGCTTTAGTCATTTTCAAGCCATTAATCAAGTACCATAAATTTATGGATGCAAATGTAACCGTTACAACATGAATTTGGAGGTTGCAATAAGAGAGTATGTCCAGAATAATTTCTATGTGCTAGTGTAACCATGAGCTTTCAGCATAAATGCATAACAATCCTAGATATCTTCTATTTTGTAACTATAAACCATGTATTTTTACTTGTCGTTTGATGTGCTTTATATAATCCCAAAGGAATTGCAACTTTTATACAATGAATGTCAATGTTGAATAATGTCTTGATATATTGAAATCTTTATCTATCCGATATTGAGACAATGCTATGGGAAAAAGAAGATTTGTATCCTTTTTTCAACAGATGTTTAGCTAGATGTGTGGTGTGCTATTTTTCATTCCAGATACTACCATTGGTAGTATCTTATATCTTCTTCTCTTTAAAAGATTACTACATATGTACTACAGGTAGAATACATAAAATAGAAATAAAACAAACAGTCGAAGAAAACTGTTGTTATTTTTCTATACCTACCTCATGGGGAACAACATGGTTATTAAGCAACTTATCTTCTACAGATATTCTCGTAAAATGTTTATCTTATCTTATAGTACGAGAATAATCTATGATATATTTTATTTTAAAGAAAATAGATGAATAGTGGATATATCATGTACATTTCATTACCAATGTGCCCCCCCCCCCCCCCGCCGCTAAATGAGTTATAAATCACCCAACACATGTACAATTTTAAGGACATGGCAAAATAAGCAGAAAATATAGTGGCAGATTTAGAGAACAGCCAGACGCATATGCCACTGATATCTTTTCCAAATCTATATAAAACTCAACAAAAAAGTAATCAACATAAATGAAGTTCTAAAGGCACCCTCCCCCCTTTTCAAACACAAAACCCTAGTTCCTTCATTGCAATGCTTTACCCTGAAGAAATTCTTAGGGCTCTAGATGGGGTTCCTCATGTCGGATGTTAAGCTAAGAATGTCAAATTTAAGAATCATCCCTGTCCTTTGTCAGTAAATGCTATGTCTGTTGTTGTGTCAAATTTAAGAATAGACCCTGTAGCATGTTGATAACCAGAAAATTGGGCCTGTCACCATGTTGATCTTATGGGTCTAGAGCCATATTATTGAGCTCAGTAAGTAGTCCATGACGCCCTAGTAATTGTTGAGGTCACTAAGTACACACAGTCACTGTAAAGACAGGTCCCCACTGGGCTGTTGAAATGAAACTCCCCTGAAATCAAATGGGTCTGGGGGGGGGGGGCACCAAGAAAAAGATAAGAAAAATCACGTCCTACGAAAAGTGTTAATACCCACGATAGCTCCATTTCCTATCGTGGGATTTTATAAACCAAAAATTTGTGTTGTTATTTTTTTTTTTTTTTTTCAAAATTAAACCATCTCAAAGTGTCCCAATGTATATCAAAGACACATTGAAAAGTACTTTAGTTGAATATCATGAATGGCTTTAGTATGATTTTTCACTGAATTTTAATGTCCAAAAAAATTTTGTACATTTTTTCTGGGGAGGAATTTCTATCGTGGTTACAAAAAAATGGTGAAACCAACTCCAGGAAATTTCATAGATTTTTTTTGGTCGGCCCCCCTGATATTTTTTGTGTTGGTTGGCCACCTGTACCTCTCAAATGGGGTTTGTCATTCTCCAGCCTCGCATCACATGATTTATTTGATCAAGTCATTTTAGTTGGCAAGGGGTGGGTTTCTTCAGACGGGAACAGGCTTTTACATTATTCATAAATCGTGTTGAGGACAAAAATTAAGGTAGATTTAGCACATTGAGAAGTGCTTGTCCTTTTCCAGTTAAGGTCTAGGGCCAACTAAATTTATTTTCATCATGCTGGGATGATATGGACAACATTTTAACAAAAATAACAACAAAATGCACATCATTCATTTTAATAAATAATTATTTTATCTGTCAGTGCACAAGTTGCACATGTCACGTCAGTAGCCAGATTTACACGATCAAACATGGCTGCTAATGAGCGCTGACAAGCTTTTTACAGCGGCGGATTTAGAGGGGGGCGGGGGCGCCAGGGTGCAGGGGTGCGCCGTCCCCCTTTTTTTCCAATTTTACTCTTTTTTTTAAATGTAAAACTCTGCCAAAATGTCATTAAAGGTTTTTTTCCCAAGTGCCCCCCCCCCCCCCCGCCCCCTTTTCAAAATCCTGGATCCTCCACTGTGTTACTTCTTTTGTAGTATGGATGTGGAGGCCAGTCTAGGGGTGGATCTAGGGGGTGAGTGGTCTGGGGGCCCCTGAACAAACCCCCTCAACTTTGGAGGAGACTTAAACTTGACAAATAGAAACAATAGAGGGGCGGATCCAGGATTTTGAAAAAAGGGGGGGAGGGGCGTGCTATAGCAACATTTTTGTTGGCACCCTGCGGGTGCAGGAGTTTTTCATTAAAAAAGTTTAAATATGGCCCAAAAAAGGGGAGCAGTGCACGCCTGGCACGCCCCCCCCCCCCCCAAATCCGCACCTGCAATATGTGCATGTACTCATAAATGCATAATGTTTCAGAACTTAGACTTTATGCAGAACCCCCTCCCATCTTTTTTTTTTTAATAATCCTGTATCTGCCCCTGGATCCAATACAATGTGGTAATACCGCTTCAGTATGATTCCAGCCTTTCTGCCTGACCTATTTGGATAGGTGCCAGAACAGACGTGACTCCAGCCTCGTCCCTTCTGACCCAGATAGCTTCTTACATAGTGGATCTGTACATCCACAACAGTCCATGACTTTTATTGGTTACTTCAAATCTGTTAGTAATTTGTTAGTGGCTCTCTATAAATTGTTTGAGTAACCCCTTTCCCCTTTGATGGTTGTTGGGCTGCTGGTTGGTTTTTGGTCCTACCTGCCAAAAACTAGCATCCCTAACACATGCTGGATACAGGCTTGAAATCCAACCCAAAATGGCTGCCGCTGTACAGACTCACTTTGGGAAACAGTGGTTCAAGCTTGATAGACTGACTCAAGTCTAACCCGCTCTGCTCCGCATACAGGATTCAACACCCGACAAGTACCAAACATCTTGAATATAGCGGTAAGTTATACATTCAGGGGGGATTTCACACACCTGTTTTAAACTTTTAGACTAGCATTTAGTATCAGATTTTAGTACAAGACACTTCAGACGAGCGACCTCATGTTTCTGAAAGATATAGGCTATGGCTCAGGACTGGTATACGATTATTGGGTATGTGTGCGTGTGGAAAATAGCCTACATTTAAGATTTATGAGAAACACAATGATGTTCATATATATATTGCAAATCCTGCTATTACAGTAAATAACCTGATTTGCAGCATTGAGTCCCGTTATGTTTCTAGGGACGTACAAAGGAGGGGGGGAGTGGATCCAGGGGGTCCTGACCCTCATTAACTACCAAAGGTATGGTACATACATATAACCAACCGAGAAGGTGGGACGAGGGGGGTTAGCACCCGAGCCGGGACCCCGATATCAGCCTGAGACCAGGGCCCGGAGGGCCGGTCGAAGGCTGATATCGGGGTCCCGGCGAGGGTGCTAACCCCCCGAGTCCCACCTTTGAGGTTGGTTATGGATTTATTATACCTTAGCCCCCGATAAACTAGATAAATTAGAAAATATTACCCGCAAAATCCGGCCGAAGAAGAAGGATGTAGTTGTCGCCATCTTGCGGACTCTTTTCAGGGCTTTCGTTTTCGCGGAGTTAACACGAGAGGACGCGCAAGTCGCCTCGCCTCCATTCGGGCCTTTCCGGCCATCTTCGGTAAGAATTTGTTTATGCGTTTTCTACTCTTTTTATGCGATATTTTTCATTCTTAACGCATAGAATGATATTATTTAGGCATATGCGTTATATCTATTTAGTGGTTTAGCTTTTGATAGTGAAATAAGAAAAAAGATTCATCTTCGGGAGGACTCGTTTATTTCCGGCCGCCTTGCTCGACCTTCGGGCGAACCCGTTCCCGCCTCTTCACGAAGAACAAACATGTCGCTGTCGGCGAGTGGAATACAATTTCAAATCGGATTTTACGCAATAATACAGAAAGAACGCATGAATCTAGATATGCGGGGACATGGATTAACATCTCAGGTAAGTCTAGACGCATAGATCTTGAGCTGTCACCGCATATTTAAAAAATTTCAACGCGTGAACAATTTTCAAAAAATACAAAATCTGAAACCAGCATGGAGAAGGTCGCTGTCAGCCCCTGATCGAAGGGGGAACGCCCTGGATCTTCTTAATTCAGGGGCACTTTGGGGCTTACATTGACATTTGAACTAACTTGGGAGTTAGCACACACATTGTAGTTGATATTGATGGTAACATTTCCATGAACTACTGCATTTGACAACATACCAGTGGCACTTTTCACCACCTTGTCGAATTGGGAATCTTCAGATTTTTTGGGGCCTAATTTCAGGGCACTTTTCAGGACTTTCTGGGGAGGGGGAGCCCCTACATCGACCTCTACTACCTCTTCCCAGGGATCCTCAGGTGGTTGGAATGGCTTGACCCCCCCTTTTTTCTGGGTAGCTGTCCCTACAATTATGGTGGACATCCCTTTCTGCTGATCCATGTCAGCAGCTGAATATTCATTCAGGGATTTCAGGTTGTTGTGTCCTGTCAATTGGATGATGGTTGTAGGGGGGACCCTTTTTGAGAGGAGGAGCTGGCAGAGGGTTCTCCTCAGAGAGTGGTTGGTGATTTTTGCTGTGATCCCTGACTTTTCTGCCATTTCAGGGACAATGTGCCCAATCTTGTTGACCCCCATGGCTGTTGCAGCATACCAGGGCCTTTTGGGATATTTAAGGGCAATTTTGTCAGGTTTGGGGGTAAAAAAAAAGGGACTGTCTGGGTGGCACATACTGGAGGGTCTCAGTTCCCTGTATTTTTTGTAGTAGGCTAAGGGACACCTGGCCCCTTCTTGGGCAAAGATTTTAGGGGCAAAGGGCCTGTTCCCATCACTCTGCCTTGTTTTACTGAGCCTTTCCCTGAACTGTAGGTATTCCTGCCCATTATGGTCTTTTTCTATGGTCACATCCTGCCATTTCAACTGCTTAGACTCATGTCGGGCCCTCCACCCAAATCCTATGGTCAGATAAAAAAATACAGTGTTTTGCAAAACCCTGGGGGATGTGTCACCTAGTTCCCCAGACTTCCACATACAATCTAACATTTCTTTTGTAATCATTTCTGATCTATTTGGCTTGTTGCCTAGTCCAAGCGACTTCAGTTCCTTTCTTCTGGCTGACAAGGCTGCCCTGGATGAGTCGAAGTGGGGAGAACTCAGGATGCTGTGTGGATATCCTACATCTCGGAGGTGCCTGGATGGGTTTGGAAAAAAAATATGTTTTTTTATCATTAATATATATTTCCTGCCATGTATTTGGCTTTTAGAATTATTCTGTTATTATTTCTAGCCATGTACTTGGCTTTTAGAATTATTCTGTTATTATTTCTAGCCATGTTCTTGGCTTCTAGAATTATTCTGTTATTATTTCTAGCCATGTTCTTGGCTTCTAGAATTATTCTGTTATTATTTCTAGCCATGTACTTGGCTTTTAGAATTATTCTGTTATTATTTCTAGCCATGTACTTGGCTTTTAGAATTATTCTGTTATTATTTCTAGCCATGTACTTGGCTTTTAGAATTATTCTGTTATTATTTCTAGCCATGTACTTGGCTTCTAGAATTATTCTGTTATTATTTCTAGCCATGTACTTGGCTTTTAGAATTATTCTGTTATTATTTCTAGCCATGTACTTGGCTTCTAGAATTATTCTGTTATTATTTCTAGCCATGTACTTGGCTTCTAGAATTATTCTGTTATTATTTCTAGCCATGTACTTGGCTTCTAGAATTATTCTGTTATTATTTCTAGCCATGTACTTGGCTTTTAGAATTATTGCTTGCAATTTACATGCATTATGTAATTATTTCATGTCATTTACAAGCATCTAAAAATTGTTTTACCTGTCGATGGCACGATGGTAGCTGGTGAGGGTGTCCGGTTCCATGTCCTCGCCATCCAGACGCTTCAGGGTCATGATGAACAGGCCGATGTAGCTGTTCAAGCTCTCCGGTTCGATCTCCTCCGGTTCGCGCAGTTCGCCACGGACATCCACAAGCCAGCTGTTGAACCGCTTCATCACCTGAAAGGTAGGACCAATTTAAAATAATAATCTACATTTCTTACATTTTTTGTACATTTTATTCTACAGCTCAGGATTTTTAGTCTACAGTTCTACCATTTTTGTACATTTTAGATATTTTCCTCTACAGCTCAGGCTTTTTTTTTCTACAGTTCTTCAATATTCATAAATTTTTTTTTTTTTTTAGGGATTTTTTTCCTACAAATGCATACATTTTGAGGGGTTTTTTTTTTGCATTTGTAGGGGTGATGGGGAATTTTTGGGGGTATTTTTTTTTTATTACCTGCTTAGTTTTCCTTTCAGTATTTGGGTTCCTCTGCTGGCGCACATAGTCTCTAACCTCTGAATCATCTAGGCCTTGCTCCCCTTCTTCAGGCTCAAGGTCTGAGAACTCCTCATCGAAATCTTCATTGTCAGGGTTGTCAGGGGGGTTGTCAGCCTCTGTATCTGGGTTGGGTGGGTTGTCGGACGCATATTCATGCGTTTCATGCGTTCTCTGGAGCATCATATTGATATCTTTTGAGAGATTCTTTGCCCTGTACCTAGCCTTAGCTGCCGCGTCCTCTGCCATCATCTCAGCATAGGCCGCCTCAGCATCTTCGTCTGTAAAGCCTTGAAAGGGATCCTCTGGGTCAAAAAACGCATTAGTAGCGCATGCGGACGCATAATTACCGCATTCTGCCGCATTATTCATCGTTTCCCTGGTGTTTGAGGCTTGTTTTTCAGGCAGTTTAGCTGCATTCTCAGGCGCGGGAACCTCCGCAAAATCGTCTGCTTTCTCGGCGATGGTGGGCGATAATGGGGCGTTTTCGCCTATCGCCATGCGTTGAGCTTCTTCCACCGCATAACCGCATGATTTAGCCATCAAATAATCTCTGGTATATCCTCTGAATACTTCTTGTACAAAGCCAAACACCACATCGCCTGCAATATCTTCATAAATCCAGTCCGGGAGGTCCATGTTGATGCGTTTACGGAGATTCGCGGCGATGTCCGGCAATTCTCTGGTGCGGCGCATTGTATTCATGCGCCGTTTCCACTGGGACTATTTCTTGTATCACACTGCAGTGTGATAAAAGGCAGGTTATCACATGAGCATGATAATTCATGCGTTAGACTCTTAACTACTAAACCTGTATCGCACTAAGGTATAATAAAATGCTGTATGCATACACATGAATGCAAATCCTCATAGTATGGTGACTCCGTCCTTTCTCATGCATGAGTGAATCCAGAGGGCGGGCGCGGGAAAAAAATCGCAAAGTTTTTGTATTTTCCAATAGCCCCCACCCTCCCCCCCTTTTTTTGTGTGTATCAGCCCCTAAGGTGCCGACCATAAAAGTTTCACTAATCCTAAGTGCAAATTCGATAATAGTCACGATTCCAATCATTTGGATTTGTTAAGTATTCCTCATCACGAACCTTATGCTATATTATCATTTTTTCATTTATTTTCATTTTGTCACCATTTCCAAATCGTTTCATTTCGTCATGATAGTACAAAGATAGAAGAATGCATTATATGCAAAGATATTTACCTTGTGGAAGCGTTTTCATAATGATACAGATTTTTTTCGGTAAAACTTGCAGATTCATAAAGTATAAAAGTGACACATCACAGTAAGAAATAACAAGCTATCACTCATAAATTAGTAGATTAACGTTTCACATACGATGGAGCTCCTCAGGTCTTTCAAAACTATAGTTTTTCGAGGTTTTCAATTCTCCCCACCTGCAGACTAGCCTAAATCTACGTGCATACTTGGAATGTGTAGACAAGTTACAGTGCTTAAGTATAGGAATTTTCGATAATCATGGTGTATCTTGTGGTCTAATGTGATGGTCAACTGGCATTGACTACCTTTCTATTTGGTATCTAGGCCTATATATATATATTAGATATCTTTCAAGTTGGTTTGAAATCAGTTCATTTCAAAAAGATTTATAGCAAATAGTTGTAAATTTTCAATGAGCTTTTCAATGAGCTCAATAATTTTTTAATGTCTACAATTAACCTGCATGTGCCTAAAATACAGTAAATCAGCTATCCGTGGTAGGGAGAATTACAGTGAATTCCATCAAAATTGCTGGTTTATCCCCGGCCCCCAACCCCGTTTTTGAGTGGATCCCCCTCAAATTATCTTCTAAACCTTTTAAACTTTTATGCTGGCCTCACCTAATCCGTATACATAATTACCATCAAAAAGTGCTATGCCTTCATAGAGTGAATCATTATCAATAAGGCTCTAATGCTGTAACTCAACAATAGCGCTTTGTCTTTTATGTAATACTGATACAATTCCATTTGAAAGCTTTAGTCCCTTATCTATAATACACCCACACTGTGCTACTTTTTCATTCTATATGTAGAAAACCATCAACTCTTATCCTTTCTGCCGTAATTTCCAGAGCAAATATCAACTCCAATATAAATTAGAATGCATTAATACTATAATAGTAAATCATAATAATGCAGTGAATAGAATAGGTTAAGTAAAAGGTCCAGTGCATGTCTAGCAGCTGTTAGTTTATAACAGCTGTGCAGCAGTGTTTGTGATCAACAAGAAGATGTCTCCTTCCCATCTGGAGTGGCGAACAAAATAATTCCACAAATCAAGATTATTTTTTGTTCATTTAGGAGTTCTTTCGTTTTTGTATGTAATTTCACATGGTTTGCATGGCATGGGATGCGAGTTTATATGATGTTTGCAACAGTTTAACACCACGGATGTTTTATGAGCATTTCTGTATCGCTTTTGGATTCGCCTTGTTTCATGTCCACAAGTATCCTTTCAACTATTTTGGTTGGCACTCTTAGTCACGTGACCAGATATTATTTATCACTATGTGACTATCATGATCACGTGGCCAGCCAAAGAAAGAGATTAATTATGAATATATACAGCTGTGTGAATGTTAATTCCATACAGGTGATGCACCTAATATATCATCTAGTCTTTTGGTACTTACATGATTATGTGATGAACGGCTATTCATCCAAAATACATAGAGGTCAAAATAATAGAAATAAGGTAATAATAGAAATAGATGTAAAGGAACGAATATGTAATAATGAACGAAAGCCTGAAAAAGAGGCACGAATAACGAATATGTAAAGAACGAATATGTAAAGAACGAATATGTAAAGAACGAATATGTAAAGAACGAATATGTAAAGAACGAAAACGTAAAGGAACGAAACCCGGAAATATGTAAACCGGAAGTGAAATGTAAACCGGAAACGGAATATATAAACCGGAAGTGACGTCAGTTGTAGGTCACGTGATCGAAAGCAGCCAATCAGGGCTGACCTCTCTAGTATATAAAGGGGCGGTGAGGCCCGAATAAACAGAGTTCTTTAACAGTTCTCCTTGTGTCCAGACGTGTCTTCTTCCCTGAAACAACCGCTAAGATGAGCCGATCCGAGCAATTAACCAGAAGTTAGGATAAAATAGGCGAAGTTCGAGATAAAGAAGGGAAACTTAGGGTAGGGGCCCGACGGCCCGAGGAACGAGAACGAGGAACGGAGGACCGAAGTAGGGCACGGAGGCCCGAAACTGTCCCGAGAAACATAGGCGCGACATGGCACGAAGGAACGAAAGGCAGAACGAAGGCATGAAGTCCGCGGGGACTAGGGCGCGGCAGGCTCGGCCCCACGCTACCAAACAATAGGCGACCGTCGGCCCGACGGCCCCGCGGAGCGGGAACGAGGGGTGGACTGCCCGGTAGGGGTCAATGCTGGTCTGGGAGATAGAGCGAGACGAACCCCGGCCGACCCGTACCCCTACCGCAAATTCCCTTCCCCACAGTCCTCCGTTTGACATCGAGCACCGATTCCCGACCGATTCGCTCAACCCCCCTCGAGCGCGAGGCACGACTCTAAAAACACACCTCGGTTCTTGGCCCGGATTCCCCGTCCGCCCCGAGACCCGAACAATCCCCACGTTCCTCTACCGTAAGAATCGGCAACCCCGACTTACCGGAGAACGTCACAATTACAAATAAATTCAGTGAACTGGTCCAGCATGTTTCAAGGTATGCGTTATGTACATAATGTACATAACAACAGTAGTTAACTATTATATCATTCAAAAGGTGCATATTACATAAAATATTTATTGGGAAGACGTCAAAATTCCCCATAGCAGGCCGCAACCAGTGGTCAGTAACATTACGGCATGCCTCCACCATCCAGGGTTAGTAAAGGTCACAGCCTGCTGCCATGGGCTGCAGCCTGGTAGAAAAGGGCTGGGGACACTTTCTTAATGACCTTAAATGACCTCATTAACTATTTGATTAGTTAATTAGCCCTAATGAGGTGATTAGGGTATGTAATGTATATAACCATGAAAGAGAAGTTCCATTTTATCTTGCTCCCCAATAATAATATTGATAAAAGGTGGTGTGTGGCACCCTGTATGAGATAACAATGGGTTGTAGGATGCTGCAGCCAGCCAGTGGCCCATAAGGCTTATAACTAACGTAGTTACTGTAAATTGAATTGTTCACTAACAATTAAGTCCCTCCCCGTGCTTACCAATAATAAGAATCTTAAAACATATTGTATGCAAAATATTGTACTTTACTCTTAAGTAATTGTGATGAATGTGAAGTCATAAAGAGTATTTAACTGAACGTATTCAGCTATCCCTGCATTGAATAGGTGGGTTATTCTAAGTACCTGCGGTTAATTTTGGCTAATTTTCTAGACAAAACACAGATAAATCTATATTCTACAGTATTAGTCAGGTCTCAAGTGGTATTTTGTGGGATTTTTGTGAAGAAAGTAAGAGATCCACTAAGATATCTTAGTGGGATTCTAGGGTACACGTAAATGTTTGATGGGATTTTGTTCTGGTTGCAATTACAACTGTTTTAAGTAAAGAATGAGGGAAATCAGCAAAATGTTATTTTCATATTTTTCAGATACATATTTAAACTAAAGCAAAATCTAACTTTAGAATGATATAGGGGCACTGGGTAAGTTACCACCTCCTAACATACAACATGGTTCCTGTATGAATCTGAAGGTTATTTTAAGGTCAAAACCCAAGGTAAAGGTCATTTCTAGCCTGGTCCAGACCTTGAATTTGATGAACAATTATTATCATTAATTATTATTTTATAGCTATAGTAGAAGTATCAAAATTTCTACCCCTGAAGATGCATGCATGTTTCCCACTTGACTGAGATTTTCTCAAATGACCAGGGCCCATATCTTCGTAACTAATTTAGCTGATCGGGAAATTTTGATCAGGGCCTCAAGATCAGCAATTTTGTCATTTACCAAAATCGATGGTATTATTGCAAAGTTACGGCGAGAACTCGGCGACTTTTACGCACGGAGAACGACCTACCTTCGCCATCTTGCAATCCTTTCAATTCTCACGGTGGGCGTGATCTCGCGAGTTTTTGCTGAAAACTCGTGGATTCTCGCGAGAAATGCGAGAGATCATGAGATTTGGTGAGATTGGCTGCCATATTGGATTCAGCCTTTACCTTGTCAACATATAGATTTCAGACATTGCAAAGTATATCTTTTCTTTATTGTTCATCCAAAGCCCTCCTCCTCCCCTTTTCCTTCCACATTTATTGGTAGTGTCCGCATTTATTGGTAGTCCCTTTGTCGCCAAAAAAGTATATTTCTATATTCATGATTAATGGGAGGATCAAAGATGTTGTGGTAAAAAATCTGTTTTTTATGCATTTAATTGAACATCTGGAAATCATGTACATGTTTAATGGTTGTGGTCATAAAATATTATGTCAATACGTTTAAAGTTACAGAGGAGCAATCAAATGAATATATTCTTGGTGTCAGCGAGGTCTGCCCAAGCCATTGTCACAATAGTATCTTCCTCTTGTAACACCACCAATCCTGATGATTCAACAAGATGAAGAAGTGGGAGAAACATCACAATAACAATACTCTGGTGTCAGCGAGGCTGCCCAGAACAAAGTACCTTCGGGAATCTGGTGACAGCGAGGCTGCCCAGAACAAAGTACCTTCGGGAATCTGGAGACAGCGAGGCTGCCCAGAACATGAACCAACAAGTGGTGTTCAGTAAGACTGCCCCCAATCCAGTAGTAATTTTAAGAAGTCCAATATTAATTTTATAATCCATATATACCGATTGTCTATTATTACCCACTTCTTCATGTGTTCGTTACCAAGTTATATATATTTTCTACCAGCCCTAGTCAGGGCCAACAGGTTAATTATAAATAAATAACCTTTACAACTAATCTGGCGTTGAGAGTTCTTTGTGCGTAAAATAGTATGAAAGAGGGATACTCAGATGTGAAATTTATTCATGATAGACAGAATCTCTAACTGTGAGACACTGAACAAGATTTCCCTGATCAACCAAATTAGTAACGAAGATATGGGCCCTGTGGTCATACTGTATAATGCCACAATAGACTAATTAATAGAGGTTTTAATGCTTTGGTAATAACTAAGATAAAAATGCAACCATAGTATCAAATTAAAGTATTCAGTTGGTGCTATTGCCTCTAAATATCAAATTGTTTTTTACAGTTAGTCCATTGCCTTGGTAACCAGAATACCTGTCAAAAATGTCTATTCCCCCCCCCCCCTTTTTTTTTCTTCTGAATACATATCGTCACTGCTATTAAGATAGAATTGCAACCAGGTGTTAAATCATTTTGCCACATATTCTTTCTAAATATACCAAATATCCTCAATGCAGATTAAGGAAGAAATGCAAGCAGCGTGCCAAATTGAATTATCCAGTTGGTGCTATTGTATGGATGTGCTAAATTTGGTTTTAGAGTGAGTTGGTTGCCATTGTGACGAGATAATTTTCTTGTTAGAAATAGCCTTTTTCTTCATTTCCTTCTGAATTTACCATATCTTCACTGCTAATTAGGATAGAAATGCAACCACAGGATCAAATAACAGTATTCAATACCCTCATAGAGTTGAATCTAATCTTTGAAATAGTTACCTTCATGTCGGTTTAATTGGATTAGTAATCAAGAAAGCCGAAATAAAGACATAATCTGCCCTGCTCTAGGTTATTTTATTCAGGATCAATTATTGTATTAAAAGTTGTATCACCCTCTCAAATGGTAAAATAGAGTCAAATGGTAAATAGATGGTGAATCTAGTATAATTAATCATAAGACCTGTAATTCCTTTCTCCTTATTTTCTGTTGACAAATTTGAATTGTATAATTTGACTAAACGTATAATTTGACTAAAAGTTTCCCTATTTATTGGGGATGCAGAAAAGACATTCCCGAAAACAATGAAGTATTATTTTTAGTTTATTATATTACCATGGCAACAATAAGCAATTTATTGAAACATTTTTAAATTTCATAGAAAACTACATAATATTTCATTCTAGTTTATTTCATCATTGTTGTCATTTCTACTAAAACTACCAAAATAATTATATGCCCGATAATTGCAAAGCTGTTCATATTTTTTCTAGACATGTCATCCAATCAGAAAACCATGCGCGCTCTCTGTCTTGCTGCTGGACACCAGGTGGCATTGAAGGAAGTCGCCCATGACGTCACTCTGCAGGAGGGGGAAGCCCTCATCCGGGTCCTGAGAGCTGGTATCTGTAATACTGACCTAGAGATGGCAAAGGGGTACCAGGGATCTGAGGTAGGTGTAGTGGGGGGGAGGGTTAATGGTACTCAAAACTGTTCAACATGATTTGGAATACCCAATGATATATCTTTACTTTGAGTTTCTTGTTACTATTTTTCAATTCCATGACACAAGTCTTAAATGTAAATCATTTGTATGAAGGAAAATGGGAAATTGAAAGTTATTATATAAGTTTAAATTTTAGTGTTTTCATTTTTATTGCATTTGATATATTTGATTAATATATGTCGAAAATAGAAAAGGTTATTATATGAATATTGTACTTGCCATATAACCCCTTCATCTTTCCTCCCCATGCATGTTTAAGTCACTGCCCACTAGGGCATTTTACTGGCATCTGGCAATCATTTATGGAGGTATAATCAGTGCTCACTGGTTCTTAATGACCAGCCATAAAAAGAAATCTTATAGATAATGATCTAGCATTCATTTTTAAAACACCGATTGTTGCTCAATTCCTTTTGTAATGTTACTCTGGGATATTAATCATATATACAGTATTACATCAATTCTTACAAATAATACAATACTCGGTTTATTTGCTATGTACTCTTTTTTTATTCTATGGCAGTTTTTAAGTATAGGTGTGACATTTTCTTCCAGTTATCTTCATGTTGTTTTTAGTTAAAATGATGGATGGACGTATAATATGAACAATAGTAATAGCAGTAGGTAATACAGAAACACAGTAATACAGAAACATCTTGATATGTATCACTGTTTCAAAAGAATCTTTCTGACAGACCTGTCCCTCAACCCCAGCCTAATAAACAAGAAATTAATAAGTTTACAATGAGGCATTGAATGGTGTTATGACCAGCAGTGCATATAGAGGGAGGTGTGTATTGACAGGCCGTACATACCGCTCCTTTTTTTCTACTGAAAATTGTTTAGGTGATGAAATATAGGACCTGTGGGATCGTCCTCTGTCCTGCATCACTTAACCAAACTCACGCAACAGTGAGACCACAGCGAGAACTTAGATATGGGTCTCACAACAGTGCAAACCATAACAAGGGTTTGGTCAAAGCCTCGCTGTTATGCACAAAGTTCAGCATCAATTTTCACCAACTTCTAAATGTTTCCAGGCTGAAAATTTCAGGAATTTAAGATCTAAATGTCTATTTTCCATAACCGTCTAAAGAATTAAAATGCGGTCCAGAAGAACAGATACAATTCAACAGCTGGACCCGTCACATTGTATATTTAATTTTTGAACAGGGAGGGGGCTTGCTGTGTGTGCCAATCCTAGCAACAACAAGACCTGTTATGTGACAGACTACAGGTGGTTGTATGACCCATTAATTATGACATACTCTTCTGGGTCATACAGCCACTCCTGGGTGACCCCTGCGGTTCTCCTTATATCAATACTACATCATATTTCAATGCTTATGTATGTCTTTTGTAGGGTATGATTATTGGCCATGAATTTGTGGGAGTTGTTGAAGACCTAAGACCAAAGAAGGCAGAAGAAGGAAAACCTGAATCAAAAGAGAAAAATGTCAAAATTGGAGATCGCGTCGTGGGTGAGATCAATGTCGCGTGTGAAAAGTGTGACGTGTGCAAAAAGGGTGGTATTCGTAAGCGGAACCACTGCCCAGATAGACTTGTTCTTGGTATCATCAACAAAAATGGCACCTTTGCTGAGTACATCACTCTTCCTATCATCAACCTCTTCCATGTTCCAGATAACATTACAGACCAACAGGCAGTGTTTGCAGAACCCCTAGCAGCAGCATTCAGAATTGTGGAACAGATACAGTTCTCACCAACAGACAAAGTTTGTGTAATTGGGGATGGAAAACTTGGTTTGCTCATTTCTAAAGTCCTCCGTTTGCAGAACATTGAGAAACTGAGCATTTTTGGTCATCACACTGACAAGATGGCTCTTCTTCCAGCTGCTGTGGAAAAGATACTTAGTGATGAAACTGTTGGGGAGCTCTATGAAGATAGATTTGATATTTGTGTTGATGCTTGTGGAACTCAAAAAGGGTTAAAGCTTGCAGGGAAACTAACACGTCCTCTAGGGACAATTATTCTTAAAACAACTTGTGCTGACAATAGTTCTCCATTTAATCCCTTTGAATTTGTTGTCAAGGAGCAGACGATAATCGGTTCACGGTGTGGAAATTTCAAAATGGCGCTTGAGGCACTTTCTTGCGGCAACATAAATGTAGATAATCTTGTCTCCAGTGTGTACCAACTGAGTCAAGGAGAGGAAGCTTTCCAGATGGCTGCTAAAAGAGGAGCGATGAAAGTACAAGTAGTAATTTCAGACATTTGAGTACAATGAAATGGAGAACCTCTATAATTTTATATTCTTGTGAAAGTCTACTGTTATTTTTCATACAAGAGTGTTAAATCAAATGACAGCAATATATTCTAATAACTGTATAACTATCCTGGCAAGTTCGTGAGGTACTCGAATTTTGCAAATACTCAAATTATGCAAATACTCAAAAAGTAACCTGAAATATTATCTAAATACCATGAAACTTGCAAAAATGTTCAGTATACACAAATTACGGGGTTTATGCGGTAATCAAATAATTATGCTTGAAACCAGTCGCAAGATAAAAAGGTGACATTAATAACTAATTCAACAGACCAATTAATTGATCAAAATGCAGGATTATTGTGATTTGAGGAGGCCCTGTTTTAACTGGAATGGATTAACTGTGGGATTACTTTACTTACCAGTTCTTGCCATAAAAATAAGTATGTTTAGTTTATTTGCTCATTAATCTATACATGATTGTTTGTTTATGCCATTGATATTGGTATTATTAAAAATATAGTAGGGGCAACTGGATAGTATTAACAGTACAATTGCTCTATATGCCATAAGATATTTGCCATATGTTGCCATGAGAAGAATATGTTTTGTGTATCTATTCATTTAAACTGTATATGGTTGGTGTATTATTTTGCCATTTATTTTGTTACTATTCATGTACAACTATTATATGATATGGTTTTTACTTTTTTACCATTGTGAGCATATGTGGTTATGTCTTCAGTAATACACAATATGTATAGCCATTAGGATTCATTGACCTATCATAATATTATGATGATTATTATATTCAAGAGCAAAAACCTTCAAAAGTTTCTAAATTCGAATTTTCCACAAAATCCTTTAGCAGTGGTATTTTATGTTTGCCGCTGAAAACTTGCATTTATCTTTCTGAGCAATGTTGCAAGCCTGTTATGTAATCTCAAGACACCCTTGTTGTCATGTGTTTGCAATTAAGATGAAGGTTAGCACCTGGCACAAAACTATGATTTAGTCAGGTGATTTGGTACCTTAGTGGGATATTAAGCAATTTGCTGTAACCCAATGTTTAGTGAGTACTTGATAAATACAATCATGTTAATAATAGATATTTTCCTGAATGTTGGTACCTTGGTAGAATTTTCCAGAGACACAAAAACATTCCATCTGTTCACGAACTGAGTATGGGTGAGTCATGGAATTTCCATGTGAAAGCTGCCGGAATAAGCAATAATAGAATTTTACCATAGCAACAACAAAGGGAATTTCCAGAAGGCATAGGACTTTCAAACATTTCAAGCAAACTATTATTTTTTCCCCATAGTAAACACTACAAGTTTATTGAAATATGCTTATTTTGAATGTTGCTATCCATAATTAATATATTTTGTACTGGACGATCTCGATGACATGTTGAGAAGTGCCTTTGAGAAATAAAAGAAAACAAAAATAGGTCTGAAAATTGTTTAGTTCCGTTATATATAATACATAAATGAAGCACATTGGCAAAATAAGGATGCTTCAGTGTGCCTAGAATAATAATAGAGAAATTCAAACAAACATATCTCAGTCCAAAATAGGGATATTTTTCAAATATGTTTGCATCATTTGTCAATGGTGTTGCCTATAGTGCTTAACAAATTTACTCACCCTCAACAAGCTCAGGACAAGACGAAAACTTGCAGCATTGTCATATCACGCACCATTGTCAATTCTTGCCCTTGGGTGAACTATGGTATGACAGCTTCATTGATATTCATACTAAGAGTTAAGCATAGGCTCACTTCTTGACATGATAAAATGAGTAATGTTTTGACTAGATTTTAAAAACTACATGCATATAACAAATTGTATGACTTGAATAAAAAATTTCATGGGCTGCCGACACCTCCATGGGAAGCCACGTGCGCTGACAGAAATAATTGCGCATTTGCTGCTGACACCTCCACGGAAAGCCACGCATGCTGACAGAAATCATTGCGGGTGAGGGTGAGGTGGAGGTGATTGGCTTTGTTGAGGTGTGTAAAGAATGTTAAGGGCCGGCGGAATGTAAGGGAATGTCGATGTGCGATACCCCATGGGCAATGATTTCTGTCAGTGCATGTATGTGGCTATTTGATCAGTACGCATGACTACCTGTGGAGGTGTGGAGGTGAGGTGCTTCATGAAGGTGCTTATAGAACTGACCGCATAATTGTGTCAGGGGTTTGAAAGTGGTTATGACTGTTATAATGTAACATTATGTATCTGTAATTCTTACAAAGAAAAATAGTTTGTACAACTGATATCAAGTAGATATGAGTCAAATTATCTGGGACAAAAAGCTGATACAAACAAAGCCATGAAATCAAGGGACACACAAGGAAGTTGAGTTTAGAACAATGAGGACAAAAACAGCTTTTGAATTTGATGTTTATTCACAGTAGTTGTCCAAAAGTAATGAAATGTAATATAAGACAATATATAGGGGAGCTGCAAAGCATACCTTCAAAACTGACAAATAATATTATAATGGTGGTAAATACGAAACTAGTCCATTTTATAAAGGGACTATGTTGTGGAATAACCTTCTTATAAAAATCCATAATTGTAATGATGAATCTGAACTTAAATTGCAAATCAATAGAATGTACAAGTTTTTCAATGAAGGAATGATTTAATTACATGTAATTCATTTTTTCGTCAATATTCTATGAAATACATTTTGTTATTACTGTTCTAAACTTGATCTGGAAGACCAGGGGGCCCGGGGTTACCCCTGAAGATTGATTCAGAAAAAAAGCGTGGTTTTCTGAGACCTCAAAGATTTCCCCACAAACCACAACAAACCCATCAAAAATGTATAAAAAAAAAAACTAATTTCGTTTCACCTTTTTTGACATTCTGCAATGTTAATACCCTTAGGGAAATATTACCCACTTGTATTACCCATGCAGTTACCCACATCATCCCCCACCCTGGAGATCTGTTTGTTTATCCAGGGACGTAAGTTAGTCACAGTGAAAAAATCGGAAATAGCAATAGGAAAATCTTAAAGGGTCCTAAAATGATGTGAAATGTGTTCAAAATATAACATTTCTTAACTGAAAAATTTAGGTGCTGGGGAGAAAAAATCGGAAATCCAACAAAAATCGGAAAACTTACATCCCTGTCATCCTAATTATGAGGTCCCACTCCCACCACCAGGGTATTTTGTTTAGCAGGTTAGGGACAAGACCGATTTTTAGCAGTAATGGCTTATACTGCATCATTGCTAGATTTTGCATCACAGGTGAATGAATATCTTGCATCGTTAACTGTTTCAATACCATGACTTAAAGACAGGCTTAATAAGACTATGACTTAAATATAGGGTTGATAGGATTTAAGTCTATGGAGTTATCAAAAGGTTTAATATTTTTTGCTAAATTTTGAAAAGTATACATGAATAACAGGTGATATGATTTTGAATAATATTGCATAATTTGAACAATCTTTACTGTACGGTTATTTTGTAAACATTGTTTACAATAAGTGTTTGACCATAGAATGTGAATTTGTACAACGTGGTGTAAACAAAACAAAAAGTATGCTGTTCATTTTTGCTAATTCAGCACATAATTATACATCTTTTCATATTTCAGAGAAAATGTGTGTTTATTCTTAAAATGACGGCAGTATGGGTAAATAAAGTGCATTTAACTTTTCCACTAACTTTAAAATATTACATGTTTAGAAAACCGAACAAATTGTATATTAGATAAATTGTATTGAAAATAATGGGTGTTGTAATTTCTTTCATTGATGCACGATTCTGCATTATTGCTAGAATCATGTTTCATCCCTAGCCTGTTTAGATGCCTCCTCCCATCATAGGGTTATGTTTCTTTGAATCATCCTGCACTGAGGTCCAGTGCAAAAGAACTAGAATAGACTTTAGAAATTAGTAATAAAATATTGTAAACTCGTTCATACTGGCAAGAATTCATAGTAAAACGTGTAATGCTGATACGTGTGCTCGGCGCCAGGTGGCGCCATCGTTTAGTGGCTTAGTTAGAATGTATGGAAGAATGATAACGTCCTCAGGTGTAGGGATTGTAGTTGGGTTGTCTCACCTCCTGTAGGTACGCACAGGTACGACACGGGACACTATAGGTCTGCAGGGCAAGAAAGGGCTGGTTTTGCTTTTCAGTTCTATTTGGAGTTCTATTTTCCAAAGATTTGCAGTAAGTTTTTTTTCTGTCAATCACATAAGTTTACTGGTGGGGGAGTATGTGATTTATGACTTTTTGAATTTTATAAACATATTTTGCATGTTATTTGTCGCCATTTATCATCTGAACCTATTTTATATTTCCCCCCCTTTGTTCCCATTAATTATCATATTCATTAGCAATGTCACATGGGAGGATGCTTATATTTTGAAAACTTGTGCCGTCTTTGTCAGATTCTACTCCCATTTCTTAATTAAAATACTTGTGCCTGACAAACAACTTTGGTATTGAATGATAGAAAAAAATATACTGAATCTAAATATACTATTTTTTATAATATTTGTTTTTATCATAACGTTATTAACAGTGCTATGTTTTCAAGACAGGTAGAAGGACCAGATATTTCAAGTTTTTCAGTCCTTTCTTGCCCTGCAGACCTATAGTGCAATGTAAAACCTGTATGGGTACGTTATGAGTTGAAACACCTAGCTAAAGAATACTGGAGATAACAAGCTTTGTCGTCAACGTTAGTTTGTCCATAGTTAGAAGTAGAACTAGTTTATATAGGTAAGAATGGGAAGCATGAAAGATAAGGGAAACATCATTGTAAGTATTAGTGTAAATGAGTATAGCGCCAAACCTTTGGCTGTCGCTATATAAGCGGTATGAGACTTGAGATGGACGAGCAGACCAAGATAGAGTTCGATCAGAACACATGGGAGCAATAGTCTAACATACGGATCACACGGGTAGTGTTGAGATGGTAGTAACCACAACGATTAGGTGATAGTAAGGATTGGGACGGCTTAGGCTTAGCCTTACGGTCAACGTACTGGAAGTGACGGAGATCCTACCAATGGTCTCCGTTACAGGTAGACGAGAGGTGACTCTCTCAACAGTGTCGGAGCGTATATACCTTATGAAAGGGGAAGCTTAACCACAGCTATACCTGGTTGGAATGTTACTGATGTGTTAGAATTGTGAGATGAATGGCATGAAATGTATGAATGGGAGAACTGTATACCTGTATCTTCGGAATATTGTCATGGATATAATAAACTTCCCTCTTGCCAAGCGCGTGTTCTTTGTATAGGTTTGAGCCCCTTTACTTAGAATCTCTACCACTAAGGGATGAACTATGATCCAGGATAACGATCTACCTGGACGAAGCTAGCTGCTTCAACGACTAATCACGAAGAACTCCCCTTTACTTTAACCCTTTAGACCCCACAGATATTTTTCATAAATAGCTTCATTTCCCCGGGGTTTCCTTGGATTTTTGCATTCAGTTTCCTCAATTTCCCTTTAATTAAAGATGTTCAAAGATCTCTCAATGCTTGACAATTCAAATTATAGACATATGGTTTGTAGAGTTCAATAGAGTATAAAATCAGCTTTAAAACGATATATTGGTCGTTCTTGTAGACTATATACTTTTCAAATTGCTCTGATTGGAAAAATATAGAAAAATTATGGAAAAATGGCAATTTTTCCGGGCGGCTACGGGCAGAGTACACCCTCGGGCGGCTGCGGCTGGATTGGGGTCTAAAGATAATACATAATACACCTTTATTGGCATCTTCGAATAAGTAAAATATGATTGATAAACGATAAAACATCACGCAGTCGAATAATGATGAAACGCCCAGATACAGGATATTAACAGATACAAACTTTATGAATTGTCAAATTGTGATGACTTGCTATTGTGGCTTGCATGTTGTTTTAGTACTAAAATGATGAACATGTCATGTCAAACTATGTGCCTGACAAAACTACTCCGAAAAACGTTTCTTACATGTTTATTTTGTTAATTCTCAATTGTCGTATTAATAACAGTGCAAAAATTTATTATTATGCACAAAAGATATTAATTGTACATATCTGTAACTATGTTGCCACTCTTGGCCTATTACCATATTTGCCCGAAAATGTATAGCAACTATTGAATGGTATTAATGCTGGACGCAAGTGAAAAACGGCTGAAGGCCGATCTTGTTTTTTACTTGTACAATGTTATTCCAGGGTAAATAAAAGATTTAAAAAAAAAAAAAATGAAACATCCCTGGAATTAAACAAAGACAAATAGCCTCAGTCTAGCTCAATTGGTGGAGAAAATCCCAAAAAAGAACGATCTGGAGGTACGGTAGAAACTCTCGCCTACATGAGTGCCGGCCAACGGCCTGGAATTGGACCGCCCAAGGGAGCCAAGCCAACGCTCAGCGATACGGACTCCGAGAAGGACGCATGGTGGTCTGATCAGCCATCAGGCGCCACTGGGGGTGCCGCACCCAATTGGCCGGAAAAACATCAGTTAAGAAACAAAGGATCATATATACCATATAAAATTGGAATAAGAGGAGGATTAGAAGAAGATTCAGACTTCTTCGCTCAACCTCTTTTGAGTAAGAAAGTACAAAGTCCAACATCACCTAGACGGAGAAGGAGCAATACAAATCGCTCCCGCTCTGAAAGGGAATCGGGATCCCCATTAGCGTCCCCATTGAGGATGAGAGCCAGGAGATTGCTGAGACAGGAACCCCGAGAGTTACAGGAGGAAACTGCAGAACAATCCGACAACTCAACCCTACTCCAATACTCAGTGGCCGATAAGTCGGAGGATGAGCTAACCTCCACGATAATAGAGGGAAACCGCTCGCACACGGTAAAACCGACACCTCTAAGTCGTGATACAGTAAGAACCGAGCAAGTCATTGGGGCATCCTTGCCGACCACCTCTACTCCCGCTGCCGTGGGCGCAACTTCCACGCCCATGGGAAGACATTTTCCACAAACCGGGAAAGGTGGTATTAGTGAGGTAAAACATACAAAGAAAAAACACGGGACTGTAGAGGAAGACTTGACTCGAACCCCACCAGAACCAGAAACGTCAGAAGACGAGCACGAAGAAGAAGAGAGCACAGATACCAGGGGTGTAGCTAGACAACTATTCAGAATGGCAGATAGAGGGGGACCTAGTTTAAAACTCCCAGAGTTTTCGGGAAAACCAAATGAGAGGGTAGACCAATACTTTAGTGAGTTGGAGAATATGTCGAAGATTTATGGATGGGACCAGGATAAGGGATTAGCGATGGCCTTACATGGTCTTAAGGATAGGGCAAACGATTGGGTTAACACCCTCTCGCCAAATAAGAGAGATACACCAGATCATCTGAAGGAAGCTATGGTGGCTATCTTTGGAGACAGACATCCCTCATGGCAGCGATACAAAGATATCGTTAACATGAAACAAACGTTAGATCAATCGGTGATTGAGTTTGCCGGAGGGTTAAGACAACAGCAATTTAGAACAGGTATCGAGGAAAGTGTGATATTGGCAGTCTTCATAGATGGCTTATTACCAACCATAGCCAGGCAAGTAGCAATACTGAACCCGGACACCTTCGACGTGGCGGTGCAGGCCGCCACTCGTTTGGAGTCCCTAGAAAGGGGTAAGAAAGGAGGACTGAAAGTATCTCTGGCCAATATACAGATGCAGGATACCTCACCACATAGTGAAGAGGAAGTTGAGGAAGAAGAAAGAATGTTAGTAAGTAAGTTCGATAACCTACTCGCCGCCCTTAACCAGTCTAGGAGTTGGAAGGTTGATGATAGAAAAGAAGGAGAAATAATAAAAGAGTTCGGAACAGAGGAGAAGCAATCCACTGGTAGATTTAGTCCCGATCCGCAGAAAGGTAGACCAAGCCGTCGTTATTCATCCAGTTCCGTACCAGATCTTAGATCCGATAGTCCAGTAGGTAGAGAAGCCCGTAGAGTAACCTTTGATGACGACCGAGAGGAAGTAGAAACACCAACAGGGTATGAACCTCCTATGGGTTCACCCTTAGGAAACCCGTTCCATTTTGGGAACATAGAAGAATGCGGGGACAGTCACTTGGGTTACGAATAGATATTGTGCGGTACTTGAATCGAGATCGCATAATACGGATAGTTGCCTATGGTTGAGAGCAAAGCTCCAGGAGTTGAGGGAAGAAGCTCTTCGGGATAAATTTAGAACAATTAACCCGGGAAAGAAATGGGGCACTAAGCCGGGAAACTGGTTAGCAGGTCCGCCACGCCAATAAAGTTAGAACTTTGCCTGACGGACGGACCGGAGAAAATAGACAGAGGAAATGGACCTACCTTACTTGAAGTAAAGGTAGGAAAACAATCAGTTAGAGCGTTAGTAGACACTGAAGCTAGTGATTGCTTCCTTTCGGGCAAATTTAGAAAAACTATAGCTAAGTCGGCAATACACGACATCATTCCTGTGGTAGAAAAGGAAGTTAATTTAGCTAATAACACAATTCAGATTATATTAGAGACGGTAAGACTCGAGATAAAAATTAAGGATTCTAGAGTGTTCTACGATTTCCATGTGGTGGAATCCCTTTGTCATGACATGGTGATTGGCCGTAACCTGTTAGCAGACTTGCGGTCGGACCTGTCATTGCCGGGGCCCCACTTGGACGTTTTTTGTGGACACCCGATATTTAGTCTAGAAAAAGTAGAAGTTAAACCACATACTGAACAAATAATCCCAGTCACCATCTGGAAAAAGCACCCAGTCACCTACAACAACGCTGTTTTTGTGACCCGGTAACAGCACCAGTGGTAGTAGAAGCACGAGTAAATCAATGTGGCAGACAATGGTGGATGAAGATTTTAAACCCACTAGAAAGACCCTTGCATGTGTTACCTACAGATGTATTGGGCTTTTGTGAAGTGGGCCGAATCCCTTTTAACCATCGGAAACAAATCCCCGAGTTTATTAATAAACAGAAATTGATTAGAACGGGAACCCCAAAGGGTATTGTTGGCTTTGCCATAGAAACCCTCGAGGGGAGCGTTGTGACAGGTGAGAATCATTCGCGTAAAGCCGCGCCTTGCGAGCAGGACGACATTGACCGCATAGATGTGTCAGAGTCGTGTCTGGACAAATGTTTAACCCTTTCCACCCGCCACCAATATTTCAATCAAGATTTATAATGGTGCCAATCTATCATAGTTTTTAGTCTCAAAATACGCCACCTACATAGCACAATGACCTTTTCTAGACTAATTTAATATTTTTCTGAAATAAAACAAATCATTTTCAACATTTTTATTGTTAGATATACAGTGTTTTGGTTTATATCATCTTTTTGGAACAGTAAATGTTATGTTTTCTTGAATATTTAGCCTTAAACTTACAATTATTCAATCTATTGAAAAGATGCCTCAAAGCATCTGGCGTGTTTTTGCTGGTGATGCCCTGAAGCATCAGGTGTGTTTTCACTGGTGATGCCTCAAGGCATCTGGCGGGTGGAAAGGGTTAAGAAAATGCTGAGACAGAATAGAGGTAGTTTGGCCTTCTCGATGGCAGAGTTAGGTCAATGTGAAATAGCTCCTATGGACATTAAAATTGATAGCAAGGCAGGGATAATTTTGTCATGGCCATATCGATATTCGCCGCAAAAGATGGATATCATTGATGAGCAAGTTACTGAGAGGGTGAGCTCCTCAACGGTAGCTTGCAACAGGCGGCAGTGGGTTCGCGAGAGTCCGGGGTCACGTTAAACTTCATCTATAGTGCTGGGGAGTTGAACAACAACTGAAGGCCCCCTTGACTAACGAAGGATGAATGGACATCCTACTGTGGTACCGTCTAGTCGGCGCACATTTCGTGCTGCCGGACTTTTTGCCAGTTTCCCATCGGTAAGTGGTATGTGCGTGGTACGGGGTCGACAGACCTCACCTAAGCTCCTGACAGTAGTAACATCACTCAGGAGTGAACAGGCAAGGCCAGTGAAAACGGTCAAAGTTCAGTGTGGGTTGGCAAGATTCACCTGGATCAGACCGTCGGTGACCGACCGGGTTTACCCCGGGAGCTGGTAATCGCTATCGACTGGGTCGCTGGCCGGTCGTCTCTGATGCCTCGAGGATTTCTTTAACCTGCCTTACCTCGACAAAATGGTAAAGAGACTGCTCAATGTATAGTCAGGCCATGGTAAAGCTAAGCATGCCTATTCAAGACCTCACTTCTTGGATAGTGTAGGCTACGGTTGAGCCATGCTCTCTGTGATCAGAAAACATCAGGTTTGAAAAGAACATTCTGGGAAGCAGAGTGAGCCACTAGGGCTGGAAAGGATCCTAGCTCAGGTTGCACTCCACTATGTCTGATGACATAAGGGAAGACCAAGGGATCAAGCGGAAACAATCGATCAAGTTAGGAGTGATTGAGCCTAGCAAATCTGCGTGGCTCAGTCCCTTGGTAGTAGTACAGAAAAAGGACGGAAAACCACGTCTTTGTACTGATTTTAGAATGTTAAATATGATAACGTTCAAAGATAAATTCCCAATGCCCACAGCCCGATCACTGTTTTTGTACATGGCTTACAAACGACCGACCATTTGGTCGGCCCTAGATTTGCTAAGTGGTTACCATCAATGTGTTATAGAACCCGCGTCGCGGAAATACACTGCCTTCGAGACACCCATGGGAGTGTACCATTATAAGAGGGTACCTTTCGGGCTAGTCGGGGCTCCTTGGCAATTTACTAGGGTGATGGCCATAGCTTTAAAAGGGCTAGTTCCAAGGGTATGCTTCGTATACCTAGACGACGTGATCGTATACGATTCTACGTTTGAAGAACACCTACATAGCGTAGAGTTAGTACTGCAGGCACTACAGCGTGCCAGGCTGAAACTGAAGCCGTCCAAGTGCGAGTGGTGCCGTGCTGAAATAAATTTCCTCGGTCATAGAGTCAACGCCGAGGGTCTGCGGATGCAACCACAGATAGTGGAGAGAGTGAAAGCGTTCCGCCGACCACATAATGTTAAGACAGTCAAGTCCTTTTTGGGTCTTTGCAACTGTTATAGGGCGTTTGTTCCTAATTTTGCATCCCTCAGTATCCCTCTGAATCAGCTACTGAAAATAAAAACCGTTTTTGAATGGACAGAAGATTGTGAAAAAGCTTTTCAGGCCATTAAGGAGGGTTTAACGACTCCTCCCTTACTGATACACCCAGAAATCAGCGGACATTTCTATGTATTAACGGACGCGTCAGACACAGCGTGTGGTGCTGCTATATGCCACCTATTAGAAGGAATGTACCGACCAATAGCGTTTTGGGGAACGGCCCTTAGAGAAGCTGAATTAAACTACACAGTCACTGAAAAGGAGGCACTGGCAGTAGTAAAAGCACTAAAGAACTATGAAGATATGTTACAAGGTGCTAAGGTCACCATCATTACGGACCACAAGCCCTTGATACCACTGTTACAGAATGCCTAAAAAGCACCATCCTCTCGATTGAAGAGATGGGCGCTAGCACTGACTGACTTTGATTTTGATGTAAAACACGAACCAGGGGCAACACACTATTTGCCAGATTATTTATCAAGAGTCCAACCAGACGAAGAGGAAAAAGACGAGATCACTGAATCCCACAAAGAATTCGAACCAGAAGTGGGTTGTGAACTTTTGTCGGCTAGCCTTAATAATAAAAGACTTACCGGTAACAATGACTATGAATTGATACCCTGTCCAAACTGATATAGATCTCTCAATCTTTATTGCACAACAAGCAAAGGATAGGGACTGAAGACTGTAATCGAATACATACGAAATGATAAACTCCCAGAAGATCCAGACAAGGCGCGCATTGTAGTAGCCCGAGCGGAAGCGTTAGGGCTGGTGCCACCTGGGATTCTATGTAAATTTTCAATACCTCATGGGAAACATAAACCAAAGAATACCAAACTAACCCCAAGAATAGTGGTACCTCCATGCCTTATTGAACGAATTTTAAAACTACTGCATGATAGCATTTTGGCTGGCAGTCACATAGGTACTGAGGCCCTAACACAGAAAGTTACATCTAAATTTTATTGGTTGGGTATGCATAAGGACATAGCCGAGTATATCAAGTCGTGTCGGGTATGTGCCCTGCGGAAAAGAGCACCGCATTTTAAAGCATTAGCAAAATCCTGGGATAGGCCCAGATATCCTTGGCAATGGGTACAATGCAACTTTATTGGCCCTATTAAACGCGCTAAGGATGGCTCCAGGTACATAATGACGTTTATAGATTTACTCACGGGATGGCCAGAGGCCTTCCCCACCAAGGACTCCACAGCAGCAACACAAGCCAAGGTGTTCCTACAAGAGCTAGTGTGCAGGTATGGTAGAATTGAGAGATTACACTCTGATAGGGGCGCTACATTCTTGTCTGATTTCTTCAAAGAAGTCACGCGTCGTGTTGGGTGTACGCAAACGTTCACCACCGGCCGAATGCCTACAGGAAATGCTAGAGTTGAGAGGATGCACAAGAGCCTTGAGGACATTATTGTCTGTTATGTGTCTGATGACCATACTACATGGCCAGACCTAATACTAATTGCTCTGTGGGCGTTACGGTCAACGGTGAGTGTGCGCTCGGGGTTCGCTCCGTACACGCTGCTGTACGGGCGAGACCCGGTGAGCATGGGAATGCCTGAACACAATGAAATTCCCGTATCACTTAATGATAATGAAGCATTCTTAGAAATAAAAGATAACATCGCTTTGTTTAGACATATGGCCGAAGATGTTGTTGAGAAATATGAAAGTGAGCTGAGGGCTCATATCGATGAGAGAGCAAACCCCGCTGTCTTTTATGCAGGAGACTTAGTTTATATGTACGATCCTCTATGTGCAGGGAATAGAGTCTCTAAATTTTCAAATAGGTATCGGGGACCCTTTAGGATAGAAGAAGTGAAAGGGGATCATGTAGTTCAATTAACCGCACTAGCAGACGGAAGGGAAATTCCCCACTTAGTCAATGTATCGAAGCTCAAACGTGCTTACGTGCCCTGGAATCCCGTACAAAACAAACCAGTCGCTCCAAAATATGTGCTTCAAGATAAGTCTGAACAGCAGTCGAACCAAACCCAGGAAGACCCAGTAACAGAAGAACGTATGCCTGTTGCTGGTGGGTCCCGTGACGAGGGAGACTCTCCGAAAGCCGGCGTAGAGTCGTTGTTAACAAGCCACCAACCGAATGATCGTGAAAACGGTCACGAGGACGTTACAGGTAACCGCATGGTTACACGTCCGAATGACAATAACACACATGTTGGGGAAACTAACGTACCAGCCGAGTGTAAAGAAAACGTTCGCACAGACAGTCGCGAATTTGGGAATAAAAAGGAAATTATTGGCGAAATGACCAATCTATTGCGCTCTCACTCGCTTCTGGAGGATAGCAGCAAGGAGACCGAAGGAAGCGAGTTTACTGCTGATCAGCATCCTCTCGAGACCCTCCACCGCCTGAAACGCCTGAAATCTCCGGGGTGATCCCTGAAACGAACACTACCCACAATCCACTATTGCTCCCCAGGACCCCCAAGGAGACAGGCAGGGCCCCACGCAAACGCGGGCGACCACGTAAGAACTCGGCACTGGATGGGTCCCGTAGCGATACGGTGGATTCAATAAAAGAACGGCCTCTCAACGTTGAGCAGGCTTCTTCCGTTGACTCGTCGGGTAAACGCACCCCTCAACAAAACCCTCACTATAACTTAAGGAATGTCCAACGCAAGGACTACCGCGAAATAGCAGAAAATAGACTGTCAATGGACAGGGATGCATAGGGCTGGCCATGTATCACCTAAATGCAATCCTTTGTAACTAAAATGAATTTAATAAAAGTTACGATATGAACTAAAAGGAGGCATTCATATAAGGGACACAATTCCACTACCCCTAACACGACAGGGAAAACGTGAAGACACCTTAAGAAATGAAACATTAAAAGAAACACCCACTCTGGGTTATGGGTCTAAGCAACGCTCTGATTGAATCGTTAAAAGAACGAGAAATTAACGGTAGGTCAAAACAGACCCGGGAGAGAAAAGGGTCTATCCGCTAAGGAAAGTGAAAAAGGCCTGAATCCCATTAGAATTAAAGTCCTGAGGAATATTAATGAACTATCGGTAAAGCGAAATCGGTGAATAGAAATATCGAAACAAAGGCCATTGTGTTCTCGCGAAAGTCGCTGGAAAGAGACGCAACTACAAAAACTGCCTATGACGTAAGGATGCCAAATGGTGAGCAACTGGGGGATGGTATCGGACCATGAGTCATACGTGGTCTAAACACGCTTACCTGACGATAATTTATTCTGAATTGATTTGGTGTTGAGACCCGAGATATAAGGACATGAAGTACCTTTGTGAGGTCCAGTCGAAGATGAACAGCAGAGGGAAATGGTCATCGCCATTCCGCTCGTCTTTTACTGGCCTATAAAAGAGTAACGCAAAGGAGTTGCATCGACGCCGGGAGTTGGGATCCTAACGGGACGGAGTGATTTAAGCACGACAACATTCCCTTCCTACCATGTTGGAAGAGGGACTGAGGACCCGATGGAAGGTGCATCACACAATTGAAAAGGGACAGGAGTTCCATTCAAAAGACAAAACCACCCGCCGGAGGGGATTACCTGAACATTTTGGCCTTCTAGGAGGTATTGTGCTATAATCCAAGTAAAGTAGGAAACTACGAACACTGACAGTTCTGGGTTAAAAGCATATCAAAACTATAAGCTATTTTATTCATTCTGAGTAAATGCGGGTGAAAGACTACAGCCAGTCCGGCAGAGGGGGAGCGTTAGGCCAACGCTGTACGAGCCGACGTACCTCCCGGTACAGCAACACTAGGTCCCTTATAAAGTCCACGCTGGACGCCGGAAGGACAAGGGCAGCCGGCGCGGAAGGCGCGGTTGCAGAAGGAGGCGGCGCTGTAGGGGCAGGTGTAAGGCCCAACGGCGCGTCCAGAGAGGAGCCCACTTGTTCTGCGAGATCCCGAGCAATTGCCCGGATCTGTTCAAACTCCCGGGGTGACAATGGATCCGAAGTGGACAGCACCGGGGCTCCACTATCAATACCAGAGATTATGGGTGAAGACGAATCATTGTTAGAGGCCATAGTGAGAGAGTGTGAGAGAGAGGCGGCTGCCCTGGGAGCAGACGCCTTCTCGGACATATTACGTGCCTGCGAGCAGGGATTTAAATCGGAGGGAGTGATGGACATGTCATCAGAAGTCTTCGATATGCCTACGGGTACTCCAGTGTTTCCAGTGACGCCACGCTCTCCTTCACCCCCGCTGGTCATGCCTGAGTCGCCAGGAGCGCCCATAATCGACGACGATCCATCCCAAATTGAGGGCGCAGGAGCCAGAAGATCAAGATCAAATTGATCCCATTGGACTGAATCAGGCTCCGGCGCGTCCCATGTCGGGAGTACAGAGGACCGACGGGGGCGCTTGTTGGGCGGGGAACTTGCCATACTTTCGGTTGAGGGTGCGTTGTCAGTCGGGGGAAGCCGCGCTGGATGTGGACGAGTGGAATCGTCATCGGGAGCACGTGGAGCAGGAAGGGGCACGCCTGAACCAAGGGGGAGATCCCTAGTGGTCCAAGACAGAAAGGCCTGCCCTGGAAGCATATTTGAAGCAGCGCCGAGAACTGCTTCTCTTAAGGTTTCCTCGGATATTGTACCCGATCTGTGTCCCGGTGCTGGATTATCCCCCGGCCCAACGTGACTTTGCGGTGTTTCAACGACCGTTGAACTACCCCTGGCACCTGAAGGTACCGAAAACGGTGGAAGAACTACATCAGGAGGAGGGGAGCCGTCGTCAGGCGACGAATCTTCCGGCAAAGAAACCACAGCCGGAGAAGCCTCGGCCTCGATGACCGGTGACCTGTACGAGGGCAGGCGCGAATTCGGCCGGTCCTAGTGGTAAAGCCGGTGCGCTACCGCCCTGCTCTGCCGAAATTGGACTTCTCCCAATTACCCCCACGGGGACTGACGGTGGGTCCGGCCGGTCACGCACAGAGGGCCGCTGGGCCCCCCGGCTCCGCAGGAAATAACGGGGCGCGGGTGATGAATGTGAATCGATAGAGGGGTCCACACTCGGCGACACGCAGCCCAAGCCCCGCTCCACCTGTTCCCTGAGGAGGGGATCAGGAAGCAGACCCTCGGGTGGTGGTGAGAAACCACCCACGGGGTCCAAGGACAGTGGTGAGGGAGACGTGCCATACGCTTGACTAAAATACCCAATGGAGGCCATGGCCTCAGCCAGCAGGTCAGTGGGAGGATCAGTCGGGGGGCTGTACGGCGGTGTCGAGGCCCTCGGCGTGATCAGAGCTTGCCGCCTTGAACTCGTCGGCCCTGGATCCGGTGGGATCATCTGGGCTGAGACTTGGGACAAGAGCGCCGTCGTCCGTTGAGGAGACGATCGCAGGGGCTGACGGAGGTGTACAGTCGGGCGTGCAGATGACATCCATGGATGGGACTTCCTTCTTTGGAGTAGAGACATGTCTGTCGGTCGGAGTGGTTGGTGTGACCGCAGGTGACCACAGCGAGTCACCACCCTCAGACGATAATGGGAGATGCCTTAGTGTCGCTTGTGCGAAGAATGGAGCTAGGTAAGGCACAGCTACCGCTGACTAAAAAGCATAAAGGTATACAGGCATTAGCAAGCACCAAAACCAAGATAGTGCAAACGGATTACATGATCCCAGAAATTAGGGGATCACAAACTAGAAAGAACCGAGGAATATCAGACACTCCCACCTCCAGCACCTATAGAGGGGTCACGATCTATCTAATGGAACTATGTATTTATGGAACTGACGAATCTTTGGACGCCATTAAAGAAATCATGAAGAACGATGAGACAGTTAAATTTCATGTATTGGTGGCGGCTAAAATAGGAGATACTGAGCCACAGGATATAGCTATGAGTGACCCACCTGTGATAAGCCAGAAGAGGATGAACCGTCAGCAGGGACACCTGGGCTGATTGCTTCATAGGTCGCTCCAAGGCCGACGTAGATGGCTGTGGAGCACTATCCTAGCGACTGAGTAAGTGAGAGGCGCGCACTTCTGAACCGGGAACGGTACCCACCACAACGGCCCGACTTCTCACTGAGCGGGTGATGATCGAGTGAGATTGAAAGTCGCGGATACAGACAAATTAATTTCGGCCGGCGGTGAAGTCGCTAGGTTCCAGGTATACCCTAGCCCCATTAGGAAGGGTGAAAGAGATGTACGAATAGTTCCCGTCGGATGCCATATCTTCTCGAAGAGCAAAAGGAGGTAAAGGCAACAAGGACTCGGAATAAAGCGAAGGGATTCGCTCCGGGCAGAGACAGGGTAAATTGTGTGAAGGACTCAACAACAGTCATAGTTCTTAAATAGTAAGATAAATCTATGGACCCTATGAAAAACTGAGTGTGATTCTAAAAACAATGAAGATAACATGGGTGTAAACGCGCACGAAAATTACTAGACACATAAGAACTAACGCGTTAATGAGAACTTGATCTCTACCACGCGTTGTGTCATGCCCTTGGTGACAAATGGATGATAACCCTAAGTAAAAACACCAACGAAATCAGAAAGTAAAATTGCTTTGGTTTAATTCGGCTGAGGAAAGACTGTAGGAAACGATGATCTGGCCGGTATTAATGATGTGGGCCCTCTGGTCAGCCACGACCGGAGGGGAGTCCACCGAAGAGGCGAGAACAGCAAGAGCAATCCTTGGAGACGCAATGCACGTTGAGACTTTGAGTCGCGAGACTTACGGTGTGGTATTGAAACCAGGCAAGCTGATGTCCACAGCGGACGTCACGCACCTGTTGCAGGGATTTCATGTGATAGTTCCTTATGTGGAACCCCAGGTGTATCGGTCACTAAATGTGACAGACTGGTGTTGGATCAGCGCGAATAACCGAGGAAGGGAACTCAACCGCGATACCTGCTTCAGGCTTGAAGCAATGAACAGTTGGTTAAATTCTACAGCGAAAGCATTGGCACGGGTCCAGAGGGAAGCCTTGAAGGAAGCCTTGGAGGCCCTTCCAAAGGTGGACGATGCCAACTGGATTAATCCCGTGTCATTCCCGTACAGAACAAAACGGTCATTCAAATGATTCTTTAACGCTATGGTGGACCAAGCGGCTTCTGAACCTCCTTTGGCCACTTTACAACCCGAACCAGAAAACGAAACCTCTGACCTAGAAGCCCATGAAACCCTACATACTTTCTTGGAGCGTAACGTGCCTGGATTTACGCTGGCCCAGGAAATGGCGCGGATGGTAAAGGAAAATGGTCCCAGAGTAAAATCAAGTAATCATACGAACGAGACAATGCCGGAATCTGGCGTCAATTCTACCTTTGTACCCAAGACAGAAACATTAATGATGAAGTATAAACGCGGTTTGCTAAACTTTATAGGCAAGCTAAGCTATCTCCTATTTGGGACCGCTACCGCAGAAGACGTGGAGACAAATCGCGGCATGATTGAGGTCCTTACGGAAACAATGTACGACTAAGATAGCGACGCTGCAGAAATCGCGCAATCGGTACAGGAGGCATTTCACCAAGTAGGAAAGATGAATGAGGAACTGGGTGCACTGGAAGATGATTTTGAAGAAGCTAAGAATTATCTGCAGAAACGCCTGGGAGTACATGCTGACCATATTCGTGTGCTGAGACTATACCAGATGTATAGCTCGATGCTTGATCATGAGGAAGATAAGAAGGGCGTAATTCTGTACTATCAAAATCTAATACGACGAACGCTGGCATTCCGTCAAGGGACACAACAATTATTATAGGGAAAGCTCTCAGTGGAGTTAGTTCCACCAAAGGCCATACGGAAAGCTCTGAAAGGAGTGGATGAGTACGTCAGGCAGGCGTTTCCGCGCTTTGCAGTAGCGTTCAGGGACCCCGCATTCTACTATGACAACGCACGCCCGATGTTCGTGAGAGGGAACCTCAAGCGACGCGACTTCCTAAAGACACTTAAGGTGTACATCAGGATCCCGTTGGTATCGGATGAACACATGTTCCGCATCTACACCGTTAGAACATTTCCGGTACTGGTACCCATCAAAGGTACTGTCGAACGAGATGCGCTGCAGATAGTAGGACTACCTGACCAGATCGCAGTGTCAGTAAGTGGTAACTACTACATTCCAATGCAGACATCAAACCTGGTTGGATGCTATGGGAAGATGGTCATATCGTGTAAAGATGTGCCCTATATGAAAAGAGTATCGGAGACCACCTGCATCGCGATGTTGCTGCGCGACGACCCTGACACTATCAAGAGCAAATGCGAATTGGATTACGTACTGAATCCTGACTTTGGTGAGATGGCTATCTATTTAGACGATGGGCAATTGCTGATTGTGAGTGCGGAGGCAGAAGGACAATTAATTTGTGGTAACAGGCCTCCAATACAAAACAAGATCGAACATTTCGCGAAGCTAAGACTTGGGTGTGACTGCGCCTTTCAAACACGGGGGGCGTGGGTGCCTTATAGCCTGAGAAACTGTAACCACGAAATTAAAGAATATTCGGTGCAATATCCATCCAGCGGCCTATTGAAGGCAAGGTTGCGAGTGCAAACCTGGAAATTGACTGAAATGGAGGATTGGGTTCTCGATGCGCCTCTGATGATCTCGGAGGATCCGTTACCAGAAGATCTACGATCACGGCTGAAACGGCAGGCGGAAGGATATGCTTATAAAATACCCTTAATAGAACTGATGGGATGTATTAATGATAGAAGAGACAGGTTAGCGCACAGTGCACGGACAGCAGGGGCACGATGGGCTGCAGCGAACAGCTGGCCTGCGTATCTGGCCCTGACAATAGTGGTAGTGATCGTCATCGTACTTATTGGATGTGCCCTAAAACTAAAGGGACCCTTGGCGGCTGTCTTTTTGGCGGTCCGGAGCCCTACTGGGGCAGCTGCCATAAGGGTGAAACCTTATTGCCCACCAACCCCTCCGCCATGCCCGGTAACATCTACAGTATCCAACATGACTTCGGCCACATTGATACTTTCTATTGCGTCACTGGCTCTGTTCATCGCTGTGATGTGGTGGAGGAGACACCGCAAACGGGCGAAGGCGGGCGGAGATGGGTTGTATCTGGAGATCGCTGTCCCGTCACATCTGGAGATGATCTTCCTGGGGGAGATCATGATACCAAACAACCATGTCTTCATGGAGGGAGACACCCTGATTGAGGACATAGTGGTGAACCGCATATTTATGAAACACCGAGTATCGATGAAGTGGGGACAGAAGGTGATGGGGGCAGCAACTAGACGTGGCGAACACCCGACGATGATTCCTCTACCTCCGACGCTGGAAATATCGGAGAAACTGTCCAATATGATGATGGGTCCGGCCAAGCAGGTGTCAATGGCCCGGCTCATGATTAGTCTCAATAAGACCGCATATCCGGTGCCCAAGAACATGCCGTGTTTATTCGATGGATCATGGACTAAAATCGGTGGTAAAATAAGGAGACAGGCACCGTCCCCACCGATCAATCCGAATCTGGAGATGGACTTCGCCAACAAACTGAACGACGACCGCACTAAATTCAATCACCAACTTTCCGATAGACTCAGGCAGCTGCCAGAACAAGAAGACAGGTGCGGTACGGGCTATATAAGCGGTATGAGACTTGAGATGGACGAGCAGACCAAGATAGAGTTCGATCAGAACACATGGGAACAATAGTCTAACATACGGATCACCCGGGTAGTGTTGAGATGGTAGTAACCACAACGATTAGGTGATAGTAAGGATTGGGACGGCTTAGGCTTAGCCTTACGGTCAACGTACTGGAAGTGACGGAGATCCTACCAATGGTCTCCGTTACAGGTAGACGATAGGTGACTCTCTCAACAGTGTCGGAGCGTGTATACCTTATGAAAGGGGAAGCTTAACCATAGCTATACCTGGTTGGAATGTTACTGATGTGTTAGAATTGTGAGATGAATGGCATGAAATGTATGGATGGAAGAACTGTATACCTGTATCTTCGGAATATTGTCATGGATATAATAAACTTACCTCTTGCCAAGCGTGTGTTCTTTGTATAGGTTTGAGCCCCTTTACTTAGAATCTCTACCACTAAGGGATGAACTATGATCCAGGATAACGATCTACCTGGACGAAGCTAGCTACTTCAACGATTAATCACGAAGAACTCCCCTTTACTTTAACATAACACACCTTTATTGACATCTTCGAATAAGTAAAATTTGATTGATAAACGATAAAACATCACGCAGTCGAATAATGATGAAACGCCCAGATACAGGATATTAACAGATACGAACTTTAATAATGAAACATCCCTGGAATTAAACAAAGACAAAAAACCTCAGTCTAGTTCAATCCCTTCTGCAACTGAGGTATGTTTGTTTAGCCAAGTTAATAG
This sequence comes from Lepidonotus clava, assembly GCA_936440205.1. Classification (NCBI taxonomy): domain Eukaryota; kingdom Metazoa; phylum Annelida; class Polychaeta; order Phyllodocida; family Polynoidae; genus Lepidonotus; species Lepidonotus clava. Next base: position 17,994,633 of record OW387146.1, read on the forward strand.
ATCACATCTTGGCTTACACTAAAGATTTTCATTCTGAAATGTATGGGGCCGTTAGTTGACAACGATGCTTGCCACGGGAAGGCCACCCCAAATGAAGCATCATCTAAAATTTTGAACTTGAGACCAAAAGGTTTGCCCTATCATTTTCTTTTTATTTCTTTTATTTTCATTTAAAATTCTAGAACATTCCACCATGATTCATACAAAATATTTTGGTTGGTGAGTCCACCCAATATTAATGTTTCCTCTCAATTAAGAGTATGGACATCTTCAATTTTGTTGTCTCTCATTCTCAAATTGGAGAGTCTGCCTATAATTTCCTCCCTATTGAAATTTGAACTTCTTTCATATTGTATCACTCTCACAGACACATCTGATGTATGGTTACCAATGAGTATCATTTGTTTACCTTAATAGTTTACAGCTAAATTAATAGCATGCCAGTGACCAATGAGATGGTTTACGGCTAAATTAATAGCACGCCAGTGACCGATATGATGGTTTTCGGCTAAATTAATAGCACACCAGTGACCAATGAGATGGTTTACGGCTGAGTTAATAGCACACCAGTGACCAATGAGATGGTTTATGGCTAAATTAATAGCACGCCATTGACTGATGAGATGGTTTATGGCTAAATTAATAGCACTCAAGTGACCGATGAGATGGTTTACGGCTAAATTAATAGCACGCCATTGACCAATTAGATGGTTTACGACTAAATTAATAGCAAACCAGTAACTGATGAGATGGTTTACGGCTAAATTAATAGCACGCCAGTGACCGATGAGATAACAGCTGATAGCTACCCCAGCATTCTACTGTAGTTTCTATCAACTGTTTTGAAAATGAAATGATGGTAAACCAGATACACTAGAATGAAATAAACCTATACATCCTATGAGTGAGATGGTTTAGATTTATGAGGAAAGTAAAGGAACTTGACAAACACCATTTTGCTTGACCCATGTCCCTTTTTTCTATTTTCTCAACCTTCTATATATCATTAGTTTGTATTTTTTTGAGTTCTTCTTGGTAGAACGTTCCAGTTATTTCTTCATTTTGAAGATCAGTCAATCTATAAATTGGAATTCTGCTATGATTGATATGTTTTGTAACTTTAACTATGTCACCTGACCACTTTTGATATTACTCTCTTTTAAAAAGACAACCTACATGACTTATTCTTAAATCCCAACCTGAAATTTGAACTTCTTTGATTTAGTATCAGAAAAGTGTGGCCAATAATGTCCACCAGAGAGGTGCTTTGTTTTGTGATGTCACTTCTATCAATGCTTCTTTATAAAGTATTGCTATAGCTCTTAGCAAGATTGGGAACTGTGTAGGAAAATCTAAAGGTTCGATTAGCTGTGTAAAGATCTTTGACTTGATAGTTTTTATGACTCTTTCAACATAATTTACTTTAACTTCATATTAGGTAAAAGGTGCTGAATCTTCTAATTTTGAATTACTTTTTGTACTGCATTGTCTCTGAATTCCTGGCCTTTTTCAGTATGAGAGAACACTGCACTGAGGTAGTAGTTAAATACCTTGTGCAAGAATATTTTTAAAATAAGTGAAGGTTTTCTAGGCAGACTATTTGGAATCATGCAAATGTTTTCATTGGTGGAAAATTATAATATAATTTACAAAAGTCATAATTTTGGTTCCATTCATAATAGTTACAAAATTGGTTTTGTGCCAGCATTAACATATTTTCTTTTGCATAAATGACAGATGATTTTGCAAAGTATTTAGGCCACTTTTCATATTTTGGCCAATATTTTATTACTTATATTATATCATCGAATATATTATCCAGCAGTAAGGAGGTTGGAGACAGGAACTCCTTCGAGGGGTGTTGGGGAGAACTCACTGGCCCCTTACTCCTGTGCACCAAGCAAATTGAGGGACACCTTTTTGCAGTATGGCAATATGCCACAGGCGCGAATGCATGTATCGTCCTGTCACACTTGAAGTGTGAGCACTGAAAGAAACCAAATTGAATCACATAGTCACAGAAAAAGAACAAAGTGGATCACTTCCAGTTAGCTGAATAGAAACTTTTCAGTCCCTATAGCTGAGAGAGCTAAGATATTTGAGAGTGAAACTTAGAATTGAGACCTAATTTCCCTGATAGAATGAGAATCTTTCAGGAAAGAAAGAAGTAAGCAGATCATGCTGTAAAACTGGTTTCCCTTGTTGACTTGGAATTGAATTCCTCGTTTGACCATTATTCCAAAATTAAAAAAATAGGAATTAATGAAATGCTTACATTCCTTGATATCCCGTAGAAAAAAGTGAAACAATATATATATGATAAATACATTTTTAAAAAGGAAGGAAAGAAAGAAACCACATGAAATGAAATAAAATGGAATGTAATGAAACAAAATAAAATGAAATGTAATGAAACGAATGAAATGAAATGAAATTGAACTAAACTAAACAAAATGTAATGGAAAACTGTCCAAATTAACGGGCACAAACAAAGAGCAGCTAAAACCAACCCCAGGAAAGCCCAGACGGGTCGGATTCGAACTCATCTGATGGGGGCCCCAACCACGGGAGTTCTGACCGATGTCGGCGGCAGGCTCTTGGTTTCACAAAAATTCAAACTCAAACTGACACAAAAGGCCGTCTATTCTATCCTACTGGAAAGCAACAAGGAGCCCATGTAGGAAGAATCCCCTGCTGTTCTTAAAACCTTCGAGACGAAGCACCAGAAGAGCCCCTCGAGATCTAACGTTACCTATTACTCCTGGCTCTCTGCGGGAATACCCCACAAGTCCATAGCACTCAAAACTCTCTACCACTCCCAAACACAAAAGGGTTTCCCTCGGAGAGAAGGTGAGGCCCACATCCTCCCAGGAACTTGGTATGGCCTGAACCCGCATCCGTGTGGGGGTGAAAAACAAAAAATATTGATTGGGAGGGGCCTCTAAAATATCTGAAACAACATTTATCCTCTTGCCCATAAGGCGCCAATGCCTCGTCCAAGGAGAGTCCTCACAAATCCTTGCCATTCTATTACCCACTATAAGGAAAGTAACTCACATACCAATGGGCAAGAGCATATCCGTAGCTCTGAATGCGGACCTTGTGCGCTGGTAGGCTACAAAAGTTCTTTGTTGGTAGGCCATAATGCCAACTGCCAGCGTACCCCTTCCTATTAGAACTAGTTTGTAGTGTTGTGTGCAAGTTGCCAGGATGCAGATCCACTCGGCCACAGTGAGAGCCGAGTGTTCTCGTGAACAGACCCATTAAGCTACAAACTTAGTGTATCTAAACTATTCAGCTATGGTCTTATACATAAAAACTATTAAACTACGAAGCAAACTAAAATCAACACAAATCAACAACTATGCCAAATCAGAAGAACTTGCATTAACCCAGATTAGACCAGTGAGTGTCCATCTACAATCAACATACACCTTAGGGCTATGGAAACAGATTGCCTTGAGCGCGGCAACTATAGCACGGCAGCAGTGTCGAGCATTCCACAGGAGTGTGCCTGATCAGTGAGTGAATGATGGATGTTTTCTGCCGTACCAACAACCAGGGTCATTTTCACAGCAAAAACAAGTTACGACAAATTCTGTCTTTGGTGATTGTATCCATGAGGTGAAGGTGACAGGATGGGCAAACAACAGGGGATCAAAACCTGGAAATCATTTTTGCTGTACCTCATCCCTTAGTGAACCAGGCACTAACCTGAAATTGAACCTAAAGAAGCACGTGGTCAGTGCTGGGTCCCCCCTACCGTCACCTTGTATGATCTGCAGGGGCAGACTTTGACTAGGCTTTCCCTCTCTACTTGGGGGAAAATGCCTATGTATGGTACGCCAACTTGGCTGATTTTCAGGTTGAAACAAAATTATTTTTGGAGAGGTTTCGCCTGCCTGACTCCATCAAAATTACTAAAAGAGCAGACGTGTTTAAAATGAGACAGGATTCTGATGAGTGTGTAAGGGACTTCATCGGCAGAGTAAAACACAAAGCCAATCAAGTAGGCCTTAAAGAGGACATGGCTTTTACCGTTATTCTCAGGGGGCTTAAACCTGCCATTAAGGCTCTGGTAACCATGCAGGACCCGAAGGACACAGACACTCTAGAGAAAATGGCCTCACTAATAGAGGCCAGCCAGTCGGACAGTGTGTCCGAGCTCTATACAGCAATGATTCAGGAACTGCGCGGGGTTATTGATGGGCTGGTGGCCAGCAATGCAGCCGCTGTCTCAAGTGACAGCCAGGAGCACTCCAGATCAGCAGACAAGTGGCACTTCCGCTTCGACGAGCGCGCTAGGAGCCGTAGCCGTAGCCGTGCCCCGACACTAGGGTATAGCTTCAATCAGCCGTGACGCGTCTACAGTAGCCAGCATGACAATGGGCAGCGCATTCAAGATGGGCAGCATGACTACAATGGTGGGCAGCACGACTACAATCACGGGCAGCACAACTACAATCACAGGCAGCATGTCAACAGACAGCAGGCGCCATCCTCATGTCATCAGTGTGGGCATTGTGTATGGGGGATCCTTCATCTATACACGCTTACTGTCACTACACTGTGTCAGCCTAAAATTATGACCTGTAGTGATGGCCAGACACACATGCACAAGCCATGTACACTTTGTGTTCTGACTGTGCTGTGTGACTGCCATGTACAGTTGGTTGGGAAATTCTTCAGGGTCCAGGTCCCAGAGGGTACACACTTGGCTTTTAAACACTACAGTGGAGGGCCTTACAAGACAAATAAAACAGTATGGGAGTATGGAGGACCATGCCAATGCCTTTATTCTAAATGTATTAACCTTTATTGGCACCCAACAGCTCAAGTTGTCACTTCTGCAAGACTATACCCAGCGGGTAGAGGCTTTTGCAAGTGGTTTGCAGAGGCTGAGGGGGGGTCAACTCACAGCTGAGATTATTGACCCCACTCGTTTGGGGGAACTACTGGGTAAGGTGAAAGATAAATTAGGCCGGGAATATGACTTTGCGGTAACTGATCCAGGGTATTACTATCACCACCAGGTGGCCCACCTGCAATACATGGAGACACACATTTACGTCCATCTGGTCTTTCCACTGGCACGGGAGCATCCGGTTTTTCAGGTGTACTGGGTACAGCCTGTACCTGTGCCCCTGGGCCAGGGAAATGAAAAGGGATTCTCTTTATCAGTCCTTAAGACCGACGTCCTTTTGGTAGGCACATCAGGCATAGCATACATGTCCCTGACAGCAGCTGATATGGAGGGCTGTGAGGAGGGCACATTTATTGCCTGTACAGATCATGTTTATGTGAGGAACACAGCCATGCCATCTTGTGAGTGGGCATTGTGAATGGGGGATCCTTTGTCTATACACGGTCACTGTCTCAGCTGTGTCAGCCTATAACTGTGACCTGTAGTGATGGCCAGACACACATGCACAAGCCATGTACACTTTGAGCATGATTTGTATATTTTCTGTCTTGAAAAGAGCAGCAGACACCCAGTCAGATTCAACCACCACCACCTTAGAAAGACTGTATACGAAACATAGATGATGACCATGGGCATGAAAGAGGGGTATTCCAAACAAGGTGGCCACAAAGGACAGTGCCGATGGGTATTGGGCCAAATGGTGAAAACTAGGGGGTGGCAGAAGACCACCCGGATCTCATGACCAGTGGCAACCAGGAGACCAGATGCTCCTCTGACATACAAAAACCAAAAATAACTCTTTTGCTGACCATTTTTATATGTCTATATATACACACAAGGAGAAAACCAATGTATGAATGAATGCATAACACTTTATAATATTGGTAGTTTTATCGCTTACATACAAAAAAAAACTATGGAAATAGTGGGTAGGGCAGTCCATGCCCTGGTCACAAAGACAGTGGAGATCCTGAGGCCCCCAGAAAGGGAAGCTCAGAGTCAGGAGGACAGTGAGTATGACAGCAGATGCTTTTGCAAGGTAAGAATGTGACAATTGTGACAAGCATGACTAAAGGTATAGAGTGGTTGCAGTCATTATTGAGGAGAATTATTGATCAAAATCCCTGATTATCTTAAGAGTAAATCACAACAATCTGTACTTCATTCAGGAGCCACAGATTGGAATGAATTAGATGGTGATATCAGAAATTCCCCTCCTCTGAAGAATTTTAAGGTTAAGCAAAAGACTCTGTTGAAAAATCTATTATTGATTTGACCATAGTATTAATACAATGCATGCTAAATCTTGTTAATTGTATCTGTTGAATGAAGCAATCAGACATGTTATTTTCATTTTCATTGCTGTAAAAGTACTGATGTTAGGCTAAGATGTTTTTTGCTATACTATTATAGACATGAATGAACTGCTGGAGTTTAATGAAAACTGATTTGTAATCGAGAGAACCCAGGATAAATAAAGAGAATTTAAATCAAAAACTTTTCTTTAAATTATATCTATGAGAATATATAGGAAAGACTGACATTAGGATCACTCTTTTAAAGGTGGCAAGAGATCTTTTATTTGCAATGTCCTATAGAAAGGGCATCACACACCTGTGACCCTGTTGGGAGGGTTAGAAAGATGAGACAGCAGGGAATCAAAACCCAGAAATCGTTTTTGCTATTGCCAGACCCTTGGCAGACTGAGCACCAATCAGGTGTTGTGAGATACAAGTCTATGTTTTGTAAATGCGAGGCCATTATATTGACAAATGATTGTCCTCTACCCAAGATGTGACATAAAACGGTCAGGACTTCCATTAGGGCACTTTCATTAAGTGTGATCTATGCTGCTCGGGTTTGCATGCATTATGAGTTCACCTGACTTGACCACACCGCTTGTGCACTAAGGTCACCAACTGATGTCACCACCTGTTCATGGCCCTATTCACTAAAACCACTGCCCAAAGTAGGTGATGGGCAGTCATTGTTGCGCGGCAGCAGGCAACGGATGTTCGGAAGCTGAACGGCAGGACTAGGTGCATGGGGCCAATCCATTTTATATCTGTTATAAGTGTGGACATTGCAAAATCTGGACTTGGAGCATATTCTAGGAATCTCTCTGTGGACTTAATTCTGGAACTTTGGAATCATATGTGGACCTTGCATTGACCATAGGAGTCTTGTACAGGAATCATTGGGACTTATACATTATTTTAATCAAAGGACATTTAGATCATTTAGGAGTTTTGATTGGTACCTTTCATGATAAGCAGGAGAAATTGAAGGCCTATTAGGCCATACTTAAAAAAAGCATCTGTTTCCTGTCCAGCAGGTGGGCTCAAAAATGATGACCCGGGCGGCCGCGATTTCTTTTTTTTCGTAATATTTTTGTTGTTGGTAAGGGTATAACATAAAATTTTCGAAAAAAAAATTTTCCCCAAAAATCAAAAAAAAAAATTGTCCCACCTGGCTATAAAATAGTCATCTGGCCGGTCCACCGGAAACAGATTTATTTTTAAGTGTGGCCTTATTCCAACCAATATTGACCATAGCAGCTGCCATGTGGCACGCTTGTCATTGTTATAGACAGCTTATTAAGTGCTTTGTACACTGGGTGTTTCCTGGATTTCTTCCCATTGTGAATGTCTTTCTTCACCAGCCCAGGCAGTCTCCCCAGACTCAAGGACATTAGCCCAGAGGAGGTTCATGGCAGTGCAGGTGGACATCATCGTGCAAGGCACTACCCCAAATCTTATCTAGGGGAGCCCAGATCTTATCAATAGGGCACAAATCCTATCTTCAGTAACCTGTGTTAGCCACACAGTTTTATGTCTCCCCAAAACCACTCTCCTCTAGCCAGGGAAAGGGGCTTTCTTTTTGTATTTTGTAAATGGGTTATGGTGGCTGATGAATCACATGACAAGAACGGTGAACAGGTTGTGTCAGGGGAAAAAATGTTTACTTATAGGAAAACCTGTCCATATGAGGCCCTGCCTGTACATTCTTAGTGACCACAGCAGAATACCAAGAAGGACTGGAAATCATTAGCAAAGGGGGATAACCTTTGTGATAAGGGACAGACGCACGTACAGTAGTAGAGAGGTCGGACCGTTAGGAGCTAGCGCCAGGCAGGACTAGGGCCAACCCAATATATTCTATTTGTTGTGTGTGTGATCTGCACTTTCAAAACCTTGGACTTAGTACATCCAAAGGACTCCTTGGTACATTTCTAGACATGGAAATCATACTTCAGGCATTGTGTTAGAAACTGGATTCATTTATATCACAGGACTTTAAGGATTTGACTCAATTAAGCCAAGGAACATTTAGGACATTTAGGACTTTTAGTTTAGAAATTTATTGAAAGGTTTCTATGAAAGGTTACCTGGGAATTACAGATTGATTTGTGCCACAGGGTTCAATGTTAATAAAGATATTACCTCATTAATCACAGGCACGGATGTCGCTTTCTACTTTTCGAGCTAGATAGGTTCTCCCCCTACGTACTCAAATCAGTCTCCCCAACACATTATTTGACATAACCATTTACCCCCCAAGTTTACCATTCTTAGTTCTGGTCAGGACCAGCTTCTATGGGGAGAATCACAATGGAACATTGGCTTTTAATTATATCCTCTCATTGAAGGCTATGGATTGTTATGTGGTTGAAACAATCTGTAGGAAAACGTACATTAAACAGATCTCAGGAACATTAGGAGAGGTGATACACATCATTACAATAGAGTAATTAATATTGTCTATCTTGGATAGTTAACCCCTACGGACCTATATAAACCCAAGGAAACCAATACTGGGGGGGGGAGGGTTATGAAGGAGTATGATACCAGCCTTTAATGACCCAGATGGGATCGCAGGGTGACAGGATTGGGACAGCAGGGAATCAATACCCTGAAATCATTTTTGCCGTTCGCAGATCTTTGGTGTACCAAGCAACAACCTGGAATCAAACCCAAAAGATGGTTGTGAGACCCCAACTTCCCAGCTCCCATGATAATAGGGGAGACACTAACATGACTGAGGCTACATTAAATGAAGGATAGGTCTGTTGCTGACCCATGGCTTGAGTCAGCATGCAGAGTGTGCATTCTGGTACCAGGAGGACTTTGAGCTGGAGGACTTTTTTTCAAATGGTGGAGATGAGTCAGTTTCCAGCTTTCTGGATGTAACTGAGTGACAGGGCGGGCAAACAGCAGGGGATCAAAACCTGGAAATCGTTTTTTGCTGTACCTCATCCCTTAGTGAACCATATCACTAACTGGGAATTGAACCCAAAGAACCCCTTGGTCTGTGCTGGGTCCCCCTATTGTCACCTCTTACAATCAGCAGGGGCTACTGTTCTGGATGTAACTTGATAGATGTGACTTGCTAGATGTGACTCTTTAGATGTTACTCAGCATTTGACTGTATCTAGCAGTTGTGATGTCTAATGCTCTCCACTTCCATAGGTTAACTTCCTGATTTAGACATATTGACACAAGGTATGTTCGGTCCATATCCAAAGATGAAGTTACATACATCTGCATAATATTGTGCTGGGGCACAATAATACTGTTTAGAGTAAACAACTGTGAACACAGAAATTACCTACCTCCCAGGAATCCCTGCCGCGCAGGATGGCGGCGCAGGTTCGGATTTATCTGTTCTCCCTGGCTCTTCCCAGGCCCAGGGTGTTGGACTAAACTGGCTGTCCAATCAGTCCCTTGCAGACTTTCTAATAGACTTCGCCACGAATGCCAATAACCCCGCCAGCACGTCGGCTGCCGAGGAAAATGCCGGAAATCCCCCAGACTCGAACAGACCCCAGCCCAGCAGCAGTTGTGCCGAGAAGTGGCCCTGTCGGGAACCAGTTCCCTCCATTGCAGACATAACAGACAGAAATGGGCGATTCATCTGCGAAATGTGTGGAAAAAGTGGGGGGCAAACCTCAACCGCCACATAAACACTGTGCATGCACATGGACTGTATATGTGTTATGCCTGTATGGCCATTTTTACCTAACCTCATAAATATTTCTGTCACACTCGCCGCTGCCACGCCGTACCATCCATATAGGTGGCGGCTTTGACCTCATGGGGGGGGGGTCGCCCCAGGATGTAGTGGCCTTCACCATACTTATACCCCTGAGCAGCAGTGGACACTGACACTTGTCACTAGTCAGCAACGCCATCATGACATCACATTGCCCACTCTGTGCGAACATTGACAACCTGCGCCTGGCCAACACCCCTGCGCTGAGTATGCAAGCAACCCAGAGGGGGGACAGTAGGACCTCATCCCTCTCCGACATCCAGGAGGGGCCCACATCTCAACCGCGTGCTCGGGGCCACCTGCCTCCACGCCCAGCAAGGCCGGCAAGCCACCTGCAACGGAGGCACAGGCCCGGGTAAGAAAAACAAAAACTGTAGTGTATATATATATGCTTATGTAACCATATAGCTGACTGTATAACACAAATCTATAATGCACAATTTGTCCCAAGTCACTTGCCTTCCTTTGGCCTTCCCCTCTAGTGAAGGGCAAGGGTGAGTCCATGGCCTATGACCTAACATTGGCCTCACGGCAAAGGCCAGCCTGTGACCACGTGACGGTCCTGTGACCTGACATTGACCTGTCGGCAAGGACGGACAGGAAAATGGCCGTGACCTTGCCTCCCGCTCGTCTGAACAAAGACTTTGTCAAATTTAACTTTAGGTTTATTACTCAACATTAACTATTAATTTACTAACTTACACAAATATAATGGAGGTTCACCAGGACAGCCGTTGGGGGCCCCACACCGAAGGAAGGCTCTGCAACAATGGAACTTAATCATTCAGCGGCAACACCGGTCAAGTGTTATCCACAGAGATCCCAGGATCAGGAGTCCTGGTAATCTGTTAACTCTAAAAAACGTAAACTCCAACTTATAACAGTGTATTGTAAGGAAGACTCCTTCTCAACACGGCCTCTATCTGCACAAACCCCTATAGTCCCCTTTAAAATCAGCAGGGGAAACTGAAGACCTGTGCATTGTTTGTGCCACTATTCATTGTGATTAAAGCAGGACTTTTGTTTGTTCATAATTGTTAAAGAATATGCGTATGAATAATCATACCTTATACATACATTTGTATTTTACATAGTAGAGTGAAACTAATAATATGTATGAAAATGAGTGAACCTGATGTATATGTTTGTATCCAATCTAGGAAGTGTGAGTCTAATGATAAAAGAATAGGTGTAACCAGATGTACATGTTTGTATCTAATTCTCAGTGTTTGGCTGTACACACATTCATGGGTAGTGTAAAGGGAATAGATGTGTGAGCTTTAAATTGTAGTACTTGAATTACATAGTATAACATGTGATGTGTGACCTTATAGATATGGACCCATTTGTGTAGATCAGCTGAGAGACACAAACTCAGTGAGGAAGATGTGGGTCTCTCTCCAGCATATGAAAGAACTGACTGAGACTGCAGCACGGTCAAATAACAGCACATATGGTGAGAAGCCAGTACGAGTGCTAATGGTTGAACATATTGCCCATTGGGCTATTGGCACAAGGAGTGGCCATGTGTTATGACTGTCATCAATATAGGCTGCTATCACTTTTTCCAGCATTTTGTGAATCCTTTCCACCCACACAGTCCCAGTTGGAGTCGTTCCTGTAGCGAATAGCGACCAAGTGCGTGACTGTCTGGAATAAATTTGAGAGGAAAGTCAGCCCCCAGTCGGAGTGGACTCTACTGACTCTCCCATATCTGCAGATAATTCCCATGAGGAAATGAGATGCATCTGTAGATGCTGTACTATCATTTGTGCAGAATGCCTCTGGCCAACAAGTTAAAAGGTCAATAAAGATCATGATGTATCAGGAACAATCTCCAACCCTGTTTAATGGTCCCACAAAATCAATGGCTATGACCTCACTTTCAGCCTTGCAAAAGTGTGTTCCAAGCTCTTGGCCTAATCCCTGGGATGTGGGGCACGTTTATGTATTGCATAAGTGGAACATGATCTGAAATATGCCATAATATCCTTGTGCATCCCCTATCAGTACCATTTTGATGATTTATGCCGTTTCCACAACTAAGGTCATATTCACGGCGAACAGGTTGGGATGAATTCGCCTTTGGTGATCATATCTATAGGATGAAGGTGACAGGGCAGGCAAACAGCAGGGGATCAAAACCTGGAAATCATTTTTGCTGTACCTCATCCCTTAGTGAACCAGGCACCAATTACCAGGAATTGAACCGTAAGAACCACTTAGTCAGTTTCTGAAGGTAATTCGGTTAGTATAAAGATAGTGATCTTCCCATTTGCAAACAGACCAGTCAGTGATCACCACACTATCAACACCTCCACATCATGGCACAGCAGAGGGAAGTCAGTATCTTATTTGATAACATTGTCTTGCACTTTGACGTGATAGGGCCCGTTACCACAACAGTTCGCTTAAACTTCAAGGTGTGGTTACCAACCACCCTCATGAAGCGCACATCCAGTGATGTGTTTGTGATGGGGTCTGTGAAAAAAAACTCCTCATAATTATGTAGCAATGAGGAGAGTCAGGGAGATGGCCACTCCCAAACACAATCAGTTGGTGTAGTTCTGCTCAACCCAGGACAGACCCAGTGAGTGAGTGATAGATATTTTATGCCATACTGACAGCCAATGTTATTTTCACGGCAAAATCCAGTTGGGAAAGATTCTGTCTTTGGTGATCATATCTATGAGATGAAGGTGACAGTGTGGGCAAACAGCATGGGATCAAAACCTGGAAATCATTTTTGCTGAACTAAACCCCTAATGGACCTAGCACCAACCAGGAATTGAACCCAAAGAACCACTTGGTCAGTGCTGTGTCCCAGGAGAGCCAGCCATCCGGGGAACTGGCCTCCTTTCAGCCGGACACCCACCTGACCTCAGAGATCCAGCCTCCTGTGTCCCACTTCCAGTCTGTCTCACAGGCTGCTGTTCCTCCTTTTCTTTGTTGTAAAGATCAGACACATGCTGTGCTGATTTGTGAAACATATCAATCAGATGCCTTGTAAACTCAAAACTTGCTCTATCTGTTTCAGCTGGGCTGTATTGCAATCGAGGAAGGTCTGTCAGACCCATGGGTGGTGGTTCCCTGCCAAAAAGTAACTGATGTGGTGCAAACCCAGTGCAGCCTTAGACTGTCAATCTCACTGTCCAGATGGCTACAGGAACCAGCTGAGGGCATTCTTTATGATCCTTTGTCACATAACATGCAATTATATCCTCCAATGTTTTATGGAACCTTTCAACCCTAGCATTACCTGTTGGCATTCAGCCTGAGGTAAAAGAATGGTGACAATTAAGCCTCTGTGTCACTGCACTCAGTAACTTTGAGATGAATGACAGTCCCCTGTCAGAATGAAATCTTTCAATCTGTCCAAGCGGAAAGAGTCGAGATGTATATGTGAAATGTGTGGCAGGACATATAAATACAAATTGGGGCTGGCCTGCCATTATACCATCCACCACAGGGGTATACACATCCCCCTTGCGGGAAGTGCAACAAGTCCTTTACCAGGACAGATTCATTGCACTGTAATGCAACAAAAGTCTATATTTTTGTAGAAATATTATTGTAAAAGTACTGTGTGTATGTAGATATAACGAATGCCTATTCTCTGCAGCCTTGTGAAAATGTTTGCCACACTTTTAGTAAACATCTTACTCCGTGTATAACAAACATAAAATTCTAGGGGTAGATTCACTTTACTCTGTGTATAACAAACATAATTATAATCCTAGAGGTAGATCCATTTTACTTCATGTATAACAAATACATCATCCTTATTACATCACTGAAGCAATCTGTGGGAGACAGACTCTGGACAAACCTTAGGAGCATTAATATAAGAGAGGAGACGGACATAATAACCATATATATGAATAGAGGAATTAATATTGCCTAACTTGGATAGTTAACCTTTCATGTGAACTTGTTGTGAGCAAAATATATTGAACTTACTTCCAGAGTGCTGTACTTTGGAATATGTAAGCAGGTGATCTAGGAAATAATAGGATGAACATGTGTGATAGGGGACAGTGACACCAAGGACAGTACCCCCGAGTGTCAGTGATATAGTTTAAAGAGAACTCTGTTTATTACTTATCCCCATAATAAAAATAGGATAAACCTTACATCTGTTCACCCAAACACCCATATTTACTTTTAAGAAGCTAATAACTGCAGGAGGAGTTTGAGGGTCATTCTGTTAACAAGTTGATAGCTCAAGCAGGACAGCAGGTGATATGGAGGGCTGTGATGAGGGGACATTTATTGTTAGTACAGATCCTGTTTATGTGAGGAACACAGCCGTGCCAACTTGTGTGACTGCCGTGTACAGTTGGTTGGGAAATACTTCACTACAGTGGAGGGCCTTACAAGACAAATAAAACAGTATGTGAGTATGAGGGACCACACCAATGCCTTTATTCTAAATTAACCTCTATTGGCACCCAACAGCTCAAGTTGTCACTTCTGCAAGACTATACCCAGCGGGTAGAGGCTTTTGCGAGTGGTGTGAAGAGCCTGAGGGGGGTCAACTGACAGCTGAGATTATTGACCACGCTCGTTTGGGGGAGCTACTGGGTAAGGTGCAAGATCAATTAGGCCGGGAATAGGACTTTGCAGTAACTGATCTTGGGTATTACTATCACCACCAGGTGGCCCACCTGCAATACACGGAGACACACATTTACGTCCATGTGGTCTTTTCACTGGTACGCGAGCACCCTGTATTTCAGGTGTACAGCGTACAGCATGTGCCTGTGCCCCTGGGCCAGGGAAGTGAAAAGGGATTCTCTTTATCCGTCCTTAAGACCGACTTTGCCTTTTGGTAGGCACATCAGGCTTGGCATACATGTCCCTGACAGCAGCTGATATGGAGGGCTGTGAGGAGGGCACATTTATTGCCTGTACAGATCATGTTTATGTGAGGAACACAGCCATGCCATCTTGTGAGCGGGCATTGTGGATGGGGGATCCTTCGTCTATACATGCTCACTGTCACTACACTGTGTCAGCCTATAACTGTGACCTGTGGTGATGACCAGACACACATGCACAAGCCATGTACACTTTGTGCATGATTTGTATATTTTCTGTCTTGAAAAGAGCAGCAGACACCCAGTTAGACTCAATCACCACCGCCTTAGAAAGACTGTATAGGAAACAAAGATGATGACCATGGGCAAGAAAGAGGGTTATGCCAAACAAGGTGGCCACAAAGGACAGTGCAATTTGATCATAGTATTAATACGATGCATCTGAAATCTAGTTAATTGTATCCGTTGAATGAAGCAATCAGACATGTTATTTTCATTTTCATTGTAGTAAAGTACTGATGTCAGGCTAAGATGTTTCCTGCTATACTATTATAGACATGTATGAACTGCTGGAGTTTGTAATTGAGAGAACCGGGGATAAATAGAGGGAATTTAAATGTACATTTTCTTTAAATTATATTTATGAGAATACATAGGAAAGACTGGCATTAGGATCACTTTTTGAAAGATGGTAAGAGATCTTTTATTTGCAATGTCCTATAGAAAGGGCATCACACACCTGTGACCCAGTTGGGAGGGTGACAAGGTCAGACAGCAGGGAATCAAAACCCAGAAATCGTTTTTGCTGTTGCCAGACCCTTGGTAGACTGAGCACCAATTAGGTGTTGTGAAATCCAAGTCTATGTGTTTTAAATGCAAGGCCATTATATTGACAAATGACTGTCCTGTACCCAAGATGTGACATAAAACTGACAGGACTTCCATTAGGGCACTCTCATTAAGTGGGATCTATGGCAGTGCACCCGCTGCTGCTCGGGTTTGCATGCGTTATGACATCACCTCACTTGACCCCACTGCTGGTGCACTGAGGTCACCAACTGACGTTACCGCCTGTTCACGGCCCTGCTTGCTAAAACCACTGCCCAAAGTAGATGTCATTGTTGTGCTGCAGCAGGTGATGGATGTTCGGAAGCTGAACGGCAGGACTAGGCATATGGGGCCAATCCATTTTATATCTGTTATAAGTGTGTGGACATTGCAAAATCTGGACTTGCAGCATCATCGAGGAATCTCTCTGTGGACTTAATTCTGGAACATTGGAATCATATCAGAGCCTTTGATTGACAATAGGAGTCTTGTACCAGGAATCATTGGGACTTATACATTATTTTAATCAAAGAACATTTAGATCATTTAGGAGTTTTGATTGGTACCTCTCATGATGAGCAGGGGAAATTGAAGGCCTATTATTCCAACCAATATTGTCTGTAGCAGCTGCCATGTGACATGCTTGTCATTGTTATAGACAGCTTATTAAGTGCTTTGTACATCATTTAAACTGGTTGTTTCCTGTTGGATTTCTTCCCATTGTGAATGTCTTTCTTCACCAGTCCAGGCAGTCTCCCCAGTCCCAAGGACATTAGCCCAGAGAGGTTCATGGGATTGCAGGACATCACCGTGCAAGGCACTAACCAAAATCTTATCTAGTGGTCCAAAATCTTATCGATAGGGCCCAAATCCTACCTGCAGTAAAGTGTGTCAGCCACACAGTTTTATTGCTCCCCACAACCACTATACTCTCTCTTTTTGTATTTTTTAAATGGGTAAAGGTGGCTGATGAATCACATGACAAGAACGGTGAACAGGGGAAAAAATGTTTACTTATAGGAAACCTTGTCTGTATGAGGCCCTGCCTGTACATTCTCAGTGAACACAGCAGAATACCATGGAGGATTGGAAATCTCTAGCCAAGGGGGATAGCCTTTGTGGTAAGATTTGAGAAACCCATCTCGGATGGCTATAAATTTATGTCTTTGTGGTAAGTTTTGAGAAACCCATCTCAGATGGCTATAAGTTCATGCTAAATATGCCACCATAGAAGAATGGAAACAACTGTACTAAACCACTAATTTGGTTTATACTCAACTGCATAGTTATGTATTCTAATATGAAGCTCTTCACACTAGAAGAGGCATGAGTAATGCATGTAGGGTCTTCACCTGTAGTAAGATGACTAATAGATGTTGCACTGGGACTTTCCCCTAGAAGTAGGATATCTATACCTATCCAGGTGCAGCATGTAGACTACCTGCCAGATAAGTTAAGACTAATTACATGACCCATGGATATAAGACAGCAAGAGGGGCTTCCCCCACACCCCATGGACCAAATAGATCCCAACAGCCCAATGCTGAGGAGGGTGAAGAGGATTATGAAGGTGTGGGTGTGTGAGGGAAGAGGACAGTGTGTTATTATTGCTATAAACAGAGAGGCCAGACTGCCAGGAAACACCCAGTGACAGTTATATTGACTAGCAATAAGGAGGGGTTATACCTTATTACCTAGAGGCAAACTCAGAGCAGCTTGCACGTATGCATATTGTCACTTTAGCTGGCTTAACGCGCTCAATCAATCTCATCCGATGAATACCAACGAGTCACAAGTAGCTACAGCTAATTAGTGCACAACTATCATTTTAAAGGGGGATAACCTTTGTGGTAAGTTTTGGTAATCCCCTTTCAGATGGCTACAAGTTTGTTTTAAATATGCCACAAAGCAGTCAATATGATGTGCTAAGCATCCTACTGTCCATCACTGTGATGCCTTTAGTAGTAAAGACCCAATGGCCCCTGTCTGACTATCAGGCCCCCATAGTGAGTAAGTGAGTGATGGATGTTTTATGCCATACTGACAGCCAGGGTCATTTTCACAGCGAAAACCATTGGGGCAAATTCTGTCTTTGGTGATTGTATCTATGATATGAAGGTCACAGGGTGGGCAAACAGCAGGGGATCAAAACCCAGAAATCATTTTGCTGTACCTAGTGCGTGGACTCTACTGACTCTCCCATATCTGCACATAATTCCCATGAGGAAATGAGATGCGTCTGTAGATGTTCGACTATCCTTTGTGCAGAATGCCTCTGGCCAACAAGTTAATAGGTCGATAAAGGTCATAATGTATCAGGAAAAATCTTCAACCCTGTTTAATGATCCCACAAAATCAATGGCTATGATCTCACTTTCAGCAATGCAAAAGTGTGTTCCAAGCTCTTGGCCTAATCCCTGGGATGTGGGGCATGTTTATGTATGGGAAGTGGAACGAGATCTGAAATATGCCATAATATCCTTTTGCATCCCCCACCAGTACAATTTTTAAGTAACCTTATCAATAAGGGTGGCTCTTGTGAAATCCTATTAAAATATCTAAGTGGATCCTCCCCAGGATATCAGGGATTAATGCATTAGGAATAATAAAATATGGGTGTGAGTGATTGAGTAATGGATTCTTTACGCCGTTTCCACAACTTAGGTCATATTCACAGCGAAAACAGGTTGGGATGAATTCTGCCTTTGGTGATTGTATCTATGAGATGAAGGTGACAGGGCAGGCAAACAGCAGGGGATCAAAACCCGAAAATCATTTTTGCTGTACCTCATCCCTTAGTGAACCAGGCACCAACCGGGAATTGAACCTAAAGAACCACTTGGTCAGTTTCTGAATGTAATTTGGTTAGTATAAAGATAGTGATCTGCCTATTGCCCAATCAGATCAGTGATCTCCACACTATCAACATCTCCTCATCATGGCACAGCAGAGGGAAGTAAGTGTCTTATTTGATAACATTGTCTTGCACTTGGATATGATAGGGCCCGTTACCACAAAAGTTCACTTAAACTTCAAGGTGTGGCTGCCAACTTCCCTCATGAAGTGCACATCCAGTGATGTGTTTGTGATGAGGTCTGTAAAAAAACTCCTCATATACAGCAATGAGGACAGTGAGGGAGATGGACACCCATAAACGGAATCATCTGGTGTAGTTCTGCTCAACCCAGGACAGACCTAGTGATTGAGTGATGGATTTTTTTATGCCATGCCGACAGCCAGTGTCATTTTCACGGTGAAAACCAGTTGGGTAAACTTCCATCTTAGTGATCATATTTATGAGATGAAGGTGACGGGGCAGGCAAACAGCAGGGGATCAAAACCTGGAAATCATTTTTGCTGTACCTTATCCCTTAATGAACCCAGCACCAACCGGGAATTGAACCCAAAGAACCACTTGGTCAGTGCTGTGTCTCCCCTATTGTCGCCTTCGACAATCAGCAAGGGCTACTAGGGGCCTATTCTTCCCAGGAGAGCCAGCCACCCTGGGCACTGGTCTCCCTTCATCTGGACACCCACCTGACTGCTGAGTTCCAGCCTCCTGTGTCCCACATCCAGTCTGTCTCACAGGCTGTTCTTCCTCTTTTTCTTTGCTGTAGAGATCAGACACATGCTGTACTGATTTGTGAAACATATCAACCAGATGCCTTGTAAACTCAAAAGTTTCTCTATCTGTTTCAGGTGGGCTGTATTGCACCTGAGGAAGGTACGTCAGACCCATGGGTGTTGGTTCCCTGCCAAAAAGCAACTGATATGGTGCAAACCCAGTGCAGCCTGAGACTGTCCATCTCACTGTCCAGAGAGCTAGAGCTGAGGGCATTCTTTATGATCCTTTGTCACATAACATGCAAGTATATCCTCCAATGTTTTATGGAACCTCTCTACTCTGGCATTACCTGTTGGCATTCAGCCGGAGGTAAAAGAATGGTGACAATTAAGCCTCTGAGTAACTGCCCTCAGGAACTTTGTCCCCTGTCAGTATGAAATCTTTCAACCCGTCCAAGTGGAAAGAGTCAAGATATATATGTGAAATGTGTGGCAGGACATATAAATACAAATCTGGGCTAGCCCGCCCTAACACCATCCACCACAGGGGTATGCCCTGCCACACAGTGGTAAATTTAGGGCTTGGTGTACCGCTGTTTATTTTATTCATTGCCAGGAGTATGGTCGGCAGAGAACATCAGGATCAGCAGTGTGTACAGAGCCACATTGAGAGTGGGGGAAGGGCCTGCTGGAAGCGGACCAGCGCCTCATCCCATAAAACTCTCATTCCCAGCTAATAACATTTGCAGCAGGATGGGGGGCTTCTCTGCAAACTTGACAGGGAGCCAAGTGTCAGCGTTTGTGAAATGAGCCACATGTCTTGTGTGGTTCAGTTCTAGATGGATGTGTCTTTGTGAATTACTCATGATTCATGTATGAGTCAACACTGGATGGATGTGTCACGTGAATTACTCACCCCATATGTGGAGAAGGGTATTCATTCTCACGTCTGGGTGTCTCACCCAAGGAATAGGTGGCTGGATTAATGGCCCTACTTAATGGGCCCTGCTGTGTCAACATTATATTGCACCGGTCATAGGGTGCAAAGTAGTATGTCAGAACGGCCACACTTACCTGAAGGCATAGTTATATATTCATTTTACTCTGTGTATAACAAACATAATTATAATCCTAGAGGTAGATCCATTTTACTCCATGTATAACAAATATATAATCCTAGAGGTAGATCTCATGGTCTCCGAGTGTCAACATGGCAGCCCTTGCAAGCTAAATGGTTGTGTTTTCTGCAAGGCAGCAGAGAGGAGAAAAGCAGAGAGGGGAAAGAGCACATCTTAGGTGGGCTGACAATGCATCAGCATAATCTCGCCCTTGGAGTACGAGTGTGGGCATTAATGGCAAATGAGTCAACAGTGCATCAGTGTCATCCCGCCCTTGGGGTGAGTGAGTTTGTGTTGGGTGTTTTACGCTGTACCGACAGCCAGGGTCATTTTCACAGCGAAAACCAGTTGGGACGAATTGCGTCTGGGGTGATCGAATCTATGAGATGAAGGTGACAGGGAGGGCAAACAGCAGGGGATCAAAACCCAGCAATCATTTTTGCTGTACCTCATCCCTTAGTGAACCAAGCACTGACCGGGAATTGAACCCAAAGAACCACTTGGTTAGTGCAGGGTCCCCCCAATCGTCGCCTCGTACGATCAGCAGGGGCTACTGAGGGCCTATTCTTATCCAGACCCCCACGAGGCCACCTGCATTTATGATGTATCACCACCTACATCTGTGACGCCAGTGGCCACAACAACGCATGGTAATGGCCGCCACATCTGTGACAGATGTGGCAGAGCCTATAAGCTTAACAGCAACCTAATACGAGATATAAACAATATGCATGCGATGGGGGGATACACGTGTGTTGTATGCGGGTTGGCCTTCTCAACGGCCAATAAATATAATATTATCATGCACACAAGGGCTTGTCATGTGCGAGTCTATTAAATTCAGGGATCAAATGGGGTGAAGATCCCTGGGCAAAAATTATACATATTACACTTACTTATAATATAGTATTACAATAGGATAAATCTACAGGCATATACAAACTCTCACCAAAAAAGCACAAATGTGTAACAAAATCGAATCTATGGGATTAAGGTGACAGGGCGGGCAAACAGCAGGGGATCAAAACCTGGAAATCATTTTTGCTGTACCTCATCCCTTAGTGAACCAAGCACTAACTGGGAATTGAACCCAACTAACCACTTGGTCAGTGCAGGGTCCCCCCTATCATCGCCTCATACTATCAGCAGGGGCTACTGGGGGCCTATTCTTACCCAGACCCCCATGGGGTGGCCCTTGGGGTACTGATGAGGGCACTTAGTCTAGGCAGACCAAGGTGGCGTAAACGGTTAGCTGTGCAGTCTTATTGGTTGTTTATGCTGGCTGCCAGGAAGCACAGCTTTCATAGAGAGACTGCTGATGCTGTTTGGCGCAGCATGGAGGAAACCCTGCTGGCTCCATGGAGAAGTTATAGCTGGGATTTACGAACTGGGGCTGCCTCGGACTGAGGACAGGCCTGTAGCTGACCCGAGGCTCGAGTCGGCATGGTAAGCGTGCATGTTCCGCTATAGAGATGATTTTGAGGTGGAGGACTTTCTCCAAATGGTCGAGACGAGTCAGTCTCCAGCGAATGTAGCAAGTAGTTAAGGTACTGTAGACTAAACACACTACACGCAGACATACATGAAATGGAGCAGGACTTAAAAACGCTGAGGGCTTCCCTTCAGGTCCTAATAACTGATGCTGAGAGACAAAAAGCATTACAGGCTGTGACAACCACAATTTTGACCCACCACCTATCAGTAATGTCCTACATGCAAAGTATGCTAACCAAGACTTTAGATTTTGGAACCGGGGTTCAAAACGGGCACTGGAGAATGAATTGAAGAAAAATTTCATTTTACAGTCAGCGCTAAGTCACCTACAGCATGGGGAAACTTTACCTTTGAACACTTTTGTGGCTGTTGTGACAAGGAACCGTAGAAGGGTGGCAGAGCATGAATAGACAATGTATTGTTAGTTACAACCAACAAGGTAGAATAGGGGATCATCATATGGCACATGTGTCTATGCGGACTACAATAGGTGGATTCACCCGAGCAAAATCCTCATAAAGGACACTCAATTAAGTTGTAATATTATTAGCATGCAGATAAACACACACAACACTGACGATATACAGGTAACCTCATTAAGGTTTTTCACATGAAAATGAAGTTAACCAAGCTGGAAAGGGAAAATGATTTAAAATGATACTGTGTAAAGCAGTAGTAAGAAGACTATGGTCACTCATCACAAAAAACCTTGGCAGATGGTAAATGATAAACAATAGACTCCATTTGGACAATTGATTTGCACCAACACAACTATCATTGCATATATGGAGGGGTCCTTCCCTCTCTGTTAAATACCCTATCTATCTAAATCCCCATAAATCTAGACCTGTTCAGTATGTAGCAAGGAGCTAAGGTAACATCAAATTTTATTGATATATAAACCTTTAGTGCACGAAAGACAATGATGATGTTAACATAGAACACAAATTTTGTTCTATGTTGCCCGCCTACCCTGTTTTAAACATTTAATGTTTAAAAGCTATAAGAACAGGATAAACAAAGGTCATTCAGACACAGCGCTTTAAGGATACAGACATGAATTTCATGACAGTAGAAGTTGGTGGTGCTACCCACATTGTAATGGTTGATGGAGAATTTACAGAAAGTAGTGTAATTATACACATCATAAAGCCTCACCCTGGGGCATTGCCAAGAAGCCCATCTCCGTGTCAAAGATCTGCCAAAAGAACAAGAAGGGCTCTCTGTTCAGGAGGGCCCCACACCTTGGCCACATACTCAGGTTCATCAACCTCCAAATCCAACAAGAACAGTGACCCACCTACAGCAGAGGCATAGGCATGTACCCCCAGCTTGGCTCTTCTACATCCAGACTGAAATGAGGGAGTTTGAATGAAGGACAGTGAAGGCAGTCTCGAAAAGCCTCATGGAGATGCAGCGACTACCATGGCCACAGTGGAGTCGCTCCCTCCAGGATGGTGTTACACTGTCTGCGGCACAAGATCCACGCATACCAAGTACCATTTTAAGGATGCTGAGACATCAGGCATTTGAGGACAAAATGAGAAACAATCAAATTCTGAATATATGCCATCGTGATTTTAAATTGAACTCTGGTCCAATATACCCTTTGCGCTCTTTTGTGGACTTGGTTGCAAAGTGACGGTATGAGCATCAGCAGGGTAATTAACATCTCGATGTAAATTGGCTGGACTCTCCTAGGTAAAAATACTAATACATATATATACTTATGTGACAATATATGAGATATATATTGATATAAATCCACAGAGGAGTTTAACACTGGAGGTCCCCACTGACTGGGACTAACTACTACCACCAGGGAACTCTCTGACCCTTCACTTCTCAGCCTACGGTGGATGTGTTCACATGTGTTGTCCTTTCAGTAATAATTTATATTATATATAATTTGGGTGGTTTTAACTGCCGCCAGCTATTGCAGCCCAAACCTGCCTTTTTGTTGCTTATTACTTATTGGGATGTAGTGTATTTATACAGGTTTATCTTACTGTATGGCACAACTGTATCTAAAGGTTCATACATTTTACGACATTGGACTTAGACTTTATTGAGTAACCTCAGGAAATTAGGGAGGGCTATGCAGCCATGTGGGGGGTTTGCCACAGGATTCCTCGTACAAATGACATGAATGTGGGCAGCGGATCTTTTCTCTCCAGACGGCCTGGGATGAACGGGAGATTCCGCTGTGAGTCCTGCGGGAGAGCCTACTCATACTCATCTGGGCTGTCAAGGCATAAGTCGGCCCAACATTATGGCAACTTACACAGGTGCATGAGATGCAGGTCCCTCTTCACCAGGATTGAGGGACATGTGGAGCATGTGCTGCACTGCTGCGGCAGTCGAGACGCTACCAAATAAGTATACATACATTACTTATTTATTAGCTTTGTGTATATAAGAGGACATCATGGCCTCCTTTGTGGCATTCCTCAGTGGCCTTTGTGACACCTCAGAATGAGTGAGCGAGTATTGGGTATTTTACGCCGTACCGATAGCCAGGGACATTTTCACGGCAAAAACTAGTTGGGACGAATTCTGTCTTTGGTGATTGAATCTATGAGATGAAGGTGACAGGGCAGGCAAACAGCAGGGGATCAAAACCTGGCAATCATTTTTGCTGTACCTCATCCCTTAGTGAACCAAGCACTAACCGGGAATTGAACCCAAAGAACCATTTGGGCAGTGCAGGGTCCCCCCTATTGTCGCCTCATAAAATCAGCAGGGGCTAGCAGAAGGGGAGACCTGTGAAAATACTCGTATTGGAAACTGCTCCCATATGAGATACAGAATATTGAGAGTAAAAAAGAATTTTCAATGTGTCTGACAACAAATGTCATTACAGATGTATATAAACTACATTAGGATGTGCTGGGGCACACTATGACTATTTACCTCTTCAATAGAGAACAAAATAACCTCAACTAATATGTAAAGTATTTGTTTAAATTAAATACTAAAGGAATGTTGTTGCAGGACAAACCACTGCAGGTGAATGTTTAGGTAAAAGGCTGTAGTCATCAAACTTTCTGTTAGTCTCTTCAAAACTCCAATGTACCAGTATCCTGTGAGACAAATTGAAGTAATATCCTCTGATATAAAAATTAACCAAAATCCTCTGATGTTAACTGAACCAGTATTCTCTGAGACAAATGGAAGCAATATCCTCTGATATAAAATTAACCATTATCCTCAATAATGACAATATGCCAGTTCCAGTAGGCACCAAATGGACAAATACCAATACACCTGAAACCAAAAAGACAATTACCGGAATCATCTATATGGTATAGACACCGCAGTTGTTTTGTGATGCGCTATAACTTGGTGTAATGTTGTGTGGCGGTAACAGAGGTGGAATGACTGGCCCACCCCTCCTGCCGCCAAAGAGATCAGACACAGAGTGACTGTGGGGATTCGGGCTGCCGGCCTGCCACGCCCTGCCACACCCAGTTTGGACTTCCACTGGCATGCTGATGTCATGGCCAGCCCACAGGTAACCATATAAAAATGCTGTCAGGCCTGTGGCGGGGTGGGAGAGAAGCACAGAAATTTGAGCCTATCAACAGGAATTTCATGATCAAAGGAGTTGGGTGTGTCATATACAGCTGTATCCCCAGTCATCAAAGACCCTATTATTTTCTCTCATCATTTATTCGACTGGGGCGGCTATATTGGATATAATATCACCGCACCCAAAAAGGAAAATAACCCTTGTTCCCAGAAACTGCCAAGAAGCCCGACAGGTGCTGGATCATTAATGACGGTAGCAATGGCAATGGGTCTGTTCGTGGTGTTGCATGTAGAACGGGGGACGGAGTATATTGAAAGTGGGTAGATTTTGGATATTGTCACCAGCGTAATGAAAGTAACCCAGGCCGGAGGCTGGATTCACATCACTCAATAAAGAAACCAATTAACCTCTCATAGCCAAGCATTTGCTGTTGGTTGTTATTCTATGAACAGGGCGACTGACAGCAGAATATAGGAAACCAACAGGAAATAAAGGTAAGGTAAAGGATAAACAATAGACTCCATTTGGACAATTGATCTCCACCAACACAACTATCATTGCATTTATGAAAGGCTCCTTCCCTTTCTGTTAAACACCCTATCCATCTAAATCCCCATAAATCTTGTCCTGTTCACAACTTTAACTTTAGGTGATTATTTGAACATTAACCACTAACATTGTCGACAATAACAATATGATTGAGGTTCACAAGGACAGCGGTCAGAGGCCCCACACAATCAGAAGGCTTTACAACAAGAGGTCTTAACTATTCTACGGCAAATTTAGGCTAAGTGTTATACACAGAGATACCAGGATCAAGAGTCCTGGTAATCTTGTTGCTAGACACAAGTCTATCTCTTTTGTAAATGTTCCCTTGTGTAAATGTAAGATGTAGTCTGAAGGTGGTCATTAGTTGTATGTTTTCTATTCATAGAAGTGTTGTTTTTAAATGTAGAAGTGAAAGCATAAGCATAAAGAGGAAAAGGAAATATTACTTTCTTGTTTGTGAATCCAGTTGCTAATATATAATGTTTTATTTAGGCATGACGTCCTCGCTGTTGGTCCATTACCAGACTTAGGCATGTCGTAGGGGATGGGGACAAGCAGGAAGTGGGAGGTGCTGTATGTGGATCAATATTATTGATCCATGTGCGACAAAAGGCTGTCACTCATCCCCACCGAAAAAGGAGATCGGAAAAGAGCGGCCCTGGGAGGCGTGGTTCAGGTATTTTGTGGTCATATATAAAAGCAGCAGCAGGGCTGCTGAAAGGGGATTCTCTCCTGCTACTCAGAAGGCTCTCTCTCGCTGGGACAGAGTTGGCTATTGAGTCTGGTGGACCAACAGGGAGTGAAATGGTTATTGTATCTCTCATAACTTGAACTGGCTCACCCAAGGATGTTCTGACCAAGGAGTAATAAAAGGATAAAAGGAACTGGACGGAGTTGTGTTCTCTCTTCCACAAGTGGAGACCCTTGGTTTTAACATTTGTGGTGGGAGAACCCGGTCTCTCTACTGGCACCAAGGACTCATAGCCAGCAGCGCATGTCATCTGAGTCTGGCTGGAGCTCAGACTCAGGTGGAGAAGGAGAGACCTGGAGCCTATCTTTGGACTGGCAGCTACAATGATTGTCTCACCTGCAGCTGGTTTTGTGGTGAGTTTTGAAATTCCATACTCTTATTTATTTGAGTATCAACAATAGGGGCTGTACACATAGAGCTTTAGTAGTCAGTGTTACATAGAAATTATATTGGTATCCCTTTTTTTTGTCTTCTAGGTGGCAGCACTGACTTAGGGGAGATATGGCTAATTGGGAAGGTGGAACCTTATTATAATCATTTGATTATTTATAAAACGAAAGGGATAGAGCGATAGTTGGACTGTACAGTACTTTTGGTTTCAGTATGAATTGTAAAAATGATTTTGGCCTATGAAAAGAGAAGTGTAATGATTGTGTTTTCTTTGTGGCTTTCCAGCTCTCCCTGTGTCTGTCTTTGGCCACCAGACTGGGGTCTGAGGGAAGGGTGCTTCCAAAGAAGACCATGGAGAGGCTGCAGCATGGGGTAGCCTTTGAAAAACTTGATGGGGTTTACCTGGACGTAGAGGGGTATCATGAGGTCATTTTGATCCATGATAGACCCAGGGAGCCTGACCTGCAGTTTGATTCAGGGATAGAGCCATGTTTGGGAAGGACTCACCATTATTTGGGGAATGTCTCAGACATTCCCCTACAGCATTTCTGTAGGAAGTGGACAGGACTCTTGAAGGAGTTAGGGAGAAAGAAATCCCATGCCCATGCACAGATAGACAGATTGTTTGGTCCATCGCCTGCTGGATTGGGTGGTAGGGCAAAGAGGGCATATGCCCCACTGGCTTTTGTGTCAGGGGGGTCAAAGTACCTTTTTGGCACGGCAGATATATGGCAAATAGAGGACCTTCAGAAGCAGATAGACACTTTAAAGGGGTCACAGGGGGCCATGAGGGATGGAATGTTGGTCATGAAAAACACTACAGTGGCGATAGCTAATCACACTGCCAGGGCTCTGAAAGCTTTACAGGCACAGTTGGATAGGCAAGTCAAGCAGGAAAAGCTTGAAGCTAGGTAATTCCAGGTCTACTATCGAAATTGGAGGGATGAGAGTAATAGGCATGCCCATAAATTTTATTTCATACAACATTTAGTTGCCTTTGTGGCAACACAGCAGTCTAAGATTTCCCTTTTGAATGACTACATTAGGCAAGTGGAAAATTTTGTAAGGGGCATTGAAAAACTACAGAGTGGAAGGTTGTCTACAGATATAGTTTCTCCTGATTTCCTCCACAGAATTCTGGAAAAGGTTTCGGCCACAGACAGGCAGGGACTCCTCCCTGCTACCAAAGACCTGTCTTTCTATTATAATCAAAGAATTAGTGGGTTTACCTACTCAGAAAAAGATATCTATGTACACCTTAGAGTCCCATTGGTTAGGGCAGATCCAGTGTATGATATATACCGGATACAACCTTTCCCTGTTTTGATAGACAGCAATAGACCTTGGGGATATACTAGAGTAGACTTAGATTGGCAATATTTGTTACTCTCAGAGAATAGAGGGAAGTATTCAGGTATGACAGGGCGGCAGCTTCAGACTTGTACTGGCACTCCACTTGTTGTGTGTCCCTTTCCAAATTATAAATTCGATTCTGCCAGACAAAATTGTGCCTTTGCATTATGGATGGGAAGTGCGGAAGGGATCAATAGGAGCTGCAATTACACTGCACACCCCGGTGCACCGGAGCCAGACACCCTAGTCGCAGTTGGTCTCAATCAATATTTGGTAACTTCAGCGGAGGGAAAGGTGACTGTGACATGTGATGGGGGTGGGGCCAAGGTGCATGAAGACTGTTTCATGTGTGTGGTGATAATACCATGTGGATGTAGGGCTTGGATGCCAGGAAGAGAGTTTAGAAATACTGGGAGGGAGTGTGATTCCAAGTCTGTTTATGATGGGGCATCACTGGCAGTTCCTGCAGTGTTAATAAGAAATATTCCAGCTTTGAGGGCTCTGGTGCCAGGGGAATCGGGGGAAGGGGCCAATGTCCCAGTCCCGGATTTCACAGCTTTGGGAGACATGAATTTGGCAGATAGGCAGTTGGTGGAAAGAGAGGGAGTTGAGTTACAAAAATTGGCCCAGATTTTGAAGGAACATCGCCAAAAGGGACCCTCTGCTTTCCCATGGCTGCGCGTTGAGGGGTTTGCCATGACAGACTTGATTGTTTCGGTGGGTGCGGTCCTCCTGTCCATCCCTGGAATGATAGCTCTATGGAAAGTCAATCGGGGGGCCACAGTAATCATGACCGTACCTCGGATGGGAGTTAGGGCACTTCCGGTAGTGGGGTCCCCCATTAGGACTACTCAGGTGGTTCTTATTCCCGGCCTGGACTATCTTTTGTGGGGCCTTACTGCTCTGGTTGCAGTGTGCATGGCTTATGAGGTAGTCAGGGTGGTTTTGGCATGGAAAGGCTGGAAAAGGGGCTGTTCATGCTGTGAGGATTCGGATCATGATGTGGGTGTCCAGGGTCCTGGGAGTCAGAGAGTTAGAGGAAGAAGACAGCTGGTGGCCAGGGTTGGATCTCAGGGGGAATTTCACTCCCAGAGGGTGGAGGACGCCTACCTGGAGCCTGGCCACACTGACTCTTTTGAGCTGGTGGAAGGGGAAAATGGTGTGGAAATGCCACTTCTTCATACCGGTGAGTTTCGGGAAATATAATTTGAAATGGGGGGCAAAAATATTTAATAATAAGGTGAGACCTTGATGACCATAGTTTTCAATTTGTCTGCACTGGATATTATATATAGTTGTTTGGAAATTCTTGTCACTTGGAATGGGTACCTTGATGGAGGGTTGCACAATGTTAATTGTGGGTATGGCTTTTACCTATTCAAATGGGAAAGATAACTGACTGACTGATGTGGGGCTGGTGGTTATACTCCTTGTCCAAATGATGCTGTAAGATGAATAATAATCAGACATCTGTGTGACCTTTTCTGTGCTTTGCCTTTTTGCATCAGGTCGTCAGGGAGGAGGACGCGCGGAGGGCCGGGCTGACTCCATGCGGGAGGCCGGGGGGACCCGGCCCTGGCACTGGATGGGGCCCGCCCAGGATGTACGGGCGGGGTGTGGTGTCGGTGGCGCGTGGGGAGGGGTTGCGTCCTCGCCCCCCCCGCCATCTCCCCCCCCCTCCCCGCTGCCGCCACCACCACCGCCCCTGCCGCCCACGGCAGAGTAGGGCCATGGATCAGGGCTCAGCGTCTGTGGGGAAGCAGACAGATCTTGACCCCACGGACGTCAGGGACGTGGCTACGGCAGCCACCATTGTGACAGCTACCGGGGTGGACCAGGTCTCGAGGACATTGGAGACCCTAAGAAGTGAGTTAGGGAAGCTGCGGTTGGGGGTGACGGCCCTGAGGGATGGGGTCCGCCTCCCCGCCACAACGCAGGCGGACTTGAGACTGTTGGCTCGGGCTGTGGCAGATGCCGACATCAGGGGCTCTGAGTCGCCGGGGCCGGAGTCGGAGCCGATGCCGGAGCTGGACACGCAGATACCCTGGGGTTGCTTTTGTAACTTTGGAGGCCAGCCACGCCCATTTAGGGGCTATGGCACGGGACTGATGGCCCAAGTAAGATATAGGCCAGGATAAATGGGACAGTGACCTTTTTTTTATATACCTTTGGTGTATTTTTGGTGTGATGTATATTCATGTATTTAATATTGCTAGATGGGCTTTCATTGTTGATTGTAGGGGTTGTATAATTTGTGGTAAAACCTCTTTTAGAAACCCTCTGGGGCTTGACAGTCAGCCCTATAAACTCCCATCTAATGAGCTATTTGAGCTTAGGGAGGGGGGAATTTTGATCAGATGTAAGGGTATATATGCCTTATGAAATTACACTGACTGTCTGGTGGAGAAAATCAAAATTCAAAAAAAGGAAAAACCTCTTGACTAATGAAATAGATATCTTAGAAATATAATGAACTTTAATAGATCCCAGACTGGGTAGGCCAGGTCACCTCTTCTATGACCTCATGATGTGTATCTCAAGTTACATGATTCATGCCCTGTGCCTAGTGTAACACTCTATGGGTGGGAACATCTGTTTTGGGAGGAAACCTGCAGATCAAAGAATTGATCGTATCAAATCTGGAGAGATCTTCTCTTGAGAGGAGTAATGGGGGAGTTCTAAATATTGGGCTCAATTATCAAAAGATTGCGTATGGTCTACGGGACTTATTCTAACGCAATGGCATTGATGCAGTCCCATTAAGAGATTCCAATTCTCTTTCAGAGTTATTTCTTTCTCTTTCCTTTTAAGAGTGATTGCTCTATAGTAGAATATTGTTTGATGATTGCCTTGTAGCAGGAAAATTATGGTTGATGTGTATGTTATAGCGTTTAATTGTTAGATCTTTTCAGAATTGAAAATATAGTTGACCACAGGAGTAGTCAAAGATTTAGGGATGGGGAGAATGTAAATGTAAGATGTAGTCTGAAGGTGGTCATTAGTTGTATGTTTTCTATTCATAGAAGTGTTGTTTTTAAATGTAGAAGTGAAAGCATAAGCATAAAGAGGAAAAGGAAATATTACTTTCTTGTTTGTGAATCCAGTTGCTAATATATAATGTTTTATTTAGGCATGACGTCCTCGCTGTTGGTCCATTACCAGACATAGGCATGTCGTAGGGGATGGGGACAAGCAGGAAGTGGGAGGTGCTGTATGTGGATCAATATTATTGATCCATGTGCGACAAAATGCTGTCACTCATCCCCACCGAAAAAGGAGATCGGAAAAGAGCGGCCCTGGGAGGCGTGGTTCAGGTATTTTGTGGTCATATATAAAAGCAGCAGCAGGGCTGCTGAAAGGGGATTCTCTCCTGCTACTCAGAAGGCTCTCTCTCGCTGGGACAGAGTTGGCTATTGAGTCTGGTGGACCAACAGGGAGTGAAATGGTTATTGTATCTCTCATAACTTGAACTGGCTCACCCAAGGATGTTCTGACCAAGGAGTAATAAAAGGATAAAAGGAACTGGACGGAGTTGTGTTCTCTCTTCCACAAGTGGAGACCCTTGGTTTTAACACTTGTGTTGTAAGAAATGTTTTTTCTCAATGCAGTGTGCTGGGGCACAATAATACTATTTAGAGTTCAAATGTATCAGTGTAAACAACTATATGTCGTGCACAGAAATATTATGTATTCTCCTACCGCTTAGTATATAGTGGACATAAGTTTAGTATCAATCACATATCAAAAGAGAACAAAATAAAATCAAGTAATGTCTGGATGATCCTATCTATAAGATGAATGTGACAGGGAAGGACAGGGCAGGTAAACAGCAGGGGATCAAAACCTAGAAATCATTTTTGCTGTACCTCATCCCTTAGTGAACCAAACTTTGTATTTTTTTTTGTAAATGTCTATCAATATTTTCTCTATGTATTGTCTCAGGCTAAAGTAACAGCCGGGGACACTCAGATAGTACCTACTGCACCACGTGCACCACCTTTTTTCCTTTTTTTATTATTATTACATAATAATAAACCAAATGGCAGGGGTGATGAGGCGTGAAGACTCTGGGGGTGATTCTGGCATTTACTAGGACCTTTTCCCAAAACATTAATCCAGCAGGACGGAAATAGTGGGCATCTTCAACGACTTTTCATCAGGGTGTCCTGGGGCTGCAGCCGCCACCAACTCCCCCCCAGCCGTGCGTGATACCCCGAATCCCCTGGGAGATACGCTGTCACCAGCAGAAACCTGGAGGATGAACCATAGGTTTGCCTGTACAGTGTGTCATTGACGTTAGAGGTATGGCCCCATATTGGTACGCCACATGGATATGTGCCATACAATTGGTATATTTAAGTGTTTGCCCTGCTTTGCAGTCTTTACATAACCCTCTCCAAGGGCACAGCCTGGGGAGGGTTATGTGGCCATACAGGGAGATTCCGCTGTGAGTTCTGCGGCAGGGCATACTCGTACTCATCTGAGCTGTCAAGGCTTAGGTCAGCCCAACATTATGGCAACTTACACAGGTGCCTGAGATGCAGGTCCCTCTTCACCAGGATTGAGGGACATGTGGAGCATGTGCTGCGCTGCTGCGGCAGTCAAGATGCTACCAAATAAGTGATGACTGGGAAAAATGGAACATTTTGAGTGAGTGAGTGAGTGTTCGGTGTTTAACGCCGTACCGACAGCCAGGGTAATTTTCACAGCGAAAACCAGTTGGGACAAATTCTGTCATTGGTGATCAAATCTATGAGATGAAGGTGACAGGGCAGGCAAACAGCAGGGGATCAAAACCCAGAAATCATTTTTGCTGTACCTCATCCTTGTGTTGCGAAACACAACATTGTATTTTATAAATGTCTATTGATATTTTCTCTACGTATTGTACAGAACACTCTTTCTTAACACGTCTCATTATTAGAAACCGTCAGACCGCCCTTAAGGCAATCCCGTTGGGTGTGTTTTATGATCATGGCGCCCGCCCCCTGCTCAGGTCGCGGGTGCTTGGAGGTCGCCTGAGGTGAGCCCACCCCACACGCACCGGAGTGACTGACTGACGTCACAGCCTCCCACCGGACAGCCGGCGGACACGATTGTCCATCAGGAAGGCCGTCCTGGCGTTTATATTGTTGGCTTAGGCCCGCAACCATCAGTCGTTAGCGCGTGGCATTGAGCGGCGGACCTCTCGGTGACTGAAGCGAAGCTGGGCTTATAGGACCAACCAATACATTCTATCTGTTGTGTGTGACTTGGACTAAAACCAGGAGTTGGACTTGGAAACATTCTAGGAGCACTTTGGACTCAATTCTAGGACTTGGAAACCCCTCTACAGGCATTGTGTTAGAAATTAGAATCATTCATATCACAGGACTCAATTAGGCAAAGGAACATTTAGGACAGTTTAGGACTACTAGTTTAGAATTATTGAGGGGTTTGTAGAAAAAAAGGTTATCTGGAAATTATTTACTACTTTGTGCCACTGGTTCAATATCAATGAAGGACGTACCTCATTAAATTCACTGCCAAGTTACCCAGCGAGTTTAGCTTTACCCTTATTACAATTTGTCTCCCCGACACGTTGTTTAACATAACCATTTACCCCTAGGTTTACCGTTCGTAGTTCTGGTTAGGACTTCTCTCCCCTTCTTTATTAGACAAACTTTATTTCATGTGAGGAGCCTGTGTTTGGGAACATTCTAAACCCCGGGCATAAGGTATTCCTCACACTTGAGTGAACCCAGCACTAACCGTGAATTGAACCCAAAGAACCACTTGGTCAGTGCAGGGTCCCCCTTATCGTTGCCTCATACAATCAGCAGGGGCTACTGAGGGCCTATTCTTACCCGGACCCCCAGGGGACAGACACCTCAGATCTCTACACATCCCTATCTTAGATTTCTTAGTGACATGTCTCATTATTGTGCTTATTGTAGAGGCTCATGTCGGGCCTCGGCTAATGTACCAGCCCAGCAGGACAGTGACCAAAGATTTGGTTTAGGGAGCCCGTGGTTCAAGTGGACAATTTACTTAATGCTAATCTGGGAGCAATGCATGGTGTGGCAATGCCAGGGCTAGACGTGCAGGAGGAAACCCATGCTAGCAGAGGGATGGTAAGAAGGGAATTATACAGGGTGGGAGGCAATCATGTTACTGGAGTGTATCAATCATTTAGTCTACGAAAAACATGGGATCGTGGCAAAGTTATAAGTGAGGGACTAAAACCAAAGAAGGGCAGGGGTGTGTCGGTAGATCCGCTCCAGATGCCAAAACCAGGAACATCAAGAGCATGGGAAAACCAAAAAAGACTTGATAGAATAATAAACCGCCAATTATTCACAATGGCGGATAGAGGTGGTCAAAGCCTTAAGCCTCCTGAATTCTCGGGAAAAACAGGGGAAAGAGTTGATCAATATTTTGCAGATATTGAAAATATGGCTAAAATTTATGGATGGGATGCAGCGAAAACACTTACTATGACCTTACACGGGCTGAAAGATAAAGCCCGTGACTGGGTAAATACCTTAGAGGATGGAAAGAAAGATACTATAGAGCATCTCAGGAATGCGGTGGTAGCCATTTTTGGAGATAAAAGGCCTTCATGGCAGAAATATAAAGATATAGTGAACATGAAACAGTCGAGTGATCAAGTCATGTTTTAAATCGCTTGGAAATGACCCTGGAATACATTGAAAAGAAGAAAAAATGACCTCGGGAAAATGTGAATACTTTTTTTCACATTGAACAGACCAAAAAATCCGGAAATCCGGAAACAGCAAGAAAATGGCATCGCTGTTTTGTTTACGGTATTGGTGACCCCATTGGCGATGCCCCGATGCATCATAAATCAATAGATAACAGCTGCGCGTCACTGCCGCTGCTGCTGCTGCCTTTACAGCCAGCGTCGCGGTGCATGACACACCCTAATTATCATAAATAGATGCCGCTTTTATGGCCTTTGTCCTGGCGTGGCATTCTAGAATTTTCCTCCATTTCTTCTCCCAAAATCCTCCGTCATACGAACAAAATCCCAAACTAGTATCAAACATCCAACCTTGTAATGTATAAAATGCCGAGGGTGTCCAATATTCCTCCGATGTTGAACCAGATGTGGATGCCATTGAATTGGAATATTCCAATCGCAAACCAGACAGACAGACCGATGATGGAACCAGAGGGTCCCATCGACGAGGAAAATAAATCTCTCAAAACGACAGAATCCAGGACCAAAATCCAGATGGGGTGAACCCAGAAACGTTGCGTGGCCTCCACACAAAACTGAATCCCAATTTAGAGGTTATACTCACATATAAATCGGCGTTTTCCCCATGTCCAACGCTGGGCCGGCGGGGCCTGCCCTACCCCTCCGGCCGGCACACACTCACTGACTGCCGGGGGTGGGGTGGGGCACGAAGCTATGGCGGTGCAATAAGCTATGGTGAGGGTATGGACCCCTGAAACCCGCAGCATCCACCAGACTTATTTCTGATATTGACTAGTATTTTCAACAGCAGTCTTCATGCAAGGGCCTTTTCCCACTAACTATTTTCATCTTATTGTTGTTTTGTTTTTGTGTGTTTCGAATCCTTTAGATATAATTATTCTCTATGCTAATTATCAAGAAGAGCACTGCGTAATGATTCCCATCACAGTTCTGTGAGGGATGGGGTTCCTTCATCGATTACAATGTGTCAAAATGAAAAAAAAATAAAAAAATAAAAAAATAAAAAAATGCATTAGCTAAGTAAACCTGTTGAATAGGAGTCTACCATACCCATACCTATACCATACCTACCATACCTATACTTATAGCCTAGCACAGAAAACATCTCACGAAAAATCATTTACATTGAATCATAAAAAGCTGAATGTACCCTCTCTAATGCCGAGTAATCTGTATGCGACATTTTTGGCAAGTATAATTATATCAAAAACATGTGTGCAGGGGCGGATCCAGGAATTCTGGAAAAGGGGGGCGCACATATTAAAAAGGGCCCCGGCCACCCCTCCAGGGTTCCTAATTTTACATTAAAAAAAGTAATATTTGACCCTGAAAAGGGGGGGGGCGCACATCCCATGCGCCCCCCTCTAAATCCGTCGCTGGTGTGTGCAATCATACTTCCATATATATCCATATAATTATACCTGTGCCGTGTGTGTGTGTGTGTGTGTCTGTGTCTGTGTGTGTGTGTCTCTCTCTCTCTCTCTCTCTCTATCTCTCTCTCTCTCTCTCTCTCTCTCTCTCTCTCTCTCTCTCTCTCTCTCTCTCTCTCTCTCTGTGTGTGTGTGTGTGTGTGTGTGTGTGTGTGTGTATGTGTGTGTGTGCAAGGGTGGGCGTGGGCGTGGGTATGTGCCAGTCAGGCATGCCAAGTGTACCGTATTTCCCGGTACTGTACCATTTAACTCTTGTCCCAGGTGTACCTTAAAGGTACAGAAATGTACCGTTTTTTTGTGTGTATTTTTTTTCTAGATAATTGTAAGGTCTTTAATTTAGCATGTGTATAACCATCTAAGGGCTGGATCCAGGAATTTTGAAAGGGGGGTTGGGGGGGGCGCACTTATTAAAAAGGGCCAATGCCACCCCTCCAAGGTCTTGAGATTTACATTAAGAAAAATCGAAATAAAAAAAAAAAAAGGGGGGGGGTGCATATATACGCCCCATGCCTCCCTCTAAATCCGTCCCTGCATCTAGTAAATCTAGTTATCTAAAAGTGTACCGTTTTTCTGCCCAAAGTACCATATTTTTCAGAGTTTTGTACCAGGGAAGAGTGGTCAAATGTTGGCAGGCCTGCATTGTGGGTGGTGGGTGGTGCGTGTGAGTGTGGGTGGGTGTGGGTGTGGGTGTGTGGGTGTGTGTGGTTGGTTGGTTGGTTATTGGTTGCTTTACACCCTAATTAACTGCCAGGGTCATATCAAGGGTGGTGATGGTGATCGAATCTATGAGAAGGTAGAGACCATACCCCTACACTTTTACCGAGGCAGGTGTTCTTTAATGTGCAGGGTCCCATAGACAGGGCCCTACACACAACGGCCGGTGGTCCCTGGGGACCTTTGATAACCCTGTTGTTGTCACAGGGGGAAGCTCAGAGAGGTGTAGCAGTCTCATGCACCTGGCCCAGCCGAGAATCGAACCCAGCTCTCCCGCATGCCAAGAGACGGCTCTAACCACTTCACCGCCCCGCGCCCCTGTGGGTGTGGGTGTGTGTGGGGGGGGGGGGGGGGGTGAGGGGGTCGCATGTGCGTCCTTATAGGAAGGCGTTCACTGACTGCAACCTCCGACTTCCTGACACTTCCTGACGGATGACAATAGTCTTAAGGAAATTGATCCACATCATCGCTGGGAAATATTTTTACCTGTAACCACCTGTCATCAGGGAAAAATCCACGAATTTCCATTGGGACGGGTGGGGGGGAGGATAGCAACTTTTTGGCCGCGCCCTTCAGGCGCAGGTATATTTACGTTAAAAACGCAATTTTTTGACAAAATAGGGGCGTGCACCTAGTACGCCGTTATCCGCGCCTCTTCATAATATTAATGATGCATAGCTCGATTACAAACTGAAAGCTGGTGATCCACCATGCGATAATAGGCTTTATTGGCCTATACCTATATAGTACGGTTAAATATATTTTAGGGTTAAAATTGCAACTGATTTCTGCAGTTGGTCCACAATTTGGTAAAAATCTCATTGAGGATCACCGAATTGAGGATAGACACCAGTGGTTGGGGCGTGAATATAGCACCGGCCCCTTTCATCACAACCGTGAGATTTGTTTCTTATATTATTACTTTATAAAGAATATAATTAAATGACAAATAAATGACCATTTCTATTACTAGAACTTATATAGAAATAGCTAGTATACCAGCTGTGTATATAGGCATAGATAGATAGAGCAAAATATGACCTTTTTAATGGTGTATAATTTGTTTGGATCAGTGCAATATTAAAGAATTCAATGATGATTTCTTGAATTAGCCGTTGACCACTGGTGTCAATCCTTAAGTAATGATTAATCCACCTCGCATTGTGTGCGGCATTACGCAGCTTTGAGATTAAATGAGCGTTAAAATATGAATATTTATAGCAATTTCACTAACTCGGGATTTCCCCGTTAAAATGTAATGCCTTTGCATGCATATAATTATTATACAACTGATCCAACATATGCCATATATGATTCTCTTGAGATACAAAGCTTTTTCATTTAAATATCTATGCACCCTTTCATATTTCCCTACTTCTAGCATAATCATGTGTAGGCCTAAAGGTTGTATAAAAGATCAAGTAAATATCACCTTTACAAACCTTCAGTGAATATAATAGGTGACCTTTAATGAAATTTAATTTCAGCAATTATCACCGTTTCAGACATATAATGAACCCTTAAAGGTATGATAAAGGTCACCTTCAATATTTTTTGGAAATGGGGCCATTAAGGACAGTAAAGGTGATGTAAAGACCACCTTTACCAAAAATCAAAGGTGACCTATCATTTTTTGGAAAGGTCCTTAAAGATATAGTAAATGTGCCATTTACAATATCTTTCCAAAGAAATTAAAGGTCTGTAAAGGTGTTTTTTTGCGCAGTGTTACAAATATTGGATTCTTTACAATAGAACACCTAAAGGGTAAGGTGTTGCAATAAACCACTCTGTTAAACTTCCTATTA
The DNA here is from genome assembly GCA_936440205.1 of Lepidonotus clava. Classification (NCBI taxonomy): domain Eukaryota; kingdom Metazoa; phylum Annelida; class Polychaeta; order Phyllodocida; family Polynoidae; genus Lepidonotus; species Lepidonotus clava. The sequence continues at coordinate 18,033,681 of OW387146.1, forward strand.
TAGACAAAGGTTTTTTGACGTGTCTACCATGTCCTAACAACTTCAGGCATTAATTTGATATTTTGTGTTACCATGAAAAAGTGGAAAAAGTTTTTTTCTGGGTTTTCGACCACACAATAGTGACCTTTGAACCCAGAGACGGTGGGTCCTAGGAAAATGTGAGAATTTAATTGGTTCTTTATTGATATAGACTCTAATTGGCTGAGTCGTATCCATAAGTTAAATCAAAGTTCTCTTTATCATCACAACACTAGTTTCGATATGCCTTGATTTCATCAATTTTTCTACGCATTTCTTTATTGTAAAGATTTGTCACTAACTTTGCTGACTCACTGAACATGTTTATTAATTTCATTGCCAACTCAAATGCTTCTTTATCTGTTTCAGGGCAGTCCTGATGTTGGGGGAGGTCTCTGAGGCCCATGGGGGCAGGTTCTCTGCCAAACAAGAGCTGAAAAGGGGAAAACCAAGTACGGCCAGACACTGTGGACCTCAATGTCCACAGGGGCACTGGTAGCAATTCACCCTACCACGGATAGCCAAATTCTTGAGTTATACCTGCAGGTTAGCCTAAATCAGGATGCATGCTGGGTAAAATGTCGACAAGTCACAAGGCTTTATCATAGAAATTTTCATTTATCTTATCAGTACTTATTCTTAATCATGCATGGTGAAAAAATAGTGACCATTATTTTTTAAATTCATATACATATCCATTAAATATTTTCTAAGTTGTTTGAGAATCCTTTTGTTATAGATGGATTTATAACAATTATTTTGTTATTTTCTATAGATTTTGCAGTGGTTTTGTCGACAGAATTAGTTCAAATTAGCCTGCAGGTGTTCAAAATACTGTAAATTAGCTATCCGTGGTAGGGAGAATTGTGGCCATTCCTTGTGATCTCTTGTCACGTAACAAGCAATCACATCTTCTGATGTCTTCTGTAACCTCTCCACTCTAACATTTCCTGTGGGCATCCTTGCTGAGGTGAACAAATGGTGGCAATTAAGCCTCTGCGTCACCGCCTTCATGAACTTGGAAAGGAAAGACTGGCCTCTATCAGAATGGAGACGCTCTACCCCACCGTACCTTTCAATAATGCCACACAAAAAAGACAATGCCGCTGTCCATCCTGTAGAGTCTCTAGTAGCAAAAGCTTCTGGCCAGCCTGTCGCTAAGTCAATAAAAGTCATTATGTATTTTGATCCATCCCGTGCTGTCGTCAGTGGACCATTAAAGTTGACCTGTACTTCCTGCCAAGGCCGTGCTGGTTCATCCCATGACGTTGCTTTTGCTTTGGGTTGGGGTGTATGCTTTCTCAAGGCACATGTGTTACATGATCGTACATAATTAATGATGTCCCTATGCATGTTTCTCCAATAAAATCTGTCCATGACTTTTGCCATAAAAGCATGTTTTCCAACGTGTCCCCCTGTCAAAATATCATCATGTAACCTTGATAGAACATGGTAAACAAGGATAACAGGTACTACAATTTTTTTGTTTATAAACGTCATGACCATCCTTTGCCCTTTTGATATTCCTAAAATGACATAGAATACCTGGATCAAAGATGTCCAGAAAGTGGCTCTGAGCCACCACAGTCCTTGCACAGTCAGGGTCCATGGGCACCACTCCAGTCCTCAGGTAACGATACTGAGCTACACACACGTACACTATCTTCCTTTTGATGTTTCTTTATATTTTCAAGGGAGAGGGGAAGTTCACCAGGCAACCACAACTACTGGACAACACCATCATGCAGAAGATAGCCTTCCAGGGAAGGTGATCACTTCACACCCAACCCTTGGGTTGCCAGGATACAAACATCGTTCTTCTACTAACTCAAATTCAGGGGATGTTCTGGACTCTGATAACATAGAAGGGACTTACTATGATATAAGTTTTATATCTGGTAAGCGTGTTACTCACTCAGGGGCCATACAGTACCTCACAAAGCGGAAAGGACATAGGAAAAAAATTGGGTGCCAGGTTCAGACTTCCACCCTTAGTCTGGCGGCCAAGTTCAAGAAAGTAGCTTATTTTTGGAGTTGGTATGCCATAAAAGGTTTATACCTGAAACCATTCTAGGCTTGTAGTGGGGTCCTCTGGGAACCATGTATAACCGGTAGTCACTCTGTAGAGGTGTGCATGACTGTGACAACCGCCATATTGTTTTGCGGCATTCAGGGAAATTCAACATGAAATTCAACTATGTCAAATGACTTTGACCTTCATGGAGGTCAAGGTCACTAAATTTGACTTCAAAATCTGAAAAATACGACAAAATCAAAGTTGAACTTGAAGCAAACAGTGCTACTCTTTATATTGTCCTTTAATTTAAGTGAACATGTCTCAATCTGGCTCTTGTGATATTCAGAAAAGCAGACAAATTGGTTAGATGAAGAAATTTGGTCACCAAATTACACATTATGTGACAGAAATCGAAAAAAATCTTAATTTCCAAAGATTGAGGAAAATGAATTTACTTTCAATTCCTATCTCAATATGGCTAGTATTTGTTCTATACTAAGTACATACATAGCTATTATTAGGTCAAGTATATTAGCTATTTAGTTTGTCCCTAAAAAGGTCAAGGTCATCAAATCTAAAGGTTTACACATTTTTACACATTATGTATAAACAATTGTTAAGTAACCTTATAAAGTATGTTTCTCATGCTCAAATTGTGGGAAAGACTAATACTCCATTCTTTGACTTGATTCAAAAGCAGTGATTAGCCTTATCAAAGAGCTTCTAGTTAAGTGAATAACTGCAAAGGACACCAAATGTGTAATTGGAATGAGCAAAATGTCTGTAAAACAATGGGAATATAACTTCAAACAAACTGCCCTGCCCTTGAAAATAATTATGCTTTGATATAAAAGACTATATTCATATTTTACTCTATCAATACCAATATAAAAACAACAACAACAGACACCTACTTCAATGTAGAATTGTGGCTGTAAAAGTTACATATTTGGTGACAGATATAATAATAATATTATTTCTAAATTTGACTCAAGGTTTGACAAAAATTACTCTAATTATAATAGATATCAGTCTCTGATCAATCTGCTATTTTCACTTTTGGCAATGTGTGTGTTTAGTCATTACTTAAATGAACACAAAAAGGATGTATCTTGACCTTTAAAATGTATAGACACTAAATGTGATAGCCTAGAAAATAAAGAATAAATCAATAGAAAAGTGAGTGTATTTTTATATTCTAATAATTTTGGGGGGATCTTGACAGAGGGATGGATGAGGGATTATATAATGACAGGGAAGATGTTGTTAAAGTCTTTAGTGTTGAATTAAGGTTATATGCATAGCTTCAGTCAATTTACCTGGCTTGAACCAGGCTATATATAGCACTGTGTTTAGGAGCCCTATCAATTTTAGCAGCATTTCATTGTGATAATTGTTTTAGATTTGTACAATGTATACTTGAGGGACATTATAGTAAAAAAATACCTTACCAAGCAATGTTTGGTACATTCATTATATCTGATCGTCTATATTACCAAACTTAGGGTAGAGCACATCATATTGAAGTGTTAGAAGATGGAAGATAGTCACAAGAGGCATCTCCAAAACAGAACATCAATGAAGGACAAGTTTAACAACAGCAAAAGTGAAAAGATCCTGCATTTCTGTCAAGAATGCCAACTGATAGATAAAACCTAAGAAAGGATTCAAGAGTCTGGGGTCCGTGGGCCACCCTGTGCTCCCAACAGGATCATCAAAGGCCGTGTGTGTGGTGTCCTTTTTATGGGACATTGCACATAAAAGACCCCTTTTCTCTCTTTGAAAGGAGTAGGGTATTGCACCCTTTGGTGGGTTTCTCCTAAATCAAATCATATCATAGACACAATCACCAAAAGCAACTCATTGGCATAGATAATTTGATTCTGGAAATTAGACAGAACTTCAGCAGTAATTTGTTTGCATTGCACTTTCTTTTTCCAAAACTTGCTGTCAATTCTCTTTTTATTTGATGTCTCTTTATGGTAACAATTACATTTAATCCAGTGAGTTCATCAAATGAGAAATACAGCTAAATACTTAAAAGTAGTCCTTGATTTCTAATTCTTGATGATTTTGGCCCAAAAATGTAGTAGGTAAATACAGTTTGGATATTGTTCCCCTAGCATCAACAACAATACAGACAAATGTTCTTGATCTACCTAGTGTCTAACAGCATTTGTCTACTAGTGTACACCATAAGATAGCTTCTTGACATTCGTCCATTTACTCAAGTACATCTATAAAAAGATAATCTTAATGACATTCAGGAAGGAATCTAAAAAAGCATGCAATAATTGGAGGGTTATAGTAGGGTAGAAGTGTATCATGAATGCCCGAAGATGCACTTTCCCTGTAGGGGCATACACTCACATCCAATATTATCTTATATCCTATTAATCTTTCTTTAATAGTTCATCCCAACTGAAGCATACAGATATACCTTGGAAAATCCCCTTGGACATTGTTTTACAGACATTTGGTCATTCCAATTACACATTTGGTGTCCTTTGCAGTTATTCACTTAACTAGAAGCTCTTTGATAAGGCTAATCACTGCTTTTGAATTGAGTCAAAGAATGGAGTATTAGTCTTTCCCACAATTTGAGCATGAGAAACGTACTTTATAAGGTTACTTAACAATTGTTTATACATAATGTGTAAAAATGTGTAAACCTTTAGATTTGATGACCTTGACCTTTTTAGGGACAAACTAAATAGCTAATATACTTGACCTAATAATAGCTATGATTGTACTTAGTATAGAACAAATACCAGCCATATTGAGATAGGAATTGAAAGAAAATTCATTTTCCTCAATCTTTGGAAATTAAGATTTTTTCGATTTCTGTCACATAATGTGTAATTTGGTGACCAAATTTCTTCATCTAACCAATTTTTCTGCTTTTCTGAATATCACAAGAGCCAGATTGAGACATGTTCACTTAACCCAGATTATACTGACGTCCTACTGGTAGGACGTTTTTCATAGTGTCTTAATTCCATTGTCATTTATTCAATTTTTGAGAGAAGTGCTTCATTTTTTCAAAAATTAATATCTGATAGCTCTGGGAAAGGAAGATCAGATCAGTTTCTTTTGACCTATCCCTCTTATAAATGGGGGGCTTATGAAAATGAAAAATATTTTAGGCCCCTTAAGTCCTATATTTATGGCTAAAAATAGCCAAAATACAAGATAATACTATTTTTTTGACTAAAAATGCATTTATGAATTTTTTCATGTTAAGAAAGATGGTTCAAACAAAAAAAGTGATATTTGAGGCATTTTATATGAAAATGGCCGTTTCCATGGCAACAGAAACTCAAAAAATAAACAAATTTGTTGATTTTCGTTGCCATGGCAACAGAAAAAGAACATTTTTGCAAAATGTTGAAATGAATAAAGCATAATGTGCATAAAACATATTTATCATATAAAGTTTATTTCATCCAATTTGATCAATAAGAAGTTGAGATATATTAATTTCAAAACTACCATATGGAAGCAGTTTGAATGGTGGGAGGTCATGTTTATGACGTCATAACTTTTTAAATAATGTGTTTTTCCACTTCAATGGTTTCCAAATTTCCTTTAATAACAATTTGCAAAAATTGACATAACTCAGGCTCTAATTGGAATATTGAGAAAATTGTTTCAGTTTTGGACTCCCCATGTGATTTCTTAGAGGTTAGAAAACACTGAAAACCACTTTCGTATAATCTGGGTTAAATTAAAGGACAATATAAAGAGTAGCACTGTTTGCTTCAAGTTCAACTTTGATTTTGTCATATTTTTCAGATTTTGAGGTCAAATTTAGTGACCTTGACCTCCATGAAGGTCAAAGTCATTTGACATAGAAATTACCTGTTCTCATAACTATTAGAATATGCAATATGAAATATATTGGCACAAAATTGAATTTGTCAGTTCGAGATTAGTCCCTTTTTTCCATGTTGAATTTCCCCTGAATGCCGCAAAACAAAATGGCGGTTGTCACAGTCATGCACACCTCTACAGAGTGACTACCAGTTATACATAGTTCCCAAAGGACCCCACTACAACCCTAGAATGGTTTCAGGTATAAACCTTTCATGGCAAACACAAGTGTAAATTTCATGCTTTGACCGTCAGACTACCTCCAATGAACCCTGAGGACTCCTACTTGCAATATAAAAGGAGAAGGACAAGGGAACATGAGTACCTCTCTTTCCTGTGGCCCAGAGCCAGGAAACTCGAATAGCCCTCCGGATCCAGGGATCGCCAGGTTGGGCTCGAGATTGCCTGTTGAGACCGCTCCCAGGAAACTTTGGACTGTCTCGAAGGTCAGGGGATTTGGTGCAGAGTTGTTCCAGACTATCTCCTGCTGCCGGGGTGGCATGGCCTGTGAGATGAGTGGATCATAGTGAACACTCTGAGCTGAATGACCCACCTGTTATTGCCTGTCAGATCCACTTGGCTGGTGGGCAGCAGCTCTGGCTGGGACACACCAGGAGCGACCCTGCACATTCACGCCTGCCGGGGACCCTCGGGGCTCTGTGGGAGCCTGACTGACTGGTACCGGGGAAGTGGCTGATGCAGAGATCGGAGAGGCCGCTGGGACATACCTCGCATCACCGGAAGTGCTCATCGCAGGGACAGGGTATCTGTGGAACCCCTGCTTGAGGGATGGGTAGCGCTCCTTACAAATTGTGCTAATGTCCCTGGCCAGTCACTTTGCCTGGTCGCCCCGCCCTCCATTCCTCCACTATTGTGTGCCCTATCGTCTCCCCTGCCCTCCACCTCCCGGTCAGCCCAACTGACTCTCCCTGGTGGTCCACTGGTAAGAGCTGGGACAGACATAGCAGCCCTGGTAGTAAAGCAAATTCCAGAGGTAGTGATCTTTTCTCCAGGTACTGAGTTTGGTGGCATCTGAAGGACACAGAGTCCCACTGTGTCAGGTGAGGTATTTCCTATAAGAACCATAGTGAACCTGACACCCCCAATTCTAATAGCAATTTCTTGCATTGGATGATCCATTTCCGTGATCCTGCACGCTTGGTGTCTGTGTTGGGTTTGGGGAAGTGGAGTAGAAATAGTTAATATTAATAGCTTAGGAAACCATACGCTGAGTTGGTATAGACGTTGTGCAGATGACGTCACAATACCCAGAAGGGAACTAGCCGCCATGTTGGCGATCAGTCTGTAATCAATGTTATTCAACATTCTGAATCATTTATAGCATTTTTTCATACTACAATTACTAAAAATATCATCACTGAATAGTTCTTACAAATCATTTTCACTTAGAATTCATATATTTTTATTTTTTCCATAGCCACGTGGTCTTGATCACCACGTGGTGATCACCAAAATGTGATAACGTGACCACGTCTGCACAAGGTCTATAGATTCACAACATAGGGGTAAGCAATTTAATCGAAGTGCTCCAGATCATAATTTTTTTTAGATCTATTGAGCTTGCCAAGGTGAGTTGGGTGCAAGCAAAAAAAAATGCATCTCAGGACTTTGTTTGCAGGTAGCATGATAACTGGTTTTATTGCCACCCTCATGTTTCTCCCACTTAAGGTTGTTGTCGCTAATGGCCTGGGAGACATGCACGCACGGCCTATTATGAGGGAACAATACGGTGTTGTCGTCATGCCAGGTAAACTGATCAGCACAGCTGATTCCAACCACCTCTACAATGGGTTTCATGTTAAGATACCATTTCTCAATTCATCACTCGCATTAGAGAATCTGATGACCTTTTGTGATGGAATGACTCACTTTCCAAACAGGCGAGCCCAACGGGATTACCAGGGAATTTGTGACCAAACTAAAGACATTTTACAAACACTGCATAGTATAGTTTCAAAAGTATATACCCTACAGGTGTCCCAAATTAAAGAAATAATCGAGTCTATACCTGGTAGTGCTTTTGTTATGGATTCCACGAGGCAAAGGAGAGGGCTAAATTTTGAATAGGTGGACTCCAGACTAAATCCCCTTTATGGCGACATCCATGGGATGGAAGAAGGGCTGTGCATGTTGAGGTCATCCCTTGACATCCTAGTGACAGACTTGGAAAGGCAAAAGGTGTTACAGAGTGTAACAACAATGGTCCTGACTCACCACCTATCCGTTATGTCATATATGCAGAGTATGCTAATCAAAACCTCTGATTTTGGGACAGGTGTACAGAGTCTTCTTAGGGGTCAACTGACCCAGGCCATAGTTCCCCCCCCCCCCCCCCCCCCCACGACCTTAAAAATTCATTGAGTGACCTGGCCGAAATACTAAGACAGGAATATCCTAGGTAAATAGCTTTTTACTCACCTGCATTTTATTATGATAACATTGAGCCACATTTCATGATCACTCAGGGACAATTAATGCTATATGTTAAGGTACCAGTAGCAAGTGATGTGCATATTTCCAGGATGTTTCACACAAAAGAATTACATGTGCCTGTGCATGTCCAGAATGCCTCCACTACTGATGAAACTATCATGATAGGTCTGCCATCAGAAGTAGCCATCTCTGTTGATAACAGATATTACATCCCCTTAGAATCATAATGCTCATAGGAATGTTCTGGTGATGAAATTCTGCTCTGTTCACACATTCCTTTTATTAAACCAATAAGTAGCAAAACCTGCATAGCATCTATTATTAGAAATGACCAAGAAGATATTAGAAAAGAGAGTCACAAATATTATAGTCAGATATCCAAACAAATGATGCTTTTCTTTCAACATTCAATTCGTCGGGTAAATTACAGGCTGCAATTGGCAGGGAACCATGGGGGGTTCCAAACCCTATATTAGATATCAAAAGGAAAGAGATCATGGATGGGGCAGGCCCAAAACAGCCACTTATAGACTTAGGAGCCTTAGCAGATAAAATACACGAGGACAGCAGTGAGCTGTTGGGACCAATTGGGGTCCTGTGGTTTGCAAATGTTACCCTTTGGGGAAAACAAGCATGAAGCATTATTATCTAACTGTACATTTTTTGACTGATATTTGATGTAAACTAGCATTTATTTGCTAATCATTTGTCAGTACAAATAAAAGAATTTTTTAAAAAATTGGCATTTTTGGTAATTTTGGCAGTGGTATTTTTTGGCTGTATTATATGGAAAAGGTATAAGGCAATGCTCCTTGCTCTCTTGGTACCTAGACCAATAGCACAGGGGTCACCCCTGCCTGCTCAGGATCTGTCAGAAAGCTTGAATTCTGGAGTGAAATTGTCTTCAATAGATTTCTCCCTTTGGGCCACCTTGCTGCTCATTGCAGTTTTACTCACCCTGCTTATCATTGTAAGACTATGTGAGTGCCAACCAAAACATGATGAAAATGGGATATATCTGCAGGTACTGATGAATATAGACTTTTTTGTCTAGTGTCAGTTATTTAGTAGATTGTATCTATGCTAGAACAGGGCCTTTGATTACCTCATGTGAATTAAGAATGCGCTTGACCAGGGCTTTGCTGAGAGTCCAGTGGGGGGTACGAATTCTAGCTGTGGTTCCAGGGGGTAGTGAGATAATTAGAGTCCCTCTGCCTTCTGTGGTTAGATTGCCAATGGCTTTGGCAAGGGATATGGCAAAGGTCCAGGTAGCAATCAGAGTGAGAGTGGTGCACATGGTGGGGGGCACACCCATTCCCATATTCCGCTATATAAACCCACCCTGTGATCTAGGATGGGCAGTTGTGAAACCAGCCCCCGGCCAACAAGGATTTCTGGAACTTGTACCTTTGGGATCAGACATTAGAGGAGACTTGCCTGCAGTGGACAGACAGGAGTGAGTGAGTGAGTGAGTGTTGGGTGTTTTACGCCGTACCGACAGCCAGTGTCATTTTCACGACAAAAACCAGTTGGGACGAATTCTGTTTTTGGTGATTGAATCTATGAGATGCAGGTGACAGGGCGGGCAAACAGCAGGGTACCTCATCCCTTAGTGAACCAAGCACGGACAGACAGGATCAGCAACTACCACAACTGGATAGGTCTACTACATCTCCACAGGAGCCTCCACCTCTTAACTTGGAAGAACAGCAGGCTCTCCCTTCCCCACCATCTGCAAATACTTTGGCAGTGGTGGAACATAGTAACAATGCCTAGACCATTTTAGGAGTAACAGAACACACTTTCATTTCTTTTATTTTCAAGAAGGCATGTTGGGAGATAAAACAGCTCAGGGGAGAGGATTGGGGGCCAATGAAAATAAAGGAGCCCAGGGGAGAAAGGAAATGTCTGCCCCCCCCCCTGTAGGGAATAGCTCTGGACTGTGGGTTCACTATTCGCCAGATCTCCCGTATATACTACATGTCGCTTCAATTACTGACTCTCCCCCACCTCCCAATGAGATACTCTCCCCTCCATTACAAGGATGCTGGGCTACACCAGATCTGGACAATGGACAACCGGTGTTTCCGGGACCGCGTTCTGCATTCCACCTGCCACGGGGGGGCACCTGTCTTGTCCCACCGGCGGCCAGACCGGCTACAACTGAACCAACATTATCTGGACAAATCTGTCCAGATGCCGGAACTCCTTCACTGCCTACATTTCAAATGCCTTCACCACCTATATTTCAAATGCCTTCACCACCTATATTTCAAATGCCTTCACCACCTCCATATCTGACGCCTTAAGTACCCCCATTTATGATGCCTGCACCACCTGCATTTAGTGAGTGAGTGAGTGAGTCTTGAGTGTTTTACGCCGTACCGACAGCCAGGGTCATTTTCATGGAGAAAACCAGTTGGGACGAATTGTGTCTGGGGTGATCGAATCTATGAGATGAAGGTGACAGGGAGGGCAAACAGCAGGGGATCAAAACCCAGCAATCATTTTTGCTGTACCTCATCCCTTAGTGAACCAAGCACTGACCGGGAATTGAACCCAAAGAACCACTTGGTTAGTGCAGGGTCCCCCCCATCGTCGCCTCGTACGATCAGCAGGGGCTACTGAGGGCCTATTCTTACCCAGACCCCCACGAGGCCACCTGCATTTACGATGCCTTCACCACCTACATCTGCGACGCCAGTGGCCACAACAATGGATAGTAATGGCCGCCACATCTGTGACAGATGTGGCAGAGCCTATAAGCATAACAGCAACCTAATATGGCATATAAATAATACGCATGCGATGGAGGGATATACGTGTATTGCATGCGGGCTGGCCTTTTCTACGGCCAATAAATACCTCATGCATGCAAGGGCTTGTCATGCGCGGATCTATTAAATTCAGAGATCAAATGGGGTGAAGATCCCTGGGCAAAAAATATACATATTACACTTACTTATAATATAGTAATACGATAGGATAAATCTACAGGTATATACAAACTGTCACCAAAAAAGCACAAAATGTGTAACAAAATATAGTTAATGGCTCTAAAATTCAAAATTTTTCTAATTATTAAAAGAGACAAATGTACTACAGTTAAATGGTAACAATAGTAACAGTAATAATGAAATATATATATATATATATATATATATATGATTGAGCACACCCCTTATCTATTTAATTAATTAATGTTCATGGTAGTAGTTATATACAGGTTGAGGAAAAATGCTTCTTGTAAATGTGTGTAGTTAATCTATTTAGGTAGAAATATCCCATATACATGTTCAAGAAAAATGTATCCAGTGAATCTGTTTAAAGGCTAAGAGCTTATGGTGGTAGACATATATGTAAAACAAAATGTATCTAGTTACTTATAGCTGATAGTGGAAGATTCATGTATATTGAAAACAAAGGCAATATGTAGTGAGTCTATTTGATCAAGTAAAATCTAGTTAAATAATAGCTTATGATTTTGGTATATATCGACAGATGGTTATAAAAGAAAAATTACTATGTCAAAAAAAAAAAACGGGCAAGTGTGTTGGAATTACACACTAGAAACATATATAAGTATAGGGTGAAAAGGAACAGGTGTGACTATTTATTAATGTTATATGTATGTGTGTATTATATGGATATGTGATTAGTGTAGTATGCTCCAGAAATATTATTCCAAATTGCACTCCAATGTGTTTTCCATGGATTCTCCTAGTATGTTCCAGGAATATAATCCCAGAAGTTATTCCCAACTTTAATGTGCGCCATGGAATCTCCAAGTATACATATATGTTACTCCATATGTTTTATGTTACTCCCTAAGATATATGTTACTATATATATTTGAACTGTAGTCATACCACAGATAAGCTCCCTGGTATGTGTCTTACCTCTCCAGCTCCTAGGCCCCAAATGACAGTGCGGTGTGGGCTACCTGCAAGCAGCAAAAGCCACACCCATATCATGACGTCACCACTGTGCGTAGGTTGGGCCCATTTAAAAAAGCCCGCACCTGTATCTGAGACAGGAGAAGTATGCTGGCTGAGCAGCGTGTGGACATTAGGACCCTGGACAACAGGCATAGGAGATTATATCTAATGGACATATATATAAACTGGGCTGAGGACCCTGTGTGCTGGTGACGGAAAATATTAATAATTGAATATTGTGTTGGTTAAGGGATGTGTCAACACCCACATGATGAAAAAACAGGTTGTGCAAATTATCTTAATATACATCAAACATTTTAATGGCGTTCTCGCATGTTCAAAACATTAACCCTCGTTCTATTATCTTTGTTCTGAATGTGAAACTTGGCGACATAACATCTAAATTACTTCGAAATATAAATAAAATTACCTCGCAGCCAAGCTACCACTGTTGGCTGTTAATAATAGATGAATAGGCGAACCAGCAGCATGGAACAAAGGAAAGCAAACCTGGGAAGACGGAAAACCATGGAAGGCACTTACACTAATGGAAACGGGAAACAGTAAACCGACCATATCAGTTAGCCCCTATCATATTAAAGTTGAACATTTCTTTAGATCCATTAACTTAATAACTTGGACTAGGTGACCTTCGTCTTTAAAATATATCGATGAAAAGGAAATATTCTAACTAACTTTGACTTATAGTAAATTAATTCCCCTAAATACAAGTCCTGTTCACTGTTATGGCAATCGTATAGCCTTACAATAATTAGATTCTTTACAACAGAATAAATCACTGCTAAGCTCCCTATACACCTTTTTCAATGATGTGGCGCCCTGCTAGCGGATAGACCTGAACCAAACGGTTGGGGTTTGGGTTTCTATGGGACCAGGCTCAAACCTTGGGTACAAGGCGTCTATGGGAGGGCTCACTGCGCAGGTTCATGGGAAGGTGTATGGACCCAGGTTTTTCTGACGTGTCTATTATGTCCTAACAACTTCAGGCTTGAATTTGATATGTTGTGTTACCACGAAAAAGTGGAAAAGTCTTTCTTTCTGGGTCTTCTACCACACTATAGTTGAACTTGCGAGAAGGTGGGTCATAGGAAACTGTGATAATTGACAGATTGGACAAACAAGTTAAAATGGTTTGGAGATTTTAATCACATGAATAAAAGATAATAATAGTGGTAAAAGCGTAGATAAAACGTATGTGATTAAAATAATTAATAAGAGAATTATTATGACAATGTAAAATACATCAGCGGTTCTAAGAAGCCAAATGTGCGGCAAGAGCCGCGGGAACCGATGAAGACGCCGCCTTTGGTAGGTATGCCCGAGCCGCTGCCGAGGTCCACGTGCCATGGGCCATGATGTCTTTCTCAGGGGCCTGCGCCAGGGCTGCAAGATGCGCCCCCGTACGCTGGAGACTATGGACGGTGACCCAAGCCGCCACCGGTGACGAGATTGCGTGAAGGGTCGCCCGAAGGACTTGTGTCAGACGGGGGGCCGTGAGAGGTGAACCTGTCGAAGGAAGCAGAAACAAGAGGGCATTGTGATGGGCGGGAACAATGTTAACCGCCGCCTTAAAGGCTGCCACCGGGCAGTACCGGGAGCCAGGGATCGCCATAATTCGAATGGCTGGGATATGCTCATTCGGGCCAAGTGTCTTTGTTGAGGTGAGATGGACCCGCAACCCTTCCTGCGTGTAGAGTACATCGCGTCTGGAGATCATATGCGGGCCTACAGCCGTGAGTGTCTGGGGGAGAAAGTTGGACTGACGCAGGAAAGTGGTAACGCCGAAGAGGATTGCCGCACGCGCGACGATGGCGTCCGGCCCGGCATGCTGAAGAATGTCACATACTGCAAGGAGGCTCCTTTTAGATATAGGTGGGGCTGGGAGCTCAACATGTGTAGAGGTACGATTAAGGGCTCTGAGAAATGTTTGAACAACCGGGGCCGAAAAAGAGTGAATATGGGCACCAGCTCCTGTGAGATATGTCTTAGCCCCGGATAAGTAGTTTCTAACTGATCGTACATCCTTTACAGAATTAGCCAAAAACTGGATGTAGAGCAGAATGTTGTGAAGTGAAGGTTGGAAAGGTTGAAATTTATAAAGTAACATGAATGATAAGTAAGCTCGAGCCTGCCTGTGATGGTTTTGGGAAGTAGAGGGGGCGTGCGCCATAGCATAAGTCTGTCGGACCTGGGCCCAGAGATGAGATTGGTCTGAAAGTAATCAAAGTTCAGTGTTAAACAAGTGATTATACACAATCGGAGTAACAGGGGTTAAGTGGAGGCGTTGTACAAGGTCAGTGGCTATTCTGTCATGTTCAGGGGATATGTGGCGCCTGCTGAGTGCGTCAGCCAGAGTGAGAGTGGCACCGGGCGCATGGTCCACGACAATTGTTATCTGGTTGATGGCTGCGAACAACCATAGTTCACGTGAGCACGCAGCCAGCACGGGGTCCCTCGTGCGTCCGGTATTGATGGCGTACATTGCCGCTGTATTGTCGGTGGTGATCTTTACCCGGATGTTCGTCAAGCCGGGAGGTGTGAGGGTTTTTACCGCCATGACAATATTTGCTGCTTCTAGCTGGGATATGTGAGCCTCAGCGGTGATCTCGTCTGGGAACGGAGAGCTGTAGTATTGCTCTGCTGAGAAACCACCTCCTCCCTGAAGGCAGGCATCACACTGGATCTCGAGGGTCTGGAGAGGGCGGTCGAGTAGCCAGAGCCCGTTGCATTCTTGTGCAAAGTCCCGGAACCATGCCAGGTCCGCCTTTGTGCCCTTGTCGACGGGAACCGTCCCTCCCACGGGACAGGCCCGGAGGTTGCGTAGGATTCTGGCCATAAATTTCCTCGCTGGGATGACGCACTGGGCTACATGATTTAGCTTACCAGCTAGCGACTGCAATTCCCTGCGGGATACGCGTTGTTTTGTCTGCCATTCGGTGGAGAGGGTCCTGATCTCCTCAAGCTTTTGTCTTGGGATAGTGATTGTCATGTCTATCGTGTCGAATGTGAAGCCAAGCCAGTCCATCCTTGTGCCCGGGAACATTGATTTCTCGGGGGCTATTTTTAAGCCAAGGGCGCTGCACAGCGCTTCAAACTGGGCGAATGTGGCCATCGCTTCCGAGAAAGTAGCATGACTTCCACAGAAATCGTCGACATAAGCGAGGATTTCGTGGTGCATTTCTGCCATCATGTAGCATACTGCTACCGAGACTCTTTGTTGTGCCGCTGATGATCCTCTGCATCCAAACGAGGGGCAAATGTCTACATAGAATTTTGAGCGGTGACAAATTCCCATGAGTGGGTAGTCTAGCGGGTCATTTCTCAATTGCCTATAGGCGCGGGCGAGGTCGGCCTTCCATAAGAAAGAGCCAGGACCATTGGTCGTGACTTTCTCAGCCAAGTCGGCGACTGTGGGGAGCCTGTACGTATACTGGCGCCCCTGAAAGACATTTTTGGGAACGCCATCATTGACGCTCCTCGGATGGGGGTAGGACAAGTCAATAATGACTCGTCTGTCCTCTGAGTCTTTCTTAGGCCTGGTCATCAGGGGGCTGACCTGACACCATGCCTCAAAGGGTAGAGAATCAAACGGGCCGAGGAGGGCACCTTTGTCAAGTTCCTTGTTAATAAATTTATCAACTTGGGGCATAAAAGCCAGGGCGCTCTGATGATTTTTTAGAGTCGGCTCGGGGGGTTCAGGAGCTACATAGCCCCCCGGCCACCCATAGCGCAAGTAGTCAACAATTTCTCTATCTGGGTACGCCTTTAGTCTACGATCCCATTCACTATGATTAATGTCTGATGGAATAACGATCTGAGCGCCAATGTAGTTTGGAAGAGCAGTTTGTCTAACAATACTATAAAGGTTCATGTGAAATGAAGCTCGTTCTGACGCCTCCATAGAGGGATAGGGCCATTTGTCTTCTATAGTATTCGCGTACTGGAATGGACCCACCTCATGGTTTGTATCTCGTGGAATGTGAGCGTTGGCGCCGTATTGGTCATCATCGTCGGAGCAGCCAATCGGAGTGATATCAGCCGGGAATTTTCGAAGACCAAAGTCCTGTTCATCACGGCACGTTGAGTGAAGGATCTGGTCGTCTGTGTCGGAGCTGAGGGAGCTGTCAGGGAATAATGTTTCAGAGTTACTGTCAGAGAAATCAGTGGTACTGAGAGTTATATCAGAGATCACGAGTTCAGTGTTATGTTCTGAGGGGGGTGCGCTACAGTTGTTTACCTCCCAAACTCCGGTGCCGGGTCTTTTGGGGCGGGTGCTTTCTTCTTATATTCTTTTGACTTGCAATCTTTCTCAGGGTGAGGGAGGTACGAACATTTGTTATAGATACAGTGGGCACATATGTGAAGGTATCTAAACCCGTTCACCAAGTGGTGAGCCTTAGAACTGCATGTTCCTGCATTGAAGTGTCGACAGGGTGGAGCCGGTTTTGCGTTCCGAATCTCAGGAGTGATGTCGGCCAGCGTCTCGAATGTCTGTACGTCCGAGTGCGTGGATTCAGCTTGGCTTTTCCCACCCCTTCTGACCTGTGATAACTTCAAACGTAACATGTCAATACGATAGGTGTCGTCCCAATACAGCTTCCCCTCTGCTACCTGCGAACAGACCTCTTCTGACCAGAACCTTACATCTTGCCACTCATATGTGGCCGCGTCTTCATTAACGCATTCAAGATGGTGAAACATATGCTTAAAATAGTCTTGATCTGTCTCATAACTATTCATTAGTCGAATGAAACCCAAGTTATATTCTGCTGCGGACAGCTCTCCCAATGATGTTTTTGTCTTCTTAGGGCCCCTTTGGACATGGGAATGAGCAAACTTCTTACCATTTGAATTCAGTGGCGCGAGGGTGGCTGTGAGAAGATTCGCTACTCTGCCCTGTAGGTCTTGGTCATGTTGAATGTCTTGGAGACTCACTGGCAGGTCGTTGTAGTCCAGTCGCTGCGCCGGCCGATGCTGGGCCGGTGTTGGGGGCGGGTAGGGCGCCGTCGTGTGCCTAGTCCTACCGTGGTGTTCTCGTCCCGGTAGTCGCCTGTCAGACGCGTGCCTCCTTCTCGGGGAGGGGGCGAAGGACTTGTCCATGTAACTGCCGTCTCCCGACGTCAGGCGGGCCTCGGGCTGCTCGTCCCGCTCCTCGTAGTGTCCGTGGTGTTGCCGTTCAGGTTGTACGACCACGGGTGCGACTGGAAGTTTATCTGAAATACTACTCAAAAGTTTAGTCATTTGAGACATTTGTGCATTAATATCATCAATGGCTCTGGCATTGTCAGCAAACGTACGCCGCTTCTGTTGACGGGGCTCGGGTGTATGTTGGTGCGGGGAGCCCGGTGTATCAGGCGGGGCCGGCTGTGTGCGCCTCGTGGTTCGGCCGCGGCCGCGTCCTCGTCCGGTCATCTTTTATAAGTAGTAAAAACTGTTCATACAGTAGTGTATAATATATATGTACTTCTCCCCTGCGTGTGGAAATAGTTCAGTGAAATGGTTGCTTACTGTTCAGTGGTCAGCGTAATGTTCAGCGCAGCACGTGGTGCCAGTTCAGTGTGATACAGCGAGACACAGGTGTAGGCAGTGTGGCGGCGCAGGGGAGAAGGGCGGCCCAGCAGGCTGTCTGAGTTTATATAGGGTGCAGACCCTGGCGCTGGTTACCGGCAGGTGTTGGCCCCCTGGTGTTGATCTGGAATATATGTATAGGTGGCAGCAGGGGTTTGTCCCTTCAATTAATCTCAATTTAACAATTAAGGTCCAATTTAATTGGCACTCTATTGATATAAACTTTAATTGGCTGAGTTGTATCCTTAACGGTAAAATCAAAGGGAAAAAAACACTTTCACTCCTGCAGATGCCTTGAGGCATCCCTTGGTTGGGCACATTGTAATGCCTTTAGGCATTCCCCCATGGGGCAAGCTGTGTGCCTCGAGACACAAAGGAAAACTGTAATCTACAATGTGCATGTTATAGCACCAAATGTGTTATAACAGTCTATTACACATTTCCACTATACATAAAGCTCCATACCCACTAGGCAATTTTACACAATCAGCTGACTCATCAGGGCTAAAATCGGCCAATTCTTCTGGTTGAGTCAGCCGATTTTAGCACCAATTCAGATCAAACATGCACATTTTGATATACCATACTGACAGGCGATTCTAAGAGTCGGCCAATTCTCCCAGCTGCCAGTCACCACTTAAGTCGCTTAGTGGGTATGGCCCTTAAAGCCCCATACCCACTAGGCAATTTCACCGTCGCACGGCGACGACACGGCCGTCAAATTAGCCACAAAATCGGCGGGCCATCACAATCGGCGGGCAATTACCAGTGGGTATGGGATGAGTTCTCGGCGATGGACGACGGACAACAGGATCGTCGTGAAAATTGCTGTGAAAACTGCTGGTAAAATATCAAACCTGCTTGATTTTACAGTTGCTGGCAGACGACGACAGCCGTTCTTCAAGTCGCCCATCGCCCAGTGCGCGGTGGTGAAGTGGTTAGTGCTACCGTCTGGTGTGTGGGCTGTTATCCAATAACCAATCAACCTTATAGAGTTTATGACATCCCTGAATGACCCTAACTACAAGAGTCAGCTTCACCAGCGACCAACTGAGCATGCCCACCTCTGCTGACTACTGAGTCGCTGCTAAAATCAGCTGATTCCGAGAGCAGAATCAGCCGACTCAGGCATAATCACATAGTGGGTATGGCCCTTTACCCTGGTTTCCACCAACACAAAGGAACTGGCAGCAGCAGACTAGATTTTACAATATTGCTGCTTACTATCATAACTTTCTTTTACCTGTTACTAATAAAGGGCCATTTATCCCTACGGGCATAATTTCAGCTTGTGTGTGATTATTCTTTACATTTAACTTTTAACCCTCCCTTTACAAACTGGGACGCTTGCCGATAGAGTTCTTACTTTTTTAACTACGAACTTTAACTACGGACTTTTACCCAACAGTAAGTAAACTTTATTTTAACAAATACTATGTAGTGTAATAGAAAAAAACAACTAAAAATACAGCTTAAAGGGAGGGGCCAGTGACCATAAGTCAGTATACTGCCGTGATCCATACCATCCAGGGAATAAACATACCAAATTTTATACTGTTGTCTCTAATAGTTTTGGTTTTATACAGATTTGTCTATATGAAACTGAGTTCCCCTGCCTGCATCTGACAGTGCCTGCACAGATCATTTATCTGTATGTGACGTCACAAGCAGAACAGATAATACAATGATAAAGCTGAAAAAAATCAATATTTAATGTGTATGAGCATTCTTTATGAGCCTAAATTATTTCAAATTACCAAATTAATTGATTTAGAAAAGAATATGTGAAAAAATATAAATTTTATGGAATTTTGAAATTTGAATATAACTGTCATTTTATGTGACATCACAGACAGATACATCTCCTGCCTGTGAGCAGCAGAATTAGGATGTTTTGTGTTTACAAATTACTTTTAAGACATATGGAGTTAATTTTTGAAGTCAGAATTTTAGGTATCATTAAAATAGCATTCCTTGTATTGCATAACAATGGAATAAACAAAATTTGATTTTTCACTGGCCCCTCTCTTTAAACCCCTAATATATGGCGTGCTAGGGGCACAAAAAGTTAATATTATATATATATATATATTGGTGTTTTTAGGAACAATATCAATTTTCGCATGGAATGAAAGGTTTAAGATATT
This sequence comes from Lepidonotus clava, assembly GCA_936440205.1. Taxonomy (NCBI): domain Eukaryota; kingdom Metazoa; phylum Annelida; class Polychaeta; order Phyllodocida; family Polynoidae; genus Lepidonotus; species Lepidonotus clava. The sequence continues at coordinate 18,053,717 of OW387146.1, forward strand.
AGAGATATAACAAGTTGGCCGATTGATCTGATTGATGAGATCGATCATTTGATTAAATGAGAATTTCGCCCATTGGAATTAAACGTAGGACACTAGGGAGAGATATTATTAATTAATATTTTGATGGTAGGTCCTAAAAAATGACACTATAGTAACAATTTCACAAATAATTAAATCTTTGAATCATTTTGACCAGCCAGCCTCTAGGCCTAAGACTGCACCATCTGTAAAATATTGGAAACGTATCTAGGCTTAAAATAATCAAAGCATATTATATATATGACTCTGAGATATAGGAGAACATAGATATATACATGGATTTCATTTTGATAGGCCTAATGGTCTGAATAATTATTTTTCAAATTGCCAGTGACCGTCTGACCAATGCGCGTTAGGCCTCTTACGTTAGCCGAGATTGGGCCTATTTTTCAACGGTATAATTTCAAATGCTGTAAAAAAGATATGAATCTACCTGTACAGCCCGAGTCCTGAATGCTTCCAAATGGGTATATCCTCCACAATCGATCACAATTAGATATTCCAGGAGTTCAATGTATCGGTGCAGGCGTGATGGGGAGAGAATCCAGCCGGGATGACGCCATGTTAGATCTGACAGTCAGTGTCAAGCCTCCTCGTGTCCGATCGATCCAATGTTTTCCCTTTGATACGGACACATGGTTTACGACTGAATTGTCAATGCGTTTAAGGGGATCCAGATGTCCAAAATATATATATTCAAAGGAATGAAAGCATCATCTAGAGCGGTAATCCAGGTATCCAGGCGGTGAAAGAGGAGGCCTCCCGCCGTAACGTCCACCCCGCCGGCCTGCACGGGGCGGTCTGACCTAGATGCCTTTTCACCGGGCGGAGGCCAAAGGATTACCAAGATAATAGCACGATGTTTGCACGCAGTTTGACGCGTTATTTCGCATTAATTTGATTCTAGGACATTGGGATGCTCAGCTATGTATCCAAATCTACCTCTCTATATATATTTGACCCGTAAGAATGACCAATTTTGTGGTGAAATAGGCTGCAAATTTGATGAATATTCAGAGATTGACCCAGATCCCTTCCTCCCCGATCGAAAGCGAGGCTGGTGTACCTGTCATGCAACGCGCCAGGACCCGGTGGGCGTAACTCGATGGCATCGGGTGACGACCTGATTTCTGGTCTTATTTTGTCAGAAATTGATATAAATGATCAAGTTATGGTGTTATAGGACATTAAACATCATGTAGGGTTCATATCAGACAGGAAATCGACCAATTTTATCGGATTCTAAGTTATCTGAATGGAAGGCCAGGAGTTCCGCGAACATAACGCGTCACGTAACACGCGGAAATCAGTTCATCAAAGTCATTTTTCCGGAAATACGCTGTAAATTCCCATGGATTTAACCGGAAGAATCGGTACACAAGCTATGGGTAGCTCGTTCCCACAATCATAGATATATAGAGAAAATTGTATCCAAGGTAAGGGGCCACCAGCATTTGGGGGCTGTTCCCGGCGAGTGTGCATAATCGCGTACATTCTAGTTTATTGCTTGTCATCGTACGCGCCAGTCCGAGCGCTGTCCATTAGATAATTTCGCCTGATAAGCTTTGGTTTGCTTTCATACTCATTTGATCCCTTTGGTTTCGCTGGGCGAAAAATAAAAGTAACAATAACACAAAATTTACATGTTGGACATTTACACTTTATACAGGTACGTAAATGAAATGCTGCAAGAATAAACATTGCTGCTGGAATAACGAATCTGAAAATAGAGTCCACTTTCTGCCATGTTTAAACAGACAATGAAAGCAAATGACAAATTGTATGGAATATAAGATACAATTCTATGGTCTAGAGCACAATTATTGTGTATCTTAGGAGGACAGTGGAAATAAAACATTGCATCGACCCTTTCCCTACATGACTCTTATGAATTAACCTTGTTGTAGATGTTTAATGTGGAAAAATAACGGGGAAAATATAAGCACCAAGAAAAATAAGTGATTCTGCAAAAAGGATAGGACATTTACAACTAAATTAAACCTGATAAGATCAGGAAAATGATGAAATATATGTCAATTATCCCAACACAGTAATCATCCAAATTCCATATGAGTTATAACTATTTCTAGCGAGGACGAATATTTCAATCTAGTTATATGGTAATATCACATTATGTTTAGCGTTATCTTGGAAAATGGCGACGAGACTGTTTACAAAACAGAGATTGAGATAATAATCCTTACTTCCGTGCTTGTTAACATGTAGAGGAAAAGGAGATCGAAGAGTTTAAGGTCACCGTAATTTCCAAAAATGCATTTTTTTCTTCTGTAAATTGCACAATTCGAGAAAAATACTTCAAACCATACCTTATAATTCCTGCACCTTATATTCAATCTACAGTAATAATCCTATAACAAAAGTAAAGTTTGAAGCTATGAAGCACATATCATCAGTTATGTTTTTGTTACCTTCCTTAGAAACGTTAGGTAAAACGTCACTAGCGATAACGTTTTATCCTGATTAAAATATAAAAAAAAAATAAAGAAAAAAATAGTTTTCAGTCTACTTCACCTATCACAATAAATTCACCCAAGTTGGGTGTACCTTCTTGATATCCTGTCCAAAGACCAATTACACGAAGTCAGGATGCCCGCGCATTTTCAAAAATCGTATAAATTAAGATCTAAATTTAAGAAAGATTTGCAACAGGTAAAGACAAATCTCATCACGTAAGGTTTCATATAACAACACTCTGCAAATCATGTCAATTCTACCTGTCCTATCTTTATACATGTATTTCCATTTTTCTCATAAGAGCCAACTTCAGACCTTTTTCAGACCACCCTAAAAAAAATGTGAAATTTTAGACCTTTTTGAGGTTTTAAATTTGAGAAAATGTATATAGGAACTTTTAAGACTTTTTAACACTTGCGTGGGCACCCTGATGTTTATAACATGAGCACTAATTTCATTGTTGGCAGGCAACGTTTTTCATACATGATTCACAAATGAATGTTTAAGCCATGACTCAGGGTTACTGTCCCTCACTTTTACCATCATCGGACTACTGATAAATTCCCTAACAGAAATATCCCAATCATATCTAGGTAAATAATTATACTCTATGGCCATTCTACAGAAGCGTTCTGCTCTTATTTCACTAACAGAAATATATACGTGAAATTCCCATACGTATCCTACTCTCAATCTTATGAACATTCCTAAAATATAATTATTTTACATGATTCGCCAGCTGTTATGCACTTTGTTCCCTATTACATAATGCATGAATTTTTTTTATCAGATATCTTCATGCACAAAATACATTCATCTATAACGCTCATATAAATCATATTCCATATTGTATCAACATGCACATCCATGATTCTAGCATACCTGATAAACAAAGGTAGACAAAAGAACAACAAATGCGACTGACTACTGACGTTTGAGCATCCGTTATCTTATCACTAGTTGACTTCAAAAGATTACTACCGGTATTTGCTTTGCAGTCCAACCTCACTGTCACATACCTTGTGGTCACATTTTCCAAGCTAAAACAATCAGAAAAGTTATGAGTTGTGTCATATCATTAGTAATTCTGTTTAAGTGGTTTCTGTTTGTTTTATATTTTAAATGCTTTGTTTCTGGATCATTTCCAAACTTTTAGAATTTATCAGGCCATGATTTGAAGTATCAGACCATGATTTGTTTTAGAGAGCCATGATTTATAGTCTGTGCCATAATTTGTAGTATCAGGCCATAATTTGTAGTATCACAAACTGACTTGAAGAATGACGCATTTAACATGCTTGAAACGACTTTATCAATATAGATAGGACTCTTTTGTACTTAAGCAATATTCTGTTTTTGTCTTGAGCCTTGCATCAAGATAAGTTCTGTTTAGATTATAATACATATTCTCTTGACTAATCCCATTTTGTTACTGATTTTATACACTTTTACTGCCTGCAGAGGTTCATGTGCAGTGCTGCCCTCTATATTGTTACATCGGTAACTTGCATTTTATCCCAAATCCTTCATTTAGATTTATTTTCGAACGTTATCCAGATAGTTTGACCATAAACGCGCACACATTCACAAACAAGCATAACCTATTTTCCACATCAGCAAGCATTTCTAATGCATTCTAGAACCAATGAAGACAAATGAAATATTTGTTCTTGAAATGAAAGGAGCTCTGCTCAATTTAAAGAAAAAAGAAAAACAAGTAAAATGCACATAAAAATGTACAGTATTGAACGAGGAACAGCATTGGTCTTTAGTTGATTGTTGATTTAACTGTTGGAGAAAAAACTCTCTTGAACATTTAGGAGAAGCACGCAAAGTTGACTGGCTGAATTATCTACATTTACTGTATTAAACTGTTAAAGCCTTGTGATTATCTTGAAACATAAGCCCTAACCAGTGCAACAAATGACAAATATACAATTGCAAACGTAAAGGAGTATCATAGGCATTAACTAAGTATGGCTGTACACATTATGATACAATAATATACAATTGGCAAGGGCGCGCTCGCCAAAGTTAACGAAGTTTTCTCAATCATGCGCTCTCTCATGAAACATTTGTAAAACAGATTTAAGCAGTCTCTTTTTGATAGTCTGACCTGACATTCATTCTATTTAGACCCAAAAAATAATTATGATATGAAAAACGTCAACCTCGAGCTTAAAGAAAAAGCAAAATAATAGCCTTTATAGTAATCTCTCTAAATAGGTTCACTAGGTCTCAACTTCAGCTTGTGATATCGTGAAAATCCAGCTGTGTGTAAAACGTCAGAAATATTGGGAAAGATGTTCAATCTGTAATACGGTTATCACGACCTACAATATACTTCACAACACATTGTGTATTTTTCTGGATTTGACACATTTTGTGAATAGTATAATTATCAAGTTTTTTTAGGTTGACATTTTTATGTATAGAAATATTTCATGTCATTTCCCTCAGCATAAACATGAAGTAAAACAGACGTATTCGACCCATTAGATCATATTTCTGTTTCATTTTCCACAAGTCTCAGGCGATATGTATTTCTGTAACAATCTGATCTTAGTCATTAAAAGTACCCTTAAGATTATCACTAGTTTATCCTTGTAAAGTCAAAGTATGTAACGTTTTCGAACCAATAAGACAAATTAAAGCGACATGTTATTGGTTCTACTTTAAATAAAAGTTTCATTTAACCTACTACACTGTCACAGAAAGTGCATTTCTGTTTTTAAGTTCTGGTAAAACATTTTCATATTCAATGTGAAACTTGTACTTTGATCGTTCATTTCCTTTGAAGATAAGGCAAGAGTAGTGAGCTTCCCTCCGCAAAGTTGTACGCACGTCGCGAGGTTACCGATACCGCAACAGAAACAACACCGCAGACACACACACGCGCACAAACATTGACACCACAGATTGCATATCACCGACTCAGCCTGTAGCACAATAGTTTTATCATCACATTATCCCAATGTGCTCTATCTCTCAGCGTTAAAGCTTTGGTCTCATGAACACCGACAAAGGCATCGCCTATTGACATTGTTAACGGACAAAGGCATCGCCTGTTGACATTGTTAACCGACAAAGGCATTGCCTATTGACATTGTTAACCGACAAAGGCATCGCCTATTAACATTGTTAACGGACAAAGGCATCGCCTGTTCACATTGTTAACCGACAAAGGCATTGCCTATTGACATTGTTAACCGACAAAGGCATCGCCTATTGACATTGTTAACCGACAAAGGCATCGCCTATTGACATTGTTAACCGACAAAGGCATTGCCTATTGACATTGTTAACCGACAAAGGCATGGCCTATTGACATTGTTAACCAACAAAGGTATCACCTATTGACATTGCTACAAGGTAGGCGCAACATTTTCATATAATAAATTTCATGTTTCGCAATGATGGTATCATATGTGATAGCATTGGGGGAGATTTGCATTTAAGTATAATTCTGGGAAGTAGTGGAAAAAAATTGGCACTATAAGTATGGGTTGGTATTATTCATGGAAAAAATAGGATTATTTCAATGGGATAGGACTGAGTGCCACTGAATGTACCTCACTTCAAGCTAAGGTTCTACATACAAAAATGCCATGATCGGACATTTTCTGAACACACTCCACATATTTGAACAACTGAAAAATACAATTTCTATTCATAAAACTGACTGATATTGTGCAATTATGAAATGAATTCAAATGGGGAAATTTCTCATTCAAAAAAGAAAAACAATTTCACAATTCCAGAGATCAGGGATGAAGCAACACACATCAGGAACATCTTTCTCTACCAGTATCAGTCTTGGCCATCCATTTCCCACACAGACCCGCACCCCATCTTTAAACCCCGATACCCCTTCATTGGTCTGGGTCGCCGCACGATGCGCTATCCGCCTTGATGAAGTTCTTGAGGTAGGTCTGGATCTCGTCGAGCAGTGGTTCGCACAGTTTAAGGTAGCCTTTCTTGGTGAAGTGGAGGTAGTCCAGCATGTCTTTGTGACTAATCGTCCCGTCTTCGGCATTGATGAACATGGACCAGTCCACGTTCAGGTAGCGACAGTTGTGTAGCGAGTCCATCTGGTCCGAGACGCGTTCGTTCACCGCCGCCAGTTTGTCCCGCAGCGCGTTTGGACATCGGCCTCTTGGAGGGATACCCTGAAATACACTCATAATGTTATAGTTTATTTTCCTGGGATATTCATCATACAAGACAATGTTGAACTCTGATCAAGGTGTCTATAACTAAACAGTGTCTGAAATTTTCAAATTCCCTGTGTTTTCCCTGAGATTTCCCTGTCCCACGGCAATTTTTCCCTGTGTCCTATCCAACAAGTTTTTCAAATTTAAAAGCCTCTGTGTGCAGAAAAAAATTGGACAACCCAACAACAAAATGTTGAATCCCTATTATCTTGAGAATAAGGAATTTCAGGATCTGGTCAAATGAAATTCCCTGCGTTTTCCCTGTGTTTTGGCAAAATTTCCAAATTCCCTGTGTTTTCCTGTCAGGGTAATTTGTTTTGCCATTTTCCCTGTTTTCCCTGTGTGATTGGTACCCTGAAATAGCTTTATACAACTGTGGGTGCACTAAAAGGTTCCCGGGTGCAAAATTATTAAAGCTATGCATCCGGCAGGTGCACGTATTTAAACCTTAATTTCGGACACTGCTAAAGTATCGAATGTTGGTAAATGTCCAACGTGTGAAAAAGTTTTCCGTATAGACTGATATATTCAACCATAATGACCAATCCTCATCTTTTAGAATTTATAAATTGCGAATATAATTTTATAGACATATGGTCCTGATATCCAAATGGTGTTCACCAAAATTTGATAACGTGACCACATCTGCACAATTTCTTTATATTATAAATATCCCCAAAGACCATCCTTGTATTCCACCTGGACGAGTATAAGTGGGAAATAACAGTTTAGTTATAATAACCATTTCGAGGGCGGGCATGATATGACATATATTTCCTCATCAATATTTACCTTAAATTACCCCTGCTTAATTATTTCCCTTATATTTCCCCTGCTTTAGTGGTGAAATTCAGAAATATAAGTAGGTAGATTACCATAATAATGACAAAGGCCTGCGGTTGCTTCTCATGCACAGCTTTCACAATCTCCAGAAGTCCTTCGGCTATTTGGTCCGCGGAGTGGCCATGGTTGTTGGTGCCGGCGAGCACAACCACAATCTGCAGAAACAAACGATAAGCGTGAATCGAAGAGCCAGGAATTTTCCTTAACTTAGAGTTACAAGTATTGGGTACTAGTAAAAATTTTGCAGGGCTAGTGTAATTTGTTAGCAACTAGCCGGCTGGGCCAGTGAAAATCTTCACAATTTCAAATATATATACTTAATATTGAAGGGTGGAACTTGGATTCGGGCTAGTGCGAAAATAAGACCACTAGCTCGGTGCATCAGTGGAAAAAAATGTTAAGGAAACCCTCTGAAATCGCAAATGATCTATTAGTGAAACAATTCAAACCAGTCAGTAAACAAATGAAAATCGGCTGACAATTTAGATTGCTTCTTCAAATTTACGTGGGTGGGTGGGTGGTTATTGGTGTTTAATGCTGCATCAACATCTATGGTTATATCACGGCCCTATATTCTTCCCAGGAGCGGAAGCCCCACCCAAGTCGCCCCACGGGAGTCTCTGAATATTAGATGACGTTTGCATCACGCACTGGCTGACTTACCTTGGGACTAAGGTTCTCTAGTTCTCCGTTCTGTAGTCGCCACAACACATGTTCCGTCCTATCTCCTCCGATCCCAAAGTTGAGACAGTGTAGAGGAACAAACATGTTCTCCCAGAACTGGAAACATACAAATGAATATCTCAAGCACAGCTTAGGCCAAAAAAAAAAGTTGTGTTCAGGTAACATAGGTCAAAAAAATAGGGTGGGTCGGTCTTTTACTTACCAAAGAGACTCGGGCAGTGTTGGAAATAAAAAAAATATTCCACATATCCTCTAAAAACATTTTTAGCATTTAAGATACATGCATTGAGCATCTGTGTATCGTTTTATGTTTTTCCATGCTATTTTAGGTCAAATCTTTTGAACTTTGAAAAAATTAAAAATCTCTTAAAAAAAAAGAAGGTTAGGGTAGGTAGGGTTACCTGACCACAACAATTTGCTTTTCTTTTCTTTTCTTTCTTTCTTTCTTTTTTTTTTTTTTTTTTTTGGGGGGGGGGGGGGGGGGGCTTATCTGTATCCCTCAATGGTGTGCAGCAAAAAGTATATCCAGAAATGGAATGCAGTGCAGGGATTTTCCTTAACAAAGAGGTACTAGTACTGGGTACCAGTAGAAATCCTTCTGGGCTAGCGTGATTTATGAGTTACTAGCTCAGCGGACTAGTGAATATTTTCAAATTTCTTCTAAAAATAGTATATGGGCAAGAGGACACTTTGATCTGGGTTAGTGAAAAGATAATACCACTAGCCCGGTGGACTAGTAGACAGAATAGTAAAGACCCCTGTAGTTCAAAACTTGAATAAAGGTCAAAAAAAAAAAAAAAAAAAAAAGCAATTTGTCGTAAAAATATTTCAAACTAAAAATACTTACGGAAATACATTCCAAGAGCCTAACTTAGGCCCATGCTGAATTGTTAACATTTGAAACTGGCATAAAACAATTTGGAAATGTTTTCCTCACTATTTCAATAAATGTGAATCTGTAAAAAGGGATTTATTTACAAACAAATGGAATATCACCACCTATTATGGAATTCTAATGGTGAGTACGAAGCTAGTTCTCTCTGCTGATGCAATAAAAAAAAAAAAAACTATTATGGAATTCTATTTAGGATTACACTTGTTTTCGTGGCTTATAGTTATACTTCATCATTAACCTCATTTAGATTCCTCGAACATATATAAGTTATCTGAGTTTACAACATTAATCAATTATATTGGTTTTGGACCCCTTTAATCGACTGCATGTATATTTCCTCAAAGAGTCATACTCTACATCACTTTTCAGGAGATCTTTACACTTCAAGTTTTTGCATCCAGATAACTTACGTCGTGATACTGAAGGTTCTGTATCAAGGAGTCTCCGATAAACAACACTTCAGGTTCTCGCTCCTTGGCTTCGGCTATAAATCTACGATGCTGCAGGAAATGAAAAGAAAAGGTAATATATTAGTTACTACCCTCAGTGTATCAAAAACAGGATGACCATTAAAGTTTGAACTGCCCTTTCAAATTCCGTGTGTTTCTGTTATCTACTATCACCTTTTCCATCCAATTTATACTTATTTATATTGATCTTTAACTTAAAGCCAGAGTATCGTCCGTGAGATGGACGTAATTTGCTACGTTGTAACCCCCTTACTGCCGCGGGAATTTCGTGACGTGACCAATCACGTCGCCGAATTACGTTCTTACGTCGCAAAACACGTCGCCAGCTGCGACGTCGTTAAGGTAAGGGGTGGAGACCGTAACGTTAGAAACGTAAGGACGATACTCCAGCTTTAAGGGGTTCCTTGCACATAAATTAACAAATGGCTTATCTCTGTACATTTAACTATTTAACTTCACTTAATTATTCTGAGAGGGTTTCAAAAGAAAAGTACTGAAAATATTGAGGTATAAGTGAATCATTCAGGAATATAATTCTGATTGGAAATTCCCTGAAATTCTGGGCTTTTCTTGAAATTTGCACGCCCAGCACGCACATTTCTGACGACAGGTGCACAATGTTTAGAAATATGCAGTCTTGCACAACTTTTAGAGATACCCACTAGGCGATCTTACTGTTGCAGGGCGATGGGTGACTGGGAGAATCACCAGTAAAGTCGTCAGGCGATTGTAATATCATGTAAGTTTGATATTTCAATGGCGATCCTGATCCCCATGGTAACAGGTGAAATCGGCCCCATAGTGAAGTCGCGCCACGGTGAACTCGGCCCCCTGGTTAAGTCGGCCCAAGAGTGAACTCGGCCCCATTCTCGGATTCGGATATCCGGGCACTTGACAAAGGTGGCGCTGCAGTAAGGTGTGAAAGTTGGTGAATACAAGCCCATAGACTCAATGCTTAAGAAATCCCTTCTTCAACATTCTGGCTAATCCAAGAAAGCTAGACACTTCTTTCAAAGATATACTTTTCATTTCATAACTAAGAATATATTGTGAACTTTTTAGATTTTAATAAGTTATTTAAGTAAGATATTTCAATACTTAAGTGTTTCCCGCCTTCCCTGCCCCTAGCCTTATCAGTGGTATCTATGGAGTTGTTTGCACCAAAGAAAATGGCGGAGATAAGCCCTTGAGCCTAGCAACGAGGGGGTCCCGAATCCGAGAATGGAGACCTCGTGCCACGGTGAACTCGGCCCCCTGGTTAAGTCGGCCCAAGAGTGAACTCAGCCAATTTTCAAAAGTGTTCAAGTGTACGCACTTCACTTGTTTTCTTTTTTGAATTATTCCTTAGTATAACGAGATTTTTCACCACCTGTTCAATGCTAGCTACCATTGCAGACAGTGTGCAGAACGCACGTGTTGCGTATAAAAGTAATAAAGGTAATAAAGTAAAAAATGATTATCATGAACATGCTACTACGCATTCATAGGACTATTTCATTTAATGGGCTGACATCACCAAGGGGCCGACTTCACCAAGGGGCCGACTTCACCAAGGGGCTGACTTCACCAAGGGGCTGACTTCACCAAGGGGCTGACTTCACCAAGGGGCCGACTTCACTGTGGGGCCGACCTAACCCTGGCACGACTTAACCATGGTGCCGACTTCACTTGTATTCATCCCCATCACCCGTTGCTCAGAACTCACACCATACCCATGGGGAGTGACCCAGCAACAGGCGATTGTGCCACACAATTTGTCTTTTGTGCAGCCGCCCTTTGCCATTAAAATCACCTAGGGGTATGGCACTTCAGAGAGAGCCAAGGACAGGGTGCCAATGCTTTTTCATGACCTTTATAATACCTTCTCAGGAGTAAAAATAAGACCGTTTTAATCACCATTTCTTCAAAAGTTTGATTTCTTTAAATCTGGAGTTGCACAACAAAATATTTTTTTTATTTTTTTTTTGACTAACACACGGGTACATTTATGTCAACTCCAGATGAAGAAATAAACCACTGATAACTACGTCTCTAATGCCATAGTGGCTGCATATATAAATATATGCTTTTAACAACTGTACAGATAAGTGATGTTGTTGTTTCTAAGTCGTTCTTATGACATTGAATGGAGGGTGACATTTAGGATCTCAAATGTTTTTTGTGATTAGATTTGGTCATCAAATTTCTTACAGTATTTTAGGTAGTTGGTCTCGAATCTTTTCATAATTGATGGCATTTTTACAGACAAAAAGAATATGGCCCATATCTTGTTTAGGATTCATGGGGGTATACGGAATATGCGGGTCATAAAAAAGACCATCGCGCGCCGAAATTTCCGGGAAATCGCGAACGGACGTTGGGGGTGCTTTTAACACTGGCTCCTATGTGAGAAAACATGTTATTTCGCGATAACTTTTTAAATATCACTCCAATCTTCATACAGTAAAAAAGAAAAAGTTTGTAATTTATCCCAGGCACCCCATACAAGCCTTCAAATTTTCCTAAAAGGTCAATTTTCCACACTATTGCGAAAATTCGAGTTTTCTCCATAGGCCCCAATGCTAAACGTGGTCACTTCTGGAGCCCAGTATTTCACCGCGCGATGCCGAAAATGACGGGAATACCGCTGACCCGTTTAATCCGTATAGATGGGGGGGGGGGGGGGGGGGTCCCGAATCTCGTGTCGAATTTTAAAAACGCCCATGTCGCCTGTCACTATACTTCAGTTTAAACCCAAGTCCCATGTCGAATTTAAGATATAAGTATGTCACCTGTCACTATCATTTTAAAGCCCCTGTCCCATGTCGAATTTAAGAAATGGGCCATGTCATTTGTCCCGTCGAATTTTAAAAATGGCCCTGTCGCCTGTCGAATTTAAGAAGTGCCTCTGTCGCCCTGTCGATTTTAGGGGTCCATACCCCTGCAGGTACAATATGATAGGCTAACAGTATTTTTGTTTCTGAAACTTCTGAAGCGACTATCTGCTGTACAGTACATATCTATTCTGAACTTTGTCAAAGTACTTCTCATTTCTGGTGACACAACCCTTTCTAAATAGTCTCTCTGTTTATAACAGTGGTCATGACAGTTATTAATAATTTCACATCTTTCATTTCCTGGGTTACTAATATATTCTGTATGTTTTTGGATGTATATATGTCATGCACATACTAGTTATGACTAAGGCCAACCTTAAAAAAAAAATTGTTTCCTGTCGAGCGGGTGGCTAGAAAAATACCCAGTCGGGAGGTCGGAAAATCTTTTTTTTTTCCTTCTTTGGTAAGGCTTTAACTAAAACTTTTGTCTAAAAAAAAAAAAATCCGAAAATCTAAAAAAAAAAGTCCCCAGTCGGCCCTTAAAAGGGCAGTCGGGCGCTGGACAGGAAACCAACTTTTTTTTAAGGGTGGCCTAACGGGTAGTTATGAGTGCTTTTAATGAATTTTTGTCCCATCTTAGGGGATACAGCCAAACATCTCTAAGACCAAGTTTCCATAAAGTAGCGTGGATGTTTTTAATCCACTGGTGGTTCTCATTTTCAATGGTTATGGAAGTTAAAACTGAACCTGGAAATAAGACCATTAGTACCTCTGACTATAAAACAAAACCTTTCTAGACTGATAGTGATAGCCTTAAGTTATAAATGGCAAAACCAAAATAAGACAGGGCTCAACATTAAGCATTGCCCGCCTGCCCGGGGCAGGTAAAAGTTGAGGTGGGGCAGGTAAATGTTGAAGGGCAGGTAAAATTTATGGAATATAATTATGATCTAGTAAAACTGGGCAGATGAATTTAAAAGTCGGGCAGGTAAAATTACATCCACACCTGCCCGACGGGCAGCCATGCCAAAAACCTTAATCATAATGTTGAGCCCTGTAAGATCTAAATCTAGATCTATTAAGACTTTATAACATCTGCTGACATCCAGGTAGTATCTCTAAGTTGTGACAAATGTCCAATTCACACACACTGTAATACAGTTCAAACTCATTAGCTGTCAACGTGTACAGTGCCCAGCTGTCAAACAGGGTAAACAAACAACACCCCCTGCCTCTCCCCAACTGTCACCCCAGTCACGGCCGCTGTCACTCCCCTCCGTCCCGTCAACCAGTCTCCCCTTCCTTCCACCTACCATGCTCATCCACCGGTCATCTCCCTGAACATCCTCCACCGGTTCGGCTGTGGCCGCTGGATTCATTGTGTCGCGAATATTGACCGTTGGAGATGAGAAAAAGTAGAGAATATGGTGATAAACAGCCGACGTTTCCCGCAAAATTTGCCCAGAATGTCGGCACCGGAAGTTCTGACCTGAGTGTTAGAACGCATGCGCGGTTGTTTTAGGTCGTGCAACGCTGATTTTAATAGGATTGGCTAGAAATATGTTTAAAAATCACAGTAGAATGTTTAATGAACGTTAGAAAATTCTCTGATGTTTTACAATTTACTTCTTACTCAAAGTCATAGAAATGCAGCATGACTGAATTAAAAACAAGAATTCAAGGGAGAACGTTGGCATTATCTTCTGTCATGTGCCGGCCTACGGTGGCCCCAAAGTACAAACTTAAAATTTACGTATTTTGCTTTTGTAACTATGTTTTTTTTATATATATTTTATTTATTTATCTTTTTTATTTTTTTTCTTTGGACTACATCCATATTTTCCTTCACAAATTATTTGTTAGGTTTCAAATGGTCTTATTTCTATTTTGATCATTTTACATATATTTTCATTTTCCCATTTCCCAGGTAGAACAATGACGTCCAAATATACGTTGGCAAATGGTCAAAATACGTCAGCAACTGGTCAGTTATTTGGTCTATAGGATGTCCAGAGGACGTTGGCTGCCCATCCAAATGATGTCAGACAGTCTTTTGGACGTCTTTTGGTCCAAAACTGGTCCAAATTGGTCCCATTCAAAAATGAAAAGTCATTTTAGAAAATTATTAATTTATCAAAATTACATAGTTTGAGAGCAACTTTTTTTTTGATATTTTCATAAAATTATGTTATTTTTTAAGGTAGCTTTAAAAGAGTTAAAAATCTGATTTTATATTGATAGTGCCGTATGTATCAACATTTTTTCATAAATTTTCCAAGTGAATTACCTTTGAAAAATTGTTTTATTTATATGCAATACCTTTATAAACATTAGCCTAGCGCCGCTTGGCCAGGTCGTTGTAGCTTTGCGAAAACCCGGTCGGATGCCAGCCTATATTTATAAATATTTCCGATATATATAGGCCTATATATCAAAAAAAATAATTTGGTCCATATTTGGTTGGTATTTGGACCATATTTTGGAAGTCCCGAGGATGTCATTTTGCTACCTGGGTTAGTAGATCTAGTCAAACTGTAGATCTATTAGGGGTTGGAGATTTATAAAGTGTTTGTGCCGATGTAGATCTATCGGAAATTGTGCATTTTAGAGAAAAAAATGTGTAGGCCTACTAGGATATATCCTGTTATGGGCAATTTGGCTGGAGGCTTATAAATTCAGTATTTTCTGAATTAAGGAACATAATATTATGTTACTTTATTATGGGGTCCCAGAAATAATCCAAATTTGACGGAAATTAGTTTAAAGTGGTCGGTACACCATCATTTCAATATTTATTTATAAAATACTTAAATAACTATGCATACTTTTTTAAGATAGACGCCTGCGTGAAAATTAGATACCAAATATAATACAGTTATCAGTTTTCGCGCATTTCCTTGCGAATTTTACCAAAATTTTCATTTTTTCCATGTAAATTTACAACATATTTTTAAAACAATATATATGTGTTATGTTTCGAAGATATGCTCCTAAAATTGTGATTAGCCATGAGTTGATGCAAGCATTTTTCTCTCTTTTATTCAAGGTATTTGATAATGATACTTATGTCAATTATTGAAAATGTGGGGAATGGGAGGTGCGCAAAGATCTCTAGGTCTATTCCTTCTCATTCTCGCCACCAGGCGTCTTCTGTCTATAATCCCCTCTCACTCTCTATTCCCGCACTTTCCTTTGTTTATTCACACCACACACGTTTCAATATTCAAATATTTATTATTATTCATTCAAACATTTTACAATACCAAAATGGGAGTAATAATAAATATCTAACTCCAACTGCCGACTCTTTTATCTTTTTGCGGTAACTCATTCCTAGTCATTTACTGATAGTTAATAACACAAAAATACGCATTATTTACCGGTACCATAAATACAGGATCTGATTTTTCAGTTTTTCTCAGACAATTTAGTATTACTGCTAGGTATTTTATGAAATATTAAAAGGTTGACAGAAAGTTTACATAGACGCATGTTTTCAAAAATTTCGAGGTTAACGAATAATTATTACAAAATAGTGGACATAATAATTGTAATACGCATGAGGTATGGTGGTACAACTGTTTTAGATCTTTTTGATGTACAATTCGGCCCAACGTAATTAAAGGCAACTTTTTACAATAGCGCGCCTTCCAACCCCTTTTCAAAATCCTGGATCCGACGCTGATGTTGGTATAGCACTTGCAAAAATGGCTTCAATGTAGATCTATAAACTACAGACATTGCCATAGTTTATTGAGGTTCTTGCTTGTTATTGGCACATGCAGTGTGAAAACCTTAAGACTTTAACTATTGAAATGCGTGTGCTTGAAAGTATGGCACGGAGAAAGTCATATAGGCCTATGTCAAGCAGCAGTTGTAATTTCACTTATTATAATGTTTTCATATGAAACAACAAAGCAAGGAAAATTATGATGTAAAATAATCATTGTGTGTAATTCCCCAAATCTTTCAGTAACCTTTCCTTGCCAAAAGGAAGATATGTTTCAAAAAACGATAACTAGTAATATTTCATACATTTTTATATTTTGACAAAATCAATATGGTTATTCAAAAATAAATGTTCACAAACTCCAATTGCAGCAGCGATGTGTTCAATATATTATTCTAGACCTTAAATTCAAGCAATGTAATTTAACTGAACATGTTAATGTTTTATCCAAAAGGTAATAATTGACGCAACATGTCATTTTTATAGATACATGCATCTATAGCTAATTACCTGTTTCATTTGTATTGACCATCTTTTTGTTTACATTTTTGATTGTCCACTGTTTACCAAAATTACTATAGGCCTATATGATCTAAGATAATTCTTTTAAATTATAATTTTATAATATCTTAAGAACTCAATTCATTGTGATGGATTAAGGGAGCCGTCCATAAATGACATCATGCTATTTTTGAAAATTTGTGACTCCCCCCCCTCCCCCCTTCGTCATGCTTTTACTATAGGAATGTATAGGGGACTGGATCCCCCCCCCCCCCCCCCGCCCCGCTCCCTGCCAGGCGCATGACGTCATTTATGGACGGCCCCTAAGGTGGTTGAATTTCTGACATAAGTGTTGAGTTGGCTGAGTCAGCGGGAAACCCAAGATTGGGGAAGTGATGCTCTGACCTCCCAATCCAGGTCAAGGACAGGTCATCATGTGGTCTTTTTGAACAAGAGTGAACCTTACATAATGGATCTGTGCACTCACACTGAGATGATCTGCCTCACTGGTCAGCTGGTTAATAAATTTATGTATTGGCCCTATGGAAGGATTATTTTGATTTGGGTAAC
Source organism: Lepidonotus clava (assembly GCA_936440205.1). Taxonomy (NCBI): domain Eukaryota; kingdom Metazoa; phylum Annelida; class Polychaeta; order Phyllodocida; family Polynoidae; genus Lepidonotus; species Lepidonotus clava. The sequence continues at coordinate 18,070,954 of OW387146.1, forward strand.
CTATAATTGGTGTGGGCTTCCCCTTCCTGGTGTAGTTACTGCTGGCTTATTACAATCCGCTCCGGCCATAAACCAGCGCCTGCAAAGCACGCTGAGAATTATGGGCGGAATTCTCACCAAAAATGGCTGCTAGTGTACAGACTGACTATGGGAAACAGTGGTTTACACTTGACAGACTAAGAGGGGTCTGGATTGTGGGATCCTGATGTCACGTATCAAATTTGAGAAAAGCTTATGTTGTTGTCTTTGTCACTTTTTTTACCACAATGTCACACATCAAATTTAAGAAATGCTTATGTCATCTGTCACTATGTTTTTTGGCCTCCTGTTCCTGACACTAGGGTTGATGCATGTCAGCATGTCAAATGACAATGTCATGGTTTTGATTTTATAGGTCTACCCCCATGAGAACCCAGCCAAGAATATGATGTTATAATAATGTTGCAGAAACGTTCTGTTTAATTCTGCTTTGGTTCTTGTTACGTTGTTTTGATGGCACCCTAAAGCATTGCACTGTAACATTCTTCTGATGTTTTTGTAATGTTCTTTCACATTATAATAACATTATCATAACATTCGTTATTAGTAAGGTCTCAACTTCACAAAAATATAATGTTATTATAACATTCTTTTTTGTAAGTCTCAACTTTATCTAAGACAATGTCATTGTTATGTAAAAATTGGGCAGGTTACAGACTAACCAAAAAAATATGGTCGCAGAATGTGCTTGTTACATTTCTTTTCTTTTTTAAACGTTTTTATTGTCAACATCACATTAGTAATTACATATGTGGTCTTCCAGTTGAGCAGTGATAGGTGTGTTGTTTGATGATGATAATGAGATGAAAATATGTGAGTGAGTAGAACATCGTTCGGAAGTTGTTCAGAGGTCGACTTTTCAAACCCTTTGTTTTTCTTCAATATGGTCTTAAATTTCACTTTTGTTGTCGACTTCTGAACATCTTCTGGGATTCTATCCCATAAGGATATACCACGTGATAAAGGGCTTTTTAGATACTTCTCATATGTTCTAAACGGTCTTCGCAGCTCTATTTTAGATCGCTTTGTGCCGACGCTTGCCTGGGAAGGGCCACTCCTTAACCACTCTGATCCAGTAAGAAGGTCACCCTATGTGTATCATGTCATTATACGTCACTGTCCTGGTGAGTCTTTCTTCCTCAGATGTGTTACTCTGCTGTGACCCTGTCTTAGCTGTCTCCTGAAACTCTAGAGGGTCTGGATGGGTGTGTGTAGTTGTGGTGGTGGTGGTGGGGGGGTCCTGATGTTCCTATATATTATATTAGATTTTATAAAAATGTGTTTGTCGCATGTCTCTCTCACATATCTATCCCGATGTTGCGTGAGCATTTTAAGAAATGCTCCTGTCCATTTGTGTGTGTGTGTGTGTGTGTGTGTGTGTGTGTGTGTGTGTGTGTGTGTGTGTGTGTTTGGGGGGGGGTCTGGATTTTTTTTTTTTGGTGTGTGTGTGTGGGGGGGGGGGGGGGTGTCCCGATGTCGCATGTCGGATATAAAACACGCAAATGTTGCGTATCTCTGTTGCCTATCTATCCCAGTGTCACATGTCGAATTAAGAAATAGCTATCTTGCATGATGCAATAGTTTTAACCAACTCTGTTGAGTTGAAAAGCCTTCATGTCACATGTCGAATTTAAGATATGGCTCTGTCCCAATTTTAGGGTCCACCCCCATAACAGGGATGGATCCCGGAATTCTTGAAAGCGAGGGGGGGGGGGGGGGCGCCCTATTAAAAAGGGTCCTTTTTACATTAGAAGCATTGATATTTGGCCCAAAAAGGGAGGGGGGGGGCGAACACCCCATGCGCCCCTACTAAATCAGTCCCTGAATAATATAAAAGTGACATTTAATACATGATTTGTTCTTTCCATTAAAACAGTTATCAATTGCCGTCGGATTTTGTCATATCTCTTTCTTTTGCAATCGAATAAATATGATCCTCCGGTTTCTCAAAATTACCCCTCTTCTAGAATGTGTGAACCGTTGGCCTTAAAAGATAGACCCCTTTACTTTGATTTTTCGGACCTGGACATTTTGAAAAGGAATAACCCTTGCTCCGTGCACGAAAAATTAGAAAGTTGATATCATAGGGAGAAGGGGTACCGGAAGGGGGGGGGGGGCTTTTGATAGGGGTATTGGATTTGCTGATAAGGAATATACCTCTGTGTGCATGTCAAATTTAACCAAATGATAAGATTGCATCCAACTCTTTAGTCTTTGACTGAGTCGCCTTGCCTTTCCCAACCCTATGTTTTTAATTAAAAGGAAGAATTGGGGAAAGCATCCGTTTATAGACGTTATGCAGATGACGTCACATCTCTGAATATCAGCTATCTAGAACATAGTTTCAAGTCATGTTTACTTTCATGAATATTATGTAATATTTATGGACCATTGTCAGGGGTCAGAATTAAGCAATTTTAGATTTATATCAGAGCCATGTGATCATGAAAAGCACGTTGTGATCACCAAAATGTGATCACGTGACCATATTTGCACAAGGTCTATTATATCGCACCTAATAACGAGTATAGCATACTAGTATTCAGAGAAATGTTACATTTTAACTATAGCTAAACTTATACAGTTATAGATACTAAAACAATATAATGGGAAACTATGCCATGACAAGTCTCAGACATCTCTATAACTTTTCTATCATACGTACATAATTTTTAACTATTCACTATTTTACCTTACTTAATTGTCTTTAAACAATATGCTTTTTCTAAACTCCATATGGAGGCTGCAGGATTAGCGTTTTACTAATGCATATCCTAAAATACAAGTGTGCTCTGTCTTTATATCAATTATGATAGTGGTACCATTTTATAATGCTCCTATAATACCCTACATCAAGCAGGGAGACCATTGCCATAGAATAATCGCAGTTTTTATTAATTTCGATATATATTATACGTCTGAATCCCGTCTATAGTCTCAAAAATATTTCCCAAATTGGCTTTAAATGCACTTTTCTGAAAAGAAATTGATTTAATACCTTTTACCATTTTACATATATAGATGTTGGCCTTAATTGGGCTAAAATTCTATAGAGCATTTTTCGTTCCTATCCACTTTAGTCCACTGGAAACCTAATCAAATAATCTTTTCCCTTGGCTAAAAGAAAAACTCAAACATGTTGTCAGATGAAAGAACCTGTTATGTCTAGTGTCCTATATATGTGTGACGTCAGCATAACCTGAGATGAACATACGCTCAAATTTCACAGACATTTACTTCCCTTTTATTCTTCCTGCATCCCCCTCCCCCTCCCCCTTGTGACTACCACACGAGATATCCTGGTTTGAGGACCTATAAATAACAATGGAGTAGCTCTGAACAGCTCACAGAGTGCGGCCCGACAGCAGGGGACAGGCCTTGAAGAACGACTTAGCTGGAACACAACAAGTGATACAACAAGGCCACAACAACAAGGGCCACAACAAGGGACACAACGAAAAGAGGAACAACAGGGGCCACAACACAGCGATGTAAGTTTCAAGATTTCAGATGTTTTTAGTTCCACACCTCTAATGATACTGCAAAATTAATCAATACATGAGGTTTTGTAACATTCTAGGATACTTTCTGATACTTACAGATTTTCTTTACGCATTTTCAGAGTTTTCATATATAGATGTTCATTCCTATCCACTTTAGTCCACTGGAAACCTAATCAAATAATCTTTATGCATTTTCTGAGTTTTTCTTTTCTTTTATTTAACATCTCTTCAAATACAAGAAGTTCTTCCGATGTTGATGATATTTACAAGTTAATGAATATATACATATATATATATGATGAACGAATATCAATATACACATAAGTATATAACATTAGCAGGTATCATGTGACTCATTTTGTACACATCCATTCAATATTACACTTTCAATTCTTACAAAACCACTTTTACCCTAGTTTTAAAAACGTTTACATTTTCGTTGATCCTGACTTTCATCAGTGACAAGAGGGGCGACAACCAGGGTAGCAACAAGGGCCACAACAAAACAGAGAAGATGGCAGGGCCACGATACATGATGCTCCTGGTTCTGCTGGCTGTCTGCAGTCAAGCCATGGCCACAAGGTAAGCAAATGAAAAAGGTTCATAATACTAAAGCCCCATACCCACTATGCAACTTTTACAGAGTTGGGCAACAGATCGGGGCTGAAATCGGCCGATTCTGCCCCTAGAATCGGCCGAATTCAGCACCGATTCAGATCAAACATGTACAGTTCAGTATAGTATACCATACCAACAGGCAATCATAAGAATCGGCCGATTTCAGCGCTGATGTGCTGCCCAATTCCGTAAAAGTTGCTTAGTGGGTATGGGGCTTAAGGGAAAGCTGTCTCTGGTTGAAAATATGGCCCTGAATAGAAGGTTGGCAAAAAAGAATTACTGCCAGAGACCGTTAGGCTGAGGGCTGTAGTTTTGCCTATATCCCACTGAGTATTCAGGGTCATAATATTGACTGTGGGTAGTTTTTCTGATAATATAATACCATATTTTGTGAATTGTAAGGAAAATAGAAAGGAAATTACCAGTGGAGCAAGGTGGGCAGTATCTCATAAGTATCTCATACAGCCCTGGACCCCTAAAATGGACATTCCTTAAATATTACATTATGCCTTAGTGGCATATGACATGGTTTGTTCTTAAAATTAATATGAGGAGATGGCCATTTCTTAAATTCGACATGTACTATTTGGTTTATCTATCAACAATGTCAGCTGCAGGTACCCCTATCAAAGGCCCCACTCATTGTTTCAGGACCAATGTCTGAGTTGCAACAAAGAACCAAGTTTTAAGTGGGGATAAGAAGTCAATTGCATGTTGAATTTGATAAATGGTCCTGTCACATGCCATTTCATATTTAAAAGTCCTCTCATTTCTCTATACAGGGACGGACACATGATTTTAGGGTCCAACAATTACGTGTCGAATTTAAGCAATGTACCCTGTCATATGTCCTTGTCACTTATTTATTGACCTGTTGACTGTCTTATTTAAGAAATCCTTATGTCGCCCTGTTGATTCTTAGAACTGTCCCTGTGGCCCTGTTGATTTTAAGAATGGCCCTGTTGAATGAACAAAAAAGGTTGTCGCCTGGTTCAGACCCATCATCTGATGCTCCTGGTTATGTTTGCAGTATGATATCTAGTCCGGGGGTGGATACAGAATTTTGAGAAGGGGGGATCCACTTATAAGCTACCCAAGCAATAATATGACTTTATTATAACCTTAATATAACGTTCTATTTAGTTCTGCTTTGGTTCTTGTTACGTTATTTTGATGGCACCCAAAAAAGGCTTTAGAACCTAACATTGCAACTTCACACTGTGACGTTATTGTGACATTCTTGTAATGTTCTTTCTTGTTATAATATTATCATAACATTCTTCATTAGTAAGGTTTCAACTTCACTAAAATATAATGTTACTATAGGCCTAACATTCCTTTTTAGTAAGTCTCAACTTTACCTATAATAGTGTAACTGTTACATGAGAGGACCCCTGGACCCTTCCCCTGCATCCGACCCTGAAGTCATTGCCACAAAGTGATCAAAATGAAAATAATTGCTTAGGCCTACATAGGCCTACTTATTGTTTTAAGACCAGGGTGTGAATAGCCAGAAAAGAATCAGGGTTGAAGTACAATTTCTCCACGCAAAATAACGATATAGTTATCTGAAAATCTCAGGCCTACCAATCTCAGGTTTGAAGGAAATCGCAACAATCTTTGGGGTGATCTAAAAACTAGTAATGGTCCCCTAAAGTATCACGTTATGAGATATTTTGCGAATAAACATTACTGTATTCATGTACAAAATACACCAACAAAAATGTGCAAGAAGTATGGGGATCATTCGAAAAAGAAATAGAATAATTAATTCAATGGAGTTGGGGGAGGGGACATCCTAGAGAATTTTATTATTTCATTCAAAGTTGACAGAATTTTTAGCAAAATATGATAATGTTCATATTACGTCATGTCCTCAATTTATCGAGGCATCACATTTTTGCGGGACAGCAAGTAACTGACTCATCAGACAGGGAGAACGTATCTCTCTAGGCTGTATTGGTATAATACTGTGTACGCATAATTTTTCTCTTACGCATAATATATCAGTATACCAATTGAAACAAGGAAGTTAGGAAGTTTTTGTCGTGATTTCAGTTCCTACATCCCGGATGGGGTCGAGGGCGGGAGGGTGGGGGTGGGGGGGGGCATTCACCCTAGGGGCCTTCCATTAAGTATGTACGCACATTTTCAAAAGATTCTGACCCCCACCTCTACCCCTGCTTTTGGGTAAAATACGCATTAGATTTATTCAGAAACACACGCACATTGTAAAGAACATCAGACCCAGCTGGGGTTATCCGCACGGGGGTGACAAGTTCACAGATGGCCACGCGCACAGAATGACTTAAAACCCTTTAGACCCCACTGATTATGAGGATGAATTGCTGGATTTCCCCAGGATTTCCCGGGATACCCCTCAGAAATCCCCTAAATTTGTTTAAATTTGGAAAGTTCAAAGGATTACCCATCAATGAATATTAAAATTATTGAAATCTGGTTTCAAGCAGGGAATTAGGGATTAAATCAGCTTTTAAACAATATATTTGCCATTTCTGTATGACTAACACAAATTAAAGTGTTCTCTTTTGGAAAAATATGGAAAAATTATAGAAAAATGGAAGTTATCCGGGCAGGCACGGCCAGATAGGGGAACACACCCTCGGGCGGCAATAGCCGGATTGGGGTTTAAAGGGAGTCAAAGACCATATTGTGTCAAAATATGACAAAATTTGACAACATTTTCAAACTCAAATAACTCTGAAAATAAAATCTAAGAGTATAACTTTAGCCATTGGTCCAGTATAAATCATGATAACTAGCTTAAATTTCACTTAAATTCCATGAAACTCATGCCATGTTTGCCTGAAAACAGAAATGTTTGTAAACAAACCAATTTTGGTGGGTTACCAAAATTGACCTTGGATGAGTTTTGATGTATTTTAATGTAGTTTGAGTCTGTTTATATTCTACCACAGGCCTAGGCTATGGCCATAGGATATTATTTCGATAGTTAACAGAATTTGTAATATTTTGACCCTACATTGCTTTTGGCTCTCTTTAATTACATGGGCGTAAGGCCCAAGCATACAGGTCGGCCTGTAAGCGCAGGTAGGCCTCCGAGCGGTGCATATTGGGGGCATTGCATATTGCCAGGTCATACATACCGCTCACCATTCTGAGTAATTTCAAACATATTTTGATTATTGCTTGGGTGATAAAATAAAGAAGGACCTTTGGAGTTGTCCTCAGGTGGCCCTATGACCCATGGGGATCGTATGAACCTCAGGCTCTGCCCTCGGTATGTGACAATCCCCTATGGGTCGTGCGGCCACCCTCGGATGCCCCCTGCGGGTCTTTCTTATTACAATACAAGCATGCTTATTTACACAGACGGAGAATCATCGATATAAGATTTCTGATAATTATTATGTGTGTTTTAATCGGGGGATAGGCCCCGAATCCCCTATTTATTTGATCTTATTGGTATTTGTATGTGCGGACTTTGTCCCCATGCATCCAAGAGGTTGTGTATGTGCCATAGTGATGGTATGACCGACATCTTGGGATCTAATTATAAATACTGGGTCCCACCCTAAGGACCGACGGTCCCTCTGGTGGGACCAAGTACATCTAGAACCCTTGATGATTATTATTTGCTTAGTATTGTATATACCCGGATTTGAACTAGGGAAAGATAAAGATATAGATATAGAAAGTTTCAGGTAAAATGTCATATTTTGAAATTGTCGTGCATACTAGGATTTACTATATTAAAGGCCCTATTACATTACACAATAGTGAAATTATAGGATGATGTTACAGAAAATTGGCACGCAGGAGTGATATGATTGTTTGTTTAATTGTTTGGAATTAAAGTAGCAATTTGGAGTACTTTATATGTGTGTAACAAAAGAATTTGTGGCAGACTTTTTGTCTCTATAATATGTGTGGTTTCTCTGCAATATCGTCATATCGCAGTTGATGTTGTGTAGTGTAATTTACTGCCCACCCTGCCTCACTGTGTAAAATGTTTTCTTCTTATTTTGTGAATTCTGAATGGATTTGCATGATCATTTTTTTTAATTTCGGGTAAAATAATGCAGTCTGATTAAATGGAGATAATGATAGAGTCCTAATTTAAGAGAAAATAATGAATATTAGGGAAAACTGCTTGGCACCAGTCAATGTGTATGCATAATCAATACATTGGGATACTGCCCACTTTGCTCCGCTGGTAATTTCCTTTTATGTTCTGTATAACATACAAAATATGGTATATAATATGAGGAAATCATACAGAGGTTGACAGTACAACCCTGCATACAAGGTTGGTGTCCAAAAATTACTGCCCGAGGCCATTAGGCTGAGAGCTGTAATTTTTCTAACATCCCACCGAGTATATAATATGTTCTGGTGACTAATACCAATAAGAAAGGAGTAGCCCTCGCACGTGTAACATAATCATGTAAGGCTATATATGCAGGTTACAGTGGATAAACATCCGCATATAGTTACTGCCTTTTGAAACTGGTTATATTTCGACCAAATACATTTATCATTATGCGTTTCCCTAAACCAAAGCCGCGTGATGGGGGCCATCCATAAATTACATTATTTTTGGCAATTTTTGACCCCCCCTCCTTTCCCTTTTGTCATGTCATGAACAGTGCCCCTACCCAAACTCCCCCGCATGTCAAAAGATAGTATACAAGGGGATGGACATAACCCCTGCAGCCCTTAAATATTCTTGCGTGAGAGCCCAACTTGGCATTTTAAAGTCTTTGTTGTTAACTGAAATTGGAGATTTCAGCATCCATTATCCCAACCTTATCGGCAATGTTTCTCTAGAATTATTGAAATGTTTTATGGCATCATGAACCCTAGCATTTCGAATAAATACGCACATATTTAGGGACTGGGGGTCAACATACTATCACTCACACACAAACACACACACATACTCACGTACATGCACCAACACATACATAGACAATCAAACACATACTCACTCACACACACTTATACACACGTCAACACACACATTGACAAACACACACATTGACATACAAACTCATTCTGTCAGGTTCTCAAACACACATCAACACACACACATCGACACACATACACATTAAATTTATACTCTCTCAGTGAGTCAGCACACACATGCTACACACAAACATCAACAAACACATATCAACACACAGAGAGTCCACTGGCGGATCCAGACTTTGAAAAGGGGGGGGGGCGCTATTGGAATTTTTTTCCTTAATTGCTTTTTGGCTGAGTTTTACAATAGAAAAATACAAAATTTTCCCGGAAAATGGAGGGGCACACGCCCCCATGCCTCCCTCTGGATCCGCCACTCAGACTATAATAAACATGGGTAATACGGTCACCTGAGGACAACCCCAAAGGTCCTTCTTTATTTCATCACTCAAGCATTATTCAAAATATGTTAAAACAACTGGTAATCAGTGGCGGATTTAGTGGGGGGGCGCGGGGGTGCGTGCCCCCACCTTTTCTGGAAAATTTTATACCTTTTTAAATGTAAAATTCTGCCAAAAAGTAATTAAGGAAATTTTTTTCCAATAGCGCCCCCCCCCCCCACCTCTTTTCAAAATGCTGGATCCACCACTGGTAATACAGAACAGTGCGTATGGCCTGGCAATACGCACTGTCCCCAATATGCACCGCTTGCCGGCCATGCAGATATATAATAAACACAGAGACACACAGGACTTGACATACATCAACACCTTCTTACAATACTCACAAATCAACACACAATCACACGCAACCGACATACATACGCACATCAATTGACATACTTAGACTTATACATGTAAGTAGACATGCATCACACTCGCACACACCAGCACATACCTATAATACTCACACATCAACACACAATCACACACAACCAATATACATACATACATCAATTCACATGTAGAACATGTACACATAGATTTATATATGTAAATAAACATGCATCTATATAATTATGTGTGTGACTTGCACTGGCACTCACTAACACTCACACACACTCACACATACTTACAATTCTCACACACCACACACATCACTCACACCCTGTTATACATACACACATCAACTCACATTTATAATATGTAAATAAACATACACACACTTTATATATATATATATATGTGTGTGTGTGTGTGTGTGTGTGTGTGTGTGTGTGTGTGTGTGTGTGTGTGTCTGTCTATCTGCACGATTTGCAGCTAAAACAACATCACAGATCCGTGGTTCCTCGGTCCCCATTGCTGAGGTCAGAGAACAGGTCCGGGTCAGTGGTAGTGTACATGCTACTCTAAACTAGGGGATTTAATGACAGATCCTTCTCCCGTTTTCTCCACTTCACCCAGAAGGATACAAACAATCATACACTGAAAAGTGGTGTTCACATCCCAGTTAAACAACGTTATTATGACGTTATAACGTTATGAATATGTTGTCTTATAAAAACGCTACAACATTAGGAAAATATTACAACATTCTGAAAACGTTACAACGTTAGGGAAAAGTTGCATTATCATGATGTTACAACGCTGATGCATCATAGTGATGCGAAGTCACATACAATATTCCAAAAATTACAATATTATATTCAGAGCATTGCAATAATATCACACTGTGACACAAATTAGTATGATGCTACAACATTATAACATTATGGTAACTAAATGCCCCATAACAGTTACTTTACTATTGAGATGGTCACCATATCACAATATTATCTTAATGTTATTGTCCGGTGTTGTTCAGACTGAACCAAACAGAAAACAACAAACAACAGGAAATGGCTTACATTTGCTCAAGAATGACTGCGTCAATTCGTGTTAAAAGAGATTAAAAGAAAAGTATACTAATCAACATAGATACGCTTATTATTTCAGAATAGTCTTTTGGCACAATATCCCTTGTTAGGTATCCTTAGATTAGTCTGATCTTACAGACATCCTAATATATTACATTGAAGGATGACTTCTAAGTCGTAATAAGAAATCAAATAATTCAGTTTGGATTTAGCAGTTTTCATGCAGCTAATGAATTTCCCTAAAAGAGCCAATAGGGTAAGATTAGGGTCCTGAAATTGGAAAAAGGATGTATGAATTTAAGGTGACAATTACATGGAATATAATAAGCAAACTTTCAAATTTTACCCAGGGAAATTAGGAAATTGCCCCAATTAGGGTCCCAACAAGCCTCCATGTACATGTATATAATATCATAATGACAAAGTGAACGTTTTATACATGTATATATAATTATTCTTTTTAACCATTAGACAGCACAGGTTGTGCTCATGAATTTTGCTGCCAAGTTTCTATGATTACATATAAGAGAAAATAGATATTGGATTTAACATTATCTTATAATTTTTTCTAGGAGAGGGCTACAAAAATGTACTGGAATAAACAATTCTCTTTGCTGTATTTTCAACATTTTTAATGAATAAAAAAGATAAATTCCTTGTTTGAATATCGTTCAATTCATATTGAAAAATATCAAGGTAGTAAGGGTATTTAGAATAAAAGGGGTTTCTTATAGGCAAGGTATGGAGGTTGGTGCGAGCTTCATACAATAACATCTCAGCCTCTAATAGCTTCCGAACGTTTCCAGTTTGCAGCATCTGATTGTTTAAACCTTCAATTTCAAAATGCTTTTCCATCTTATATTTTTGGGAAAGGAGGGTTCAAGGGGTTCAAGATGATTGAACTAATCTTTATTTTCTTAAGGTTTGGTTTAACTGGTCAATTTATTATTTCACTGACATCTGATATTCTACCATCATTTTTACAATGAAAATAGTCATGAATATCATCAATTGCATTTTAAAGATTAGATATCTTCCCCACAGGCTGTTTGCAGTTGCGCCCAATATGTTCAACATCGATGAAGAGGAGACTGTGTCAGTGGTTGTCTCTGGCCTGGCTCAGAGGGCTAGAGTTACTCTGACGATCAGGACTCCAGGTACAAATGCTGTCCACTACAGTCCAGTCAGTGCCCGAGTTGACCCTGGTGAGTATGACTCCTATATCATATCATATAACAAAGGATTGGCACCAGATTCAATCGGCCATGTTTGATTGTGGTCCTGACCAAGGATAGACCACCATGTCCACCAGCAACCTATCTCCTATATCATACCCTAGGGTGATACAGGTTCAGTAGTTGGTAAGAGTTTATTGCATCACTGATACAGGCAGAGTGGTAATTAAAGTGTTATCACTCTGCAGGGTGATACAGGAGCAAGAAAGACACCAGCAAAATGTTCAATCACAAATGTGTCAAAAAGTGGTCAGTTGATAGGAAAATATCTATTCATGTTTTATATTAGTTGTTAGCTATCAGTTATCCAACCAGAATTCAAATTGCAGTTTCCAATCCCCAAAACATTACTATTATCCTGTCCTCTCAAAAGCTCAGTAATTAGAGCGGCATTGCCCTAGAAGGTGCATCCTCATACATGTATACATGTGTAAGTATATTCATGTGTATATGTCTTATCGACATATCTGCGGAACAGAAAACCAGTCAGTGCTTTATACTGAGCTAATTTTCTCTAATTTCATGTTTCAGACAAACAGAAGATTATGCTGGTGAAGGTGGATGGGTCAAAGCTTGGGGAAGCAGATGTCAATGGTCGCCACTATGTCAAGCTGAGGGTTCAGTGCCCCAGCATCAACTTTGATGAAGAGAGTGATGTTCTGGTCAGTCAGCGCAAAGGCACAGTGTTCCTACAAACTGACAAGCCACTCTACTCCCCCGGACAGAGCGGTAGGCTTTTACATTTTATTCTATATCAGGATTCCAGCCTCTATACTTTCACCATGGTCCTGGCCACAAAGGGCAATTATTTCTGTCTGTGAATGCTAATGGTAATTTTTGTGTTGTCAGTAAAATCTTGCAAAAAATTTGGGTAATTGATATAGAAACAATCAAGCACAGATCGTGGGTACTAACATGAGAAGAACCGCAGGGGTCGTCAGCGAGTGCCTGTATGACCCATAGAGGATTGACACGTAAAGAGGGCGAAGCCTGAGCTACGTACAATCCCCATGGGTCATACAGGCACCCGTAACCAACGACCCCTAAGGTTCTTCTATATTTTATCACCCAAACAAAATCCAAAATAATGTTGTAAACTATGAGAATGTGGAGCAGTACATACAGCCAGTCAATACGCACTGCCCCTTATATGTACCACTCGCTTGTATGTACAAACCAGGGCAATAACAATTGATTTATGACCTTGGTTTGTAATATATATGTCTGTCTCTACAAAGACAATATTACAATACACAACTTGAGCTGTGATGTGGCGATGTCTCAGAGTAGTTGTGCATATTAGAGATAAAATTCTCTGTTACACATACACAAAAATACTCCACACTGCCAAGTTCAAATGGCAATATTGCTTCTATGTGTGAATTTTCATGATAATCATTCTTATATCGCACCAATAAAGTAGCTCAGGTCACATAATGAAATTATACGTTGTTGAATCATCAATCTTAAATAACCTCACTTCATAAATTAAATTTTGGGTAATGGTTTCACAGTAATTAACACAGAATGATTTATATCCTGGTGTAAGGTAGTAATTCTTTCAACTGTTAGATATGCATGTATATTCTGGGGTGTCTGGTGTTTCAAATCTGACGTAAAATCTAAGCACTTGTTTGTAAGATGCTCATCATCTCAATGTTATCAAAGAATCAACTGAAACTACATTATTCAGGAAAAATTAATGAACTCAGTAACAAATTTTGATCTTTTTGCTCTTTTTTTAGTAACTATACGTGTGTTTGCACTGAACGAAGAAAGACTTGGAACAAACATGCCCGTCCGGGTTGAAGTGAAGGTAGATATATTATACTAGAAAGATGGTTATAGTGCAAAGCGCATTAAGAAACCAAACGTAAGAAATAATAGAGTCCCTCTTTAAGCGAAAACTTATAAGTATTTGTAAAAGACCAATTTACCATTCATTATACCGCTACAATTCAGTATTATCACTTCATATTTTTTCTACAGTTTTTAGAGATTTGTAAAAATCGCTGTTTACGACCAGAAATGACTTGGGTTTTCCACAGTTTGAGTGAAGTTAAAGTTAATTTTCATGCTTCATATGATACTAATAACTAAAGTTAGGCTCATAGAATGTGTCTTTCTTGGAGTTTGCAAAATAATGTCAAATTTCAACACAACATTGCTATTGGCTTCCTTTAACAACAACTATAAACAATGTTCAGAAAATGTTGCTAGCAAAAATTAAGGTTCCCAACAAATCTAAATGATTGCAAATCCGTTACTCTATGACAACAGCGCAAAAGTATATATTTAAAATATATTTCAAGATGAAAGCTTTCAGTTGTCAACCAAATTTATAAAGTTATACAAGTTTTAAAATTCAAATGCTACAGATACAGACAGTACTTTCTAAACATACTTTCTAAACATACAAATAAAGTATGATAGGTGACTCCCCAGTAAACTCGAATGTTCAGTTTTAACAAGGGGTAGAATAACTTTGCTGGGCCACTGGGTATCAGTCACAGTGTTTTAGATGTACCTCACCAGGAACCGGTGGTAAAGAAAGTTCCTGATGTGGTACCCTGATAACTTATTGCTGGTACCCGTCGCGTCGGATTCCAATGTAATACTCGCTCCGACTATAGCCTTTTTTCGCTATGTAATTTTACTGTATCACTATGTGCCCCCGTTATGTAGGTCGACCCAACATCCGGGTACTTCCCCAAACCAAGAATGCTTTAATGGGAGCGATGATTACTCGGGAATCAGAAGCGAGAAAGGAGTATGGAAAAGTAGTTCTCCTCCTCATTTTGTTTGTTTGCTTCACTACCTACAGAATCCCCAAGGTATTATCGTTACAAGGCAAGAGGGAAGGTCTCAGAATGGCTACTACATGGTAAGACACGACCTCTCTGACAGACCTTTGGAAGGAAACTGGACTGTAGTGGCACATTTTGGAGAAAATGTAAGTTGCTTTGTTGTTGTTGTGCTGTTGTAGTGGTTGTTGTAGTGGCTGTTCATGTCATTATGACTGGTCAGTAAATTGAAGTACAGCTGGATATTTATGACCAAAACTAAGTTAGATGTGCATTTTATCATTTTGATATATAAATTTGATTATCATTAAACTTTAAATAGTCTTACTCTCAGAGAGATATTATATGTCAGAGATTATATGGGGTTTACATTATAAACCCCACTAACCCTCTCACTGGTGGTTGATATCTACTTCAATATGCACTGTTCATTACCCTATAGGTCTACTAACCTCCCCACCCTATAGTACACCCTGATTTATGACCATATTTGTCTGAATTCATATCCAACTATATTACTAATTTTCATAATAATTATGATGATTAAGATCAATTCTATACATGTTTTACCAACATCTCAACAGCAATTTTGACTATAATTATTTAGAAAATTAATCATTTGCCTTAAATACTTTCTGTTCTTTTGTAGTTCTCTAAAAGCAGAGAAAAGAAGATTGAAGTGAAAAAGTATGGTATGTTGGTAATTCTTCTAATCTTCTGTATCAAGGAAGCTGATCACTCATGCTACAATGTATCCTGCAATTAAAATCAAGATAACTGATGAATAAAATAAAGACATGTCGATAATTCTATTAATATTTTTACCTTTTTGTCAAAGAAATATGTATAGATTTCATGGCATTCTGAGTTGTTGATTATGGCTCTACAGGCCCAAGAATTTTACCCACGATTCTTGGGTCCCTGGCATTTGTTTATATAAAAGAATCAGTCAATTTTATTCTCTTTTTAATATAGTACTCCCCCACTTCCGAGTTCGTGTTCTGGGCCTACCAGCATATATTGACAATGACACAACAAAGTTGTCAGCAATGGTTGAAGCCAGGTAAGCAGTATCAAATTTCTTCAATAAATTGAAATGTCCTGTAAA
This sequence comes from Lepidonotus clava, assembly GCA_936440205.1. NCBI lineage: Eukaryota > Metazoa > Annelida > Polychaeta > Phyllodocida > Polynoidae > Lepidonotus > Lepidonotus clava. The sequence goes on from OW387146.1 coordinate 18,087,066, forward strand.
TGTCAACTTGTTGTCACAAATGGAAACCATAATACTAAATAGACTAAACATGACTCCTACTATTTGGTGGTAATACAATACAGCAGGTATAAGCTTATTCAAAATGCTGAAAAGAATTTCATACTAAAATCACACTTTCACTATTGTATAATTTCATTATCTATGGAGAATGATGTTATCCTTACATGCTAAGACTACCGGAATGTGTGTCAAAAAGTGAGGAACAAGGGTTACTTTTCATCTTAAAGTGACTTAAATGAGTGGTATTACTTTCACTCACAATGGGTGCCAAAGGTCTCTTTGTTGTGGCGAAGATATTAACTGGTGATTAAATAACCCTCATCTATACTTTTGGCATATGAAATAAAGTGGCTTTGATACAAAAATCCAAAACAGGTAGGGAGAGTTTTGGGAAAGATATTTAATACTAGAATTTATTATTTTTTGTTTAGATATTCATTTGATGCTCCTGTCGTTGGAAAGGCAAAAACCACACTGCGTATAGTAAGGGATGGAGAGGCCATCTACCTCATGGAAAAAAAGTCTGTGGTAAGACAAATATGTGTCTGATCATATCAACCAATTTTTGAAAACAACTGGTCTGTATGTACTGATATGATAAGTTTATTGATCCGTTTTTTACCCTTAGGATAAGACCTTTTATATATATCATGTGGTTCTATTGATAACTTTTAGTCCATCTTTCATTGTTTAGCACCGTTTTCACTATGAATATGACCTCAGTTGTTAGCATCCAATATATACTCACTCACTTACATACTTACATATATACACACATGATATAGTACCTTACATAAATATTTTTTCCAAAAACAACTTTGTCTGAACCAAACCCGTGGCATAAACAGTTGTATTATCAATCCTACTATCATTCAATTCTAATAACCATGACAGACGTAGTATCACAACTTATGATTGTTATGTAAATTCATTGTGATTCTTATAGCATACTTAGTGGTGGATTAACAAAGAACATTTTTATATTGCACATCGACCCTTATAAATTCTGTACTAAATGTCAATTTTATATCATCAACAGCTGAGAGATGGGAAAGGTGAATTCTCGCTGACTCGTGAAGACTTGGAGGGACAGGGGACCATCCCAACCTTGATCAGCCAGGGGGCAAAACTGCAGGTATTGTACACTTTAAGCCAAAGCAATAGTTGTGTTCTGGTAATGTGGGTGCAAAATTTAAGGTATGTAGGTCTTATTTGTTTTACTTTATGTAATTATTGACCCAGACAGTGTTGAAAATAAAGAATTCACTCCAAACATCCTCTAAAACAATTTCTAGCATATAAACTACTTTTCCTCAGCATATGTATGTTTTTTTGGTCAAATCTATTAGATATCGATAACTGTGGGAAAAAACTTACTGAAAAAACTTATGGTAGGTTGGCTTACCTGACCATCAGTCCTTATAACTATCACAAACGGTAAATGTTGTTGATTTTCTCCTAACAAGTGGACAATCTAAACTGACTTGAGAAGAAATCCCAGCCTCTTTTTGTTGTAAATTATTTTTTCCCTGAATCTAACAGCCTTTTATCATGTACTGTAACTGTCCAGATACAAGCATTATGTAAACATTTTTAGCAGTAAACTCTCCATCTAACTTCAAAGTCAAGTTACAAAGTCTGTTTTTTATATGCTTTATGTAAAATACATTCATTGAAACTGTTGATAAGGTGGAAGCAGCTGTCATGGAAACTTCAACTGGTATCCGGGAGAAGGTAGTCACCCCAGGATGTCCCTTCACCAACTCTCCTTACCGGATAACCTTTGATGGAACATCAGCCAGTTATATGCCTGGGCTTCCCTTCAAGGTTGAAGTAAGTGAAAGTCTTATCTTTTGAGGTCTGAATAAACATTTGAAGATATAGACTATCTATATTTATCTTGGGATAGCTCTTATAGTGTACTAGATTATTGTCTTTATGTTGGTGTTTGGATTAGGAGAACGACTGTGCTCCTCCCATCCCCCAGTCATTCTTCAAAGTAGCTTTATGAATGACAGAGTAACTCACTTGTAAGAGGATTGTAATCAAATTGGGAGATTAAGTCACTTTTTGGTCACTGGTTCCTCGTATCCTACACTGATGTGTGTGCCCAGTGAGCTAGAAAAGTACTCATCCTTTTTTCTGAGAGAAAACATGAACATGTACAGTCTATATCAAAAATGAATACAACTCTGTGTGTGTGTGTGTGTGTGTGTGTGTGTGTGTGTGTGTGTGTAAGTGTGTGTAGGTGTGTGTAGGTGTGTGTAGGTGTTCTCAAAATATCATAATTTGATTACTAATATTGATAGTTCTAAACAAGTCAAGATTACTTCACCATTGTAAACATAACATTAGCAATTTGTTTAACCTGTGAAAATCTTTTGTTTAATATGTCATAACATTACCAATTTGTTAATTCTGTCAAAATCTTAACTCCCTTGACTTTGATGCATGCCTCACTATGTGATGGGTGGCCACATGCAATTAATTTATGCAAATTGTTTGCCAACAGATGAAGGTTGAGGATATTAGAGGTCAGCCAGTGCCAAAAGTGAGACTGGTTGTCACTGCTGTGGACAGGAGGGGAAGGCGCATAGAGAAAAGGGAGGAAGACAGTAACACAGTTCCGGAAACAGACGATGGGGGGCGCTACCTACACTACTTCAGTGTCGGCACTGCAGCTTCACCCATAACCATCAAAGTAAGTTATGAGCATTTTGCAAGGGGTAGATACATGATTTCAGAAAGAGGATGGGCTACATGTTGTGTATTCACATCTGCATATGAAGTACTTTAAAGTTTTGGTGTGTAGTACTTCTGATTATAGTTGAGGGGAATAATGAAGTTGAAGGCAGGAGTAGTTTGTAGATGTTGTTGTATTATTTCTTCAGTCACAGGTTATTAGCCATAGGCCTAAGCCTAGGCTGTTACACAAAAGACATGTGTTCACCTTGGTGCTCAGACTCCCACTGCCCAGAGTGGAGCATTCAAGGTTCCCTCCAAAGGCCTCTAGGGCCCTGATTGGTTGGTCAGGCTCCAGGTGGTAGGTGGCTCCACCTGGAGTCTGTGAGGGTAGTTAGACACTACTTAAGGGTATAGTTTTAATACTTAATAATTTTGAATATATTGTGTATAATTTTATACTAGTTCTCACATAAATATATTTAGAAATTATATGTTTTAGAGGATAGAAATGTCATACCGATTTTAAGGTATGACACATGCATGTTTTTTTTCTCTTGTAAGGGTCCATCAAAGAGGGGGGGGGGCAGTCAGGACCTCCTGGATCGCTCCTGGACCTGCCCCTGTTTTGCCATTTATTGATAATAAAAATTATCATTTTAGAGTTAAATGTCCACACAATAAATATTTTACAAATTATTCCACAAATAACTGGTGATAGAATCTATGGTGGTAATGTTTACAGTAAGGAAAGATGATGCAGTAAGTAACTCATTGAAGGGAACAAAGGTCCATCATGCATAGATCACACAGTTTCACACTATATGAAATCCCATCTACATTGAAGCAAATTAAATTTAGTCAAAGCACAGCAGGTCAGGGACTGTAAACTGTTTTTAATCATCTCCTTTCCAATGGAGTTCTAATCTTAGGGTTTCAAATGGTCTCCTACCACTGTCAGCATAATCAGTTTTTCCCCTGTGTAAATAATGCCATAATTCACATATATTGTCCTGCATATGTATAGAGAGAGATGTCAATGATGTATAACACACACAATTAAAGCAAATAACATTATGACAACTCATAACATATATATATATAATTATATTATATATATAGTTACATGCATAAACATGTTAGTTTATCCAAGTATTTTGTTAGCAACCAAGGATTGAGATTCCCATGATTTATTGATACAAAATGAAAACAAATAACAAATAACACCTCATATAACATAAATGTGTAATGCATAATATATATAAGGTATGTTAGTTTATCCCATTGTCTTATGTCAGAAACTAAGGTATGATTTGTACTTCAGGTGAAAGTGGAAGGAGATGTAGCAGAGACCCCACTTGTTGTTCCCAAAACATCCATGGGAGAGTACATGCTTGTAAGGCCACACAACAATCGCCCACTAAAGGTAAGGACTTCAGACCCAACAGGTTTCCCTAGAAGTTCCATGAATTTCCATTTGGATTTAAATTTCCCCAAATTGAAGATGCCAAAGCAGACCAACTCCTGTAAAATTGAATTTGAGAAATGAAGTTTATATGATGGTTATGAAATCAAATCTGTTTTTAGATAATATTCTAGTTAATGTAATTATGTTAAATACTTAATTGTTTTATTTGGATCACACATCATTTTGGTATTGCTATAAACCTTTATAGTTCCTTTTAATCATTTAATACCATTATCCATCTATCTAAAGGGGCTACTGAATTGTTACTTTTAATATTTTTTTACTGTAGACTAGGAAAACCGAAGAAAATTAATGTCCTTTCAATTGGACATAGTGCTGGGAAAAGTGGCCCTACAGGTAGCATTAATGCCAACTCCCTAAATCAGCTTAAACACATGTTCTCTTCTCTGCTGAAAGTTTGATACTCTCTGCTTTGATTTTATGGAAAATAATATATGGATCTATTGATTTTAATTTTGCAGCCTGGACGTTCAGCAAATTTTGAAGCAGATTTGACAAAGCACAACAATATGAAACGACTACAGTACATGGTAAATTACATTTGTTTTTAATGTACAATTTGACGGAAACAATGCTGTGCTTGTGAATATATACACACAATATGTATATATACACATTATCATTATAAGCATACATAAGCACAACTGCATATTGTGCAGATGGCCTGGGTTCGATCCTGGACTAGGCTGTTTATGCTCCTCTCTGCATGTCTCCCTAAAGCCCCATACCCACTAGGCAATTCTGACAAAGTTGGCTGACTGGTCAGCGCTAAAATCTGCTGATTTTACCAGAAGAATCGGCCGATTTTATCACAGATTCATATCAAACATTCAAATTTTAGTATAGCATACTGATTGGTAATTTAATTTGGTGCAAAAATTAGCCGATTATGCTGGTAGAATTGGCCGATTCTAGGGCAAATGAGTGGGCCAACTCAGCCAAAATCATCTAGTGGGTATGGCGCTTTAGTGACGACCAGGTTATCAAAGGTCCCTAGAGGACCACCTGAATGTTGTTGTCTGTCTGGCCCTGCCTAAGGAACCAGCCAAATTAAAGAATCAGTATCAGTGAAAGTATAGGGGTATGGTCTCTACCTTCTCATAGATTCAATTACATCACCATGCTTGATATCACCCTGCCAGTTAAGTGCGTATAAAGCAACCAATAACCAATTAACTATATACATAAGCACATATGTAGATACATTTATCAAAGCGGGACAAAGCCTTAAGTAGCAGGTTGGGCCCCTAGATTTTCTGATCTTGGGGCCTGGCGGGCCCCTAGCTATTCATGGGTTAGATGTACTAGAATTTGAATTTGTAATTTGTAAAATTCCTTCTTAAAAGTGTGGGCTCCTAGATTTTGATAAGGGCCCCCTAATTTCACAAGTTGGGGGCCCGACTGAACCCAAGATTTTAAAATGTATGTTCACTGCTGATTTATATATTCTGGATGTAACATGTTTATATATGAATATTTATTTACAGCTAGTGAGTGGCGGGAGAATCCTGGATGTGGCTGATGAGCAGAACAAACAGAGTAACTACATTACCTTTACTCGTCATGTTGAGTTCTCCATGGCTCCCTCTGTGAGACTTGTTGCCTGGTACTACACCAACGGTGGTTCTTTAGTGTCAGCATCCACAACACTACCAGTGGAGAGAGACTGTAAAACAGAGGCAAGTGTTTTTATATGAATCTCTTTATTTGTCCATACTGTAGCAATGACTTAACAGTGTTTTTCAAATTGGAATAACTGCTGTTAAACTGGACCAATTTAGATTGTGTGAAAATTCTAAACATTCCAACTGTATTTTGGGGGGTTTCAAAGAGGCCCAACATTTTTCGTTTTTGACAAAGAAATGCAAGTATGGGTATTGTGCAAGGGACCAGAGAAAGATCTTATTCGGTGCACGATGGGAATGTAATACATTTTTTCAAAGTCATTTTTGAAACCAGCAATGTGGCTGACAATCAGCTTTTCTATATCATAATTTCTTTTATGTAAGGTGAAGTACTCACATACATGTTTCAGATTACATCCTCTCAATAGTTGCAAAAACAATTGTCATTAAAGCTGATCACTTGAAGCCTGGTTTACACAGTACAATAGGTACCCTTATGATGATTATTACAATAATTTGCTTGACTTCTGTGGCAGAATTTGAGAAACTCTAATGTAAACTCTAGATTAGAGCATAATTTGTTTGAAATGTTGAGACCCATAGGACATCTGTCACGACCAGCCTGCAGCATAGGAAAACCATTAGCATAAGAGTTTTGATGGTCTATGCAAACCCCACTTTATGCAGAATTGACATTTGATGCAGCTCCTGATAGGGATATGTAATCACACTTTAAGGTGCTGACAAACAGTACTAGTTCCACATGGGAAAATCAGACTCTCGATCTAAATTGTAGTAACCATTTTAAACATGCAATAACATTTTATCATGTGTAAAACTTCAAGAGCATACCATCCTGCCATTGCTATATCCACTGACCTAAGCTTAACAATAGGAAAGTGGGTGCCCTGTATTGTTCTGAAAGAACGTATTCTGACAACATTATTGGTAGGTAACAAACTTAGTGCAATCTGAAATGGTTACAATGTAGTAAACATTGAAGTTGTAATAGACAGTGCCGCTCCTTCACCCAGGAGTTTTCTAAAGGAGTTAATCTTCACACATGTCCATTGCTTTTTATTCTACCAAAGTGACAACCATAAAAAAAATCCACAAATATCAATGTGTATAATACTCACACTTCCATAATTTGGAAGAGTGGGCTTGGTGATTGATAGAAAAAACAGTCTATATGTTTTTACTGTCTTCATATATATTTTTATGTATTTCCTAGCTATTTTTTTTAGAAACTTTGTATGTGTTTTCTATAGTTTCTATAGAAAACAATCTCCACAAATATATTCATGGAGATTTTATGGACAGGTTTTTTTTTTTTTTTTTTTTAGTTTATTAAACCACACTCATAGTTATACACCATGTTCTTCCTTGTAAGTAAATTATCAAACATGACATATTAATACATCGCTATCTTCACAAAACTTCTTCTAGCTAAGTTAAGCTTTTGATTCATGACACTTATTGCACGCCCATGAATATTCATAATTTTGTTTGTCATTGTTCCAGGCACAGGTAGTCCGTACTGATGGCCTGAAAGGATCCATGAAACCCCTCGACCAGCTAGGTCTGACTTTTAAGGGACCGATAGGGGCCAAGGTGGCAGTGATGGCAGTGGATAAAGCAGTATACTTTTTAAACAACCGCTCTCAGCTGACTAAGAAAACAGTAAGTTTGTATCAATAAGGAGAACTGCTGGGGCATTCAAAAGTGGTTGTATTACCCAGAGGGGTTTGTCACAGCCAGAAGGCAGAGTCCAATGGCCATGCAATATCTATGGGTTTTATGGCCACACATGGATAACCCTAAAGGTTCTCCTATAGCTTATCACTCAAACACTATTCCAAAGGCATCATTCTGATCAGCATGTGCTATAATAAGAACTGCAGGGGGGCATCCAAAGGTGGTCATTTGACCCATAGGGAATAGTGACATACTGAGGTGACGCCCAAGGTTTGTACATTCCCCATGGGTTTCAAGGTTTTGAAACAGTAATTGGTATTTTTTCTTGAAAAATTAGCATTTAATACACTATTTTGCCATTCAGTGAAAAGACGCCTCAATGCATCCCGTGCCTTATGACTGGTGATGCCTCATTGCATCAGGCATCTTCTGGTTGGCAATGCAAATACTTATTTCTAAATTAGGAGCATATTTGGGAATAGGTACCTATTGGCATCTCATGGCCATTAATTTCAGGGTTCAGTTCAAATTATGAAATGCTTATTTGACATAAAGCCAAATGTAATGTATTATATTACTGAATTCCCAGGGACTCTTTCTTTCATTCTTTATTTCGTTAGTCTACGGTATAATAGTTCCTTTGCAACTGAATCTACAATACTATCCATTATACTTTTCCAAAAGAAATCTAGAAAATATTTTACTCTTCTTAATATTTCAAACAGTGAGTGAAGCAAGAACCTCTACCAAAACTGATTGCATTTTTGGTATTTTTTTGATAATTAAGAAACTCAAACGTATTTGACTTTAAGTTGTCATAGCATCAAAACCAACACAGATATTGGGAAGAGGGGTACTTCATTTATGAAAGGTGGCAAGATTCATACAAACAGATTTCAGATTCTATCAGAAATATTCTAAAATGGTTTGCAGCATTTAAAAGAGAAGTTTTGCTACAATCATGTCATATTTTATGACATGATGAATTGCCAATAGGTCCCTTTTCCCAAAAATGCTCCCAATTATCATTATTTGAAAATATATATACTTTTTATATATCGATTTTCTAATCTAGTTTTCATTATTATGGTACAACATACAGAGATGCACAAAGTTGCACATTTCTTTATTTGTAAATCTGTTAGATAGCAATGTCATTTAATATTGATTCTATAAACTCTCCCTTTGATTTTTAAGTTTTTTGACGAGTTCAAGTCACGTGACCTTGGATGTGCATCTGGAGGTGGGATGAATGCTACAGACATTTTCCATGTGAGTAAAAATTTTCTCTGATGGTAAATTTGAACAAGCAGAAGATGGGAAGAGAAAGTCATAACTTAAAGAAGCTAGTCGTTTATCATGTCTATTATAGCCCTTATAAGCCATTAGATCAAATCAAATGCCTCTTCTTTTGTAGCTATTTTCACATTCATCAAATTATAATAGTATTTATGTTCATTATATTTTAATTGTTTTCATTCCCCTTTAGCTTGCTGGTCTAACGGTAATCAGCAATAATGACAAGACCCCTCGCCGGGAACAAGAGAAATGCAAGTCGGAAGTCAGAACAAGGTCAAAAAGGTCAACAGGCAATGAAGGTGATGGTATGTACATACATAGTACTGTCATGCCTAAGTTTATAGGCACGGCATATCCTCTCTCTAACAATGAGAGAAAGATATCATACTTTCCCAAACAATGGTTAGAAGACATATCATATATGTATTTATAATGCATCATTATGCTATTTATGCATGGCATATACTCCCTTTGATAATTACCAGTACTTTTTAATCTAGTAGATAAAATATATTGATATTATAGTTTCCTGAACAAAAATTAAAAGACATATCAAATATGTATGTATAATGTCTCTTTATGACATGCCTAAGCCACAATATCAAATATAATGTCGTCTTCTGTGTAGCTTTCTTGACATAATTATTTGTGCTGTTTTTTGTTAACAAAAAATTAATGAATTTGTTTAGCACTATTGGAATTGAAGGACCTTTTAGAGACCAAATTAATTTGTAATAATTTCTGAACACAATTGAGTGACACTAAAGTACCCTTATTGTTCTTGAATGTATAAAATGTCAAGATTTCATCATGTCTATATGATATACTGTGCCTAAGAACCGGGGTAAACCCTGAAAGGAGTTACAAAAATAAAATCCTAAAAATGAATAGATAACAAAATTTGATAAATGATTTGAATGTTTTGTTCTCAGGACCAGCTGATTCTGTTTGCTGTGAAGCTGGGAATGGCTTTGCTAACCGGACAACCATACCTTCAAATCTGCATAGTATGAAGAAGAACTGTTATACTGCATCAGATCAACCTAATCTTGACTACCGAAAGTGCAGGAACACATTCGTAAAGTAAGTAGAGATAGACGCCTTTTGTACTGTACAACTCTTGAATTATTTAATAGAAAATTTGAAAATTCTGACAATAAAGACAAGCATTAGATGCTCTATAGACAATAACTGGACATACTGGCTCTAATATAGTATTTTTCATAATAAAGGCAATTTGGATTGACTTTCTTAATTAAATGTATTACTACATTTATTCTTTTGATGTATTGAAATATGAATATTTAATCCATTTATATAACTAATGCTATCATATTCAAAATCTAATGTTATCTTTATTCGGCTTATTTTATTTCATTTGATAAATTATATTGCTGAAAGTTTATCCAAGAAATCTTGGATCTTTAATGGATACAATGTCATATTTTGTAAATAGGGCCATTAAGTTACATTAAAAGTAAAAGTAAACACCTTCATAGGACTGTAATGAAGCATCTACAAGAGTCTTTTAGTTGAAGATTAACATTTAGGAAAGATCATCTTTATAAGATGTCTCCTAGACCCTTGATGTACCTTGATAGCCTGAACAACAAAATTTCAATATCAATAAAGATCTTTTTGCAAAGTGCTCTAAACTTTGATGTAAGCCACAACTTGCTTTAAAGAAAGACCAGAGAAATATGTATTTGTGATCTATTGTCAGTACAAATAAATTATTTGAAATAAAAAAGATAAAAAAAAGACACTGAGCTATTCAAATCACTAAATGAATTCACAAATGTGTTTAGGTGCTGTGTGAAGAGACTGATAGTGAGGTATGAGAGCAGCCTTGAGCATGGTCGTTCTGACAATGATATAGGTAAGTTTCAACTATGGAAGGGGTGGAGATTTTCCAATAGTTATCATGATCCAAACCATTATCTATATAACATTTATGATACGCTATAAACTAGACAATGTGAAAAGCACTATATGTGCAAAAAATATAAACCTTTATAAAAATAAGATTAAAAATGGATTTAATTCTTCATATCATATTGGCAATAATATTTTTATGTTTTGTAAATAATTTTCAAAATAATTATCGTGCAATTTTTATTGTCACCATTCCTGATTTCCTGAATAAAGAGGTTTATTTCATATGTTGCTGAATATAACATTCAACCATAGGCCAGCAACTGAATGTATTTCCGATGTTTCATAAGATGATACTTTATTGATAATTCATAAGCCAAAGCCTTTTAAATTCTTAGTAAAAAACAAACTGTAAATAAGTAATGAGTGATTTATCCTACTGCTACTTAGACATCCTAGCTTAGGGGACTTTTCCTATAGCTGAAACTTTAATAAATTTATTATGTTTCATTCATACATTCTACACTCAATAGCCTCATTGTTCTTATAGTGATTGCAACTATAAACAATGAACTATGAACAATGATGCAAGAATCAATAATTCATTGTTATATAGGGGATGACATGTCCTTCAATTAAAGGTGAATCCCCATTAAATTTCTTTATACTAAGAAGTAAGTTACGATGTTCAGGGCATGACCCTTTGTGTACTACTGTAAACTGCATTTAATAGATATTTGATTGTAACAATGTTTCTTTTTCATATAGATGATGAAGGAGCCGAAGATGAATTTGTCTCTGAAGAGGCGGAAGTTACTGCTAGGGCAGATTTTCCAGAGAGCTGGATGATCTTCTCGGACATAATTATTGCACGGTAAATGTGGACAAATATGAATCTAAATAATGTTAAGGCCATAGTCCACTATGCTGTGCTTTCCTCGCCATGGGCAATTCTAATTTTAATAGCAAAATCAACTTAGCAATGCAATGTGGCATATAAATGTTTGCTAGCATTGGTACTTGCATGGTAGTTGCAGTGGCTCACTGCAAGGACCACCGCAATTAAATGTATATGGGTTTTCAATGGAATTCTTGTGGTGTGGGATACCAATATGGTATCTGCAATGCAAAGTACTTGCAGTGGCAAAAAACGCCCACCGCAAGTGGTATGCCACTGCAGAGTGGAATAAGGGCTTTAGTTTTAACAATTGATTGGGAAAACATATATACTGTGTACATATATAATGACTATAGACCTGCACCGATGCAGTCTGAATATTGATCTTTATGAAAACTAAATAATTTGTAGGAGATATTTGAGTAACAAGTTAAGGCTCATACATGGCACAAAAAGGTGGTTTAGGGACATGGCACTATTTGGAAATAGATCTTTGATGAACTTTAGTGATGTAAATAGGGTTGTCAAGGTACATTACAATACTTTTACAAGTGTCTTTCATATGTGACCTTTAAAATTCTGGAAAGGTCACCTTTACAAGATGGCTGTTAATGTACTCTTGAGAGCCCTATTTACAAGATTAAGCATTAACAGTTTATTTTCATGCAGTGTTCAAATAATGTTTTAGCAATCAACGATTGCTAATTCTTAATGTTTTGCTGTGAACATCACAATGTTCAGCAGTCCCCCCTATGTGAGTCTATACAAATAGTTCAACTGTCGCTACATGGTCTCTTTTGCTTTTTTCATGATTTAGTACTAGTTTGTTGACATTGCAGAAAACAATAAAAAAAGACACAAGTCCAATATTTGTAATAGTGTGCACTGACTCTCATAGCTATAATAATCTTTTCTGATTTCACCAAGAAATGGCGAGGCAAGGCAGGATTACACGTTACCTGGCTCGGTGACCACCTGGGTGGTGCAAGCTGTCACCATGTCAACCACAGAGGGCATGTGTGTGGCCCAGCCCCTGGAACAGGTGGTTCGTAAGGACATGTTCATCAAGGTGCACCTTCCCCACACTGCAGTGCAGGGCGAACAGATCGAACTGGCTGCTACAGTCTACAAACTCACGAGGGATGAAGCTAGGGTGAGTCAAGAACCATACCTACTAGGCAATTTTACTGACACCAGTGACTTCACAAGAAACAAATCATAAATATCATTAAATCTTATGATAGAATGTTTGTTGCATGTCTCTCTCACTTATTTATTTCAATGTTGCATGAGCATTTTAGGAAATGCTCCTGCCCGTTTTTGGGGGTCTAGATTGAGGGGGGGGGGGGGGTCCCCAGTGGCGGATTTAGAGGGGGGCGCAGGGGCACGCACCCCCACCTTTTGTGAAAACTTTAAGACTTTTTTAATGTAAAATTTGGCCAAAAAGTAATTAAGGAACATTTTTTCCAATAGCCCGCCCCAACCCCTCTCCCTCTTCTTTTCAAAATGCCAATGTCGCATGTCGAATATAAAAGACGCAAATGTTGCATGTCTCTGTTGCTTATCTACTGTTCTGTGGAACTGGTTATCAGCCATGCATTGGCTACTGGTTATGTTGTCAGAAAGTTCCCAGCATTGTACACTGATAACCTATAGCCGGTACCCATAGGCCCAGAAAAGTAATTTTCCTCCTGATTAGAAAAGACATACTAAGAACTTTAACATGTATGGTTCTCGTAGCTTTACGGTTATTGTCTATCTTAGACAGCATCTGGGTGTTTAGTTTCCAGTGTAGACGCTATCAATGAACATAGGCTGTTAAAGGTTACTTTTATTACTTATTACCCTCTGGATTGACAAGTGGTGTGTATGGGGGCAGGGGGTCTTGCCAAGCCATACCCACTGCATCATTTCCGGTGGCCGTTTTTACGAAAATTCACAATATTTTATATTAGTGTCGGGTAATAAAATAAAGAAGGACCGTTGGGGGCATCCTCCGGTGGCTGTATGACCCATGGGGATAGTACGAACTTCGGGCTTTGCCCTCAGTATGTGACGATCACCCATGGGTCATACGGCCACCCTCGTACGCCCCCTGTGGTCCTTCTTATTATAATACTGTAATAATAAGAATCTTCTCCCCCTCAGGTGAAGGTAGCACTACTGGGGACAGAACAGTCCTGCTCGGAGGCCCCTGTTGGTCGTCTGTCCAGTCAGATTCATACGGTCCAGGGCTTCAACTCATGGACAGCGCGCTGGCCCTATGTGCCCATGGAGAGAGGAGACATTCCTGTCACTGTCAAACTCTTCTCGATCTTCTCCGCAGATGTAGTGACAAAGACCCTGCGTGTTGTGGTAAGTCATCTTAGTTGCTTGATTTATCAGGGATGGATCCGTGGGGGGGGGGGGTTCAAAAGAATCCTGGTTCCCCCCCCCTCCCCTTTTTTTTCTTTTTTTTTGTTAGGCCAACTAAACATTTCCATTGGAAATATATAAAATAATGAGGGTAGCATTCAGCTTGATCAGATTGCTACCCACTAAGCAATTATGACCAAATCAGCACTGTGGACAAATTAGTGCTAAAATTTTTATTTCCCAACTCAAATAATCAACCAGTATGCAATATTGACATTATGTATTTGGTATGAATTGGTACCAAATTGGCCCATTCCTTTGGTAGAATTGTTTTGAGTTTACCACCAACCAATCAGCTGATTGGGTCAGAATTCTCCCTACCACAAATAGCATATTTCCTGTGGTTTACCTGCAGACTAGTCTAAATCAAGGTGCATCATGGGTAATATGTTGACAAACCACAAGGCTTATGTATAGGAATTTTAAATAATCATGGCATTATTTGTGGTTAAACATGATAGAGATCAATATCAATTATTTTTTAATTTTGTATCCATAATTGTTTATCATTTTTGAAGTTGGTTTGAAAATTCATTCATAAAATATGGTTGTAGACCAAATATTGGTATATTCTCTATAGATTTTAATGTGTTTTTGTCGACAGAATTAGTACAAATTAACCTGCAGGTGCTTAGAATACTGAAAATCACCTATCTGTGATAGGGAGAATTGCCCAGTGGGTATTGGACCTTAGACTGATTTGTACTAATAATACTGACTGACACTTTGCCCACTCTCCTCCAGCCATCTGGGGACCTAGTGGTGGCCCCAATACTGCAGATCACCCAGGACCCCACTGGCCGTCTGTCCACCACCAGACAGTGGGCTGGCCAGGCAGGGAGCTACTCTTACACTGGTAAGTGAGCAAAAGTGACGTTATTGTAATGTTGCAGCAACATTCTGGTTAGTTCTGTATTGGTTCTTGTTATGTTCTTTTGATGACTCCCAATTATGTTGCAGCGACCTACTGCTGTGACATTGCATTGTGATGTCATTACAATGTTCTAGTTATGTTCTACAACACAAACAGAATGTTCTTATAACATTCTGTTATGGTTTGGTCTTAAACTCACCAAAAAATAACATCATAGTAACGTTCTGATTCAGTGAGGTTTCAACCTCACCATCAAGAACGTAATTCTTACATGCCATTGAAGAACAAACTGACTAAAAAAAGTATTGTTGTAGAATGTTCCTGTTACATCACAGGTTGGCTGGGAAGGCCTCAAGGGGTATTTACGCATACCGACAAAATCTTTGTGACAACCATCGTCATAGGGTTTAATACAGTCTGAACAGTTCACCCTATGGTCCCAACAGCCTTAGGATAGCCCTGGCAAAATTTTTAACAGTATTCATTAAGCAAACGTGTCCTAAAACACACTAGGTCCCCACTTGGGCGATTAGATTTTTTGGTCGCTGGCGACCAAGGTAGTTAGCAGCCTGGCAATTAACTCCAAACTGGCACTGTGATATCTGACAACTAAACCACTAATCGCTGTGGTTTCTTGGCAAAATATTTAACATGTTTAATATTTTTCTATACCCAATGGCAACTAGGTAATCGCCAAGCAATGTACTAAGGTGTCTTCTAGTCCCATGGCGATTAACTACAAGAGCTTCCCAGTGTGGAAATTAGTCTTTTAGTTGCCTGACAACTAGTTAGTTACATGGCACTATCATTTCCTTCTTAGTTGTCACAAAACTAATCACTGTCGTTAGTCACCCAAGTAGGGATGGGGCATTAGCTGGAGGTTCTTAAAATGTCTGTTACTGGTTGTGATAAGTCATTTGATTGGTAAGCTATATTGTAAACCCCTATCATGTTGTCTGGTTCTTGGGAAAGGGGGTGAACGGGACTAAAGGACCTTGAGATTGTTTTAGGGGTTGCATGGTTCAACATGAATTTTGTGTTTTGGGGCTCTAGGAGACCATCAGAAAAAAGAGATAAGGTATTGTTGAGGGCTGGCCATTTGGCTTTAACAATTACTCAATGCTACATATTTGTGAATGGGGATGAGTGCTGGATCTAACCATCATGACTAACAAATATTATGACCATTACATTTTCATATATCAATATGCAACAGATATATGTATAGCCTGGGTCAATCTTGAAAACCAGTCTTTTCAGACTGCAGCATACCCAGAGTAATCAATTCCTAAATGAAAAAAAAACAAAAACCAAAGGCCATCCTTGTCTTGTTGCACCTTTCCGTGCCCTTTCTCCATTGGGGCCTTCCTCAGGTCAACAGGTGCCTGAGTTGCCTAAAGCGCCATACCCACTAGGCGATTTTGGGACGAATCGGCACTGACGTTGGCACTGATTCATCCCAAAATTGCCGACCGGCAGCGCCGATGGTCTGCGCCGATCCTTATTAAACATCTTTAATCATTTTACGCCAATGTCGACTGTCGGCGCCGACAGCCGTGCCAACATCGGCCTGTCGGTTAGTGGGTACGGGGCTTAAGACCCTCAGGTCTATTCTAGGATCCACCCTTAGGTATCATTTATTGTCATTGTCCTATTTTTCCCAATAATGAGTCAACAACAGGTACATATTAACACTTGAGCACCTGAAAGGACACTTATTTATTTCAGGATAACAAGACACCTTTTATAGGCCTCTGGAAAGTATACATTCACTGCTGGCAAAGGACAGTGCTCCAAAACTATTGTGGTTTGAGTTGCTCAAGGCAACTTAACTATTTAACATACTTAAAGGCCGTATTCCACATACCGAAAGTGTGGGCCGCCGATACTGACCATCTCCATGGTAACATTCTATACCGGCAGCCACTCATTTCGGTGCATAATCGAAAGTGTGATATTGGCAGCCAGTCCAAAATCGGCAGGAAGAATTTACCAACATGTTGGTAAATTTTATCGCCAGGACCACCGATTCTAAATCGGCAGTGCACTTTCAGTATGTGGAATATGGCCTTAACATTATAGATTGTCTAGTCACTTTTTGAACGACTTTTTTGTATTTTTGACGTATTCGAGTATCTTGTGTTTTTATAATATGATTTTTTTAATGATTGCACTAAAGATGTTTAAAAATATTTCACTAAGACATCTTGAGAACCAAACAAGACAATTTTAGAGTAATATATGATACCTTGGTTAATGTGGCACTAATATCAACATCCACCTCTCAGACTAACATTCCTGTGTGACTTGGATGATAACACTAAAATATCCTTGAGAGAGATTATAGGTATACATTCTGAATAAATGTTAAAATTCATGAAAGGGACACCTCTTTTTCACACCTATCTTATTACATTGAGTAGGCATAATTAACCAGGGAGGGGGTGGTCCAGTGGGTAGCATGTTGGACTACAGAGCAGCAGGCTCTGGTTGGAATCCCCATGCAGACTCTCTGTCAGACCACCTTTCCTAGATATCTATCTCACCCTCATAGATTCAATCATAGTACTATGTACAAGCATTAACATAGACTGGCCCTGACAGCTGAAATATTGGTGAGCAGACCATAAATTCCAACAATCATCATTGATATCTGTGTCATCATCATAATGATCAGTAAATCATCATAAAAAAATTATATAGAAATTGTCTTCTACTTTTCATCTTAAGCCTTGAAGAAAATACCCAAGAAGGAACAAATCAACACGATAAAACTGCGTCTGCCAGCAGATGCCTTATCAGACACAGCTGTGGTAAAGCTCAGTCTGATAGGTAAGTATTTGAAGTATAAGTTTCCTACTAAAGACTATATTCCACTTTGTGGTTGTTAGAATTTGTGACAGCTTTAACAAGGTACAGCAAGCCATATGCTGGTTCGATACGAAGATGGTGGCATCCCCAACTGCAAGCAATCCATAGAAAAACAGTGTAAAATAACAAGTACCAGGAGCAAGTACCACAACCAAGTAGCACAAGTATTCATATTCCACCTTGAAAGCAAGTTTGCAGCAGTTTGCTTGCGTCTTTTCATGGTACCGCAAGCAAAAATTGTATTGTGGAATATGGCCTTAAGATTGTCATGTACTATGTATGAAATAGATATGACTTTTCAACTTATGTGTATAGGCTAGTATAATACTTGGGATTAAAATCACCCATTTGATTCTCTTAAATCTAATGTCCTTTATATCTGTTAAAATGATAACATCTTAAAAGTGGCTTCACAATGTCATTCTGGCATAAACAATGTAGTTTTGGTTTCACCTATTAGCAGAATCAACACCCTCATATGATATTATGACCTGATGGTTATGTAATAGCCTAATCTTGACCAATGATGAGCTATTGATTCAAAATATAAATCAATGTAAATAATTTCATACCATTTTATGTCATAACACCTGATTAACCTGATTATGTCATGCTTGAAAATTACTCATGTACACTGAAAATCATTTATTGTTAAATGAGTGTGGTTAAATAGAAAAAATAATATTGATTCAAAAAGCAGAACAGCAATGGCGCCACAGTGGTTCCGGCCATAGATCAAGGATCAGCATTAAAAAGAAGTCTTTTTTTTTATATTATAAAAAAAAGACTTTTTTTTATTGACACAATTCATACTTATTATATGCCTGATCTTCTATTGCAACTTTTTAATTGAAGAAATTAGAATATATAATACAATATTTTAGGTGATGTTATGACCCCAGTGGTGGAGGGCCTTGCCAATGGAGTGGAAAAACATCTCCATAGGGCTGGAGGGTGTGGGGAACAAACTATGGCTAAAGTAGGACCCACTGTGTTTGCTGCTGAATACCTCCGAAGATCAAACCTCCTCACCCCAGCCCTGGAGAGAGATGCCACTGCTAAGATCAAACAAGGTAAGATTTATATGTTTTGATATTATTTATTCTATTTTTATCATTTATCTCTTTTTTTGATATTCCATTATATTCACAGCATACATGACAGAAATTTCCTAAAAAATATGACAAAATATATGCTGATTCTGCACGAATGAATGTCATGTTTTTTGGTTTGTTTTACACCTTTATTTTTTTTTAAATTCACTTTTTGCTCACAGCTCAAATTTGCATCTGGTCTCCCGCTGTGTCAGTTTGATTCAGACACATTACAGAAAGTAACAAATTTCACAATAGAACAGTAGTATAACATAGATGTTCTGAAGATAATTTCAGATATCTCCATTTTTATCATATTCATAATGCCCATGAGATTACATTATTGATGATGAGATGAGATGGAATATGAGAGTCATAAGTCCATAGATATCATTTAAGTAACACAATCAACAAAATAAGTAGTCAAGGGGTGGTAACATGAGTTGTAACACAACAATACCATTATGAGCTAGGGCATAGTGATACAAATGCTGAAATCTAATTGGCCAATACTATATTGTAAACAAACGCTGATTACAAAATAACCATAATGGTAAAGGTTGTTCAGATTATGAAGTATCATTCCAGTCATATCAATCTTCATTCACTTATAATCATGTAAATTGTAGACTGTATGACTCCTTTATTTTATCATGCAGGTGTAGGGCACATGCTTCAGTTTCGAAAGCAAGATGGATCATTCACTGTATGGAAAGACCGTCCTTCAAATGTTTGGTAAGCAAATACAATTCTAATTTTGATCCTAAAAGAAGGAAAAGAAATTTTGATCCTAATTTACATGTGGGAATGTGTATAAATGTTGTCTTCAATATCATAATTGTGGCTTGCATAGATGTATCAGATAACATTACATGCTTGCCTGGGAAGCTATGAAATTTAACTGTTAATACCTTTCAATTTTATAAGACATTAACAAGACCTTTACAGGAGTCTTTCAGATAACCTATAAAATTCTGAAAAGGTCACCATTACAAGATTTCTCCATGACCTTAATAGCCCCACTTAGCCCCACTTCTCAAATGTGTTAACAGGTTACTCTAGTGTCATTTCTGCCCATTCTCTGTTTCCAATATACAGGTTAACTGCTTTTGCACTTAAGACGTTTGTCCAGGCCAAAACTTTCACAGACCAGGTTGACCAAGAAATGCTTAAGTCTGGCTTTGACTGGCTCATGACAAAGAACACTCCAGCTGGGCTTTTTGACTCAATTGGATTAGTTCACCATAAAAATATGGCTGTAAGTAAAACTTTTCATACACTATGATGTCTCTGGATGTATGAACATAGTCATAGTCATGGATTTGCATGTTGCATCAAAGGTATCATGGCTTCTTGAAAAAATACTTAAAGTTCACAAAATCTTGGATTCATAATTCAATGAACTACATGAAAGCATGTCCAATTCAAAAAAGTTTATGTTATCAGTACTCAACGCAAGTTCTCACTTTGTCAGTGATATTTTAATTTAATTTATATATATGCTTATATCACATAATTATGCCTTTTGTTACATTATGTTAAGTATAAAAAAATTATATAACAGAATATTAAAGAAGGGCATCTAATTTTTCATGATGAATGTATCTAAATCAATTAATAAGTAAGGTCCCAGTCCCAATATTTTTCCCCTCTGGAGTATGATTTACATATTAAGGTAAATGAAAATAAGAATAAACCTGAGGGAGTTTGATAAAGCCCTAGGTAATCTGTTGTGTTGTGTTTTGTCAGGGTGGCACCTCTGGGAGGCTGTCAACTACTGCCTATGTCTACATTGCTATGATAGAGGCTGGTTTCTACCAGGTGAGTTGAGACCTACTTTTATTCTATATCAGCTGCAGGATTCCAGCCCCTATACCTTTACAAGTGTCCTGCTTTCTCAGAAACTAGTGAATACAATATCTTTTCTTGAGTTCATATTCTTAAAAGGCATTCTGGTTGGAATGATTATTGATCTCCCTGCCAGAATTCATTTTTCCCTAAAATATTCTTTGGGCCATGTAAAAAAAATTCTTCTGAACATTATTTCCCTAGGGGGTCAATAATAATTGTTTGTTGATGCAAATGTAAGTTATTTAGTTGTAAGTAAAAATGTTTTCAATTTATTCTGTGTAATTTATGTAGAATAAATCAAGGCCAGACTGTGGGTGCACTGAGCAATCGTTATTGTCCCATGGCCAGTTTGCATACACCTCTTGGTCGTGAGCTAAAGCCTTAAATGATATGTGCAAACCAGGGCAATAACAATTGCTTTGTGCTCCTTATATATATATATATATATATATATATATATATCTCAATCACAATTAGACCCTCCAGAATCATCTGATCAGTATAGGCAATTATGGTCCATTCAGGGCAATTGTGGCCATAAGAGAAAATCAGTTCTTATTCCAATCATTTATGAAATTATTGAGAAAAAAACACTATTCACTATGCTGTTTTGCAGAAAAGGTTTGATCTAGATTTTTGAGAGACTTAGATCGTATTCATGAAAGTACTAAAACTTTAATAACAACTGCAGCATGAGAAAGTTGAAATTGAACGTTTTTCCAGTAACGTTTTGGCTTAAAGCTCACACGCAAAGAAAATGACCAAAATTCGGAAAACCTATTCTTTTGTTTGATTAACATATATATCTTAAGGTATGTCACTGTCATAATTGGCCTATGCACTCAGACAATAGGCTTATGGGCTATTGTTCTAAGTGTGAAGCAAGACTCACACTTTAAGTGCAAATTGAGTGGAGGCAAGCTTGGACAAGTTTATGACGTAATAGGAGGCATTGCCTCACCACTATTCCCAAGGGGCAAAATGAAAATGCGTGGTATTCAAAAAATATAAAACGGAACTGCGTGGAAAATTGAGAATTCGAAGTTAAATATGTATGTTACACTCAAGATTTTTTACCTAATTTTCTACGCAGTATTTTCAAAATTATAAATTTTCAAACATGACTCTCTGCCATGGGCCATGTAGGCCTAATGCCTCCCCTTACGTCAGAGGTTGTTGTTTGCATTGACTGGCAGTGAGGTGACTCCTCCATTTGAATTAGTTATATTTGATTAATAACCTTCAAAGACACTTTATTTTTCTATTATACAGTATCATTAATGTAAAAGGAACGTAATATGATAATTAAAATTGTCTTTTCCTGTCTTCTTTAAAGGGAGCCAAACCCAATATCATGTCAAAACATGACAACATTTTACAAACTCAAATAACTATGAAAATATGATCTACGAGTCTTAAGTTAGCCATTGGTACAGTAAAAAATTGTGATAACTAACTATAACTTTACTTGAATTCCATAATACTCATCCTATTTATGCCTGGAGACAGGCAATGTTTATAAACAAACCAATTTTGGTGGGTCACCAAAATTGATCAGGGATAAGTTTTAGTGTATTTTGATGTAGTTTAAGTAAGTATTTACTGTCTATATTTGTCCACAGGCCTAGGTTATGGCAATGGAATATATTTAAATAGTTAACAGAATTCTAAAAATTTTACCCAACATTTTTTTTGGCTCCCTTTAATGGAAAGTTAGTGACTGACCATGGTAAGAGCAAAAGGAATACTAATAATATTATTAGGTATCACATTCCTCTTTACTCTTACCAGTTAGTACTTTCTGATATATCTGGCCAGTGAAATTCTAATTTTTAATATTTCACATTCTATTTGTTAGTGTAGATGTTGAACTTAGAGGCACGCAGTATTTCCATGTTAATTGATATGATATTTTTTAATGTAAAATTCACTGTTTATTCCTGAGATCCCTGATGCCTGATAAACAGAGAAACACAAGTCTGTGTGTGACATCACACACGAAAGACGTTATTTTCAATTTTCAATTTTCAAATTTGTAAAATGTAGCTAAAGGAAATAACATTATGATATTCTTTCAAGTTTCTATTTTCCACCTCTACTGCTTTTGACGTCACACACTGTACAATGCACTATGCAATGTGCAGCAGGTGGTTGGAGGCATCTTTTTTTTATTGGAAATCAGAGAATTGATTATGAAATCATAACTATAGTAGATATAATGGCATAACATTTGACATGATTACTCCATGTGTGTAAACTATCCCTATGCCCTTCATGATTTTAGTCATTGGCTCCTCCCTTCAACATATTTGAACATGATAATTATAATTAATCTTTTGTATTTTTTTTTGTTTAAAGCGCCACCAAGCAGAACTTGACCAGGCCATGAACCACCTGGCTGTTAGTGCGCAAACTCAGGATGACGCATATACTCTGGCCATTGTATCTTACGCTTTGGCCAAACGTAAACATTCTAAAGCAGCTACTATAAACCAGCGACTCCTGTCAAAGGCAAGGATATTACCAGGTAGATTTCTTTATTTTTAGGCAACTTGTATAAACAAACACTGTACAAAAATAAACTTTTAATGATCTTTGAGTTTTTTTAGATAGGGCCATTAAAATACCTTAAAACTTTTTAAGCAATCTTTTGAAGGTAACCCATCTAAAATTTCCCTTAAAGGTCCCTTAAAGACTCTTGTGAAATTCTTGTAAATATGACCTCTTCTTTACCTTTAATGTACCTTGATAGCCCTATTTACAAAATATAGATCCACTTTGGATGAAATTTCATACTGTAACAGAACAATATTGATCCATGTGTGCGTCCAGTTGAGTGTATAGAACTTATGCAGATGTAGTCGTGTGATCATATTTTGGTTTATAGATTCATAAGGGGTCAAATGAATCCAGTACAGACCTCCAATTGATTTAAAAAATGTTATTTCCCTGACCGCAAAGTGTGCACTCACAAAGTGTGCACTCACTGACATGGTTTTGTTAGATTTATTCAGTCATCTTTATACATAAATTAGTTTCTTCTCATGACACAGAAGCTAACACAAACAAAAACATATTAACAAAAAATGATGAATTCTGCCTCAATTTTTAATGGGATAACACATTTTTCACACAACAATCTCATTTATATCCAAAGTATAACTCACATCTACATATATGTATACATAATAGTTGTAAGGTACCTCTATCCAGAGGCTGTTTGAAAATAGATACTATAAAAAGAAGTTCCAGGGGGAGTGCCAGGGTTGCCATACAATACAAAGGGTCATGATATGCCGAGGGCAAAGCCCGAGGTTTGTACAATCCCCATGGGTCCTATAAAGTACCCTGACAATGATGCCAAAGGTTCCTCTATACTTTATTACCCAACCAATATTCAAACTATGTTCAGCCTGGCAATATGCATCACCCCCATTATCATCTGTACAGCCGGCCAGTGGTGCGTATTGAGGGCAAGGCATATTGCCAGGCCGTACATACCACTCTTCATTAGCAGCTATTTTTTACATATTTTGAGTAATGCTTGGGTGATGAAATTAAGAAGTACCTTTGGGGTCATCCTTGGGTGGCCATACGACCCATGGGGATCGTACAAACTTCGAGCTTTGCCCTCGGTTTGTGATGATCCCCTATGGGTCGTACAACCACCCTCAGACGCCCCCTATGGTACTTATTATAATATGCACCGCTTATCAACCGTGTGATAAAATCTACTTTCACTTCCAGGTACCCAGCCCCCTCAGAAGTACTGGCCCCAGGGACGGCCCCGGGTCCTTGGGTCTGAGCTGGAGGTTGAGACAGCAGGGTATGGTTTACTGGCCCAACTTGCCCTTGGTCACATCACTGAAAGCAATGCCATTGTAGAGTGGCTGATACGGCAACGCTACGGGGGACCATTCTTCAAGACCACCCAGGTTAGCATACCACCTATGCAAGTCATGTTGCATCAACATATATAAAAAAATCCACATGTCATTTGTTTTTAGTTAGATTGTTAATTATGTTGCATCAACCTAAAGTCCATTTGTTTTTAGTTAAATTCTTGACCTAATAGACCTCACAGTTTGCACGCATTACTTGCTCAATTTTACCCAGTATCTTCCTAATTTTCTCTGGATATTTCCTTTGAAAAAATATCTGTTTTGTGTACATTTCAAAAGTATCCCATATTTTTTAAAGAAATTATAAGAAAGATATCAACTGAACTAAGTTTTGTTGGCATTTTGATTAGCTTTAGACCTAATAAGCTCTATATAGCATAATTCTGAGATAGTTTTGGTGTTCTCATTGGAAAAATAACAAAAGATATAAGGAAAATATCAATATTTTTCCAAGGATTGAGGCTATGGTTGGTTTGTGGAGTATACACCAACGGGTGGACATAACCAGATTGGGGTCTAAAGTGTTGAAATATAAAAATGGTGCTGCAATTGTTATTCCCTAAAGACTGTACTGAACAGATAATGATTTATTGATGTACTCTCGCTATTATATATATATATATATATATATATATATATATATAAATGTATATATGCAAAAACACTCTCAAATACTAGTTTTTTTTCACAAAGAGAATATTCCAGGTAATGTGGACATACTTCAAAGATATTATAGCTACACTTAGACATGAAACTCTGACCATGTTCTAAGGGATTTCTCT
Organism: Lepidonotus clava; assembly: GCA_936440205.1. Lineage (NCBI taxonomy): Eukaryota > Metazoa > Annelida > Polychaeta > Phyllodocida > Polynoidae > Lepidonotus > Lepidonotus clava. The sequence continues at coordinate 18,112,442 of OW387146.1, forward strand.
GAGTATCACAATGGTACCTTCCATATGAGAGTCTGCATAGGCCGAATATATGCCATAATCAAACTACAAGTTTAGGGCCCATACAGCCTGTTTTAATTAAAGTTCAATTGTGAGAGGGTTAGGTTATAATGGCCATATCCATAGCAGGATATTTAAACAGGCTTCTGCAAATAAATATCTGGAAGATGTTATTAACAAATCACTTGAAGGAGGCTATTTGAGAAACATCTTGAAATATGAAGTCAAAAATATTTGTATTTTTTTAGAGCACGGTTGTGTCACTGCAAGCGCTGTCCCTCTACAGTTCCGTGGCCCAGAGGAATGACCTCAACATGCAGTGCTGGGTCTCATGCACCGGACATAATACCCTCAACCGGGAGTTTAAGATGAACAATGCTGTAAGACTGGTACAACAGACTATGGAGGTGAGCCCAGCCTAACATCTATAGTGGTCCACAAGTGCTACAATTGCCCGTTGTGCAATGAATTTTCATAACAACAATAACTTTAAGATCGTTTTCATAACAGCAATAGGTTTAGTAACACCAACACTTTTATATCTCTGGTTCTAATGGATTATTTTAAATTCTGGAAATTGACATATGAAGGGGAAAAAATAGAAAAAAAAAAGTAAAGGTTGCAACTCATTGAGCACATTCTAAATAAGTTTTTTTAATTGTCAAAACGATTGCTGTTACAATAAAAGTAACACAAAAGGATTTGTTGTTTAATTGATTTTCCTTGTTACGAAATTCATTGTGCAATGGGCACCAGAAGTTTTACAGAAGTATTTTTCTGTATGAAATTAGTGAATTAATTTGGAAATATGGGATTTGGTAGTAGTCAACCCTGGAAACAAATACATGAGTTGACACATGCTTTTCAGGGGTCAAAAAGAGGTGGTATTTTAAAGGTTTGATTTATATTCATAAAGGCCTCCCCACGACTTCATTTAAAGGGATAATAGACCCTTTAAACAATTCTAATCTATTACAGAGTCTCAAACCCAGCAATTTATATCAGACTTAGCCAAAAACATGACATCAACACAAAAACTTGTCTGTGTCATCATGTTATTTCTGAGTACAGGGCTGACAAAGGTAATGTTTGTAACCACGGGAGTCTATGGGAAAAACAAACATACTGATATTCAACTGATCCTTAAACATTCAAAGGCTATTACAACTTTAACAAACCTGAAAAAAATATGTATGTAAGAGCTGAAGCATGGATTTAAAGCAGAAAAATGACAGGGGTCGATGATGATATTGTATTCCTGGAGGTTAATGAAACTACAAAGAACGAATATTCTGTACATTCCTAAATTCTTTTCATTTGACCTATTCCATTCCAATTGTTCCATTTTAAATTCAAACCCTCCTCATACCTGATGGGACTGTTTTGAATGTTGAAACATTAAATTGTTGATACCGGGGGGCCATGTGTGCCTGAGACCAGGAACATCAATTTCTCTTCCATTTATTATTCAATATTTCTGACTCTTCTGAATTTTAATGCTAGATAAACTGTCATCAATTTCTGGTGTGAATTTGTCAAAATTGATGGTTTGAAAATGTTTTCACCAGGGGGTATAGAAGTATGAACAGTACATCTTCCTTAACGAAGGTTAATCTAGTCATATTTCACACTTTGAAATGTTATTTGTTACATCTGTGATTTCTGTGGTGTTCATAATGAAATACCAAACTGTATACCCATGTAAAAATATAGAATTAGTGCATGGACAATTTTCATTATCATATTCAATCAAGACCATATATGCTTGATTTGATGTTTTATTCTATAATGACATCTCTGTACAATTTGCTTGCACAAAAGAAAATAAGGATTTGTGTCAACAACATAAGTCAACTTTGTAAATTACTAATATATCACTTTTGTAAATAACTAATATCTAAATCTACAGAGTTCAGGAATTGTGAGTTAACTTTTTGTAAATCTGACTTTGTTTTCACTAGATTACTGACCACCTGGGAGAGGACCTCACCCTTCATTGTAAAGGAGACGGGGTTCTTCATGCTGCCATAGAGACATCCTACTACTCCACAAAATCTACCAATGACCTATGTGCATTCAATATAACTACACATGCCGTCCCAAAAGAGTAACTATCATATAATGCTACAATGTGCAGTTAATTTGATCATACATCTGTATGAGATAAGCTGATATAAATCATGCATGTTGATTCATTAGATGATTCTTTAGGTGACATCTTTTTCTTACAATTTTTTTTAATTCAAAAAACAATCTTCAGGGGTAACCCACCTGGTCTTCAAGATCGACGATATATTTAAAATCATACATATATAAATATATATCAATACAGTTGACCATACATCAAGATAACATATTTACAGTAGAGTAATTTACGTAATTACATCATTACATTAAACTCTTTGAAATTTTTACGTAGTTTCATTTTAAATTCAGAAATATCAACTCATCCTTGTATGTCTACAGACAAATCATTCCAAAGTAAAGTACCTTGATAGAAAGGACTGGTATCATATTTACTGCCTTTATAGTTTTCTGTCTTAAATACAAACTTGTCTGGATTTCTAGTCTGTCTACTCTAACACTTATCTTTCTAACATTTGTAGATTTACTCTGAATAAACATTAAACTCAGTAATTGCTTACGTCATTTTTGAAAGGTGATTTTTTTGTTCCACAGCATATGCTTCATATCATTGTAGGATATTTTATTGACAGTTATGATATAAGAAGAGTGCATTGGATGTCAGGTGCACATGATTTACAGAGAGCTGGAATATATAATCCAGAGAAAAACATTCTCTGTTGAAATATGTATTTCTACATTTAAAAATAAATTAATTTCAGCATTGGAGGATCCAAATTTGTGGGCATTACAGTATGCACAAGGTTAGTACATTGTAGCTTAAGTTACATGATAAAAGAAAATTGATCATCATTACAAAAGTCTAAAGATCATTTTGTAAAGGTCATGTAAATATGACCTCCTCATTACCTTTATGCATTACCTTTATGGCCCCATTTACAAGACTCAGAGGTCAGTAAAAGTCTATTTTCATGCAGTGTAATTACAATGGGCTTAATGAACTTCTTCAAACAAACATGGTTGTCAATTGATAGTAATTGTAAATGCAATAGTTTTGTAATTTCTAAAAGTGTTGAAGCTATACCAAACCCAACAAAGGACAACCAATGGCGAATCAACTAGTTTTGGCATGTTACCATCATCAGGATTAAATTAGAACCTCAGAATTAGTCTGGTATATCAATAGTTTCTAGAGATGATTAAAAGTGTGTAATTTACCCTTTTGAATTGGCAGGGTTGAGTAAAACTTTGAAAATTCTACAAGTTAAAAGAAAGAGTTAAAAGTCTTTTGTGATGTTTTTTTAGGAGATTTAGATATGAAGTTGAACATTTTAGAAAGTCTTTATTAGAAGTCTCTATGTGAAGTTTTTTTGTGTGTGTAATTTCTGTGCAAGCTGTATTCGTCCTATATTAACAGCTGATTAATATTACAGGCTGAAGGACGCATCAAACAAGCTTTCAATGCCAATGATTGATGCAGGAATTGGCTCAGGATTTATTCCAGTTGAGAACACTCTTAAAGATGTGAGTATGATCAAGTTTTCCATGGCTCTGTCAGGTTTTAGTGTAGTGAAATGACAACACAGATACCCTACAAAAATACTAAGTCTTTCTTACTATGAACTCAAATAGTAAGTATACTTTTAATACCAGTAAGTATACCAGTGAATGAAATAATATGTATGTATATATATATCCATACATATTGTTTCATTCACTGGTACATAGAAATACATCTATTGGGATAACCACCTGAATATATTACCTGAAAATAGTAGATTATTCATTTGAAAGATTTTGGAAAATTCAAAAAGTTTCACAAAAAAAAGCGTAAAAAAAAACCCCTCATATCTATGCTAGTGAGCCGTTCTGTAAACTATGAAAATACTTAATTACTAAATGGTTGATTTGGTTTCATTATTTTGTATTCTGACAGGTACTAAAGTCACCAGAAGTGGACTATTATGAAGTAAATGATCGTTCTGTCATTTTCTACCTATCAGAAGTAAGTGATATCATGAGTGTTTGCAATAGAAAATTTGGTATAAATTATTGATCAATTTAATGACGAAAAAATCCAAAACATTATTCAAATTCAAACTTATCATCTAGTTGTCCAGTATGTACGATCAATATTTCAATTGTAAAACAAACTTTGCCTCGATGATAAGAGAGATGCACTAACTATGTAACCTTACACATCTGCTAAAGTCATTTCTATTTTATCAATAGTCATTTGAAAACTTGAATATTTATGTGGAGGTTTTATGTTTGATCTGGTTATATTTTTAGATTCCAACTACCAAAGATTTGTGTTTGAAGTTTGATGTGAAGCAGGATGTTGTGGTTGAGAATGTTCGACCAGTACCAGTCAAAGTATATGCATACTATGAGCCAGGTAAAACAATTGCAATTTCCTTACTCTGTTAAAGTATTTATCCAGGGGTGGATACAGGGGGGAGTCAAGGGGGTCCCCCTACCATTTCGGAGGAGACTTTAACTTGACAAAATAGAGAAAAGATTTTGCGTGCAAGCATGTGAATGTACGTCGTTCTAGTACTTAACCTATTTTGTGGATCCCCTTTCCCAAATACATATTTAAATACAAGTCCTTGGTGCTAGACAGTCTGCAGCTGATACACATGCATTACAAAAGTAAACTGCCGTCCTGCAAGGCAATATACTTGTTTAGTTATGCCTTGGTTGGAAGCCATTAAGAATGTATGTACATTAAAAAAATACTACCAACCCATATCAACCCATAATTCATTGTACAGAATAACTGGATTTATGTACTTATGTGTTTTCAAGTGATAATGTATTTAATTGTTCTATCGACCTACCTACATGGAAGATCATATCTTGTGAATGTGGTTTAATAAATAAAGAAAAATTAAAGCAATAGGTACATTTCAAGAAATTCAAGACTCACCCTCCATCCAGGATATGTACATAATTAATGGAAGACACCTGTTCCAGCGAAAGTGATGCAACTAGGCCAAAATCAGGTTTTTCTGACCTGGAAGTTTCCCAAATGCTTTTGCATTATTATTTTTTATCCTATTGGGTCCGGCTCGATGAGAGCTTTCAAGGTAACAATGGTGTTACATATCTGTGACCGATATTTAAGGAACTGTGGGCCAAAAACATGCCAAAAATGGCCTTTTTTGACATTTAGAACACCTTTCTTTCATTTCATGCACTCAGTACATAAAGATCATGCTGGGTACATGGATTTTTTAATGTTTATATGCATGGAAATTACATCAGCTTTCATTAATACCCGGATTTACTCAAATTAACCCAATATTTTAGGCACAGGACCAAAATGAGTGATTGTAAAGTGGAAAATGTCCATTCTCAGCATTAATCTTATAAAGCACCACAGTATTTCAGGAATAATATATACTGATACCAATTGTGGTACATAAGAAGAAGGGTAGGATGGCAAACCTCCACTCAATTTATTGGAACTTAAAATATAATACCTGGCTCACAGTAGGTGAAAAATGCATCTCAAATCTCAGCAATAACAGATTTCTCAGCAATAACAGATTTCTTATTTTGCGTGGCTTTTGCACAATTATTATATTTAACTATATACACTATATCTGACATGTCCAAAACTATGTTGGCTATATATGAATAGAAGGGCTACCATGTACATGCATTATAGTGGGAATGAGAAGCATTTTTTATGTTTCCTGGCAATGCGCGTCTCAGCAATAACGCGTCTCAGCAATAACATGTGTCTCAGCGATAACGTCCATATGGTCTGTATGTATGTGTTATCTGTTTTTTTTCAGAATATTATTGCATATATGTAATCTTCTCATGTAGGGCTACAATGTAAATGATGAACATTAGCAATATATCTCCTAGTGCATGAGACCCAGCAGGTACAAATCTGTCCATTTTACTGTATTTTGCAGGGTTTCTACATTCTTTTACATTACATTGTATATCAAATGCTGTCATTTAGTAACTATAAACATTTAAGAGGTACGCATTCATATTTTGTTTTTTGTAAGGGTTGCCTCTAACTTAAAAAAACATTTTTGGTTCTAAGCCTGTACAGATTTGTGTATATGGGACTTGATGTACATAGGTGTTAATGCTGAGAATGTTACCGTTAGTGCTGAGAATGTGCTGAGACAGAAATATCTGAGACATATATACCAACTATGTGCAGGAATTTCTATTTTTCAGTATATCATTGTAGGTGAACCTCATATCCCTTGCATGTAATCAATAACAAACATATCTTTGTTATATATCACAGTACATTTATGCACATGTATATGTTCTATCAAATGCTAGGGACAGCTTTATGTTTAGGGACAGTTTTATGGGTGTAACACCTACAAGAGAATGTGTTTGGAATGTGCAGGCGCTATGTGAGGCAGTAGCACAGGCAGTACAATAGCTATAGTTTACCATGATTTAAAAGAAGATCTACTAAGACAAAGTTACAAAGACATACCATGGCTCTGCTAGTGCCATATCTAAAGCCATAGAATTATGCAGGAACAAGATTTACACAGGAGAGCAACTGAAGTCTACCACCAGGAAAGAAATTGGTATTGTCCAAGAAAGCTGTCACAATAGAATTCCTGTGGAGAGAAGACAATGTATACAGCATGCCTGACAAGCAGATAAATAAAGAAGGCAAAGAGCAAGTAGTGGCCCTCACTGACATGTTGAGGAACTTGCACCAACAATTTTGTACTCAGACATCAATACAAATGTCTCTAGCCTTATTCTATGCTGCAAGAGAAGAAAACAAGAGGTCCATCAAGCTATGCAAATAACTGGAGAGACATGTATGCCTATGCATCTACCATGCCAACATGGGCTTGTTGATACAGAGTGTACCAACCCTTCCCTCATCAACAACAGCACTCCTTGATATGGATGACACTGAGATCAGAAGTAGCATTCACATGGCCAACAAGGACAATCTGTTTTACAAAACATGGACAACTGAGCAAAAGGAATACACTGATAAGAAAACCAAGAAGGTCAAGACAACACCCCACGCAGAATTGGTCAAGAAGGAAGTAACCAAAAACGAAATGGTGGAGCTAATAATGAGTACATTGCCAGCCTTCTCAGAGCACGCATATTGGGTTCAGGCCCAATATGCTGCAGGCAATCTATTGAATAAGGAGCTGCCTGAAAATCACTGCCAGTTCAGGTTGATGACAGTGAAAACTGGAATGTGGCCTGTATGAAGGAGATCATTCAAGAGTTTTAAGGAAAAACACAGGTGACCATACAACCCATGGTAGTTAATTACATCACCATCTCAGAGGAAAACAAGTGAGTTCTCAACAGTAAAGCATGTGCTAGGATATCCCCTGTGCTTTGCCACAAGTTCTTCACCACACTGTCATTTCTGGACCTCCTGATACCTCACATTGAAGAAGACTTCAAGCCTCAGCTACAACATCTGCACATTATTTCCAACTCTCATTCAAGCCATTATAAGAACATGTGTACAACTTCCTCCTTGAAGCACCAGACATGTACAACATCCGTGTGACCTGGAACTGGTTAGAGATCAGATGTTGACCTGTAGTCAAGAAAGGCAAGCAAAAGTTTGAAGGAAAAGAAGAGAAAAAAAGTCAACTGGGAAATCACGGATGGATCACAACAAATTGCAAGTCTCCTTATGAAGACCTGTGTAGGAGATACATAAAGAGGAGGAAGTAGAAGTAGACAATATTAGCAGTATCTTTTACCTGTGGATTCTCAGCATTTATTAATATGAACAGTGATATTAGATTTCTCAGCATTAACTTATACCTAGGAGTACTTGATGAAAGTATTTCATAGTAGAGATTCTTAGCACTGACTTTGACCAGAGGATTCTCAGCATTAATGTTGGAAACTTATATGTGCGAAGCATTGTGTTCAGTGATGTAATATTTCTCAGCATTAACTCATACTTGACAGTTGTTTGTGAATGTATGTATACTAGAAATTCTCATCACTGAAGTGAACTAGACAAATATTAGCATAATATGACCATGAGAAGAATCGTAATATTTCTCAGCATTAACTCCTACAAAGGAGTGACAAATAGACCAAAGCTAAGAAAGGTTCTCAGCAGTAACTTCTACCAAAGATATCTCAGCATTAACTGTATGATCTGAGTAATGGTACATCTGTATGCATATTTCTCAACATTTATTGACATATGGAAGTTATATTGTACAGTATAGTTTGCAGAAATTACAAAGAAATACTTCAACAGGTGTACAGTGCTATATGCTGTAGTCAGGGGTAATGCGCGTCTCAGCATTAACAGGTGTATCTCAGTGATAAGGTTATAGTGGTTCAATAGGAATGGTTAATTTCATAAGCTTTTATTTAATTACTAAGAGATCAGTTATATTTGCCACATAATTAACTACTGCAGCAGATAATGGTAGAATTGAGCTAATTCCTATGACAAAACACCCATAAAAGTACATTGATAGGACATATACATACATAAATCTTCTGTCATATATAGCAGAAATATGTATGTTATTCATAACATGCAAGGTATAGCAGATTCAGATGCAATGATATCTTCAAAAAGAGTAATTACTGCACATAGTAAGTATTTGTCTCATGTATTGGTGTCTCAGCACTAATGAGAGCATTCTCAGCACTAACGGCGAGATTCTCAGCACTAATGGTAGCATATATAAAGTCCTAGCTATAGAAATATGTATGAACCTAGAACCAAAAATGTTTTTCCGAGTTAGAGGCAACCCTTATAAGAAACAAAATATGAATGCATACCTGGTAAATGCTTATAGTTATTAAATGGGAGTATCTGATATGTAGTATAATGTAAAAGAACCTAAAAACCTGCAAAATACAGTAAAATTAACATTTTTGTACCTGTTGCTTCTCGGGCACTAGTATATATATTCTTAATCTTTCTTATTTACATTGTAGCCTTACATAAGTAGATCACATATATGCAATAATATTCTGAAAAAGCAGATAACATATATATATGGAGACCATATATCCATATCTGGGAGTTAATGCTGAGACACGCATCACACCCCATGAGGTTACCGACTTTGCCTGGTTACCATGGCAACGGATATCATATTTAACAGATTTCACCTATATCATAGGTTGCCCCAACACCTGGGCTATATGCACACAATAGGATTTCATGGTATTCCTATTTGGATTTTTTGGCCCCTGGAGGCCTAGTTGCATCACTTTCGCTGGAACAGGTGAAGAACCCTATGGGGAAAATGTATTGAACCATCTATGCATTGTTGTTTTTTCTGCAGACAAAATACACTGTAGGAAGTTCTACCACCCCCTTGGGTATGACAACGCCACATTGCAGGTCAAATGCAACAAGGATAAGGATTTCTGTGACTGTCTTGAGAGTGGGTCAAATTTCCATCAACCATAAGGAAAAACTACAGACAGTCTTACAAGCTTTTTATCTGTTTATTTTGATAGTTTTTCTTGAAAGCCTTATAAAGAACTTAAAGGGCCATCTGAATATTGCAAGCTTATATGATTAAGTCATTTGAAGGTCAAGGACACTTTGATACTATAACTCCATGGATATATATCTCAAATTGTTCATAATGGTGGCGAAAGTTCAACTAATCAAAGAGTTCTGTCTTCTGAATTATAAAGTGAAATGTCACCAATCTGCAGTAACTATGGTAAAAGAACAATTACATCATTGGTTTGGCAGAAATATATAATTTTATTCAAGTCTAATTGCACAAAATATTACATAATAATTCAGGGTGTCCCTCAATCAAGTGTTATCTTGATAACATGCTCCAGATATTTATTTGCAGAAGCCTGTCCACCCTGCTATGGATATGGCCCGTCCAGTGCTAACCCTCACGAGACCATACTGCAGTTAAAACTGGCTGCGTGTTCCCGTGACTCACACTTTCACTATGGTAAGTACTCGGCCTATACCTCTTCTCAAATAAATTAGCAGCAATTTGGGGGGGGTGCCCAAGTACGAAATTTCGTGGAGTTGGTTTTCCTGTTTTTTCGTGGCTACGCTAGAAAAAACTCCCCAGAAAAAATGTACGAAAATTTCGTGGACCTTAAAGTTCAGTGAAAATCATACTAAAACCATTCATAATATATGCAAATCAACCTAAAATACTGTTTAATGTATGTTTGAAATAAATTGGGACAATTTGGGAGTGTATGATTTTAGATAATGAAAAAGAAATCCACAATTTTTTTCTCTCTAAAATCTAACGATAGATCAACCCTCCTATCGAGGCTTTTATAACCTTTTGTAGACGCAATATTTTTGTAGGTTTTTCTTGGGCGTCCCCCCTGGTGTAAAAAAAAATTGAAAAAATGTTTTTGGGTTTTCCTTTTAAAAGTCTACATGAATGGACTGACCCAGTAACCATATATCTCGTAATGTAGGCAGAGTGGCAAACTCAATGATTAGTTGGAGATGTGTATAAAAAAAAATTTACTAAACCTTTTCATCATTTCCCTAAGAATTTACGTTTATGTGGGACATCCAAAATCCAATGGAAACACTAAATATTATTCTGTTATAGAAAATAACTGTTCCTTATAATTATCATGAGATTTCTGTTTAGAGTAATACCATTTTAAGTGTATAATGTACATATTTCTCACTGAAAAGAACATAGTTATGTCATGTTTTTTGTATAAGTGCAGATTGAAGCAGCTGCAGATACAATGATAGATATCTGTATCAGTATCTACAAAAACAATTACCTAATCACTTCTAATTTCAATCCCCTCACAGTGTTCAAGGCTACACTAGAGAGGGTTGAAAACATCGCCGGAGAAATCAAACTACATATGAGGATTATTTCTGTTGCCAAGGAAGGTGAGTTTCGTTGACTTCAAGACATATCTCTGACATTGTATGGTGTTTGAGAATTGTGGGCATGAAGGTGGCACCCCCTATTAACAGAAACTGGTAACAAATGTTCCATTTTAGTGTATATTACACATGCCGATTTTGCTGCCGATTTTTAAAATCGGCAGAGAAATATGGATAAAATACAGTCATTTTATATAACACTAGAAAGCTTTCGCGATTCCTTTTCAAATCATTTCTAGGATGTATGTTTCCATAATTTTATAGACAAAATCAAACAAATGCAAAATCACCAACATCAGAATCAGCATGTGGAATATAGGGTTTGTTTGTCAATAAAAGAATATCTCCTTTCAGTCTTTCTTAACATAACACATCAAATAATAATTGTTTCTATGTCGTGTAGTGAATGTTAAAAATACCCATAGCACTTTTAGCTGCCTACTTTACTATGGAAGCCAATATGGAAAACCCTGTTGTTGGGGAGCTATAGATAACATTAAATAATAATTTTGGCCACTTAATCAGCTAAAACGTAGTGGTTACACTAGATGAATGTCTAACTTTAAGGCAGCATTTTAATTGACTTTGTCAGAGATTTGGGCAACAGATTTTTAGGTTATCTAAATGATTACAAAACTACATCAGCACAAAAACACTAATAGTGGTTTACAAACAAGCAGCATTGCCTGTAATAAGATGTGCAGATTTTATACTGTGCTTATGTAATAAATGAAGCATTGAAAATTACAACGAATACAGTCTCTGAGACTGTATTTGAATTGCATGAAAGAATTTGTCTCAATATATTGGAACGTAGGCTGAATAGCATCTCATGTTACTAATGTTTAAGTACCAACATAACTGGCTCAGGCATGACAAAAGAAAAACTGTGACCAGAATTGTGTTTCATAAGGATCATGTCCCATTAGATATTTAAAAGCATGGCCCATGATATTATTACGAAAATATGGCCCTTGGATATTAGATCTATGATGGCACCATTGCCTTTAATTAGTTTCTAAACGAAAGTCTTGAGATGCTATTCAATTGTGGTTCAACTGTCTAGTTAATTCCTTCAAGGTAAGAAGGCCCCACTCACTCCTTCTTACCTGGCCTCTAGATGAAAAGTAGAATCCCAAGATTGTGAAATACCGTCTAATTGTAAATGCTTTGTATAAGCTAATATTTTGCCAAATGATTAGTATAATATTATTATGGTCTGATTTTAAACTTTTCACTCAGAAAGTGAATTGGTCTTTAGAAATTTGCAAAACATAATGGAGAGAATCTCAAAGTTTTTTATCTCTTTTTCTTTTAAATCTTATTTGCCTTCTCCAGATTTGGTCTGTTCTTCACAACATTATATCTTATGGTAAAATGTGATTGTATGTACATGTCAATTCACTCTTTTTCAGGTAAAAAAACTGGTTTTGTTCTTTATAAAATTATGCATCTAATCTATGTTTAATCAATATGTATTTTTGAGGGAATTTTGGTGCCTTTTTTCAGGCACCGAACATAGAGACAACGTTGAAAACGAAGTGCGTATATTCAATGCTCCCGTGAAATGCCTCAGTTGTCCATATGAAGAAGGGAAAAATTACATCATCATGGGCGAAGATGGGAAGAAGTTGAAGGGTGACATGTAAGTATACGTTAAAAGATTTGTTATGATTTAAGAGGAACTACAGGGGCATCATACAGTGGCCTGTTTCCACACATCACCCCTTATACTCATCTTCTGTGTTAAAAGACATTAAATAAAACTCCAACAATCACCATCATTCTTTCTTATGATAACTGGCATGCCTTTAATTAGCCTGTATTCATCTTGAAGATTTCTAAAATTGTTCGGCAAATTAAGTAGCTTTTTCACATTTTTTAACAATGTATTCAAAGTATCTTTCTTGCAATGAAACTCTATTCCGACAGTTGTAGGAGTACATAATCATAACAAGAACAATACACATATATAATACACAGATTACAACAATTCATACTAGTTAGCAATTATAAAAATGATTTGATATGTCATACCTTTCATACTGCCTTGACACTTTTTTTATCATTATTTCTAAGTTTACATATTCTTGCATCAGATTTTACAAGGTAATAACGCAACATTCTTACAATAATAACTACTATTTTACAATGATAAGCATAGCTGGGGGCATCCGAGGGTGGCTGTATGACCCATATGGCATCATCACATACCAAGGACAAAGCCCAAGGTTTGTATGATCCCCTAGGTCATAAGGCCACCCGAGGATGACCACATAGGTGCTTCTTTATTTTATCACCAAAGCAATATTCAAAACATGTTGAAATTAGTGACAAGAAGGGGCTACAGCGAGCAGTACATACGGCCTAGCAATATGCACCACCCTCGATAAGGACAAAAAAAAAGTTGTGTTCAGGTAACATAGGTCGAAAAAAATAGGGTAGGTAGGTCGAAATCTTTTTCTTTTTTTTTCTCTTTTTTTTACTTACCAAACAGACCCAGTCGGTGTTGCAAAATGAAAAAATATTCCAAATATCCCCTAAAAAACATTTTTAGTATCTAAAATACATGCCCTGAGCATCTACATGTTGTTTAAGGTTTTCCATGCATTTTTAGGTCAATTCTCTGGCTTTTGAATAAAAGTAATTACAAATTTCCTTAAAAAGAAACGTTAGGGTAGGGCCAAAAAACTAGTGTAGGTAGGATTACCTGAACACAACGCTTTTTTTTATTTTTGGCCTAAGCACGACACCTCTACTGAGCAGGTGATAAATTTGACTTATCTTCTCTGTTTTTATGCTAGGCCCGAGTATGTTATCACTCCGGAGAGCTACGTGCTGAGGCTCTACTCGAACAGGGAGCTAAATGCTCACAAGAGGAAGACCAATACAGAGCTTCTAGACGTAGAGCAGAGATCCATCAACCGGAATCACAAAAGGTTCCTGGATGACATGAAAGTGGAAGGATGCCCCACTTAAGAGATACTGAGGGCAACCAAAAAGAACAACATGGTTAAATGGAAATTGTTTAATGTCTCAGAAACCTTGAGTATGTCCAGAAAACATTCACGAAGCTTTGTGAACATCGAAAAAATTCTTTAACATGGGAAAACACGTTTATCAAGAATATCTTTGTATGTAATACTCTCTTAAATCTATAAGAAAAACATTGGGATATAATGAAACAGTTTGGAATCAGAAAAAAAAAGGAAAACAATAATGTCACGAAATTTGTGACCACAAATATTTCATGAGCCAAACATTTTGAATTATGACCTTTATTACATTTGGGATTCACGAATCTTTTATGGTTGCCATTCAAGGCATCGCCATTTTGAGAATAAGATGAACTTTTCCAATATGCTTATGCTTTGGGGTCCAACGATGTGATTTGTTGTCAAAGTAATTCGCATTAAGACCAATTCTTTAACATGGGAAAACACTTTTATCAAGAATATCTTTGTATGTAATACTCTCTTAAATCTATAAGAAAAACATTGGGATATAATGAAACAGTTTGGAATCAGAAAAAAAAAGGAAAACAATAGTGTCACGAAATTTGTGACCACAAATATTTCATGAGCCAAACATTTTGAATTATGATCTTTATTACATTTGGGATTCACGAATCTTTTATGGTTGCCATTCAGGGCATCGCCGTTTGAGAATAAGATGAACTTTTCCAATATGCTTATGCTTTGGGGTCCAACAATGTGATTCATTGTCAACGTAATTCACATTAAGACCAAATATAGTTGAGCAATTTTGAAATCATTTCCTGCTTTGGTTAAACATTATTTTGTTATCTTAATCTTACAAATTCCAAATCCAGGGTTACTGCACCACCCTCTGGTACTGAGCATATTTCATATTTCAACCACTTCAATTGAAAAATAGGTAGATATGTTGAACTTAATGTTGCTATTGTTTTTGTATTCTAGTCCAAACCATACATCCCACATTTCAAAGGTTTCCATGTCTAATGGAGCAGCATATACAAACTCTGTACTTTTAAAGGCCTGTTTCTAATATAAAGATAATGCAGGGGAAATTCAGCATGTTTCATTGAGGTCTATTCAGTCTCTATTTCTTTAATGAAAAAAAGAGAGATGATAGCACAAAAATGATCTTCCTAAGGTTTGTTGATACAACATATCGTTGAAAAGATAATCTTTGCAGAGGTCCACTGAATTATATTACATATTATTGAAAAAAGGTAAAATAGTGAAACCAAACAAACCACGAACAATGGAACTGATAAATAAATAATAAATGAAATTCTATCCTTGAATCATACTTTGTAATAGCAACATGCAATTTAATAAAGCAATGAACTACATTTGTGTTCATGAATTGTTTTTCTTGTTAGTTGAAATAAAGGCATGGATTGTCAGTCATATTGGCGCAAAGGTCAGGTTTTCCATAACTGTGAGCATTGATTAAAATCTACAAAGAGGCTGTACATATGGCGATCAACAATCAAGACAATCGCTCCATTATAGTTCTAACATTGATATTTCCTTTAGATTTCAGAAATGAAAACTTAGGGTCAATGCATTCCAGAAATGAAGAAATAATAGGGGGTTACCATGAAAACTTTTGAAATAAAAATGTCACAAAATTTGCAAAAAACGAAAATCTCAGTATTTTCACAAATTAAGATAACTTGAAGAGATTCCTTTATCACATTAATGGAAATAATTGATTACATCAGTA
Organism: Lepidonotus clava; assembly: GCA_936440205.1. NCBI lineage: Eukaryota > Metazoa > Annelida > Polychaeta > Phyllodocida > Polynoidae > Lepidonotus > Lepidonotus clava. The sequence continues at coordinate 18,128,133 of OW387146.1, forward strand.
ACTTACTTGCATATGAAGTGAACATCTTTTGCCAAAAATACTAAAATAAAGTAAAATAAAAGAATAAATTCTCATGAATTTGATGATAAAAACATTATCCATGTTGAAAATTACTTGAAATACCTACGTTTGATTGGGAAAAGTGTTAGTTATCATTTAATGAAAAGAAATTAGGGAGTCACCATTCTAACTTTTTCAGAAAATCCAAATATCTACTAATAGATTTAGACATAAATTTGTGAAAATTAGAAAATAGATAATCAATTATGCTTTATGCATATCCATTATTACCAACACGCATACTATTAGATACCTAAACACATAATTCTTCATATAAATTAGTCTGTTTCATGATGTACAGTGCAGAACCCATGCCACAGAAGCTCAAGGAGGGGCATTATACTTGCCAAAATGAGAGGGTAGAGTCGAAAATAACACTTTTATTACAAATAAATTTATAATCAATTCACAAGTGAAGATCTATCAAATCTGAGAAAATATATGGATTATGCCTACTGGGGTTCTGGGCTACAACATTACTGTATGGCAATTGGATGAATATTAGCAGTTTAACTCCATAGGCTTCTATACCCAGCCCGCGGAGTGATGTTATAATAACGTTGTAGCAACATTCTGGTTTGGTCCTTGTTACGTTACATTGTAACATTGTAGCAACGTTATTTTGATGACTCCCAATAACGTCGCTGCAACCAACTGCTGCAACGTTATATTGTGCCATTCTGCTAACATTCTTGCCATGTTATTATGAGGTTATTATTGGGACCTTATTCAATAAGAACGTCACAATAACGTTCTGTTTAGGTCTGGTTGATACCTGACTAAAATGGAATGTCACAATAACATTATGTTAAGGTCATGTTGACACCTGACCTTATAAGATAGTCATAGTTACGTTCTGTTTAGGAAAGGTTAAGATGTGACCTAATTAGAACATCACAATAACATTCTGTTTAGGTTAGGTTGAGACCTACCCTAGTGAGGAAGTTACAATAATGTTCTTTTGAAGTAAGGTCTCGACCTCACCTAATCAGAACGTCACAATAACGTTCTGTTTGGATTTGGTCTTGATATTACTTCATTAGAACGTCATGATAACATTCGTTTTTGGTTAGGTCTCAACCTCTCAGAAAAATAATGTTATGGTTACGTACTAGTTTAGTAAGTATCAGACTAACCAAAAAAGTATGGTTGCATAACGTGACTGTTACGTCGCCCACCGGCTGAGTAGTTACACATTATCACCCTTTACAGCAAGGCTGTGCAGTGTACATGCGCATAAACAAATGGTGCGATTGCCCTTAAGTTAAAGATCGGAAAGCAATCTTAGACAATACACTACTGTGAATTAGATCATTTAATTTGTACATTGAATGTATGGGATGGCACAAGTTAAACAATGTCTTATATACAAAGAGGTATGGTCTATATAAAAGGGTAAATTTATGCAAATATCGCCTGGTGTTAATTGAATAGATGTTCAATTTCCACAGGGTAAAAGATACAAATATGGGCGTCTCAAGGTAAATCTATGATTACATATCATTTCACAGGTTCCACATATTACTCTGCATGTGAAGATTGTGTTGCAGACCTTGCCATATATAACTGGACCCATTCCACTTTATTTTTAATTAATCTGAGTCTATAAAGTCCCTGTCCCACTTCCCCAGCCTGCCACTTTGGTATAGAAGGGAGGCATATCATTGGATGATTAACACAAGGTCATATAGATCTCAGAAATTGATTTTATTTTCATTTTTGAAAGTGCTTCGCTACCCTCTAAGTTATCTGGAAATTTGGAAATCTTTTTAATTTTTCACTGTCGTTCACGCCTCAAAGTGAGGTGAAGTTCTCTAGGCTAGGCTGAACAGGCGTGAATTCCATAGTAGAAAAGGAAGATCAAATTTGCCTGAAAAATTTGTGGAAATAAAAATCTAAAAACCGAAATAGAAAGTAACATTTACATGTGTTAAAAAATCGCAATTGGCACAGAGTGTACTTTGCTGTACTGAACCACAGGACCACCACTAAGAAAACAGAATACAATTGTTGCTATTATTTAGGGAGAAAACGGTCTTTGTAGTGGCTTGATACTTTGTATGCTGTTTTCCTCTAAAATCTAATGTTACAGATTCAAGCATATTTTCTTAAATACCCAAACATGTATTAGTAGGTTCTGAGCCCAAATGAGGCTATGATATATTTTAAGGTTTTGAGCCATAGGCTTTATGCCTAAGTCTCTGTAAAGTTTGTAAGCATATAAGATCCATGCATAAAGATTATTCACCGTACTTGTCAAGATAGCATAGTTATCTGTGGCCCATTGCACAATGATTTTCGTAACAAAGAAAATATAAAAAACAATGAAACATTTCCTTGTTACTTTTATCTTAACAATAAATGTTGTGACAGTTTTTTTTTCTATATTTAGAATGCCCTCAAAGAGCTGTAACTTTTACTGATGTTTTTCTATTCTTTTCCCTTTTTATAACATTTTACAGATTTCAATTTCATTCATTAGAACCAGAGATATTGCAATTTCGTTACAACAAAACATTTCATTGTTAAGCAAAAGTTTGTTGTGCTTTCATTGTTTGATCCTCACAACGAATATCCATTGTGCAACGGGCCACTGGTAATGGTCAAAATCCATTTTTTATATTTTCCAGTTCTCTACAGCGGTTTATTATACATTATACATAATTCTCATAAGAAATAAATCATCTTATGACCTACAATATTGAATGAGGAAGATGTCTTTGGGATTCCAATACTGAAAGAATTAGGTAAATATTTTAATTCGAAAAAAAAATTACATTCGTTTGAAGGCAAGAAGGTCAAAATTAATATGGTAAAAGTGACCGATCTTTAGAATTTATACAACATAGATAACCGGGGCCATGATTGAAATTTCAAATACAATTTCATGAAATAGGCCTATACTGCCATTTCCTTTCTGTTCCAGATACTCCAAATCTGTTGGTTTTTTTTTTTTTTTGCAAAATGTAAGAAAAACCCTGGATTCAAAAACTCATTTTTATTCCATGGTTATCATGGAATCCCTCATTTGAATAGCAGTAGTACCAGCAGGTGTGGAACTCTATCAACATTACCTTTTCCTGAGAAAATAATGGAAAAGCATATCCATTCACAAATATCTTCTTATTTACTTGATGAAAAATTATTATCGAAAGAAGAAAATGGATGTAGAGCAAAGCATAGCATGAATAATACAGTTTAAAATTGTGACCCATTTTGGTGAAATGAGTCGGATGTTGCAGAAAGTCGAACTGAGATATGGGGCTCTGAAGTCGCATTTCGCATTTTTTATCGAAAATGGGTTTTTTCTTTCATTCATATCTCCTATATCAGAAGTCTTCCCAAAAAAAAATTTAGGTCCCAAAGCCATCTCTAAGTCCCTCTAAACAAGCCCCAAAGACGCACAACGCCTCAGTGATCTGAAACAAAAGACCCTCGATTCACGCCATTTTTCCCTAACTTTGCGGCTTGCCTGTCGGTCTGGATCCCATCCCAGCCCCATGTTCCGGGTACCTGCTGAAAGGGCGCGAAGTGAACTGGCCAATGACAGCCTCGGATTTCGAATTCGCGCCGGCAAGGACCAATCAGAACGTGTTTTCCCGATCGTCGTCCCGTAAACAATCATCGTCAAGGAGGTCACGTGTGCGGAATGCGGCCCACTGATTGGCTGAGAAGCCTCACGTGCCTTCCGGTTTCAGTTGTTGTGGAAATTTAAAGAGACGCATGGCGAGCAGGACGGACGCGCGACATCACTTCTCCGACGGATTTAGCTGTTTTAATCCTAGATCACTGCTGGATTTTGATGTGGATTACCTCCCAACATCGTCGGGAAGGACATGGATCGCGAGGAGGCTGTCGCGGATGCCCTGAATACGATAAATCAAGCGAATTTACGTGGTATAGCTGAGCCACAGCAATGGCGGACTTTGGTCGACGAGTACTTTCTCTTCGCCGACGGGGAGGAGGGGCAAGACAATGCCCCCGAGGAAGAAGAAGATGTTCAGGAGGATCTAGGGGAACCGGAGGATGCTGAGGATGATGAGGATGAGCCACTGGTCATCCCTGACCCCACGGACGACCTTCTACAGGCGGAGTGGGACGACTGCGAATGCTTCATGTGAGTTTTGAAAAACTTTATAACGGCCGACATGCGGTCGGTTGCCGTATCTCTGAAACAAGTACGCAAAGTGCCTAAATCCCTTTCAATGTTGATGAAACTGCCTACGATTGTGCCCTAGTATGTATTCTAACTACCTAACTAGTTTTTATCAAGTTTCAAAGTTGATTTCATGCTATAAACAGGGATGATGCATCTGGGTTGTCTGGTGACCTACTTAATGGCATCAGCTGATCCGGCCGGCCTGTAACGGTTATCAATCATGTCTCATGCCATAGTGGCCCTCAGGAAGGTGAACTAAGTCTAATATCATGTATGTTGTTGTCTTTAGATGTTCCTGCAAGCACTACAAAGACAAGGAGTGCAGTAAACAGTTCACGACGTCGGAGCTGGTCGCGCTTCGGCAGGAGGTCTTTCAGCTGTCCTCAGGTAAGTTTTTCATTAGATACATGTTATGCAAACCTGTCGCCACGACCATGTAGCTATGTCGTTCTCGCTCAAAACTACCCCATAATCCATGACAACGTCTTAAAGTATAACAGACAACTATTTACACTCAACCAGACCGTTTTTAAGTTAGTATTTAGGGCGTGTTAACCTAGTTCATGGGTCAATCCAGAAACCTCATTCCTTGAGTCACATGCATATCATGTACAGATTGTTATTATCCTAATCTACTTTGTTTTCTAGGCGAGAAGGACATGTTGCTACTGGGCATCGCCAGTACCTGCACAGACAATAGCAGCAGGCTGTCCACCTGGAAGAAGGGGATTAAGGGGAGAGGGGAGAGGCAGCACCAAAGAAGCCACTACCTCGTTGGTTCTCGGCCAGTCTGCAGGGACACTTTCAAGTTCATGTACGCGTGAGTAGCTTTGATATTCAACTTCTTTGCTCAACTAAGGTCTACCTAGATATCCCTACTATTATTGTACTACTTGAGGTAAATTACAAGATGAACTGTAATGAATCATAACAGAATCTGATCATGGCACTTACCTTCACAAATCTTCCATATTAATATTACAATACTTACCTGTACTTGTTGCCTGTGTCCAATAATTATTGGCCTAATGTAACTCTTACCTTGTGACCTTTCCAGCATCAGCCAGAACAAGCTGACGTCCATCATCAAGTGGTACAAGTGCTACGGGGTGGTGACCAGGCAAAAGAAGGCTGGCGGGCAACAGGCGACTGCAAGGATCCTCCAGCTGGAGGACATCAGGCAGGTTGTGGACTTCATCAACTCCTATGCTGAGACCAATGCCCTTGTCCTGCCTGGTCGTGTGTCTTCCCACAAACGGGATGACATCCTCCTCCTCTCCTCCTCTTCCACAAAGGCCATGGAGGAGGCTAACTTCAGGTGTGTGTCTGACTCAACCTTTAGAAACCTGTGGCTCCAACTCCTCCCTCGCATAGTGTGTTCCCGCCCTATGACTGACCTCTGCTGGGAATGCCAGCGCAACAACAGGGATATCTCTGCCTCTAGTAACCTACCTGACATTGTGAAACAGGCCAAGCTGAAAAAGCAACAACTTCACCTGGAGGTGGTGGCTCAGGAGAGGGCCTTTTATCAGGACATGGTCAAGTCTGCCAAGGCTGCCTACAAGGAAGCAGAGTCCCCTCCCCTTGGCCCCCACCCCCTTTGTTCTTCTGACACGAAGGTCCACATCAGTTTTGATTATGCCCAGCAGGTCCACCTTCCCTCCTCTCCTATGCAGCCTGGCCCATTGTATTTCCTTGTCCCCCGCAAGGTCGGCATTTTCGGTGTCTGTGCCAAGGCCATCCCCCAACAGGTGAATTATTTGATCGACGAAAGCCATTGCGGTAGTAAGGGGTCAAATGCAGTTATTTCATACCTGCACCACTATTTTGAAATGTATTCCCTGGGGGAGAAGGCGGTGGACATGTGCACTGTGACAACTGTAGTGGTCAGAACAAGAACAAGTTTGTGCTAGCGTATCTTCTCTGGCGGGTCCTGACTGGCCGGCACCAGTCCATTTCCTTAAACTTTTTGATAACAGGGCACACCAAGTTTGCCCTGGCCTGGTGCTTTGGTTTGCTTAAACAAAGGTTTCATCGTGAGCCTGTCTCGAGCCTCTCGAAGATGGAGGCGACTGTGGTGAAGAGTACCCAAGAACGTGTCAACCTTGCCCAACATGTGGGGGACGAGAATGGGAAGGTGTTTGTCGAGTCGTATGACTGGCAATCTTTTTTGACCCCTTTCATCAAACCAGTGAAGGGCATAAAACAGTATCACCACTTTGTATTCTCTGACCAGAACAAGGGCCACGTCACCTTCCGGCAGTATGCCGACTCGGCCCCCGAGACCTTCAAGATGCTGACTGTCGCCCCTGAAGCTGTCCCCCAGGAAGGCCCTCAGCCCACCGAATCCCCTGGCCTCCCGGTCAAAAGACAGTGGTATCTCTTCAAGAACATTCGGGATTTTTGTACTGAGGACTCGAAGGACATCATGTGCCCTAAGCCCTCTGTACCAGAACCAGCACCCGGCCCAGGCCCCCGTGCCGTACCTCCGACGGAACCAGATGCAGAATCAGAGCCAGAGGCTGGCGAGGGGGATGGGCCAGGCAGGGGCAGGGGCAGGGGCAGGGGCAGAGGCAGAGGCAGAGGCAGAGGCAGAGGACAGACTCCAGACACATCATCAGGATCGGAGGGGGAGGAGGAGGAGTTGGTCAGACAGCTGGAGAGGGAATCAAATTCTTCATCTGACTCAGAGGAGGAAGGCCCCCCACCTCCACCTAGGGGCAGGGGCCGTCCTAGTAAACGTGCTAAACGTGGTCGTGGCAGGCCCAGGACCACCTGAGAAAACTATTAAGAATCCATTTTGAACATTGTTAACTTATTTTTAGTTGTTAAGACTTTTTCTGATTTTAAGATTTTTACCTCGGTGGCTTTTCACTATTTTAACGACCAAAGACAATCATGAACATTCCAAGAACTTTTATAGACAGTGTCACTTTTCATCGACTTCCAGAAAACACTTGACATCATACGTCATAAAAAATTAATAAGGAAATTAGATAGATATTAATTGTCTAAAAATTTAATAAACTGGATAAAATATTACTTAAAATATAGAAACAGAGTACTTTTGTGAATGGATTAGCAAGTATCCAATCAACTTTACACTAGGGTGTCCCATATATGCAGATGATACAGTTTTAACAACCACAGTACCTGATGTAAATCAGATGATCAACAAGACTTATTTAAAGTCAAACAATGGTGTGACTATAATAAATTAACAATAAATACTAATGAACCAAAAATGGTGCTTTTAAATTATAAGGCAAATGAATTGCTAAATACACAGTCCATTACCTTAGTCGGTAATAAGAGAGTAGTTGTAACAGAATATAAATTATCTGGGCGTAATACTGGATGTGAAACTGTCTATGTACTCACATAATCCAATATATACATAAAATTGTTACTGACAAAATACAGATGCTACGTTATGCACGTCAGTATATAACAGAAAGAGCTCCAGTGACTATTGTCAAAACTATGATATTGCCTTATTTAGACCTTGGGAATTGCTTCTATACTTGGACAAGACAGAAGGATAATGAAAGGCTTGAAGTATTGTTTAACCCTTTGAGTACTGGAAGCCACAAACGTGGCTCTATAGTAAATTCCCCAAGGAAGCCCCTTTACAAAGGAAGAATTTTCCGTTTTGGAACTGAAAGAATTTTCCAGAAATTCTGATTAGAACCAGAGATATGGTCCTTTGAATACTTTAATGTCACTTCACTAGAAAATATTAGCATTAAGGATAACCCCCCCCCCCCCCAATCGTGAGCATAAAAGTTAAGAGGTGGTTTTTGATAAGTCCACATGTGAGATAATAAAGAAGGTTTTGACGCGAGCTTGGGCACATAAAATTTATTTTGTAAATTTTACCAAAGTCGCATAAAACATTAAGTATGATGGGTATTTAAAAGTATAATTACATTTGTAGCGATAAGAAAGTGCAATCAAAATAAGTATTGCACACGAAGGTGATAAGATACATGCATATGAAGTTGGTATAAACGTAAGAGATATGACAATTGGTTGTGGGAGGGTGGGTAAAAATACAAAGTGGAAGCTGCCGGGACGACGGTCAGCTCAGTAATGATTTGAAAGTTGTTTATGCGGAAGTCGCCGTAACCAGGTGGTATCCAGGAAGTCAGTGTCAGTAGTTTGTCCGCCACTCTCCAGGGGGCCCCAATGCGCCGCAATTTTCATAGCAGACACATTAAGGATAACCCCCCCCCCCCCCAATCGTGAGCATAAAAGTTAAGAGGTGGTTTTTGATAAGTCCACATGTGAGATAATAAAGAAAGTTTTGACGCGAGCTTGGGCACATAAAATTTATTTTGTAAATTTTACCAAAGTCGCATAAAAGCGATAAGTATGATTGGTATTTAAAAGTATAATTACATTTGTAGCGATAAGAAAGTGCCAAGCCGCAAAAATGTTATGACATGATAAAAGGTGTGGGTCATGTGTAAGACTGTGAGAGAAAAGTCACAAGAGCGTCTGTTTTGCCATTGCGTGCTGAACTAAGAAACCTTGAGGGAGGTCGCTAACAGGCGTGCCACATCCCTATCTTCGGCCTTATAAACGTAGGCCCGGTAGGCGTCGCTGGCCCACCCGCCAAAGTGCTGTACCTGGCGGTCTGTGTGGCCCTTGTCGAACGCTGTGGTGACTGCGGCCTTGCGAAGACCGTGCAGAGTGTACATCTTTGGGTCGTACCCAGCGTTCATGAGGCCGACCTTCCACTGTGCCCGCACATAGGATGCTGTAATGGGGCGGGCGGTACCAGCAAAGACAAACATCGGTTGTTGTGGGTCGCAGGTGGGTGACTGCCGCAGAACCAGCCTTAATGCCCGGAGGAGGCAGGCCGCCCTGTCCCTGGCTGGGAGCACTGTCACCACCCTTGACTGGTTGTAACGTTGTTGGTTCTTGGCGGCCTTGATCGTGATACTGACTTCTGAGTCGGTCACGACCACGTCCTTTCTGGTCAAGTGGCGGAGGGGGTCGAACGCCGCCACCGTCTGCGGGACCACCTCCGACTGTCGTAGAGCAGCATAGAACATCATCAGGATTGCTGCTGATATGGAGAGCCTCTCGGGGGTAGCCGGCATGGCTTTTAGTGCCCCTGCAATCACGCCGAGGGGGATCGGGGGCAGGGCTGGGAGACGAAGTCCTTGCGCCTTAGTGTCGCCTCCATGGCCCACGTCACTCGATGATGATCGGCTGCCGGGGGAAGTCTGGCGAGCCTCAGGTATGTCCGAATGTGGCCCACGTGATTGCGAATTGTCGGCGGGGCCAGGTTGGAGTGGTTGAGCAGTTCTATGTACATGCAGATCTGGTACGGTTGAATCCGTGCTGGGTAGATCCTGTGCTGGTGGCAGAACCGCAGGAAGGCTATGACCGCGGAGTGCCGATTCAGGTTGGTCCCTGGAGCCCGCGCCTGTGCCTGCCTCCTCTGCACCTGATCCGCCAGAAAGCGCAGCACCGGATCTACAGAAAAGATATGATGAGACTAAATGTAGGGGATACAGACAGGGGTCAATCCATACAAGTGAGCGCTCAGACATCATGGCAACAGCTCTACGTGCATGGTAGTCTGATGTACTCGCTCTACTGAGGACATCGACGGCCTGGGATATGAAGAAAGGTTACGTTAACTTGATATAATGCTTGTACCATCCACGCAGCCCTAGCGGCCTCGAGGATGACCCTGTTCTTGCCTCTCCCGGTCTGAAAAACATGAACAGCAGCCATATTGTCACAATAAATAATAATACCCTTGCCAGTATCTGCTGGTCCGACAAACGTTTGGAGGGCTATTGCGACGTTAATCGCCTCAAGTTCAGATATGTTTCTGACCGGGTCGAGAGGCTCAGCAACCACGTATGAGTACGCCGAGTATGCCAGTTCACAAGTGGGAATGGGGTCAGTGAACACTGCTACACCATTCCACTGGGCGGCGAAGTCTATGAACCACAAGAAATCGTCCCTTATGTCGGCGTTCACATTAATGTACCAAAAATACAAAGTGGAAGCTGCCGGGACGACGGTCAGCTCAGTAATGATTTGAAAGTTGTTTAGGCGGAAGTCGCCGTAAAAAGGTGGTATCCAGGAAGTCAGTGTCAGTAGTTTGTCCGCCACTCTCCAGGGGGCCCCAATGCGCCGCAATTTTCATAGCAGACAAATTCCAATTTAACAAATGTGTAGCCATATAATGAAATATAAATTCTGAGGAGGAAGGACCATACATTTTCAACAATGAAATATAAATTCGTCGTTATCATTTGAAATCATACAAATATGCTACTAAGTAGAAAATTATATCATTTTAAAAAGCTCATAACTTTGGTTTCAATTATGATAATCACAATCTGTTTTCAGTGGAAACAAGATAAATCCTTTACCTTCTTTTTAAACAAAAAAATCTATACTTTGCAAAATACTAGTTGCCATGGAAATCAGTAAATTGAATATAGTGCTGCTATTAACCGAGGAAGTCTAGTTTGTACCACTGGCACAGTACCAACATTTTGAATGTTTTGATCCAAATTACAAAAAAATAAATTCTACCAGTGGAATCTAGATAAAATTTGAGTTTTAGGCAATTTTAAGACTAATTTTCATATTTTGGCCAATATCTCAGTAATTATTAACTGTAGAATAACATATTCAGTGATAAAAGGGTTAATACTAGCCTGCAAATAGCATATAAGGTTAGAAGACCTGTGGAAATCTCAAGATATGATTTACATATCAAATCCAATACACTAGCTCTTCAAAAAAGAAGAGAACTGTTTCTGTTTTCAATTATATATTGATTGGTAGAAACTGATAAGATTGAACTAAAGTAAGTTCCAAGAGAGAATTAATTAGGCACCAATTGTACAAACTCTATGTACAGATTCCACAAAATGCTTGAAGTCACCTGCTGGTTTATAATTATGGAATGCACTATCATGTGAAACGAGACTTGCACACAGTATTGAAAACTTCAGATATGAAACAGCCACTACAAGAGAGGTACAGACTAGAAAATCAATAATTATTTATTATTGCTACCCCCTTTTCATATTAGATAAATGTAATGATATGTGGTTTGAATTAACTAAATGTTATGCTGTGTAGTAAATCTGAAATATGGTGAACGTGCTGACATAAAGCTAAGGTATCAACATTTCATTGCCATTATTTATCATTACATTACATCATTAGTTAATGTATCATCCACTTTATGCAAGCATGTTGTTGATATGTTATGTGATAATTTAAATTCTTGAATCTAATAATTACTGTACTCAAGAGGGAGACCAGATTGTACATTGTATCTTTTTACAGTATGAATGAAATGGTTCAACAAAAGAAAAAGAAAAATTCTGGTGACCACGGCAATAGAATGCAAAAAAATCAAATTTTTTTCATCATTGATGTCATTGTCTTTTCCCGGCTCTGCTACTTACTCCTCACAACAAAGTGATTATCACCAGTCAGAGGTAACTGTGGCCATTCTATTTGCTACAGACTACTTAGGAACTTACATAGTCCATGTAGAAGTGAAAAATTCATGCCAACTTTACCAATTAATTCTGTGTTTCAAGCAAACTGGTCACCACTTGATTCAGGTTTATGACCTTGACCCTCCCAGCTCATGGGTGCTTCTCCTCTGTTGGCTACATTCGGAAGTTTCATTATGTGTATTAACTAACTAATGGAATATGGTTTAGAAAAAGATGGCGCCACCTGAGTAGCTGGATGTTTTGGGTTTGAGCTCCGAAAGATACAGTTGAAACCACTGGATGCAAGTAGCTGACAGTTAAGAATCCCTGGCTAGAATATAATTTAATGGTTGGAGTACGGTTTGGACAAAAAACTCAGATGATAAATGCTCAGAAGGCCCAAATGTCAGTGAATATGATCCGGTCGATTCTCGACAACCCGCCTGGGTCAGCCATATTTAACCGGTGCCATACCAATCTATGTATGGATGGCTACCCTTATATTCAAGTACACCACTGCCTCCACCTCACACACTGTACACTTCTGTTGAACAATCAAACAAACAGGACAGAACTTTGATGTCTTTTGACATCTCCATCCAGTCAAAAACAGCAATTGGAAAAACATATACGGGTGGAATCAGCGATGAATGAGGACCGTGAACCTACGATCTGTGATGTTATGAAAACACTCGCTGACATGTTGGTAATGCTTCAGTAGACAGCGAAACTCAGCAGCCTAGATCAATTTGTAAAGAAGGGTGACCATACAGCTATACAGTACTACAAAACATGGTAAAAGCACAAGCACTTGAAATGAATGAGCTAAAAGGTCAATTAACACGCATAAAACCTAGTTCGATCAATTTAGATTGACTGTAGACGGGAAACTAGCATCAGAGATAGCAAGTAGAACAAACCAGCCAGCCGGATCAGCTGATCAGGTGCCAGCCCCCCCCCCCCCCCCCCAAGTTAAACAAAGCAGGGTGACTAGACCAAAACGCGGAGGTAAATTGCTGTTGTAACCTAATAATTGAGGGCCTAGAAGAACAAGAAGACGCTAATTGCAAGCATAAAATCGATAGAGTTGATAATGATCTAGACTTGATGTATACATGTGTCTGACATTGTAGATCTGACTTACAACCAGGAAATTTTAAATTGAATGCTGAAATTAATTTCTTGAGAATTCTGTCAGGATTAGTCATAGAGAATTAAATTTGCAATCTAATGATGTATAGTAAATTCGTTTTAGCATTGGGGTAGGTAAATTGGCCAGATTTGGATGAAAGTATGTATTCTTTTCCCCCCAAGATTAATAAAAATCGCCCATCTGACCTCCTCTATAAACCTGATGTGAATCTCATAACCCAGTATCCTTTCTATTTTGAGATTGGATCTATAGCAGAGGCAAGGTCCTGAAAGTGTACCCTCCCCTCCTCTCCTATGTCATGTGACACAGGAGTCAATGGTGGTGGCCCGTATTTGAGTGGGGATCAGAGAGAGTTGGGCTGGGGCCACCTCCAGGCAGAGCTGCATGTAATTGCACGAGAAGTGATGAAACCCCATCAAAGGAACCTGGACTCTTTATTGTTGTCACTATACAACAGAGGTCCTCTTGGCATTAAGTCATTTGGTTAAGGTCCCAGAACAAAACATGATAAGGGAGGAGGGGGAGTGGAAAGTAGTCAAAAATTGTGTGATGAATTGTCCATTCATCTATTTTTAGAGGTACGAACTAGAATGAATTATGTGAAATAATCAATGTCAAATGTAAAGTACAAAACAGGTACAAAACGTAGACTGAATCTTGCACAAAAGTACAAAAGTACGAAACCATATTGTAACCGGATGTGACGTCAGAATGGTCACGTGATTGAGATTGACCAATCAGAATCGAGTATTAGACTATAAAAAGGGGTGTGAAGGCCCAAAATAAACAGTTCCTCCTTGATACTCACTGTGTTCACAAGTCTCTTCTTTGAGATGTCCGGCCCCCGAATTGGCCTAAGTCCAAGATATGCAATACTAGTAGTAATTGATCAAGTAAACCTTAGCTAAAAGAAGTAAGTTACCAGTAAATAAGACATTGGTCCAAGAAGCCCGAAACTCAGATCCGCACAAGATGTGGCCCAAGGCCAAAAGACCGGCCAGGTACAGAAACCTGAAATAGTGACCAGCCGACATTGGGTCGCACGCTACCAACCTCTAGGCGAGCGACGACCCGGCTCCTGGATGCCGGACCGCACACCCCCACCTTGATGCCCAAAACATGCCCTACCTGAAAAACCCTCCTGCCTAGACTGTCCCGTTCGTTGACCCTCGAGCGCAAGCGAGCTCCTCGAACTCATCGTTCTACTTGGGATAGAAACAACCCCAACATCTCTTCAGCATAGAGTTCAGAAACCCTGACTCATCAAGGAATGTCACACTGGTGGCAGCAGTGGTGCTTGTTTAGCACACACGGACTTGTGTACATCGTGGGACATCACAGGAGTTTGGTACTTATGGCAACAGCTGCAGTTTTTGACCAGATGGACTCCGACATTGCCTTCAAGGAAAGGGGGGAGAAGTGGTTACAAAACCGGACATTAAGGCGGAGGATACGACCATCATTGATCATGGTTCAACTTCATGGGGATGTCTGCCATGACAGAGGAACAGAACGCACAACCACAACAGCGAGCTGAGGAAGTGGGCGTGAGTCTGAAGAAATTTAATCTGAGGCCTGAGAAGTATGATTGCAAGGCAGATTTTGAGGGCTGGATCAACCAATTCAAAGAGTATGCAGACCTGGGGCATTGGACGAATGATGAAGAGGTGTCAATGCTCTTCTTCTCTTTGAACGGAACGACATGGATGTACTTCGACTCCCGGACAAGGAATGACTCTGGTATGCAGCATGGGTGGAAGCTCTGCAGCGGAGATTTGGGCAAGAGAAGGACACTTGCAACGCCCTGCAGGAGTTAGCCAGTCTGAAAAGGGTGAAGAATCAACCGTGAAGCAGCTGGCCGACAACACTCGACGGTTAGCTTTGAGGGCCTACTTCTCGAATGACTATGCCAGCTAGGAAAAAGTGTTGCTACACGCTTCCCAGGCTGCAGTAGAGGAAGAACTCCAGTTAAATATGCAGAGAAGGGCTGCAAGACATTAGAAGAAGCTATAGAGGTGGTGGAGGTGTAGGACAATATTCCTGCCACCTCGTCTGGGCAACTAAGACAGAGGATGATGTACAGATCGTAGCATTAAGTATGAAGTTCGAGATGAAAATGAAGGAAATGCCAGAAGATCGGGAAGCCTGGCGGCAAAGCGCAGCTCGACGCAAGGTGTACCATAGGAAAAAGGACGATCTGGAATGTCATCAATGGCATCAAAAGGGTCACTTCGCGAGGGAATGGCCGTAGAGGCAGGGATAAGGACAGGGCACTGCGAAAGAAGTGAGGAGCATGGGTGACTGTGGACTCTATGTGGCCGGGAAGGTAGGAGAGAACGTTGTCTGTTTCCTGGTCAACCCAGGTTCCTGATCAGTTAGCTGTTGGCCTGAGCATTGAAGGAGTGCACAAATCTGTCAGTCTGACAGTCAAACTGCACGAGAGTGCTATCTTCCTGCCCACCGAAGGAGGAGGGGACATATGGGTGCTAGGGGTGTTGTATTATAGGAGGCATATAGATGGATTCATGGAGCTGGCAGCTCCCCTGTACAAACTGGCCACAAAGGACATGCCTTTTGAGTGGACCACGAAAAGGCAAGCAGCGTTTGAGGCCATGAAGAAGTCACTGACTGAAGCCCTCATACTGGGATTCCCGGAGGAGGAAAGACAGTGGTGGTTGGACATCGACGCTAGTGATATGTGGGAATGGGAGCTGTGCTATCACAGGAGCAAAATGATGTGGAACGGGTGATTGCCTACACGAGCAAAACCTTGGAGTCAAATACTACACCACTGTTGAAGCATTTCGGCTGATATATCTATAAGCAGCATGCCATCGTCCTGACCGACAACAGCACTGTGAGTTGGCTGCAGATGAGTAAGGAGGCGATGGGACAGGCAGCCCGGTGGATCAAGATAATTGACTCACACGATGTGTCATTTCAGCATCGACCTGGGCAGAAACATGAAAATGCTGACACTTTGTACTGCATCGTAAGTACTTTAAGCTGAAGGGACGCAGCTGGCGGTATCAGTTGGTTGTTCCGAAGGAGGAACAGATCAAGCTAGTAAAGGAATACCATGGAGGAGCCACAGGAGCGCACTTGGGAGTTACCTGGATGATGGCCCTATTGGAACAGGGGTTTTACTGGCCGAGGCTCCAAGAGGACATGCGGAAGGAATGTCTTGAAAGTGACTGCACACTCCTAATAAAATGGCAGAGAATGGCACCACAAGCCAAGGAATGAGTTCAGCACTGGTACGATGAAAGAGTGAGAGACTTTGGCCTAGGCAGGACTGAGGGGTGTTCAATTTCCTCCCAGTAGTTTTCAAGAGCCTCTCGTTGGTTGGTGCCAAAAGGATCAAAAGTAGTTATGGAATGATGGGACGAGAGTCACTTGGTCGGGGGTCAGAAGAACCCCCAGCACTCGGCTGGGTGACCAAAAGAAGTGAAGATGGAAAAGAACAAGAAGGATGGAATGAAGTAAGGAATGTGAGAATAGTAGTTAAATATATTGCCTTGAGCTAACGGCTGAGCCCAGGGATGAAGTTGGACCAGCAGGCCGGAGGCTCACCGTCAGGGAAAGGCCGACATGGGCCTAGCAAGGACTCCTTCCGTGCTGCCTTGAGGGATCTGGAAGAGCAAGTTGCAAACTGCTTCTTCTGTCCCCGGCGGCCTGGAAGTTGAGAAAATACAAGTTGTCTTTCTCTACCTTCTTCTTCTGTCGCTGTTTGGATGCGGTCGGGAATCCATCCGATGCCTACCATCCGATCTGGAACTTTTCTACCTGGATACTGGAGTTGCCGAATAGTAAGGGTATGCCTGGACGGAGTGGACGAGTCTTGTAATGGTGGCCAGGATGCCATCTCTTCACTTACCTCTAGTACCCATCGTGTATTGTCGGTAATAAAGTAATATGGAACTCCCAAGGGGGTGGGGTACGGGCAGGGACGGTCACTTAAAGGACCTCCCTCGTACCCACTAGTAGCAGCAGAAGAAAGTCTTCAAATCTTAGTATATATTTGTATTTATCTTCATCCAAGTCGTACTCTCATCCTTTCGGGGTGACGGGGAATCGGTCCTAAAGTCACCAGTGCTGTATGAACATCGTTCCGTGCAGTCTCTGGCTCAGCTCTCACTCAGAAAGGGACGAGATTGGTATGGTCACACACCAGTGGAAACTGCCTTTCCTCGTGGCGGAACCCCATTCCAGCGTGGGTTGTCTGTCTGACCGTGAGTAGTCTTCTTGTCACAAAGAGTCGGTCTGCTGAGGATCATGTAGTTGGACCTTTGGCTTTTGGAGCCTTCAGGGCCTCGAACTGCAGAATCGGAAGTGGACGTAGATCCAGAAAGCCGTTATTTGTCTCCTATTTATATCTCCTTTCTACAAAAAGACATTAATAATCTACCTACAATAAATACTCACTAAGGCCTGAGACCGGATGTGGTCAAAAAGAGGCGCGGTTGCTTGGACAATCGAGAAGTGGGACTCTGTCTGACGCTCCAGCATATCGGCTCCTGCCATGTAAATCTGAAAGTCGAATTTGTCAAACCTCTCCTCCAGGAGCTGCTTATGGTCCAGGGGGTGGTGGCGATACTGAGGTCGAAACAAGCACTAATTCTCCAATATATTAATATTACACAAACACGTTCACCGCTTCAAGCATCTCACCATAAGAAGTCCTCCGGACAATCCGACATTATTAATCGAACTCTAAGTATAACTAAGAAAATTTGAAATGATAATGGCTCAAACTGGAAAGAATGAAATAGACTCCGCTCCCGGTGAAGAACGGTGGGTCCTGTCGTTCTGGTGCCCTGCTGGAACCTGGGCCCGAGATGGGTCCAGTGCCTCTCATAGTCTTACGGGAGATGAGAGCGTGTTCTTGTTGCACAGGCCAACGCCTATGTAAGGATTGCATCTCGACAATGGTGCTCGGGCTTCATGTAACTTGGCATTGCCCGAAATGAAGAGCGCATCTTCTTATCCCAAAGCTTGATTCCTGGTCTGGCCAGCATGTTGGTCACCAGGCTCTCCTCCGTGAAAAAGTAATTGCTGCTGCTGCTTGGAGGTGGGGTACAATGGACCTCGGTCCACCCCTCAGGAACCTGACGTTAAATAGGACCTCCTGTCACCCGGTTTATTTTCCTGAAACATCTCCTTCTTAAACTCCTGAGTGTGTTGGACTGGCCAAGATGGATGCGAGCACTGGCATCATCTTTGGTACGACAACCAAGACGAAGGGCTTGAGGTTCTGTTATCACCTTCCTAAACTGCTTAGGCATCACATGGCTGGTGGTTGCAGATCAACGGTCTGGGACTCCTGTCCAATCCTGACATACAAAGGATGAAAGAACGACAAGAATTGAACTCACCACTATTTACATATCCACTATTTGTTATTTATTTATAAAAACTCTCTCTCCTAAACCTGTGAAGTCACTGCTGTGCGAGCTGAGGAACCGAAAGTACTGGGGGAGGCGAGGAATCATGCCCCTCCCTTGGTACGAACATTGCAGTTCTGCAGTTCTTGAAAATTCCACGGAAAGATGTCTTAACTCCCCATGAGAAGGATCATTGGGAGGCTCAGGATGCCATGATTTCGAGCCTGATGAATACTCTCTTCTTGCCCACATTGAACACAATATCACAGAGTGAATGACAAGGGGCGCATGGTCACGAGATAAACTGTCTTCATCATATCTCATCTATAACTCATCTGGAGTGTGAAGTACGAAGGTCGCCTAGCTTCCACGACGGATACAATACGGGAGGACGGAGGGTCGTGGCCAACCCTCAGAGCTGAGAACCTGGATGGTGAAGCCGAATAAAAGGGGGGGGGGGGGGGGGTGTCACGACTGACTCCCCAGAAACAGGGCGGGAGAGGCACAACTGCCTCTTGGCCTAGTGAGGGGCCGAGTATCGAAGGCCCGATAAAGAACCAAACAGGTCGGAGGTGGTAGGATCACAACCGATCCTCCTGCCCCAGGTGGGAGAGCCACAACTGGCTTCTCCATCCTAAGTAGTGACTAGTAGCGGTCCGAGAGTTGGGGCCCGGTGGAGGACCAGATAGGTCGGGGGCAGAGTGGTCATAACCAATCCCCCTGCTCTGGGTGAGAGAGTCACAACCGGCTCCCTCACCCTAAGGAGTTAATATGGGAGAAGGAGGCACGAGAAAGCCTCTGTATATGGACGTATGAAATAAATGCCAGGAGTGTCATAAAATAATAAAGAACTGAAATTCAGAAAAAAAAGTACGGATGAACGAGTCCTCCCCGAGTATAAAAATAATGGACTAAAAATTGAAGAACAAAGAATGAAAAAAGAAGAAATTCTTAGTTAAGTTAGACGGACAGGCCCCGGGGGCCCTCCATTGTAGACAGGAGAGTACAGAGGGTATAACTTCCTCCTCTACCCTTAAGGAGCGCAGGGTCGAATAAAGTGGCGAAGACTGTTTCTGAATTGTTGTGTGTTGTATTCCTTTTCAGAACGTTACTGATTGTAGTAGACTCATCAATTCCATTCTAAAAAATTTGTAATTCGTGGTTTCCCACCTTTCAAGAAGGTACGGGAGGGTGTGATGAATTGTCCATTTGTCAAATGTGAGGTACAAAACAGGTACAAAATGTAGACCGAATTTTGCTCAAAAGTGCGAAAGTACGAAACCATATTATAACCAGATGTGATGTCAGAATGGTCACGTGATTGAGATTGACCAATCTGAATCAAGTATTAGACTATAAAAAGGGGTGTGAAGGTACGAAATAGACAGTTCCTACTTGGTACTCACTGTGTTCACTCGTCTCTTCTTTAAGATATCCGGCCCCTGAATTGGCATAGGTCAAAGATGTGCAATACTAGTAGTAAATGATCAAGTAAACCTTAGCTAAAAGAAGTAAGTTACCAGTAAATTAGACATCGGTCCAAAAAGCCCAAACATGGCAGGAAACCCAGATCCGCCCTAGAAGTGGCCCGAGACAGAAAGACCAGCCATTCACGGAAACCCGAAATAGTGACCAGCCGACCCAACGTAGCAGTAGGGGTACCTGAAAGGCACCCCGTTATATCGATGCAATTCCCACCTAAAATAGCTGCTGATGTACAGACTCGCATTGAGGGTGTCTTTTTTCTTTCTTTTTTTTGACACAATTTTGATTTATTCTGAAACTTTTTCAGGCCTAAGCCTGGTCTTCCGCCAGCTCCAGCGCTCGGTCGGATACATCAGATAAGTATAAATTATGCAAACAGGTTTGATATAGCAAAAACGTTATCATTTTAATTATTATACACAAAGGTAAAATCACATTCAATGAATTGATGAGAGGACACTGGAGTTAAAGGTTGAAGTTCAAATGATTATATTTACAAGTCTTGCTTGACACACAGGGCCCATAGGAAAATGGGGGTCTGGATGGGGGGTCCAAAAATGTTGCATATCAAATTCAAAAAATGCTGATGTGGCATGCCTTAATTGCTAATTTTTCACAATGTCACACATAAGATTAATTTTAAGAAATCCTCATGTCATCTGTCACTATTTGTTTAGCCTCTTGTTGCTGTCACTAGGGTTGATGTTGGCCTGTCAAATTAAAGAAATTACACTTTCATGGTGTTGATTTTGTGGGTCCACCCCCATGAGAGGAACCACTCCTTAACCACTCTGATTCAGTTAGAAGGTCACCCTATTTGTATCATGTGTCAGTATCCTGGTTCAGATCTTTTTACTCAGATGTCACTGTCCTGTGACCCTGTCTCAGTTGCCGCCTGACACTCTATAATGTCCAAATGGGAGGGGGGTTCTGCATGATGTGTGTCAAATTTGTAAAGTTGTCTTTGTTACTTATTTATCCCAATGTTACATAGCGATTTTAAAAAATGCCAGTCACACTTAAGGAGAGACAATACCTCTCAGCGGCAAATTTGCAGCATTCACTTTGTTTTGGAATTATTTCTTCACTGGGCAAGGTATAATTATATACCATATGTATTTTAAAAGTCAATGCAGAATCCTTTCTAATGATATAAGTTATGTTAGAATGTGAAGTACTGCACTTTTATTTTTTGAACAAGGATATCTCAGTATAGTGGGGTCTGTTAAGGTCATTTTTTTGAGAAATCGTTACGCGGCGGATAAAAGCACCAAATTTGGTATGAGGCACCTCTGAGGCATAACTATCAAATCTGGAAGGGGAGCCACATTGAAATATCAATAGGACGGATGTGGGGGCCCAAAAACCAATATGGCCGACTTTTACTATAAAAATTCTTATATCTCAGCTTCTAAAAAGACTAAAGAGACATGGTTGGTGTCAAAATTGAGAGATTATGGGTCAGGGAATGCAATTATTTATGTTTCAAGTCAATGCGGAAATCCAAAATCCAAGATGGCTGACCAATTTTGCGAAATATTATGATTTTTAGCTACTAAGGCATAAGGCCAGGGGAAATGGTTCCAATATCAGTTGTTAATAGCCTAGAGGGCTCAATACATATGATATCCATCCAATACAATACCATAAATTTCAAAATGGCTGAATTCATTAGCATGATACCTTTGATAATGACCGCTGGATTCCAAAATAATTCAAAACAAAGGATATCGACTTCACTCTTTTGGCACAAGATTTCTTGATTTCATTTGGTATGATGATCCCCTGGGACCCCTTCATTGAATTTAAAAGGGGAGCCACCTTGAAATATCAATATAACCCTGACGGGGGCCAAAAATCCAATATGGCCGACTTTTATTGAAATAATCTAATAACTCAGCTTCCGAAATGCCTAGAAACACATTGCTATTGTCCAAATTGGTAGATTATAGGACAGGGAATTCAATTATTTACCTTTCGAATCTATACAATAGGTCTAATTGAAGCTAGCCAAAAGTTTTGGTTAAATACCTTTAATTTCAAATGCTAAAAACATACAAAAATTGTCAAAATTTCATTTTGGTATTTCAAGATGGCTCCCCTTCTAGATTCAATAGTTATAACTCAGAGGTGCCTCATGCAAAATTTGGTGCTTTTATCCGCCGCGTAACGAAAATGTTGTTAACAGACCCCACTAGTAACTATTGCATATAAATGCAGGACATTTCTTGTACATGTACATAACATGTAATGAAATGTAGAAATTAATCTTGACAAAAATAACCAAAATCTTCCTGTTTTTCGTAATAAAATGAAAACTACGCCCTAAAATAATCTGAGATACGCGCCCCTCACAAGGATCATTATAAACATATAGAAGAAATTTCATTAAAATCCATCCATTCATTCATAAAAGGGAATCCCCATACTTAAAAATGTATAATTAGGAACATACATGTGCTTTAACACAAAATACATAGATTTGACCACATACAGGCTATTTTCTATTGAAACATTTATTTATCTGCTATAATTCATTAATCCCATTATTATGACGTGGGAAGGGGAGTACATAAATCATGGAATTCCCCAACTTCATTCATTCATAATTCACTTATACTTTAGTATTTTCAGATTTTTTTCTTTTTAAATATCTTAAAATACCCAATAGAAGTTACTTTTGAAAAAAAAAACATTTTGCATATCTATATGCAAGGAACATGTGAATGATTCTGGTTCAAGTAATTAGGATTCCTCTGTTACACTGTCAAATTTAAGAATGCCTCTGTCGCCCCAATTTAGGGGTCTACCATGGGGAGGGGGCAGGGGACAGGGGGAGGGGGCAGGGGACAGGGGGAGGTGGCAGGGGACAGGGGGAGGGGGCAGGGGACAGGGGGAGGTGGCAGGGGACAGGGGGAGGTCGCAGGGGACATGGGAGGTCGCAGGGGAAAGAGGGACGTGGGGAGGGGATAGGGGAAGGCATCAGGGGACATGGGGAGGTGGCAGGGGATAGGGGGAGGTAGCAGGGGACAGGGGGAGGTGGCAGGGGACAGAAGGAGGCAGCAGGGGACAGGGGGAGGTGGCAGGGGACAGGGGAGGTCGCAAGGGACAGGGGGAAGTGGGGAGGGGATAGGGGAAGGCAGCAGGGGACAGGGGGAGGTGGCAGGGGACAGGGGGAGGCAGCAGGGGACAGGGGGAGGTGGCAGGGGATAGGGGGAGGTAGCAGGGGACAGGGGGAGGATACTCTTCATATAATCCTATAACACAAAATGAAACTGGGATATATATATATTCATATTACAGAAGCTCATGATCAAAAAAAGGAAAAGTATGATCAAATTAAATAAGATGTGCGATATACCCCCTTTTTACTCTAGATGTTCGCATAATCTGAGATGGACGTACTCTCCAATTTCATAGACCTATACTTTCCTTTTATTCTTCCTGCATCCCCCCCTCTTGTGACTACCATGTTAGATATCCTGGTTTGGTGAACTATAAATAACAACTGAGTAGCTACGAGCAGCTCACAGAGTGCGGCCTGAGAGCTGGGGACAGGCCGTGAAGAACAACTCAGCTGCAACACAACAAGAGGAACAACAGGGCCACAACAACAAGGGAATCAACGAGGGCCACAACAAGGGCCACAACAAGTTAGCAAAACGTAGAAGATGGAAGGGCCACGGTACCTGATGCTTCTAGTTCTGCTGGCTGTCTGCAGTCAAGTCCTGGCCACAAGGTAAGCAAATGAAAATGGTTTGTACTTTATACTATGGAAAAACTGTCTGGGGTCCTGAATACGAGGGTGGCATAAACGATTTACTAGCTGAGGCTGTTAGACTGAGGGCTGTACTTTTGCTTATGTCCCACTGAGTATTCAGGGTCATATTATTAACCATGGACAGTTCAAATTATTATATTGCATACCATATTTGTGAATCATAAGGAAAATAATAAGGAAATTATCAGTGGAGTAAAGTGGGTAGTATCTAAGATGGCCTTGGACCCCTAAAATCTCCCAGCAACATGGGTATTTCTTAAATCCCATATTTGACACAGGCCTTAGTAATGGCATATGACATTGTTCGTTCTTAAAATCTCATCAAAATAACCAGTCAGAACCCCGCTTAAAACTTTGCATAAGTGTCAGAGTTTTAGTTTTACTTTGAATATGTGAGCAAATAGAATTAGCAAAGATATGTTTATGTAATGTCAAAAATGGCATGGTAACATTATTTTACATATAGATCCATTCTATAGTTATCATCAAAGGTTTTCCCATTAAATGATCTTACCAATGGCATCGCATGTGTTATCATAGCCTTATCACTTCGTGATTAAACATTTTACATTGGATCATTTAAAATAATGTACCTTCATGGCAATACCTTCTTTGTGTGTATCTCTTTGTGGGACGAGATTGACTTGTATAGATGGGAGCAACTTGTCGTGCTCCCATTTCCTACATCCCAGATATGCAGGGCCCGATACGGGATTTCTTAAGCCTCATACCCACTAGGCGATTTTGAGTCGGCCGACTAGAATCGGCTGATTATTCTCACAGAATCTGCCAATTCTAGCACTGATTAGATGATATTATGCACATTTCATTATACTGTACTGACAGGCAGTCATAAGAATCTGCTGATTCTCCCAGTTGCCCATCACCCATTGCCGGTAAAATTGCCTGGTGGGTATGGGGCTTAAATAGCCCTAGGGGCCTTCCATTAGGTACATTTTCAAAAATTTCTGAGGCCCCGCTACCCCCCGTAGGGGGGGGGGGGCGAGGTTCCTTACAGGGGCGGACCCAGGAATTTGTAGAGGGGGGGGCCAAAAACATGAATGTACAGGGGGGTGGGCCCCCCATCAAACATTATTTAACAGGGCAAGGGGGGGGGGGGGAAGGCCCGTCCGCCCCCCCCCCCCCTGGATCCGCCCCTGCCTTAAGTAGAACCTTTGCTTAGAATTTCAATAATTTCAACCTAAAAAGGAGGGTGGCGAGGTTCACCAAGTGGAACTTTTCAACATTTTGTTAATTTTTTTAGGGTTTTCATATCGAATGTTTTGGGGAAAGGTGGAACTTTTTGAAACAAATTGTTTGCCCCCCCCCCCCCCCCCCTCCGTATACGGGCCTGCCACCCTTTGGGTAAAATACTACTCATCAGATTTATTCAGAAACCTACGCACATTTTCAAGAATATTAAACCCCCCTTCCTTGATGCGTACTTAGTCGATGTTTCTGCGGAATAGGGGTGCAAAATTAAAGAAAACCTCATTTCGATTAACAGCCAAGTGAAGTGAAGGTAAACTGCCGCGGAGACGGACATTATGCTACATAAAAAAAGAAATAACATCTGAGACGCTAACTGAGGAGGTTTATGGCATAACCTCAGTCTCCAAAGGGGTTTACAAGCTTATACCACGTCCGATATCATAAGACACGTTTCGAAATGAGGGGCTTTTATAGGTAGAGAAATATAGATTATGTATATATGCCTACTGTACAACGTAGGGCATTTATGTCAGTATAGGATTTCATAAGTATAGTGGATAGAATGAATGCCTCTTGTGAACAAGGGGTTTTGTGTGGTATAAATTGAATGAAGAGAAGACTTAAAGGCAGGAGATGTTGATGTTGAATATATATTTCTCTACAGAACCAGGAGTGTAGGCCTAAAGGCCTATTGTATATTTCATATATCTTTTGATAATTATTTAGGAAATTATGATATTAATATATTTGATATAATAAATCTAGTAAATACTTGTTATTATTAAACGAATGATATGCCATGCCTAAACTTAGGTATCACACTCTCATGCAAGGGGTCCCAGGTATGAATCTCCCGGGATCAGTTAGGCCTATAACCTTTTCTATGTTTAAGGGGATCCCCCCTTCTATTTTGAGGCATTTGTATATATTTAGAAGTTTATACGTCCCCTAACCTCTAAAAATGCTGATTTTGATATCAATATGAATATAAAACACTATATTATATATGATCACTGTAGAAATCACATTGTGACAACATTACAATCTTTCGTTGCTACCACATAAAATTGTAGACTCCCCCCAGGCAAGCAATGATGTAACAAGAACGTTCTGCGACTGTACTTTTTAAGCTAATCTGAAACCTATCCCATTGTCACGTAACATTAACGTTATTTTAGGTAATGTTACAACTTATCAAAATAGAACATTATAATAATGTTATATCTTGGTCGAGTTGTGACCGAACTAATAAAGAACGTTATAATAACGTTATTATAACGTGAAAGAACGTAACAAGATCGTCACAATAACGTTATATTGCGACGTCGCAATGTTAGGTTCTAAAGACGTCTTTGGGTGCCATCAAAATAACGTAACAAGAACCAAAACAGGACTCACCAGAACGTTATAATAACGTTATTATAGCGTCATATTCTTGCCTGGGCCAGCTACATTGTCACAACGTTATCAGGCCCGTACCCAGGGTCTGCTGTGCGGGGTGGTGAGGTTCCACAAGTGGAACCTTTGCCTATATTTTCAATAACTTGATCCTGAAAAGGGGGGTGGCTAGCGGTAAAAGTGGAACTTTTCAATTTTTTCCTACTAATTTTAGGGGTTTTTACATTCAATTTTGGAAGGGAAGGTGGAACTTTTGGGAAAAAAATCCTTTGTGGGAGCCTGGCCCACCACCCTCGCCACCCCCCTAGTTATGGGCCTGAGTTATTCTCTACCTGACCATGTAGCCCCAAACCCTTTACCCCTTTACTCATACATACATAATAAAAATAATTAACTAGATATATTCTTTCATAAGAAAAAAAATTAACTAGATATATTCTTTTCATAATCAGTTATTCATTTGCATTAAAGGTAGCAGAGGTCAATAAAAGTCCCCTCTTCCTCAACGGTTGTTTATGTAGTTTCCACGCCGGCCAGCACCGTTTCTATCCCTGCATGTAGTTGTGGGCACCTACAAAACAAAGTTACAGGGAAATTCTCATCCGTGAGAAGGACATAAATTGCTACGTTGTAACTCCCGTAGCGCGGCGCCAAATTCGTGACGTGACCAAAGGATTACATTCCAAAAGTGGAAAACACGTCGCCGGATGTCCCGTCGTTAGGCTTACGTCGGCGGGTGTATCTCTTTGAAGTCACGGACGAGAACGTCCCTTTAACTTTGCTATTTGTTATGGATAATATAAAACAATGGTGGCAACAACTTACAAATTGTCGCATTAAAGTAATATGGCACAGTGATTACTAATTAGCACTGCCGGGCTGCTGGGAAGGAGGCTATAGCTAAAAATGGAGGAATGAAGTTACAGAGAGGATCCAGTGATATTTGAATTTCGTTAAATTTCCATTTCACATTTTAGATTTAATACTATCTTAAAAATACATTACATTCTTATTGCTCTGGATAGCACCAATTATATAAAATGTGGGACTCTTTTTAAGAAAACGTACTGAGTGCTCTGTGCACATAAAAATGGACATATGTGTGTGACGTCACACAAAATGACAGTTATATTCAAATTTTAAATTCCTAAATTCCATAAAAAACTTATTTTTTTCAAATTTTCTTTTATAAATTCAATCATTTAATTTGGTGATTTTAATCTCTTTTAGACTTCTAAAGTACATTTAATACATTTCTTATTGCATTTTTTTCAGTTTTATCATTTTTCAGCTGTTCTGCTTGTGACGTCACACACAGATAATGCTCTGTGCAAGGTGCATCAGGATGCACACTGAGAGACTCACTATTATTCAGAAAATATTGAATAAAATCAAAACTGTCACAGATAATTGTATGAAAATTGGCATGGTGACTACTCAGATGATGACGATCAGGACATCACGTTGATTTACAGTCACTGGCTCCTCCCTTTAAATATATTATTGATATTGATGTGGCTAAGAAACAAAAATATTTTGAGTATGATTTTCAAGCATCTAAAGGGGATCCAAAGAGATTTTGGAGAAACATCCATGACATTTTACCTAAAAACAAGAAAAAATAAAGAAAAATTTATTTTCAAAAATGAAAACAATGATGTGGTTGATGAAGATAAGACTGCTGACTATATTAATGATTTTTTCACTAATGTAGGTCCAAATTTACTCGAAAATTTCATCGGAAAATGGGAATATAGAGGTGTAATTCATAATGAAAATATTTCAAATCTGAAAATTAATAAGGACCTACTTCTTGAATTAATTAGAGATATCAAAATCTTACGAAATTAATGCCATTTCCTCTGGATGTTTGAAAGATACTCTTGTAGTTTTTATTCCTCAACTTTCATATATATTTTATATTTGAATCATCAATAAAAAATGGTATATTTCCAGATAAATGGAAATGAGCTACTGCTGTAGCTTTATTCAAAGGAGGAAATAAGCAGGATGTATCAAATTACAGACCAATTTCTTTGTTACCAATTCCTGGCAAATTACTAGAAAAACTTGTTTACGATCATTTAATGAAGTTTCTGGAGGAAAATATCTTTTGAGTATTAAACAAAATGGATTTAGAAAAGGTTTCTCCACACTTGGTTCCATTGCAAACTTAAATGATGTGAGTTGTGCCATTCAAATAATAAATCAATGATGATTCCTAAGCCTTATTTTGAGTATTTTGATGTGGTGTATATGTTCTCCAATGATCTGAATTGAATAAAATGGATAAATTACATGTTAGAAGTTTAAGAATATGTCTAAAAATCCAGAAGAAAATGTCTCATGTTGATTTTTTTTAATCTAGTTACAAACATGTCAACAGCAATATGTTAAGCGATGTTGAATAACTACCAGGCAAAACTCGGGTCCATTTTTCAAAATATACAAACCAGCTAGTGAATCAGTAAAAAAAAATATTTTCTACTCAGGAAGTAATGAATGACCACAAAATATGGCCTTATCGGGTGGAAGGGGTTAAACAAATTTAATTCCTTGTTTGAATATGGTTCAATCTACGTAATATCAAGCTGTATAGGGTATATAGAATAATGGGGTTTCTCCTGTGCATGAAGTACAGAGTTTCATACAATAACATCTCAGCTTCCAACAGGAACATTTCAAAGTGGTAGCCGTTTGCAGCATTTGAAGTTTAAATCTTCAATTTTAATTTTTTTGTCCATCTTATATACGTGGGAAAGGTGGATTCATGGGGTTCAAGGTGATTGAATGAATCACATTAATGTAAAATGTTTATTTTGTTAAGGTTTGGCTCAACTGGTCAACCTATTATTTCTATACAATCTAATATTCTACCATCATTTTTACAATGAAAATAGTCATGAATATCATCAATTGCATTATAAAGATTAGATATCTTCCCCACAGGCTGTTTGCAGTTGCACCCAATATGTTCAACATCGATGAAGAGGAGACTGTGTCAGTGGTTGTCTATGGTCTGGCTCAGACGGCTACAGTTACTCTGACCATCAGGACTCCGGGTACAAATGCTGTCCACTACAGTCCAGTCAATGCCCAAGTTTATCCTGGTGAGCATGTCTTCTATATCATACCCTAGGGTGATACATATTCCTCAACAAAGGGAAAGGATGCTCTGAGGGGGTTGAATACTTTGCTCTTAAGGTAGTCTTTTGAGTAAATCTATCAAAAATAGTTATAAAAGTGTCTTACACTAAGTTTTTGTGTATAATTCAAGTAACCTTCTCTAAATATTTTGTTTCATTCCAAAATGCCTGTATTTGGAATATCAATGGAATGTATTTTTTCTATAATTTACAATATACTAGTCATTTCATTGCAATGGAAACTTTTTTTTTTCCTTTAAAAAGTTGTAACACTATATTGGAAACTGCAACTTAAGGATATTCCAACCTCAAACAGATAGAGATTGTCATTTTTAGATCAAAAGTTAGGTTTCTTTTAGTATTTTCAAACTATCAACTTACTTATTGTTAAAATTATATTCTATTATCAAATATCTTAATAAATACTTGACAAATCCAAACAATAGAATTTCCAAAAGTATCGACATTATCATGTTCTGGAACATGAAACGTTATTGAAAATTATATATATTATATTATATATTATATATATATATGAATAAATAAATGTGTGTACATGTCTCATGAATATATCTGCACAACAGAAAACCAGTCAGTACTTTATTCTGAACTAATTTTCCCATGCTTTTAGACAAACAGAAGATTATTCTTGTGAAGGTGGATGGGTCAAAGCTTGGAGAAGCAGATGACAAGGGTCGTCATTATGTCAAGCTGAGGGTTCAGTGTCCCAGCATCTACTTTGATGAAGAGAGTGATATTCTGGTCAGTCCGCGCACTGGGACAGTGTTCCTTCAAACTGACAAACCACTCTACTCACCCGGACAGCCAGGTAAGCTTTTATGTTTAATCTATATCAGGACTGCAGCGCTCATGTGCCGTTCGCCCACTATCTGTTGCCCCAGGGTATATGTGCCCAGGGTGCACAGCACTATAGCAAGGAGGACAAACAATAAGAATCAAGACAGTGCTTAGGTTGGTATCTCAATGTATCCCAACACTACAAAAACATAGTCCATCTATCAGGACCCTACTCAAAGGATTTTAAGTAAGCAAATCAACAAAGAATCATTAATTTCAGAGTTTGTAACTTACAAAAATAGAAAAGATGTATTCTAATAGATGAAAGACTGTAGTAGCACTATTTTAGTAATTAGAGGTTACTGGAATATAGCCAGGGTATACAAGTGGTATGTGTAGGTGGGATTAGACTACCCAGGGTATGGAGGAGGTTTGGAGGTAGAATACCCGGGGTATGGAAAGGGTATTGGGGCAGGTAAAATAGTATTATTGAGGGGACAGGGTACCCAGGGTACAGATGGGTAGTATATCCACCATATGAAAGCGGTATTAGGGGGTAGTGTACCCAGGGTATTGAGGGGGTATCAGGCGATAGCGTACCCAGGGTGTGGAAGGGGTATTAGGCAGTAGTGTACCCAGGGTATGGAAGGGTAGTAAACCTGGGGTTGGAAAGGGGTATTTGGGGGTTGTGCATATTGGGTACAGAGAGGTAGTATACCCAGGGTATGGAGGGGGTACTAGGCATTAGTGTACCCAGGGTATGGAATTTCAAGCTGTGGCCAGGGATAGCCTTGGGGAGCTACCTTGAGCTACTATACCCTGGGTCTTCACAGACTATACCCTGGGTCTAAAGTTTCAATTTAACTAGACCCAGGGTCTTTGCTGACTGTATCCTGGGTCCACTTCAAAATATTGAGCCGTATTCCCTCATGCTGGCATGACCTTCCCTAGCAGCGGGCCACACAGAGGCCAGTGAGTATGAGTAGGATGTGCGTCCCGCTCATTGTTTTCACTATTTTTAGAATGTTTAGAGCACTGATTCTTTGTTACACATAATATATTCCATGTTTCAAATTTCAAATTTCAAATACCAATATCACTTCTATGTTTTGGTTTTTGTGAAATTCACATATCACACCAATAAAGCAGCTCAGGTCACATAGTGAAATAGGTCATCTTCATAATTAGTCATTAATTTTCTTCAACTTATCTTCATTTATTAAATTTTGTGTAATGGTTTCACAGTTACCCAGAATGATTTGTATCCTGATGTAAGGTAGTAATTCTTTCAACCTTCAAATATGCATGTGTATTTTTGGGGGTATTTGGTGTCTTAAATCAGACATAAAGTCAAAGCACTTAAATGAGGGAGTAATAGTTAGATAATTTTGTTAAAAAAGCATTATATTTATGGCAAAAGTACATACTTGTGATTCATACCTCACAGTAAAATTACTTGTAAAATCATATAGACTTGTTTTTTAATCATCTCAGTATCAACTGATAATATGTTCTTTAGGGAACTTTAATGAACACAGAAACAAATTTTAATCTTTTTTCTTCTTTAGTAACCATACGTGTGTTTGCACTGAATGAAAAAAGACTTGGAACAAACATGCCCATCCGGGTTGAAGTGAAGGTAGATATATTATACTGGAAAGTGGTTATAATGCTAAGTGCATTTTGTAAAAGAAAATATAATAGAGTCCTTATTTGAGCAAAAACTTACAAGTATTTCTGAAGGACCGATTTACCATTCATTGTATCACTACAATTCACTATTATTACTTAAGATGTTTTTTCTACAGTTTTTAAAAGAGAATGTTGAAGGAAGCCAACAGCAGTGCAAGGTCAAGATATTGCAAAATCTATTAACTATTGAAATGCATTCTTTGGCCATAACCAAGGCTCCTATAGTAAAATATAGACTAAGAAAAGCTGAAACTTCATGAAATGCATTTGAACTTGCCTGTGATCAATTTTAGTGACCCACCAAAATTGGTTTGTTTACAAACATTGCTGTTTAGAAGCAGGAATGACTTGGGTTTTCCTGAGTTCTAGTGAAGTTAAACTTAAATTTCATGGTTTATACAATACTAACTAAAGTTAGACTCATAGAATGTGCATTTTTATTTTTTCGAGTTAAAATTAATGTCAGATTTCAACACAACATTGCTTTTGGCTCCCTTTAACAACAACTATAAGTAGTGATACATGTTCAGAAAATGTTCCCAACAAATATTCATGACTGCAAATCCATTACTGTATGACAACAGCACATCTTTCTAAATGGTATTATTTATTCAAAAAATATTTCAAAATGAAAGCTTTCCATTTATTTTCCAAATTCATAGTTATATAAGTTTTATAATTCAAGTACTACAGACAAAGTAGTACCTTAAAAACATACTTTCTAATACGCTGATAGCCTATTGCTGGTATCCAAAGGCCAAGAAAAGTAGTTCTCCTCCTCATCTGGTATATTTGCTTTACTACCTACAGAATCCCCAGGGTATTATCATAACGCGGCAACAGGGAAGTTCTCAGAATGGCTACTATATGGTAAAACATGAGCTCTCTGACAGACCTTTGGAAGGAAACTGGACTGTAATGGCACATTTTGGAGAAAATGTAAGTTATCATCTTGTTGTTGTGGTAGTGTAGTGGCTGTTGATGTCATTATGACTGATCAGTAAATTGAAGTATAAGTTGATGTTTATGACCAAAACTAAATTAGATGTATTTTTTATCATTTTATATAAACCTGATTTTCAAGATATCAGAGATTATATGGGGATTGTACTAAAAACCCTGTTAACCCTCTCACTGGCAGTGAATATTTACTTCAATATGCAATGCTCATATGAATCTTTATCCACCTATATTACTAGTTCTTATGAGAATTATGATGATTAAGATTCATTCTTCACATATTATATAAATATCTACACAGTCCTTTTGTGAGACAATTTCTAAAAATTGTATGTGGCCATGATTTGCCTTAAAATACCTTCTGTTTTTTTGTGTTTTTTCTAAGTTCTCCAAAAGCAGGGAAAAGAAGATTGAAGTGAAAAAGTATGGTATGTTGATACTTTTTCTGATGTTCTGTACTGAGGAATCTAATAACTCATGCTACAATTAATCCAGCAATTAAAACCAAAATAGTTGATGAATAAAATAAGGACAAGTATAAAATTCTATTTGTATTTTACCTAATGAAATAATATTTTAGTGAAAGCAATATATGGATTTCATGTAGTAAACTATTCCAATGCATTCTGAGTTGTTGATAATGGCTCTACCAGCCCTTTTGGAGCCCTGACATTCATTTATATAAATATGTCAATTTTATCCTATCTTTTTAATACAGTACTCCCGCATTTCCGAGTTCGTGTTCTGGGCTTACCAGCATATATTAACAACGACACAACAGAGTTGTCAGGAAAGGTTGAAGCCAAGTAAGCAGTGCCAAATTTCTTCAATAAACTTTTTTATTAATTAAAAATATAATACCATACAACATAGTTTGAACAGGACTATTTATCTATTTGATGTAACACAATATTGCAGGTATAAGCTCACTCAACATGCTGAAAAGAATTTCATAATGCCGAAACCATACTTTTACTATTGTATGATTTCATTGTCTATGTACAATGATATTACCCTTATCTACTAAGACTACCCAAATGCGTGTCAAAAAGTGATAAATAAGGGTTTCTTTTATCTCAAAGTGACTAAAATGAGTGGCATTACTTTCACTCATAATGAGAGTCAAATTACTCTACTGGTACATTTTAAAGAATTTCCCCCCACCTATGTGTTAGTGTATAAAGTAGCTATTCTGTATTTTAGGACATATATGCTATTATATGTTCACTTTGGTGCCCATGGAGTATCCACTGAATATAACAACATCAAAAGTATGGCAGGTTAAAACAAGTCAAATAATGTGTTGGTTTTTTTTTCTTGTAATACTGGTATTCTTGTGAAACAAGTACTAATATCATTACTGGAATTCTTATTGTGGGTTAGAATTTAGACATGATAAGGAAATACAGATAATAGGTATATGAGGAAAGACAGATCGAGAGGAAAGTTATTTAGAGTTTGTTTATTTTGTCTGAGCTGTAGGGAAATCAAATAAGGAAAACATTAACATATTTATTTATGTATGGAAATAAGGAAATCCCACTCTACGCTCACCCAATGAGGATATCAAATACCAGTTTTTAACTCAATACCATTAAAGGAAACTAGAACAACAAAGGTGACCACACTTCATTAATGACTTATAAGCATCACAAGAACTATCACAACTGCAGCTCAAGCTCAAGGGTTCTATTTCAGGATCATGTTGAGGTAACCTCAAGATGATAGCAGGTAATAAAATTGAACGAAACTGAATAGAACTGGATAATAGGATTTACACAAAGGCCACCCACAAGATTTCTTTGTTTTAGCAAACATATAAATTGCTGATTAAATAACTATCTCTACTTTTTTCAAGCAAGTGGCATGGCCCTGGTGTATTAAATTTGGAAGAACATTTTTGGGTTTTTTCCTATATTAAATGTATAGACATTGTCCAGACATGGCCACATGCCCACATTTTGGTGATCATCAGGTGGTAATCAAGACCATGGGGCTATAGAATTAGTACATATAGTAATTGCTAACAATTTCCCAGTGGGGTCAATTTTTAATAATTGTTGCATCCTCTGGACTTTGAATGACAATGGTTACAATATGGAAGCCAGTACATTACGGCTAGTTATGATGTCATCTGCACAATGTCTATATGAAGTGTGATGTGACTTCACCACAAAAATACAAAATGGGTAGGCAGAGTTACTGATTATGGAAGGCTGTGGAAAGATGTTTAATCCTAGAATTTGTGATTCTGTGTTTAGATATTCATTTGATGCTCATGTTGTCGGAAAAGCAAATGTCACGCTGCGTGTCGTAAGGGATGGAAAGGCCACCTACCTCATGGCAAAAAAGTTTGTGGTAAGACAAACATATATAGACACATATATACCATAATTATATACACATACACATCTATACATTTATAAACATTATAGTCACATACATACACATGCACATATGCACACATATAGACATACACATACATACACATGTACAAATACACATACACATACATATATATATAAAACACAGACATATACATGTGTAGGTATATGATTAACATATATGCCCATATAAATATATATGGTGTAATCCTCCAGCTGGCACCACCAGTCAGTAAGCTCTGTCGTTCACTGGTGCTACAAGCAGTGGTCCTTTATACACCTCCACTGAGCCAAGGTGGGCCTGGTTACATGTCAGACAAAAATCTTTATTAAAAGGGCAGTGGCCCATTGTACAATGATTTTCTTAGCAACGAAAATAACATTATTAACGAAACTTGTTGTTGTTAATATTGTCGTAACAACAATTATTTTGCAACAATTTTTTTCTATATTTAGAATGCTCTCAAAGAGCTGTACCTTTTGCTGATTATTTTTCTATTTTTTCCCCTTTTTATATCAATTTACAGAATTCAATTTCATTCATTAGAACCAGAGATTTTACTATTTCATAACAACGGAAATTTTCGTAACAACAAAACTGTTCTTTATGCTATCTCAACTTGATCCTCACAACGAAATTCTATTGTGCAACGGGCCACAGACTCTCAATGCCATCGTGAAGCACATATCGTGTGTTATTGTTGTATGTTTCATTTACATGTAATCTAGAGATGTATCTATACATATACAAAAATGCACATATGTACACACACAGACTGTGTTGGTTCCCAATTGAAATAAACAACTTGAACTACTAATGGCTACTGTGGCTGGAGCCAATGTAAGTAATCCGCCTTTTAAAGATTTTTTATTATAACCAAAGCCAACTTATATAGGCACAAAAACATAACCAAGCACATTGCAGTGTTTGTACCTGTTGAGCTCCTGTGGTCAACTGACCTGTTGGCCCTAGTTACCAAACAACAACACTAGTTCCCCAAATTACACCAGGTGGGGCTAAGATACACCTGCAATGTTTATGTAATTGTGAATATGAATATTGACAATAAAACGTGTACATGTGCACATATGCACATACATACACACATCTACATGCACATACATATACATATACAAACACATACACCCAAATATACATACATATTTACATAAACCTATATATAAACACATGTACACACATAATATTTTGCATAGATATTTTTTTCCAAATTACTGCTTAGACTGAACCAAACCTGTGGCATAAACAGTTGTACTATCAGTCCTATTATCATTCAATTCCAATGACCATGACAGATATAGTATCACAACTCATGGTTTTCATGTAAATTCATTGTGATTATTGTAACAGACTAAGTGGTGGATTAATAAAGAACATTTTTATATTACACATGGACCTTCATTAATGCTGTACTAAATGTCAAGTTTATATCCTCCGTAGCTTAACAAGGGAGAAGGGGACTTCTCGTTCACTCGTGAGGACATGGAGCAACAAGGGGACATTGCAACCTTGATCAACCAGGGGGCAAAGCTGCAGGTATTGTAAACTTTAAGCCAAACTCCAGGTTCAGGTAACATGGGATGCAAAACTTAAGGTAGGTTTTTTTTTTACGTAATTATGGACCCAGGCAGTGTTGAAAATAAAGAATTTACTCCGAACATGCTCTACAATAATTTCTATACTATAAAATACTTTTCCTGAGCATATGTATGTGCTTTTGGTCAATTCTATTAGATTTTGATAACTTGGGGAAAAAAACTTCCTGAAAAAAACGCTATCATAGAACTAAAACTTTAGGGTAGGTCGGGTTACCTGACCACCATTAATTCTTATGTCCTTATAACAATTTTAACCCAGTGATCCATGATGTGGTAAAATTAGAGCCGATTCTCTACTTATGCGTATCTCACATTTTTGAATCACATTATGGGTTCAAAACTTCCATAATGTTATACAGCTTTAAATTCGGTCCTAAACCTATTTAGCGAATTTGTTAGTTCAAAAATTATTATTCTTTTTAGAAAATGTTATCTTAGAGTCTTAAACCATTATCTTTACAGATTTGAAATTTTGACCCACAAAATATAATTCCAAATTAAGTAAGATTAATTGCAAGAGAATAATATTGGTTGGCGTTTAAGGATGTATTTGTGCTATGCAACTTCCCAGCCAAGGATGTGACGTCAAAGAACGTTCTAATAACGTCACAGAACGTCACAGAACATTATTAGAACGTCGCAGAACGTGACCGTTACGTCGCACCTTGGCTGGGTTTGGCTCCAATGTTGTTGTCTCATGGATGAGACTAAAGTCTCCTTGCTGCAATAAGATTGTTGCAAGCAGGAGAAAATTAAGAAGTAGCGTTTGCTATATGAGACAAGGAAGGCAATCATTTGCATCTATTTTAGCAATAGATCTTTCACTAAAATCTCGAGGCTGAGACAAAATGGACCTGACACATTGGTTGTTTTGTCTCTTGCAATTTTGAAACCTTTGTGATCAAGGCCCCTCCTTTTTGGGCCAATTTTAGACTGTTGGTAATGTAAAATTCTTCCAAAAAGATATTTCCAATAGCACCCCCCCCCCTTTTTTTTCAAAGACCTGGGTCTGCCACTGTGGGTATATATGGAGATAGCTTTTGGTTTTTTTCATTTTCTGATATTTGAAGGGAAAAAGTGAGAGCATAATACAAAATATCTATAGAATAATATCAATGGAAACATTCAATCAAAAAATTGCCAGAAGAAGAGAATAGTAGGTCCAGAAATATTAATTCCTTCTCTTTTTTTTAAGTGTAGTTCGCGGTGGATTGGAATACATTTTTCTAGGCTACATAACCTTAATTGACAATAAATATCACTTTTAAAAACCTCCAAGTGGACAATCTAAATTGACCTGAGAAGAAATTCCAGCCTCTTTTCATTGTCTTTTTTTTTTACCCTGAAGACAACAACCTTTTTATACTGTCTTCTGTTCAGATATTTATGAATTATGTAAACATTTTTTAACAATTAACTCTCCATCTAACTCCACAGTCAAGCTACATAATCTGTTTAATGAAATGCTTTATGTAAAATATATTCATTAAAACTGTTGATAAGGTAGAAGCAACTGTCATGGAAACTTCAAGTGGCATCCGGGAGAATGTGGTCACGCCAGGATGTCCCCTCACCAACTCTCCTTACCGGATAACTTTTGATGGAACATCAGCCAGTTATATGCCTTGGCTTCCCTTCAAGGTTGAAGTAAGGATGTGAAAGTTTTATCTCATAAGATCTGAAGAATAAGATTTGAAACTATTTTGAGTTTTAATAAACATTTAAAGATATAGACTGTTTATATTAATCTTGGGATAGCTCTTTAAGGTTTATTGTTTACTAGGTTGTTGTCTATTTCTTTGAGTTGATGTTTAAATCAGGAGAGAGACTCTGCCGCTCCCCTCCCCCAGTTGTTCTTTAAAGTAGTTTGGCCTTTATGAATGACAGAGTAACTCACTTGTCTACACCGATGTTTGGACCCAGTGAGCTAGAAAAGCACTCACCCCTTTTCCTGAAAGAAGCCATGAATTTGAACAGTCTATATCAAGAATGGATGCAATGTCTCTATAGTATATATATATATATATATATATATATATATATATATATATATATATATATTTGTGTGTGTGTTCTTAAAATATCATAACTTAATTTCTAATACTGATAGAAACTTGATTACTTCACATTTTGAAACATAACTTCTTTAATCTGTCAAAATCTTAACTTCCTTTTCTCTGGCTCTTGCCTCACTATGTGATGGGTAGTTACATACAATTAGTTTATATAAAATTGTTTGCCAACAGATGAAGGTTGAGGATATTAGAGGTCAGCCAGTGCTAAAAGTGAGACTGGTTGTCACTGCTGTGGACAGTAGTGGGACACCCTTAGAGAAAACAGAAGAGAGTAATGCGGATCCAGAAACAGACGATGAGGGGTACTACCTACACTACTTCAGTATTGACAATGCAGCCTCACCCATAACCATCAAAGTAAGTTCTGAGCATTTTGCCAGGGAAAGATACAAGAGTTTAGAAAGGTAGGGGGGCTACACGTGTGTTGTATGTGCACACACATGTTTTCCTCTTTGTAAAGGTGAAGGGTCCACCAGAAGGGCGGGGGGGGGGCAGTCTGGACCCCTTGGACTCCACTGTAGTGGCTGATTTAGAGGGGGCATAAAGGTGTGCGCGCCCTCCTTTTTCGGCCAGATTTAGATTTCTTTTAATATAAAATTCTGGAAGATAGTGTGTGTGCCCCCAGCCTTTCTATTAGCAATCCCCCATCTTTTCAAATACCTGGATCGGCCACTGGCCAGGATCCACCCCTGTTTTGCTATTTATTGATGATTATATTTTAGAGTTAAATGTCCAAGTATTTTACAAATTAATCCACAAATAACTGGTGATAGAATCTATGGTGGTAACTGAAAACAAATAACTTATGACACCTCATAACATAAATGTGTAATACATAACATATATAACACATAAAAGTATTATTAGTTCATCCCAGCTATTGGTCAGAAACAAAAGTATGAGGTTTCAATGATTTATAACCTACACAATTTAAAAAAAAGAAATAACATAATTACATAGTAAATTAAAACAAATACCTTATGATAACCTTTTACATAAATATATAATGCATAACACATATAAGATATTGGTTCATCCCAGTGTCTTTTGTCAGAAACTAAAGCATGATTTTTACTTCAGGTGAAAGTGGAAGGGGATGTAGCAGAGACCCCGCTTGTAGTTCCCAAAACATCCATGGGAGAGTACATGCTTGTAAGGCCACGTAACAATCACCCACTAAAGGTACGGACTTCAGACCCAACAGATTGCATTCACGAATTGCAGGATTTCCACAGTAGTTTCACCAATTTCTATCTGGATTTCCCCAAATTCCTTTTGATTGAAGATGGCCAAAGCAGACCAACTGCTGTAAAATTGAATTTCAGAAATGAAGTTTGTAGGATTGGTTATGAAATTAAACCAGCTTTTAAATGATATTTTATCATATAAATATGTTAACCCTTTTCTGACACCATGTACAATAATAAATTTGACTATAGAGCACCAGTGTTAGCACAGAACTAAGCTTATATGATGTCAATTTAACCTAGCAGTATATATACACAATTTGTCAATGTTATAAATGAAGTCTATTATCACTTTATATGACAAAATTTAACAGGAAGTCGAGATATAGATACATTTCCATATATATATGGACACAAAGTGTATTATGATCTTTTATATCTATCATGATTAAGATGATCTGTTATCAGTTTTAAAGATGATGCATAAATGCATCTGGCATCTTTATTGTGGTGTTGCATAAATGCATCTGGCATCTTTAGTGTGGTGATGCATTAATGCATCTGTGGCCCGTTGCACAATGAGTTTCGTAACAACGAAAATAAAAAAACAGCAAAACATTTTGTTGTTACTTTGATCATAACAACAATCGTTTTGGCACATTTTTTTTCTATATTTAGAATGCCCTCAAAGAGCTGTAACTTTTAGTGAATTTTTCCTAATTTTTTCCCTTTTTATAACAATTTACAGATTTCAATTTCATTCGTTAGAACCAGAGATATTGCAATTTCGTAACAACGAAACATTTCCCTGTTAAGCAAAAGTTTGTTGTGCTTTCGTTGTTTGATCCTCACAACGAAAATCCATTGTGCAACAGGCCACTGGCATCATTAAAGGGTTAAATACTTAACTAAGTGTTTTCTTTGGAAACATAAATGGGGAAAAATGATGGAAGAACAGCTGTCTTTTTTTCTTTGTGGCTACAGCTGGGATTTTTTTAAATGTGCATACATACTAAATGAAAGGCCCCTTAAGGAGTTGGTTCCCACTTAACCTAGTTATCTAATAAATACTATTTAGAAAAATGGACAATCAACATACTCAGAAAAGCCTTAAACCTTCTTAATGTAAACAAACAATAGGCCCAATGGCAGTTTGATATTTTAATTATACATCTGTTGATAACATCCCTGTGGCCCGTTGCACAATGATTTTCATAATAAGGAAAATAAAAAAACAACGAAACATTTCGTTGCTACTTTTATCTTAACAACGAACATTTTGACACATTTTTTTCTATATTTAGAATGCCCTCAAAGAGCTGTAACTTTTACTGAATTTTTTCTAATTTTTTCCCTTTTTATAACAATTTACAGATTTTAATTTCATTCATTAGAACCAGAGATATTGCATTTTCATTACAACGAAACATTTTGTTGTTAAGCAAAAGTGTATTGTGCTTTCGTTGTTTGATCCTCATAATGAAAATCCATTGTGCAACGGGCCACTGATGTCTTTTGACGACTTTGTAGTATTTCAAACTATCATATCCATGGTCTTTCTTACACATTGAAAAGCACATCATTTTAGTATTGCTATGAACCTTTATACTTATTTTTAATTATTTTTAAGTCTTTATTCATCTATTTAAAGGAGCTTCAAAAGTAAACTAATATGACCAAAGAAATGTCCTTTTCAATTGGACATACTGGTGAAAGAAAGTTCCCCTACATGTAGCATTATTAATACACACTCCCCTAAAAGCAGCTTAAACATATATACTTTATTCTCTGCTCAAAGTTTGATAAGATCTGCTTTGATTTTATGGGGAAAAGTTATGGATCTATAGATTTTCATTTGCAGCCTGGACGTTCAGCAAATTTTGAAGCAGCTTTGACAAAGAACAACAATATGGAACGACTACAGTATATGGTAAACTACATCTGTATCTAATATAAAATTTGACTGAAATACAATGCTGTGTAAGTAAATGAGTGAGTGAGTTAAAGAGTGAGTGAGTATGTGCCTTTTACTTATGTGTGTTTAGTGAATCCAGGATGTATTATGTTAATATATATGTGTATACATGTGTGTACATGAATATATATATATATATACGCACATGTACATAAGCAGCAGTTGGGGTGGTGAAGTGGTTGGCACATCCACATGGTGTGTGGACAGCACAGGTGTGTACTTTTTAGTAAAAATCCAATGCATATTTTTGCTTAATGGGGAGTGGGGGGGTCTAAAACTTTTGAAAATGTATGCATGTACTAAATAAAAGGCCCCATGTGCTTAACAATTCATCACTGAAATTGATGTAAAGGAAACTTAATGTTTTCTAATGTTTTTAGTGATGATATCTATTAAATTGATATATTCATAATTCAATTTAAAAAAGAAAAAAAAAAAAAAAATCCAACTTTTTCGGGTAGGGCCAAAAATTAGCGTTGCTAGGGAAACCTGAACACAAGATTATTTTTTTTGGCCTAAGCAAATATGAAGATACATTTCTATGTCCTACAATTATAGCTGGTGAGTGGTGGGCGAATCCTGGATGTGGCTGATAAGGAGAACAAACAGAGTAACTACATCACCTTTACTCGTCATGTTGAGTTCTCCATGGCTCCCTCTGTACGACTTGTAGCGTGGTACTACACCAACGGTGGTTCTTTGGTGTCTGCATCCACAACGCTACCTGTGGAGAGAGACTGTAAAACAGAGGCAAGTTTTTTTTCACATTTATACACATCCTAATGAATTCATGTATCCTTATTGGTAAATCGTGTAATCTATGAAACAAATCAATATATGCAACCCTGTTGCAATGGGTCTCTCTGTTGTTGCTGTTCAACTGGACCAGAATGTCACAATGACATTCTATTTTAATTTTATCTTGACCTAACCTCACCAGAACGTTGTGAGAACATACTGTTTCGGTAAGGTCTCAACCTCGACAAGAAAGGATGTAACAGTTATGTGACAATTAAATTTTAGTAAGTAACAGACATACCAAAAATGTATGGTCGCATAACGTGACTGTTACATCGCACCTTGGCTGGGACAGTAGTCTCTTGCACAATGGAAAACTGTAAAAACAGATACTGAAAGGTCAATATCACCATAGTTGCTTAACTGCAATGACTTAACAGTGTTTTTCAAATGACAATCCCACTGGGTAAGATATACATTGGTTATGGATTTATTGTAC
Source organism: Lepidonotus clava (assembly GCA_936440205.1). NCBI lineage: Eukaryota > Metazoa > Annelida > Polychaeta > Phyllodocida > Polynoidae > Lepidonotus > Lepidonotus clava. The sequence continues at coordinate 18,171,326 of OW387146.1, forward strand.
CTTAAACCCTGAAAACCAACATAGACCTATTTCTCTGTTTCCCAACCTCCGTTTCCGCACCTCCGTTTCTGAACCTCCATTTCCGAACCTCTGTTTCTGAACCTCCGTTCTGAAATTCCCGCATTAACGCCCACGGCGTAACATAGCTATCATCATGTGTATTACTATTTCTTATGCCTTTTTCATGCAGTTATTGCGTGATATAGGCATACAAATAGAAAATCTCCCATATTTTTAGGTAAAAAATATGTTATATAACACATTTTCGGGGACTATTTTCGCGGCAGTTCACGCAATACGTACTGCGTATTCGTGCGCCGTCTCCACGTAAACTACTTGTCTTTATCATCCTATGAGGTGATAAAACACTGGTTATCGCAAGGGTGTGATAATTCATGCGTTAAACTCTTAACTACTAAACCTGTATTGCCCTTAGGTATGATAACACAATATTATCAACCTCATGATAATGTGGCAAGAACTTTACCAGAACATCACAATGTAACGTTTTAACAGTTGGTTGCAGTAACATTATTGGGAGTCATCAAAATAATGTCGCTAGAATGTTGCAATGTAACGGAACAAGACCAATCCAGAACATTGCTCCAAAGTTATTACAACATCACACCACTGGCTGAGATAGGATAACCATTTGTATAAGAGATTTAACGGTCTGTCTAAACCCTGCCTTAACCAGAATTATCCATTGACGCAGCTCCCAATAGGGATATGTAATCACTCTTCAAGGTGTTGACAAAGAGTTCTGGATGGGAAATCAGACACTTGATCTAGGTAGTAGTAACTATTTTAAACATGCAGTTGCATTATTTCTCCCTACCATGGATAGCTTATCTACAGTATTTTTAAGGACCTGTATGCTAATTCTGACTGATTTTGTTGACAAAATCCCTGGAAAAACTATAGAAAATCAACAAAATTATTATTGTTATATGTCCATCTTCAATGAATACATTTTCAAACAACTCAGGAAATATTGATACATAAGGATTCTAAAAAATCTGATAGCTAGATTTTCCAAACGGCAATTTACAAATAATGAAACAATTCATAAAAAAATTCCTATGCTAAAGAAAATTGGCTACCTGTGGTTTGGAGCATTGATATGTTTTTGTTGTTTTTATATGTATTTTTTAAGTGATTTCTTTTAATTTGCAAGTCTTTCTTTAAAGTTTCCACAAATATATTTGTGGAGATTATATGGACAGTTTTTATTCATGATAGTTATTGCATCTCAATGAAAATTTATGTTTTTTGTCATTGTTTCAGGCACAGGTAGTCCGTACTGGCAGTCAGAAAGGACCCGTGAAACCCCTTAACCAGCTACAACTGACTTTTAAGGGACCAATAGGGGCCAAGGTGGCAGTGATGGCAGTAGATAAAGCGGTCTACTTTTTAAACAACCACAGCCAGCTGACCAGAAAAACGGTAAGTTTGTACTAATACTATAATATAAGGAGAACTGCTGGGGCATCCAAGAGTGGTTGTATGACCTAGAGGGTTTGTCACAGCTGGAGGGCAAAGCCCAATGGCCATTTAATCTCTATGGGTTGTATGGTCACCAACCCATAGTTTATTCTATACCAACTTTGTAGTGCCTATGCCTTCACCATTGTCCTTATTATGTCAAATTATAGTCAAATAAATATCTTCAATCTTATTAACCCTTTTCCTACGCCACCAACATTTCATTCAAGATTAAAAAACACTGCCAATGTACTTTATTGAATAACTTCAAAATACAACACATAAGGCTCACATGGCCATATATTAACCAGGTAAGCTACATATAAATATAGAGCAAAATAATTTCAACCTTTTCATTTTTCTGATTTACTCTATCATAGATGATTTTAAGGTTTAGAAACAATAATTGGTATTTTTTCTTGATAAATTTTCATTTGAAACACTATTTTGGCATTCATTGAAACGTTTTCTTGGTGCATCTGGCATCTTTTGACTGGAGATGCCTCAGTGCATCAGGCAACTTTTGGTTGACAATGCATCAAGGTATCTGCCATAATCAGTGATAATGAATTGGTTGATTAAATACTTATTTCTAAACTATCATTAATTGAAAATAGATACAATTTTTATATATTGATTATGTAATATGGTTTTCATTATTATCATACAACAAACAAAGATGCACAAAGTTAATTATTTCATTATTTGTAAAACTGTTAACCCTATCCTGATGCTAGATATATTAATAAATTGTACCATTTCACCATTTTGCAGCAGATTTGTGTCAATATTATCCTATATGATGAAAGTTTCATGTATCCAATACATATTGACACATTATGTTACCTGACACAAATGAAATCCTGGCAGAAATGTACAAATATAAGAAAATCCAAATATGCATACCTGTACACTTATAGAACAAAATATCCATGATTTTGAAAATTATTTAGGTATCTATGGTGATTTTGAAGAATATTACGTTGATGCCTAAATGCCTCCGGGGTCTTTACTATGGTGATGCATTTATGCATCCAGTGTGCAGAGTGTGGTGATGCATTAATGTATCTGGCATCATTAAAGGGTTAAATAGCAATGCCATCAAATGATGATTCTTTAAACTCTTCCTCTGATGTTTAAGTTTTTTGATGAGTTCAAGTCACGTGACCTTGGATGTGCATCTGGAGGTGGAATGAATGCTACAGACATTTTCCATGTGAGTTTTTAAAAAAAAAGGTCAATTGAAAAAGGATAAGAAGAGAAGAGAATGTCATAACTTAAAGAAGCTAATGATTCACTATGTCTATTATAACTCTTATAAGCCGCTATATCCCAGAATATGAATAATGTCTGGAGAACCATAAATGGCACATAATAATCAATTGCACAAAATATGCATTTCTTATTTTAAATGATTGGGATAGAGACCTTAGGGATTTACACTGGACAGTATTAATTTATTAATATTAATTGAGAAAATACCTTTTGAAAAGATCATTAAATGCCTTTTTTCATAGTTATTTTCACATTCATTAAATTCTAATGGTATTAATGTTCATTATAATAATATTAGTTTAATGGTTTTCACTTTCCCTTTAGCTGGCTGGTCTGACGGTTATCAGCAATAATGACAAGACCCCACGCCGGCAACAAGAGAAATGCGAGTCGGAAGTCAGAACAAGGTCAAAAAGGTCAACAGGCAATGAAGGTGATGGTAAGTACATACATAGCAAAACAATATCACGTGTATGAAACATTTCATAACATTTCATGTAATTCTAAAGCTCAATCACGTGTCTAAAACTCATGCCATACACAGGATTCTATCAACACCATTTCTGGTGTTCCCAATGTGATTTAAACACGAATTTTCTACCAATAGTTTTCACACAGAAAACTCACACACTATAGTTTCTAAATAAAAAAGAAAATCACATGGGGTTAGAACCAGGGAGCTCCCAAACACATTTCCAACACTTTACCACTGAGCTATTGAGGATTTTGATGTCCAAATAGGTAAGGTCATTGTATTTTTATTGTATAGAACATTATTATTTTGTTGAACTTTCATAATGCATCATTTTAATATAGGGTAAATTGGGGGTATATCACATATTTGATTTGATGTTCACGGTATGAGACATATCTGTTTGTAGTATTTTTTCAGTATCGATAACCTATAAATAACTAGGGTAAATTAATGCAATAGGCTTTTGTAGGCTTTATATCGCAAATGACAGGCTAATATTCTCACTAAGCATGCCTTATATCATACAACATACTTAAAATAAAAAACGAAATAAAGGTCCATAATTTATGAATTATTATTTTCAAATTAAAACTTTTCAAGCTTTTTTTTCGATAGTCATTGACAATAATCAATACATTATGATATCTCTTGAAATTCTACAAAATAATATTTCAACTTTTTAGTAAAAATGATTTATCTATACCTTATGCAGTATATATTTTTTGCTTTATAGTTTCTCTAGGGTAATCTCCAATTTTACTTTATCATATAAAAAAACATGTTAAGGAATATTTAACATTTTCTATTTCTAACCTTGTATGGTTAGGTAGTGAAAAATGTAATAATCTATTTTTTGGATTTGAATCACTCTAATATCACAAATTTACCATGTCTAATATTGCGCATTAGATATAAAGTTAATATTAAATAATGGTCAAAATTAGTTTAATGCAGAATCTATGTTTATATCCATAAATATATCAAATAAAGACGCTTTATGCTTTTGTTGATATGGTGCCCTAACATTAATGAAAGGATTAAAATCTAAAAAGATTCACAAAACATCAATTGAATTGATAGAGATATTGATTTAGCCTTGTATCGTGAAAATATTGTTTTTGTTATTGCTGAGTATTTATAGAGGTTATACATTGATATCATCATTTGTTTAGTTGGACCATGATATCGAATTCTACCCATCACTTTTCATTATTTGTCATTTGATTATATTTTCTATATCTTGGGGCGATAACTTTTAAAGCAAAAAGCATTTTCTAGGATATTCCTGAAAAGGTTTGTAGGTGTAATACAGGGATTGTTTCTTTTTCCTTTATAATTTGAGTAACTCCACAATCAAATATATGCTGGTTCCCTGTAAAATTAATATTGATTTAGTTATAATGATTATGTGACCTTCTGAAGCATGTATAGCTAGTGTCCATGGGCCACAGTATCAAAAATAATGTTGCCTTCTCTGTAGATTCCTTGACATAAATGTTTGCAATAATATTTTTGGAATTCGTGGACTTTTTAATGACCAAATTCATTTATGATAATTTCCAAACATAATTGTATGTTCCCTGACTATCCATTCTCCCTACCATAGATAGCCAAAGTTCTTGAAGTTGACCTGCAGGTTAGTCTATATCAGAATGCATGATGGGAAATACAACAGGGCCTAAGTATAGAAAATGTCACTTATCATGGCATTATTTGTGGCTTAAAATGATGGCCATCAATGTCAACTATATTTTCATATGCTATTTGTATGTTTATTATTTTTGGAGTTGTTTTGAAAATTCATTCATTACTCATGGAAATACGGCAGATATTCACATAGTTTCTATAAGTTTTCATGAGTTTTTGTCGACAAAATTTGCCAAAATTAACCTTAAGGTACTTAAGATACTGTAAATCAGCTATCTGTGGTAGGGAGAATTCATTGTTTATTTTATATAATATAACATTATTTCATCTTGTACATACTCCACCTAAGAACCAGGGTAAACCCTGAAGGTAATTATGAAACCTAAATCTTTAAAGGTAAATAAATAAAAGATTTCAATAAATGATTTAAATGTTTTGTTCCCAGGACCAGCTGAATCAGTTTGCTGCGAGGCTGGGAATGTCTTTGCTAACCTGACAGCCATACCTTGGAATCTACATGATATGAAAAAGAACTGTTACACTGCATCAGATCAACCAAATCTTGACTACCGAAAGTGCAGGAACACATTTGTAAAGTAAGTAGAGGTATATATGCCTATTGCGCTATACATGATTTAACAAAAATTGTGAAAATTCTGACAGTAAAGACCAACATTAGATGCTTTATAGACAACAGTGGGGCACACTGGCTTCAGAATGGTGTTTTTCATAATTAAGGCAATTTGGATTGATTATTTCAATTAAATTGTATTACTAGATTTATTGTTTTGATAATATTGAAATATGAATACTTAAAGGGGCTGGTGTGGCCTAGTGATTAGCATTCTGGGATAGGATGTGGCCTGTCCGGGTTTGATCCCGGGTACTTCCTGTTAGACCACCTTACCTTGCTGTCATTTCCACCTCCATAGATTCGATCATCAGTATTCAGCACAAGAACAGGAGTTGGTGTTGATATAGCTGATAAATTGCTGAATCCAAAAACAATAAACATATGAATATTTAATCCATTATATAGTTAGCGCTATTGTATTCAACTTTACAATTATCTTTATTCAGCTTATTCTATTTTATCAATTTAATTGTTAAAAGTTTTTTTATGAAATGTTGTCAACAACAGTGCACTAAATGCAACCTCCAACAACATTGCACTAAATAAAATTGCACCTTTAATGAATACACATTTTGTAAATAGGGCCATTAAGTAACATTAAGTTATAGTAAACACCTTTACAAGAATTCGATGAGACTTCTACAAGAGTCTTTTATTTGAAGATTAAAATTAAGGAAAGGTCACCTTTATCAGAACTCACCTTGATCTTTGATGTACCTGAACAGCCTTAACAACATAATTCAAATATCACTATAAGTCTATTTTTGCACAATGTTCTATACTTTTACGTAAGCCAGTATGTGCTTTAGAGGAAGACCAGATCTATAAATATTTCTGATCTATTACAAAAAGTTATTTGAAATAAAGTAGATGAAATAAAAAGATAATACGTTAAGCTATTTAAATCAATAAAAGAATTCACAAATATGTTTAGGTGCTGCGTGAAAAGACTGATAGTGAAGTATGAGAGCAGCCTTGAGCATGGTCGTTCTGACAGCAGTATTGGTAAGTATCAACCATAGAGGGGATGGAAACCATAAAGATTTTGCAATAGTTATCATGATCCAAACCATATCCATGTCTATAATAACTGTTATGATATTCCATAAACTATCCGTATAGCTTTACAATGATATTCTGACAATACTGCAACCTCAAAATGTAATTTCTACAAAAAGCACAATGTAAAAAGCACTATATGTGCTCAAAGTATAAACCTATACACACAAAAAACGAAAAAACAGATATATTTTTATATTTCATGTTGGCAATGATATCTTTATGTATTGCAAATTATTTTCAAATTAATTAGTGTGCAATTTTCATTGTCATCCTTCCTGTTTTCCTGAATATAAATGTTTTTTCATATATTGCTAAATATAACATTCAAGCTTAGAAGGGTAGAAAAAAACTGTACTATTTTGATCAAGTCAATGATAACCTGCCATTCAATGTATTTCCACTGTTTCATAAAATGGTACTTTACTGATAATTCATAAGCGAAAACCTTTAAATTACTAATCAAAGCACTCAAAATAGGTAATGTATGATTTGCCATACTGTTAGTTACACATAGCATGCACATCCTAGCTTAGGTGGCTTTTCGGATAGCCAAAATTCTAATGATCGATAAATTTATGATGTTAAGAACATGTATGTTTAAAACAGTTGAGTTTCTGAGCAATCTCTTCTGTTCTTAGGGAATAAACCAGGTCACCTTATTCTATGTTTGCATATTACAAATCATGTTCAAAATCTCTTTTGAATCACTGTTTTCTGTCAAAAGTAGGTAAGACAATGGCATTTTTCAGACAAATACTATTCTTAAAGGGCACCCTAACTAGGTTTTTAGGTTTAATTCAAATATTCTACACACAATAGGCTCATTGTTTCCATTGTGATTGGAACTACAAAAAAATGAATTATGAGCAATGATGCCTTTAGATACAAGAATCAATTATTTCTTTGATATGGGGGACGGCAGGTCCTTCAAGTGAATGTGAAATCTTGATTTTAGACTGAAATTTACATTAGATAAAACAAACATTTTCAAAAGAAATGAGAAATGCCAATCCCTCTTAATGAACCATGCTCAATCTACTACTGAAAATTGCATTTAACAGATATTTCATTATAACAATGATTTTTTTTCATAGATGATGAAGGAGCCGAAGATGAATTTGTCTCAGAAGAGAAAGAAGTTACTGCTAGAGCAGATTTTCCTGAGAGCTGGATGATCTTCTCAGACATAACTATTGCAGGGTATTTATGAACAAATATGAATATAAATACTGTTAAGCCATATTCCACTATATGGTGCTTTGCTTGCTGTGGGCAATTTGATTTACCATCACAAGTAACAGCACTGCAACATGGAATATAGGTGTTTGCTAGTGGTGGTACTTGCAGTGGTACTTGCAGCTGTACTTGCGGTGGCCCACCAAATAAATTTATATAGGTTTTCTATGGAATTCTTGTGGTGGGGGATACCATGTTGACAGCTGCAATGCAAAGTATTGCAGTGGCAAAAGCACCCACCACAAGTGGTAACCCACCACATATTGGACTATGGGCTTTAATTTTAATAATTTATTGGGAAAATATATGCACTGTGTACATATATGACTATAGATGTGTGCTGTTACAGTTAAAAAATCAATCTTTACGAAAACTAAATGATTCCAGGGAGACATTGGAGAATCAAGTTTAAGCTCATGCATGCCACAAAGGGGTGTTTAATGGATGTGATACTGTGTGAAAAGACCTTCAATGACTTCAAGAATTGTAAATCAGGCTGTCAAGTTACATTACAATATTTTTACAGGAGAGTCTTTCATGTGACCTTTAAGATTCTGGAAAGATCACCTTCACAATATATTTCTCCATGACCTTTAATTTACACTTGAGGCCATGTACAAAATTTATGTCATTAAAGGTTTATTTTCATGCAGTGATCGTCACATATTTTTTCTCTATGAAAGATTGATAATTTGTAATGTGTCAATGTCACAACAGCAGCACCCCCTTTAAGAGTCCATGCAAACGTTTCAACTTTTACTAATTTTTGTGATGTCAGTACTGGTTTGCTGATGTTTCAGAAAACAGTAAAAAAGAGGATTCTAGGACAACTACCCCTGGGACAACTACCCCCTAGGACTATTACCCCTTAGGACTATTACCCCCTAGGACTATTACCCCCGTAGGACAACTACCCCTGGGACAACTACCCCTTAGGACAACTACCCCTTAGGACAATTACCCCTATGGGTAGGACAACTACCCCTTAGGACAACTACCCCTATAGATAGGACAATTACCCCTATAGGTAGGACAATTACCCCTTTAGGACAATTACCCCTACAAATAGGACAACTACCCCCTTTAGTAGGACAACTACCCCTATGATAGGACAACTACCCCCCTTGATAGGACAATTACCACCATCGGTAGGACAACTACACCCATTAGTAGGACCTGCCCTGGATGTTTATGGCTAGGTGAAGGAGGTGTAGTTGTTCTATCAATGGGGGTAGTTGTCCTACTAAAGGGGGTAATTGTCCTATCAAGGGGGGTACATGTCCTACCAATGGGGGTAGTTGTCCTACTGACGGGGGTAGTTGTCCTATTGATGGGGGTAGTTGTCCTACCAATAGGGGTAATTGTCCTACCAATGGGGGTAATTGTCCTACCAAGGGGGGTAATTGTCCTATCAAGGGGGTAGTTGTCCTATCATAGGGGTAATTGTTCTAAAGGGGTAATTGTCCTATCTAGAGAGGTAGTTGTCCTATGGGGGTAGTTGTCTTATGGGGGTAGTTGTCCTACCCATAGGGGTAATTGTCCCAGGGGTAGTTGTCCTATGGGGGTAATAGTCCTAGGGGGTAATAGTCCTAAGGGGTAATTGTCCTAGGGGGTAGTTGTCCCCAGGGTAGTTGTCCCAGGGGTAGTTGTCCCAGGGGTAGTTGTCCCAGGGGTAGTTGTCCTGTCACCAAAAAAGAGACATGAGTTAAATATTTGTAACAGTGCACACAGATTCTCATAGGAGGCTCTATGTATGACAATGTCATCAAATCAATATAAGCAGTTAGGGACCATCCTTAAAAGATGTCACACAAAAGGGGGTAGATGGGTAGATTGAACAGTGTGACATTGACTGAAAACAGGCCTTAATTTCATATTAAAGGAAACCTTGCACATAGGTACATGGTAGTTATTTTTTACTGAAAACAGTGCAGCATAACATCAACATCTGGCTCTCTTGATCTAAAATGAATCTAAAGAAAATTCCTAATTTTGATACAACTAGGGGACATTAAAAAAATTGCATTTTATTTCATTTTTCAAAGGAAATCCCCATATTTGTAATGTCACATGGTGAGTTATTGGGAAACCCCAATGATCCATCAAAGGGAATCCCCCAATCTCAAAAATATATGGAAAGGAAACTGAAGTTAGGCAGAAAATATCTTTATGTAGGCCCATACAGGCTATCATTGATAGTAGTTTTAACTACCCTAAATGTATTCAATTACCTGATATTTCCAATTCATTTTAAAAGGGAGTCCCCTTTATTGTGACGTAGCAAGGACAGAAATGAAAGCCAAGAAATTAGGGAATTCCCTAATTTTCTTTTCTTTTCTTTATAATTCACTAATGCTTCAATATTTTACAATTTTTTTCTCTTGAAATATTTTTAGAATACCAACGAGAAGTTAATCAATGAAAAATTAAGCTTTTGGAAATTTGTGTAAAAGGAACCCTTTAAAAACAGACAATTTCAGTGTGGCAGGGGGTTGGGGTTCCTAAAAGTGCCCTGAAAAAAGTGTGACATCAATTATGGACAGCCCCTTAAGACATAATCTGAGTGAAGTTATAAAGATTATTTCTGAATTACCAAGAAATGGCGAGGCAAGGCAAGATTACACATTACCTGGGTCGGTGACCACCTGGGTGGTGCAAGCTGTCACCATGTCAACCACAGAGGGCATGTGTGTGGCCCAGCCCCTGGAACAGGTGGTTCGTAAGGACATGTTCATCAAGGTGCACCTTCCCCACACTGCCGTGCAGGGCGAACAGATCGAACTGGCTGCCACAGTCTACAAACTGACCACGGATGAAGCTAGAGTGAGTCATGCACCATACCTACTAGGTGATTTTACTGACAACCAGTGACTTTGTAAGAAACAAATCACCCAGCAAATGTAATCGCTGGGCGATTGTGGCGGACGATTCCGCTTGAGTATAGTGTGTGTTCCAGTGAAGTTGCCAGTAAAATATCAACCTTTCTTAATGTTATAGTCACCCAATGACTTTACTGGTTTTTTCTCAAAACCTCTCCGTGACCTGTTGTAAAATAGCCCAATGGGTATGTTGCTGTAAGTCATGTTCTATTAATTGTACTCACAATTTAAAAAATTGTGAGAAGGAAAGAAGCGATTTTCATAGACATGTATATATCATGATAAAGAGGTTTTAATTCTCTTTCTAATGATATATAGGATGCATTGTCTTTTGTTATGTAACTGATTAAAATTTATTGATAACCAATTTACAGGCAGTCAGAATCACCTAGTGGAAAACAGGCATTAGGCAAAAATAATCACTTGCATTCAGGTAATGTCGATCCAAAAAATTAGAGTAGGCTCATTTGCAGTTTCTGATATGTTCTTTTGCATTAAACAATACATTCATATTCTTTCTATACTTCTGATTTTTTAGTGAGAAAATGAGAAGAAGAACACCTGTTTTGTGGAACTGGGTATCAGCTATAGGCCTTTGGTTATGTTGTGGGAACTAGTGGCAAAGAAAGTTCTCAGCATTGTACACTGATAATTTATAGCAGCTGGTACAGTGATAAAGCTGGTTTCTTGGAAGTTCAGGGAATCCCCTGAAAGACAAGCTAATGAAAGGAGAGGCCCAGAAAAGTAGTTCTCCTTCTGATTAGAAAAGACATACTAAGAACTTTAACTCAAACATGACTGTAAGGTTCTCATACCTTTAGGGTTAGTGTCTATTTTAGACAGCATCCAAGTTTATAGATTCCAGTGTAGACACTGTTAATGACCATAGGCTGTTAAAGGTCATTTGTAATAACTTACATACTGATATAATAAGAATCTTCTCCCCCTACAGGTGAAGGTAGGGCTATTGGGGACTGAACAGTCCTGCTCAGAGGCCCCTGTCAGTCATCTGTCACGTCAGTTTCATGATATGGGCCAGGGCCCCAACTCATGGACAGCACGCTGGCCCTACGTGCCCATGGAGAGAGGAGACATTCCTGTCACTGTCAAACTCTTCACTGAATATTCCTCAGATGTAGTGACAAAGACCCTCCATGTTGTGGTAAGTCATCTCAGTTGCTTGATGCTTAAGGGATAGATATGGGGGAGATCAAGGGAGTCCTGGCCCTGGAACCCCCACCCCCTGGGCACCAGGAGAAACATCAGCATTCTAAATTCCATGGAGAAAAGGGTCATTTTGCTGGAACTTCGCAGGTCCACAAAATCAAGAAAAGGGGGTATTTTTGGGTCAAAATCTTTGTGAATTCAAGAGACAAGGGGTCTTTTGGAGGACTTTTGGGATCAATTTTAGTCACAGGATTAATAATGTCTCAAATTCTACTGGCAAACAATGTTTTAGCATGGGAAGAACCTTGAACTCAAAACCATGTACCAAATAGCATCCTTTTTCCTCTAAAATTATTGACAAAAAGATGTTACCTTTGTGTGAAAAGTGTGGGTTTTAGACAAAGGGTACATTTTTAAGCTAAAAAAAGTTGTCATTTTCTTAAAAATAGGGGTCTTTTTTGAGAAGTCAGCAAAAAGGGGTGGTTTTTCAAAATGGAGAACACTGATGGGTTACACGTTCTGTATCCGAGTGGAGGCACTGGGGTCCTGACTTATCTATATTATGATGAAATAGTTTGTAAATGGGAAAAATTGGAAAAATAAATTAAATAACCAACACATTTGTGACCATGAATTTTTCACAACCCCAGAATTTCGAATTGTGACTTTTGTTGAATTTGGAAATCATGAGTTTATTGGGTCCCCATCCCTGGATTTAGACATTCCCTTTGCAAATACATAAAAATAATAAGGATAGAATTCAGCTTGATCAGACAGCTGACCATACTGTGCTTTGCACATCCACAATAGTTTCATCCGACAAGCTGAGTACTATAAGGTCGTATCTGCAATATGCTGATTTTGAGTAAAGGGCAATTACATAAATATGACTTGTTCTAAGGCCTATATATGATTCTAAATACCTGTTAAATCATTATAATATTCCATTCCTAGTAAGAATAGGTTGCTTTAGTTATTTTTGTATGGATTATGAATATATCTAGATTACCAGGATGTTACCATGGTAACAATACAGATGTGTTTCAGATACGACCTAATGTTACTCAGTTTTAATAAGAAAAGTTTCAAATTATTGAATAATGAATGGTATATACACATTTTAGATAATACAAATTTGTCCAGTTTTACTTATACAAATTACAAAATATAGCATTTCTGAAGTAAAGCCAATTAATATTCCAGGATTTACTACATTTGATTACCATGAAATAGTAAAGATTTAAATGACATTTACACTATCACATCTAGTTATCTAGTTGAAGCCAATACATGACCTTATGTGACTCAACTTCCAGACCATTTCTTTGATAAAAAAAGGTTGTATCTAACATTTTACAATCATATTCCTATATCTCTTTTACATTTCATAAAGTAAAAACAATTATATCATACAGTTAATTATGTTTCCCAGATAGTTATTTGAAAAATTGAATCATGAAATATTTTCAATTTGTACAACTGAACATATTTTACTGAAATTAAAACATTGGGTTGTTTCAGGTACAACCATAATTATGTTGCTAACTAAAAAATGAAATCGTCCAGATACGACCTTTGTTTACTGGCTTATAACATTCCAAATCATCTGAAAATTCGAAACAATTCCAAAGCATCTAGATAAGTTAGGGAGGAGGGACATAATTTCAAAAATAGGAATATAATCAACAATTTTAACCAAATCAGTGGATCATTTAGTGCTAAAATCATCTGATTGTACCAGATAATCCATTGATCTTGGTATAGAATCAAACCATCAACCAGTATGCAATATTGAAATTGTGATTTTTGTATGACATTGGTGCCAAAATTGGCCCATTTCTCTAGTAGCATTGTCGTGATTTTACCACCAACCAATCAACCGGGTCAGAATTGACAAGTGGGTATGGGACTTTAGACTGATGTGTAATAATAAGACTGACCCACGTTTTGCCCGCTCTCTTCCAGCCGTCTGGGGACCTAGTGGTGGCCCCAATACTGCAGATCACCCAGGACCCCACTGGCCGTCTGTCCACCACCAGACAGTCGGCTGGGCAGGCAGGGAGCTACAATTATACTGGTAAGTAAGAAGGCCTCAAGGGACCTCAAAATCTTTGTGATAACCATCATCATAGGGTTTATGACAGTCCCGACAGTTCACCTAATGGTCCTGACAGCCTTACAATAGCCCCAACAATATTTCTGACAGTATTTATTTATAACAAGGGTTTACGCTATAAAATCCAAAAGTATGCTCCATCCTTCTTCTGATATTAGTGTAATTATCATTGTAAGGTTAGCTATCATACTGTGATAACCAGGGCATTAGATTAAATATTTGGTCGCTAATCATGATTAACGTTGATGTAATTAAGATCAGACCAATGAGATTGCTTGTTTCATATGATCTACGGAGAGTTATGAGCCGTTTCTCCTAATTGTGATTAACTATTTGTGATTATCCTACTTAATTTAATCACGGACGTTCGACGTGATTAGCGACGCTACGAGCCCAGGTTTTACCCATTCAAGCAGACAACATTATTATAACATTGCAGTAATGTTTTGTTAAGTTCTGTTTTGGTTTTTGTTACATCATTCTGATGGCACCTAATAACATCTCTAGACCTATCATTGTGATGTTGTTCTGTGACGCTGTTACAACATTTTCGTTACATTTGTTCACGTAGATATGACATTATTACAATATGCTGTATTGATAAGGTCTTAACTTCACTAGAATGTAATATGATAACAACATCCTGTTATGGTGAGTTTCAACCTTACATAAAATAAAATAACTGTTACATGGAAACATTTAGCAAGCAACAGACTGGCAAAAAAGAATCATCACAGAATGTGCCAGTTACATTGCTTCTTGCCTGTGTATTACACTATATGACTTGATCTGTGATATTGGTGTGATATGATGATATTACAGATAATCCACATGCAGGAGGGTATTTCATAACAAAATAATAAGAAACGGGTGAATCTTAGTACCTGAAATAAGAAATTCTTAATTCAAATTTTATGTTGAATTGTACAAAGATGCTTTTTAAGAATCAATTGATTCTTAACATCATGTTATGAAATACCTAGGTAAAATTACTTTCTTACCTGTGTTTTGCCATTGATATATCATTGACCATACTGGGTCTAAGATCAGGTTGTAGGTCTCTTTAATTAACAAAGATTTTTTATACAGCCTTTACAAAGAACTCTTTTTTTCTTCTTAAAACCTCTCTTATCTTTAAGAAAATCTTATTACATCAAGGAAAAAGAATCTTTAACTAAGATTTTGTTCTGAAAATGCCTCCAGGTGTGTTATAAGTGTTTAATTAGCAGACTGGAGTGCTTTCTACATGCAAAACAAAGAATTTGTCTCTGATATGTGGGATTACTCTGCAAAAGTGTCATAACCCAGCTCATGCTGTGTAGTGTAATAGCCCCTTCACTGACAACACATGCAGAAACACACAAATACACAGATCCCCAGTGGCCCGTTGCACAATACCGATTGTAGCAACGAAAACCAATTAAACAACGAAACATTTCATTGTTACTTTTAGTGTAACATCGATCATTTTGACAATTAAAAAAAACTTATTTAGAATGCCCTCAAAGAGCTGTAATTTTTACCTATTTTTTAAATATTTTCCAATCATATATCAATTCACAGAGTTTAATTTCATGCATTAGAACCAGAGATATTAATGTGTTGCTGTTACAATAACTATTGCTGTTACGAAAGTGATCTTAAAGTAATCTTAAAGTGATCGTTGCTACGAAAATCCATTGTGCAACGGGCCACAGATCCCCACAGACTGTAGTTATGTGTTAGACATGTTTTCCACATGTCAATTTTGATATTGCCCTCTATTGTAACTGAGCACATTTAATGTCAAAAAGACATCAAAATGGTTAATATCCTAAAAATACTAAGCTGGAGGTTCTTAAAATGTCTGCAACTGGTTATGATAAAACATTTGATTAAAATCATGAATTGTAATCCCCTAGCATCTTCTTTGGTTCAACTCAGGAAAATGGGTGGACGGGAAAGAGACAAGGGGGGAGTCAAGGGTGGCCGTGTAGCTTCAACAATTAAGGCCATATTACACTACGCGTCGGCTGGCTCGCATTGGGGCTGTTTCATTCGCGTTTTTGCCAACACGAATAGCAAACACAAATCTGGAGAGCCAACGTGAAGTATAAAATATAAAAAACAAGTTTGTGTTGGGAACTCAACCCCCAAAACGCATAATATAATATAGTTTGTATTGTTTCCAAGAATAAGTCAACAACAGGTAGATGTTAATAATTGAGCACTGGAAAGGACACTGATTTATATCAGGATAACAAGTCACCTATTTTAGGCCTGTAAAAGATACACCTTTAAATCTGGCTCAGGACACCCAGCCAAGGTGTGACATAACGGTCACGTTATGCGACCATACTTTTTTGGATTGTCTGTTACTTACTAAAATGTCACGTAACTGTTACATAATTTTTGCTGTGAGGTTGTGACCTAACCAAAACAGAATGTTATTATAATGTTCTGGTGAGGTTAGGTCAAGATCAAATTGAAATAGAATGTTATTGTGACATTCTGATTAGGTGAGGTCTAGACCTGACTTAAACAGAACATTGTTGTCACCTCCTGACCAGGGGAGGCCCCAACCTTACCTAAACAGAACGTTGTTGTGACATCCTCATTCAGTGAGGTCTCAACCACACCTAAACAGAATGTTATTGTGACATTCTTATTAAGTCTCAGCCTTATGAATAACATGACAAGAACATTCTCAGAACGTCACAATGTCATGTCGCAAAAGTTGGTTGCAGCGACGTAATTGGGAGTCATCAAAAGAATGTCGCTGTAACCTAACAGTGTGACGTAACAAGAACCAATCCAGAACGTTATTAGAACGTTATTAGAACGTCATATCCTTGGCTGGGCAGTACTCCAAAACCATTGTGGTTTGAGTTGAGTATTCTGTGTTATTTACAGTTGTAAGCATTTCACTTGGTCATTTACCTAATTGTTACAATATGAAGTTTTTTTTAATTATAGCACTAAAAATATTCGAAAATAATTTCATTAAGACATCTTGAAAACATAATTAATGAGGCAAGTAGAAAACGTTACATGTAGGACATTAAAAAAATGAACTTGACTGGTATACATGTTATAAGGAGATGGGAACCAAATAAGACAATTTTAGAGTAATATAATTATGTTACTTTGGCTAATGTGGCACTCATATAAACATCTGCTTCTCAGACTAACATTCCCATGTGACTTACATGATAACATTAAAATATCTTTGAGAGAGGTATACATTCTGAATAAATGTATAAATTCATGAAAGGCATGCCTCTTTTTCTTTTTCACACCTATATTAATACAGTAGGCATAATTATCCAGGGTGGGCCAGTGGGTGGAATGTTGGACTACTGAGCAGCGGGCTTGGGTTGGAATCCCCAGACTCTCTGTCAAAACACCTTTCCTTGATATCCTTTGAAATATTGGTGAGCAGACCTTAAATTCCAACAATATTATTGATATCTGTGTCATCATAATAATGGTCCATAAATCATCATAAAGAATATAGAAGTTGTCTTCTACTTTTCATATCAAGCCTTGAAGGATGTACCTAAGAAGGAACAAATCAACACAATAAAACTGCGGCTGCCAGTAGATGCCTTATCAGACACAGCTGTGGTAAAGTTCAGTCTGATTGGTGAGTATTCGAAGTATAACTGCTAAGGTTTAAGGTTGTAATGTACTAGGTATAAAGTAGACAGGACTTTTCAACCTATGTGTATAGGCTAGTATAATACTTGGGATTAAAAACATCCATATAACCGTCTTAAATCTAATTTCCTTTTGGAATGTTTCAAAATTATTACATCTCTAGAGTGGCTTTATAATGTAGTTCCTGTCATAAACAATATTCATCTGTTTTTGCCAATCAGCAGACCCGTGACCCTCATAGAATGTATAACCCAATAGTTATGCAATAGCCTCATCTTGTCAAATAATAAGCTTCTGATTCAATATTAAATCTAATATATATATTTTCATATCATATAATATCGTAATATTGATTCCAAAAGCAGAACAGCAATGATGCCACAGTGGTACCAGCCGAGATCAAGTATCAACTTCTCAAAAAAATATTGTAGGTGATGTAATGACCCCAGTGGTGGAGGGCCTTGCCAATGGAGTGGAAAAGCACCTCCATAAGCCTAAAGGGTGTGGAGAACAAACTATGGCTAGGGTAGGACCCACCGTATTTGCTGCTAAATACCTCCGACAATCAAATCTCCTCACCCCAGCCCTTGAGCGAGATGCCACTGACAAGATCAAACAAGGTAAGATTTATATTTGTTTTCCTTTTATTTCCACTGGAGGGATTGCATAACTCTCCATTATATTGGATAGATCAATGTGAATTGGCCATTATCAGATAACAAAGGGACCAACTCTGGTTTGAAAGTGTACTAAAATATTTCTCTGTCTCTCTTTTTTCTTCATTATAACTCTAATTTATTTTATGAATAAAGATATACGTATGAGTAGTATGCATATCATATGTTTTTATATATTACTTATTCATTCATTTATCGATTAATTCATCAATACAAGTATCTGCAGATGAGAGGCGAATATTAAATTTGTTGGTGACATTGCCTTAAGTTGCCCATTTTTGAACATAAATCACAGACTGTACAAGATGGTTTCCTGATGCGGACAAACTGGTGGTCCTTTGCTAACACAATGGTTCTGTTTGCATAGACATCATCAAACCTGTTTGATCTGATAACACAGCTGCAGATATGTAGAATGGTCGGTCAACATTTATAAGCTTCAAAGATTTAGAAATAGGAGCATTCGACATTATAACAACATTATAAATGGGCTGCTGACATATATGGTCAATTCTCAAAAACCTGAGCCAATTCTGTCTAATTGGCCATATTTCTATGTGAAAAATTGAAATTCTGAGATAGTTTTTGTTATTATAGAATATTAAAAGTTCACCATTGAGGCCTTATGTCCATAAAAAGGGAACACTAAAATTAAGCATCAGATCAAGTATAGTAGGTTTTTCATGCTAAAGGAATCTGCCTTTATATATGAAGTGTCTGAAATGTCATTGCTTAATGTATGGTTCAGTTTCTATATCCTTTAGACCCCAATCCGGCCATAGCCGCCCAAGGGTGTATTCCCCGATCCGGCTATAGCTGCCTGGAAAATAGACATTCTTCCCTAATTTTTCCAGAAGAAATTAACACTCTAAAGAGTACTCAATATTCAAAAACTGCAAATATGTCATATAAAAGCTTATTTAATTCCCTTGCAAATACTCCAAAATAGCCATAATTTTCATTGATAGGGGTGGGTCATCCTTTGAAATTAGAATTCTTGAAAATTATGAATATTTATTCTAAAATACATATTTCATATGTGTCCATATCTAGGGCGTACCTATTATTATATATTTCAGTGCAGACACATCTAAATTGAGTAAAGAGGATTTATTTTTGTTTTCATAGGTCACTATGGGACTTATACTGAAACAAACATTAATACTTCTACTTATAACATTTCAAATGATACAAAATAATTGCATAGATACGGACATGCCCCTTGTTACAAACACAGAAAACATAGTAATCCTCCCAAAATATATGATAAAAATACATCTAATCTTTATCATTTGTACCTCACTGGATTGCTATTATCAAAATATTATATTTAACTATTGTAAAATATCATTCACTTATCAGTATCAATGGCAAGACCGCGAGATCCCTATAGACAGACACGAATTTGAGACTGCATTCATTGAAATGACCAAAAATAAATACAACTTTTCTTGAGATACCTATTACTTATTCCCTAGATATGGACACTATCATATACAAAATTAATATCATATCGGAAATCTAAAACAGATAACCTGACATATAATCACATACCTTAAAAATATGAGATGTCATGTTTACTTCAGATAAAACAAAATATCAGGTACTGATATCAAGTGTTTTTATTTCTATGATACTTTTAATATAAAATATACATATCTTTTAATGAAGAAAATGAAAAAAATGTTAGTTTTTAAGTGTTTAATGTGTACTATCATTGGCAGCCAACATGTTTTATGTCGATAAGTAATAAGTGTGTATGTCATTCAAGTGGAAACCAGACTTATCCCTCCTTTATTCCATCTATCCAGGTGTTAAGCACATGCTTCAGTTCCGTAAACAAGATGGATCATTCTCTGTGTGGTCATATAGGGATTCAACAGTCTGGTATGCAAATACAATTCTAATAATTTTGATCCTTGAAAAAAAGACAAGTAATTTTGAACTTAATTTATTTACACAAGGGATCGTGTCGAAAATTCCCAGCCAAGGTGTGATGTAATAGTCATGTTATGCAACCATACATTTTTGGTTTTTATGTTACCTACTAAAATGTCACATAACTGTTACGTTATTTTTCTGTGAGGTTGAGACCTAACCAAAACAGAATATATTATCATAACATTCTGGTGAGGTTAGGTCAAGATCAAATTGAAATAGAATGTCATCATGACATTCTGAATAGGTAAGATCTGGACCTGACTTAAACAGAACGTTGTTTTGATTTCCTTACCAAGGGAGGTCCCAACCTTACCTAAACAGAACGTTATTGTGATGCTCTGATTATGTCAGGTCTTAACCATGCCTAAACAGAATGTTACACTGACCATCTTATTAGGTTAAGTGTCACTGTAACCTAAACAGAATCCTATTGTGAAATTCTTAATAAGTTTCAGCCTCATAAATAATGTTTCAAGAACATTATCAGAACATCACAATGTAACATTGCAATAGTTGGTTGCAGTGTCATATATAATTGGGCACCCCATACACCTAGACTCTTTCTCTTTAAGAAGAGGAGAAAGGTTTCCCCTCATCCTCTTGAAGCAGACCTTTCACTCCCTATTATACTTATGCTTGGTTCATTTGGTGAGGGATTTTGCTTCAAGAAGAAGAGGACATACATGCACCCCCTGGTGGTTTACATCAATACTAAACCTCTATGCTTCAAGAAGAAAACCTCACCTTATGAGCCTCATGTGAGATATAACAGGGAGAATCTTTGCTCTTAAAGAGGAAGAGGCTATACCTTCCTCTTCCTCTTAAAGAGAAAGAGTCTAGGTGTATGGGGTGCACCGGGAGTCATCAAAAGAATGTCGTTGCAACCTAACAGTGTGACATGACAAGAATCAATCCAGAATGTTGCTGCGACGTTATTATAACGTCATATCCTTGGCTGGGTTTGTCTTTAATATGGTATATTATAGCTTATATAGCAGTATCAAATAAGCATTTAAATTTTACACCTTTCTACACCATTTGAAATTTGCCCTTTAATGAATCCAAGATACATTAAAGGTAACGCAAACATTTTCACAAGACTGTTATTAGAGTCTTTTAGGTAACCTTTAAAATTCTGGAGAGGTCACATTTACAAAATCTCTCCATGACCTTTAAAGTATCTCAATGGTCCTATTTAAAGGTCCGTTTTTTTGTGCAGCGATAGGAAACAAGAACTCCAGCATTCTACTTCTCAAAGGGCTTAAGGTTGCTCTGGTTTCAATCCCGTTTATTCTCTCCTCCCAATATACAGGTTAACTGCCTTTGCACTTAAGACGTTTGTCCAGGCCCAAACTTTCACAGACCAGGTTGACCAAGGAATGCTTAGGTCTGGCTTTGACTGGCTCATGACAAAAAATACCCCAGCTGGGCTTTTTGACTCAACTGGAATATATTACCGGAAAGATATTGCTGTAAGTAGTATTTTGTATGTTTTGTGATATTTTTATATGGCTGAATATTTCCTGCAGAAGATGAAAGCTATAGGAGTGGTTTTTCAAATTGCATCATGGGTTCTATGAGGTATCACAATGAAATACAATCAAAGTACATGAAATCTTAAATTCATAATTTAGTGAACCACATGAGGTAATCTGTTGTATTGTATTGCTGTCAGGGTGGCACCTCAGGGAGGCTGTCAACTACTGCCTACGTCTACATTGCTATGATAGAGGCTGGTTTCTACCAGGTGAGTTGAGACCTACTTTTATTTTTTATCAAAATTCCAGCCCCTGTATCTTTACAAGTGTCCTGCTCTCTCAAAAATCAGTGAATGCAATTTTATTATTGCCCTGGGGGTCATCAATTAATCAAGGTCTAGAGGGTTAAACTTTGATAGCATGCCTACTGCAGAGAACGAATTAAGAAAAGACATTCCTTAGTTGATGGAAATATCAACAACTGTATTACATCATTATCCATTGTTTGTTTGCATTGAATTATCTTTGACATAATAATCTTTTCTTCTTTTATTTATTCAAAAAGTACATACAGTAAAAGGGGTTAAATATTAAACACTGATATTCTGACCAATCACTATGCTGGTAGGCATGAAATCTTCAGCATTGAATTCTTAAACCTAGTCTTACAGCATTCTGTTTGTATTGATATACATGTGAAAAGGATAAATGACAAACAAAGTTATGGTATGCAAACCCTGAAGCTAATTATAAAAAAGGATAGGGCTACATAGTATTTGGCATGATTACTACATGGTTGGAAAGATTATTGAGTCATAAATGGTTATAGTAACTAGCTTCTTCCTTTGATATATTTTAACATAATAATTATAATCAATGTTATGTATATATTTTCTTTCAAAGCGCCACCAAGGGGAACTTGACCAAGCCATGAACCACCTGGCTCTCAGTGCGCAAACTCAGGATGATGCATATACTTTGGCCATTATATCTTATGCTTTGGCCAAACGTAACCATACTCAAGCAGCTACCATAAACCAGCGACTCTTGTCAAAGGCAAGGATACTACCAGGTAATTCCATTTGTTTTAGGCCATTTGAATAAACAAACACTGTACAAAAATAAACCTTTAATCAGTTAATGACCTTTGGGTTTTGTAAATACGGCAATTAAGATACCATAAAAGATATCGAGTGATCTTGTAATGGTAACATTTTTACATAAATGGTAAGAATTACGGAGTTAAACACTTTGTCTTTGGCTTTTGGGAGACATACTTCTACAAATCAGCTTAATATTATCTCAAAAATCAAATTTCACAATTCACAATCATATAACATAATATCAC
Organism: Lepidonotus clava; assembly: GCA_936440205.1. Lineage (NCBI taxonomy): Eukaryota > Metazoa > Annelida > Polychaeta > Phyllodocida > Polynoidae > Lepidonotus > Lepidonotus clava. The sequence continues at coordinate 18,194,385 of OW387146.1, forward strand.
AGTTGAAGTACAGTTAAACCACAGGTTTATGGGAATGATAATTTTCATTTTATGGCAAAATAAGTTCTTACTAAGTGGTTAATAGTGTTCTTAATCACCTGTTTGTCTTTTGTTTGTCTCTTGATCAAGTGTACATGTTCTAAATCTGTCTTCCATAATAAAAAGATATTAGTATATCTACATGCTCCTCCTTTGGATCATAAACATTCAAACTGCTTCTTAGAGCAGAATTCTGTAGAACTTTAAGTGACTGACAATCCTGTTGGTTGATTACACTTAGGAAGACATTTCAATAATCTGATACACTACAAAACATCGATTTACAAGCTAATAGTACTGCATTAGTTGTTAATCTGGTTTTATTCATTCAATCATATATTCACATAAATTAAAAATCTATTTACGTAAATTAAATTCTTCTGATGAATTTTACAGCATACTAAAACAAAAATATGTCAATAAAAAATGGTGAATTTTGTCAGAATTGTTTATGGGATAACACACTAAGTCTTTTTAAGCAATAATCTCAACTGTATTCAGAATATAACTAAAATCTACATACATGCATACTTTATAGTCGTATGTCAACTCTGTCCACACTGTTAAAAAAAAACGTAACTTTGACAGTTATATACTGTAAACATCAACAGTATAATACCGTATTTTATTTTACGGTTATCTACCATAATATCATTGCAATTTACAGTATATAACTGTATTTATTACTGAAATTAGCCTCACAGTGATATACCGTATTTGGGAATTGTATACTGTATGGAAAAGAAAAATGGACACTTTGTGATTAGAACCCACATTCTCTACATTCAAGCTAGAAGCCTAACCAACTGAGCTAACTTGGATTGCATGAGGTGTACACTGTCATAGTCAGCACCAATGAGTAGGATCAGTACTACTATACAGGTGTTCAACATTAGACAGACATTAAGTCATTACTTTCATACCCTTACTTATTCAGTTAAGTAGCAAAGCTGGGCTCTGTCTACCTACAGGCCTCCATAGCTCAGTGGTAGAGCACAGGCTTCATATGTGAGAGATCCCGGGTTCAAACCTCAGCTAGTCATGTTATCAAATAACTACTATGCAGTAATGGTACTATCAGTAGTAGTGGTTTACAGCATGCCCCCTGTATTTTTGGCCATGATTAGTAAAATATTTTTTTCATACATTTAGGAATTTGGAACAACACCCTAAAACATTTGCAAGATGTTTAAAAACACCTTTTCAGTAGGATTAACATGTAGACACCTTTTTAGTACAAGAACTCAGCTATAGCCCTGTAAGTTTTACCTCCAACAATCAAACAACCCATGCAAGGCTAAACCAAGAGAAAAAGGATGTACTTGGTTATTGGCTAAATTATCCTGTAGTGTGATTACAGGAAAAATAAAACTTTCAATGCTGCTAAAATTACATCTAGTGTAAACAGTATGACATTTTACCATAGTGTGTATTACAATATATTATTGTTGAACTTAAACGGTTTTGATCCATAAGAATGAAAGTCTGCCGTATATAATAGAGTATATTACTGTTGAACTTAAATGGTTTCGAGCCGTAAGAATGAAAGTCCACTGTACATATTACGGTATATTACTGTTAAACTTAAACGGTGTTCACCTGTAAAAAATACGGTCACACAGAATTACGGTCACCCGTTTAATTTACAGTAAAAGTTTGGCAACATAGTTGCCAGTACTTTACCGTAAATTTGACGGGATTTTTTAAACAGTGCAGGGTCTGTTTGAAAATGGATGCTTTAAAAAGAAGTGCCACAGGGAGTGTCAGAGGTAGCCATACAACCCAGAGGGATTGTCATATACCAAGGGAAAAGCCCAAGGTTCATACAATCCCCATGGGTCGTATGGCAATCAAAAAATGATGCCAAAATTACTGGGGATGAAGAGCAGTACATACAGCCTGGCAATATGCACCACCCCCAATTTGCACCGCGCATCAGCCATACGGTTGATAAAATCTACTTTAACTTGCAGGTACCCAGCCCCCACAGAAGTACTGGCCCCAGGGACAGCCCCAGGTCTTTGGGTCTGAGCTGGAGGTTGAGACAACCGGCTATGGTTTACTGGCTCAACTTGCCCTTGGCAACATCACTGAAAGCAATGCCATTGTAGAGTGGCTGATACGGCAACGCTATGGGGGACCATTCTACAAGACCACCCAGGTTAGTATACCACCTAGGCAAGACCCAATCATGTTGCATCAACCTGAAGTCCATTTGTTTCTAATTAGGTTCCAAACCTATAATAGACCTCACAGTTTTCAAGCATTACTTGCTCAACTTCCCCAGTGTTTTCCAAATTTTCTAAAAAAAATGTATAAAGATATCAACTGCTCTATGTTTTTATCAGCATTTTGGTCAGCCGTAGACCTAATTACCTTTTGTCAGCAATTCTAAGATAGTATTGGTGTGGTGTGTTCTCATTGGAAAAACATCCAAAATATGAAACCATCAATATTTTTCCCAGTTGGCTATGGTTTTCATTGGGGTGTACACTCTCAGCAGGTATAACCAGATTGGTTTCTAAAGTGATGGTATATAAGAACAGTGCTGCAATTGTTATTCCCTGAAGATTGTACTGAACAGATAATGATTTTGTGATTTACTTTCCATATTATTTATAAGCAAAAGCACTCGCAAATACTAGGGGGGGGGGGTTCGGAAACAGAAAATTCCAGGTAACATTCAATCAAAGATAGTATAACTACACTTAGAAATGAAACTGGAACATTGCTACTTCTTTTTGGCCTTAGTCAAATAAGCTTGTATACACCTTTCCCTTGAGCCTTGGCATTTGGTCATTCTGCCTACCTTTGGGGACTATTGATAACTGGGTCTCTTCACTTCATATAGGTTTAATATAGGAAAAATATCAAAAAAACTTACAGATTGATGGCATCGGGTCAGTGCCACTTCACTAAAAGATATGTAGGCTGAGTACTTACTTTAATCAACATACAAGTCTGGGGCCTGTGCAGCTCAGTTCAGTCATGAGGTTAGGCCTTAATGGCCATATCTCTAGCAGGGTAAACAGGCTTCTGCAAATAAGTATCTGGAAGTTGTTATTAACAAATCACTGGAGGCTATTTAAGAGACATCTTGAAATATAAGGTCCCAAAAATTTGTATTCTTTAGAGCACAGTTGTGTCGCTGCAAGCACTGTCCCTCTACAGTTCGATGGCCCAGAGGGATGACCTCAACATGCAGTGCTGGGTCTCATGCACTGGACATAATACCCTCAACCGGGAGTTCACAATGAACAATGCCGTAAGACTGGTACAACAGACTATGGAGGTGAGCCCAACCAAATCAGAGACCAAAACAGAGACTTCAGTTGACACATGCTTTTCAGGGGGCAAAAAAAGATGGTATTCACAAGTTTATGATTCATATCTATAAGGGCCTACCCAAGACTTCATTTAAAGGGATAATAAATTCTTAAACGACAATTCTAATCTATTACAGAGTCTCAAACCCAGCAATTTATATCAGACTTACCCAAGAACATGACATCAAAACAAAAACTTGTCTGTGTCATCATGTTATTTCTGAGTACAGGGTTGACAAAGGTAATGTTTGTAACCACGGGAGTCTATGGGAAAACCAAACATACTGATATTCAACTGATCCTTAAACATTCAAAGGCTATTAAAACTTTAACAAACCTGAAAAAAATATGTATGTAAGGGCTGAAGCATGGTTTTAAAGCAGAAAAATGACAGGGGTCAATGATGATATTGTATTCCTGGAGGTTAATGAAACTACAAAGAAGGAATATTCTGTACATTCCTATGTAAATCTTTATATCTGTTTCCTTAATTTTTTTTCATTTGACCTATTCCATTCCAATTGTTCCATTTTAAATTCAAACCCTCCTCATACCTGATGGGACTGTTTTGAATGATGAAACATTAAATTGTTGATACCAGGGGTACATGTGTGCCTGAGTGCAGGAACACCAATTTCTCTTCGATTTATTATTCAATATTTCTGACTCTTCTGAATTTTAATGCTAGATAAACTGTCATCATTTTCTGGTGTGAATTTGTCAAAATTGATGGTTTTAAAATGTTTTCACCAGGGGGTATAGAAGTATGAACAGTACATCTTCCTTAACGAAGGTTAACACACTTTGAAATATTATTTGTTACATACTTGATTTCTGTGGTGTTCCTAATGAAATACCAAACTGTATACCAATGTAAAAGTATAGAATTAGTGCATGCACAATCTTTATTGTGGTTTCAAAAATATTGCATTCAATCCAGACCATATTCATGATTTGTTGTTTTATTTTATAATGACATCTCTTTACAATTTGCTAGCACTGAAAATAATAAGGACAACAACATAAGTCACTTGTGTAATTAACTAATATGTCACTTTTCTAAATTACTAATATCTAAATCTACAGAGTTCAAGAATTGTGAGTTAACTTTTTGTAAATCTGACTTTGTTTTCACTAGATTACTGACCACCTGGGAGAGGACCTCACCCTTCATTGTAAAGGAGACGGGGTTCTTCATGCTGCCATAGAGACATCCTACTACTCCACAAAATCTACCGATGACCTATGTGCATTTAATATAACTACACATGCCGTCCCAAAAGAGTAACTATCATATAATGCTACAATGTGCGGTAAATTTGGGGCTGTCCATAAATGACGTCATGTGCCCGGGGGGTCATGTCCCCTATACATTCCTGTAGTAAAAGAATGACGAAGGGGAAGAGGGGAGGTCAAAAATGGTCAAAAATAGCATGACGTCATTTATGGACCGCCCCTTTGATCATACATCTGTATGAGATAAGCTGATACAAATCATGCATGTTGATTCATTAGATGATGTTTCATTAAATGATAACTTTTTCTTAAAATTAATTTATGTTACAAAGCTTCACATTATTGTGGGACAATTTAGTAACAGTTATAATGTGTGAATATTATTGCAATGTATGTCAGGTGCATGTGACCTCAGATGATGGTTCATTAGATGATAATCTTTTTGAAAGATGATTCTTTTTTTCCCACAGCACATGCTTCATGTTATTGTAGGATATTTTAGTGACAGTTATGATATAAAACTATGCACATGATATACAGAGAGCTTGAGCATATAATTCCAGGGAAGAAACATCCTCTGTTGAAATAAATACTACTACATTTAAAACAAATTAATTTCAGCATTGGAGGATCCAAATTTGTGGGCATCACAGTATGCACAAGGTTGGTACATTGTAGCTTAAGTTACATGATAAAAGAAAATTGATCATCATTACAAAATCTTTATAAGTCTAAAGATCATTTTGTAAAGGTCATGTAAATATGACCTCCTCATTACCTTATGCATTACCTTCATGGCCCCATTTACAAACTCAAAGGTCAGTAAAAGTCTATTTTCGTGCAGTGTAATTACAACTGGCTTAATGAACTTTTTCAAACAAACATGGTTGTCAATTGATAGTAATTGTAAATGCAATAGTTGTGTAATTTCTAAAAGTGTTGAAGCTACTCCAAACCCAATAAAGGACAACCAGTGGTGAATCAACTAGTTTCGGCATGTTACTGCCATCATCAGGATTTAATTAGAATCTCAGAATTAGTCTGGTATATCAATAATTAACAGAGATGATTAAAAGTGTGTAATTTATCCATTTGAATTAACAGGGTTGAGTAAAACTTTGAAAATTCTACAAGTTTAAAGAAAGAGTTAAAGTCTCTATGTGAAGTTTCTTTTGTGTGTGTAATTTCTGTGTAAGCTGTATTCTTCCTATATTAACAGATGATTAATATTACAGGCTGAAGGACGCATCGAACAAGCTTTCAATGCCAATGATTGATGTAGGAATTGGCTCAGGATTTATTCCAGTTGAGAACACTCTTAAAGATGTAAGTATGATCAAGTTGTCTATGGCTCTGTCAGGTTTTAGTGTAGTGAAATGACAAGACAGATACCCTACAAAAATACTAAGTCTTTCTTACTATGAACTCAAATAGCAAGTATATCCATACATATTATTTCCTTCACTGATACATAGAAATGTATCTTTTTGGATAACCACCGTTATTAGAAAATATTAGATATACATTTGAAAGATTTTGGAAAATTGAAAAAGTTTCACAAAAAAAAGCGTAAACGAAAGATACCCTCATATTTATGCTAATGAGACGTTCTGTAAACTATGAATATACTTAATTACTAAATGGTTGATTTGGTTTCATTATTTTTGTATTCTGACAGGTACTAAGAGCACCAGAAGTGGACTATTATGAAGTAAATGATCGCTCTGTCATTTTCTACCTATCAGAAGTAAGTGCAATTGTGATATCCTGAATGTTTGCAATAGAAAATTTGGTATAAATTGATCAATTTAATGATAATAAAAAAATCCAAAACATTATTCAAATTCAAAATCATCATCTGGTTGACCAGGATGTATGATCAATATTTCAATTGTAAAACAAACTTTGCCTCGATAATAATAGAGACGCACTAACTGTGTAATCTTACTCATCTGCTAAACTCATTTCTATTTTATCCATAATCATTTGAAAACTTGAATATTTACGTGGAGGTTTTATGTTTGATCTGGTTATATTTTTAGATTCCAACTACCAAGGATTTGTGTTTGAAGTTTGATGTGAAGCAGGACGTTGTGGTTGAGAATGTTCGACCAGTACCAGTCAAAGTATATGCATACTATGAGCCAGGTATAACAATTGCAATTTCCTTACTCTGTTAAAGTATTTATTCAGTGGTGGATACAGGGAGGAGTCAAGGGGGTCCCCCTACCATTTCGGAGGAGACTTAAACTTGACAAATAGAAAAAAAAAAACGCTGCGTGCAAGCATATGAATGTATGTCGTTTTAGTACTTAACCTATTTTGTTGATCCCCCTTTCCAAAATACATATATGAATACAAGTCCTTGGTGCTAGATATCTGCAGTTGATACACATGCATTACAAAAGCAAACTAATGTCCTCCAAGGCAATATACTTGTTTAGTTATGCCTTTGGTTGGAAGCCATTAAGAATGTATGTACATTTAAAAAATACTACCAACCCATATGTACATTTCAAGATATTCCAGACCCATCCTCCACCCAAGATATGTACATAATTAATGAAAGAACCCTATGGGAAAAATGAAATGGACCATCTATTCATTGTTGTTTTTTTCTGCAGACAAAATACATTGTAGGAAGTTCTACCGCCCCCTTGGATATGACAACGCCACATTGCAGGTCAAATGCAACAAGGATAAGGATTTCTGTGACTGTCTTGAGAGTGAGTCAAATTTCCATCAATCATAAGGAAAAATTACAGACAGTCTTACAAGATTTTTATCTGTTCATATTGATAGTTTTTCTTGAAAGCCTTATAAAGAACTTAATGGGCCATCTGAATATTGTAAGCTTATGATTAAGTTATGTGAAGGTCAAGGAAACTTTGATACAATAACTCCATGGATATATCTCAAAGTGGTCATAATGGTGACCAAAGGTCAATGCGTACGGGTCCAACAGTTCTGCCATCCGAATTATAAAGTGAAATATCACCAATCTGCAGTAACTATGGTAACAGAACAATTACATCACTGGTTTGGCAGAAATATATATTTTTATTCAAGTCTAACTGCACAAAATATTACATAATGATTCAGGGTGTCTCTCAAACAAGTGTTATCTTGATAATATCCTCCAGCTATTTATTTGCAGAAGCCTGTCCACCCTGCTATGGATATGGCCCTTCCAGTGCTAACCCTCACAAGACAAAACTGCAGTTAAAACAGGCTGCATGTTCCCCAGACTCAGACTTTGACTATGGTAAGTACTCGGCCTATACCTCTTTCAAATAAATTAGCAGCAACCTGGGGGGGTGCCCAAGTACAAAATTTTGTGGAGTTGGTTCTCCTGTTTTTTTTGTGGCTACGATAGAAAAAACTCCCCAGAAAAAATGTACGAAAATTTTGTGGACCTTATAGTTCAGTGAAAATCATACTAAAACCATTCATAATATATGCAAATCAACCTAAAATACTGTTTAATGTATGTTTAAAATAAATTGGGACAATTTGGGAGTGTATAATTTTAGATAATGAAAAAAAAATCCACAATTTTTTTTCTCTAAAATCCAACGATAGATCAACCCTCCTATCGTGGCTTTTATAACTTTTCATAGACGCAATTTTTTGTAGGTTTTTCTTGGGCGTGCCCCCTGATGTAAAAAAAATTGAAAAAATGATTTTGGGTTTTCCTTTCAAAAGTCTACAGGAATGAACTGACCCAGTTACCATATATCGTGTAATGTAGGCAGAGTGGCAAACTCAATGATTAGTTGGAGATGTGGATAGAACATTTTTTACTAAACTTTTTCATCGTTTCCCCAAGAATTTATGTTTATGTTGGACATCCAAAATCCAATGGAATCATTGAATATTATTCTGTTATAGAAAATAACTGTTCTTTATAATTATCATGAGATTTCTGTTTAGAGTAATACCATTTTAAGTGTATAATGTACATATTTCTCACTGAAAAGAACATAGCTATGTCATGTTTTTTTGTATAAGTGCAGATTGAAGCAGCTGCAGATACAATGATAGATATCTGTATCAGTATCTACAAAAATAATTACCTAATCACTTCTAATGTCAATCCCTTCACAGTGTTCAAGGCTACACTAGAGAGGGTTGAAAACATTGCCGGAGAAATCAAACTACATATGAGGATTATTTCTGTTGCCAAGGAAGGTGAGATTCGTTGACTTTAAGACAGTCATATCTCTGACATTGTATGGTGTTTGAGAATTGTGGGTATGAAGGTGGCACCCCCTATTAGCAGAAACTGGTAACAAATGTTCCATTTTAGGTATATTCCACATGCCGATTTTCAAAATCAGCAGGGAAATGTGGATTAAATACAGTCATTTTATATAACACTAGAAAGCTTTTATGGTTCCCTTTCAAATGTTATATAGTATGTATATTTTCATTTAATATTCCTAGAGAAAATCAGACAAATGCAAAATCACCAACATTAAAATTGGCATTTAGAATATAGGCTATGTTTGTCAAGAAAGAATATCTCCCTTCATTATTTCTTAACATAACACATCAAATAAAAATGGTTTCTATGTCCTGTTGTGAATGTTAGAAATAACCATGCTAATAATTTGCATTACGGTACTACAGCCGTGATAGCATTTTAGCTGCCTACTTTATCATGGAAGATAATGTGGAAAAATGTTGTGGGGGAGCTATAGATAACATCTAGCCACTTAATCAGCAAGTGGTTACACTAGATGAATGCCTAACTATGAATCAGCATTTTAATTGACTTTGTGAGAGATTTGGGCAACAAATTTTTAAGTTATCTATATAAAATTACAAAACTACAGCAGCACAAAAACACTAATTGGTTTACAAATAAGCAGCATTGCCTGTAATAGAATATGCATATTTCATGCTGTACTTATGTACTTAATGCAACATTGAAAATTACAACAAATGCATGCCCTGAGACTCTGTTTCAGAGTGTGATTCCTAATAGACCTACCAATTATAGAATTACATGAAAGAACTTGTCTTGATATATTGGTTCATAGGCTGAATAGTATCATATGTTATTAATGTGTAAGTACTTACATAATTCTGAATGGCTCAAAAATGATGAAAGACATACATGAACTGCAAATAGGACTGTGTTGCATAAGTAACATGTCTCATTAGTTATTTACAAGCACAGCCCATAATTATTATGTTGGGGCAACACTATGGGATAACATTCCACAAAAACTCTTGACCTCAACCAATCGAATGTTATTCAAGGATACATACTTTCGGTGTAAGACTGAATATGACTAGTAAAACGTATAAATATTACCCTATAGAATCTGACTAAATACTCTAAAGATCATTTGTCTTAATCTACGCACTATCTCTGATTTTGATTCTAACAACATCTATAATTCCTCCATTTCCTTCGATTAGTTTCTAAATAAAAGTGTGAGTACAAATATTCATATGTAATGCATTTTATATCTATTGGATGAACATTGTAATAAAATGAAACACTTTAGAAACTGAAAAAAAAACGAAAATGGAAAAAAAATCAGAAGATGTGTAACTACTAATCTTTCGTGCACCCAAAATTTGGAATTTTGACTTTTAATGATCTTGGGATTCGTGAAATAGTTTTGGTGTCCATCCCTGGTTTTCAGATGGAATCCCAAAGACTAAAATACCATCTCCTTTAATAGGCTTTGTATAGGCTTAGTATTTTTCCCTTGATGAGTATATGATGGTCTTGTATTATGCCTTCCCAACTCGGAAAGTGAATTTGCCTTTAGAGATGTGTAAACATGACAGAGCAAATCACAAAATTTGTATTTATTGGGTGTGTACATTTTAAATTTTAAATTAGTTTTTTCATATACACAGATATAGATATATATATATATTTATATATATATGTATATACTCCATGTTAATTGATATGTATTTTTGAAAGAACTTTGGTGTCTTTTTTCAGGCACCGAAAATAGAGACAACGTTGAAAACGAAGTGCGCATATTCAATGCTCCCGTGAAATGCCTCAGTTGTCCATATGAAGAAGGGAAAAATTACATCATCATGGGCGAAGATGGGAAGAAATTGAAGGGTGACCTGTAAGTATATGTTAAAAGATATGTTATGATTTAAGAGGAACTACAGGGGCATCATACAGTGGCCTGTTTCTACGCATCACCCCTTATATTCATCTTCTGTGTTAAAAAAACATTAAACTCCAACAATCACCATCATTCTTTGTTATGAGAACTGGCATGCCTTTAATTAGCCTGTATTCATCTTGAAGATTTCTAAAATTATTGTTAGGCAAATTAAGTAGCTTTTTCAATTTTTTTAACAATGTATTCAAAGTATCTTTCTTGCAATGAAACTCTATTCCGACAGTTGTAGGAGTACATAATCATAACAAGAACAATACACATATTATATAATACACGGATTACAACAATTCATACTAGTTAGCAATTATAAAAATGATTTGATATGTCATACCTTTCATACAGCCTTGACACTTTTTTTATCATTATTTCTAAGTTTACATGTTCTTGCATCAGATTTTACAAGGTAATAACGCAACATTCTTACAATAATAACTACTATTTTACAACGATAAGCATAGCGGGGGGCATCTGAGGGTGGCTGTATGACCCATATGGCATCATCAGATACCAAGGACAAAGCCCAAGGTTTGTATGATCCCCTAGGTCATACGGCCTACCGAGGATGACCATAAAGGTGCTTCTTTATTTTATCACCAAAGCAATATTCAAAACATGTTGAAATTAGTGACAAGAAGGGGCTACAGGGAGCAGTACATACGGCCTGGCAATATGCACCGCCCTCGATAAGGCCAAAAAAAAAAAGTTGTGTTCAGGTAACATAGGTCAACAAAAATAGGGTAGGTTGGTCGAAATCTTTTTCTTTTTCTTTTCTTTTTTTTTACTTACCAAAGAGACCCAGTCAGTCTTGAAAAATGAAAAAATATTCCAAATATCCCCTAAAAACATTTTTAGTATCTAAAATACATGCCCTGAGCATCTACATGTTGTTTAAGGTTTTCCATACATTTTTAGGTCAATCCTTCTGGCTTTTAAATAAAAGTGATTACAACTGTCCTTAAAAAAAAGTGAGGGTAGGGCCAAAAAACTAGGGTAGGTAGGATTACCTGAACACAACGTTTTTTTAATTTTTGGCCTAAGCACCACACCTCTACTGAGCAGGTGATAAACTTGACTTATCTTCTCTGTTTTTATGCTAGGCCCGAGTATGTTATCACTCCGGAGAGCTACGTGCTGAGGCTCTACTCGAACAAGGAGCTAAATGCTCACAAGAGGAAGACCAATACAGAGCTTCTAGACGAAGAGCAGAGATCCACCAACCGGAATCACAAAAGGTTCCTGGATGACATGAAAGCACAAGGATGCAGCACTTAAGAGATACTGAGGGCAACCAAAAAGAACAACATGGTTAAATGGAAATTGTTTAATGTCTCAGAAACCTTGAGTATGTCCAGAAAACATTCACGAAGCTTTGTGAACATCGAAAAAATTCTTTAACATGGGAAAACACTTTTATCAAGAATATCTTTGTATGTAATACTCTCTTAAATCTATAAGAAAAACATTGGGATATAATGAAACAGTTTGGAATCAGAAAAAAAATGGAAAACAATAGTGTCACGAAATTTGTGACCACAAATATTTCATGAGCCAAACATTTTGAATTATGATCTTTATTACATTTGGGATTCACGAATCTTTTATGGTTGCCATTCAAGGCATCGCCGTTTGAGAATAAGATGAACTTTTCCAATATGCTTATGCTTTGGGGTCCAACGATGTGATTCATTGTCAAAGTAATTCGCATTAAGACCAATTATAGTTGAGCAATTTTGAAATCATTTCCTCCTTGGGTTAAACATTATTTTGCTATCTTAAGCTTACAAATTCTAAATTCAGGGTGACTGCACTACCCTCTAGGACTGAACACTTACAAAAATCATATTTCAACCACTTCTTTTGAAAAATATGTAGAAATGTTGAAATTAATGCTATTGTTTCTGTATTCTCGTCCGAACCATACACCACAAATTTCAAAGGTTTCCATGTCTAATGGAGCAGCATACAAACTCTGCACTTTTAAATGCCTGTTTCTAATATAAAGATAATGCAGGGGAAATTCAGTGTGTTTCAGTAAGGTTTATTCAGTCTCTATTTCTTTGATTAAGAAAGAGAGAGATGATAGCGCAAAAATGATCTTCATAAGGTTTGTTGATTCAGCATAATGTTGAAAAGATAATCTTGGCAGAGGTTCACTGAATCATATATATTTCAATCTTAAACATATTTTAAAAAGTAGACAGAATGTTTAAACCAAACAAACTGCAAGAGTATGCTCTCTATTCAACAAAAATGAACAATGGAATTGAAAAATAGACAATAAAGAAAATTCAACCCTAGATTTATGCTTTGTAATAGCAACATGCAATTTAATAAAGCAATTAACTAAATTTGTGTCCATGAGTTGTTTTTCTTGTTAGATGCATCTAAAGGCTGGAACCCATTAAGCGACTGAACCGAAATTCTGGTCGTTTCTACCAGTTCTGGTCGCTTGTTTCTGGTTAAAATGACCAGAACTGGTCGGAAACGACCAGAAAAGGTGTTCCCACTTAGCGATTTCTAGAGAATCCCTAAGTGGGAACACCTTTTTTTGTGTTTTGTGACCAGTTCTGGTCGTTTCGACCAGAAACAAGCGACCAGAACTGGTGAAAACGACCAGAATTTCGGTTCAGTCGCTTAATGGGTTCCAGCCTTTAGGGTAAATACATGCTAAAAATAATTAAAGGTGGCGTATCTGTCCACTGGGTTGTACTTAATTTGGTGTCAAACGATATTGAGGAAATACGGAAAGGGTTAATGAGATGTCTTTATATATAATAGAAAAGAAGTTATATCAGCTCTCCAAGCAGATTCTCCTTGTAATGCCGTCATAACTTTTACCAGTTACCAATGCTTGGAGAGTGGTTTATGTTCCTTCCCGCTTCCCGGAAAATCCCCATCCTGTGGCCTGAGACTCCTAAGAGAGCCATGGCGACAGTGCGTTTTCTCTTCTTCTTCTTCTGTTTTTTTCTTTTAAATTCGACATCCGACATAGGCCTTTTTTTTATTTCACTTAGTTTGAAAACTGTACAGTTCAAATAACATGTATCTGATCTCCCTCTCTATCAGTTTAAGTTAGTATATCAAATACAGTATTTCTTCTAATAGAACATTGTGGAGCAACATAATAACAATGTGACATATCATAATAATTATGAGATGTCAAAGTATCATATCATACAGATATATATGCCGATGAAATCCATTAGTCAATGATAAGATGAGATGATGATTGGTATATTTACAAATCTCTTCATATTTCTAATTAAACTTATTGGTACAGTACTTTCATCTATATTGTTTTTCTATCACCAATTGCAATACACCTTGGGGTAAGTACTTATCTAGTATACACTCATTTCCATCAATCCTAACCAGGTACAGTATCCGCAGATGCATATGATCAATATCATCATAATCTGTCAGTAACATACAAAAGGTAATATAAATTATTCTCACTAGATTATATCAAGATACATTTTAGCGACATGCGACATGGATCTATTTCCAATTAACATGGCGACATGGCCATTTTCTTGAATTTGACACTGGGTCTCACCATTGACCGTTTCTGCATACAACCCCGCATACAATTCGATTCACATCATAAAGACCTATCTATAGCCCATCTATTTTTTTTAATGAATCAATACTATATCACTTTACAGTGCCCTTCCCACAGTAGTCAGGTGATGTTGATGATAATGATGTGATGATGAATCAGGGGCGGATCCAGAGTCTGTCTTCTAGGGGGGGCAATATATCTGCCCCCAACCCCCATGATTTAGCTTGCAAAATTTCTCCTCAGATTTGTCAAAACTACGAGAGTCCATTTTTGGTCTAGGGGGGGCAATTGCCCCTTTTGTCCCCCCCCCCCCCCCCCCCTGTGAATAGTATTGAAGGATGTATGTGAGTTTAATACTATCACATAATTTTAGATAATAAAATACATAATGTCATGTCAATTTGTGTCCTTATTAAAGTCAATTACTTTATCTGTATTGTGTAAGCTTGGTTATATTCATTTCCCATATCCAGTGGACGGATTATTTTGTTCTCCTAATATTTCATAACTGTGGACAATTAAAATTCAGGGGTGTGCAAGCGCTAGTAAATTCTCAAAAATATGCAAGTTTTGTCACAGAATTTACGAATTTCGCCTCCCGATTTAGCCCTATATAGAAAAATCATGGTCTGCACACTGACTATAACTGGATTATGCCTACATAACCTGCGACAAAGCTTGCACATAGATTTACAAAATATCAATTTTTGTGTATTTCATCACACTTGTGTATACTAAACATGTTTCAAATGAATAAAAGGCAAAATGCCAAGAAACAATTATGCAGGAAGAACAATCAATTTTGCATGGGAATTCATTAAATTCTGAGCTTATCATGGGGATACCCAGGTCCTTGTGACGTCACAAATATGGGGATTTCCTTAAAAATACTTAAATTTGACCCATACTATAAGTCTTATAAATCTGATCTACACTTGGAATCTTTTAAAATATCTTTAGCTTTATTATTTCTTGATAGAATCGCCATGTTCAAAGAGTCTCATTTGAAAAATTTCATTCCTGTCGTTATGTGCCCAATATTTCCTTTAATATATATATAAGCTTTTATTGACTATAAAAAATCAGATAGACTCATAAGCCGGGCTCATAAGACACTCTGCATTCCTACACATTTGATGAACAGTAGCATCGTACAATGCATCCGATATTTAGGGTATCAGGATGCATGCATATCAACAAAACAACAATCTAGTGACATAGTATTAGGCAGTAGATAGTAGAAAATATAAACTTATTTTCTAAAATCGACATGCGACATCAAGACCCCCCTTCAATGGCCCCTTTCCTGGTGTTGCTGAGCGATAAAACAAACTCACAACCGAAACCACTGACGACTTCCTCACAGAGTTACCGAAACCATCCTATACACATGAATCAGCGAATTGTCTTTACAACTGGGTGAACCAAGATTATACTTCGCTTTGGCAGATAACAGAGGTAGGCTATTGGGTCAAATATTTTACAAGTAAGTGCCCATATCAATAATTATCATAATCGTCATTATCTATAATAAATTAGAGATTGTCTAAACAATTATTATTGATCATGGTTTTCTCGTGGGAGTACTATAGCATGGGGACTCTCCACATGGCTACAAAGACGGGTGGGCTAGGGCTAGCGTCCCGGTCTATCGACAAGGGCGGGATTCAGAAATCTTAGAAGTGGGGGGGGGGGGGGTCGCCAATATTTGAAAGGGTCCTGGCCCTCAAATCTAAATGTGGGGGGGAAAAAGGAGGGGGCGCCCCGTACGCCCCCCCCCCCCCCCCCCCTCCGTCTACCGTACTATATCTACCGTATATCTACCGTATTATAATAATAGTGACGGATCGAGGTTTTTGAAAAGGGGGGGGGGCGCCATTGACATTTTTTTCGTCTTAATTACCTTTTGGACGAGTTTCACATTAAAAAAAATATGTAAAATTGGCCCAAATTGGCCCCCGCGCCCCCTCTAAATCCGCCACTGGTATATCTACCGAATTACTGTTCCTCCAGATTACCAATAATACAGGGTTTCGGAGCAATTTCCGGTCCTATCCTGCCAGTACAAAGATTTTCACTTTGGTCACAATGAATCCATTTAGATTTGGGGACGCAATGGCTAAATTTGGTAAGGATGGAAAACTATGGTCATATTCTGCAAAATATTAAAGAATTAAACATTAATTATCATCGATCTTTAAGGTATTAGAATAAATAGGTGGCCGACTATGCTAAAGGATATAGGCAGGAGACTGGTTGTACTTTGGTGTGTCGCCTTTTGCACCCAAATATCCGGGTCGTGTACTGCACTCCAGCTGGCCAGTATTCTCAGATTCGGGACCCCCTCGTTGCTAGGAGCCAGCCCTTATCTCCGCCATTTTCTTTTGTGACAACAACCACATGGATGCCACTGATAAGGGTATTGGCAGGCCCGGTGGCAAGGAAGGCGGGAAACACTTATACAGTGAAAAAAATATACTTAAATTCTGAAAACTTCACAAGATATCCTTGAATATAAAATGAAGGTCATATCTTTCAACAACAAAAAAGGTGCTAGTATTCAGGGGTTGATTTAAGGGGGAGGCGCCTGAGGCGAGCATGCGGCCTTATTTTTCGCCAAATTCAGATATTTTATGTAAAATTCTAGCCCTAGGAGGGGGCGCCTCAAATCCTATATTGGGGTCATTAGGACCAAGGGCTATTAGGACCAAGTTTTTTTTCAAAATTCTGGATACTCCAGTGATATTATATCCGTGGGGGATAATAATGTGTAACCATATATATATGTATACATATATATATAGGCCTATATATGATTATATATAGCTGTATTACATCAAAGTATCATTTAGAGGAACTTTTATCCATGCAGGATGTGGGTTCACTCACAACCATGAGCATAGCCTACTTATCTAGTTATGGATTAGGTTTCTGTGTCGACGCAACACTCTCCTGACAGCACTAAAACGGATCTTAACACAGTTTCTGTTTTCAAAAATAGCTTCTTAAACAAGGGGGTGGGGGCTGACGTGGGGTCCCCCCCCCCCCCCCCCAATATGGGCGAGGTCCACTTTTTCCTGCATGTACTCCTCTGTACTGAAAACACAGAGTTGTCAAAAGTGGTGCCAAAAACGACAACCCAAGGTTGTCACAGGCTGTGTCTGTGTCTGTTAGACAAAGAAATCTTATTTATGAATGTTTTAATGTTGTAGATATCATGGTCATCATAATGGCTTCCTATTATGTTATTACTAGTTATTAGGTATGGCCATAACACATAGGAGGCCTATGAGTTGTATGGTTTTGACACCATTCACTTACAACACTGGGTTGATATAGACAGAGGCCATGACAACCTTGGGCTGTCGTTTTAGACACCACTCACTTACAACCCTAGGGTAGTCAGGCAGGACTTTTGACTTTTTTCATTTTCTTCTGTGACAACCCTATGACAACCTGATCTTCATTTTTGCTTCTCTGACGACCTTTTTGGCCCAAAGTAGTCGGGAGAAAATGACTACCTTTGGGTTGTCATCCAGCCTCAAAATTCACAATGACAACCCTCTGACCACCCCAAAATTGTCAAAGGATTGTCACAAGGTCGTCACACAGCATCGATGGCCTAAAATGAGCCCTGTGATGACCCAAAAGTCACCTATGAGAGCCCAAAAGTGACCAGTGACAACCTTTTGACAACTTTGCAGTGGCTCTCTGACGACTTTGTGTTTTCAGTGTGGTGGCCCTCAGCTACCCATGTTTGTCCTTTTCAGTGGAGGATTTAGAGGGGAGTTGGGGCGTGCCCCACTTTGGGGGGGGGGGCAATTTTAGACATTTGTGACCAGGCGAGGGGAAAGGGTGCTCCGTGTGGGATTTCATATGAAACCAAGGTTGTAGAGCAGTTTCTTAGCTTTAAAAAGATATCAAGCATGTCCGAATCCGATAATTATTAAGCAAGTTATGGGCCCTTACACGTAACACTGTCAGGATACCAGAAAATAAGGAAAAGCTTAATTTTCTTGAAATCATTGAGATTTTGTATGAATTATCATTAATTATCATAATTGTATGTAAATATTCAAAAACACACTTGATTCATTATTTTTTAACCAGAAATGATATCTTATGTTTTCAATGTTGAAACCTAAAAATTATAGTTTTTCATAGTTTACACTATTTTCTGAAAATCTCATGAATTTTAGTTTCCATGGCAAGCAAATAGAATGAATTAAGTGAATTTCCCATATTAAAACGTTCCATTGACATTAAAAATATGGAAATATTCCATCATGATGGAATGTTTTAAGTATGATAAATGAATTCTACACAAAAAGTTGGTTTAAGACAAAATCAACACTATTTTTCATAAATCCACTCATATCTCCTGTAATACTAGGTTTGGCATAGCAAATATTGGAACCTCGGAGTACCCTTTCCCCTCGGCTGGTCACATTTTTATTTTTATGTAAAAAATTGTTCATAAAGGAAAACTTTTTTCCAATAGCAACAATAATATCAAGCAAGTTTGATATTTTACCACCGATTCCATAGGCGATTCCATGGGCGATGGTCAACACACTGCATAATCAGCCAGTAGATATGCAATTCACTGGTAGAATCAGTCAATTCATGGGTGACAATATTTGCTGGTAGCTGGAAAAAATCACTTAAGGCTGGTTCACACCTTACGATTCATCCCATTGCAATGAAGGTTACGACAAGTTCATAACAGGATCGTAACAGAAATTTGCTACAATACTTCCGACACTCCCTTTATAAGGTTCGCACTAAAATTCTGGTGTCACATTTCGATTCTATTTTTATTTATTGCTGATGCTGTCGTAACCGCTGTGGAAATGTCAAGATTCGTAGGGTGTGAACTATATAATTATATATGCTTTAGTGGGAATGGGGTTTAACATTCAAACAGAGACATTTGACTACTTTTAGCCATTTTGCCACCTGGATCCTCCACTAAACATGTCCATTCTTGAAAATTTGATGGAAACCACATGATTGTATGGGCATGAGGGGTGGGTCTAGGGGGGGGGGGGTGTCATTACAGGGGCCCTGACTCCACCTCCACCACTCCCCCCTCCTCTGGTTAACCCTTAAATGACAAAAACGATGGGAAAATACCACGTGCTGTCTGGTGAGCCTCCACCTAAAAAAACATAACTGTAACTCGAAAATTAAGTGAGTTACACATTCATGTATGGTATTCCTGATTAAGTCTATACTCTTATAAAGATCATATTATTATGTAAAAATACACAGTATCAATTGTTCATTGAGACAGGAGTGGTATGTTTCCTTATGTCAACATTTGCCATGGTACTTAACTAAAGGAAAAATGTTTTAATGTCATATAAATCTATCTGATACTAGTGTTGGTAATTATATCAAAATCATAAAGCTATTTTGGTGCTTTGTTTCATAAATGATTTTTCTATTTGTTTTGCAGTAAACTATGGATAGAATACAGGGGTAAGTTGGCTTGAACTCTTATAATACCTTATACCTTATACCTTATTACTTTATAATATCGTTAATAAATACAGTTATTTCTGTATTAGGAACTGACAACACCTTCTAGGATCATGGTTCCTTTTGTATTGAGGGCTATCAGTGGCGGATTTAGAGGGGCGCGGAGGCATGTACCCCCTCCTTTTATGGTCAATTTGAGACTTTTTGAATGTAAAACTCTGCAAATAAGTCATTAAGGAATGTTTTTTCCAATAGCGCCACCCCCCCCCCCCCTTTCAAATTCCTGGATCCGCCACTCGCTATGTCTTTAACTGTTAGTGGCAATAGGCTTTGTCATATACCATTGAATTGGGAATGAAACTCTATTAAATAGGGAATGAAACTCTATCTTTCAATTTCAAAATAATTATTAGCTTATACTTTTGTCTCTCGACCCGGAATTGAAAAAAGACATTTGTCACTTTTATTTTTTGAATATGGACATCTTACTTGATAATGCATAATAAATACATGAGTTTTTGTGTACACATGGGAAACATTACATTAGAAAAGTGTGTCAAATACATGAGGTTTTGTGGGCACATAGAAAACATTACATTAAGAAAGTGTGTCTCAAATTGTTCATTTATGTCCTAGTTTTTGTTTCTTTAAATATAGATATTCAATTTGAGAAGAATCTAAAAACAAATTTCCCCGGTTTTAGCATAACTAAAAAATTAAGGCCTAAATAAAAACTCTGAGACACGTTACCCTTGAAAGAAATGTTGTGGACAGATGCTCCAATTTTCAAGCAACTCCACTGAGAAGTTAGCGGGATATGCCCGTTCAAAAAATAAAGGTGGATACAATGTTTTTTGTCAATTTCTCGAATAATGATCTCCTTGTAATATGTTTTAATCGTAAGATTAAGAAAAATCATGCACAATGTTTATTTTGTCAAATGGGGCATTAAGAGCTTTTTTTCTTTTATTTGGCAAAACTATCTCGTTTAACAAACGCTTTTCAGATAGTAGAAATTAGTAACTATATTTTAGCTAAGGAATGAATGTATAGTTAGTAGACAATGTTTGATGAGTTGATGAAGTTGATGATTGTTCTGCCATATTTACTATTATAGCCAAGGAATGAAAGATCATCTCAAAAGCTTAATAATTGTGCAAGGACAGTTCATGTATTATGGTTATTGTCTATCCTTAATGAAAAGCACAGTTTATTAACAACTTCAAGTTAACAAAGGGGCCAGTGACTATAGTTATAAGTTACTGACTTTGTTGGTAGCTGTATCAACCTACTCTGGTGGGTGGTGGTGACTCAGAAATGTGTGTGGGCCACCAAAGGTCATTGCTTTTGATACTACAGAGATAGTCTTGGGATGGGGATTCCCCATCTCACTACTAGTCTTGAAAAGTCCTATAAATATATTTCAATGTTAAGATAATATTTCTTTTCTATATTTTTAAAGTATTATTCAAAGGAACGATCATTATTAGCATGCGCTTCAGAGGCCTCTCCCCCCTAATAGCTGTACAGATGTGCTTTGCTCAAAGTTCCAGGAGGGTAAACCATAAAAAGTTAGGGCAATAACGGTTAGACTATTGCCCTGCGGGGCAATCACACTGACCGTTCCCCAACCTTTTCTAATGTGGCAGGACAATGATGCAGGTACCGTATAGGCACTACAAAGATGATATGGAATAAATGGCAAGAGTCTGTGGCTTAACTTCCCCATTGAAACACTACATGGTGGTTATATGCCCACCAGCGGGAGTTATATCATTTATAACCCCCTCTGGGCCAGAGGGAGTTATAACCAGAAATATAACTCCCGGCCAGAAAATGACCCAAAAACATAATTTTTTGATAATAAGGGAGTGATTTTGGCTGCGGGCTTCCTGGGGCTTCGCGGGCATTATAACTTCCAAAATAACTCCCTGAAGGGTGTTCTTTTTATAGTATGCAATATAATCAGGAGTCACTAGCTGAGTGATTACATCAAGTGCAGTCACAGACGAGGGCCGTGTCTGACATTAAAAACACACGGCTGTTACCCCATAGGAGATACACTGTATCATAGACTTGTATCCTTGGTACAAAAAGCAAAGGTTAACAGAATAACACTATCTATGATGTTTTAATGTGCATTTTGGTGTACAACTTCACAAAAATGGGAGACCTTGACTTATTCTTATGGGAGGTCTTTAACACTGGATCCTAAGGGAAGGAATCACTTTTATTTTCCTGAAATCATACAAAAAGAAACCTTCTAGAAATTAAACAAATGACATAATATTATGGTTATCTCCAAAAGGTTTCTAGCTATATTACACTTGCTTACTGTGTGCACTCTTGATGAATATATAAAATATATACAAAAGCTGAAAAATAAATACATCACCACAGCTCCAGTGGACCAAGGTGCACACTGGGAGATTATATTAAAATGTTATATACAAAAGTGTAAAAATAAATACATAACCACAGCTCCAGTAGAACCAAGCTGTGCACTAGGAGACTATATTGTTCTGCTTCACTGAGGCAAATATGCACTTTATTCATGGGCTACTTCTTTCGTTCCCCCAGTCTACTGTGGTTCATAATTATATGTATATAAACCAGTATGAACGGGGAGAACTAAAGATCTGAGCTTTCAATACAATATGTAAATTCACCAGTGGAGCATAAAACCTCCATATATCTCAGGGTGGCAGAGGTTACTGACACCAGAGGGGGTCCATAAGAGCCAAGTCTGTCTAAAATTGATTCCCATAAGCAGAGACTAAGAATTGCATTGTTTGAAATAAAAGGAGCTCTGCTCAATTGCAAAAAAAAACATTGATTCCCATAGAAACAACGTGCAATGAATCATATTTCTACTATGCAAAACATTTCAGTGCACAACGTGACAAAAGAAGGCACATATGGATCTATCATTATAGACGATATTACAGATCCCATGAATGTCTTTTAACATTTGATCCTATGGAGAGGATTTGTTTTATTTTCCTTTAATTCATTACGATATGATATCTAACACTAGAAACAATTTCACAAGATTCTTAGTTACATAATACTTGCTTACTATCTGGTAATTCAGTGTATATTTAAGAAATTATAGGGAAAAACACATAAAAGAACATGGATTTGATTGACTAGCAGGTAGGCAGGTCCTGTGGTTTGTGTCAGAATCAACCATCTTCTGTGACTGTACGCCAGATATAAACACTCAACTAGCGCCTCATAATTATATCACATACAGCGACAAACCTGGGTGATAACCAGCCTTCAGCCTATCAAAAAAGTTATATGAAGAAATGTAAGAACGTGTGCAACATCATAGCCCACCATCACTGATTGCTGTGCATCCTTCCTTGGGAGCTCCGATCTGACAGAAAAGGTATAACAAATCCATAACCAACCTTGAAGGGGGTCCTTGGGGAGTCAGCATCCCTTGGCTGGACCCCGATGTCAGCCTGCGGGCCCTGCCCTTAGTGATGTTTACACTAAGGGCTGTATTCCACGATGCGTTCTGGTCACTTGCGTCATCCATACGTTCCATAACGCAAGTGATGAACGCATCTGGGGTGGAACGCAAGGTATATTCCACGATGCGTTTTACTTGTTTTTATGTAACGCAAGTATGAACGCAAGTAAAAACGCTAGGTTACTTGCGTTTTTACTTGCGTCCACATACCAACATGTTTACTTGCGTTTCTTAATTAGAGGCAACGCAAGTGCCACTAAACGCATCGTGGAATATAGCCTTACGGGTTGATGGTAGCTGGTTTCTGGGGACTTCATTGACAAAGGAGCTCTGAACCCTAAGATTGACTAATGTTAATATAATAGGTCTGACCAATAAATGGTAGAAAAGAGTGTCAAATTATGGAATTCCAAAAACAGCAATTGTGAGTCCCAAACCCAGTATCCAATTTCTAGAACAACCAAATGGTTGGTTTTAACTTGTGTAGTACTAATATAGGAAGGCCCACTGGGGGCGTCTGAAGGCTGTACGTACCAGGGGTGGCTGTATTAGTCTGGGGTCCGAACGCCAAAAAGTAGCTTATTTAAGGATTTGGTATGCCATGAAAGGTTTATACCTGAAACTATTTTGGGGTGCTAGAGGGGTCCTTTGGGCATAAGAATATGCCTGTTGTCACTCCGTAGAGGTGTGCATGAGAGTGACAGCAGCCATTTTGTTTGACAACCCCCTTCAAAATATAATCCAATATAATACAGTCTCTTTCTTTAATAACAGACTCAATAAGTTAGCTATCCATTTCATATTAGACAAATCAATAGTGCATTAGTAGGAGAAGATAAAACATGAATGACTTTGACTTTATCCAAGGTCAAGGGCATCAAAATTAAGGTCAAACTTTGAAAAACGTTAAAAAATGAGTGTTTTACTCCTTCCAAACTATCTTAGCCTATGAAATATATATGAATAACATCTAAAACCATTCTGGAGTGCTAGAGGAGACCCTTGGGTATAGGAATATGCTTGTTGTCACTGTGGGAAGGTGTGTGCCAACGTGAAAGCAGCCATTTTGTTTGGTTACCTCCTTGAAAAATGACCCAGCAAGTGATGGTCTCTCTAATAACCTATCAAATTATTAAGCAATCTATTTTATATTAGACAAATCAATAGTGCATTAGTAGGAGAAGATAAAACATAAATGACATTCACCTCATCCAAGGTCCGGTCATCAATATTAAGGTCAAACTTTGAAAAACTTCAAAAAATGAGTGTTTTAGTCCTTTCAAACTATCCTGGTCTATGAAATATGTATGAATAATACCTGAAACCACCTTGGGTACTTAAGGGGTCCCTTGGGCATTGGTAAACAGGTTCGGGACAAGACTCAAAGTAGCATCGTTGGCATATCTTGCATCGTTGCTAAATCTTGCAACGCTGGTGTATTGTTATCTTGCATCGCTGCAGGCATTTTAATTTCTAATTGAAATAAATCATATGATATTTATTGCCGATTTCTAATAAATATTTATAAATAAAAAGTGGTTCAATCTAAATAATATTTATTGATTAGACATATTTTTACCGTACAGATTTTATAAGATCTTTGTTTAAGCATTTTTGACCAATAGGATAACAGTACTTGTACCACGTGATGTAAATAAATGTAAAAAAGTTCAAATAAATCATCTAATCTTTGTTGCCGAATTTTTACAAATGTATACAAGTAAAGAAAATTGTATTTACTATAATATTTTTAAGTGTAGTCAGATTTTTACCATGCAGATTTTCTAAAATATTTGTTAACAAATTTTTGACCAATAGGGTTACAGCATTTATACCACGTGATGCAAACCAATATAAGCAAGATGGCGCATCTTTTTGCTGATTCATAACTCATTTTCGAGCATTTTGAACGCATTCTTTGGTACTAAAGTTATTATTGTGAATTATTGTGGGCAAAAAGTATATTTTTTCAGAGTGTAAAGTGATTTGTACGTTGATATAACTATAAACACGATTATTTAACAAATATGATGGAAAATAAAGAGTGTTGTCATTTCTTGCATCGTTGCACAATTCTGCATCAGTGCAAGAGTTGCAGCTCGTCCCTAACCTGGTAAATGTCTGTTGTCAGTTTGCTAATCCATGCTTATGCATGACATTAGCGTTTTTGTTGGGCTTTCATTTTGAAAATCTGACCAAGAACAAAAAGCTTACTCAATTTTTAAATCAATAATTTCATATTAGAGAATAAGTTTAATGGTAGGCATGGATACAACATGATTAACCTCATCCAAGGTCAAGGTCATCAAAGGTAAAGTCAAATTCTGAAAAAAAAACCATCAAAATCAGAGTATTTGTTCTTCTTAACTATCTAATCTATAAGATATGTAGAAATAAAATCTACAACTATTATGGGTGCTATAGGAAACCCCTGAACATTGGTAAATGCCTGTTGTTATTCTATGAGTGTTTGTGTAAGTGTGACAGAAGTCATCTTTTTCACTTCTCCTTCATACATAAAGTCCCATTAGAAATAATCTCTTGTTGGTTCATGCAAATTATCAAGACATCTTATTTCTATTAGATACATCAAAAGTGTATTGGTTAAAAAAAACATTCAATAAAGGTTATTGTGACCTTAGCTAAGTTTAAGTCATTGGAATTAATGGCACAATGACATAATATTGAAATCCATTATATGTTGCTTAAGCAGGCATTGGGGAATAGGTAAATACTGTTATAATTCTGTAAAGATGTGCAAGTATGACAGCAGACATTCTACTGACTAAACAGCTAGACACAAGAACTAGTCAAAAATCTTCATAGATTTAGCATAGGCAAAAACAGCAGAAGGCAACAACATTCCTCTGTCTTCCTTCATCCCTCTTGTTTATATTACCAGAAATAGTTCCCTTTTATGTTTAGACATACAAGTTAAGAATCGATAAAGAAATACTAAGTATGTGAATTACATTCATGAGTTCCCAGTTTCAAAATTCATGGTGTTCCTAATTCTGAGGTCTGCAATCTCTTGCTTGCTTGGTGAAATGGGTGCTTGGATTTTTTTTAGAAATCAATTGTTCATGAATAGGTTAGATGAAATTACAGTTTTTCTTACCAGTGCAGAAATATCAATTATGTTCCGTATCAATGAAGTAAAACCTATTCCAAAAGAGCCATATCAGTATTCTGAGGATTACCTTTCTATCATTGGAGAAAGCTCTAAGTTGATAAAAGTTTAACAAGTACGATATCGGAAGAGTTACTCCCAACAGAAGGAAGGGGCATTTAAAAGGATTGGAGGTGATTACAGAGGCATGCTAAGGCACCGAGTCATAAATTGACCTTAAATCTCAAACCACCAGTTTGTAAGGCCCTATCCCACAAAGGCCAGAATATTGGATATGGGCTATTACATTTCAGATGTATAGTCCCATGTATTGTTGTTGTATAGTCCTGTCCTTGGTAAATCAATGTTAATTAAGAAATGAATATGTACATTAAGAATTAGTTGTATGTATGTTAACGCTGAAGGTGGGGGGAGAACAGGCGAAAGCTTGACCCCTTTCAGGGTAATGCTGAATAAAAAAAAATATAAAAAAAAAAGTCTAACCTTAATTTGATGATTTTGGCTTTGGATAGAGTCAAAGTCACTCATGTTTTATCTTTCACCATTAATACACTAATTATTTAACTAGTAAGAAATGAATGGCTAAGATATTGAGTAGGTTATTTAATTTACAGAAACAGACTGTGTCATATTGTGTCATAATTTTCAAAGGGGGTAGTCAAACAAAATCAATGCTGTCACACTTACACACACCATCACAAAGTGACAACAGGCATTTACCAATGGCCATGAGACCCCTCTAGGACCCAAGAATAGTTTCAAGTATTATTCACACATGTTTCATAGACCACAATACTTTGGAAGGGAAAAAACACTCATTTTTTAATGTTTCTGAAAGTTTTACCTTATTATTGGTTGGTTGGTTGGTTATTGGTTGCTTTACGGCCCCTTATTATTGGTGTATTTGACCTTGGATAAGGTCAATGTAACTCATGCTTTACCTTCCACAACTAATGCAATATTGATTTGTCTAATGTAAAATGGATAGCCTAAGAAATGGGTAGGTTATTAGGGAAAGAGACCATCATTTGCTGGGTCATTTTTCCAGGATGTAACCAAAACAAAATGGCTGCTGTCACATTAGCATAGACCTTCACACAGTGACAACAGATATAGTCCTATGCCCAAAGGACCTCTTTGGCACCCCAGAATTGTTTTATATGTTTTTATACATATTTCATAGACTAGGATAGTTTGTAAAAAAAAAAAAAAAAAGTAAACACTCATTCTTTGACGTTTTTCAAAGTTTGACCTTAATATTAGTGACTGTGACCTTGGATAAGGTCGATGTCAATCATGTTTTATCTACCTCTATTAATGCACTACTTATTTGTCTAATATGAAATAGATGGCTTAAGAATTAGGTAGATTTTTAGAGAAAGAGACCATCACTTACTGGGTCATTTTTCAATGAGGTAACGAAACAAAATCGCTGCTGTCAGATTGGCACACACCTTCTCACATTGACAACAGATATAGTCCTATGCCCAAGGGTCCCCTCTAACACTCCAGAGTGTTTTTAGATGTTATTTAAATAAATTGAAGGAGTAAAACATCCATTTTTTGCATTTTTTCAAAGTTTGACCTTAATTTTGATGACCTTGACCTTGGATAAAGTCAAAGTCAATCATGTTTTATCTTCTCCTACTAATGCACTATTGATCTGTCTAATATAAAATAGATTGCTTAAGAAATAGGTAGACTATTATAGAAAGAGACCATCACTTGCTGGGTCATTTTTCAAAAAGGTAACCAAACAAAATGGCTGCTGTCACATTGGCATGCATCTTCACACAGTGACAACAAGCATATTCCTATGCCCAAAGGTCCCCTCTAGCACTTCAGAGTAGTTTTAGATGTTATTCATATATATTTCATAGGCTTAGATAGTTTGGAAGGAGTAAAACACTCATTTTTTGACGTTTTTCAAAGTTTGACCTTAATTTTGATGACCTTGACCTTGGATAAAGTCAAAGTCATTCATGTTTTATCTTCTCCTACTAATGCACTATTGATTTGTCTAATATGAAATGGATAGCTAACTTATTGAGTCTGCTATTAAAGAAAGAGACTGTATTATATTGGATTATATTTTGAAGGGGGTCGTCAAACAAAATGGCTGCTGTCACTCTCATGCACACCTCTACGGAGTGACAACAGGCATATTCTTATGCCCAAAGGACCCCTCTAGCACCCCAAAATAGTTTTGGGTATAAACCTTTCATGGCACACGGAATCATAATTTTCATGGCTCGGACCCCAGACTATATGGCCGAAGGGCGAAGCCTGCGGGCCATACAGCCACCCCCGGTACGTACAGCCATCCGAGGACGACCCCTAAGGGCCTTCTATATTTTATCACCCAAGAAACGCTCTAAATATGCTCTAAATATGCTCTAGATAGTTAACACGATGAGGGGGCCGTACAGCCTGTCATTACGCACTGACCCTTGTATGGCCCGCTGCTCGGCCGTGCGGGTGATAAACTAAGAAATCAATCTGTTTGACATAGGGCTGTTGAGAATTTTTCTTTCAATCTAAAAGTATGTGACAAACTAAAATGTTATTTTTACATTGTATAACATATGACTATTTTCAGCTTCGAACCCACTGGTGAGGGTGATGGGATGAACCTACAGATTGCCCTGAGGGACAACAGCACTCTGGAGTGCCTTCAGTAGGTTACTTCACCTATTTCCACGGGGTGGCGACTATAAGACTTTCACGAATCCCATTTCAATAGAATTCCAATTCAATTTTCTGTTGGTTTATTTTTTGTTTTATTTCAAAAGTTTTTACCCTTGGTTTGCTTCGGTCTAATATAAAAAGACCGCTTTTCAAGAGTGACCCAGTTTACAAATAAATATGGTGGTTAAGCAAATCATTTCTGCATTTATGAAGATAATGTATTCAATTATGAAAATGTTTTACAGTATATTGCTATTGCTATTGCTATTGCTGTTAAGCCCATGTGGTTAAGATCTTAAAATGTACATTGTAACTATTAAACATTATGAACATTCCATCAGACATGTGAATACAAACCTTTGGTGGCCTATCTATTTTCAGGTTGGGTATTATTCCCGGGACCCCCGCCGTAGAAGACGCAATCTGCTCACTTCTAAATGAAAACAAAACCCTAAAGAGTTTCAGGTAGGCAACAATATAACTTCAATGTTCAAAAAACATGAGTAGGTTATGGCTTCTATGGAAAACTAAAAACTGCAATTCTTCATACCACGGATACTTTATTTCAAGTATTTCACCTGCAAACTAGCCTTAATCAATATCCACACTGGGAAATGTGTAGATAACTCTTGCATTATATGAACACAAGTATGAACGCAAGTAAATACTAGAAACGCTTGTGTTTGCTTGCGTTTCACTTGCTTTCATGGCAATAAACGCAAGCAAAATGATGAATGCAAGTACAAGAACGCATCGTGGAATACAGGCCTTAACGACAAATATAACCTGCAATGTGAAGTGTGAGCCCCAACAAGAATACAGACTTTGCTGACCCTTGGCCTTGACAATATCCCCACTATCCCTCCATGCTGAACCAGACACTGTGCAGTCTGCCAACAAAATAAGTTTGTCAGCCTGTTTAAAGGCTGTATTCCACAAACGCAAGCACATCGCAAGTGTAAGACTATATTCCATGATGCGTTCAGTGGCACTTGCCTTTCAATGCATGATTTACTTGCATTGAAACGCAAGAAGTTTGCGTTTCAGATACCAACATGTTAGTATCTGGATGCAAGAAGACTTGCGTTTCAACACAAGTACAACATGCATTTCAATGCAAGTGTGACTGAACGCATCGTAGAATATAGCCTTTAGGCTAACATAATCGAATCGTTGAATAAAGTTTGTCATTGAAAGAGACCACCAACTTGTACCAACTTGTTGGTGGGGAAATATGTCAGGCATTGACTTTTTTATTATTATTTTCTTTTTATTTCAAATATTTACCCTGGACCGATTTTTCGGCTTACATGTGAAACCGGTCTTCCGGTCAGCCAGGCAGAATATTCTACTTAATTTAACTCATACCCTCTTGTCATTACATATGTGAAATAATCATAATTGTTATGGTGCTGTTATTCTCATCTGGTACAAATGTATTATGTTGTTGTTTTATCACTTTAATTAACTTTAACTGATAACTTTCCTAATATTTTCAGACTTCCTGAAGGAAACTTCACTGAATCTGGCCTGATTCAGGTTCTAAAGGCTTTGTGCAAAAACAAAAGTGTCCAAACCTTTGAGTAAGTATCACATTGTTTATACTGCTAGAACCTTTGAATCCTCTGAAACAATGATTCAGAGCGTCTGTAATTGTACATCATTTCCCATCACAACCATTTGTGTACAATCAGAATGTAATTGTAGCAGCACAAAATAGCCTGCTCGTTCAGCAAGTCTACGAATCTATTTCTTTAATTTTTGAATCCTCTGAAACAATGATTCAGAGCGTCTGTAATTGTACATCATTTCCCATCACAACCATTTGTGTACAATCAGAATGTAATTGTAGCAGCACAAAATAGCCTGCTCGTTCAGCAAGTCTACGAATCTATTTCTTTAATTTTCATCAACCATTTTCTATAATCTGCAAGTTTTGTCAGTCTTTATACAGAACAAACAACAAAAAGGTCATCTAAAAATGATACTTATGAAACACAATAGGCTTGAATATAATATTCATTGTTACCTTCCAGGCTCATTATTTTGAGAGTCATTTTGACAGTATTACACATCATGATGTTATCTTTTTAATTCCTTTGATATTATTTTGACATTGTGCCTATGTATGATCAATATATAACCAGGGAACAGTTGGTCAGCAGTGAACTAGATTGTCGTTCTGAACTATCAGTGTTGGGCTGTTTTTGACGCTAAATAACGAGTATTGTTTAAAATGCTGTTTCGAGCTTAGAATATTACCACATACACCCAATATCAGCTTTTGGATAATACAGAATTTGAATTGATCTAGTATAACAGTAGTTTTTTCTAACTCAAAAGCAGCAACATCTCTGTTAAGTTATTGCTGTTAAGCACATGTGGTTAAGATCTTTAAAAATTAATGTACATTGTTACTATTGGACATTATGAACATTCCACCAGAAACATGAATACAACCCTTTGGTGGCCTATCTATTTTCAGGTTGGGTAATATTCCAAGGAGCCCTGCCGTAGGAGACGCAATCTGCTCACTTCTGAATGAAAACAAAACCCTAAAGAGTTTCAGGTAGGCAACAATACAACTTTAATGTTCAAAAAACATGAGTAGGTTATGGCTTCTATGGAAAACTAAAAACTGCAATTCTCCATACCACGGATACTTTATTTCAAGTATTTCACCTGCAAACTAGCCTTAATCAAGATCCACACTGGGAAATGTGTAGATAACTCTTGCATTATATGAACACAAGTATGAACGCAAGTAAGTACTAGAAACGCTTGTGTTTGCTCGCGTTTCACTTGCTTTCATGTCAATAAAATTGTTTTTTCTTGTTATTTTTTTTTCCTTTGATCAGCTGGAAGACCATGTGATGTACGTGAAGTTGACAATAAAGATTTAAAAAAAAAAAAGTAAAATGATGAATGCAAGTACATGAACACATCGTGGAATACAGGCCTTAACGACAAATATAACCTGCAATGTGAAGTGTGAGCCCCAACAAGAATACAGACTTTCCTTACCCTTGGCCTTGACAATATCCCCACTATCCCTCCATGCTGAAACAGACACTGTGCAGTCTGCCAACAAAAATAAGTCTGTCAGCCTGTTTAAAGGCTGTATTCCACAAACGCAAGCACAACGCAAGTGTAAGACTATATTCCATAATGCGTTCAGTGGCACTTGCCTTTCAATGCCTGATTTACTTGCATCGAAACGCAAGAAGTTTGCGTTTCAGATACCAACATGTTAGTATCTGGATGCAAGAGGACTGGCGTTTCAACACAAGTACAACATGCATTTCAATGCAAGTGTGACTGAACGCATCGTAGAATATAGCCTTTAGGCTAACATAATCGAACATGTTGGATAAAGTTTGTCATTGAAAGATACTACCAACTTGTACCAACTTGTTGGTGGGGAAACATGTCAGGCATTGACTTTTTTTTTATTACTTCTTTTTTTTTCAAATATTTACCCTGAGCCAATTTTTCCGTTAACATTACATATGTGAAAATAATCATAATTGTTATGTTGTTATTCTTATCTGATACAAATGTTTTATGTTGTTTTATTACTTTAACTAAACTTTAACTGATAATTTTCCTGATATTTTTAGACTTCCTGAAGGAAACTTCACTGAATCTGGGGTGATTCAGGTCCTGAAGGCTTTGTGCAAAAACAAAAACATTCAAACCTTTGAGTAAGTATCACATTGTTTATACTGCTAGAACCTTTGAATCCTCTAAAACAAGGATTTAGAGCGTAGACCTGTTATTGTACATCAATTCCCATCACAACCATTTGTGTACAATCAGAATGTAATTGTAGCAGCACAAAATAGCCCTGCTCATTCAGCAAGTCTATGAATCTATTTCTTTTAATTTCATCAACCAGTTCTGTAATCTGCAAGTTTTGACATCTCTATACAAAACAAACAACGAAAAGGTCATCTAGAAATAATACTAATGAAACACAATAGGCTGGAATATCATATTCATTATTACCTTCCAGACTCATTATTTTGAGAGCCATTTTGACAGTATTACACATCATGAAAGTAGCTTTTTAATTCCTTTGATATTAATTTGACATTGTGTCCGTGTATAATCAATATATAACCAACTAGTGTTGAGGTATACTTTTTTTAATCAAGATTGTCAGTATTCAGGCAGTCTTCTGTGGTCCGTTGCATAATCTCATCGCTGTTGCGAGGGTTGCCCACCACAACGAGACCCATGGCTGTTCAACAGCCATGGAACCCAACTTTCCTCACTGTTGCGAGGGTTGGCACACCCAAATTTTAAATGTATTGGTCGGACATTTTGGGGTTGATATGTTTAAATTCTGCTTTCACTTCCTGTTAGATGTGCCCTTTGGCTCATCAAATTGTACTGACGCGGGTGGCCAGTCCATGTTTGGGCAGCATAACGTGAGCTTAGAAGCGCACGTGTAAGCCAATGTTTCACTTTGACAGTAGTGAAATGAGGGAGGAGTTAAGGTGTGACGTACCACCATATAATAATGTGTTCCGCTCTTAGCTAGCCAGAGTAGCTGCAAGCACTGTGTGAGTAAACATCCTGCGAAGGTTGGACCTTTAATCTGCAGTCTAGGTTCTGGAGAGAGGCATATAGAAATTGTGTTAGAGCGCGGAGCGTTGACTGAATGTATTTGAGGGGACTCTAACCTCGGGACTGATCATGGTCAATCGAGTTCTTGTCACGGAACGACTAGACATTGGATAATAAACAACAAATCCTTTCACAACGAGTGTTCACGTCTTACATGATGAGGGAACTATAATTATGTATTGGACGACCGCAGTAGACAAGGAGGGAGACTGCGAATGGAGCTAGCTATTATCTATACAACGAAACATCACAAACACGCATTAACTTTAAATGGATAATTAAACCCTCTATAGTTCAAAATGTACAAGAGGCAAGTGGCGGTAATATATTTATCAGTCAATTAAATATGTCCAAAAAGTGTACAAAACCATCGCTGTTGCGAGGATTGTGACAGTGCAAACCTTAAGGATATCGCTAGCGAGACCCATAACTAAGTCATCGCTGTGGTCTCGCTGTTGCGAGGATTGGCTTATGCGACAGAGCACTGGGCCATGCCATCAGGCTGACAAACCTGATACAATCTTAGTTTGATAGTTATCCCCCAGTTTGGTCATACATATTATTTTCCGCTTATTACTATAATTTTGGCCAACTTAACCAAAAGAAGGTTAGTTGTCTACCCGGCTGACACGTTGCTGCACAAACAACTTTTAGTCATTCGGTGCAAGCTTTGTTATTAGAGAGAACTATACTGTAAAATAAACCTTGGTAGAAAGGGAGAACAAAAAAAGGCCATAAATTTATTGCGTATTGAGCCAAATGGAGCAGAACACTATAATCTCACAGCACACACATGCTCACAGTGGAGCTTTAAGATTGGTTTATCATTATACTTTTGCATTTAACTTTCTTGATATTCACCAAAACAAAGAATAAGCAAGTGAAATGTAGTTTAGAATATTGTAGAGATAGCCCATATTATGTCACATATTCAATTTCTAGAAAGTTCCTAATTTCTTTAGGATCTAATGAAAATTAAAAGTGAATCCTTCCCATAGGTCTTAGGGCACCAGGCAGTCCAAGCACTTGTCAGGCAGGGTACATGAAATAACCCATCTACTGCTTAATATGTTATTTTATCACCCTTACTGCTGAATGGTGCGTATTGGGGGCTGTGCATATTGCCAGAAATTTTAAACATAATTATTTTGATTATTGTTGGGTGATAAAATAAAGAAGGACCTTTGGGGTCATCCGCGGATGGCGGTACAACCCATGGGGATCTACGAACCTCGGGCTTCGCCCTCAGTATGTGACAATCTCCTATGGGTCGTATGGCCACCCTCGGACTCCCCCCGGCGGTCCTTCTTATTATATTACAGAACCTGCATGACTTGTTCTTTACCTAACACATAATTCTCTCTGATTCACAAATGAGTACATTTTATTTCAGGTTGTGGTGCTGCCCTCTCGGGGATTCAGCAGTAACTGCCATCTGTGACCTGCTGCTCAAGAAGGGTGGCACCCTGCAGAATCTACAGTAGGTGCCCTTCAAAAGCCCCATACCCACTAGATAAATTTGATAACATCAGCAGTTCTGGTAAAATCAGCTGATTTTGGCATCAACTAATTCATATCAAATACATACCTTTCACTGACTGGTCATCAAAATCAACCAAAAAATGGGCTATGCTTTTGGCAGTTATCCGCTGATGTTTTCGCCAATTCAAGCTCATGTTGTGTTCACCACGTGGTGACTAAACCAAAACAATTCAGGAATTTCAGCAATCAAACAGTGTTAGCCCTTTCCAACCGTGGCAATTATAACTGTCAGTAGACGTTAGTTGCTACCAATAGAAAGGCTCAACACTTGTCAGCAACTATTTCAAGATTTCAAAAGAAATTCAAGAAAGGTAAAAATCAAAGAGCCCTGACAAAAAGAGTTCTTTGCAAAGCATTACCACAGCTGTGAGCATTGTCACAGACAACCATCGATTGTTCCTAAAATATATATTTCAGGATTAAATGTTTGTAATGTTCTCATAAGCTTAGAGGCCTGTTATAAGCAGTAAGTAACTTGGCATTGGATTAACATGCTATACTTCCTTATAATTTTTCTTTGGTTTCTTAATTTGCTATTATGTCCTTTAGTCCATATAGAAATGTGTGAAAGGCTGCGCAACATTATTATTGTATCCATTATTTATCGTGTTATAGTGTAATGTTGTCTTTGTGTTGTGTTCCTTATGTTTTGTCTGCCAGGCTTCAGGACAGTGCACTGACCGAGGACAAAGTGGTATGTCTGCTGCAAGCTCTGCTCAAGAACAAGAAGTTGGAGACATTGGAGTAAGTCTGTTTATGAAAAGAAGTTTTTCAAGGCTACTGGGTACCTGCCTATAGTGACCTACTGATAATGGGAAAATGTAATTCTCGGCTACCAGTGGCCCGTTCCACAACAAATTTTCATACAACAATAATTTTAAGATAACTTTAAGATCGTTTTTCGTAACAGCAATAGGTTTCATAACAGCAACACTTTTATATCTCTGGTTCTAATGGATGAAATTAAATTCTGTAAATTGATATATGAAGGGGATAAAATAGAAAAAAAAATCAGTAAAAGTTATAACTCATTAAGCACATTCTAAATAACTTTTTTTTAATTGCCAAACAATTGCTGTTACGACAAAAGTAACAACAAAAGGTTGCGTTGTTCAATTGATTTTCGTTGTTACAAAATGTATTGTCCAACAGGCCACAGGTACCTACCTAGTGACCCACTGATTATGAGAAGAAGTTTTTCTAGGCTACTGGGTATCTGCCTAGTGACCCACTGATTAAGGGAAGAAGTTTTTCTAGGCTACTTGGTACCTGCCTAGTAACCCACTGATTATGAGAAGAAGTTTTTCTAGGCAACTTGGTACCTGCCTAGTGACCAACTGATTATGGGAAGAAGTTTTTCGAGGCTACTCGGTACCTGCCTAGTGACCTACTGATTATGGGAAGATGTCTAGGCTACTGGGTACCTGCATAGTGGCCTACTGATTATGGGAAGATGTCTATGTTTCTCTGTACCTGCCTAGTGGCCTACTGATTATGAGAAGAAGTTTATCTAGGCTACTCAGTGCCTGCCTGCACACTACTAATAGTAACAACCTTAGGATCACTTTAGCACATGACTGTGGTTTACAACAATGTCTTTGTTAGGATATCTCTATTACAAAACCTCTATAACTTCTTTTCTACTAGATCGAATTGAGTTCTGTAAATTGATATATATAGGGTAGGTCTATATACTGTAAAACAAAATTACAGTTACAGTTGAATGGTCTCTAAATTGTTTGAGCTAGGATTGATTTCTGTAAAATAATGCCTTGGATGATGCATTTTTCAGACTACGGAAATGTTCACTTTCTGCTGCAGTGGCCGATGACATATGCACTTTTGTAAAGAAAAACAACATCCTAAAAGTGCTACGGCAAGTCTGGGTTTAATGTTCTATTATTTTACACTATTTTACCTTCAAAAATATTTGTAAAATGGACGAATTTGTAGTATAGTACGGTTTCCTTTGGAAATACCAATATGTTTGTACTTTGTAAATGTTTATGTTTGAAGTAATGTTAACATCGTGCATTTATTCAGTTACTCAATTTCTATCGACAGTCCCTGTCACGAAAACTGTTATTTTACTAATAGTATGTAACTGAAAGGAAAAAATTGTCAGATATTAAGTAGCTCTTTGAAATACTGTGACAAAACACACAAATAATATTTGAGCGGTTTTTAACTACAGCCATAAGTTGAAATAATGTCTTCTATATATATTACTACAAGACCAAGTTTGTTTTTTAAATCATAGTTATTATGATGAGATCATCAAAATATTCATTATTTGCACATTTTATTGTGGACCCAGGCTTCAGGAGCCAACCTTCAAAGGCCGATTGATGTCAACCCTCGCACAAGCCTTCAGTAAAAATAAAAGAATGACACATTTTTGGTAAGTATTGGATACAATATCTTCTCAAAATAGACCAGGTATTTTGAGAGGACATAATTATACCTTTCTATCTAAGACTGGTGCCTCCTTTGAGCAGAGGTCTGAACCATTTGTGCTCCATCACATAATCAAACCCTCATAACAAGCATGTCACTGTACAGGGACATCGCTGTTGCAAGGGGTCCCACTGATGAATCGTGGCTGTTCTGCTGGGCCCATCTTAATTCTCCTGACCAAGGATAGCAACTTTTTAAAGTTTTACCTGCAGGTTAGCCTAGATTAGGGTGCATGCTGGGTAATATGTCGACAAACTGCAAGGCTTAAGCGTGGTAATTTTGACAAATCATATCACCATTTGTTGTTTAAGATGATGAACAACTAGCAATCAATATTTTTAATTTGTATCCATACACATTTGATATTTTCTTTGTTTGAAAGTGAATTCATTATTGATGGATATATTACAGTTATTTGTTTATTTTTTATAGTATTTCAATGGCCTTTGTGGACAAAATCAGCTAGAATTAGCCTGCAGGTGCTTAAAATACTGTAAATCAGCTATCCGTGGTAGGGGGAATTCTGTAAATGTTTCTGAAAAACAGACATTTAAATCAAATAATGCTGAAATTTTCAGTCCAGAAAAACTATTATTGATATAAGTGCCGTGCAGGCAGTACTCAAGACAGAGAGCTGATAGTTGTTGTTAGTTTAACATCCTGGAAAGGTTGATTCTAGAAGCTTGATTCTGGAGTTGGAATTGAAGCTGATAGACTGTTTAGCTTGGCGGGAGCATTGGCTGAGTGTGGTTGAGTGGATCCTACCCCTTGGAACTGTTCATTGTCATTGAGATCTTGTCAAGAGTACATACATATATACAGGATATGATAAAAATAGATTCTTTCACGCGAGTGTTATGTCTTACATAATACTGAACTATTATTATGTATTGAACGACAGCAGTAAGAAGAGGAAGACTGCGATAGGAGTTAGCTAATATCCAAGGAAATCACGAGACTTAAATAAGACCTTAACTTTATTGGATATTTAACCTACTATAGTTCAACATCATGCTATAGAACTTTAAAAAAAATCTTGTTGCAGTATCTTGAGGAGTACCCTAACTAATGCAGTCGTGCCGGAGATGGTGTCCTTTCTCCAGAATAACAAGACTTTGGAGAGTCTGCAGTATGTATCATGGTTTATTATATAGAATCTTTTATATGTCAGGATTACATAGATTAGAGACATTGGAGAACCTGCAATATGTATAATTATATTTTACAGTATCATAAATAGTAGCAGTATAGATAAATAGTAACAGTATGATATCATAGATATAGTACTAACAGACAATGGAGAGCCAGCAGTATGTATCACAATAAATTGTATTTTATCATATCCTGGGACCCCTGTATTTTCCCTGCATAGACTCAGCTTCCAATACACTAAAAGAACATGTCTGAAATGTTGTTCTAGGGATTCATTTACTGACTCTCCTTGTTATTTCATATAATTTTCATTTCTCCCTATTTAGGTAACAGTCCTAACATCATTTTTATAGAAAGCACTGGTGGTTTTTCCAATCTTTTCTGACTCTATTCTAATTTTCTCTAGGCTGGAGAGCAGTACATTTACGGATGATGGTTTTATACAACTTCTAAAAGCCTTGACAGCAAACACTAAGATAGAAAGCTTTAAGTAAGTACTGTCAAAAAAACTAAAGGGGCCTTCTCATTAAGTTCATACAAGTGGAAGGTCCCTAATGAAATTACATATGTTTTGTTCACATTTCATTTCACATGGGTGTGTGTGTGTGTGTGTGTGTGTGTGTGTGTGTGTGTGTGTGTGTGTGTGTGTGTGCATGAGTGTGAAAATGTGCCCTGAGCCCCTTACAGGGTCATCAAAGGCCAGATGTGTGGTGTCCTTTCTATGGGACATTGGACATAAAAGACCCCTTGCCACTCTTCGAAAAGAGTAGGGTTTCTCCTTAATCATATCATGACTTGTAAAGTTATGGACATTACGGGAAAATTGTAAAATTATCCCCCCCCCCCCCGAAAACAAGAAATAAATAAATAAATAAGAAGAAAGAATGAATAAATGAATGAATGGTAATAGAGATTAAATCTTTATTATGGATCCATTGTACAAATTGAAATGCCATAAAAGTCTTTTTGTGGCAAATAATATTTTGGGGGTGTGACATTTGATAGATCACATTAATACATTGTTTCTGTCTCAATTTGACTTGTGTATGTTTCCTTTTACAGTGTGTTAAGGAGTGAGCTGACCGATCAGTCGGTGTCTGCGATGTGTAAATTCATTGAGGTCAACACCACCCTAAAGCACCTTCAGTAAGCAATACATAAAGAATCATGACACTAACTTCAATCTAATTCAATGTTTATTTTGTGCATTTTGTATGATTATAGATTATAAAATAGAACACATCAAATGGGAGCTACCACTTTTCCATATTATGATATGATACTATG
The DNA here is from genome assembly GCA_936440205.1 of Lepidonotus clava. NCBI lineage: Eukaryota > Metazoa > Annelida > Polychaeta > Phyllodocida > Polynoidae > Lepidonotus > Lepidonotus clava. Next base: position 18,234,571 of record OW387146.1, read on the forward strand.
ATTATAGGCTAGCAGAGACATGAATTGATATTATTTGAATAATTGTGCTACTGTGCTAATGACAAGATATTAGTCATTGTGAATTATGCATTATGTATAATTACCAACCGTATATTGTAATGTCGTATGATATAATGTCCACGTATATGGAAGATCGTTTCCTGTGAAATGAGTATGGTTCAATAAAATTTCAAGAAAGGAATGTCCAACATTGGTAGACATTAGCAAATATTTTACAGCAAAATGGGAATTTTTAGAAAGAATTTTTGGGCAAAAAAGGCGATGCTTATCCAAATTACATGGAATCTAAAGTTTTAATACTTTTATATTTGAAGGATCAACCAGAGCAACTTCACTGATGCCGGCTTCACTGAGCTGCTAGAAGCCCTTACCAAGAATGTAAAGATGATTCAGCTATGGTGAGAGTTATAATAACAATGTTTTAGCTCCATAAAGATTGGTAAGTCTTGCCGACACCTATGTCACCTTTGTGACATCGTCAATGGTGGCACCACCTATGAGAGACCATGCAAACCATTACTATAATAAGAAGAACCACGGGGGCCGTCCAAGGGTGGCCGTACGACCTATAGGAGATTGTCACGTACCAAGGGCGAAGCCCGAGGTTCGTATAATCCCCGTGGGTCAAACGGCTGCCCGAGGATGCCCCCTTAGGTTCTTCTTTATTTTATCAACCAATCATTATTCAAACTGTCTCAAAATAGCTGAGAATGTGGAGCAGTGCATATGGCCTGTCAACAGCCCTCCCTGCAATACGCAACGCTCAACGGCTGTGCGGGTGATAAAATGACTGGTCTATATAGCATTTTTTCGTGTTGTTTATGTTATGAAAAAGATTGAAAGAGACAGGTGGTGAAATTCTTTGTACCAGTTTGCACCGACTCTCAAAGGGGACACCACTGTCAAGTTATGAGATGTGGCTGCCTGCTAGGATATGGGAATTACATTGAATGATTTATGCCTATATTCCTCATGACAATGTTACTGCCAATTCTAAAAATCAACAATGGGAATTAAGATCAAATATCGCAGTTATAATCATGTATCACAAGAAAATCTCATAAGAATCGTATATGGGATGTATTGCTCCATACCATATTCTGGGAGAAAATGAAACAAACACAAAATAGCCAGCATCAAAATCAGTACATGTATGTGGAATGCAGTAATCTGAATAACTGATAACAACTTATTCACATCCATTTCCTATCTCATTGCTTTCTTGACATCCTCTCTGGTCCTGAGTCATAAACATAATTTTTCTTGTCTGTGACTTATTTTTCTGTTTTCCACACTTTTAGCTAGTAACTGACTAACATTTTATCTCTTCCCCAGCCTGTTGGAAAGTGAATTGACTGACCAAGTTGTTCCTGATCTCTGCCGCTTCCTTAAAAAGAACAAAACTCTTCAGGTGCTATGGTAGGTCAAGCTCTCTTCAATGCATCACCTAATGCAAACTTAACCCTGTCCCTGCATCCCCAACATTTCATTCATGATTCAAAATATTCCAACCTAACACAGTAAATTGTCTTAAAAGATGCCACATAAATCAATGAGTCTAGTATAGGACAAACCAACAACCTTTTTCAGCTGGTACCAATTTTTAATAGGAATTCAGCATTGGTCAGCTGGAACTAACTTCTAATAGGGGTGCAACCTTGTTCAGCTGCTACCAATTTTTAATAGGAATCCAACCTTGTTCAGCTGCTACCATATTCTGATAGGAATCCAACCTTGTTTAGCTGGTACCAATTTTTAATAGGAATCCAACCTTGTTCAGCTGGTACCAATTTTCAATAAGAATCCAGCCTTGTTCAGCTGGTACCAATTTTTAATAGGGATCCAACCTTGTTCAGCTGGTACCATATTCTGATAGGAATCCAACCTTGTTCAGCTGGTACCAATTTTTAATAGGAATCCAACCTTGTTCAGCTGGTACCAATTTTTGATCAGTGGAATTCCATAGCATGCATCACGATGATTTCCTATAGAGAATTATATTTGCTGGTACCTGCAAGTACAATCTAAAATTAATGGTCTGTAATCAACAAACACAAAGGTCCTTCATGTGCTCATTATACTCAAGGTAGAATAAAAAATATTTAAAACTCAAATAAACATATAAAATCAGCTGCATTACAAAAGGTGACAATTCCGAAGACTGACTCTACTGTAGCTGTGATTCCTATTTCAACAGCCTTGGAGACTGTAACTTCACAGACAATGAAGTGCAGAAAATCCTTGATGTCGTCGACAGTACCAACCTTCATCATCTAAAGTATGTATCAGTTCTTGAAAATGTACATGTTATATCCTTATTATAGTCTTTATTTGTAAATAAATGACCTATTGGGCACTAATGTAACAGTTCTACACTTGTGGAGAACCTAACAAACCTTTTAAACTTTAATTTTCGAACCTGAAATATCTAACTTACCTTTGTTGCTTTAATATAAATGTCTACATACTATACACTGAAAACACAGAGTTGTCAAAAGTGGTGCCAAAAACGACAACCCAAGGTTGTCACAGGCTGTGTCTGTGTCTGTTAGACAAAAAATCTTATTTATGAATGTTTTCATGTTGTAGATGTTATAGTCATTATAATGGCTTCCTATTATGTTATTATTAATTATTAGGTATCGCCATTACACATTGGAGGCTTATGAGGTGTATGGCTTTGACACCATTCACTTGCAACACTGGGTTGATAAAGACAGAGGCCATGACAACCTTGGGCTGTCGTTTTAGGCACCAATCACTGACAACTCTAGGGTAGTCAGGCAGGACTTTTGACTTCTCATTTTCTTCTGTGACAACCCTATGACAACCCGATCTTCATTTTTGCTTCTCTGACAACTAACTCGGCCCAAAGTAGTCGGGAGAAAGTGACTACCTTTGGGTTGTCATCCAGCCTCAAAATTCACAATGACAACCCTCTGACCACCCCAAAATTGTCAAAGGATTGTCACAAGGTCATCACACAGCATTGATGGCCTGAAATGAGCCCTGTGATAACCCAAAAGTCACCTATGAGAGCCCAAAAATGACCTGTGACAACCCTTTGACAACTTTGCAGTGGCTCTCTGACAACTTTGTGTTTTCAGAGTAGATTTTGAACTTGTTGCTTTCAAGCTGTGTAAATAGATGGGCCTTGGTGTATATATATGACTCTCTACATCTATGTGTTTTATCTTAAGTAACAGTGAGGGCCTTTCAATATGTATGTACACATCAAGAGAGGCCCGGGTCTGCATTTCTTTAAACTTTGCGTACATCCCTGTACAAATCCAATACGTAATTCAACTCCCCAAAAAATCAAAATAAGTTGTTTATCTTCATTTCGAACCTTCTGGGTAAGCCTCAGCTCTCGCAGATTATACATATTTGAAGCATGCGCTGATATGAATACAATTATATCTAATTGAAATACATTCATATCATAACAGTATGTAACCAATAACCTTTAACAACATAATTATGTTAATCAACAGTGTCTACACTGGAAACAATTCACACCTGACCTCGATGCTGTCTCACATAGAAGCCAATCCTAATGCAATAAAAGCCACGTAAGTTTTATTTCAAGTTCTTTTTCTACCTTTTCTAATCAGGAGAACTAATTTTCTGGGCCTTTAGGTACTGGGTACTAGTAATAGGTTATCAGTAAGCTCTGTTAGCCCCATGCACCATGAGATTCACACATCCACGGGCCCATTCGCGATGACGCTATGGCCACTTGCGCTTGATGTGTGGATGTGTGAATAGACAGTCTGTCTAAAATTGCCTTTTCTCATCTCACTTAAGCCTCATGAAGGAATTTATGTACTATGTAGAGAGCAAAAACAGCTTTTAAAAAAGTTTCTTTTATAGAAATAGACGTTCTCTGTGATTTACTGCATTTGTAATGAAACATTACTAATCGTGATAATAAAGAATGAAAGTATGATTTTTAATAATTAAACACAAGTGAATTTACCTAAATGGCTCACTCCATTTAGAAACGATACACATTTTATGATGCAGGCCATATCATAACATCTTTGTTATTTACTCTATTCTTGTGTCACAGGTTGGAGAACAAGCATGGTCGTGTGTGCTTGGAGATTAGAAATGGTCGAGACATACAACAGTAGGTCAAGCATAATTTCCCATGATATATATGAATGGTTTTAAAGGGAGCCAAAAGCAATGTAGGGTCAAAATTTTGGAAAACTCTGTTAACTATCAAAATATATTCTATGGCCATAGCGTAGGCCTGTGGTAAAACATAGACTGTTAAGACAGACTTAAACTACCTTGAAATACATTAAACATGTCCCTGGTCAATTTTGGTGACCCACCAAAATTGGTTTGTTTACAAACATTGCTGTTTACAGGCACACGTGACAAGAGTATTACCAAATTCAAGTGAAGTTGTAGCTAGTTATTGTTATTTATACTGTACCAATGGCTAAAGTTAGACTCTTAGACTGTATTTTCATAGTTATTTGAGTTTGCCAAATTTTGTCATATTTTGAAACAACATTGCATTTGGCTCCCTTTAATTGGCACATGTAATATCATATACCCTGAACAGACACAAGATTATCAATGATATGTGTGTCATGTCAGAGACCTTGTATGTATATATAGGATATATCGAAACGGGAAAGCCAGGGGCAAACCTGTTATGCGCTACAGGCCTGCCACCTAGGTGCTGGTTGGATGGATTTAGATTGACCATTATGCCTGTGGTAAAAATGGCCTGTGAGGTGCCACCAGCTACTCTAAAAATACATTGGTAATGATCAGACCCTGGTCATGGTTGATGAGGTTGGTTCCAACCAACAACAAGGGGAATGGGCACATAGGCCCAAAGAGAAGCTTTCCAGTCTCTATAAAATACATACAAGGTCTCTGGTCATGTTCAGATCTGTGTCCAAATCTAGATAATGGAGACGTCTACAGATACCGTACCTCCTTCTAGGCATTGGAAGTAGTTGTTTGGAATAGGGTTCTATCTAAAACATTATATATCAATCGCCTTATTTCATATGTAATCTGTACTCAAATCAGTATTAATCAATAAAAAGATGGCTACTTTATGACCCCAGCGAAATAGTTACTTGCCAGTACTTCACTATAACTAATAACCAAATATTTAAATCATGTTAATGTGTATACAATGTCAGTGAAAATTGTATAAGAAACATAATTGATAAGAGAAGGCACACCATATTTTCAGCAAGACCATCAATAATTATTAATGGACTAGAGGCTTTTGATTATAGACTAAAGACCTTTGGATTATACTACAAATGATATTTTTAAACTGTTTAAAAAGATTCCAGATTCCAGACTCCAGATTCACTACTGATGTCCTAGATGAGGAAAGAGTACCAAAGAAATGGTAAGGTTTTGATTGGTGACCTTTCCTTGTAGCCTTTCTATAATTCATAATAGTTGCAATATACTTTAAACTGATAGAGGCATCATAATTATTTTATTGCATAAATTTGCATTAAAAAATACCTGTTTTTTGATGATATTTCTTTTACATTCCAGCCAAGCTGGAAGAGTGAAGAGGAAGATACCCAAGGCCAGTGCTGTTAGAGGTTTGCACATCTTTAATCAAAGCATGATCAGAAAGTGTTATATCAGCAAACAAAATCCTGTCTTCTAGAAGTGTGAGGACAGTGGCCATTGCACAATGAACAATCATAACAACCCAGGGGCGAACCCAGCCCTAAGATCTGAGGGGGTTTCAGGTAAATCTGAAGGGGATTCATACAAAATTGAGGGGGTTCCAGCTAGATGTTTTGATATAATTTCGTATTTCTTTAGTTTCATTACATAAACTTTGAGAAATCTCAAGGGGTTCCAGACACATCGGAACATCCCCCCCCTGGGTAGGCCACTGCAACCACAACTTTAAGAGCACTTAAACCACGTGTGGTTAACATCATCATTGTTTCATATGTAATCTGTATTCAAATCAGTATCATTCTATAAAAAGAATTAGATTCATGTAAATATTTTGGGTCTGCGCCCCAAGTACAACATAATTAAATCTTATACTTTCAAGAACTGAATAATAAAATATGTTACATTGTACTCACAGGTTCAGAAGATGTTGAAGATGGAGAAGAGGAACAGGACAATGACAGGGAATGTGACAAATTTATGGCAGGTAAGTGACAGTCTATTCTACACAGTCAAGGCAAACAAATTGTCATTGGGATGTTAAAGTACAGGCTAAATTCCACATGCTGATTTTTGCCACCAATTTTAAAAAATCAGCTGTGGGAGTTCAGGCTACAAATAGATATGGATAAGTCACTACAAAGTTTTTCCGATTTTCTATCAGATAATATATAGTATTTTATTGTCTATACCATATCTTTTGAGAAAATCAAACAAATACACAATGGCAAGCATCAAATTTGCCAGCATCAAATTTACACAAATCATTCTGTATTTATGAATTGTGCAAAATTCAAATTTTGCCCAAGCACTTTTAGAATATAACATTTTGAGATATTTTTTTTAGGTAAACATGAACAATTCATGCTGGTTCCTCAATCCACTTCCCCATGCTTTTCATGTTGTTTGCCAATGCATAAGAAAGTAGCCGTTCATTCTTGACTTTGCCTTCTTTTCTTGAAGGCTATATTCCACTATGCATTCAGTGGCATTTGTATTCCTTCTAAGTATTGAATGCAAGTTCACTTCATTTAGATACTAACATGTTTGTATCTAAATGTAAGTACTACATACTAACGTTATCATGACGCAAGTATGAATGCAAGCAAATTCTTTATTCCACGATGCGTTCTTAAAATTCCTTGCATTTAATTGTCTTTCACTTGCATTCATGCCAATAACATGCTGAAAAGGAGCCAAAACCAATAATATTGGGTGCAAATTTTGCAAAATGTGATAACTTGAATTGAATTGTATTCTATGACCATAACTGAGGCCCATAATAAAATATAGAATATGAAAGTAGGCTTTAACTTCATTAAAATACAATAAAATATGTCGCTGGCCAATTTTGGTGACCCACCAAAATTGGTTTGTTTACAAACAATGCTGTCTACATACAGGATAAACAAGAGTTTATGAAATTTAATTTAAATTCAAGTTAGTTTTGATGGTTTAAACTGCACCATCAACTAAGGTTAGATGCTTAGAATGTATTTCCATAACTATTTCAGTTTTCAAAATTGTGTCACATGTATGCAAAACATTGCTTTTGGCTCCCTCTAATGCGAGTGAAATGACGCATAGTGGAATATAGCCTTAAAGGGTCTCTGATTCTGTACCTTTCAGCCCAGGCTCTACCAGATGATAATGATCTGCCTGCATCCCAGCTTACTGACCCCTCAAATGAAGGACTAGATGATGACCAACCATCTAGCTTTGTATGTTTTTCCACTCCTCAGTGAAATAGGAAAAGTTTAATTAAGAAAATTAAAAGTGAAATATTGTGATAAACTCAACTCTTAGCTTTTGGTTGACAATTTTGCTACAATATGATTGTGGTGACTTACTCGATCAATTTTTTCTCTTTTGGTTTGATTTTCTCCACCATGGATACCTTATTTATTGTATTTCACTTGCAGACTAATCTAAATTAAGGCACATGCTGAGAAATATGTTGACAAGTGGCAAGACTTAAGTATAGGAATTTTCAATTATCATGGCATAACTTGTGGTTTGATATGATGGAAAACTAGCATTTACTATTTTTCCATTTTGTGTCTACATATATACTTCATATCTTTCAAGTTGGTCGGAAAATTCATTCATTTTAGAAAAGTATAGAGCAAATATTTGTAATTTTCTTTTGTATTTCCAGAGATTTTGTCTCCAAAATCAGTCAAAATTAACCTGCTTAAAATGAAGTAAATCAGCTGTACGTGGTAGGGAGAATTTAGATATGATTAATCTAAAGGGTTCTAAATATAATCATTTCCACCACGCCACGTACTTACTATCAAAGCTAAATATTTCAAACTATATGTGAGTCATGTTATTGTTGCAGAGGGCTATGTGACTTGGTTTATCTTCATGAAATGTTAAAAACATTTGAGCAAAATGAAAGAAATAACTTTAGACAATTTCATATCATTCTTACCATTAAGAATTTTCTGACTGGACATTTTCTTCTTAATGCTAGGTTTTTGACCATCACTCTGGTGGCCAGCCAATGGAGACACTCAACCCCGAATACAAGTGGACAGGGCTCGAGCGCTTAAGGCAAACACTAAAAAATGATGGGGCGAGAGTATATGTAGCTGTAGTGGACACAGGCATAGATACAGAACATCCTGACCTTAAGGTATGTATCATCTATAGAGCTTTTTCATTAAGGTAGCGCTGCCCTGGTGGATTATGTGAGAAACACATCTTTTAGGTCTTTTCCTATAGTTAACCTATATGAAGTGAAGCATAAAGGATAACTATAGGAAAAAGACCTAAAACACCTTCAATTTAATTCACCAGGGGGTGCCACACTTAAATGAGAAAGGTGTATAGGCTGAAGCACACAGTCAATATGGCAATATGTGTAAGTACACGTGTCACATACATGAGAAAATAATTACTTAAGTACTAAAGACACTAAATAATGCAGATGAGAATATATCATAATAAACAGAAAATGATTATTTGTATATACAAGTGTCACAGCCATGAGAAACTAATTATCAAATCCTCTATGCCCCACTCCGGCCGGAATTTAGGGAATTTCTAGAGGAGAACCCATGGAAATCCTGGGGAAATCCAACAATGTATGAATGCCATCTGTGGGGTACAAAGGTTTAAGTTTTTAAGACTGATTTGATAACTTCGTCTGCTTAAAATGTGCTTTAATGGTGATGATGTTTTAATGGCATTATACTTGGATGAACCATAACCCTAAATTAGAAACCTGAATGCCAAATCAACTAGAACAATTATAATTGACCAACTCATTTTCAGGTATGGTTGCCCAGCTAAGGAACTAAGATGCATTTCCAAAAATCCCTCTTCCTAATCTAACTTACCACTAGACATCCAAAATACTCACTTTAGTTGCCCAGTAATTAGCATTTTCTGGTTGCCCTGAGCATTTAATTTGTCAAGCCCTGCAATTTGGTTTTACTCAACTTTTCCAGACATATTTTTGATAAAGTAGGCATAACAGATGTTTTAGAACTGTGAACCACAAAATATTAAAATTGACCAGTATGGCGCCTAGCCCACTTTGGGAGGTGCTGATGACATTTCCACAACATCTATATAATTTATGTTCAATGTTACAGGATATCACCATAGTGAGCAACAGCAAAATCTATACGTCTTTAATGTTACAGGATATCACCATAGAAAGCAAGAGTAAAATCTATATATTATCTTTAATGTTGCAGGATATCACCATAGAGAGCAAGAGTTTTGTGGACCAGGAACCCAACTCAGACACCAATAACCATGGCACCATGGTGGCTGGAATACTCTGGCAATATGCACCTTTGTCAGAATTATAAACCTCAAGGTACTAATATAGGAAGACCCGCGGGGGTCATCAGAGGGTGCCTGTGCGACCCATAAGGGATTGTCACACACTGAAAGCAAAGCCCAAGCTATGTACAATCCCCATGGGTTGTACAGGCACCCGAGGACTACCCCTAAGGGTCTTCTATATCTTATCACCAATTCAGAGCTCTAAATATGTTTAAAATACTGTAAATTAGTAACGGTACATACGGCATTTCACTACGAACCACTCCTTGTACGTACCGCTCCTCGGCCGTGCGGGTGATAAAGCACTTTTTCACCTCTTTGGCTGATGAGCAGTACATATATATGTATGGGCCCATATCTTCATAACTAATTTGGCTTATTGGGGACATTTTGATTAGAATCTCATAATTAGAAATGCTGCCTATCATGAATAAATTTCACACCTAATAATCCCTGTTTGACACTATTTTGCAATAACACTATTATTTTGGGTTAAAGACAGAGTTGCTGATCTTGATAAAAAAATAATTCCTAATTAGCCTAATTAGTTATGGGCCCAGGTACCCAATTTCCCTTTAGGATCTACTTCTATTATGATAGGACCTTGTTTTACCAAGTCATCTTCCATTTCACTCAATGTGGACCACCAAATTTTACTTTTTTTACAAACAAAATGTAAATATGCACACTACTGGAAATCTTATGACGTTAAAGTGAGTTTTAATGGCTTTATGAAACGTTTGACTAAGAAAGTTTTTCTTTAAGTTACCCATGCTGTCACTACATTATATTTGGCTCCCTTCCTTTTTTGAATATTTGATCTGCCTCTGAAGATGGTGTACTTTTTACAGGTGATCGGAAGTGATGGCATAGGAGATCTGAAAAACATGAAGAGGGCGTTAAGCTACATTGAAGAATGGGACAGGAAAAACCCTGACAAAACAGTTCGTTCTCATCAACTTATATATTTTGCTAATTGATAAAGATTATTAATTGTAACCCGTATGACCCCACTGGACATAGAGCAATTTCTATATACATATTATATATATATATATATATATACATATATTATATATATATATATATATATAAGATATGTATATGGAAATTGCTCTATTTCTCTAGGAATTTCAAAATTCCTTCCTCAAATGAGCACAATTCCAATTCACGTCATGTACTTCTAAATTCTGCGACATAGCACTGTGACGTTATTATAACATTCTGGTTATGTTATTTCACATAAAAATAGCTTTATTACGACATTCTATATTCTCAACTTCACCAGAATTTAACGTTATTATAACACTCTGTTTTGGAGAGTCTCAACCTTACCTGAAGAGATGTAACTGTCATGTGAAAATTGGTCAGGTAACAGATTGACAAGAAAAGTATGGTCACAGAATGTGCTTGTAACATCGCTACTTGCCTGTGTTCACTTTTAGAAATCCTGTATCTGCCCCTGTACCCTATGTTTTTGGCTTTGATTTACTACTGTTGAGTTGCCATTTGGATCCCAAGCTTAACACTTTCATTTCTCTCATTACAGATAGATATTATTAATCTATCTATCGCCACAGAAGGCAACAACGATAGTGTGGAAGATATGCTGACGACATTTGCTTTGAAAAAGGTAGTACCTATATATTAGATGATATTTCTAATAAAGAAAGATATTACTAAATGTTCTGTATACTCCACTATGTAAATTACTTCATAAATATTTCCTATGGAATGCTTGCAGTAGCAGATAACAACATGTTGGTATCTCAAATGCAAATTTCTGTAGCTGGCAGCTAAGGCTACTGCAAATGGTACCCCAATGTATAGTTGAATATGCCCTCAAGAGTTTTTAGAATGCTATGACATTGCCTAAAAAGAGAATAATGCTTAATATTCCTGGCCCTTAATCTAGTGTTGAGATTTTGATAGCCCTTTCCACCTGCCAAAGCTTTGAGGCATCACCAGCATATATATAAGCCAGTTGCATAGAGTCATCATCAATATAAAGATGTTAGATACTTTGAGGCACCTCTTTTAAAATTCTTGTAACAAACACTGTTTTATGAACTTGAAATCATCCACAATGTGTCATAAATTGAACAATTTGAATAAATATTTGTTTTATTTCATATGATATTATAGGGGCACCATGCCATATTTGGCTTCTTTTGGGAGTGTGATATTCTTCTGGGAGTCGGGGTGTCCAGACTCCATGATGAAAGGGAATTTGGGGTTTCTCGGTCTTGGGCTGACTTGAAAATCAGGCAGGAGACTGGCTTCTAAGATCGAAAGTCGTGTCTCGCTCACGAGGGTGAACTGGGACGAGGCATTCAATGGAGCTCTTTTGGCTGTGGATTCATTCAGCATGGTCGGTCATGCCTGTAGGGGTATCATCACGGCAGTAGAGAGATCATGCCTTCGTGTCAAAAAGGAGAGGGAGGGGGGCTTGCTGGGCTGTTGGTCTCGGGCACTGGTCGGTCTCAGGCATTCAATCTGACTACCAGATCCAGATGTTGGTGAATTTGGGCCGTCACTCACGGTTAAAGGTGGTAGCACTGCACGGAGCGGGTCGCACCTTCATTCCCTGGGTTCTGGGTTGACTGCCTACGATTTCGGGTTTCCGTACCAGGCCGGTCTTTTGTGCCAAGGTGGGTCTTTGGGCCATCTCAGGCTTTCGGGCCATTCTGGGCCGTTGGACTAAATGCCTAAACTTCTAGGTAATTCAGGGTCCCTGGCTAGGCTTTTACTTGTCTACAAACTTCTACTCTGCATGATCTTTAGCTCAGGTTAAGTGGAAAGGCAATCCATCCCTAAGAAGAGGCGTGTGAATACAAGGAGTACAATGAAGGAAATGTTTATTTCGGGCCATACAGCCCCTTTCTATAGCTACAGGTCAACTCTCATTGGTCAGTTTGATCACGTGATATCATGATGTCATTTCTGGTCCATACCGTTTCGTTCTATAACATTGTTTCATCATTAGCCGGCAGTTACTACATTATTTGATCTCACATTACAAGTTGATTCTGCACAATAATTACACTCAATTATTAGCTTTATATTTTCCATACCATAAGGATGAAATGGACAATTCATCACAGGAGTATCTAAGTCCTGATCGAAAGCTAAGGTGGCATAGGGATAGGGCTAAACAGTAATAAATTAGGCTCTAGAATAATGTCCCCATAACTGGAAGTTCAATTAGCGTTTATAGGGTTAATTAGCTTTGTAAAATGCAAATCACGTTTCATAAAATAGTTTTCATGAGTCTGTAGTATTCATGTTTAGGTGGTTGTCTGCATAGCCTCCAATGAGGGACAGCTAGAGACCAACAGCATTTTGTTCCCGAGAACAATAGGCAATGTCATTACAATTAGGGTTAAACGGTGATAAATCAACCTCTAGAGTTCCCTATAACTGGTTTTTCAACTTGCCTTCAATGGGTTTACTAGCTTTGAACTAGCTTTGTAAAGTAGCTTGGTAATGAAATTGCTTTTGTTCTTTTCCAAAAATCCCAGAAACAATAGGCAATGTCATTATAATTAGGGTTAAACGGTGATAATTCTTATAACAATAATTGTTTTTAACAAGCGTTTAATGGGTTTATTAGCTTTGAAGAGTGCAATTCACAGGTTATGAAATTGCTTTTGTCCTCTATTCTTCCTCTATTCACATTTAGGTGGTTGTCTGTGTAGCCTCCAATGAGGGACAGCGAAAGACCAACAGTATTCTGTTCCCGGGAACAATAGGCAATGTACTTACAATCGGAAGCTGTGATGAGCTCGGCAACCGATCTGACCACAGTGGTATAGGCCAGGAGCTGGACTTCCTCTTCCCGGGGTGCAAGATCATCTCAACCTGCAGCAATTTCAACCAAAGCCTGCAAGGTTCAAGATACCATGAGGACAAAGGGACATCATTTGCTGCCCCCCACTGTTCTGCCCTTGCTGCAGTTCTACTTGCTGGCATTGAAGCTCACCTGGCTGGCTTTAAGAATAAACCAGGTATAGTTGAAGGGACCCAAAACCAATATAATTGTCAAAATTGTGCCCCCCCCCCCCCCCCCCCCCACTGTTCTGCCCTTGCTGCAGTTCTACTTGCTGGCATTGAAGCTCACCTGGCTGGTTTTAAGAATAAACCAGGTATAGTTGAAGGGACCCAAAACCAATATAATTGTCAAAATTTTGCCCCCCCCCCCCCACTGTTCTGCCCTTGCTGCAGTTCTACTTGCTGGCATTGAAGCTCACCTGGCTGGTTTTAAGAATAAACCAGGTATAGTTGAAGGGACCCAAAACCAATATAATTGTCAAAATTTTGCCCCCCCCCCACTGTTCTGCCCTTGCTGCAGTTCTACTTGCTGGCATTGAAGCTCACCTGGCTGGTTTTAAGAATAAACCAGGTATAGATAAAAGAATCCAAAACCAATATAATTGTCAACATTAAATTTTTCAAAACTCACATAAGTATAGAAATATGTTATAAGGTCTGTTTTACAGTATTAGCTGTGAAAACTAGCTCCAACCAAATTAGAGAAAAACTCTTTGAAGCCACTTCCCAAGGTGTCACATGCTTAAATGTTAGTTTTAACTGCAACACTTAAATTTTTTCCACCTCAATGTTTGCTTATTCCTTCATAGTTGTCCTAGAAGTCGTATGTTGCATTAACTATATTAGGTCATATAGATATTTCATTATGAAGTTCCCAACGTAATAATAGTAGCCTGCCTTGCCCTCTAAGTGTGAAATTAACCTTATTCACAAAGTTTGTCACATATAAGGCTAATTTTTACATTTAAAAGATATAATAAATTTAACTTTTAACATAAAAATTGAATAGCAAATTATACTTTCCAGGTTCCCACTGGCGCAAGTTATTTACCCGAACATCCAGAGTCAAACTACTACTCCGAGAGGCCTGCCATAAACAACACAGCACAGAGAAAGGCTTTGGGATGCCTGAATTACACAGGATTGACATTGATTTCATCAAGAAGTTTCTGCAAATAACAAACGATACTTGTCAGTGATTTTATCAAGAAGTCCCTGCAAAGAACAAATGATACTTGCAGTGATTTCATCCAGAAGTTTCTGTAAAGAACAAATGTTACTTCTCAGTGATTTTATCAAGACGTCCCTACAAAGAACAAATGTTATTTGTCAGTGATTGTATCAAGAAGTTCCTTCAAAGAACGTCAGCTAAGCGGAAAGAGAGAGTGTGTGTGTTGGGGGGGGGGGGAGTCAGTGTGTTCACATGCCTGACTATATATATTTTACACTATCCTTATATATATATATATATATATATATATATATATATATATATATATACTTTCAGTTCTGCTGGTACCTGGGTTCATGAGTTTAATAAGGAGCAGTCTGTATTTAGGAATGAAAAAAAATATTCATGGAGTTGTCATGAATCCAAAATTCTGTCGCGAATCCAAAATGTGAAGAAAATGTCCATTAATCCTTGCTTGCTTCACAAGAGTCACGAAGGTAAACCAAGCCAATCTCATTTGCCCAAAAATAAGATCTGATCTCCATGTTGCCTAAGAAAAGATGAAATATTATTGACTTTTACATTACATTTTATACTTGGTTTTGTAATTAGTTTATTCAATGGATGTAAAATGAGCTTCTTTGGGATGGTTCCAAAGTAAGAAATACTGAGATCTCATCCTGCTGCTATACATTGAGAAGCCTATATCCCACATGCTGATTTTGTTAATTTGCAAACCAGTATGGGAAATATAGGTTAAGTATGTATGTTTTATATCAATAAAAAGATTTTATAGTTCTCTTCCAAATATTATGTAGGATGTATGGTTACAAAGACAATTCAGAGTTTTACACTATGCTTTATGAGTTGTGATATGATGATGTTAAAGTGTTATAATGATATTAAACTCTTGGTTACACATGTGTGAAATACTCAAAATAGCAAATTTCCAACAATCATGTCATCCCTGTGTGTGAATTTTCTTGGATATCACAATGTCACAGTGATGCCACAGCTCAAGTAGCCTAGGTGTAAAGCCCCGATATCATGGTAGTTCTCGTAACCCTGAGCACAACGTATTTATGCAGGAATCAGCAATTATTTTATTACGAATTGTGTATGATTTATTTTCATAAATCTATGTCAGTGCCACAAAACTTGTTTGACCACTATAAACTAGTTTCTGTAGGACGACAGGTCTTAGTTTGAAAATGTACTCTAGTCTAAATAAAACATTATATTGAAAATCAAAACTGTGGGTCTCGACATCTGAAATGTTTTTCCTAGTGCATATATTATGTTATCATCTTGATTATTAAATGTACTTTAAGTTATGTTAGAGGCAGCTATATGTTATGTACACGTACGGTAAACATTGTAAAGGGGAAATAGTAACAAAAATTGAAATATATAGTAACAAAAATTCCCCTCAGTGTCAAGGAAAATACAAGAAAGTTGGTTAAAAAAAATACAGAATTCTGGTTTCCACATCTTTATTTGATTTTAACATTCCCTAATTTACTTTTCTTGAGAAAGTTCCCATTTTTTAGACTGAATACTCAATTTGAATGTATAATTATGAACCAGATGTATATGTCCTTATGAACTGTACAACCCCGACCCCCTCAAATTTTTGGATGGGAACATAAACCTGACAAAAAGAATAAAGACTATATTCCACGTCGGTTCAGTCCCACTTGCGTTCCTTAAATCATGGAAATGCAAGCTTGCTTGCGGAAATTTATAAACATGTTGATAAATTTGCGCAAACAAACTTGTGTTTGTGAAATTAAAGGAACGCAAGTGTCACAAAACGCATTGTGGAATATAGCCTTTTGTATCAAACGCAAGTAACCTTGCGTTTCTGTAATTAAAGGAATGCAAGTTGTACTGAACGCATCCTGGATTAGCTATATATATATGTGTGCTGGTACTTGCATTCCATGAACGCAAGTATCAATGCATATATCAACGCAAGTAAAATGGTGACCGCAAGTACAAAACCGCATCGTGGAATACAGGCTTTAATGTTGCATGTGTGCATGTAAAAACATAACTTAGCCTATATGCCGACCACCCACCCCTTTTCCAAAATCCCGGAACCATCCCTGGTTACATTAGCTCTTTGCCTTGAGTGATCATCGTCTTATACAGAGGGAACCAACCTGGATAAAGATAAAGCTAGCTCCAATAGGTTTGATGAATAAAGATCAATGAAATAACGCAATGATTTGGAGGTATTTATCAAACAGAATACATAAGATACATTTGGCATATCACTTACAGTAAACCCCACAATGATAAAACTTATCATTAAACACAACAAATGTTTAATGTTACAATAAGAAAAAAAATAAAGTCAGGGAGCATTTCAGGTCTTGGTAGCCACCTTGGTGCCCAATCATCTTAATTTATATAGTTAAAGCTCACACAAGAGAAAATCAATTTTCCCTATGAAAACATTCTCCAGCTACTGGAAAAACATGTTGTATAAGTCTAATTTTCGTCTCTTAATATAATTTTATATAAGATTTTTCATACCTTGATCAATTAAGCTGTAAAGTCAGAAGGATCAGACATCAGAAAGAAAAACTAATGAACAATGTTTATTGTTCCATTAAATGTGGAACAACACAAACTATGAGTTATTTACAACAGAAAGTAGTGATATACTAATATAGTAAATAACATTACAGTTTTGGAATTATCCAAATTGCATGAGAACTTACAAAACTATCGAAGAGAACACTGAAAATTATTGAGATTTGTAATTTTTTGCTATTTTTGCATAACTGCAAGTTACCATTGTTCTTTCGACGTTACACACACTTTTCCTTGCTAACACTATTTGCATATACATTCTAATAGCACAACACTTACGGACATTTTTGTGGAACAGCGCCCAGGTAAACTATAGACATTGTACAGATGACGTCACAATTTCCAGATATAGTCTGGACGCCATATTGGTGATCAATTTAAAAGTGTGAACTTACACATTAAAACAATCATTTCTGCTAGATTTATCTGATATAATGTCACTCAGTCAAAATAAACAATTTTTTATTATTCAGAATTTATAAATTGTAGATGTATCTACGAGCCATGTGGTTGTGATAAGCACATGGTGATCACCAGAATGTGGTCACGTGACCACATCTGCACAAGGTCTATACACAGGGGTTGCGAGAGACAGTACATTGACCAATACCAACTTAGATGGAAAGCCATTATTATATTATAAGTAATTTGATGGCATATTGGAATTATGCCCAATACATTTAGATTTTCTGCGAATCTGTTGAAGTACTCATGCATTTTTATTACATATTATTGAACGCTAGGTGTTGTTAGGGGTGTTTATCTATTAGTTGGGAAACTGCTATCACTTTATTGTCCTAATAGTCTTAGTTAATCTTCCTTTATGCTTGCTAGCCAAGTGATAGACTGATCTGCGAGATGGGGGTTCATAACCATAACGCTGACAACGCTGAAGGCAAGCTTCTTACGTAGAGTCCGCCTGACTTTGTGCAGTCATGCAACAGTATAGTTCCATCACTAGTCACCAGATGTCCGTATATGGCTATCCAAACCCCCTAATCGCTAAAGCCCCATACCCACTAGGCGATTTTACCGGCGACTGGCAATGGGCAACAGGCAGAATCGCTGGTAAAATCGTCACCAATTCAGATCACCTGTCAGATGTTATATTGAAATGTTACATACTAACATGTTATCTAACAAGTTGTAGAATGTGGCAAGGTAGGGGTCAATCACTATGACCAGTAGTCGGAGTGTTCTGGCATCACGTATAGCCACAACAGTTGAGTTGAGTTGAGTCGGGCAGTGTGGCATGATCCACATTGCAATCTTGGGCCGATTTTGAACTTATTTTGAAAATTGGTTTATTAAATAATTATTTTTCTTATACAACATACACTTTTCCAAAGAGTTTAGAATAATACATATCAGAAAAAATGTGTTTTCATCAGGAAAATTGATTCCAAATATGTGAAAAATGCATGAGAAGAAAATCGGTCGGCCCAAAATCGCAACGTGGATCATGGCCTTTAGTGTGGTGCTTGTCAACAGTCCTTGAAGTATACACCTTTCCCAAGAACCTGCGCAGTGCCCCAGTCTGGCCAGTTTTGGGGCTTTTGATAACTAGGTCACAGTGTTGCCAATCATCCGTTAAAACCACGGAGACCTCTGTTATTTCAGTGTACTAAAGGCAGAGCTCTGTTATCGGTTATTCTGAGGGAAAATCCGTTATTCTGCAAATAATCTCTGGAAACCTCTGTTATTTTATACCAAAAATAAACAAACCTCCAGTATTTCAATGAAAATCAATAAAATGGCTTCAAATTGCTTAGTAAAACACAAAACTTTTCTGGGGGCAGAGCCCCCACACCCCCACATTTTGCATACAATTACAATGATCTGTTATTTTACTCTTTAAAAAGTTGGCAACACTGCGGTCACTTCACTGCCTATACCTTAACTATGGGAAAAGACCTAAAACACTGTTTCAATTTGAAACCACCAGGGGGCGCCACCTTTATGAAAAAGGTGTATAGACTCAAAAATAGACAATTCAGAGTACACTATGTAGTAAGAGCTGTGATAATTATGATGATGTTTCAGCGAAGTCGCACATATTAAAGATAAAACTCGTGGTTATACATGTGCGAAGTATTCAAAACAACAAATTTCAAACAATTATGTCATCCCTACATGTATGTGACACTTCTTGGATATCACAATGTCACAGTGATATCACAGCTCAAGTCGCCTAGGAGTAAAGATCCTTTATCATGGTAGTTTTTTTTGTTTTTTTTAATTTATTTATTCCAAAGCAAATCTTTCAGGGAAAGACCCTGATCTTCCAAGATGGCCGATCTTGGTTCTTGTAACCCTGAGCACAACGTATTTATGCCGGAATCAGCCATAATTTTATTACCAATTGTGTATGATTTATTTTTATAAATTCATGCCAATGGCACAAAACTTGTTTAACCACCATAAACTGTAGGACGACAGGCCTTAGTTTGAAAATATACTCTAGTCTAAATAAAACATTATATTGAAAATCAAAACTGTTTTTCAAAAATATTTTTCCCAGTACATATATTATGTCATCATCTTGATTATTAAATGTACTTTAAGTTATGATAGAGGCGGCTATATGTTATGTACACTTACGGTAAACATTGTAATATTTTTCCCAGTACATATATTATGTATGTACTTTAAGTTGTGATAGAGGCGGCTATATGTTATGTACACGTACGGTAAACATTGTAAATGGGAAATGGTAACAAAAATTGAGTAAATAGTAACAAAAATTCCCCTCAGTGTCAAGGAAAATACAAGAAAAGTTGGTTTAAAAAAATTCTAGTTTCCCCATCTTTATTTTATTCTGAAATTCCCAAATTTACTTTCGGTAGAAAATTCCCATTCTTTAGATTGAATACCCCATGTGAATGTATAATTATGACCCACATGTATAGGTCCTTATAAACTGCAATGTATAAAGGGATTGATAAAAGGGGTCCTTGGCACTGTCCCCAACCCCGATCCCCCCCCCCCCCTCCCCCCAAAATTTTTGCATGGGACATAAACCTGACAAAAAGAATAAATGTTGCATGTGTGCACGTAAAAACATAACTTACCCTATATGCCGACCCCCCACCCCTTTCCAAAATCCCGGATCCATCCCTGGTTACATTAGCTCTTTGCCTTGAGTGATAATCGTCTTATATAGAGGGAACCAACCTGGATAAAGATAGAGATAGCTCCAATAGCTTTGATGAATAAAGATCAATGAAATAACGCAATGATTTGGAGGTATTTATCAAACAGAATACATAAGATACATTTGGCATATCTCTAACAGAAACCCCCACAATGATAATAACCTATCATTAAACACAACAAATGTTTAATGTTGCAATAAGAACAAAAGTCAGGGAGCATTTCAGGTCTTAAGCTTGGTGGCCACCTTGGTGGCCAATCATCTTAATTTATATAGTTAAAGCTCACAGAAGAGAAAAACAATTTGCCCTATGTAAACATTCTCCCGCAACTGAAAAAACAGGTTTTATAAGTCTAATTTCCGTCTCCTTATATAATTTTATATAAGATTTTTTATACCTTGATCAATGTAGCTGTAAAGTCAGTAGGATCAGACATCAGAAAGAAAAACTAATGAACAATGTTTATTGCTCCATTTAATGTGGAACAACACAAACTATGAGTTATTTACAACAGAAAGTAGTGATATACTAATACAGTAAATAACAATACAGTTTTGGAATTCCCTAAATTGCATGAGAACTTACAAAACTATCGAAGAAAAACTGAAAATTATCCAGATTTGCAATTTTTGGCTATTTTGTGTGTAGCTGCAAGTTACCATTGTTCTTTTGACGTTACGCACACTTTTCCTTGCTAATATTATTTGCGTATACATTCTAATAGCACAACACTTACGAACATTATTGTGGAACAGCGCCCAGGTAAACTATAGACATTGTACAGATTACGTCACAATTTCCAGATATAGTCTGGACGCCATATTGGTGATCAATTTAAAAGTGTGAACTTACACATTAAAACAATCATTTCTGCTAGATTTATCTGATATAATGTCACTCAGTCAAAATAAACATTTTTTTATTATTCAGAATTTATAAATTGTAGATGTATCTACAAGCCATGTGGTTGTGATAAGCACATGGTGATCACCAGAATGTGGTCACGTGACCACATCTGCACAAAGTCTATACACAGGGGTTGCAAGAGTCAGTACATTGACCAATACCAACTTAGATGGAAAGCCATTATTATATATAAGTAATTTGATGGCATATTGGAATTATGCCCAATACATTTAGATTTTCTGCGAATCTGTTGAAGTACTCATGCATTTTTATTACATATTATTAAACGCTAGGTGTTGTTATGGGTGTTTATTTATTAGTTGGGAAACTGCTATCACTTTATTGTCCAAATAGTCTTAGTTAATCTTCCTTTATCCTTGTTAGCCAAGTGATAGACTGATCTGTGAGATGGGGGTTCATAACCATAACGCTGACAACGCTTGGTTGAGAGTTAAGTTTATAAGTGGATGTATCAATTGCATTACAATTGCCAGTGTAGTTACCGCCTATCTTAATCCTAGGTTCATAAGTAACACCACCTGAAGGCAAGCTTTTTCCGTAGAGTCCGCCTGACTTCATGCAGTCATGCAATAGTATAGTTCCCTCACTAGTCACCAGATGTCCGTATATGGCTATCCAAACCCCCTAATCCCTAAGACTTGTATTGTTCCAAACGTGTATCGAATTGTCTCTGCCCTTAACCGTGGGTTCTACCCTTATGTATTGGTTTGGTTATTGAGTTTTTCCCAAGCAGTGCTGCTTACTAGGAGACATAGTCTGTCTGCTACAGCTAGACAGGTCTTCTGTGCCTACCAGAAGCCCCTGCCGTGTTTATACTATGTAATACAGTAATTTGTATAATTTTGAATACTCTTTATGATATGCCTTCTACAATCTGGTGATAGTTCCTTTATTTTTGTTTATATACTGTTAATTATATGCACAAGGTGTTTTTGCTAACTACCTTTGTGCATTATATCAATTGCTGAGTTTGATGGTATTTTGCGCCTTTTATTATTAAAGTATCTTGTCCTCGGTTATCTTAACAAATAATTGTGGGCTGTTTCCAGCAAGTGAAAATCCACTGCTGAGAACAAAAAATCAACTGTGAACCAGTTTTATATATCTTAATGTATTTTGCATCACCTTATAATACCATTTTATAGATGTCCAGACAATAAATCTGTGTACATTTTTCAACATTATGTACCCCTCACTTTGATTGGTTGATTTTGTATTCAATTGTTTTTTATTTGTTTCGTCACATTTTCATACTTATGTTCAAAAGGGCACTGCTGCCAAATGAGCTTCATAGCTTTCAGTGAAACCAGGTGAAGGCTAAAAAAGTTGCCTTTGTTTGGACACTTTCTCTCTAGTAATTCTTTTAGAAGGTGGTCTTGTAGTGATACATCAAAACCTTCCAAATGCATTACTTTCATGTTTATTTGCCTCATGAGAAATCCAAACCAAACATCTTCTATGGGGAAAAAAGGTACATTAGGTGCTGCCTTGACAACTGTTTTAACAGCAGCCATAGAATATAGGAACGCTGTACCTATTGCATATGGTGGATATACTCTTTCAGGATATTCTAAGTCAGTGACAAACCATTTCTTGTCCACAATCCTGTGTACCGGTAAACCATCAATTTTGTGACCAATCTGCACATGCATGTTCCTAGGGCCTTTGATGTTGATCCAACTGACTACCTTAGGTATATTGATATAATTGTCATCGGCTGTCCTGAGCGTGAACTTTGCCTTTTTACAGAACCTAAGTGCCCACTTGTATCCCGACATCATTTTCATTGACAAGTTGTAGTAAGCATCTTTATAGTCCTCCTGAAGAATATCTCCATACTGGGCACTCTCACTGTAAAGTATGGCCTGATCTTCCTTTGACCAACCTCCGCCAAAGAGAAACACGTGTCTTACGTTAGCAGTATTTCCTTTGGAATGTTTAAGCCATGTGTTACGTATCATCTGTCTTCCTAAGACAGCTTCGGGGATTGTTGTTATCAACACCAACAAGTCTATAGGGTCAGCACCAGCACATATCATTTTAGGTTGAATAATGGTAGTAAAATTTAAATTGTAACAATTAATGCATGAAATGGGTCTTGGCTTCATTGGGTAAACTCTTGTAGATAAGATTTTGAGGTGATATTCTAAGCTCCGAAAAAGTGGATTGACCAATACTATTGGTTCATCTTTCTCGTCACTCTTTTTGATTCTGTCAGTAGCAATTGTAGCAGGGGTACAGAAATGAGTGGTCCATTCATATATCAGGACAATCAGAACCAAAGTGTAAGCAGATGCAAGTATTTCAATCCTACGTTTTCCCATCTTGAACTGCTTCCCCTTTTGAAAGATGTTGCTTGTCGTTTTACATGAGGTTTGTATCCAAGGTTTCTTAGTTGTAACAGAAATGTTCTGTATCCCTGTAAAAGAATGTTATCTAATCTGAATATTATATCATATAATCTGAATAACTAGATATTCATAATCTGATGATAATAATAATAATCAATATATCTTAATAAATGTATATTATACAGTTATAGAATGCTAAACAGTTCCAACTTGCTTATCAATTCTTTTTATAACTATCCACTGTTACCTACTGTACACTGCAATTCTTGCATGCTGTGGTTAAGAAGTATTGTACAGCTTAACACATTTCTCTGCATAGCTTCACTGCAAGGAGTTAGACTTTCAATTTGTTAGGCAGACCTATTCATAGTCAGTTCAGAGGGTGTGCAGAATCTGCATAAAAGACTGACTTCTGTCTTATACATAGATGTGACCCACTACACAGAAAGGATGCTCCGAGGGGGTTATAATCTTAAGCTCCAAGGCCAATATTAAGGGAGATATGGATAGATTTGTGAAAAATAGGGATAAAAATGTCTTAAACCAACTTTTTGTGTAAAATTCAGTTAACCCACTCGAAACTTTCCATTTTGATTGAAAAACATTCTATTTGGAATGTTAATACTGTTTTTTCACCATATGTTACCTAAAATTAGATGTTTGGTTACCACGGAAACAACAACATTTTGTGGATTTTGTCAAAAATTGTATCCCATTTGGAAAAACATGACTTGAATATATTATTAGTCCAAACTAAAGTAGATTAACTTTTCTAGATCAAAAGTTATACCCATAAAAGGTTTTAAGGGTTTCTTGTTAATTTATGGAGTAAATTCCTGCATGAAGCAACCTTTCTATGTGGGGAAACACATCTGATGTGTATAAACAATTTCTGCAAACCCCCATACCCACATGGAATTGACCAAGTCGGCAACTATTGGGTGTTAAAATCTGCTGACTGTACAAGAAAATCAACCGACCTTAGCACCAATAATTCATTCGACCTATTTTATTGAGCCTACATTCCACATGCCGAGTTTTCTAGCGGTATTAGAAATCAATAGTGGGAATTAAGGTTAGATATAGAGACATGGTACATATAACTAGAATGGTTTTACAATAAGCCCATCCCACTTTGGGGATATCCTGCAGTCAGACAAGGGTTGGACAAAATAGACATATATAAGCTATCCATATCTCCAAGAATTGAGGTTACTTAAATAAGCAAGAATTGTGGTTTTCTATATCCCCAAGTACTACTAAAACATTATCATTTCTTAAATTTTAGCAATTGACAGATTTGCAGGTTTTCCAGCTAATCAAAATACTGTATTTTGGGGTAAAATGGGTAGGACATTAAGCTTTACCATTGGATCCTATGGGGAAAAGTCAAAAATGAAGGCTCACATTTTGGAAATTTTAGGAATAATCTGTTAACCAAATTGCTTTGGTTAATTTTGTATTGTGCAACTCTCCTCAGGGAATAAGCACGGAACCAATCTTGATAATATTTCATGGTAAACTTATTTGTTGGTATAAACTGGGATGGGCTTATTCTCTTTCAAATGCTACGGTTATTTAATATTAAATACAGGTTTCTCTATAATTCATGTTTCACACCAAATAGAAATACAATTTGAGGAGTAATCTAATCCTAGCATATCCATGTTGCTAATGATATGAGCTCAATGTCATGTATATAGGCCCTACGATATGAGCATTACCACTTTTTCGGGATCTTGGTTATACAAGAAATGGAACGAAAAATACAAGCCATAAAACAAGTTTGGAGAGTAACACAGATACCAGGTGTACTTGTAAGCACTAATTGCATTAATGGCGACTATACACTTAAACATAGAAATACCTTGGCACCATTGCAGTCAATAAAAGATGTATAGTTACCGAACCCTCAGAAGCTAAGCTGCACAGGCTAACATCGCTGGATTAAGTGTCAATATGATGACAGAACTCAGTCACTGTCCAGCTCATAAAGATAATTAATGCCAAAGAAATCTCTGGATTTATTATTCAAGGCACGCACTCATGCTATCGGGTTGAATTTCTAAACAAAAAATATTTTATTCTATTCGTTCATAAATATTACAAAACTTCTTCCTTGGTATTGCGAGATGAGTTTATGGGTAGGCATATATATTTATGCTTCAGATCTATTCTACAGATAATATCGTGTGACTAGCTGCCTTTTTAAAGGAAACTCTCTCCTTTTCACATTAAATATGAGCTGATAATATATTCCATAACGTTATGCTATTATGGTTAACGGCTATCGTGTGCCCATGTAAGCGATTTGTACTCTTGCATAAATCTAATTTTATTACAATTCCGTTTCCTAATACATCATGTGACCAGTCACCTAATTGGCTAAAGGCCCGTTCACACCTTACGATTCATCCTATTACGATAGGTGTTACGACAGGATCGAAACAGGTTGTGAACAGAAATTCAATTCCAATTTTGTTATGTTGCTTCCAACAGCTTTTTGAACACTGTAAATTCCCATATAGGGTCCATGCTATAATTCTGGTATTATGTTCAGATTCTATCACAATTTATTGCCGACGCTGTCGTAACCCATATCTTAAGGGAAAAATTTGTAAGGTGTGAACCAGCTTTGAATCAACAGGTTATCGGGTACTTTACTCTACATCCATTATCCATTAAGGCCATATTCCACTATGCGGTGGGGTCATACTTGCGGTGGGCTAAGATGCCACCGCAAGCTATTTGCGGTGAGGAAACAAACATGTTCGTTTCAGCCACCGCAAGCATTCAAAAGAAAACAATATAAGATAATTATAGGATATAGATATAAAATCATAAAAAGATCATACAAATCATAATAAAATTTTAGAAAAGTCAAGAATTTTTTCAAAAATTCTATAAAATAATATAGAATTATTTGCGGTGTTACTTGTACCACAAGTACCACTGCAAACAATTTCTATATTCCACCTTGCGGTAGCTTAATTTGCTAGTGGTGATGACAAACACCGCTAGTAAATTGCCCACCGCGAGAAAACCGCCGCATAGTGGAATATGGCTTTTAAGCTATTGATACTAAGATGATTCTAATGCATGTTTTCCTTGAAATCTACATGCACATGCGCATATATAGTTTTCCAGAGATAGTGATTGTAAATTCAAAAGCATCCTATTAAAAAAGATGACCTGAGGGGGGAAAGTACGGATTTGGATTCGTGTATCTTTACACTTTTTCTTTTTTTCTATTGAACTACATTCACAATAGCGTGATCTTCCATGTAAGTAAAGTACATAAGTTTGAACAAGTACAGTGGTAGTAATAATAAAGGACATTATTGTCAAATTACCCACAGGCCTTATACAATTTTCATAAGTAAATTTTACTTATTATTATTAAGAAATGAACTGCCCATGCCAAATTACTCATGATGCAATTATGATACAAAGATAGAATGTATTTCTGTGAATATAAACGCTATCTCAAGAAAATTCTGTCCAGGTACAGATTAACAGTAAAAAATGTATTATCAACTTGTTTTGATCAATAACTCGCTTAATAATGGATTTAGAGCAAATTACCCATTATCCCTGTAAGTTACCATATCCCATAATTGGTCACATGCATTGCATGATTTCAACTGGAACAGAGTTAATAAAAACTGAAAAAAATAAGGAAGTACTTAATGAATAGTCCACTTCTTGTGATTAATGATCTTGTGCATGCAGAGCTGCGATAACTTTCACCTAGAACCTGAATAACTAATCACTCTTTAGGACATTGGTGTTAAATAATTCAGTAAGGAGTTCAAAAGGGCCTATCCATGAATATAGAACAGCAATAGAATTAATGGTTGACATAATACGGCGTTGGCTATAGGGCCTATTATGAAAGTTTAGGTGTTTCAGGTTATCTGTGTACATCATTATAGGCCTATTTATCATAATTTATGTATGTGACTTTGACAGGAGGAAACTAGTTATGAGAGTATACTGTAAGGTCATGCAATGAATTTGTATGGATGTCCTAGAGACCATAATACCGGAACGTTCAGATATTTTGTACCAGATTATCAGTGATATTAGCTAAAGTGTTGCCAACCATCCGTAAAACTTATGAAGACCTTAGTACTTTCACTGTCCAAAAGGGTCAAAATCCTCTCCTCCTCCCCTTTTCTTGTTGTTGTTGTTGTTGTTGTTGTTGTTGTTGTTGTTGTTGGGGGGGGGATATTAAATTTCCTAATATGAAATTATTGTGCCCAGAGGGCGTGCGCAAAGATTTTGCTATACCACTGTCAATTTCGCAACCCCCCCCCCCCCCCTTCCCCCCATCTACCTTCTTCTTCTTTTTTCAAATTCCTGGACCCACCCTTGAATCCATATTTTTGGTGACAAGGTCCATAATTTTGCTGATTACCTTTGAAAACTTCCATGATTTCAGAGAAACCCTCCGAAAACCTCCAGAATTTGTCTCAAACTTTTGTCAATTTTTCAATTCAAGGTCCTAAACCAAAAAATGAGGCTGCTAAAAAATCACCATTTTATAGAGGGGCGAAACCGCATGTGATTGTCCATTCCTCGTGATATAAGGATGGTTGAAGGTAACAATGATTTTTAAAAAAGAATTCAACATTATTATGGACAGGATATTGCTGCTTAGTGCTATAGAGTACCATATTATCACATTCGTTCATCAAAATCTTTTTTTTTTTTACAATTCCCCATAACAGGGTGAACGTTGAAGCATTATTTGTTATAATTACCCCACTGGTTCCTACCAATAGTGTTTTAGATAGTTGTGATACTATGAATAACATATCATTACTTTCACTTGAATATTTTGTCACTATTATCATTATATACTCATATAAGCAATAATATCATTATAGTATTTACATAAACCAGAAATTGAGACTTTGTGAATTTATCTCGGATGAGGATGACTATTTAAGCAAAAAAAAAGTACTTAATCATTTTTTGTTGTCACTGATTTACATCTTTGAACATTTTGACATGTGATGATTTATAGGCTGACTGAATTCTAAACGATGTAGCATACAAAAAGGCTACCATATTATTCCAGTATTGTTATCCAGACTTAACGTGTTTTTTTTTGTCTTCTTCTTAAATAGTCATCTTCATCCGAGATAAATCCAAGTTCAACATGGACAATAGTTTCGGTATTTGGATAAAAGTTACGAAAAACAGTAGAAAATGTGAAAGGCAAGTAAGAATTGGTGTTCTTATTGGGGGACAGAAGTCCAAAAAAATAATCTTGACGCATAAGTGTGACTACGTATACGTTGATCTTGTTTGACATAAGTCGTTTACGGTCAATACAGTATTATCTTTTACGGGACAATAGGGACATGCAATTATCCATTTAAGCCGTGAATTGCTTATCAATTTACATGCACGAGATGTTTATTATAATTAGGCCTATATTAGACATTGAATTAAGAATGACAGATCATTTTCTAGATGCTTTGTTTCGAAATCTTTATGCACTAGCTTGTTGGACGAATTTATAAATTTGCTTTTTAAGATTGAATGATCATGTTTTAAAATAGTCTCAATAATAAACGTTTAGATTGGTATATAGGCTTAAGTATTTCTCTATAGTATTTTAATTCAAGAACTGAAATATTATGCCAACTTCCCCACTATAGACCCTTTCTGTTAGTGTCGGGCGCCCTGCAAGTGCTCAAAATGCGACGTTTTGTACAAGGGGTCTATGGGAGATTCCATTGCGCAGACTCCTGAAAAGGGTGCATGTATTCATGATGCCATGGCTTGATTAATGTGTGCAGTTACCACCAGGTGGTAGCGGCGCAGCGCGAGCGTCCATGGAAGAGCGCGAAATAGAAAAAAGAAGAAGGAAAGCTTATTTTGTGTGGAGTTATTACTAGGTAAGTGAATTAAGTGCGAGCATGCATATGGTTTAAGTATCTTCCCGAGAATGTAGATCCGTGGTACATTGTGGGAACAAAAATTCCTAACTGCGTTTTGTGATATTTAAGTGATTCTTACTTGCTACCATGCATCAAGGCCTCAGGGCCCAGTGTCTATGATCCAGTTAGGCTTTTGATATGGATCAAAACCTGTATTGTCGCCCACTTTTGATCTTTGAAAATGTGTTGCATGTGATGATGCATGTTTGAAATCATTCAGGTCTACAATAGCCTATCATTTTGTCCTCATTTTGTCTCGATCTGATCTTGACAGAGTAACCACGGGGGGAATGGTGATAGACCTAATTGGGAAGAAAAATCCTCTTTCTGGAAAGTGACAAGGAATTTGGCCTAGCCCAATCCATATAGGATAGGATGGGGGATGGGATAAGCAGGGTAAGCAGGGCTCAACATGAAGGTTTTTGCTTTTGCTGCAGTGGCGGATTTAGAGGGGGGTCGCCCCCCCCCCCGCCCTTTTTTTTTCTTTTTACCAAATATAGATTTTTTTAATGTAAAATTCGGTCAAAAAGTCATTTTTAAAAAAAATACCAATAACGCTCCTCCTCCCTCCCCCCCCCCCCCCCCTTTTTTTTTTTTTTTTTTTTTTTCAAAATCCTGGATCCGCCACTGTGCTGCAAGTAGGGCAGGTGTCGGTATATAGTTTTACCTGCCCACCAGATAGCCTCTTCGACTTTACACGTTTAATATTGAGCCCTAATTAGGCCTGTGTATTTTTTTCTCCATATTCTGCATTTCCTGAATTCTAAAAATGTTTTAGTACTTAGCCTTTTTGCTGACACCCCCCCCCCCCCCCCTTTTTTTTTTCTTTTTTTTTCTGACTTGTTCCTCTTTAATCCTTTTCAACTAGTGATCCAAGATGGAAGTCGTGGACGATACAGAATGGCAGGTGAACAAAGACCTATCAGCATGCAACCAGTACATCCTGGAGAAACAGATCGACAGCGACGTGGAGTTTGTCGTCGGCGAAGAGTTAAAACTCTTCAAGGCCCACATGTTGATCCTCACCGCCCGAAGCCCAGTTTTTCAGAAAATGTTCTTTGGGTCGCTGCCTGAGAGAGACTTCCCCATCCGGATAACTGATATAACACCAGCTGCATTCAACACGCTTCTAAAGTAAGTGATTAAATCAATGATTATTAGGGGCTGTCCATAAATAATATCACACTTTTTCAGGGTACTTTTAGGACCAACCCCCACCCCCTGTTACATTGAATTTTCAGTTTTAAACATAAAAATAAGTGGTCACACCGTTCAACCTGCCCACCCATTCCCTCGCATGTGACATCATTTATGGATGGCCCCTTACAGTGATTTCATTTGATTCTTTTTAACTTCTGAAATTAGGTATTATCCCCTTGATATTAGAATTGCTGTTTCAATTCTGAGCTTAGGCAAAAAAAAGGTTGTGTTGCCCACGCCCCCCTCATTAAGTTTTTCTTGGTGAAAATTTATAAAACGGTAGGTTATACAATAGAAATGTTTATGTGTAACCAGTAAAATCCTATTATTAAAACTACAAACTCGTATACAGATTCTACTATGTGTGTGTATGGATGAGGAGCTTTTACTTATAGTTTCAATAATTTCAACTCAAAAAGGGGGGAGTCGAGCAGTAACATGTGGAAGTTTTCAATATTTTCATAACATTTTAGGGTTTTTCACAATGACCAGCCCCCCCCCCCCCCCCCCCACTGTAAAACTATTTCGTAAAATAATCAATTACTATTATTTTCATATTTTCAGATACTGTTACCAGGAGTGCCTTGATGTTCCACCAGAGATAGCGTTAGAGACACTTTATGCAGCAAAAAAGTACATGTTGGTCCCACTGGAAGATGCTTGTCGAGAAATCCTCATAAAACATCTGGAAACCGAAACAATCTGGCCGGTATATGTATGCAGCATTGAGCAAGACGATAGAAAACTTCGTGATGGTTGTCGCCTTTACTTCGGGAAGAACTTTACGTCTGTCGTGACTGCCCTGAACTGTCCCGATTTCCTGAACATACCACATGATGTACTCCTTGACTTGCTGCAGATAAATGCTGCAAACGGAGAAAATCAAAAGGATATTAATCGAATTATGATTTCTGAGATAGAACTGTTTAAAGCATGTAATGCATGGGCGGAGGCGGAGTGCATTCGCGAAGAGTGCGATCCCACTGGCGCGAACCGAAGGGAGGTGCTTGGTGCCTGTTTGTTTTTTATACGCTTTCCAACAATGTTGCCAAGCGACATACTGGACGTTGTTTTTCCTACAGAAATCTTAAATATGGAAGAAAAATATGCGCTGCTTCAGTATGCACTTGCAGATCCCTCCAATAAGCCAAAGACCGCTTTTCTTTCGACTCAGCACAGTTTTCTGATTTCAGTTCAACCTCTGAAAGGTGCAATTGGATTCAAAGGGCACTCAAAGTTCCAGAAGGGTGAGATAGAGTTCAGTTCCTTGTCTGTCAAACCAAAAGAGGGGCTACTGTTGTCAGGAATCCTGTACTCCCCCGACTTCGGGGAATGGTTAATGAATAAAGAAAAAGAAATAGTAGTGATAGAACATTGGGGAAATGCTGTCTGTAAAACAGTTAGTGGGGAGGTGATTGATAAGAAGGAAAACGAGGAAAGATACACATACCTCTCCTTCCCAGAAATACATCTCAAGGCAAACACAGTGTATTCCATTCATGTTCAGCAGCCGGAATTCATAGATTTTGGCTTTCCGCGGAGAAGTGTTTCTGACAAGTTGCAGAACCACAAGCTGGGACATCTGGATTGGAAGATTAAACTGCCTGCTGATGTGCGTCTTGCCTTGACACAGAACGTCTACAATGAACGCATTGTAGGGTTGTTTGCTCGTTTTGGTTAACACAATTCAAGAGGCCAAGGGTAAAAAATAGCTGCATTCCTGTACCGACCTACCCTCATTTTCCCCCGAACCTAAAGTGTTTAAAGACTTTATAAAAACACATTAGAATTTAGTAGAATATTGGGATATATTTTTCACTAAAAGGCATTTAGATATATATAAAAAAATTAACGACCTACCTTCCCTATTTTTCTTGAACTGATGTTACTCGAACGCAACAATTTCTTTCCTTGGCCTGATTGAGAATGTGTTTCTTTGTTTCCAAAATGCCAAAATATTTTCCAAAATAATTGAATAAGTGTAAGGGAAATGAAAAGAGAAAAAAATCTGTGAGGCGGATTGTTGTAGGCTAACTGATTAGACGAGCCAGGTATATTTTAAAAGGAGTAGATCGATGATATGGGTTAATTCATTAACTTTAGATCCCTTGAAATGATGAAAGATAAACGTTGCATCCATCTACACTCACCGAACGAGGTATATTTTATAGTATGGGGGTGCAAGAAATTGAACAAGGGGAAATCTAGAGCAAGGGGAAGACCAGAGGCGTAGCTTTCCCTTACATTAAAGGATCCAGTAAAATTAATCTAGAGGTAATCCCCTTTCACTGTCATTTTTGGGGAAGCTTTCATGTTTCAGACTGTGTTCGGTTACGTTTTTGAATGAATAAAAAAGAAACTCTGAATTGGTATGCGTTTTTTTCCCCAATTTATTTTCAATTTTCAGAACTTTGGAAAACCGAGGAATTGTTTCTCAAATTTTGTCTATCGTTTTGGTTGAATTTTTGATGTTTTTAATCTATTATTGAATTTTGTTAGATACAAAAACAAGTGCTATAATTATATCATGTATAACATGATTTTTCCCCTCTTAAAACAGCTGGAAGCTCATGGGACATCTTTATTATGTTTTTGTTGAGTGACAAAAATATAAAAAACTATTTAAATTTTAAATGCGAGAAGGTAAAGAAAATGTAGGAAAATATGAATTCCTCTAACTCGTAATCATTATATTTCAGAGTTGTCATTTTTCTTTCTTTTTGTGTCATTTTTTCTAATTCAGTATAAAAAAAAATCAAGATAAACGCCTTCCTTCCCTCAAGTCCCAAATTATGTTTTTTTTTTTGTTGTTTTGTTTTTTTTCAAATTGTTTCTTTGTTTCACCAATCCTGGATTTCCCCGTCAAGTCCTCACCTGTTAGATATATTTATTATTACGTCAAACCACTGACAGTCCATGGTGTACTTCAGCATTCTGATGCTGTAAGCGGATAAGGGCGCGAATCTCGGACTGTTATCCGGTCAGGTTATCCGGCAACGCAGCGCCCTCTATGTCATTCTAATGGCGGGAAATGTATGTCAACTCTCCAAGCAGAGGTTTGGTCTCCGTCCATAGCTTTTCACTAGGAAACATCTGCTTGGAGAGTGAAACGCTTGTATCCGGCGAGGGCTGAGATCA
Source organism: Lepidonotus clava (assembly GCA_936440205.1). NCBI lineage: Eukaryota > Metazoa > Annelida > Polychaeta > Phyllodocida > Polynoidae > Lepidonotus > Lepidonotus clava. The sequence goes on from OW387146.1 coordinate 18,268,409, forward strand.
TTTTCAATCTGAGCAGAAGACGACTGAACAGCTGTGCGAGGAATACGAAGGTATTTCTACAATATTTACGGGTTACTTGAGTTAAACTTCAATCCAGGACAAAAGGGAATATTCTAGGTGTTTATGGGCTGCCCTAATTTACCAAATTTGATCGCTGTCCTTCCTGATCGCGATCGAACTCGGCCGGATAACTCAGAATCCCCTAATATCGCTCAGAATAACTGGAGTCGAGATGTTTACTATTTTGTGTGTAAATTCTGCAGGGAAATTGGAAGGCTTCTAGCCGATTTACTTGCAGCAAAATTGCCATGGACGGCGTCATTTGAATTCTGTTAAGATTCCGTGAGAAACTGAATTTTTTTTGGACGTTTTTAGGGAATCTCGTCCCCTTCTCCAGTGCCCTGTCTTTTTTTTTTCAATTTTTGTTCAGGATGGCAATGTTCTGCCCAGTATTGCTTAAATTCAATAGTTACCAATTAGTTCAGGGCTCATATCCAGCCTTCTTTACGCTGAAAATGTCTCTCTTTGTTTGCTTTTGGCTCATCATTTTGTCAAATAAATTGCCCCACATGGGGCACAACACGTGCGCGCTAAGTAGGTCACGCCCGAGGCCCTCGCGCACTCTGCAGTGAACCATGTTACTTCCCCGATAAAAATTTATGGTCTTTTATCAAGACAGGCGCCGCTGCAGAGTGGTCAGAGAAGCCCTCGGGCGCCATCCTTGCATACGAAAGACTATCAATGGACGGTGGACCCAGGATTTTGAAAAGGGCGGGGGGCGGGGGGCACTGCCGGGGGGGGGGGGGGCGTTATTGGAATAGTTTTTCTCTCAATTACTACTTGGCCGAATTTTACATTTAATAAAACACTCCCCCCCCCCCCCCCCCCCAAAAAAAAAAAAAAAAAAAAAAAGAAAAGAAAAGAATAGAAAAGATTTTCACTGGCCCATCGGGCTTAGTAGATCTAGTTGCCAACAGTTTGCACTAGCCCAGAAGTATTTTTACTAGTACCCGGACGGTCCTGTTCTAACTCAATGCTAAACGGGGGAAATCCCTGCATGCCATGGTATTTCAGGCTATAAATTCCTCCAATTTTCTGGTTGTCATAGGACAACCAATATTGAAGATCTGGTTGTCAAACATCCATAGGTTGTCCATATTATCAGGACACAGTCCAATTCCGACACATGTAAAGCTTTCAAACAAATATCAAAATAGGCCAAAATGAGAACAGATTCAGTTGTTTTTCCAAAGTATCTGGTTGTCAGGAGGACTACCAGAAATAATTTTCTGGTCGTCCACAGCATTTTCTGGTCGTCGAGGATACACAGATTTTCCTAGCCTGCAATTTTGTTAATTGTTAATTAAAAAAGACTTTAAAATTTGAATCTGATTTTAAATTGAAAAATCGTAGATCATCATATACAAAAAGCCGCTTATGGCCAAGTATCTGGATGTCATTTTCCTGAATCTTTTTTCTCAGTGAGATATTAAAAAGTCTTAGGTTTTCGGGACGTAAAAAAAAGGTCCTACTTTCATTTCCCAAGACAAATTCCCGACTGGCTACTGTTCTGGTCATCCAGGACAGAGGACAGGAAACAACTTTTTTAAGGTTGGCCTAATGCTGACCCAGAAACCTGTTAAATAGAGTTGCGTGTGACGGTCCCTTTTATTCATAGCTGTACGTGACCCAAAGTCGTAAAATACGGATAGCTAAGGGTCCTGGCAGCTCAGGTAGACACCATCCATGCATGGTATCCACCAGGCCCATGGTTGGACAAACATGGGGCCAAAAAGACAAATATTTGTAAGGGTTTCCCCAGGATAAAGCCGGCCATTTAAGGGCAATCGCGCCATTTGTTCTTGCGCACCCATACTGCACAGCCTGGCTGTATAGGTGTGCAGTGGAAAATGAATTTTTGCACATATCTCTATCAAGAGTTATTCAATTGCAATACAGTAAGCGACAAAGTTGTAGCCCAGAACCTCAATAATCCATATATTGTCTTAGATGTGATGGATTTTTATTTGTGGATTAATTATGATTTTATTTTCAATAAAAGTGATATTTTCGACCCCATCTTAGTATTTTCACAAAAATTAGTAACCTTTTTGCAAACTTGTAGAAATGGTTCTCCATGATGTATCTTCATAAAAATCGGTATATTTGAAGCAAATAGCATGTTCTTTTGTTTGGGTAGGTAAAATGTAAGATCAAGATGGTGTGTGGGATACAGTGTAATTGATAATTTGTTCAAATTTCCAAAATTTTGGGCTAAATCTTGAAAACTGTAATCAAGTTTCCTGAAAAAGTTAGGTCGGTGACCCCCTAATTTCTGCTCAGGGTATGATAGCTGACACTTTCAGCAATTAACTGTATGAATTTAAAGAAATTTTGAATTTTGAAATCTTTGTTATCACCATTTTAATGAGATATTCCAATTTTTAATAAAACATTTTAATTAAATAAAATTGCCTCAAATCTTATTATTTTTTCAATTTTGTGAAAAACTGCATAAATCATAAAGATTCATATATGTTGGCTTTGTATTCAAGCTGTTTCCAATCATTATCAATAGTTTTCATCAAGGTTATTAAGATATATGTATATGACGTTTTAGTTAGTGAAAATACTGAAATTTGAGAAATTTAGCATATAATTATGGTGATTAATTTAATTAAAAAGTTAGCACGGTGACCCCCTATTTTTATTTCATTTCTGGTATGTATTCACACTTAGCTATCAGATTCCAAAGCTTAAAGGAAATCTGAATATTAGAACTGAAATAGAGCGATTGTCTTTAACCTGGTCGTCCACATACCATGTCAGGGCTCACGAAATTTTAAAATGGCTAGGTGTCCTGCGGACACCCTAATTGTGCATTGTGGGTGTCCTGCACCATAAAACTAGGGGTCCTATTGCCTCAACCTTGATATTGAGGTACGATTTCTAGGGCCTGTCCACAGGACACCCTGAGGGTCCTGTTTGGGTGTGGGGGTCACTGTCCTGTGCCTTTAAGGGGGTGGACAGGACACCCAGGACGCTGGATTTGGTGAGCCCTGCCATGTCTGCTTTTCATACTTTAGATAATTTCCCAAATCATTAACCACTTTCCAAAACATGCAGATCCCCGTTGGGGTCCGGATAATAATAGGCCCCCCGTAGCCCCTGCTGATCGTATAAGGCGACGCTAGGGGGTACCCAGCACTGACCAAGTGGTTCTTTGGGTTCAATTCCCGGTTGGTGCTTGGTTCACTAAGGGATGAGGTACAGCAAAAATGATTTACAGGTTTTGATCCCCTGCTGTTTGCCCGCCCTGTCACCTTCATCTCATAGATTTGATCACCCAAAGACAGAATTCGTCCCAACTGGTTTTCGCCGTGAAAATGACCCTGGCTGTCGGTACAGTGTAAAACACCCAACACTCACTTACTCACTCAAAACAGGCAGATTAAAATGATTTCAGTCATTATTACAGAATATCTGGTCGTTCAGGACATACAGACACATAAATTTACCTAGCCGCTGGAACAAAAGATTTAATTCCTCACATGCCATTATCTTTGTTCGGCGTCCAAAATTAAGGGTTTCAATAAGTGTACACCCAAATGGTGCATATTTTTTCATTCATTTTAACATACCAATACAGGGCGCCCATGCAGGACTTATAAGGTCTTAAAAGGTCTTATTTTAGTTTTGCATTTATAAGGCTATTAGAAAGGTCTTATTTTAGGACCTGAGGTATTACAAAGGTCCTATTTTAGGTCATTATGAATTCATTACGAGACATAATTTTTCTGCCTGTAATTTCCATCTTTACTTTTTTTTGTAAAATGCATAAATGTTGAAATGGTAAAAAAATTGTTGATAAAAAATACAATGAAACGGTCTTATTTTGGTCCCCAACAAGGTATTATAAAGGTCTTATTTAGGTCTTGTTTTGATTTCTGAATTAGCGTGGGCACCCTTCAATAGCCTATTACAGTAATGTGCAGAGAAAAAGTGTTCAAGATCAAAATTCTACAGCCTGTGCACTTGGGAGTGCCTAAAAATATAAGTCCTAGCCTTTAGGTTCTAAGCTGAATCTTTCCCTCTCCTTCAGCCTGACAAGATGGACGACTACTGCTGGCAGTTAAACAAAGACCATGCAGACTGCGCCAAGTATCTACTTGACAACGAGATCCACACCGATGTTGAGTTCCGCGTGGGCGACACGGGCGAGCTCATCAAGGCGCATAAACTCATCCTGATGATGCGCAGCCCCGTGTTCGACCGCATGTTCTACGGTCCAGTTAACCAGTCCAACCCGGTTGTTGTACCGGACATCGAACCAGCCGCCTTCAGAGCGCTACTCCGGTAAGATTGCGGAATGGTTTTTATCTGGCGTGCCAATGGGATATATGAGAGAAATGAACCTGGCCCTTTTTTCCTGAGAGATGCCACTTTTCTGTCTAAATATGAATTTCCGTTTTTTTTTTTTGCTCAGAAAACGAGTTATTAAAGTGCCAACATTTTAGAAGGAAAATATTTTTGTATTCATTTTCATATAATTATTACATTTCATGTAGACTACATAATAGTTTCCATATTATAATATGGAAATGTGGTTCCATATATTTCATGTTTAAAAAGTGGCATCTCTGTTTCCATGTGATTTTTTTGTTTGGCTTAGTCAATGCTGTAATGATAAAAGAAATATGTTTTATTTTATTCACTTACTCAGGTTTAAAAAAAAAATCAGCATGAGCTCATAGCTTGAGAAATAGTCTCAAAGAACAAGGCTTTGTACATATTCTTGCAAAGATAAAGGTTTAACCTAATATATAATAATTTTTGTAAATTAAAACAGAAAACAAAATAAAATAAAAACGGAGAAAATACCAGTTTTCTTGGTCAGATTCCCATTGACATTCCTGTTCAAACAAAGAGGAAGTTACCTCTTTCCAGGGTGGCCAAACCAGCGTGACTCGTACAAGTATAAATGGCGGTACCATTTTTTGCCATGTAACTACCTGTTATGCTGATAAAATACAGTCATGTCTATAGTGGAAACCCTGCGAAAGAGCTAGCCAACTCTTTGACTGATAGAACTAACATGTTGTAAGTTAATAGTTAGGGTAGTAAACATGGATTTCCCCAGGGCTATAGTTGCTTGTGTTTGTACGTTGTAGCTGTGATCGTTTAGTAATAATATTGCTGTGATTATAGTGGAAAAATCCAAGGTGAGAAACTAGGAGCTCACTATGCGTTATTTTATATATATATATTTTTTAGATTTTTAATCATTTCTTCAGTGAAAAAGTAATAAAACAAACATGTTTTTAAAAAAAGAATTAAAAAATCAATAAACATATACACTATGCAGTCTATTTCTGGGGAAGTCTCTGGCTTAGCGTACTACTAGAATAGCATAATCCCCATGCTTCTTATCACTTCTGAAACGGATTCTTCTCAGTGGAGTTGAAACAACTTTATGTCCATGTCACACGAGATTGCCTATGTTCCAGATCAAATCTATTACATTGGGCCAAGAGATCTAACACGGACTCCTAAGGTTTTTCTTTGCTATGATAGCCATCCTTTCCTTTTAATGTGGTGCTTGTTAAGGAAAAACTTGATCGCACTTCTTGATATCTAGCAATAATTATGAACACTTACCTCTAGTTGACTTAGCCCTAAAACTTTAAATCTCAGATCTTGGTCCTCAATTCTTTAGATTTTCTTCTTTTTTTTTTCAGTAAGTTGAATATAGGCAGTTTGCAAAAACACACCAACATCATATCGTATGGTATGAAAAAAAAAATTTGTGATCGAGGTGCCAGATATTTTCTTCGATGAATATGGTTGAACCCCTGGAATATTTCTAAATTTCTATAAAAGGAAAAAAAAGGAAGATATACAGTGAGTTCTTAAATAGAATATATCCAACATCCTGTGTCTCAAAAATTCACTGATTATGGTATGCTTTGATTGATACACTATTTCTGAGTTGTGTGTAATGTGTAATCGTAAACTCCTAGCTTTGCACACTTGCAGCGTGGTGGTTTTAGTATTTTATTTACCCTGGGGTTTTAGGGTCACAGCATGGGCAACATTTGGTTTGGTTTGATGCTAGGACGCCCTGAATGTTTATAAATGCATGTTGGTGTTCATAGAAGCGGTGGTTTACCTAACTTCTTTTAATTTCATTTTTGTAGTACCTTTTTTTTTTATATTCATTTCTTCCCATGGAACCTAACTGTGTCCTAAATGAAACGCAAAGGCAGTCCAGTCCTGCAATTTACCAATTGTACAGTAGTGATAGACATCTCATGTATGCCTATGATGAAGTAGAATAGACTTATATGGTTGGGACAACCAAGTAAAGACGAGGCTATGCCTAAGGGTGGAATACTCACCTTTTTTAATATTGGCAGGTTTTCATTCTTGAAACCTAGTAGCTAGGGAAATCAATTCCACATCACTAATACCCCTTTCACACTTCACGGCAAAGCGAAGTGAAGTGAAGCGAACCGAACTGAAGCGAACCACACTCTAGAACAGGGTTCCCATGCAGGTCTTAAAAGGTCTTAAATTGATTTTCTCATATTTAAGGCCTTAAAAAGGTCTTAAATTTGGCATTTTTCTAGCTAGAGGTCTTAAAAAGGTCTTAAATTGAATTTTTTGAGAAGTTCAAATGAAGTTGCCAAATCCAACTTTCAAATAAGTACTCTCAATTGGAATTCAAATCATACAATATTTCTGAAATTTTTCTTTGAACGCGGTCGATAGGTCTTAATTTATCCAAATCTTGGTCTTATATTGGTCTTAAAAAGGTCTTAAATCAATTTTCGAAAATGCGTGGGAACCCTGTAGAATACGGCCGTTTCACACTGCGTATATATATAAACACATTGGATTCGTATGATAGCACATTGGATTCGTATACTAAGAGTACGGTCCGCTTCGCTTCTGTGCTTTTCATACAGTCATGAGGTCCATATCCGAATTCTAGAATGCGGTTCTAATGCGCATTGATGCGCATTCTAGAATGCTCTTCCCTTCAGACAGGGGCCAGGAAGCGTACTGAAGCGATTTGATGCACATTCTCGGCCATAGTCTGAAAGGGGTATAAGATATGGATAACCCCAACAAAAAAACGAACTAGTGTTTTATTCTTTCTAGCAACTTCATGGCCATTTCATCAATGGAAACCCCAAAACACGATTACCTTTCTACACCTGTTGAAAGGTGAAGGTGCTCCTATTTGTCAACAGTGTAACACCAAACTAACGGTGGAGCACATCATATTGAAGTGTAAGAAGACGGATGATAGTCGCAAGCGGCATCTCCAAAACAGAACATCGATGAAGGACGTGTTTAACAACAACGGAAGTAAAAAGATCCTGCAATTCCTTCGAGAATGCCAACTGATAGATAAAATCTAAGAAAGGATCCAAGAGTCTGGGATCCAGGGGCCACCCTGTGCTCCCGACAGGGTCATCAAAGGCCGGGTGTGTGGTGTCCTTTCTATGGGACATTGCACACTAAAGACCCCTTGCCACTCTTCGCAACGAGTAGGGTATCGCACCCGGTGGCGGGTTTCTCCTAAACCATATCATATATTTGGTCACCGCCCTTGTGGCGTAAAATAAGCTAAAAGTATTACCTTGTGCAGTCTGGAAAGAACCCATAAGGGTTGGCCGGACGTTAAACTACCCCTACAAACAAACTACTTGCTGAAAAAGTGATGCCTTCAAAAGTTAAAAAAAAACATACATTAGCATTTAAAATCTAAATCTGAAAAGTTAAGATTTCTATTTTTGAAGACATGCTTGTATGCAATGTATACTGACGTTGAAATACCCAAAGGAACAAACAAGCAATGTATGTACTACAGAAATTTTAAAGACAAAATTAACTTAACTATGTACTGATCCTCAGCACTAGTGACAAAAAAGAATCAGATTGTGACAATTTGAGGCCGAAGCCCAAGGTTGACGTCCCGAAAGGTTGATCTTTACTTGATTACCCAAACAAAAATTAAAATAGGTGGAAAATGGTAGAAAAGAGGAACAGTATATACAGCAAAACTAGACTTGCTGCCCCTCGTACGCACTTCTCAACACGCCTTTAGGTTGATAAAACCGTGAATGCAAGGTACTCAGATAAGCAGGCTAAGAAAACTCGTCCAGTTTTCTAGTCGTCTTAGGACAACCAATAGTGAAAATCTGGTTGTCCAAACTTAGTATAGATCGTCCACAATATTGGGGCAAGTTAAGATTGTTAGTCAGCTATTGAAATGAATAAAGGGCTTATGTTTTAAAGGAGGGGTATCACCCGTAAGTTCCTTGGATTTGTGGGCCCAACGATTTGCCATCTTCTCCCGTTAATAGTGGTGGCGCTGCTGTCCACTCTGTAACATTATACTCTGGTCATTATCACCTCATGGAGGTGAGTATGTGGCCGTGAAAAAAGGGGGGGGGGAGTAAATGAGGCTTTCTCCGAAACAAGGTCCAGCAATGGTCAAATCCACCCGACAGGGGTAAGGTCATTAGCAGGACGGTCCTAGCAGGAGGACACTGTGATGTGGGGCCATTGGTCACAGTAATTAGCAAAGATAAGGCCTACTGGAACTGTCAGATGTACCGCCAGGGAAAGCCGTTTTAACTTTACTCTCTCTGCTAGAACACGGTCTGGCTGAGGGCCGGAGAGTTGGGGTTGGGGGGGGGGGGTGGGGGGGTGGAACTGGGGCGCTTCCCCTGTAACACCAGCGGGGGCATGGTCGGGACCTACCCGACATCCTCTTTGTTATGGTTTGGTGATGCTGACCACGTGGTGTCACAACTTGCACAGTGTTTACATATTTTGGGCCATGAAATCCTGTCTTTTTGTAGAATGTCATCATAATCTGAAATATTGGCAAACTTTCTCCATATTTGAATTTCATGAATTACATAAAAAGAAAGTTTGTATACTCCTCTTTACTACTTATAAACACATAAAACTTTGACAACAAAAATAATAGTAACCCTGGTTGCATTTGTTTACATTTTTTGAAGGGGACTCCTACTTAAATATGAAAGTACCCACGTCATCTAACTCAACACACACACATATCAATACATTTTCTATTGGAAAATTACAAGGGTCCCCATAGGTCTCCAGAAATAAAAGCATGAGAATAATTCCTAGGGTCGAATAATCTTCATAGAAACCTCACCCAGTGCCCTGTCCTATGCAGAGGGGTAGGTGGAAGGGGTCAGTCGGACATCCTCCGAACCTTACACATCCAACTGGGCCCTCTACAGATTCCCGGCCCTTATCAGGGCCCATCAACGCCTGACCACGGGCCAGGGCCCCAGCCGCCACCCTGCTGGGTCGGGTCCCTCACAATTCTGAATGGTGAAGAAGGGGATGGGGGAGGGGAACAGGGTGGTCAGTGGTCAATGGTTCCACAGACACACAGCAGGGGAATCTTTTGCGTGATACACCCCCTTTAAGGAGAACATTTCTACGAAATATCTGGTCGTCAGGAGGACGACCAGAAATCGCTTTCTGGTTGTCCACACTCATTTTCTGTTCGTCGAGGACACGTGGACTCACAGATTTTCCTAGCCTGGAAAAGTGTTGGAAAAGTGTTGCTAATGGCCTAAGGTACATCCAGAGACTGACACCCATAGCTATGGAAATGATTTAAGATCTTCATCTTATGATAAGGGACACTGGGTGTGTGATGGGACATTCCACATAAAAGACCCCTAGCCACTCATCCAGTCTGGAAAGAACCCATAGGGGTTGGCCGGACGTTAAACTACCCCAATAAACAAACAATCTCCCGCAAAAAAAACTCAATGTCCGAGTGTCTCAAACTTTCTAGGGTGTCCCCATGGGGATCCCGGGTGGGGTTTCCTTCGGGAGCCTCCTGGGAAGAATGTGTCCCCAGCAGCCCCTTGCTGTTCGTAGAAGGTGACAAATGGGGAGACTCTGTAGCTCAATTGGTAGAATGTCCCCTTCAAGTCTGGGAGGTCTTGAGATTTATCCCTGGCTGAGTCACACAAAAGATTTTAACAATAGCAGTGGTCACTGCTTGCCTGGCACTCGGTATAAAGTAAGAACCATGAAACATAACTGGTCGGCCCAGTGTCAGAAAAATGTGACTAGGTGGGGTCTTGTGTTGGCCTATGATATGATATCTCAGTGTGGCAGCACTATGAAGAGGGCATTGGGTCCCACTGCTACAAATAGGCACCTCATCTCCTAGATTCGGACACCGCCCGTGTGGGGTAAAACTAGCTGCAAAGCTCTACCTTGTGCAGTCTGGTAAAAAGAACCCTGAAGGGTTGGCCAGATGTTAGATAAACTAACCCAACAAACAAAAAATGTTAGGGTGTCCTGGGCCTTTAGGGGGTTGGACAGGACACCCAGGACACTGGGTTTGCCTGCGTACCCTGTTAATGCACATCTCAATCTAAAGGTACTAAAATGAGTACAAGCCGGGCGGATATTTGCAAATAAATTTGCCATTTCTATGGGATATTGAAAAGATCGGGGAAGTAATCCTGGTGGCGGGTTTCTCCTAAACCATCGCATAGATAGGATCACCCGACGCTGAAAAGCGTTACCTTGTGCACTCTGGAAAGAGCCCTGGAGGGTTGGCCGGGCGTAAAACTACCCCAACAAACGATCTCCCATTTTCTGTGTTTTGATTTTTGTATTGCAAGGTAGCATGGCTTCAATGCTGGGATTCTAAGTGTTGTCTGTTTTTTTAAATGTCGATTCCTCTCAACCCAAACTCCTTGTGGATGTTGCATGTTTGGTCCCCATTTTTGGTGTTCCAGTGAGTCACAGCATGTTGTGTTGTGTATCAGTCATTGTCTTCAGTAATTTTCCCACTCTTTTTTTTTTAAAGGATTTCCTACTTTTAGTGATTTTTGGATTGCACAATATTAGTACTTCCTACATCACTTTAATGTCTGTTTTGAAATATCCTTGTTCATGTTTTTAGCTATTTGAATGCAAATTCAATATCAGGGCTGTATTCTTAAATATTTTTTCCCTCCTAGTTGCTTCTGTTTTCTGCAGTAGTCAGGGGCAGTCAGTCTTTAGTAAGATCTAGTGATGGCTTAATGACTTTTTGATACGCTATTCTACAGTTACACCAAATTGAAACTGAGAAACACAAACAAATCAGATCCACAAGGACCCTCTTTTATGTACAAACTATCTCAACAGTCCTCTTTCTTCAGAGCATTGGTTTTAATTAAAAAGGTCTCAAAAAGATCTTTATTTATTCAAAAAAAGGGGAAACAAAAAAGCATTGGAGCCCCTTCTCTGTAGTGGATTCATTTGCAAGCTGTGTATTACTGATTTTTTTATGGAGAATAATTCTGTTTTCTTTTTCTTTGATAAATGCAATTTAAAGTCATACGACATTTGGTTCCAGGTACTGTTATAGTGGGTGTATTGAAGTGGAAAAGTCCTCAGCACTAACCACCCTAGATGCTGCCAGGAAGTATATGGTGCCTCAACTTGAAGAAGCGTGCCGGAAAATTGCAATTCAAAACTTGCGAGCTTCAACGATATGGGAGACATATACCTGTAGCATAAGTCAGGGAGATGATGTTCTGCGTGATAACTGTCGTGACTACTTCCGCAAAGGAGTAGTGGCTGTGGAAGAAGCCCTGACCCACTCCTCGCAAACTGTGATCCCAAACGGTGTTCTGCTAGACTTCCTACAGATAAACGACACCAATGCCAGTGAAGACGAGAGAAATCCCAAATCAGGGATAGCCATCTCAGGATTAGAGATTTTCCAAACGTGTCACAGGTGGGCCGTAGCAGAGTGTGGACGACAGAAGATAGCGCCTTCGGGCAAAAACTTACGAATGGTTCTCGGCGATTGTTTGTTTCTGATTCCCTTCCCGACAATGTTGGCGAGCGAAATTGTGGACCATGTGTCCCCGACAGAGATCCTCACTCAGGAAGAGAAGTACAATTTACTGGAGCTTTCACTCACAAAGACAAACTCCAGAAACCTGCCAGACCCAAAGTTCCTGGTACCCGATCAGCGCTTCCTTCTCGTCCTCGAACAGGAGATGTACGCAAGCGCCCGAAGCGAGTTCTCCCCGTTCCGCCAGAGTACCCTTCAGTACGACTCAATACTGTTCACACCCAAGAAGAGGTTGATGCTGTCTGGCATCTGGATCTTGCCCCCGGAGAACCCACCTTTCGCATCAGTCCACGAAATCCTAATCAAAGGCAACAACGAGATTATTGGCAAGAAAGCAGTGGTTTCTGATGTGGTTGGAAAACGCGGGCAAGCCCCGAAGCTGTTGTACCTGCCAATACATCATGTTAGATTACACGCGGAACAGCAGTACTCAATAAGCGTACAACAGAACAGTCTTCAGAATGTACCCGATAATCGCAATCCGGAGACCATTGCAATGTATAAAATTCTGGCCCACCGGGTGAAGAATGCCGCCCAGGTTAAAATGGATGTAGTGAGTTTACAGTCGAACCAATTCATCGCTGCACTAACTGCTCAATTTCTGTGAGATTGGTCAAAGGGACAGAAAATTTCTAATTTTTGCATTACCCAATGTATTTTTGTTCTTAAGAAAGAAAAGGACTTGTTCCGGAATCCTTTTTGATGAGTTAAAAGTGAATGAGAATTATTAGGATAGGCAGGTACCTAAATGTTATGTCCGCAAGATTGCCTGTAAATTTTAGGCAGTATTTTTGCCTGGCTTTAACTATTTCCATGTATTTCACTTCTCAAAATGTCCTCGGAGTATGCGACATGCATAAACATTATGGCGTGAATACAACTACTTTGTTGCTAGTTCACTATGAAGTCTGCCTTCGAGCCATTCCAGGGTCGTATTTTGGCTACATTTTCAGGGTTCCCACGAAGGTCTTAAAACGTCTTAAAAGGTCTCAAATTGATTTTCTCAAATTTAAGGTTTTGAAACGGTCTTAAATGTTACAGATTTTTAGCTAGAGGTCTTATAAAGGTCTTAAATTGATATATTCTTATGAAAAGTTAAAATGAAATACCTTTGAAAATTTCAGATCCCATTTGCAAATGAGTACATTAACTTAAAATTGAAATCATATATATATATGATATATTTCCTCATTTTTCTTTGCACACAGTTGATAGGTCATGCTTTTTCCGAATCGTTGTCTTAAATTGGTACTATTATAAAGGTGATTTTCAAAAATGCGTGGGAACCCTGATTGTGCATAAACTTTCATTCATTTAGTGTATAATAATTTATTTCCCCATCCTCTGTTTCAAGGGAATATCTGGAATTCTCCTTCCGACTTTCAGGACTTTTCCTCTCTCCCTAAGGGAAGTACATATATTTTATACCTTATGGTTACGAAATCAAAGCTTTCAAAGAATTTTCCCGTTAATGGTTACAAAAAAAATGACGCAAAAAAATGTAAAATCGCGCATTAAGGCCAGGATTGATGTGTAATTTTCACATTGCAACAATCTCGGACATAATCCCTTGAGATCTAAGTTCTTTCGTTGTAGGAGGACCAACAGCATAGTATAAAATGTAAGAGAAGACTACTTTGTAGCGTGATAGGTAACAAGTATAGCTGTTTCTCTTTAATACTTATTCAGATATGCTTATACTGTATCAAATAGATAGGCTGGTAGTTTTTCTGTATTTTGTTTTATCATGATCAAAGTAATCACATGCTGTTCTGAAAGTCAAAAGGAGGCTTTTAATTGGTCCTTTTGAAGACGAAGCATGCTGATTTGACTTGTTGTTTATGGTTATAGTACCGTTGCTTGAAGATCAAACATGCTTTGTGTTTTCAATGTATTTATATGTCAGTGCTGTTGATGTTACTGTTATATCTACTCTATTATATTAGGCCATGGGCAATTGCATCTCATTTTCGACGCTTGCCAAATGAACAAAGGGAACTTCCTGTTATTATTTGAATAGTTTTGCTCAATATTTGACGCCAGGTTTTTGTTTTCAATCTCATGTTCATCTGCTAGTCTTGCCTATTTGCTTTGGTGGAAGAACTGTATGTGGTTGTTTTGGTGTAATGATATCTTTGTATTTTATTCATCAAACACAAACTCTTTGGGCGAGTTTGATATGTTTACAGGTATATCAAAATATTCTATTATTTAAATCCACTTGCAGGGATATGTTACTCTTCCTACCTATTTGGGATCGTACCTAAATGTTGTGTTGATGAACCCATGACTCGAGGCTCACCACTTTTCCTGAAAAAGTAGTTGCCCAATGGGCAACCATGGCTGTCCAATGGCCAACTTAGTTGGCCAGGAAATTTTTATATATATCTTTGTTGAACCCTGAATGACTGCTAATTTTGGCACTTTCCCTACCGTGGATAGTTGATTTGCGGTATTTTAGGCACCTGCAGATTATTTATGAGAATGATAGAATATTTGCTATATAACCCGCCAAACCAACTAAGAAAAAGATAAAATTATACAGATACAAAATGGAAAAAAAAAGTTATTTCTCCATCATGTTATACCACAAGATGAGCCTCGTGGTTTGTCGACACGTTACTCAGCAATGTACCTTGATCTATGATAGGCTGCAGGTAAAACACTGGAAATATGTTTTGAGTTGTAAGGAGAGTTGCAAGGTAGATCAAGTTTATTCACGACTTAAATTCTCTTTAATATGATAGCTGAACATTTTATGAAATAAAACGAGTCATTGTATGATCAGAATTTCATATTTGGTAAGTAGATTTTTAGTACTATATTTGTGATAAGTTTGCTTGGATAGAACTTTGTACCCCCAGAGAAACTACCGCCCCAAAGATAATGCTGGGTGCTCACTCAAGTTATGAAAGGTCTTCCACTACATCAAATTAAGAATGTCTTTAAGTTTAATATGTCAAATTTCTAGCAAATAGTCGTAAAATTGAAACTGATTTCAAAATGAAAATGAGACATGAGATACAGAACATTTCTTTAAGTCGTTTGTTTGTCAGATTAAATGTCTTGTGTACTTTTCACATAAAGTGGGAAGAATACTGTTAATTTAAGAGTCCTATGATATTTTTGTTGCTATGGAAACCAGGCACTTTTTATATCCCCGCACATTAGACATAGATAAATAAAAGTTCCCGTGGTGTTTACTAACATTCCAGAGCCAATTGGCATATCCGCTCAACAAATATATTGAATTTATCAACTATGAAAATGCTCCAAGCAACACAAATGATTCTACATTAATCCAATACAGAGAAAGAAAAATTATTTCTTAGATGCAGTTTTAAAAGAAATTCACCAGGTGGAGCCCCAATAAAAATCCTGAGATCCATTTTTACCTGACAGCACAGTGCAGAAGAGCACTGAAATAACTTTTGCTGCAAAGCGAGAAATGTGAATCTTCTCCAGGAAAAATATATTGATTGAGGTTCGTGTAAGATCCACAATAACATGTTATTATACATAAGAATAATAAATACTACCTAAGTATTTGAATTGGTTGGATTTTTTATTGACAGGTACTCAGAAACTGAATAACACTTGTAGGTATGGGGCCTTCCATTAAGTATGTACAAGGGGGGGTGGGGGGGGTCTGAGATTTTAGGAATTTTGCGTACGTTCCTATACAAATCCAATGCGTATTTTCGCCTAAGGGGGGGTGGGGGGGGGGGGGGTCTAGAATTTGTAATTTTTTGCGTACGTACTAAATGGAAGGCCCCTATGATGAAGCTGAACTAAATTGCTGGTTTCCAGCAGGGGAGACTGATGCGATGATCAGTGGATAGTGAATGCTGAATACCAGCAAGAAAGCCATGGTTGAGATGCCAGTTTTCCCCTTTTGCCGGAATTCTGGTGTAGGAATCATACCAGATCATTTTCAAATAGTTCATTACCATACCTAGATAATATCTAGGTCTATATCATCATTCTTAGGCAAAATAAAGAAAATGTTATGTTAAGTTTGAAAAGATTAGGGTAGGTAGGGCGATTTTATTTTTGCCTTTTTTTCTTACCAAACAGATCCAGGCAAAGTGGGGAATTTAAAAAAGAAATCTAAACATCCTCAAAAAAAAATTTAGCATCTAAAATACATACCCTGAGAATCTGTATGCTGTTCCATGTTTTTCTGGCCAATTCTTTAAGATTTTTTTATATTTTTTTTCATGGGAAAAATCATTAAAAAAAGATTAAGGGTAGGGCCAAAAGATTCGGTCAGGTTACCCGAACACAACCATTTCTTTTTGCCTTGGGTACTTGTATGTGCATGGAATAAAACTTGAATGAAGAGACTTAACCTTTGCCGGCATTTCCGGCCCTGACCCCCTGGTTTTCCTCCATACAGGGCTTGACAAATTGTTTTAAAACGTAGTTGTCCGTCGGGCATCTTCACTTAGTTGCCCAGAGCTAAAGTATGGTAGCCCTGGAAATTTCTTAAGCAAGATTTTAAGTTTATGATTCCTAGAATGTGGCAAAATCATTTTAAAATATTTTGGAAGTCAAAGATGAGGTTTGGAATGGACAAAAGAATTTGGCTGCTAGTATCTGACAATAAACTTTCTTTTATTCTATAACGTTAAAGGCGTAAGTGCAGTGCTGTGCATTCCTTACATCAAAAAAAACACTTTCGATTACGTGAGATAGAGATATGAATCGTTATGGCAATTGCCTATTTGTGATTTAAGAGCAAAAAACTGTATTATTGTTCACCGGTGAGGCCATGTATCTATCGGCTACATCCGATCTCTTTCCTTTGTCCCAACAAGGGCTGTGAATAAACAGTATTGTGAATAGGCCTCCGATTAAAATTCCAACTTTTGTCTTGATCTCTGCTGGTTAGGGGGTCTAGATGGGGGGATCCCATGTCCCTTGTCGAATTTAAAAAACGGCCCTGTCACTTGTCCCTATATCTCAGTTTAGACCTATGTCCCCTGTCGAATTTAAGAATTGGCCCTGTCCCCTGTCGAATTTAAGAAAAGACTGATGTCATTTGTCACTAACTTGCCATGTCGCCTGTCGAATTTAAGAAATGGACATGTCGCCGTGTCGAATTTAAGAATGCCCCCTGTCGCCCTGTCGAATTTAAGGGTCTACACCCCCTGGTTAAGCAGGAATTTTTGGCACTGATCAGCTGCTTGAAGATCAACTTGGTAGTATGGGTCTAGACCCCTAAATTCGACACGGCGACACGGCCGTTTTCAGGCTTAACGACATGCGACAGGGGCTATTCTTAAATTCGACACGGCGACATAGCTAATTCTTAAAATCGACAGGCGACATAGCCCTTAGTGACATTCGACATTGGATATCCTTAAATTCGACACGGCGACATAGCCAATTCTTAAATTCGACACGCGACATCGGGACCCCCCCATCCAGACCCCCGGTAGTGGCTGTATTGATACTATTTTGAAAGCCATGGAAGCTTGTGGGATAATTTGGAAGTAACAATGGAAACTGTACCCATGAATTTTTCTCACTTTTGTCCACCAATCTTGAAGACTAAGTTGGTGACACGTTTTTTCATGTTTTATTCCCATAGTATTCTAAGTTCAGAAATCGTGTCTAGATCAGATCAGAGAAAGAGGTGTTCTGGACGGTAGTTTCTTATAAAGTTTTATAATTTCAAAACTAGGCATAGATTGACATTGAATGGTTCAACATGCTGTAAAGGTTTGCTTGCAAAATCATTACAAATCGTTTGATTCTTGGTTGGTGTCTGGGTTCACTAAAACCCTTTAAGGACTGGCCTCAAAATGCGCTCATAATGACAGTGTAATACAGGCAAAATGCGCATTCTGAGCCCAGTCTGTAAAGTTTATAAGGGATGAGGTACAGCAAAAATGATTTCCAGGTTTTGATCCCCTGCTGTTTGTCCGCCGTGTCACCTTCATCTCATAGATACAATCACCAAAGACAGAATTCGTCCAAACTTATTTTCACCTTGAAAATGACCCTGGCTGTTGGTATGGCATAAAACATCACTCACTCATTACAAATCAATTACAAAAGAAGAGTTGTAATGTCCTTTTAAGCTCAAAACCTACTAAAATACGCTAAAGGGATGGGAGTAGCCCTCCTCGTCGCCTTAAGTGTAGGTATTTAACCAGGTTAAGCATCCTAAATCCCCATACCCACTAGCCGATTTAGGCCTTGTCGCCCGTCAGTATCCTATATTGAAATGAACAGGTTTGATAAAACTGCCAGGTGAATCACCAGGCGATTTTCCCAGCAATTCAGATCAAACATGTATATTTCAATACACCTTACTGACGGGTGATCAGGGGAAAGTAGATTGCTGAGGCCGAAATCGGCTAGTGTGTAAGGGCTTAAGCCCCACGCTCCAGAGTTAGATAAGACATTCTGTATTTAATGGCTCTTTCAGAAGTAAAGGAAACATTCCCATTTTACAGGGATCTAATTTTTCCGATTTTTGTTGGATTTCCGATTTTTTCTCTCCATCACCCCCAAAAATCAATTTCAAAATTGGATATTTAGAACAAGTTTTACATCATTTGAGGATACATTCAGATTTTCTTAATGGTATTTCCGATTTTTTTTACTGTCCCCAACTTGCACCTTTACATTTTATATTGCGTTTTCGTGTCCTTTAAGGGCCATACCCACTAGGCGATTTTACCGGCGACCGGCAGCGACGGGTAATTACATAATCGGTGGTGGACCGTCGCCCGGCGAGCAGAGTCGTCGGGCGATTCTCTGTTGGTATGGTGAGTCTTCTGGGCGACGGGCGATGGACGACGGGATCGCCGGCAAAATCGCCGGCAAAATCGCCGGCGAATTATCAAACTTGCTTGATATGGCAGTTGCCGGGCGACGACGATGCCAAATCCCCCCGTCGCTTGTCGCCCAGCGACGGTAAAATCGCCTAGTGGGTATGGGGCTTTAGAGACATATCAGCCTGGATACAAGATAATTTCCACCACAGCTTATTCATAACATCACTGCTTACTCAATACTTTTCAATAACTCTCACTTGTATGCTTTGGCTTTGCTATGTATGTATACTCATAATTCTTGGATTTAACACCAGGTGGCAGCGCGACAGCACCTCTTTAATGTTAATTGTCCTTCTCTTTAAGTGTTTGAAATTAAATGTGAGCTATCATATTATTCATACCATAAATTCCTATCATATATTATTCATACCATAAAACCCATATCACTACGCTGACATACTCCTCTACTGAAAGGAAAATGTAAACATCACAGATGATTCTTCCAATCAAAAACAAATGCTTAAAATGAAAATATCCAAAAATACAATTTCCCGAATACCTTGACTTCCTGCACATTTCTATTCTAGTGACGATTATTTATTCAACACAAAAGCAATAAGGGTTAAAAACACCTTAATAAATAGATCTGAAATTTTCTTGCAGGTACTGCTACACTGGGTGCACTGATGTAAACCCTGATATTGCTTTACCCACAATGAGTTCTGCAAAAAAGTATATGCTGCCTCTGTTTGAAAAAGCCTGCCGTGAAAATGTGATTGAGCATCTAAACTCAGAAAGGATATGGGAGATTTATGCTTACTGTTACGGTCTAGGAGATGAAGACCTTCGTGATGGGTGCCGAGACTATTTTCGGAAAAGTGTTGCTACCGTTGAAGAGGCTTTAAAAAGCCCGTCTTTTCTGGACGTGCCAGTTGGAGTTCTGCAAGACCTTCTCAGCATCAACGACAATGAATCTGTGGATCACCAAAATGACGACGGATCTGTTGATCAACAAAACAAGCAGAAGTGTGGGATTCCCATAGCAGAATTGGAACTCTTTGTGGCCTCTCAAGCGTGGGCTGAAGCAGAGTGCAGCCGACAAAAAATAGAACCTTCAGGTTCAAACATGCGTATGGTTCTTGGAGATTGCTTGCTCTTGATTCGTTTTCCAGCAATGCTACCAACTGATATTGCCAAAATTGTGTCACCAACAAATATTCTCAGGCCGGAAGAAAAGCTCCATTTGTTTGAGTCTTCTCTCACAACTTCTGAAGTCAATCTCACTCCTTCCAAAACAGGCTTTCTCGAAACTGATCCAAATTTTTACGTGCGTGTGCGTTCAGGAGGTACAGGTAGAAAAATGCACTCTCCCTTCCAGCATCGCAGCGGGCACTACAGCACAATTGTTTTCACACCAAACAAAAGGTTGAAGTTGTCTAAAATTTGGTTGGCTCCTCCTATGCAACCACCCTACTCTTACACTCGTGAAGTTATAATCAATCAGGGGACCCAAATTCTAGGTTCTAAACCCTTGATCTCACAGCCAGTTGAAGAAATTGGAGAAAATGGGCGACCAATAGTTCTTTATCTAACTTTGACGGAACCGTTGATACTAAAGGCAAAACTTGAATGTACAATCAGGGTAGAAGAAAGAGGTTTATCTTGTTTGGCTGAGGGGCACCGCTGCCGAGAAAACATTGGGATGTACGAAAAGGTGTTTCAGAAAACAAAATCTCCTCGTGATGTTCAGTTGGATATATCTAAAAATGAAATGAATGGAAACATCAGAGGATTCACAGTCAGTCTTGTCTAGGATAAGGGAAGAGAAAAACTGCTAACCCAGGGATTGATATTACCAATATCAAGCCCTTGGTAGCAGTTTGTCAGTTTATTTTAAGTATAATATTATTAGGGTGACCAAAGGCTAGTTTCCCTGGTGGGCAATTACATTTAACACGGGTTAACAATAACTTTATCATTTTTGCTTAAACCTAGTAACTGATTTTTTTGTATAAATATAACCACATAAATATGAGGGGGGTAGTAGGGGGTTCCTTATGTTGCATGTTGAATTTACTGAGACACTGGGTTTTTATTGTTGAAAAATCTTTCACTTATGGGGTTGGTGTTTGAAGAGTCCCTGCCACACCCCTACCTCAGACCGATTCATTCCCAAGAGTATTACATAAGACTGGGGCGACCATTTGGTTAGTTTAGAAATCTGATATAGGGTCTGGGGCTCTCAACTGCTAATTTCAATAGTCAGTCAATGAATACCTAGTTGGTATGTTATGGCAGGGGCTGTGTGTATAATCATTAGTACAGCCAGGGGTAGAGACTGTTAATCTGGCCCCAGTGGGACCTTACTGCCGACCCTAATGTTATGACTGGCTTATTCTGAGCTGAAGCTAACCGGTCTGAGGTAGGGGTCTCCGGCCGAAATCTTTAGATGTCTAGTTTGATTATCTAGAATTGATGTATATCAGATTATTTAACCATCACGTGATTGTGATTGCCACATGGTGATCGCCAAAAATGATCACGTGACGACGTCTGCACAAGGTCTATATGCATTTGAAGAAATATATTCCAATATATATTTGAATCCAGGGTTACTGCAAATTAGGCCTTGACAATCAAGGTTCACAAAGGAATAAGCCAATCCCATTTTTCATCAAAATCAAAGTTTACCGAAAAATTATAACAATGTCTTCATGCTTATATTCCACAATGACAACATCATGAAACAAATTGGCTAATTGTTCGAATAGTTTTTGAAACACAAATATTATAGTATTTTCTCAATAGGAGCCAATGCTAAAACCTGTCAGGCAAGTTCATAATGTCACACTCTTTGTTGCTTTGAAATCCCCATTTTCAATGTGGAAGGAACCCTGAGGGTCGGCTGGACATTAAACTCTGGTGTCGCGCTAACTGCTCGCCAAATTGCCGATGGTGACAGCAAAATAAATCTGGAGAAATGTTTAGGGTAAATTAGCCAAAATGGAAAATCAGGTGAATCAATCTGGCTCAAATATGCTCTAGAATGGCCACAATTGGACATAAATCTGGAGAATTTTCAAAAAATATTCCAATTGTATAATTTTGCTTATTGATATCCAAATCGTGATGAATTTGCCAAAGTGGCAACTTTAAAAGAGGGCTTAGCACTAACCCAGAAACTATTCCCAACAATCCCCATTTTCAGTACATGGCAAACCTGTAAATCTTGTAATTGATCAAATTTAAGAAGTTATTTATATACATTAGCAGTAATTTGGGACATAGGAAGGTGCCTCTATAACTTGTGGAGGCTGGGATGGCTTACATTATGTACTTGGTACAGCCCTTGCCCACCCCCAGGACACACAATGTGGGATTGGCTTATTGTCAAATCCTGCAGAGTATAAATAGATATTTAGATGTGTGGTCCTAGTTGGTGGATAATTGTACCCATTTTGGGAGAAAATTGTCAGCCCGATACAAGACTGGCAGAGGGTACATTTCAGCCACCACCAAGTACTTACCCTATATGATCAGGTCAACAATGTGCATACTTCATGGTAGGCCGCCGGCAAGAAAAATGGGTTTCTGGCCATAAACTTGTTACACACAAGCTCCCACCTAGCAGTAAACCTGTTTTTAATTCAGTTATTAGGTTAAAGACGCACCATGCGCCCATGGCTAATTGAAATGGTAAATGTTGCATTGAATTGTTGAAAAATATGTATATGGTGCATTGAATGGTGTTTTAAATTTACATGGAAGAGGTTGCACTGAGGTAGTTATTAAAAAACCTCATGTATATGATTAGTAGTAATATATAAATAAAATAAGAAATGGTCACCAGATTGTGAAAGATGCTTTATGAAAGGGTTTGAAATTACATAAATTATTCTATCATATAGTTTGGTTATGTTTGGCACTATTGGTAGGCATAGTAAACCTGCTTGGTTGCAAAAGACAGGCCTTGTCTACTAGCGGCAGCACTACCTGGGAGAAAGTCAACAAATAACGAATATATAAGGATGACGATAGTCAGTATCAGGGCAGAGTTAGCCTATACACGGTTGGATCAATTCGAGTCCTAAGGATTTAAGTGTTTGGAAAGCAGCGAATAGCATCTGGTGACTAAAGGAGAAACTAACACTGCTTGTGAAGCTGAACGGAGAAGGGCGGACTTTATTGAGGTATCTTACCTTCTGGGCAATGAAACCTCATTGTACATAGGAATTGTAACATCTTGTTGATTCACGGGCAGTTGTGATGCTACTGATATCCATAATAAACTAACTCTCAACCAAGTGTTGTCTGCGTTTTGGATATGAACGCCCAGACCGTGGATTAGTTCTACCACTTGACTGGCGGAGAACAATAACTGTTAAGTGTCGACGTGCAAGGAGACAAATAGAGTTGAGTTCCCATTCTTATCAATAAACTCTGAACAAACACTAGGGTTCAAGGTGTCATAATGGCACATTGCATATTTTTTTTCTGACCCAGTCACTGTTAGTTTTATAAGCACATTCTAAAGCAGTTGAAAAGCATACAACTTATAGTATCTACCTTCTTTGGGGCACTTGTCCAATTTCTTTTCTACCAGAAATGAAACCATTACTACTGGAGTCAAGGAGAAATTTATATTGTTAACTATACAATGCTTTGAATCAGGGTGCCCACGCAGGTATTATAAGGTCTTAAAAGGTCTTATTTTGGTTTTGCCATTTATAAGGCTATTAGAAAGGTCTTATTTTAGGTCCAGAGGTCTTAGAAAGGTCTTATTTTTGGTCAATCTCAATTTATTACAAGATATAATTTTTCCTCCTGTCATTTCAATGTTTACTTATTTTTGGTAGAATGTATAAATGTTTAAATAGGTAAAAAAAAAATCCTAAAAATCTCTTGAAAAGGTCTTATTTTGATAGACGACAAGGTCTTATAAAGGTCTTATTTAGGTCTTATTTTGATTTCTCAAAAAGCGTGGGCACCCTGTTGAATGTATTTTTCTAAATTAATAAAAGCTGCCATAAAAGGATCCTTTGTCTTTGTTTATTCTGGTAGGGGTGGTAATTAAGCTTCCTCTGGGGTGATCCTACAATAGGGAATATCTGGCCAAATAGTGGTGCAAATTGGCCTCACTAGTTTGAGCAAGGTGTATCAGGCATGTTAGTGGGGTCTGTTAACATCATTTTCGTTACAGAGTGGATAAAAGCACCAAACTTTGCATGAGGCACCTCTGAGGCATAAGTATTGAATCTAGAAGGGGAGCCACCTTGACAAATTTTGTATGTTTTTAGCATTTGAAACTTAAGGTATTTGACCAAAAGTATTGGCCCTCTTGGGTTGGTCTCTTGTGTAGATTCCAAAGGTAAATAATTGAATTCCCTGGCCTCTAATCTCCCAATTTTGCGACTTATGATGCGTTTCTAGGCATTTCAGAAGCTGAGATATCAGGTTATTTCAATGAAAATCTGCCATTTGCGGAGGGCAAGCGTGGTGGCTGGTGGCCAGGGGAGGTGGGGGGAAGTGGCGCGTGATCGGGGGGCTGGCAGAGGAATTGGAAACACGGTTTTGGGCTAGAATGAAGGGGGGGGGGGGGCGCGGTTCTAGGGGTGTAGGGCTTTTGTATGTGGTGAAAGGGGTAGAGGGGTTGGCCGAGGGTTACTCCTCACATGTAGCTAGACCGGGTTCTAGCCTGGGCTGTGCTAGCTATACGACTTTGCCTTGTCGTCGTTTCCACCCCCATAGATTCATAGATTCAGTCATAGTGCTTTGTACAAGCCAAAAACTATCAGTTGGTCCCAATACAGCTGAAATACTGCTGAATGGACCTTTAACTCCAACAGTTGTCATCATCGTCATCATTTACTCCCCAAATGCCATAAAAATGTCACTTTAATAAATATAATTTAATATACTTTCCGGGATGTGTTTCAATTCTGGTCAGATTTCCAACTTTTTTCTCCAGCACCCCCAAAAATCAGTTTCAAAATTTTGATATTTTTAGGATACATTCATTCCTGTACTATTCTTTAAGCTGTATTCTTGAACTTGAAAGCTGAGTACATAATAACAGCACCAATCCTATCTGCTGTATAATGATAGATAGTATAGGTCCTCAAGAGAGAATCTCATGAGCATCAGTGTAAGCCCCCTTGCTGCATGAAAAATTAAACATTTTTAACACCTACAGATTGCACAGGCACTCTGACAGAGAATCCTTTCATTTATCATATATACATATTACCCCATAGTTACATCAAAAGTAAATATTATTTTATCACTGACAGAAAACAGTGTAACATTGTTTGGTATTTCCTTGCAGGTACTGCTACTTTGGTTGCTGTGACGTAAACCCAGAAGTAGCTTTGCACATTATAAATGCTGCGGGAAAATACATGCTGCCTAAACTTCAAGAGCCATGCAGGGAAATCCTCATTGAGAATCTTTGCACAGAGACAATATGGGAGGTGTATACTTATAGTGTCACTTTTGAAGATGAACGTTTGCGGGAAGGCTGCCGCGAATTTTTCAGGAAAAGCGTGACGGAAAATGAAAGTGCCTTTGAATCTCCATCTTTCCTTAAGATACCAAATGCCGTCCTACTTGACCTGCTACAGATGAATGACACAAACGTCAATCTCCCATGGGACGAAGAGAAGTTGGGCATTCTCTACCCCGAGAAAGACCTCTTTTGGGCCTGTAATTTATGGGCTGTTTCAGAGTGCCAGCGTCAGAATATTCAAGTTTCTGGTGCGAACAAAAGGAAGGTTCTCGGAGACTGCTTGTTTTTGATCAGATTTCCAAAAATGGTTGCAGATGATTTAGTTAATGTTGTATTCCCAACAGACATCCTCAATAAGGGAGAAAAGGCCAGTCTAGTTGCTAAAACACCAAAGAAGGAAACATCACCCTGTAAATTTCTGTCAACAACGCAGCGCTTTCCAGTAATTGTCAAAGAAAAAATGACTAGTCGTTTAGAAGATACAGTACATAGATTGAACTGCTGCGATGGTTCAGCTGATAAGCGACGCTCAGTTCGTAGCACACTACAGTTTGTACCAAGAAAGCGGCTTGTGTTGTCGCAAATCTGGTTGTTTCCCCGATACTATGTGTTA
Organism: Lepidonotus clava; assembly: GCA_936440205.1. Taxonomy (NCBI): domain Eukaryota; kingdom Metazoa; phylum Annelida; class Polychaeta; order Phyllodocida; family Polynoidae; genus Lepidonotus; species Lepidonotus clava. The sequence goes on from OW387146.1 coordinate 18,294,250, forward strand.
GTCCCATTCACAACTGGGCCGCAGTGTTCAAAGTATGAGGTTGTCATCAAATCCAAGAACAAGATAAGAAGCAGGCAGACAGTTGTCTCGCAGGCTATTTCAACAGAAAGTGACGCAAAGATGTTGTTGCTTGACCTAGAGTCCATTGTTCTAGACATAGACTGTCTTCACACAATCAAAGTGCATGACAAGGGATGGGATGATAGCAATCCCACTTTGGTTTTGCCTGCAGAATCGTTCGCTGTCCTATTATCGAAGGTTAGATCTGAATCCTCGATAGATTTCGAGCTATCCAATGAAGAGTCCAATGGATGGATTGCTGGAGTCACTGTGAGTCTCTTGTAACAGGGCCCCAACCACACAGAGAAAATGGCAAAAAAAAATCCCTAACAGGGAAAACACAGGGAATTTGTAAATTTTGGCAAAACACAGGGAAAACGCAGGAAATTTCATTTGGCCAAGCTCTGAAGTTCCCGATTGCCGAGATATTAGGGAATTGACTTATTGTTGTTGGGTCGCCCAAATTTTACTGCACACAGTGGCTTTTAAATTTGAAACTTAAAACTTGCTGGATATGACACAGGGAAAACTTGCCGTGGGACAGGGAAATCGCAGGAAAAACACGGTATTTGAAGTGGAATTTTGGTTGGTACCCTCTTGTATGCTGTGCAGTTAAGCAGGCAAATGTTGAATGAGAATAGAATTCTCTGTAATGCAGAGTAATCAGGCACTTCCTTCCTCAAACACGGTTAGATCAGGATCTGCCTGAGATTAGCACTAGCAAAGTGTGCTGTTTGTCAGTTTTCATGGAGCTTGATTGTTGTAAGATTTGTTGGGGACTTCCCTTTGCCTCAAAAACGAAATTAGAGGGGAAGAGTTGACTGATGATGTCATGTTTATTACTTGTGGACCCCTCCGGGCCACAAGTTCTGGGCCTTGAGACTGCCGTAAGTGATGACTTCACCACTGCCATGTTTCACCCTGCACCTAGCATAGGAAAAAACCATGAGGAAGGTCATTTTGTCGCCAATTTCGGAGGTGAAGTTTAACTGCCTACAGCCTAAAAAATACCATCAATATGTGAAATCATCTCAACCTCTCCTGTTTGGCATACTGAAAAGAAATATGAAGTATTAAAGGCTGGGTATCACAGATTTCAATTAGCAGTCTGAGTAAAGTCCTGTGTGTATATCCCTAAGCCTAAGGCAAGGGGACCCCCACCCTGGAGTTAATCACTTTCACATGTGCTGCCCTGACTAAGGAGATGTTATCTGATAGGAACAGGGGGGTCACTCTAGGCCATTATTCTCTGTTTTCATTCTGTGGATCACGTCGATAGTCTGATATATCGGAGTTATAAGTTGTCCCAAATCCCATAGATGTTAGTGTTAACCAGCGGGGGGGGGACACTGTGCTATTTTGTGATATTGTGAACCTGGTCGGAGAGTGATGGTTTTCTCATAGGAAATGCCTTGAGAGTGTAAAAATTTGCATAAAAAAGCCTGTACCTGGAGAGAGACGAGATGATGTCATAATAATATTCTAAAAATAGACTGTAACTAGGTTGGGATACCCCCTTCCTCCACTGGAGGCGGCCATATTGAAAATATGCTGGTTCCTCGGTCTCTCACCAGGGGGATAAGGTGACTCAAAGAGAGTAGGCTTTAACATAGGATCTCTATGGGATTTGAAAATTTTTCATATCGACCAAATCATGATTGGACATTGATTGGATGACATCACTACGATATACTGTGTGCAATCGACGGGGTAAACTCTGTATGGAGAGTGTAGTTTAACATGAGATCTTTATAGGATTCAAAAATTCAGGGACGTCCCCACAACGTGAGTGAAAAGAGTACGAATGTCCCCACAATTACTGCTGGGCAAGTTCTCTCACTCTCCCTCTCCATCTCTCTCTCCCTCTCCCTCTCTCTCTTTCAGCTATTGAACAAGGTGGATAAGACGGAGCTTTTGGGTTCTTTAGAACCCACCATACTTGATCTTGTTCCATGTATGACTGACATAAGGTGGTATATGGTATATAAACCACTCTTTTCCTGGCTTCTGAATAGTCTCCAAGGCCTGATAATTATGAGGTTAGGTTACTATTTAATGACTGGACAAGGGGTATGAGTGGCCATGGGAAACTGTCACTATAGTGTCATTTTTCCCTACTTACCACCATAATACTTGATACAAAATTAAAACCTGGGGGCTGCAAGGGGAGCATATATATTATATATATATATATGCTTTCAGGGGACCTTTTTTTCAGTATTAAGCTGTGTCCCCACTTTGGCTATAAAGAATTCTGTTGCACCTGGTGATGAAAGGGAGTTCTGAAGCCTCTGCTCAGCAGACAGGGTCGCACCAAGTTATTATGGAAGCCACCCATTGCCTGGCTATAAAGGTGGGTGACGGGGCAATGAGGGCAACAAACCAGATCAAACATGTTTAATCTGATGCCTGAAAACCCCAGATTTAAGGGATATATTGCCAGCCAGGTTGGCACCAGAATCCCGGGGATGAACAAGGTTTATTGCCTCTGTTTGGTCATCCAGTGTATCTCAACGTGGGGATAAAATATTCCGTCGCTGGGCAACGTGTTTCCATCGCGGGGTGACGTGTTTCCATCACCGTGTGACAGTTTTTACAGGCATGTTAGATTTCTGCGGAAATGCAGAATTGCGCACTCTATAAAAAAAAGAGATCATTTTGGAGATTCATCCGCATCAGAGGAGAAAATATTGTTAATTTAGGGGGTGGGGGTTACTTCAATAATTTTTACCAAAAAGTAGAAAATAAATGAATATTTTTCTGGTGTTTAAAAATGTATTTATCATATTTTTCTTTAGTAGACAGTGATACCTCAATTTCTCTCCTCAAAAATAAGGTTTGTACCTGTCTCTTAGCAATTTTATTGTGTTTCCGCGGAAATAACTTTCTATGACTTACATGCCTGTTTTACCCTTGTCGCCCAGCAATCTAGCTGCATCGCTGAGGTTTATCGCCTAAGTGGAGACACAGATTTAGAGCTTTAAAAATTTAGTTTATGCTATCTTTATACATGTATCATTCCTCAAATTCGGAAAAATGATTTAGCTGTTTTTCACTCTGGAAGAGTGGCATCTGTGTGTATGTGCCTGTGCACACACGGGTGCGCACATATGTATGCATACATACATACATAAATGGATGGTTAAACAATCGCCAAGCATGGGTGTCGTCAGTGTGTTATGCTTACTCTGCTCTCTTTTATTTTACTAATTTTCTAAACCAGTTTGTCAGTTAATTTTTGCACTGGGGTCATCCTCTAGTTGTTTTTGGTAAATATATGTCCAACACCTTTGTAAAGGATGTTTAGTTTAATTGCGCAACTGAATATTCTAGCATCTCCTTGATATCTGTCTTAGGGTATTTTTATGATAATTTCAAGCTATTCAAATACAGATTCATCTCTATTCCTAAAGGGTATTTCCCTCCTTGTTGCTTCTAGAAAAAAGTAGGAAAAGTGTTCCGTACTTTTTCATCAGTTGGGAGTGGCATCTCTGACATTAACTATGACACCCTCCTACACCTACCTGGATCATGTAGTACACTTTACGGCCAAATTCAATGCATTATTCACTAAAATCTTTTGAACATACCTGATTTAATATATGGCTTATTCTGGTAACTAAAAGATCATGTTCGAGAGGGTTAATTAAAACTTTAAAAAATATTCAATTATTTACCATTGCTATATTTGTAACCAATTGACCTAGTCGTCAATTCTAGTTTGGGTATTAATGGGGGTTCCATGTCGAATTTAAAAAAAACAGCTGTGTCGCCTGTTCGTACAGCTTAATTAGAGCCATGTCAAATGTTTGATTTAAGAAATAACCCTGTTGCATGTCATTATCTTTTTAAAGCTCCTGTTGTAAGAACTTGTCAGTTAAAAAGAGAGAAAGCAATCTTGCCCTGACGAATTTAAGAAATGCGCGTATTTCTTTGTTGATTTTAGGGTTCTACACCAATTCTAGTGTTATAAAAATGTCAAAATGGATGTAACAAGCATGACCCATATATGACAATGGTGTGTTTGGTAGATGTTATAGCTACTGTTGTTTCTATATCATTGATTTGATAATACAGGGAAAAGAATTTGTCTGTATCACTATTCAATGTATTACCTTGAATAAATTGCATTTTAAGATAAATGCCTTGTTAGTCTACCTTAATCATTCTGTATCTACACAGAGTTTGACCTAAACAGAGAACTACTAGTATAAGCCAGTATACATTTTAAACGGCTAGCCCTGTAGGCTAGTAGAAAATACCATCTCCAAATCTAAAGGTGGATCTTTCTTTTTTTATCCCCAACTTTTTTTTTTTACTATTCAGCGTGTTACCCTTTAATACATCACCTCAGTCTTAAATGACACATACCATCTCAGGGTGCCCAAGCAAGTCTTAAAAAGGTCTTAAATTGATTTTCTCAAAATTAAGGCCTTAAAAAAATCCTAAATTTGATATTTTTCTTACCGGAGGTCTTAAAAAGGTATTAAATTAGATCGGATTTGAAACTGAAAATCAAATGACAGGTTCAGTAAAATAAAAGTATTTTGTCAAGGGTTCATACGTCAAACCTTATGCGAATATATTTTACTTAACATGTGGCAAATAGGTCTTAATTTTCCAAACTTTGGTCTTAAATAGGTCTTAAAAAGGTCTTAAATTGATTTTTGAAAAAGCGTGGGCACCCTGCATCTGCTTTTCTCAAATTTATACAAATCATCATCACATTTGAAGTATTTCAACACGTTTAAAATCCGTTAGTGTTACTGGTATTACTGTAAGTAAGAAAGCAAATGTTGTAGGAAGTTATTGAGATATGAAGAATAGCATTTAAGGGTAGAGAAGGGTTATCAACGGCCCTTTCAGTAAAATGTCACGTTTTGTCAGTATTGATCATTGTTTAGTGTTTTGTACAGGGCAGATTTTTCTCTATCTAAAGGTATCCTCTTTATCAGGTGTAAAAGCTCACACACAAAGAAAATAATAAAAATTCGGAAAACTATTCTACCGTTCTATTAACACATATCTTAAGGTATGTACCTGTTATAATTGGCCTATGCACTCAAAGAATAGGCTTAAAACGTATTGTCCTAAGTGCGAAGCCAGTCTCACACTTTAAGTGCGAATTGAGTGGAGGCAAGCTTGGACAAGCCTTATGACGTCACGGGAGGCATGCATTCACAATTAATCCCAATGGACAAAATGAAAATGCATAATATTTAAAGAATATAAATCAGAGACGCATGAAAATCTCAGAAATTAAAGTCACCTATGTATGTTACACTCTAGAATCTTTACTTAATTTTCTAAGCAGTAGTTTCAGCATTATGAATTTTTAAACCTGCCTAGGAGCAATGGGCCGTGTAGGCCTAATGCCTCCTGTTACTTCAGAAGCTATTGTTTACATTGACTGGCAGTGAGGTAACTCCTGCACGACTTGGACTGCCTGTATTTGGAATTTGTTGTATTTCATTAATAATCTTCAAATAAAATGTATTATTCTATTATACAGTATGAATAATTTAAAAGGAACATAACGTGAGGACATACGTTGTCTTTTTGCGTCTTCTTGAAGTAGAAAAAGAAATATTAAAAAATTTTCATTTTATTTTTTATTGTTGATATCTTTATTGACATTTTATCCTTACCTCTGAAACTTTACAGGCAGTACAGAACATTACTGTGGAGGGAAATGTGTCTTTTTTATGTCCTAGATTTTATTTTATTGAAAAAAAATGATATAACTTTTTAATGATTTTTAAACATTATTTTTCATTATTTTCTTTAAAAAAAAAAGAAAAAAGATGCAGGCTTTCTATCAAAAATCTGAGACAAAGTTCCCTGCATGAGAATGTATTAAAGACATATTGACATTTTCAGACGAGTCCCTAAAAAATTACCAAAAAACAGTTAAAAAAGTTAAGAAAGACATTTTTGTTTTCATGATTCATTTACTTAGTCAATTTTTCAGCAAATTGATATATTTTATGCAGTACTATGTAGAGGACACATTCAAGTTAAAATATTAGCACTGGGGCAAGTTTTCCTAGAAATGTATCATGAAAAGAACAAATTGCCCTAGGATAACCCTGTCCTATCTTTTACACATTTTTGAGATCGCATGTTGATCCGACCTGGCAACCCACCTGTCAGTGTCAACACATTAGAACAGTTATACCAACGATTGTACAGAGGAAAGATTAATGACTGGATTACTTTTCGTTATGACACAGCCGTCATTTTTGCAATCTTCGTGACATCATCCATAAAAAAAAAAAGGGTGACATCACGAAAATCGCAAAAATGACGGCCGTGTCATAATGGGTTGCACATTCTCAGAGACAGCGCCACTAACGAGGAGGTCACGAAAATCGTGTAGGCAGTGCTCTGACTTGCATATCTTTGTGAAGCTATACTATTTTTGGTTTTACCACAGTTACATGCACAAAAATGGTCATATGACAGTGGTCATACCAATAAGAGTGAGGAAAAAACACCAGTCATGTATTGTTGACTAGCCCTGCAATACATACCTCCCATATGTTTTTTCAACAAAATGATTATAGGTCAGGTCAGGCTTTTGACTTTGCAATTAATTTGAGGAGATTTCTTTTAATTCTAGGTAGATATGATAACCTTGTACAATTATGATAATACAATATGAATCACAATATGACTGATAAAAAAAACTCATTGAGAGTTCGCACGACAGGATCACTGGTAAAATCGTCCATAAAATCACTTGTAAAATGCCGAACTTCCTTAATATTACAGCCGCCCGACAATTTTAGCAGCAATTCTGCTCATCACCTGTTGATGGTAAAGTAGTCATGGAATTGGAACATAACGTTTGCATGGAATTTGGCTTGGAAAATAGGAATTGCAAAGTGATGGAAAAGAAAGTTGAGTCAGAGGATATCCTTTCTGTAAAAGCCGTAACATCAGTCAAGCAGTCTGGAAAGAACCCTAGGGGTAGGCCGGACGTTCAACTACCCTAACAAATAAAGTTTAGAAACAAGTCAACTTAAGGTTATAATAAGATGAACCACAAAGTAGGTCAAATCAAGATTTAGATATAAATTTAGCACATGATTTCTATCAGCCAATTATATCTATTTATATAGTGTTGGGCTATCTCTTCTGCAGACAGTTTTTTTGAAAGTCATATTGAGTTCAGCTAGCTAAGAATAATTTTACACAGAGAGTTTGAGATAAACTGTCTACCAAGATCATAGATGCCTGTGGCACATTGCACAATAGAATTTCGTTACTAAGATAAAACAACGAAAGCACAACAAACTTTTGCTTAGTAACGAAAAGTTTCGTTATAACGAAAATACAAAAAGTGCTAAGTTTTTCAAAAAGTTACAGCTCTTTGAGGCTATTCTAAATATAGAAAAAAAAATATTGCAAAACCATCGTTGTTAAGACAAAAGTAACAACGAACTCTTTCGTTGTTTACAATATTTTCGTTGTTACGAAACCCATTGTGCAACGGGCCACAGATAAAGAACAAAGTGAATTTCTGTGTAAGGAAGATTCCTAAACAGCTTTTACTTAATATTTCAACTCTGGGTATATTTTTTCACTAATTTTCTCCTGAAACATAGTAAGCTTGTTAAGAAAAAGTAGAACGCCTGCTTACTGTCAAGTTATAGATCATAGATAATAAGCCAGGAACCCTTTACGATTAAGAACTTTTGAAAGTGATACCAAGTTCTTATTTCCTTTTAGATACTGCTACTCTGGATGCTGTGACATAGAGCCAGAAGTAGCATTTCAAACTCTGATTGCTGCTGTCAAGTACATGGTGCCCACGCTTGAAGAACCCTGCCGGAAAATCATCATTGAAAATCTTTGTGAGCTGACGATATGGGAGGTGTACACCTACAGTGTTACTTTTGAAGATGAAAGATTGCATGAAGGATGCCGCAAATTTTTCATGAAAAAAGTGACTCCCGTAAAAAAAGCTCTACAGTCATTGTCTTTTCTTGACATACCTCACGGGGTGCTCCTAGACTTTTTAGCCATTAACGACACAGACACTGATAAGCCATGGGACGAACTGGGCATTCTTATTTCTGATATAGAACTCTTTAGAGCATGTAATGCTTGGGCCTCTGCTGAATGCAAACGTCAGGAAATGGAACCCTCTGGTCCTAACAAAAGAAGAGTGCTTGGAGACTGTTTGCCGTTAATTCGATTTCCCTGCATGATCGCAAGTGACATAGTCAACATTGTGTCTCCAACGGAAATCCTAAATGAGGAAGAAAAGGCAAGCCTAAGTGGACTGTCAGTTGCAAGAGAGGGGTCACAGAATGATCAACAGTTGTTCCTTGCAACCAAACAGCGGATTCCTGTAGCCATTGGACGAGAGATGACACACCGCCTGAATAATGCTGTTAGACCCTATGGGCACCAAAGCCCTATCGGTTTGCCCTTAAAGCGTACCAAATGTAGCATGCTTCTTCTTACACCATCCAATAGATGTATGATGTCACAAGTATGGCTGAAACCCAGATGTCACCCCTCCGGAGATGAATTCCAGTGTTCAAAGTTTGAGGTTGTCATCAAACGTAAGAACAGGATAAAAAGCAAGCAGGTACTTATTGCTCAAGTCATTGGAACTGAAGCAGACCCTGTAGTGTTGTTGTTAGACCTGGAACCCTTCGTCTTAGAATCATACTATCAGCACACTGTTAGAGTGTACAACAAAGGATTTCATGACGTTGATTTGAGAACGCCTTGGCGGAAAGAGTCGTACGAAAGTCTCCTTTCCAAGATCCGCTCCCCTGATGATATGGCTCTCGGCTTAATCAGCGAAGAATCCAATCAGTCGATTATGGGACTCACTGTGAGTCTCTTCTAGACTGCTAAGTAAGGAATGTGAGCTTTGACAACTGTATCTTTTCACGAAGTCAATCTTCTATTGTCGTGAATAAGGACACACATGGAATAAAGATCCACATATATAAAAAAAAACAAAGCAAACATCATTTGATTCCGAATAGACTGCAGAGCGGACGATAGCAAATTATGTTGAGATAACCCGTTATCGGTTTAGTGGGCCTTATTGACTTAATGAAAGCTTTAAGTGTACCTTTTTACAGTCAAGCTTAGTCTCATGGAGAATTAATGTATCAAATACCTTCCGGTCATTCATGTATTTGCAAAGGTCTTAACATGATAGTTGGGTGTGACTTCTACTCTTCCAACTGTAGAAAGTTCCCAGCAGAAGGGTAGACTTAATGAACGGTATTGAAAAAAATGTTATTTTGAATTCTGTTAAAGTTGATTTAGAGTTTGAGTTAGACAGGATTTTTCTTGCAGCTTTGATTGACAATTTCATGGTCTTAAATTCGGTTAAAGTTGATTTTGAATTTGAGTTTGACAGGTTATTTCTTGCAGCTTTGATTAACAATTGCATGGTCTTACAAAGAATGCATCAGCTCAATAACTTAGATGAGGATTCCTACCAATGGGCCTGGCACTACAGCGACCGAAAAATTATTTTTCGGTACCCAACATAAAAAACGTCTTAATTAATTAAAGAAAACAATCTCGAATTTGGATCCTTGCATGCCTGGTTAAGCTGATGAAACTGCCAAGAATTTCCATTCATCCCATTTTCTTTAGCGCCGTGTGACTTACTTAAGTGGTTCCTGGTGTAATTAGCCAATTTGCAGCACTTTAAAGGGAGGCAAAAGCAATGTTGGCTCAATATTTTGCAAATTGAATTACCTGTTAAGATATATTCCATGGCCATAATCTAGGCATGTGGTAAAATATAGACTGTGAATAAAGACTTAGAACTACTTTAAATTCATTCAAACCCATCCCTGGCCAATTTTGGTGACCCACCAAAATTTGTTTGTTTACAAACATTGCTGTCTTCAGGCATAAATAATGTGAGTATTATGGCATTCAAGTAAAGTTATAGATGGTTATCATTATTAATACTGTATGAATGGCTAAAATTAGACTCTAAGAATGTTTTTTTTATAGTTATTGGAGTTTGCAAAATTTTGTCATATTTTGACACAACATTGCTTTTGGCTCCCTGTAAGTCTAAATAAACAACTTGGACCAAGAGCATCTGGAGGACTACTCATGACAAATTCTGATTAAATAAAAATAAAGTTTTGATGGAACGATTTTTCTAAACAAATTCTCTCACAGAATAGACAATGTATTATAAAGGATGCCTAAAAAACTGTGTATATGTTTTTGATATTATGTGATCTCGGATATTAATGGCTTTGCAAGAGGATGTTGTGAAAACTGAAATAAAGAGCATTCAGCTATCGCAGGTTTTCAATCAGTGTGATTTCAATCAATTGATAATGCAATAATTTGACAATGTTCGAAAGGAAATTATGCTTTCTTTTTCTTTTTTTCGACCTATGTTACCTGAATACACCTTGTTTTTGCCTAAGATCCTACACACACCTTTATGACATGGGAGAGAAACGTGTCTCAGAATTTAGATTAAGGGCTTAGATTAACAACTGAGTAATAATTTTATTGTAAAACACGGGGAACTTTTTGAGATTTTTGCAATATCATTTTACTACATTTTATAAAAAGAGACCTGACAAAATCAGAAATTTCGAGACACACTTCCCTCTGTAGATATATTGAGAAGATCTACGAAAAGTTTGAAAGCTTTGAGTTGAATATCAAGTTAGTTAATGATGTTCAAAAAATTCAGTTGACTATCATGATTTTTAGGTTCGCAACCTAGTTACATGGCTATTGTTTATACATAAATGTTATGAATAGATAAGGTTATTTCTTAACTATCTAATGGTACTTTCTATCAAGTTATAATACAACAAGTTTGCTCCGCCCCAGCAGGTATTAAACCCCACTGCCCCAGTGCCTGCCCACACAGCCTGAACACAGAGGAGGCCGGAGGTACACACACCACGCAGTTCCACGGCTCGAGCACTGCACCTTTTTTTCAAACATTTGGATGTAACTCTTATTATTCGTCAAAACTGCATATAGTGAGCAAGTGAAATATTGCTCGGAACCTTGTGAACATAGTGGATAGCTCAAATGAATTATTTCAGGAGGATTTCGATTTGTTACAATTTAATGAAGAATAAAAGTATTTTCTTCTCATAGGAGGGTCCCCATGAAACTGCCTTGTTTGAATAAACTGGATGCCCCTTGAAACTCATATTTTATGCCAGGACTCAGCTGGTTCCCCCAGTTTCCTCATTAAAGTGTTTACAAATCCGTAGTACAGATGGATTGGCTGGTTATACTACCATCACTGGTTACTGGTGGCACAAAGGGTGGAGCGACCAGACTGCACATGCAAAGCAACATCGTCATCCCATTCACGCCCCCGATCACTGGTATCTATCCTTAAGTGCCTTGATTGCCTAGTGGGCGACCAGATCTATAGAGAATTTGTCAATCACTGCCAAATACCAGCCCTCCTTTATGTGGTTGAAGATGCTAGATGCTGTTCACCTAGACACCAGCTGGTGGACTTACAGAGAACTAACATCTGAGTGTAATTATGTGTATTCCAGGAGTTTTTACATCCAATAGAAATGATAACATGTATAAGAGGGACGTAATTAACAGTTTTCCCTCTAGTATACGTGATATCAGATTAAATTTGCATTTTCTAAAGTAGCTGCTCCCCTCTATTTTTCAAGACTTTATGTCGTAACTTTTCTTAGAAATGATCAACATCGGACAACATAAGCTAAATTTACCTTGCTACCGAAAGTGAATAATTACTGATTTTGATAAGGATATTGTTGGTAGCATTTTCACTGGGGAAAATTGTCATTTTTCCCATTGAAATCAATGGTAAAGTGTGATTTTCTTTATTATAATTTATTGAATAACTTTTCACGAACAGCGAATAGTCAAAAAAATTATTGACGTGGGTTGTTTATGATATAACCTTAGCTGTCAAAAGTTATCTAAGATACATTGTTGGCCATTCAAAATTCCAGCCAGACAACATCTAGTACCTTTAAGACCTTTATTTTGGCAGAGTTGGAGATATTTGAAAGGGGTCCAGAATACAAGAGATACTTTATCTGAAGTAAGCCTGATTCTCAAAGGAGGTTCAGGGAAAAAACATAGAATAGGCACTGCAGAGCATGTACTTGCATGATGCCCGCAAAGCATTGTAGTCTTACCAAATTGCATGGGCTAGATTGAACTATAGATAAACTCTGTGACATTATAAGACTTTGTATTGCCAAAACAACTGACAACTTATTGTACTGTTCAAAACAAGTATTATTATTTTTCTGGCAGAAATGTTGATTTCATTTGGCTCGAATGATAGTATGAATGACAAGTAAAAAAAAAAAAATGACTGAAAACTTGCAGGCCATTTGACTGCCACACAAAAATAAATGTTTCAAAACTACACACTAGGCAAACTTATTTGAACATACTTATGCACACCAATTACTTACATAATTATTTACTATAAATTTGATACCTCAAATTGGGTCTATAAAGGGATTTAGGATGTTGAAAAGTCTTGATTTCCTTGCAGGTTCTGCTACTCTGGATGCTGTGACATAAATCCAGAAATAGCTTTACACACACTGAGTGCTGCTGGGAAATATATGCTGCCTTTACTTGAAGAGCCATGTAGGAAGATCCTCATCGAAAATCTGAGTGCAGAGTGTATATGGGAGGTGTACACCTACAGTGTTACTTTTGGAGATGACCATTTATGTGAAGGATGTCGGGAATATTTCAGAAAAAACGTGACAGCTGTGGCAAAAGCTTTAGAGACATCATCATTTCTCAACATACCAAACGAAGTCCTATTGGACCTTGTACAGATTAATGACACAAACGTTCTTAAACCATGGGATGAGCCTAAGCTTGGCATTTTTATCTCTGACAAAGAACTCTTTGTAGCATGTCATGCATGGGCTGTTGAAGAGTGTAGACGGAAGGGAATAGAACCCTCTGGCCCAAACAAGAGGGATGTGCTAGGAGACTGCTTTCCTTTCATCAGGTTTCCCGGTATGGTTTCTAGTGACATTGTTAACATTGTGTCACCAACAAAAATCCTCAATGATAATGAGCAGGCCAGTATCCTTGGGCAGCCTGCTGCAGTACAAGCTCAGCAGACATTTCTCTCAACAAAACAATGTTTTCCAGTAGAGATTAGATTTGAACTGGGTTACCGGCTTCGGAATGCAGTAAGGGTTGGATACAAGCTATGCTGTTCAACACTAGAAAAGCGCCCTGTTCGTAGCTCAGTACTTCTGACACCACAGAAGAGAGTCGTGCTCTCACAAATCTGGCTGGTACCCAAATACTATGGAATTTACACAAATGGACAACAGCGTTCATGTTGTGAGGTTGTAATCAAGTCTAAGAGCAAGGTAAGAAACAGACAGTCAGTTATTTCACAGGTCATAGGCACTGAGGATTATCCAATCATGTGTTTGTTGGACCTTGAATCCTTTGTTTTGGATGCACACTGTCAACACACCATTGTAGTACGCCACAAAGGATTTCAAGAGTATGATCCAAGGTGCACTTGGACTCAGGAAGCGTATCACAGTTTTCTGTCCAAGATCAGGTCTCCTGATGATGTCGATTTCGTGGTAGCTGACGATAAGTCAAATGTGTGGATTAGTGGCCTCACTGTGAGTCTGTTGTAAACATAATGTAGTACAAAACAACCAACTGTGCACCTATACACCTACACTCTCCTTCCATAAGAAGATGAGACAAAGGAGGTCTCTTCTTCTTGAAGGAGTCTAATTTCTTACTCCAACCTAACATGAGGCTCAATACTGAGACCTGCTTCTTTGTTGTGTGAGACCAGTTCACACATCTATCCTTGAAGAAGCAGGTTTCAGCATGTTAGGTTGGGGTAGGAAATTAGACTCCTTCAAGAAGTAGAGACCTCCTTTGTCTCTTTTTCTTATAGAAGAAGAGTGTAGGTGTATATGTGCCCACCAGTGCTTGACAGCGTTTTTGAAATGAAATTGTCAGGTAGACAACTAACAGTTGACCTTGACAAAACAGTTGGTAAGCCAAAAGTTTTTCAGAAACTAACAATGTTGTACTACATTTGCTAGTGATAATTTGCAGTACTCTCACCTCTGTATCAGTCCTCAAAACAATAAACCGGAATATTCTTTGTTGCAGAAGATCCATCAAAACTGTGGTTGTATGTCTGGCAACTAGTACTTAAAAATCAGTTTCCTTGCAACAATCCTTGGAAAACTGATTTGTCAAGCCTTGATTTATACTTAAGAAGTTAGCTGTGTCCCATAAATGGTCAGTGAATCAATGTTCCTGCAAACATTTATTAGTTTAGCTGTAAGTGGCAGACCTGTCTCCCGTCAGAGATTTGCCCACCATTGTAAGCGATAGCAACAGCCCAGTAGGTTTGGTGATTTAGACTTTTCAGACGAAATCAGAAAATATATTGAACATGTCACAAACCTGGCATGACTTTAAATATCATATCACATGTTTTTTTTTCAGAATGCCCCGCTTTAAAGGGAGCCAAAACCAATAAATTCAATGAAATTTTCCAAACTCAAATAATTGTGGAAATCCATTCCTTGAGCCAATTCCTGGCCTATGTTAAAATCTAAACCATGAAATATGGTAAAAAAAATCATTAAAAACACGTTTTTCTTGCTCAAATTAATTAATGTGGATCTGCAAAAATAGGGTTTGTTTACAAACAAATGCAAATATTACCATCTCTTGTGGCATTCTACTTCAGTTTGAGCTAATTTTCACAACTAATATTTTACTACTGACCTTAACTGGTCCCATCTAAATTATTTCTATACTTACCTGAGTTTTGAAAATTTTGTCAATTATATTGGTTTTGGCTCCCTTTAAAGAATTGTAGTTTGTGTCTTGCAACAGATCACACATGGAATATGAGGGTTCTTAATTTCATAGCCTATGTCGTGTAAGCAATTTACGTACAGCTAATGTGAAGGTGTCACGAAATACCTACTTACTTTGTGAGGCAAGGTATGTCCATGTCTATCCATTGAACCTGAATGATATACAATATTCATTTTGTGGTTAAAATGGGTCACACACGAGCTTAGAAACAAGTGTCTTGTGACAGAAAGTTGACATTGCGTAGGATTTGCCATGAGTATGATTGGATATTGCTCTACAAATCTCATGATTTGAAAAGGAAAAATAAGTAAGATAACATCCAAGTTAAGACTTGTAGGACCGCATTTTTTATCAGATAACTCTCAAATTTGTCATGCGTAGTAACTTACACTTTATGATTCTGTAAAGAAGAATAGATGTATGGACCTAAAACTGAAATCTAGTATAGAAGTAATTGTGGTTAACAGGTGAATAAACAATTAACATTAATTAATTAATCGAGCTTTTGTTGCTTCCTTTATTTGTAAATTAAAGAAGCACAGGAAGTTGCAAAAAGAGGTGGTACTTCAATCTGCCTCGCAATTAAATGTCAACATTTGCCTTGATAAGAGTACTGGTTGCAAAGTACATGCATTTTTTTGAATTGTACAGAAAAGTGGGGTCCTCCCTTTCATATTGGACAGATTCAATAGGTGCCATTTGTTTCTTTGGATCTCTCCCCCATCCCCCCCTGGGGACCCAGGGGGGAGGGGGTTCCTTCCTGAACTTCCTGGGTAGAATCTAGGCTCCTTAGTATCCCCTACTGATCTTAAGAGGCAACAAAAAGGGGAACATACTCCAGCGCTCAGTTGGTAGACCATCTGCTTCACGTCTTGCAGGTTAGGGGTTCCAACTCTGACCATATCTGGTCAGCCCAGTGTCAGTATACTATGACTGGATGGGATATTATGTTGGCCTATGACATGATATTTCAACGAGCCAGCACTATAAAGAAGGCATTGGGTCCCACTGCTACAAATAGGCATCTCATAGATTCGATCACCACCCATGTGGCATGAAAGTAGCTGAAAAGCATTACCTTATACAGCCTGTAAAGAACACAGAAGGGTTGGCCAGATGTTACACTACCCCAACTCACAAACACAATTTGGATCTCCAGTAGGCCCTACAATCTAGCTTACAAGGTATTTTCCCTCATGTAGTTGGTTCCGTACCCTGCAAGCAAGGCAAAGCTGGGCTAACATTACCCAACTACTTAGATTCCTGTATGAAGATCATGTTGATCGAAACCTGTCGATTTAACCTTGTACACCTCATAAATAAGAATAGCACTGTCCAAAAAAGTTTGGGAGTTGAGTTGATACAGTCTGCTGATGCATTAGAATTATTGAATTCCTGAAGTATATTATCTATACTTTCTATTTTTGCAGGTTCTGCTACTTTGGGTGCTGTGATGTAGATCCAGAGGTAGCTTTTCAAACGTTGAGTGCTGCTGAGAAGTACATGTTACCTAAACTTCGAGAAGCTTGCAAGAAAATCCTGGTTGAAAATCTGAGTTCAAAGTGCATTTGGGAGGCGTACAATTACAGTGTTACTTTTGAAGAGGAAATTTTGCTTGAGGGATGTCGTGAATTCTTCAGGAAACACGTGTTCCCAGTAGAAAGATCTCTTCAGTCCCAGATTTTTAAGGAGATCCCACAAGCAGTCCTCTTAGACCCGCTCACAATTAACGACACCAATATTGATAAACCATGGGATGAGCAAAAGTTGGGAATTCTGATTTCAGACATAGATCTCTTTGCAGCATGTCATACATGGGCAATTGCTGAATGCAAACGTCAAGAAATTGAACCCTCTGGTCCTAACAAGAGGAAAGTGCTTGGAGACTGTTTGCCTTTGATCCGATTTCCCTGTATGACCTCAAGTGACATAAGAGAGTTTGTATTACCAACGGAAATCCTCAATAATGATGAAATTGACAGTGTCTTAGAATCTGCAGAAGCAGGAGTCCCAGCACCAGCTGTCCATTCATTCCTCTCAACCAAGCAGCGTTTTCCAGTGCAGGTCAGACACGAATTGGATCAGCATTTTTTGATGCTTCTGAGACAAATAAGACGACAAAGTGATCCAGTACAGAACCGCCCTGTTCAAAGCTCAATTCGAATCAGACCAAGGAAAAGATTGTCACTGTCACAAATTTGGATAGTACCTCGATGTTATGGAAGGGGCGTTCCTGGTCCACAGTGTTCAGCGTATGAAGTTGTTATTGAATCAGAGAGTGTAACCCAAAATACACAGTATATTGTGGCACATCTGATTGGAACAAAAATGTATCCAGAAATGTTGTTAGTAGACCTAGAACCCTTCGTTTTAGACGTTGAATGTCAGTACACCATAAGAGTGCACGACCAAGGATTGCAGCGGTACGACACACGTTCCAATTTGCCAAGGAAATCGTACGTCAGCCTCCGATCCAAGATCAAATCCACAGACGCTGTTAATTTGGTGCTCTACAATGATAACTCAAATTCTTGGATCAGTGGGCTCACAGTTAGTCTGTTGTAAACAGTTTGTAGTATGAGGCCAACCATTTGCTGCCATTCTATACCAACATCTGCTGTAATATTTAAAGACAGCAGAGTAGATCAGGATACTGGACCAATGATTTGTCCAATGAAAGATTGATGCCATATACAAACTAGGGCAATTATGAGTTGCCTTACCGTTTTGTATGCCACAACAACCAACTTTGAGTCAGCTGACTCTTAATTGTAGCAGTGCACTGTATGTTGGTATACCTTGCTGATCGAGCTTCAGCTGATTAAGCTTGAAGATGAACAGTCAAAAACAACCTTTGCCCACTTGAGTGATTTGATTTGACTGATCTGGATCTGACAAAGTCTGAAATGCAGTTGAGTAGTCTTAACTCCCTCAAAGACTGAAACAGATTCTTCACAGAAAAATAATGTTACTTTATTTTACTAAGAAGATATAGATCATATTGTGATGTGTCATTAATAAGGAGATGTAGATCGTATGTGACGTGTCATGGATAAGGAGATGTAGATCGTATGTGACGTGTCATGGATAAGGAGATGTAGATCGTAGGTGACGTGTCATTAATAAGGAGATGTAGATCGTATGTGACGTGTCATGGATAAGGAGATGTAGATCTTATGTGACGTGTCATGAATAAGGAGACGTAGATCGTATGCAACATATAATGAATGAGGAGATGTAGATTGTATGTGACGTGTCATGAATAAGGGGACTCTGTATTTTTATGGTACCCTTTTTTAGTACAATCTGAATCACAGTGTCCCCATAATTCTCTTTCAGACCTCCCAAGCATGGGACAGCAGAGTATAGCGAAGTTTCACATATCTTGTGTTAGTTCCCATTTTCCATAAATACGAAAATATAAAAGTTTTGGCACTTCAACTGGAACTATAAATCTACCATGTAAATATCATTCAGGTATAAAAAATATTATTTTTTCCCTTAAGGCTATATTCCACGATGCGTTCAGTGACACTTGCGTTCATCTAAACAAGGAAACGCAAGTCTGCTTTCGTTCAGATACCAACATGTTGGTATCTGAACGCAAGTAAAAACGCATGTGAACTTGCGTTTCCTAATAACGCAAGTACAACGCATCATAAACGCAAGTAAAACGCATCGTGGAATATACTTTGCATTGACCCAAGATGCGTTAATCACTTGCATTGCAACGCAAGCTGACGATGCATGTGACCACAACGCATTGTGGAATACAGGCTTTACTTGCACCTAGACAAATGTGCAAAAAATTGTACAATGCGACTACCTATACTTATAAGAAGAGTACCATCTCTGAGGTGGGAATTTGTTTTAATTGCTTAAGATTTGACATTTTCTCTTCAGTAACAGTACTGTTCAGGGTTCCCACGCAGGTTTTAAAAGGTCTTAAATTTATCTACTCAAATTTAAGGCCTTAAAAGGGTCTTTAATTTGACAGTTTTATATGTAGAGTCTTAAAAAGGTCTTAAATGGAGATTTTCTGAGAAGTTAAAATGAAGTTATCATCAAAATTCTAAATCCCGCTCTCAAATGAGTACTCTAACTTGAAATTCAATTCATACAATATATTCTGAAATTCTTCTTCGCTCATGGTCCACAGGTCTTAAATTTTCCGAATCTTGGTCTTTTCAAAATTGCGTTGGAACCCTGCTATGCATTTTTGGATTGAGAAGGGGTTTGAGAGGTGGATGCCTCCCTCTTCTGAGGAAAATGTAGCCTTTTTAAATGGAATTTTCAGCAGAATATTATTTGAGGAAAAAATCTGCCAATACAATAAAAGATAATAAGTAGATTCTACCTTGAAAGGTGACCTAGAAGCATTTATACTCAAGGGATGGTAATCTTTGACCGACGAACCAACTGCAAACTCTGAAACTAGACCCTTTCCACCTATCTACGACTATTGGGCTCTGACTGGGGAAATGCATCACACATTAAATATTTTGTGATGGTCCAAATTTTGAATGTTGTTTTGAGAAATAGGAGTATTGTGATCGGTGTTAGATAGACCAACGCATGCTTTGTCTAGCTAGAGAAAAAGAAGTTATTTTTTTCTTTATTTAAAGTGATGGCACTAAGTGTATGAGTTTTTACCCGGGCTCGCTGTATGATACAGTCATCTTCGAAAATATGATCGATCAAATCGAATCTCGCCCGGGTATATTGACTTGGACATTTAGGCGGGAAACGCCATTGAACGATACCAGCACCAGCGGAAACAAGATCGCAAATTTGGACCTGCTTCCGGTTGGCAGTACATTCCCTATATAAAGTCTATACCAGAAATTGACCATTGACATTGCATTAGCAGAAATCGGGATGGAGATTGACAGTGCACAAACTGTATGATATCGACGTCTCAGCATTCAAAGGCCTATAGCGTTCGGGATTGCCGTGTAGTATGATTATGTTAATGAGGGTGATGACGGCGAAGATGGCCGCCCCCGGCCTCTGATCGGAAAGTCAGCCGGGAATGCTCGCCTATTTCGTCTATTTCGCGCGCGTTTCAGTCGACTTTACGCGCCATAGAGGTCTATACCGATCTTTTATGGATGATGCCGATGTGTTGGGAAGCTATATGTCAATATAAACCCAGAAAATCGCATTTCTTCACGAACTAGTTTTCATGCGTATTCCCTTCTGGGATGAAGCGCATCTCGCGCAGTCAGACTTGTCAAACCACAGCGCATTGCATCAGAGGCCAAAATGGCGCTACCCGGTGAACACGCGCGTAGGTCTTCTCCGCGAATGACCGCCTTTTACGCCTTAAATCGGCATCGTCCAGCAATATGGAGTACCTGTTATGGATTATTAATATCCTGAGCTGGTCTGGGTCGATATATCGTGAAGAATTATGTCGATATATACGATCGGCATCGGCCAAAAGGTGGGTACTCTCTCCGTGTCAGTGAACGATAATAGAGGAAAATGGCGGGCGGCTTCACCCTACTCGCGCTGGCATGTGCATCTTTTTGTTTAAAATCAATCGATAAATCGCTCGATAATTCGTATTCATATCCCCATATGTCACCAAGCATTCTACTGTCATATATAGAAAAAGAAGACGATAACCCGGGTTTGTTCGGTTTTGTAACCGATATTTTTCTTTCATCCCTCAACCTGTGTCCTTGTGTTGTTGTTCTAAAGGAACAGTGATTTTGTTCTGTCCGTTTTCTACCTCAGTATTGTTAAGGTGCTATATAGTTTATTGTTCAAGCTTTGCTACATTGGAAAAAATGATGTTACACGAATTATTTTAGTTAATAAACTATAGGTATACTTACCAGTACACCAACATCATCTTGATTTATTATTCTGTCATACACAATATTTTTTCTGAAATGATGTAGAGACCATGGTATAGGCTCAACAGAGATAAAAACAAAGCAAATCTATTATATAAATTATGGCAAACACAGGAAATTTTGAAATACGACTAGAATACAGAGATGCCATTTTTCCTACATTGGTGGGGTTTCCTACTTTTTGGTAATTTTGGGTTGCACAGCCAATTCTTCCTGCAGCTTTTAAAAATCTGTTTTTGTGTATTTTGGATTACTTTCCAGCTATTCAAATACAAATTCAATGTCAGATCTATGTTTCCTAAAGGTTTTTCCCCCTTGGTTCATTCTAGAAAAAAAAGTAGGAAAAGTGTTTCCTACTTTTTCCTACTTTTTCATCAGTCGGGAGTTGCATCTCTGAAATACCAGTGATTATGTTTCCCTAGCTTTCAAATGTCTTCCATCTTAAAAATGCAACCAGTGTAGTTTTTGAAGATCTTTTTTTTTTTAAACTAGTAGCTCTTTTGACATTTCGTAATGAAGATGCTCAAATCCACACTATAATTGAAGATCTAATGGTGGTGAGAGAGGGGGCTGAAGTTGGAACCAAACAATATGTAAAATTTAATGCCCTTTTTTCCTTTCAATAAAAAACACCAGTATGTCGTATGTTATCTGTAATATATGATGAATTTATTATATTGAATGATAAATTCTGCATGTAACTGACAAAGTGAGGTTTTTGGTGGCTTTTAAATCATTTGTTTTATACTCTAGATTGGACGGAAAGGTTGTTTTCAGAACGTGAGACGTGGTCATACATACAGGGACTACATGCAATCCGGAAAATGAAAATGATCGGGGTAAAGTCTGGGAATATCAAGTGTAAAAAAATGATGCTTAATTTTCTGGAATTGAAAATTTTCACTCATTATTCTTCAGAAATTGAACTAATAATTAGTTCAATTTCTGAAGAATAATGAGTGAATATTTTCATACAGAAATAATTTAAATTTCACTCTATAGTATTTTGGCCGTTTTCCAGTAATGTTGAAAAAAAGAGTGTCACACTGGTATGTCAATATTTTCTACAAATAAGCAAAATTTAGATAGGGATAGCTGTAAGAAAATACATAGCGTCCAAACTGCATACGGAAAAGCATTCCCTGTCAGGGAAATCCAACATTCATGAAAGCAATCCCTTGGTTCAAAAGGGTTAAGATTCAGGAGATCGCAATTTTCCTAGAGTGAAATTTAAATTATTTCTGTAAGCTTCAAACATCTTTAATGCCAGTTTTAAGCTTAAACACCTTACAATCGGAGGATAAATCATTGCAACCATAGCAGAAAATTTGAGAGAACAGGGAAAACACGGTGAATTTGATTCACTTTACTGCACATTTCACAGGTACCAGTGCCCCTGATCCATGCTATATAGATAACATAGAGAATTTGTGCCACGGTGAAGACTTTGCGCTACAGTGAACTCTGCTCATGGGCCGTTTGCCCACTGTAAGATGCCCCAGGGTAAACTGCCGCAGTGGCCCCTCAAACCACCCAAAGACCGTCCCCGCTGGGGATGATGGCCTATCAGGATGGTGTCAACTTGTCCATTTGGCGCAACTAAAATGTTCATGTAGGCAGCTTTAATGCCTATTAGTAGATTTTGGCACATTAGCATGTTCTTGCCTTCGCTGGTTCTTGTAAACTAACATGCATTTCGTTTTGATATTTACATTTTTTTTCTTTGCATTATTTGTGATGTCCCAAATGCACAGAAATTTGTACCACACGAAATTTAATACATTCACTGATAAGAACGGGAGGGGTTTGAGGTTGCACTGTTCAGGCCATACCCAGGGTATACTACAGAGCAGCCAATCAGAAGCCATCATTCCTTTTGGATATATTCCTACGTACAGGGGTGGCCTGTTAGCATTCTAGAGGTGATCTAGAATGCCCAGGATACAGAGCAGATAAATGTGGGTTGAATACCCAGGGTATTTAGAGGTTGTAGGGGGTATGGGGGGGGTCGTATATATATAAGGGGGGCATGAGGGGGTAGAATGCCCAGGGTGTTTAAGGGGTATTATGGGCTAGTATACCCAGGGTATGGAGGGGTAATTGGGTAGTGTACCCAGGGTATGGAAGTGGTATTAGGGGGTAGTGTACCCAGGGGATGGACGAGTAGTTGAGGAAGGCCATGATAGAATAGTGTCAACACTTGGAAGTAGACCTGGGGTACAGTCGGCAAAGACCATGGGTCTAGTTAAATTGCAACTTTAGATCCAGGGTATAGTCTGTGATGACCCAGGGTATAGTAGTTCAAGGCAGCTCCCCAAGGCTCCAATTGGAACTCCATACCCTTGGTAAACTACCCCCTAATACCCCTTCCATACCCAGGGTGTACTACCTATAGTCTGCCAAAGCCCATTTTGGGGCTTAACCTTGACATGGCATCCATACAATGTTTTTTGATTGATTCTTTATCTCCTTAATCTTCTAATTTCAAATCTGCCAGGTGCCAAGCTTAAATTCTTTTGGCAACTCGAGTTATTCAAATTTTAAGAAAAAAAAGTTGAAAAATATATTTTAAATCATTAAAATGCATTTTTGATGAACAGTTCACAAATACAGTATTGCGGAGCATGTCAGTTTATAACACATGTCATCTAACCTTTTTTTTATATTGCAATTGACCTATGACCTATCTAGGTCACTTATGTAGGTCACAAGTATGAGATCAATCATTTTAATGAATGAGAGTTCTTTGCATGTCAGGAGCCAGAAATAATTGTAAATCACTATTGATCTTCATACAAGAAAGGTTCTTTGCATAGATAATTATTTATGCATAGTTATCCGATATGGACTTGTTCTTTCTCACTCATACATATTATATTCTTGGAGACATACAAACATGTAGACTTAGAATCTTCCCATTAATATTTACTTCACTGAATTTAGCTCCTTCACAATGTCATATTTCTTTATGGACCCATAATCATCCAGATCATTAGACTTGTTAAGGGCCTCATGTTATAATGATATATATTTATTGTTCAAAGTAATCAAACATTTTTGAGATGACACATGTACATCCATTTACAAAGTAATTACAAATGACAAAGAATTTAGGATTAGAGTAGACTCATGGGTTATAGGGGAAAATGAGTCATATATTCAGATTTGACATATGTTTTCCTCTAGTTATTGACAAAAATGGGTCTAGCAAACAATATAAACATTGCTTAGAACTATTCCAAAGTCATTTTTGAATAAAAAAAAAACACCATTTACTTTTTAGTAGAACGCACACACAAACACTGCAAAATATGACGCTTGTATGAGGGCTGTTTTGAAATGTCCTGCAGTGCACTACAGATATGATTAAAAGGGGCAAACTTGGGAGGGACAGCTAGATCTAAGAAAAAGAATAATTTAGAGGCGAAATGATATTTCGCCTCTGTACTCTAATAATGACAAAAAGACGCTGGTTCTCGGAGGGTAGGACTTTAGACATAGGAAATGTGTATGTCTCGCCAGGAACAAGTTAACTTCCGAAAATTTGTTATTTTAGGATTTTACTTGTCCTGTCCTCCCATTTTTCTCAGACATGTGAACACTTACAGAGAAATTGATACATCCTGGTGAAAGTTCCAGATCTGGGGAAGAATAGTCCATTCCATTTTTTCTCAAAAACATCATATAAAAGTCACATTTTGATGTTTGAAAATGATGAAAAATTTCAATTTTTGCCAAGTCATGGTGCTTTCAAAAAGCGCCGGTACAAGTTGAAAAATACCGGCACCTGGCCCCCGGCAACAGTGCAAGTGCATGTGTACTAAAGGTCAGACATAGTCTTTGGGTCTTTGAGGCGCCCGGCAACAGTATTGAACTTGAACTTTTTTCTCGTGATTTTAACCGACAAAGGGGAACAAGTTTCAGTCGATCATTCACTATACATGCACTTTGGTCTACAGCTCTGTTTGGAGAGTGTCTGCCAGGGCGCCAAAGTAACTCATGCAATATTTTAGGGTACTGGGAAGTACCGCGAGGCTGGTGACATCAGCATTTTGCGCCAGTGTTAAGCCTATGGGGCAAATGTTCAACGCGCTATATCTCTGGAAATACATGGAATTCTGGGCTCATTTTTGAAATATGAACAGATATAGGCTACATCTCACATGAACATGAGTTATTTAACCAGAAAAAACAAATTCTGTGGAAAATATGAGGGGGGGTTTCCCTGGCAAAGTCACTTATAAGTAGATCTCTAGTATTTTTATATAAAGACATAACAACATTTGATAGACGTTTTCACATGGTTCTTTTCATACTTAATGACAAATTCCTAGGACTATTTCGCCTCTCATGGAAGCTCCGCTCCAGGACAGACATTATGACTTGTTATTAAAACATTTGCTAAACTCTGAAAAAAATCTAATGTCCATCGTCATTATGATGTTGGACATTAGATTTTTTCCAGAGTTTAGATTTTTTTCAGAGTTTAGCAGAGTAAGTACTATACCAACCTTCCAATTTTCCTTGCATCAGCATGTTGATCGGAGTGCATGTTGGGGGTCAGCGCTGTAATAGCACCAACCGTAACATTGATGGCAGCAACTGTGTGGGCAAAGATTTTAAGTGAGTCCTTGGTGTGGGTATGTCTTCTTTTTTTTTAAAGTATTTTATTTCAACTGGGAGATACAATTAAGCCATAGGCCATTTTCGTTGTTTCGCAGCATATATATATCTAGATAATGCATGGGAAATCTAGGCAGTATAAGAGTGGTAACAAAGTTATAATAGAAGATATGAAAATACAGGTTTATATGATATACTTGTCTTGTTTAGTCAGAGTTGGCTGATGGGAGCACCAAAGGGAATATAGACAGGAGCACCGATCCATATTAAGCATGTTTGATAGCTATGTCGACCCCAGACTGTCTTAAGGCCTGGTTAATAAAGTCAGATCTTGGGTAGGCTACCTCATGGGTTCCGAGTAGAATATAGGCTCCCAGTAGCCCCTGCTGATCGTGTAAGGCAACGATAGGGGGGGACCAAGCACTGACCAAGTGGTTCTTTGGGTTCCATTCCTGATTGGTGCTGGGTTCAATAAGGCATGAGGTACGGCAAAAATGATTTCCAGGTTTTGATCCCCTGCTGTTTGCCCGCCCTGTCACCTTCATCTCATAGATACAATCACCAAAGACAGAATTTGTCCCAACCTGTTTTCGCCTTGAATATGACCTTAAGCATAAAGCATCCATTACTCACTTGGGTAGGCTTTACAGGAACAGGGCAAGTACCGAACTCTGGCGGCATATGATCAGTTATTCAAGTCATTTTTTTTTTGTATTTAAATGTTTCAATATTGAATATTGGGAAGGCATGGCAAGGTGTTTTACAATTCTAACAGTGTTGCCAACCATCCGTCAAAATTACGAAGACCTCCATATATTCAGTAGTGATAAGAGAGTTGTCTGCAATCCATATTTTTGGTGGTAAGATCTGTAATTTACCTGATAGGGCCGAAAAAATATTGGTGCATTCAGTTACATGCGTCCCCAAAAAAATAGGGTAGTTAGGTCAGGATTTTTTTCCAAATTTATGTTTAACTGTCATGATTTGCTCAGATTGTATCAAACATTACGAATTCCCTAGATGTGCCTTATATAATGATTTTTAGCATTTGTAATTATACTAATACATATTTTGATATTGTATAGGCTATTTAACTTCAATTACTCAATTTTAGTTTTAATGGTTACCTCAATAATTTTTTGAAAAAAACTGTAGGGTTGGGCCAAAAAATAGGGTCGAATGGGAAACCTGAACACAACTTTTTTCTTTCTTTCTTTCTTTTTCTTTTCTTTTTTTTGTGTGGGGGTGGGGCTAAACATTGATAATGTCCGTAACAACCTTCAGAATTTGCCTTAAATCTGTCAATTTGCACACAGAAATATACAAAATTTTCTGAATGAGAAATTCCCCACGATCCCCCTAAGTTTGGTGTTTTGCACCACTGAAATAAATGTTAAAAAGTTGACAACACTGTTTTGATATAATTGAAAACAAAACAAAGGCTGCAGTCTCTTTGCTGTTTGGTATTAATCGGCAAAATTCAGATTTTGAATACTTCCTGTTACTTGCAGATACTGCTACTCGGGATGCTGTGAAATAGATCCAGACATAGCTTTCCACACTATGAGTGGAGCTGGGAAATACATGCTGCCCAAACTTGAAGAACCCTGCAGGAATATCATCATAAAAAATCTGAGTGGACAGTTTATATGGGAGGTGTACACCTACAGTGTTACTTGTGGGGATGAAATCTTGCGTGAAGGATGCCGTGAATATTTCAGGAAAAATGTTGAAATGGTATGTGAAGCTCTAATGTCTCCAAGTTTCCGGGAAATCCCATATGAAGTCCTCCGTGATTTTCTGCAGATAAATGATGAAAACACCAATGAGCCTTGGGATGATAAGAAATCAGGCATTTTCTTTTCTGCATTACAGCTATTTTCGGCATGTTTTATATGGGCCTGTGCAGAATGTCAACGTCAGAAAATACAGCCCTCTAGTTCAAATTTAAGACAAGTGCTTGGAGACTGTCTATATCTGATTAGATTGTCATTCGTTGTAGCTAAGGAGTTAACTGGCTTGGTCTCCCCATGTGAAATCCTAAGTGCGGAAGAAATTACCTATCCGCGTGAGGGCCTTGAAGTGGGATCTACAGATGTAGCTCCAAACAAGTTTCTCTCAACCAAACAGTACTTTCCTGTAACATTGAGAGCAGGGGGGGTGCCCAAAAAAAAACTACGAAAAATTGCGTCCACGAAAAGTTACAAAAGCCACGATATGACCAGTGAACTATCGTGGGATTTTAGAAAGCAAAAATTTTCGTGGTTTTTTTTTCATTTTTTTCCCAAACTTATACAATCTCAAATTGTCCAAATGTGTTTCAAACACACATTAGAATGCATTTTAGGTGAAACTATATATCGGGAATGACTTTAGGATGATTTTTTACTGATCTTTAACGTCCACGAAATTTTCGTACTTTTTTTCTGGGGGAAGAATGTCTAGAAATTTCGTAGCTTTTTCTTGGTCGCCCCCCCAGAAATGAGCAGCCGTT
The DNA here is from genome assembly GCA_936440205.1 of Lepidonotus clava. Lineage (NCBI taxonomy): Eukaryota > Metazoa > Annelida > Polychaeta > Phyllodocida > Polynoidae > Lepidonotus > Lepidonotus clava. The sequence continues at coordinate 18,322,174 of OW387146.1, forward strand.
GTGTCGCAAGATTACGTGATCCTCCAGTTAAAAACCCAGCTGGCAGCACAATAGAACTTACATCAGGAACCCAATTGTCACTGTCACAAATTTGGGTGATCCCAAAACATTATTCAGCATACAGAAACCAAGGCCCAAAGTATTCAATGTATGAGGTCACTATCAGATCCCTAAGCAAAATGAGAAGTAGGCAAACAGTTGCCTCAAAGGTTCTCGGATCAGAAACCGATCCAATTATGTTGTTGTTGGAATTGGAACCCTTCACTTTGGATGCAAAGTGGCCACACATAATCAAAGTACACGAAAAAGGATTGCAGGAGCAAGATTCTCAAAGTACACTGCCCAAGGAAGCGTATCAGCGTCTGCTGTCTAAGATGCGATTACCCGATGATGTCTTGCTCCTGGTAGAAGAAGTTCAGTCAAATGAGTGGATAAGTGGAATCTCTGTTAGTTTCTTGTGAACAGTTTGCAAAACAATGACACTGTGATTTGTTCAGAATAAATCGCCATCTGAAGTAGAATCTGTTGTTGCTAGACAAAAGGGAATATCAAATAGGCATTAATAACAGTTCTAATGCTATGTACAGTTGATGTGAGTGGCAGCAACAATGTTGTTTTGAAAGTATTGGAAGAGGCTTTTCTACTGAAAAAAGAAAGAAGACAATCCTGACTTGTCACTTTATATAGCTTTATTTGCATTTGTTCCATGTAAATCAGCTACTAGTTTAAGATGTGTATCACAGGGTTTCACAAAGTGGCCATTTCCCTATAAATACACAGGACAATGACAGATAGCACTGAAGTGAACATTATACCAAAGGAAAGGTGATATGTGAAATGTCCACATTTGGTAAAATATTTGATTGAAATGTTAAAGGTTTTAAAATGATTTCCATGTTTTCATTTAAGTAGGCCTAGAACTGAATAAAAACAGTTTAGATATGCATAAGAGTTCCAATTTGTGACGTTATGTTGTGAGCATAGCTTTAGCAGCACCATCTATGGGAGTGACACCAGCCTAAAAATTTGAGGTTGCTATTTTTCCTACTTTTGTAGGATTTCCTACTTTTTGGTGATTTTGATTGTGCAACTGATTTTCCCTACATCACTTAAATATCTGTTTTAGAGTATTTTTGTGTTACTTTCAAGCTATTCAAATATGAATTCAAACGTTCTCTATTCTAAAGCTTTTTCCTTCCTAGTTGCTTTTAGAAAAAATAGTAGGAAAATGTTTTCTTCTCTTCCTACTTTTTCATCAGTCGGGAGTGACATCTCTGAAATTTACAGCAGTCTGTCTCTTTAAATCTTTTCTAAAGCATAAACAATTTATGATTCATGGAAAAGGTAAATAGACTGTGTTGTAACGGCTTAAGCGCCGTACCCACTAGGCGACGGCACGTCGGCCAACGCCGATGGCCGATGGCCGTCGGCGTCGGCGTCGGCGTCGGAGTAAAATTATCAAACATGCTTGATATGGGTCGGTGCTGATGTCGGCGCCGACGGCCGATGCCGACGCCGATGGGAGCGCCGATTTTGTGTTGGTATGCCTTGTTATTTAGAGTCGGCCGACGGAAGGGCCGACGTCGGCGCCGACGGGAGGGCCGACGGGACCGCCGATTGCACCAAAATCGCCTAGTGGGTATGGGGCTTTACACTGACATTCTCAATGACATCCAGAAAGGTGTGTAGGCAAGGATCGTAGGCAAAGGTTTGACTTAGAATATGTGATTGCTAGATGGAGTGCTAGACCCTTTCTTAAATTCGATATGAGGCTTAGTGACGTGAGTGAAAAAATAAATGACATAACAGCTTGTTATTTAAATTCGACATATGACATGGCAGCCTCTTAGTAACTTAGAGGTCACAGTGACATGGGGAGATAAGTGACAGGTGACATGACCTTTTCATATATTTGACATGCGACATTTGGGCCATCAAGGGCCTCCAGGATAACACTTTCCAAAATAAATGTTTTTACACTGTTTTTACCTCTTCTGCAAAATATGACAAATATTCCTTGGTTGTAATCAAGTAACCAGATCAAATTTAAGAATTTTCAAATAAATTGTTGTTTTCATAAAAAAAAAAATGATAACGAGATTAAAGAATCCCACAAAGTAACACTGACAACACTTTTAAGATACTATTTTTTGAGAAACCTGTTTGGAAAATTGTATTTGTCATGGGGAAAAGTGTTTATACAGTCAGTAGGAACCCCGGTAAGCCATAGTATAACTGATACCAGCTTCAGTCTTTAGGATGTATTTTGAGCCAGGATAACCAGTTACCTTCAGTTTGTACAATTGCTACAAAGGGAAATTAGCCTTAGTGATAGGACCAGCAGGGAGCCCTTCCTATCTAGAGCACCTATAGGGGCCTATAGTAGAATAAATTTAAATACCTTTTGTTGAATAAACAAATCTTTTTAACACACGAGCCTTTTGGTTTTTGTTGCTACCATAGTTATTTTTTTGTTGGTTTTAATTATTTGTGTATATTATTTGTTGTGTTAACCTTGATGGTTTTAGCTATTTCATAAGGAAAGGTCTCTGTCCTACTCATATTTTTTTGTCTTAGATGTAGTGTTGGTCTCAGAAACCTCATAATTATCATCTTTTAAATTATCTACATACCATCAGAAAATATCCTCAATTTCTGAAATAGCAACATTTTCCATTAAAGAAAAGTCAATATCCATGGTTAAGTATTTCTAAGACTCCGAATATGAGTAGTGCTGCAACTATGTATATTGTAAACCAAGCATTGAGTAGAATATTAATGTTAAATAGTCCACCATTTCCTTGCAGGTACTTATACTATGGGTACTGCGATATAAATCCAGACATTGCTTTGAGCACTCTGAAAGCAGCTAGGAAATTTATGCAACCTGAACTTGAAGAAACGTGTGGGAAAATTATTGTCAGAAACCTTAGTTCAAATACAATATGGGAGACTTACACTTGCAGTATTACTTTTCAAAAGACACGTCTACACAAGGTATGCCGTGAATATTTCAGGAAAACTATGACAGCTGTAGAAGAGGCATTTGATTCTTCGTCTTTCCTGAAGATACCATATGAGGTTCTTTTAAACTTGCTGCAGCTAAATACCACCAATGTTGATAAACCATGGGATGAACCCAGGCTTGGGATTCTCATTTCTGAGAATGGACTCTTTGCAGCTTGCAGCTGGGCCTCTGCTGAATGTGAACATCAGGACATGGAACCCTCTGGCCCTAACAAGAGAAAAGTGCTTCGGAACTGCATGTATCTGATCAGATCCCCCTGCATGGCTATGAGTGACATAATTGACCTGGTATTGCCAACAAAAATTCTCACTCGAGAGGAAAAGAAAAGTCTTTTGATCAGATTTCCCTTCATGGTTTCAAGTCATTTACCGGGCAACGCCAACAAAAATCTGTAATGACGATGACAAGCCGAGTCTAACCAAATGCTTTGCAAAAGTCCCTACAGAGGGAACCCAGAAGACATTTCTTTCAAAAAAACATTGCTTTCCTGTAGCATATAAACCAGAAATGGCAGCTCGTTTTCGCTGTACTTTAACCTCTGCATGCCCTTTAAACGATGAGGAAACAAACAAATGGCTTCACCGATACCAGCTAAGTGCAAGCATAATACATCTAATACTACTAGAAAAACATGTCATTTCACAAATCTGGCTGACACCCTGGGTGGTGTGCCCTCAGTGTACAGACTATGAGGTTGTTGTTGCATCCAACACTACAATAAGGACAATGCAAGCAATGCATTCAAATATCATTGGATCTCCAGGTTATCCAGTTATGTTGTTATTGGAACTTCAACCTGTGGTTTTAGATGCCATCTCTCAGTATAGTGCCCCGTGGGGGTCCGGGTAAGAATAGGCCCTCAGTAGCCCCTGCTGATCGTATGAGGCAACGATAGGGGGGACCCTGCACTGACCACGTGGTTTTTGGGTTCGATTCCCAGTCAGTGCTTGGTTCACTAAGGGATGAGGTACAGCAAAAATGATCGCTGGGTTTTGATCCCCTGCTGTTTGCCTGCCCTGTCATCTTCATCTCATAGATTCGATCACCAAAGACAGAATTCGTCCCAACTGGTTTTCGCCGTGAAAATGACCTTAGCTGTCGGTACGGCGTAAAGCACCCAACACTCACTCACTCACTCACTCAGTATAGTTTTAGAGCTGAGGAGACAGGATTATGGCATAGGTGTAAGTCGGACAGTCCAATGGCTTTATCAAGAAAATCCTGTAAGAGGCTACTGTCAAAGATCAAATCGCCAACTGATGTGCATATATAGGTGGTCAATGATGGCTCGAAACAATGGATTAGTGCCCTAACTGTTAATCTCTTGTAAATGGTATCCAGAGTCACTCTGTTTCATCTCTTTCACACTATACAGCTCAATGTCTTTGTCAAGAAATTGCTATAAGAGTCTTCTGTAAAAAAATTAGATATTCAACTGCTTGTGCGTATTCAATTGGTTGATGGAGGCTCGAACCAATGGATTAATGCCATAATTGTGAATCTCTCGTGAATACTTCGCCGGAGCTCTTTGTATCATTGCTTTTACACTGTACAGCCCAATGTCTTTGTCAAGAAAACTGACAAACATTTCTTTAAAATCCTAAAGAGTTTGATAGTTACCTACTGATTGATATGGTATTGCTCAAATCTGGAGATTAATTTTGGTACCAAGGAAATGGCAAGAATGATACCTGAGAGGTTATTTTTATGAGAAAAAACTTAGACACATGTGATAGAAATTGAAAAATTCACAATGGTTTCCAGTGTCAAAAATATGTTTAGAAGCAATATAGATGATTATGTAAATGATTTTTTAAAGATTCAGCTCAAAAAAGGATTAATGAAAGTAAGAAAAGGAGCTCCCCCTGAAATGATCGATAAAACAGTAGATGTCCTGGCGGAAAATGAGATTATGCATCTCTGCAATGTAAGGGGATCACACCTCAAAACAGGTTGATTTATGCCACGCAAGTCAAGGATAGGAAACATGTTGGGTCATGCTGTTATATATGTAATTAGTGACAAATAAAGTCTAGGAGGGCTGTCCACAGTTCACAAGGATATCTTCCAATACAAGGAAAGAAGAATGCATGGAACAAACTTAGGAACAAATCATCTTGATCAGCTGTTGTATGACAGATTTTGAAAGGTTGAGATGAGAAGGATTTAAATGCTGATAGTAATTCAGCTTAAAGAATCATTCTCCCTGGTATCCACCTACCTTATTCTTATCAGTTTAATATATTAACAACATTAACCCTGTTTTCCACTGAAATTCTCCAGAGACAAAAATCGATTTTAGAATATGCATGGCTTGAAATTAAGAACACCTGGGAACGGCTTCCTTTTAGATACTTTATGCATGAAAATGTTTTTCCTTGATTGTTAGTTTAATGGCATATTCCTGGCATATAAATTCATTGATCGCTTTTTTTCCATATTCCACTCCTTTTGTGATTAGTCAAATATTTGAAATGAAATATATCAATGCAATGAAGAAATAATGATTTGGAAATCCTCTAAATTCTTGGATTTTCAACACTTCTCTTGCTGCGTCATAATTAGGGGAATCTCCTTTCTGAATGATCGAAAATTCCTGGATGAATAAAAGAATGTATGTGATGATATAGTAACAATTAGACAAAAATCAGGCCATATACAAACCTATTGTGTTATGGCACGTATCCATATAATAATTCCTTTTTAACGATTGGAGAACCCCTTTCATTGAGAGAAGGTGTTTCCAAAGAATTCCCCATGTGATGTCATTAATTCGAGATTTCCCCTTCAAAACCGTACCTGAAATACAAAAAAATAAAAGTTTCATATGTATATTGAAACTATAAATTTCCTTAAAAATCTATTTCAGATAGATACGGTATAGATTTGATGTTGAATAAATCTTATTTGAAAATAAATCATATCTAAGTAATATGCTAAGTTGCCTTTAATAAGTGTATACAATGTGTTGATACTTACTTGCAGGTTCTGCTACACTGGAAGCTGTGACATAGAGTATGACATAGTTTTCCACACTTTGATGGCCGCCCAGAAATATATGCTACCAAAACTTGAGGATATCTGCAGGGAAGCTGTCTATGACAACATATGTCCTGATAATGTTTTTGAAGTTTACACATACAGTGTAACTTTTGGAGATGAAGTTCTGCGTGGTCAATGTCATGATTTACTTAGGGAATGTGCAACAGCCGTTAAATATGCAGTTAAGACCCCACCTTTTCTCAAGATACCGTATGAAGTCCTTCATGACGTGCTTCAGAATAACGACATCAATATTACTCAACCGTGGGATGAGCAAAAATTGGGGATGCTAATTTCTGATAAAGACATCTTTTCAGCATGTAATGCATGGGCCGTAGCAGAGTGTGAGCGTCAGCAAATAGAACCTTCTGGTCCTAACAAAAGGGAAGTGCTTGGAGACTGCTTGTTCTTGATCAGGTTCCCCTCCATGCTTACAAGTGACATAATGAACTTTGTGTTACCAACGGGGATCCTAAACGAGGATGAAAAGGCAAGTCTACTTGCAACACCACCTGAAGAGGCTCTGCAGAAGTTTCCCTCGTCAAAACAGCGTTTTCCAGTGTCTATCAAAAAGGAAATGGAAGGCCGCTTTACAAGTGCTGTGCGGCAAATGTGGAGAATTGATTTGTCTCCAAAACCACGGCGACCAGTTTGCAGTGCTGTGGATATTGTACCAGAACAAAGGATGGTGTTGTCACAAATCTGGTTGATACCAAGAGATTATGGATGGGACAGACGTGGTCGCCAGTGCTCAAAGTATGAAATTGTTATCAAACGCAAGAACAAGAACCGTATTCAGAACAAGCAGTCAGTTGTTTCACAGGTTATCGGAACGGAAGATCAACCAGTCATCTTGCTGCTAGACCTGGACCCTGTTGTTTTAGAAGAGGGTCAGCTATTTGTAGATGAGTATGTTATCAGAGTATGCAGCAAGGGGTGGCATGAGAGTGATCCCAGAAGCCCTATGCCTAAAGAAGCATATGAAAGGCTTCTTGCTAAGTTGAAAGTTGATGAGGATTCAGATATCTATGTAAGCAGTCAGGATGCAAATGCATGGATCTGTGGTTTCACTATCAGTCTCCTGTGAAGAATAAGCAGGAAGCCGTATTTAGGTTTTGTATTTTTAAGTATTAACAGCATCACTCATTGGCTGAATGACAGTCATTCGAATTTTACCATAAAACTCCAAATTTTAGCCTCACCCCATCTTCAGCGGCATCCTGACTTTTCAGTTTCATTTTGGGTATTTCTGTAGAATCTTTGTTCAGAATTTTCTTAGCGCCTTATGTTGGGCAAAACCCGAATTTAGGCAACTCCCCTAAAGTTCATGTCTCATGGGCTCTCATTTCTCAAAATGATAAGTTGAAGAGGTGCCTCACAAACGAAGTTTGAGGGAAAGTGTTTGCATGATAGGGATCCTCATGTATTGTCAGTTACCATGTGTACTTAAGGACAATGGCGCCATTATCCAGATAATGAAAAAATCAAAGTCCTTCAATTTTTCTCAAATCTTGCAGAAATGTTCAATAATGTTTAGTCTATCATAATTGAGATTGAAAAATAGTTTACCAGGAATACTTTTGTAGGTAAACATGGCCAAATAAGATGAATTTTGTGGGAATTTTGGAAATTCTGAAAAATGTGTTAAATAAGAATTATTTTGTTTTTTTATGTAACTCTCATAATTTATGATGTATAATGATATGATATACTTCTATATGACTGTGAGAGTGTTGAGTATAATACAAAATATCTAAATTACCTGTCATGTAAATCTTTAGGTGAATTTATGGAGAATACTCATAGATACCCATTTTAAGTAATTTTATATCTCAAAATCAATATTCAGCTTTTCTCGCCAAGTTCATCTGGTGACCCCCTTTTTTTTTTGCTGAAAATAATAGCCTGTAGCCTTCTCTCCAAAATATGTTGACTTTAAGATTTTCTGGGTATTCAAATTTTTTGTATGCATGCTTATTTTCACATTTTTTCATTTTTTTTTACAATTTTTTACAATTTTAATTTGAAGATTTCAAAGATTGAAATTCATATTACCCCATGAAATTTGTCTTAATGATCTCTAATTCACTTGCCTACATCCATGACCTTCCATTACTAACTTCCATCTGTTTATCCTATCTTTTATTTGAGAATAATATAGGATTAAGATATCATTTAAATGTGATTCAAAATACTTAATTTTTTTCAAAATAACCACACACAGAAACTTATTTCACTGAAAAGTTTCCTAGTGACCCATGGTTTTTTTGATCATTTTGGAACCTTTAGAGATAAAACTTGCATTCTGGAAAATTTTGAGAAAATCTGGGTACTAGATCTATAATGGAGCGATTGTCCTTAAAGAGTAAAGTTTAACAGCCAAGGAAATTTGCTTTTTGTGAGCTGTTAATAAAGGGCGGTCTTGATCAGTCAAATATATGATTTATGAATTGCTTAAAATGAAATTTACCATTTCTAATGTATTGTGTCCTTCAGATGAACAGTCTGGAAAGAACCCATAAGGGTTGGCCGGACGTTAAACTACCCCAACAAACAAACAAACTTCAAATGAAAAATGTTTTCTTTCAATGTATTGTTAGACACAAGTAGAGCATCAGGTGCAAGTTAAGCCCCATACCCACTAAGCAACTTTTATACAGTTGGGCAACAGATCAGCCCTAAAATCGGCCGATTCTTATGGTCACCTGTTAGTATTGTATATTGATTTCTGCGTGTTTGATCTGAATCGGTGATAAAATTGACCAATTCTAGGGGCAGAATTGGCCTATTTTGGTGCCGATCCATTGCCCAACTATGTAAAAGTTGCATCCTGGGAATGGGGCTTTGGCTTTGAGCAGTATATGACACAATCAATCTCAAAGCCCTGTGCTGCATCCCATAATCAAGTTCTCGCAACGGGGACGTCACTGTACAGAGACGTCACTGTACAGAACATCGCTGTTGTGATGGGTCCTGCTGTTGAATTGTGGATGGCCTTAATTGGCAGATTTTAATTCCCTAAACAGTTCTGAAAAATATATATTTAGATCTAAAATTCTTGAAATTTTCAGCCCAGAAAAATGATTAGAAGTGGCTGAAGATTGATACTGGATTTTTTCACAACAGGGAGAGTTTGACGAAACATTCATTGCACTGTTGTCAAATCATTAGGTTATAGACCACAGTACTCTGTCGTATAACCAAACCCTCACAACAGAAAGACTTCTTGGAGGACTTAAATGTGGGTCTCGCAACAGCAATATCTTTTTTTTTTTGCATGTGCCAATCCTCGCAACAGATTTTGAACACATTTAATTAACTAATCAATTCATTTCAGCCACTTACCTCCTGTGTATTTCATAAGCTCAGGGGCACAGTTTTCATTTGCTGAAAACAATATTAAAATAAGGACCCCAAAATGTCCCCCTGAAACATTTAAAAAAAAGAATTGGTGTGCAAATCCTCACTGTTGTAAGAAAAGTTTGACTCCCCTGCTATTGAACAAGGATGTGTCTCGCTGTGTGTGCCAAGCATTGCAACAGTGAGACCCGTTATGCAACGGAGCACTGGCCACCAAAAAGTAGGCAGGATCCTTGGTGTGCCCCTGCTGGAGAATCTGGTCTTATAGGTTTTTGCACAAGTTATGTATTATGCAGTGATTGTTATACTTGTAGCATTCTTTGAAGTTAGAAATTCAAAGTTTCATCCATGGGTATTTAGTGTTTTGCTATAACCTGCAAATTGTAACTAGGAATAAGGGACAATGGTGAATTAAAAAGGTATCATTAGAAACGAATGGCTTCATGTTTTTATTTCTGATATCTCATATGCTGATATATCTGTGATGAATCTGTCATCACAAGTTTTGTAAGTCTTAATTACAATGGCACATGTATTTAAGTAATGAGAATGAGTACAAATTATATTTTAATTGTTTGCTTAGTATCCCTAGTAACAGCTGCTGTATTCATAGACTTTTCAAAGGCCTTCGATTGTGTACAACATGACACTCTACTGAACAAATTAAAAAATATCAACTTTGATGATTCAGATATCAAATGGTTCGAAGATTACCTTATGAACAGGACTCAGAAAATCAGAGTCAACAGCATGCTGTCAGGTGAAGCAAATATTACACAAGGAGTACCCCAGGGATCAATTCTTGGACCATTATTTTATATACTTTATGCTCACGATCTTCGTTACCTGTTCAAAAATGTAAAAAATAATCAAAATATGTAGATGATACTGTGCTCTACTTCTCAGCTGTCGATGCATATAAGACTACAAATATGTTGCAAAAAGAAATACTAATCCCCCAAAAATGGTGTGAAGATAACCATATTGATAATAATATCAACAAAACCAAAGTAGTATTGTTTGGTAACAAAAATACACTCTCAAGGATGCCAATGAGAGACACAACTATTAAAGGTCAAACCATCGAGAGAGTGTACCAAATGAGATATCTGGGTGGAATATTAGATGAGCAATTGAACTACCAGAGTTGTTGACAGTCTATCATAAATAAAGTAACAGCTAAACTTTTTCAACTCAGAAAAATGAGGCCTTTTCTAAATAAAAAGGCTGCTATCTTGGTTTACAAAGGAATGATATTACCCATTTTAGAATACACCGATGTACTGTTGGTCTCTCTCTCTATGGATACGAGAAAAAAATACAAACCCTGCAAAATAAATGCTTACGCTGTGCTCTTGGAGTAGAAAGAAATTATCACACTGATGATCTTCACGTTGAAGCAAAACTCATATATCGGTAAAAAGTTATGGAACAATCTTGATAGTAAATTCCATGAATGCACTGATTCAGAGCTTTTTAGTAGAATGTTACATTCTGTAACCTGGACACTCACAGAAAATTACAGAGCTTGTGTTGTTTTCACTCACAAAGAGACATCCAGTGAAAGAGGTTAAGTCCAAAAGAAATTTATCCAAAGCCAATTGCCCATTTTATTTTCATTTTCCTTCCATCAACCTAATTTTATTTTTCATCAATTCATCTCCCTTCTTTATATACATTCCATTTCACAACACTCTCCTATTGAATCATTTACTGAATACATGGACTGTGTATATCTTAGATATAAGATTGCGACCTTGATGTTAAACTTTATAATTGAATGTGATATAGTAATATACTTATAGGCAAATGTCTGTCAGAGCTGGAAGACCGGTATATGCTACCGAAGCAATGAATGAAGCAAAAAAATTGTTACTAAATATTTAGATGAATAATCAATACCGGATTCGGGAGTCCAGGTCCGAGCATGCGCGCACCTTTGGCGCCACAACCTGTGGGGGGACAAGCGCGACCTCACAGCCAATGAGGAGTGTCACCTTGTCCCACGTGACACAACATGGCGGCACCCACTGGGCCTCTCCCTAATGCGGTATATCTGGATTTTTTGCCAATTTTAGGAAGACTGACAGTCCTGTGTTCATCAGCCTGTAACTTTTGTGAAAATTATCCAATTTTGAAGTGCTTGGTATCATTTGAAAGCTAAAACATCCGCTACAATGCTTGAAGGTACACACAACTGTTCAAGGCACCACCTTGATCATAGATTATAAAATAAAATAAAAAATATGCTTTCTGCTCACTTAGATTTCTTAGAAGTATCTTGGTATTAAGAACATACTTTTTATCATATTTTCCCCTGATTTGATTAATTCTGGATAACTTAATCAATATTATAGATTATTTTTCTACCTTATTTCCTACCCAGGGGCGGATCCAGGGGGGGGGGGGGCCGGACGGGCCTTGGCCCCCCCCCCCCCCCTTGCCCTGTTAAATCATGTTTAATGGGTGGCCCACCCCCACGTACATTCATGTTTTTGGGCCCCCCCCCCCCCTCTACAAATTCCTGGGTCCGCCCCTGCTACCTCATCCAGGGGTAGTGAAATTACCATTGGTTTTATTTGGGACAGGTAAAATATATTTTTTCCAAACAATATATTTGGTCTGAAACAAGTCTGCAGATAAACTGCATACTTAATGAGGCACACATGGTCATGTCACTGGACCGACCAATCAGAGAGCAGGTGCTAAGACAACAAGACAAACACAGGGTAACATATGGGATATGTGCAAGTGCCGGTGCCGCCATTTTCAAATCCCACTGATTCATTTGCGATTTTGTACCTGGGAGACCGACATCGCCTCGTCCCACACACCAAACTTAATCAATATTATATTACCCTCTTTTTTTAATTCTTGTGTTAAACAGTCAATATTTGTTTTTTTGTGTGTTTATAATCTGCTTCCATATAATTTGAAAATACATGGCAAGTTTGAATAGGAAAACATTGGCAGTTTTTTCTTTGTCATTTTTCTTGATCATTCCAATTGAAATCAGTAGTTGAGCCTAAAGTTTTTTAAGATCAATATCTTCTGTTACAAGTGGTAAATATTTAATTTTCTTTTTGATATATACTCCTTTAGCCATGAGAAAAGCCTGGTAAAGATATATAAGATATAATATTGAACATTCCAAATCATGTTAAACAGTTGTGTGTACCATGTTGATTTATGCTAGGGAAGGTCTAGAGAAGGAGAGGAAACGGGTTGGGTCCTGCTGTCATATTCATATGTAATTAGTGACAAATAAAGTCTGGGAGGGCTATCTACAGTTCACAAGGATTTCTTTCAATACAAGAAATTAAGGGAAAATGCATCGAACAAACTTAGCTACAAATCATCCTGATCAGCTCAAATTGTATGACATATTTTTTTAAAGGTTGAGATGAGAAGAATTTGAATGCTGATAGTAATTCAGTTTATAGAATCTTTCTCCCACGTATCCACCTATCTTTTGGTTAAATTTTGAAAATTATAAATGAAATAAGAATTCATTGAGCCAATTATTCCATATACAATAGACTATGATGTATCAGATGAGATATAGTTGCCTGTATTATTTGTAGATTAAATTTTCTCAAAATTGATTCCCAAACATTGATGATTTCTCCCATGATCATGTTTCCAGCAGTACCAGCTGGGAGATGGTTGAAAAACGATAATGGTAAAAAACCCTTTTAGAGTAACGATAATAAGATTTGATACCTGTATACTGAAATTATGTGTTTTTCATAACTAAAATTTATGCACATAACTATTGGGAAAATATGGGCATAATTTTGATAATGTATCCACCTTGAAATAGTTCAAACGTTGTTGTAGGGAATATGGCTCAATATCTTTTTTGAGAAAGGAGTATCAATAGAAACTGGACCAGTAAAGCAGTAGTGCCAGTCAGGTGCATACATGCCATTTCTGCATGATTTAAAATACCAACTTATTCTTATCAGTTTGATATGTTAACAACCTTAACCCTTTTTCCCACTAAAAATCTCCAGAGACATTAATCCATTTTATAATATGCATGGCATGAAAGAAAAAAAACACCTGGGAATGGCTTCCTTTTAGATACTTTATGCATGAGCATCTGTTTTATCTTGATTGTTAGTTTAAAGTATTCCTAGCACATAAATCCCTTTTGTGATTAGTCAAATATTTTAAATGAAATATATCAATCCCATAAAGAAATCCTCTAAATTCTTGGACTTTCAGCACTCTCGTTGCTGCATCATAATGAGGGGAATCCCCATTTTCAATAATTGGGAATTCTTGGATAAATAGATGATTGTATGTAATATTATAGTAACAATAAGACAAAAATAATTAGTCCATATGCAAACAGTTTTGTGTTGGGGAATCCCTTTCATTGAGAGAAGCAGAAGGTGTTTCCCTGGGGATTTCTCATCTAACATCATTGATTGGGGATTTCCCCTTGAAAACCAAAAAGGTCCCATACTTACATTTAAACTATGATTTAATGTTGAATTCATCTCATTTGAAAATAAATCATATCAGTTATATGCTAAGTTACCTTTAATGAATATATACAGTATGTTGATACTTACTTGCAGATTCTGCTACACTGGAAGCTGTGACATAGAGTATGACATAGCTTTCAACACGTTGATGGCCGCAGGGAAATACATGCTACCAAAACTTGAAGATATCTGCAGGGAAGCTATCTACGACGACCTATGTACTGATAATCTTTTTGAAGTTTACACATACAGTATAACTTTTAGAGATGAAGTTTTGCGTGGCTATTGCCATGATAGGCTAAGGGATGCTCCGACAGCTGTTAAGAGCGCATTTAAGACCCCACCTTTTTTCAACATAACGTATGAAGTCCTTTATGATGTGCTTCAGCATAATGATGTCAATATTGCTCAACCATGGGACGAGCAAACACTGGGAGTTCTCATTTCTGATAAAGACATCTTTTCAGCATGTAATGCATGGGCCATAGCAGAATGTAATCGTCGAGAAATAGAACCTTCTGGTCCTAACAAAAGGGAAGTGCTTGGAGACTGCTTGTTCATGATCAGGTTCCCCTCCATGCTCACAAGTGACATAATGAACTTTGTGTTACCAACGGGGATCCTAAACGAGGATGAAAAGGCAAGTCTACTTGCAACACCACCTGAAGAGGCTCTGCAGAAGTTTCCCTCATCAAAACAGTGTTTTCCAGTGTCTATCAAAAAAGAAATGGAAGGCCGCTTTAAAAGTGCTGTTCGGCAAATGTGGAGAATTGATATGTCCCCAAAACCACGGCGACCAGTTTGCAGTACTGTGCATATCGAACCAGAACAAAGGATGGTTTTGTCACAAATCTGGTTGATACCAAGAGATTATGGCTGGGACAGACGTGGTCGCCAATGCTCAAAGTATGAAATTGTTATCAAACGCAAGGACAAGAAGAGGATTCAGAGCAGGCAGTCAGTTGTTACACAAGTCATTGGAACAGAAGATCAACCAGTCATGTTGCTGCTAGACCTGGACCCTGTTGTTTTAGATGAAGATTATGAGTACATTATCAAAGTACACAGCAAGGGATGGCATGAGAGTGATCCCAGAAGGCCTATGCCTAAAGAAGCGTATGAAAGGCTTCTTGATAAGTTGAAAGTTGACGAGGATTCAGATATCTATGTGAGCAATGATGATGCCAATGCATGGATCTGTGGTTTCACTATCAGCCTCCTGTGAAGAATACGCAGGAAGCCTGATTAAGGTTATATAATGTAAAGATCACCAACTGGATAACCAAACCCTCGCAACAGAAAGACTTCTGGGAGAACTTGGATGCAGGTCTTGCAACAGCGATACCGTATATTCTCCAGGCTCGCTGTTACGTAGGTATATAGAAATATAATCGATCTATCAAATAGCTCATCCGGAGGTGTTAGGTCTGTATTTTAGGTTGATGGTGCCATTAAAATATATAAAGAAACCAGTGCTAGAATTTCGACCTGCTTCCAGTTGTAATACATATCTATGGAAAGGCTAGGGTTAAGAGTGATCAGACATCAGAAATTGACTGTGCTTGGAGAAAGACTGCGGTCAACCTATCTTACATCCACTCCTCAAATTAGAAGAGCCTTACATTCGGGCTGTGCTGCAGTATCACACAAATTATGTTAAGTATGGTGAAGACGGCCAGCCTGGAGACTCTGCTCTTCCCGAAAGTTGGTCGGGGATGCACACCTATTTTGCCTATTTTCTGTGGTTTCATTCTAATTACATCAGGATACAGGTTAATGTTGATATCTTCTTAATGTTACCGAACTATTTTGCCATCATAAATCAATATAAACCCAGAAAATCACGTTATTCTTCACACTATGTTTCATGTGCATTCCCTTCCAAGGCATGTCACAGAGTGCTCATTCACAATGTCAAACCATGTGTTGATGTCAGCCCAGCGCCCAAGATGGTAAATCCTGCTCAGCCTCTCAGCACTGTTTCCTGTGTTTGAGAGCTTTGTACACCTTAAGTCGACATCGACAAGCATTATGGAGTAAATATTATGGATAACTAATATTCAGAGCTCCGCCAGGTTGATATAAAATGGAGATTTATGTTGATATTCACAATTGCCATCGAAAGCACTAGTAATAGTAATCCACATGTGTTGGTGAATGATAATTGGGGATGGCAGGACTTGCGGCGGCATGCGCATCTTTTTGTTTAGTTCAGTTGATTATTCATCCGTGTTCCTAAGTTCATATTTTATCTATCTATTTGCTACCAGACATACAAAATAAAGACGAAAAAACCCAGAGTTTTTCAGTTTTCAGCAGATCCTGAATCTATACTATCCACCTGGGACCTTGTTTTTTGCATGTGCCCATCCTAGCAACAGCAATGGTTTTGCACATATTTTGAACACATTTAATTAACTGATAAAATACATTTTGGCCACTTGCCTCCTTTGTATTTCATAAGCTCAGGGGCACGGTTATCATTTGCTGAGAACAATATCAAAGTAAGGAAAACATTTAAAAAAACTGGTGTGTCAATCCTCACCATTGCTAGGAAAGTTAAGATTGTTGAACAGGGACGTTTCTCGCTCTGTGTGCCAACCCTCACAAAATTGAGGCTCGGTATGCAACGGGAGGGGGGGGGGGCAGGACCCTAGCTGGGTCTGCCTCTGCTGGAGAGTCTGGCCTTGAGCCTGTATTCCACATGCCGATTTTGCTGCATATTTGAAAATAGGCAGTGGGAATATAATGGGTCTGGACCACTAAATTCGACACAACGACACGGCCAATTTGCTGCTTAACGACGTGAGACAGGGGCTATTCTTAAATTCGACACGGCGACATGGCCTATTCTTATAATGGACATGCGACATAGCTTTTAGTGACAATCGACAGGGCTAATTCTTAAATTCGACACTGCGACAGCACCATTTCTTATCTCCGACATGCGACATCGGCACCCCCCCATCAAGGGCCCCAATATAGATCAAATAGAAAAATGTTACACATCATTTGAAAGCTCTAACAATTCTCTTTCAAATGATATATAGGATGTAGGCTTTCATGTCATATTCTCAGGGAAAACCAAGCAAATGCAAAATCGGCAGCATCAAAATCGGTATGTGGAATACGGCCTTTATGGGTTTTTTGCACGGGTTATGCATTGTGCAGTGATTGTTATACATACAGCATTGTTTCAAGTTAGAAATTCATATATATATATATATATATATATATATATATCAACCGGTATTTAGTGTTTTGTCTCTAACCTGCAAATTGTAACGAGGAATAAGGGACAATGGTGAATTAAAAAGGTATCATTAGAAATGAATGGCTTTATGTTTTTATTTTTTTTATATTATATGGTGATATAACTGTGATGAATCTGTCTTCACAAGTTCTGGAAGTCTTAATTACGATGGCACAAGTTTTTAAGTAATGAGAATGAGTACAAATTATATCTTAATTGTTTGCTTATCAAATGTATACATGTGATTCTTCCTAACATCACAAATTAATTAGCGGTCCTGAGGCAGGACAATTGTTTAAACTTTAACCCTTTAGACCCCAATCTGGCCATAGCCGCCTGAGGGTGTACTCCCCAATCCGGCCGTAGCCGCCTGGAAAAACGTGATTTTTCCATGATTTTCCCACATTTTTCCAGAACAGTTAAATGACTATTCAACACACAGAAATAAAAATATAAATTAAAGCTGATGAAATTCCCTTATCGATGCTTCAACTCTTATTTCTATAATTCTAATTTATATGGATAGATCACTCTTTGAACTTCCTCAAGTACAATATATTTAAGAAAATCTAGAGGGAAATCCATGGAAATCCTGGGGAAATCTAGCTATTTATAAAAGCAAAGTTTGGGGTCTAAAGGGTTAATCAGTGGCACGAGAGCCAGAGCTAATAAGTAATGTAATTTATTAATGAGTATGAGAAACATGTCACTGGAAATGACGTCACACTAGTTAAGGAGGTCATGTGACCGGATGATGAGAATTGTGCCTATATAAATAGCTGTATGATCACAAAATATACAGTATTTCTTTAGTACTCATTGCATCCAGACCTCTTCCTACCTTGGGGAAACATCCACCGAACTTAAACAATATTCCAGTAACTATGTACGGAGCACGTGGGAATGCATAGACAGTACAGTTAGGTTAATAGAAGATTGGACTAAGATTTCTGGTATAACTGTCACAAGAAATGGGAAACACAGTGCAACTAAGGGGCAGGATAAGTCCACAACCAGGCATGGGGAACAAGATGTTGGGCAGATGGCCAGCACACTACCAAGCCTATTTGATCGACGACAGCCTCACATCCCGGTCCTTATATGGGGTCTCCATAGCTCTATAAGCGTCTGCACAAAGTAACCAGGTCTATCAGAGCTTTCGAAGAGTTGCATCACCCCCCTTCTTGTTGCTCTCTCGAGGTCCGCTCATTCCCCATGGAACGACATCCCAACCAGCTCACCCTTGTGCATGAGGTACGAGTCCGGGAAACCTCAACCCCTCCTTGCGCCCTTGTGCCCAGTCCACACCCCCGTGCTGGAGCCCAAGGTTTGGAAAGGCGATCAATATACACACTCCTCCATTCTTTCGATTAGTGAGGAATGGCTGAGCCCTACGACAAATGAACAAATGCAGGGAGCATGGCAGAGGAACCCTTTGCCTGTGTCTGATTCTAATTTCCCCTCCCCACACCACTTAAGCATGCAGGTCTGACATTTCAAAACAGTCGCAGCCTGGTAACAGGTTTCCGTTTATAATGTTTATGGGTTTTTGTGGCAGCAAGGAAATCTGCAACTTTTCTTTTGTTTTCCAGATTTCTGTAGGTTTGTGTAAATTAAAGGTTGTTATATTTATTCCAAACAGCATTATTCAAAATGAGGTCGCCACCAAAGTCCATCATTTCTTTTTGCTATAATCTTAATTCATCCTTAGAGGAACTACAAAGTACCATTACCTGACTTTGGAAAAAATATATTATGAATACTTAAAATTGAATTTTTTTTCAAATATGTAAAAACAGGGGAAAATAAGATAAACAGAGAGCATTAAAACAATTTGAATAAAGATCTAACAATTGACATGGAAATTTCAATGTTAATATGAAGCGCTGAAAAAAGAAACATCTCTTTAATATCCATTTCCAAGCAATGTCCAAAAACCTAACTTAAAAAAAATCATATGTTTTACCATAACATCATCTATAGGTTGATCTTTCAACTCGGGTAGAGTTGAACTGAAATTAATTGATTTTGATTATTTTGTAGATGTAGTCATACTATACACTAATGAAGGCTCTGGATTTTGAGAATTCAGTCAGAAAAATATATTGCTATGTAGGTGTACATAGAATTCCGTACTTTATCATCAACAATAGATAAATATCATTCCTCCCTACCACCGATAGCTGAATTTCAGCATTTTAAGGACGTACAGGCTACTTTAGGCTTATTTTGTCGACAAAACTCCTAGAAATACTATAGAAAGTAATGAAATAATTGCTGTTGATCCATCTATAATGAATTAATTTTCAAACAACTCAAGAAATAGAAATGTATATTGGTACTAATTTAAAAAACATTGATGGCTAGTTTTACTCAATGGTAATCTACAAATAATTGCACAATTCATGAAAATTGTTATGGTAAAACCTTGAGTTTTGTCCACATATTACCCAGCATGCATCCTGTTCTAGGCTAACCTGCAGGTAGAATTCAAGAAAATGGCTATCCGTGGTTGGGGGAATTAAGGAGGGTGGGATGGTCTAGTGGTTAGCGTGCAGGTCATAGTACTTTGCTGACCCAAAAATATTGCTGAGTGGACCTTAAACTCCAACATAATATCGTCTTCATATTAAGTAATTGACTAAGACAAGTATAATAAATAACTCACCAAAAATATTGTTCACACTAATATAATTATATGACTTGAAAAGTCCTTCTTTCTTCATATTTTTGTGTTTCATCAAGCAGAGAAAACCATAGCTGGATCTGTAATGATATAAGGATTTTGTCTATATCATTTTGTTAAAAACTTAAATCTTGTTTTTAAAGTTATTAAGGTTGCTGTCCTATAGATCATTGCAGCAAATTATGATCAAAAACATTAAGTTGCCCTTACATTTTTCAAAGAAATCCTCATAATTCTTACAATTCTTGATCAATTTCAATCATCTTGGTAACATTCTAAAGCTAGGAATATGTAGAATATGAATCTCAATGAAATGTGTTCCAACTGAACATTCCAAATGTTTTGGAATGTTTGGAATGTCCTCCAAAATTTGCTAAAATTTTGTATTTTTCCTGACTTCCATCAATTTAGTTCTAAATAGAATCTTCAATTTACAAATTTGTTTCAATTATTTCAATAGGGTGTTTAGAGAATTGAATTTGGAAACTAATGATGTGTCATTCACCCATATGCAAGCACTATTCAGAAAATGAACAAAGTCGGAAGGCTGAAGTGAAATTATGAAATTAAAAGATTGTAATGGGGACTAAACTAAATATATATCCCTCTCTTCTGATATTTCTTTAGGATTCAAACCTAAAAGGCTAACTCATCCCTATTCCTAGTCAATATTTTCCAAAGTTTGTAATGGGGACTAAACTATGTTTACCCTCGAGAGCCCCCTCCCGGGGGAAGGCTGACGGTCGGCCAACCCAAAGAAAACAAGCGAGTATTTCTCGGGGTTTAGTTGCAGGCACCCCAAAGTTATATGATCGATGGGCTGATCAAGTCTTCAGGCATGTCTTTGGGGGTGTCCTTGGAGCATGTCTTATTTGAGCCCTGTCTTAGGGCATGTCTTTTTGTTTTCTGGAAAAAAAAAACAGGAGCTCTTTGGTTTTCTCAAACCAATCGTCTGATAGACGCATCGATAAACTCAAACTAGTATTAAAACAGCATTGCTTCAAATCTCCACCCAAGCTCCACCTTTTGCCCTCCAGCTGCCCTTCAATACAGAGTAAGTGAGAGACAGAATGCCAGTGAAGATAAATGCTGGTGTATGAACTAACACATGTCACTTGAAAGTAAATGCACCCACGACATGATTCATTGTTGTGTGGGCAGGCAAGGTTAACCTGTTCCCAAAAAGACATGACATTCCATATTAATTTTGAATAAATTAACTATAGTAAGCTTCCTAAATGGCTTAAAAGTTAGTTTTTTGAAATAATGATTTATGCATATTCTCTTTTTTATATTATTTTTAAGGGACACTGATTTTCTTGAATTTTTTCTCCAGGCTCGCTGTCTCGATCCCTTCGGTATTGGTCAGACCCGGAGTGTTAACTTGGTCATTTAGGCTGATGTCCCCATAGACATACAGTGGAAATCTCAGGTACCAGATTCAGATTCTGGACCTGTTGGCAGAGCCAAACCAAATGTACAGTGAAGATTGTAGGATTAACATAGCCTTTCTATGATATCTAGGTCACCAAGTCATAAGCTAGGAGATTGATGCATGTCCATATTTGGTCATATAAAACTCAGATTAGAAACTAGGTCAGGGGTACATCAGCCTAAGTACCAGCACCCAAGCACCTGTGATGGGCCCAGTCACCTGTTGTTTTTAGGCCTATAAGTATAACACTGGTTTAGGCCGATTTTACACAGGCTGGCTGTTGCCACCTGGGTCTGCTTATCTTTGATCAATTATTTCTGTGTCTGAATTACAATTTTGACTACTACATTAGGGGTCTACACACATTTTAGGTTCTTGACAACTTTTAGGAATTTATTTAGGCCTAGATATCAGTCTATATGGTTGTTATCAACTGAGCTAGGCCTGGATACGTTTGCAATTTGAATATTTTCAGAGACTATGTTTTACAGGTTTAAGATAAAAAATGATTAAGATATCAAATGATTTGTGAATTTGTTAATATAGACCTTGTGTAGACAAGGTCACGTGACCAGATTTTGGTGATCACCACGTGGTTCTAATAACCACATGGCTATGTAATGACTAGATCAAAAGTTATCAAAATAGTTGATATGAATTCACTGAGGTACGGTTAAGCGAATTTGACAAAAATGAGTCCAACAAATCTTTGAGTATGGTAAATAAAAGCGATATTAAATTGATCACCAAGATGGCGGCAAGATCATTTCTGGAGGAGTGACGTCATCTGCACAACGCCTATAGTGTCAGTTCTGGAGACCTACCATCAACATATTCCAACTGTTTTAAGATTTAATATATCTAGGCCCAAGTCGCTGTCAGTGGCTGAATCATTACCTCCCCAATGTTGAAAGATAGACGTCACCCTGTTAACAAATTCTCTGCTGTTGTCAGTGTCCAGGCTAACCAGTTAACATTTTTTAAAGATTGTCACTATAGTGCCAGTTCGGACCCCTCACATCTGTAAAAACAACTTTTTTTAAAGCTATATATTTATATATTAGAGATATTTTTAGATTAGATTAGTAACACATTAAATAAAGGCTTTGCTCCATAGGTTGGGCCGCCACATAAAGATTAATTACCTTTTAAGCTAAACTGTATTAACTAACTTCCAATAATTATGATTGACGAAATTCTCGTTCAATTTTTCTATAAAGGCAATCACATAGGTCTTGTTTAATTCAATTGTTAATGCGCCCGATATTTCATATTCCTAAGTTCATATTTGATCAATCTATTTACTATCATATATAGAAATAAAGACAAATAACCCGGAGTTTTTCTGTTTTCAAACCGACCTGAATCTCCTGGACCTTGTATTTTAAGGTAGTTGGGAATCTGAGAAAAGATACTTTTCTACCTTTCAGGTGGCCCTGGGAATCATGTACCTTGTTTTTTATTCCATGACTGCTAATCGACTTGTCTTCATAGAGAAAATGATAAGAGTAAGCTATAGTATTGAAAATTAAGTTTTTGCTATAACTTTAAGCAAAGTTCAGTTTAACATAATATGTGCTTTCATTGTGAGGTTTACTGTTCATTTGATAGGACAGGTGCACACTTACATATTACTAGTCAGATCTCCAGTGTAATTAACCCAGTCGGTAAAATCTGCAAATCCTATCCTGTGCACAATTATTTTATTATATAACGCGATAATTAATTATCATCCTGTATGTATGCAAATGTATGTCCCTGCACTATAGTTTGTTTCTTGCTATAACATTGTTATTTTATTAGCAATGTGCTGTTAACATCAAGTCTTTCTCATTCACCTCTGCTAAATATGTGTAATAATTGTGTTTGATTTTGTTGCAGATACTGCTACTCTGGATGCTGGGATGTAGACGAAGATATAGCTTTGCACACTCTGAGTGCTGCTGGGAAATACATGCTGCCAAAACTTACTGAAGCTTGCAGGAATATCCTCGCTGACAAAATTAATCGAGAGAACATATGGGAGATTTACACATACAGTGTTACTTTTGGAGATGATGTTTTGCGTGAAGGATGCCGTGATTATTTGAGGGTATATGTCTCAGCTGCAGAAGGATCATTAAAAAAAAGCCTTTTCTTGAGATACCATATGAAGTCCTTCACAATCTGCTACAGATGAATGACACCAATGTTGATCAGCCATGGGACGAGCAGAAGTTGGGGATTCTCGTTTCTGATATAGAACTCTTTGCAGCATGTCATACATGGGCAATTGCTGAATGCAAACGTCAAGAAATTGAACCCTCTGGTCCTAACAAGAGGAAAGTCCTTGGGAATTGTTTGTATTTGATCAGATTTCCCTGTATGCTTTTGAGTGACATAGTTAACTTCGTCTTACCAACAGAAATTTTGAATGAGGAGGAGAGAGCAAATTTACTTAAAAACGCAACCCAAACAGTAGCAGGACCAGCAGAAGTTTCTCTCAACAAAACAGCGTTTTCCAGTGTATGTTAAAGGTAAATTGAGAGAAAATTTGAAAAGCACCCTCGAGAGACGGACAGACTTTGAAGTCCCCAAGAAGCTGCGCCTATTGAACTGCACTGTACATCTACGACTGGGGAAAAGGTTGGTTGTGTCACAAATATGGCTGGTACCTGGAGATATTTTTACAGCATGTCCTCAGTGTCGGGAGTTTGAAGTTGTCATAAGATTAAAGAAAAAGTACAAAGGCGACAGTCAGTTGCTTCAAAGGTTATTGGATCAGAAAACAACCCGATCATGTTGCTGTTGGACCTGGAACCATTTGTTAGTTGGTTATTGGTTGCTTTACACCCTAATTAACTGCCAGGGTCATATCAAGGGTGGTGATGGTGATCGAATCTATGAGAAGGTAGAGACCATACCCCTACACTTTTACCTAGGTAGGTGTTCTTTAATGTGCATGGTCCCATAGGCAGGGCCATACACACAACAGCCGGTGGCCCCCAAGGAGCCTTTGATATCCCTGTTGTTGTCACATGGGGAAGCTCAGAGAGGTGTAGTAGTCTCATGCACCTGGCCCAGCCGAGAATCGAACCCGGCTCTCCTGCATGCCAAGTGACGGCTCTAACCACTTCACCGCCCCGCGCCCCCGGAACCGTTTGTTCTAGACACTGATGGTAAGTACATTATCAAAGTGCATGATCGAGGATTCAAAGACGATGATCCGCGATGCCCTTTGCGAAATGAATCCTACAGAAGTCTTCTCTCAAAGACGAAAAGTGCATAAGATGTGGATCTCTATGTATGTGAGGATAACCACAATGGATGGATCAGTGGTTTCACTGTTAGTCTATTGTAAATAGTACTGATTTTGATGATAAATGATGAACTGTTGGGGTGACTGGTTTCAATTGGATTACTTCATCAACTTGAGGCCAAAAGGGTCCATTGCAGATGGCCAGTGCCTACAACACCTTTATGATCTTTATGATCTCTTGACTTAAGATTCATAAGTATTTTAGTTGCTGGGCGATTAGTGCTATATCTTTCCATCAGCAGCAACTAGTACCACCGAAAGCACCAGTCACCATGGATGGAAAAGGTGACTAGACTTTGTTGAGGAAGTGGGGACACAGCTTTGATGACACTACATGTATTTTGTATCCAAGGGTAAGTGCTTGTACAGTATAGGCTTTTGTTAAAAGGTTGTGTCTCTTTTGTGTCATTCTTGTGTTGATTTTGATCAGATTACTGAGTTCTTGAATGTTCTGTCCCTCTTATTGTATGCAATATTGGCTGCCCTTTGAAAGATTTATAAAGATGTTGAACAGAAGATATTGTCTTGTTAGTTCATGTATATCAAACCAAAACTCAAATATAATTTCCAGAGTCATGTTACCATGATGGAATTATCACAATTTTCATCCACGTGAAGAACAAGGCCAGACACAAAAAGTTCCTGACAAATGTCATCCCTGGTTGGTGTCTTATAGACTGAACATCTGACACTATTGGTTGGTTGGTTATTGGGGTTAAACAACGTAGCAACATCTAAGGTCATATTATCGTGAGAACAAGATTTGACAATTCTGTCTTTGATGATCATATCTATGGAATGAATGAATGAATCTATGAGAAGATAAGAGACCATACCCTTACACATTTACCAAGGCAGGTGTTCTTTAATGTGCATGGTCCAATAGACAGGGCCCTACACATAACAGTCAGTGATTCTCAGGGGATTTGATAACCCTGTTGTTGGCACAGGGAGACATGCAGAGGGGAGTAATCGCCAGCCCAGCCCTGGATGGAACCTTGGCCGTCTACACACCATGCAGATGTGCTAACCACTTTACCACCCCGCACGCCTCCCAACACTATTACTTTGTTGACCATCTCTTCACGAAAGAATATGCCACTGCCACAACAAAATTACAAACACAGACTTTTTATACATGATGAATGCAATTTATTTTTGAACACAAAAGATATAGAGAGGAAGGCTGTACCTGGTATTGTACCTAGATAGCACCAAGGTTACATATAATACATTTTTATTAAGGAAATTGTTAGCGAAAAATTACATTTCTTAGGGTCGCATCGCGATAACTGAAACTTGATGCAATAAACTGAAAATTATTCCATCATAAAACAAAGAAGTAAGTTTTTTTAGATATGTTCTTTGCTTCTCTAAGTGGGTTAGTGAATGAATATAAACATCAACTGAGAAATCATCATACCAAGATAACATCGGTATAACTATTGTACAATATGTAATACAAAAAATGGTAGTGCCTTACATTTCAATGTTCCCAATCTTCGGCAGTTTATAATTTTGTAGTTTATAATTATTCATTTAAAGATCATATGAATAAGTTTTTATTAAATATCAGTATACAGATCGGGTAGCATGTTATGATAATGCGTTTATTTACACACGGAAAAGCTAATACAATGTACCTGTACATTGACTAGGTGCAATACTAGTATTTATAAAGGCTTTTAGACCACAGTTTAAGGCACAGTTTTTAATATATGAAAAAGGACCATATCTTAAATCTTAATGGGTATTCATAAAAAAAAATTGATACAGGGGGGAAATGTTGAATTTTAGATATATCAATGACTCACTGGGGACACCACAGGTCTGACCAAAGGGTTGATTATCAAACTGAGGGGAAAAATTATCAAAATTATAATTTGAAGATTGTCGTTTCAACGTATTTATGGAAGTTTTTTTACAAGTTTTAAATTTAACAAATCTTAAAGTACAAGTCTAGGTTCTATAGCACAGCTATACATTCTACAACTAATCATTCTCCATACAATCTAATATCTACATACAGACATGAAAAATATTCTCAAATTCTAAGAGATTGTCGATGACAAAATGAACTGCTGTCAAACCAGGAGGACTTTAATGTGAAACCTTTTTGAACAAAGTATCGTTAGAAAATACGCAATATAAGTTAAGAACTTGGTGGAAGAGGTTTCACGTGTCAGTTTCATATCTTACCAGTTAAGTGTACACATTTTTACTCCTGTATATGAGCTCATTTGGTACAGGTTTCACATTTTACCAATGTCTGAGTTATACACTAGTAATTCCTATAGGTTTCACATTTTACTCCTGTATATATGAGTTCAATTGGTACAGCTTTCACATTTCACTAGACAAATTGTACAGGAAACAAACTTATTCAACATCAGTTGAAATTTCAAGGCATGGCAATGTGGAGACTAGCGATACCTCTCGCAACTCAAAACAAATAATTTTCTGTTTCTACACTTCAGAAACAGAGGACGGACAATTAATAAGTAATACAAAGGCCCGAAATGCTCAGATCTCCATTCATTCATGGGATATTTACATAGGATCCAGCATCAAATACGCATTTATCCTGCATCAAATGCGCATTTATCTAGCATCAAATACGCATTTATCCAATCACATTATTCAACACGTGAATGGGCAAGTAGACTAGTGATAATCGTTAAGTACATAAAGAATGATTGTTCATACAACCAATTGTAATATCTTTATAGAGTACAATGGAGGGTGTAAATTCAAAATAAAGACAACAATTTCAACTCTTTCATTTACTCGAGGGGGCGGAAGTTTGTCACAAAAACATATATTATCTTGATTTGTCATCAGGCAAAACAATATAAATTGTTGTGTTCAGGTAACATAGCCCGAAAAAAAAAAGGGGGATAGGTAGGTCGATTTTTATTTTTCACTTTTATTTTTCACTTAGACAAATGGATTAGGGCAGTGTTGAAAATTTTAGAAATACTCAAAATATCCTCTAAAACAATTTCTGGAATCTGAAATACATGTCCTGAGCATCTAATTGCTCTTCTCTGTTCTGATAATCAAATCTGTTGGATTTTGATATTTAAAAAATAAAATCACTGAAAAAAAATTAGGGTAGGGCCAAAAATTTAGGGTAGGTCGGGTTCCCTGAACACAAGCATTTTTTGTATAGGCCTCATACAAGTAAGAAACCTGGGCTAGGGTTTCTCCTATGATTTTATTTTAGATTACAACTAAAGCCTGTATTCCACATGCCGATAATGCTACCAATATTATAAATTGGTAGTGGGAATATAGTTAAACATAGACATGTTATATATCACTAGGAAGGTTTCACAATTTTCTTCTGAATGGTATATAGGATGTATGATTTCTTGCCATAGTCTCAGAGAAAATCAAACAAATACAAATCACCAGCGTCAAAATCGGTGTGTAGAATGCAGGCTTTAAACCTTCACAGAATCAGTCCAAGTATGATATGTATAATACCTCCTGAGCTTTATTTTCTTGTATACAACTCTAATATCTTTCTTTCAAGTTGTAGTACAGTTCTTAGTGATAACATCAAAAAATGATAATATATAATCGAAAATAATCTGAAATCCTCAAAGGTTAATAATGTTACATGCAGTAATAAATCAAATCGAAAAAGTTTGATTGTCATTTTGGGATCTTGCAATAAAGTTTTAAGGCCTTTTACATAAGTAATTTCAATAATAAATCAAAATGAGAAACAGTGAGTTATTTAGCGTTCCCAGTGTTAGTCGAAATTCTGGATTGCAAAAACACTTGCACTATTTTTGCTTGCACTATTATTGGAATGTGGGTGCTTAAATTTGGGTATGAAGACATGTGATCTCATTTAACCAGATCATTTCTTTCTCTCATATGCTTTTAAGAAAACCATGTTGATTGAAAAAAACACGTGGGAAACGTGATAATGAGATATAACTGTGCAATTACATGGATTATTTTGATAAACCTTAAAGTATGGCCGCCACGAAAACCCAAGTTCTAACTACCATCCAACTTACATAGAAAACCATCAAAATACATTCCACATTTTCACAGAAAAAGAAACTTTGCTTTTCCTAATAAAAAAACAACTTACAGGTTCTTAGATTTGGACCCTGTACATTGTATTTCTCATCTGGAAACGTGTGAGCACTAGAAGATTCTTAATTACAAAATTATACTTCTTAGTGCTTGACTCAGTTAAATCTTTCTCCGATTTGACTAGCGGTGCACGTTTGACTATATATATAACCTTAACAAACAACTAAATCTAACGTACATTATATGTCACGAAAGCCAATAATATGCATACAATCATGTGTACACTCATAGATTATAATAACACGTTTAATTAACTGAACTGCATATTGTTAAACAGTAGCATATTTCAACGCTTCTCACAAAGATGTAATTTCTGAGATTTTTGAAAATGTGCATATTCTAAATGGATAGCGCCTATATATGCAATATATCAAAATGCTGTTAGATTCAAACGCTTTCCCATTATATTAGTATCATACCTCTGATAGTATGGGATGAGGCTAGGTATACACTCTATGTGTGAAAAAAAATTATCATTATAGTTTTTGACTATCATGTTTGAACCTGGCACACGTCTTAATGCCACAAGTAGGATAGCAATCATAACAAGTCTATCCTGGCAATGTTGTCATAGCACAGGGAACCATATAAACATTGAATATGTCAAGTTTCCAACCAAAGAAACAATTGAAAATCCTAAGAGTTAAACATTAAGAAAAGACATTTTCCCTTAGAAAAGGCAGTTTTCAGCACCAGACAACTCGCATACAAATATCGTATTTCTAACCATCTAAACAGTTTGCAATGATAACTCAAACATCATTCAGCCCCATAACTAAATGCTGATCTTATATCCATAATTTTGGCCACCCACAGCTTAAGCCCTACTATGAGATGGATCGAATAATGTGTCTAACCCTTGATAATGTCTTAGCAAAACATCTTCAATATGAAAACCTTTACAAATAGGCAGTGAAATGGAAATATATTAAAACATTATAATGTACCTCAACAACTACTCCTATGAAAATTACCATCAAAAGCAGAAATATTCATGGACTTTTGCTTATAGAAAGTTCAATGTGAGCTCAAGTATTCAAGGAAACAGCAGACTGACTGAAGAATCTTTGAACCCATTGCTACGCCTTTCGATACTTTGCTATACCTCTGGATTCATCTATTCATCGCATAGTAAGGCCTCACCCTTATATTTCCTCTTTCGACTCAAACAAAGACATAGAACAAAGACAGACTCTACGAGCACTCATCATACGTTGGTGGCTAGGCGACTGTTGGGGCGTGGTATCGGTGTGATGGGAGCGTAGTTTTGTCGTGACGGGGCCCGGCCGTAGGTACCGTACTCAGCGGGTGGTGCGATCGGAGCGCCATAAGGACCAGCAGGCTCGTACCTGGGTTAAGAAAAATAATGGAATGTAAATTTATTAATCTTTTATTTTTTTCGATTTTCCTTTGAAACAAAAACACTTTATACTTAGAAATAAAAAAAGTCCAAACATTTACCAGATTATATTATGTAATTGTTCATGACTTATGGTATTGTTCATGACATTATGGTATAAGACCATGAAATACAAGTTTGAGTCAGCGTATACAAACCTAGGAGAGTCAGCGTATACAAACCTAGGAATGTTCAACTCTTAACGTACAATTGAAACAAAAACACTAAACATCGATAAGTGCGTCAATTCAATAAACGTTTAATGACAACGTGTGTTTTTAATAAGAGTCATCAAGATTTCATACACACAGTTTTACACCGCACTACCATAGATAGGAGAAATACAATTTTGTTTACTATAAAATGGATAAAGTTGAAATATGCAAAAAAAACACCACATGCTGCTCGACGGTTGTTGTTTTATCAATCAACAAAACTTAACTATTTGATGGCATGTTATGTCTACACTCAAATTTACATGACCACAATACATTTAGACTGTGGTTATGTATAAAATAAAACTAAATTTCTTTAGCTAGGGCAAAAAAGAAATTTCAAACGACTTCTATTCCCAGGTCATAGGGAATAACTGCCAAATAAATTCCCAGGAAAGAAGAAATCATTTAGAGGCTACCCCAGTTTCTTTTTTTTTTTTTTTTTAAAGAGACCTTTTAAAGACCTATTTAGGACCCAAGTTTGGAAAATTTAAGACTGATTTGTAGTTTGATGAAACAGTACTTGACAAAAGGTGGCATTTTGCCTCACCATATCACTGGATTTCTTTTTCAAACTAGATCCAATTGCAAGAAGAATGTGACATTTAATTCATTTTAAAGCCTTGAATTTGAGAAAATCAATTCAAGACCTTTTAAGACTTGCAAGGGCACTCTGATTTAGTTTTGGAATTAATTTTCATCACAGCCTACCTCGTGTTGTTGTAGGGTCTGATGGGGATCGTAGCAGGCCCAGGGTATGTACCGTAGTCACGGCGGTAGTCGCGCTCGTACCCGTAGTTACCGTAAGAGTCTGGGTAGTCCATGTCATAAGGGTTAGCGCTTCTTCGGCCATCCTGGAAACATTGATTTTATAGTTGGCTTTATATACAAAGTTGAGGTAAAAATGTATATGTACAATAAAGAGATTTCAATGTAAAGAGAGGCAGATATGGATATGGTTTCGTTTGACATGTCCACTGGAATTCCTTTTGTCCAAGAAGATCTTGAAGTCTTTAAATTGGTACACTAAAACGGGAATAAAAGGTGGATGAGGGGGATACGAATGAGAGCTTTTTCTAGGAAAATATATAAACATTCTCCATTTTCTCGGACGTTAACTACCTTGCAAATCGGGGATGCAAGTCAGGATGCGTGGGGGAAAATTAGAAGGTCAATAATCAAGACTTAATTGATCCTAAAGCTCCATACTCACTAGGCAATTCTGACCAATCGGCCAAATGAAAGGTGCTAACATAGGCAGATTAAACCAGGATAATCTTCAGGTAAATTTGCTGATTTTAGTGCCAATCATTCGGCTAATTTGGCCAGAATTGCCTAGTCGGTATGGGACCAAAGATACTATGAAAATTGAGGTCAGGAAAGATCTTTTCCTTTATCATTTGAAATGTATATACAATAAAATGTAATAATTTTTTTGGATTTTTTTTAATGGGAGTTAACATGAATACATTATTGACCCAAATCATCCTTAATTTTTTTTTTTCGATCATAATTTTTTCGTTCATACAATCAAATGTAACTCCTAAACTATCAACCCACCCTTGCTGCATAGCTGAGTTCATCGTAGTCGGCTGACTGGCGGTAGAACTTCTGGTCGTATTCGGGTCTCCATGTATCGACATACGGCTTGTTATACGGGGACGTCAGGTCGGCCGTGTGCTTCTTGGCCGTACTATCGTCGGAATTGTCTGACGATCCCTCACCGGCTACAGATATGAAAGTAATATTATTTATTTTTGGTATAATTTTATCAAGATTGTTACTAACAAGCTGAAGAAATAACTTTTTAATATTCTTTCAAAAAGCCAAGCATGTTCTTTTCATACAAAGATTAAAGTCAGTTGAATCTTGTTCCGAGTGTTATGGCATTAAATCTATATACAAAGATGCTGGTGTGATTTTGATCTAAATCTGAGCTGGCTGTATAGTTAAGTGTGGAATTTTGTAGCAGTCAGTTATATGACTTGGTAAAATGTACATGATTGTGTCAAATATTTAGGTATTTATCCAGACATGAGCTCTAAAATGAGCATTCATACTCCTTCTAAACTCCTAATGTGTGCTCTTAATAACAGTGAAGGCTGTATTTACCGAGTGAGGATTTTTTCCGGCGGTGGTAGACGAAGATTCCGACTCCGATAATGATGACGAGCACCACCCCGACCAGCAGACACGCCAAGATGTAGGCAATGGGGATCACCGCTGAAACAAAAATAGAAATTAAAAGTCTATTTTATTTTGTTATGGGTACTTTTATCAAGCTGTACATTGAAACAGCAAATCAGATACAACTCAGGCCTACTAAGATACTGCCTCCTAACTCAGGAATGTAAGTTAGGGTTAATAAACAATTCTGAAATCCCAGAAAGAAACTCCAAATTTTATGATGCTATAAAACGTAATGTAAGAAATTGATATTGAAAATTATCATTTGAGGAGAAAAAATCGGAAATCAGACAAATTTCTGAAAATTTACATCCCTGCCATCTGTATAATAGATTTGGATATCATATTTTGTTACTACAGCTAACACCTTTACAACTTACCTTGTTTTGAAAGTACAATAGTTAGGATATTAGTGCCATATTCATTCTCCATACTACAGTCAACACCTATACAGCCTACCTTGTTTGGAGAGTACGATGGTTAGGACGTCAGTGCCGTAGTCATTCTCCATACTACAGTTAACACCTATAAAACCTACCTTGTTTGGAGAGTACGATGGTTAGGACGTCAGCGCCGTAGTTGTTCTCCATACTACAGTTAACACCTATACAACCTACCTTGTTTGGAGAGTACGATGGTTAGGACGTCAGTGCCGTAGTCGTTCTCCATACTACAGTTAAAACCTATACAGCCTACCTTGTTTGGAGAGTACAATGGTTAGGACGTCAGTGCCGTAGTCATTCTCCATACTACAGTCAACATCTATACAACCTACCTTGTTTAGAGAGTACGATGGTTAGGATGTCAGCGCCGTAGTCATTCTCCATACTCCAGTTAACACCTATACAACCTACCTTGTTTGGAGAGTACGATGGTTAGGACGTCAGTGCCGTAGTCGTTCTCCATACTACAGTTAAAACCTATACAGCCTACCTTGTTTGGAGAGTACGATGGTTAGGACGTCAGTGCCGTAGTCATTCTCCATACTACAGTTGAACTGGCCGTAGTCAGAGTCCTGCACACTGCTGATGTCCAGGTAGCTGACGACCCCACCCGGGAACGGCTCCTCCCTCTGCTGGTACCTGTGAAAGAAAGACAAAAATCAATTGTAGACTGCTGTGCTAAGTTAAGTTCTTGTGATAGAATCCAAGGCAACATTATGAAAGTCAAAGAGTGTTTGTTTGTTTGTTTGTGGGGTTAGTTTAACGTCCGGCCAACCCTTCAGGGTTCTTTTACCAGACTGCACAGGGTAAAGCTTTTTAGCTCATTTTATGCCACAGGGGCTGTGACCGAATCTATGAAATTAGGTGCCTATTTGTAGCAGTGGGACCCAATGCCCTCTTTATAGTACTGCCACACTGAGCTATCATGTCATAGGCCTACACAATACCCCGCCCAGTCCTATTTTACTGTTTGTGGTTCTTACTTTATATCGTGTGCCAGGCAAGCAGTGACCACATTGCAACTCATATACATGTCAGAAGAAAATGGGACAGGAAAAAATAACTGTTAAAGTCTATTCAAATTACATTTCTTTCTTTTTTTGATTAAAACATATTTGAAGATTTTGTTTGAATGAGTATGGTTAAACACTTTTAGGTATGTTCTACAAACAAGATGACGTCATCTGCACAACGTCTGTAAACTATATGAGCCATGTTTATCCAGAATATTTCACTATAATTATACATGCAAAGATGCGACTCAGGCGTCATGAAAAATCTGGGAAAGTAGGATGGACATTTCCGGATTTTCAGTTTAGACAGTAAAAGGTTGGAAATGTGAATTTATGGTTTGGATGTTTTAGAAAGGATATAGGAATAATTTGAAAAGGAAAATTGTTCACTGGTAAAGAAAAATAAATAAATTTCATTTTTATATTGAACTGACAAAAATCTGGAAATCCAGAAAAAGAAGGAAAAGTGGTATCTCTGTACATGTTCTCTGTGTGACTGATTTCTTTCTGTACTATTATGATGTAAATAAGCATTTATATGAGATTCATACGAAATATGTTCTTCCGTCTCACCTTTCAAGTTTCTCGATGTCAAGCGGTTTGCCATCTCTAGACCAGATGACCTTCTTAGCCGGTACCGCCTCCACCCGACACTCCAACACACCTCCTGACCCGAACTTTGCTGACTGAGTTGGTGGTGAAACAATCTTAGGTGGGCCTATGGATACAAAATACAAATGTTAACTTGCAATATTGTTATAAGTCTTATTCCGATAATACATAAGAACTAATACATAAATCTGACATAAATAATACATAAATCTGACATATGCAGAGTTTGAATGGGTAACCCTTTGTAAGTATGTGTGTTATTGCCTGTTAGAAATGGCATCTATCATCTATATGGAAATTTACATATTCAAAGTGGCATCTCTATCTATCTCCATATAGTTCATGGGTGACTCCCAAACTAATTTCTACAAACTTGGAGAATTAATATTTTATTCAGAACACAAAAGTACAGTGTTTTATGCACATCGTGCTGATTAAAGAATAATTTAATGTTTCAAGATTTAAGTGCTGTTCTATATATTCAGATACATCTATCAAGTGGCAATCTATATTTGTTTCTTTTCTAAGGGAATTGACTTCGAAAACAAAACTACTTAAATATTTCATTTTTTAACATAAAAAAAATCTACCAAAACACTTACCTTTCTTCAGTATATGAAATTCAGCCTGAATTTCATCAAAGTCTGGCATACTGGCTGAGCATGTGTAAATCCCCAGTTTACCCGCTGACACTTTGGGTACGACAAGTTGTCGGTCGCGCCCTATGATAGTGGCACCAGGATCGCCCTTCCTACGCCACACAATGTAGGCGGTTGGGTTACTATCCACCTCACACTCCAACACTGCATCGTCTCCAAGCTCGATCTCTGCATGTTTTGGGGGCACTTTGAATTGTGGTGAGTCTGGAAAGGCAACAGAGTAAGAATGGAATTTGTTTTTATTATGAGGATTTTTTTTTGTATTGAGGGTTATTAGATTTTCTCTCTATGATTACAAATTTCCAGATTTCTATCAAGAAGATGTGGTAAATTCCTGTATGTACATGGCTCGGAAAATACCCTTTCAACTGAAGTTAAGACAATGTTTGGAAATTGTATGTCATTCCATGCTATGCAAAAATAATAATTAAAGGTCAAGAATGAACCATACTCCATTTTAATATTGCACATCTTATAAATTAGGAGTACCTTATGTAAAACAGTTGGAAACTACAGGAATTTGACAGGTAATTGTCTATTTCAAATTTGCAGATTCAAATATATCATCTTTCTTGTGCCTAGATTTACACATGTAGCCTAACTGCAAAGCCTTTTTGCCATTCCACTACCTTACAACTGGATTTTTGGAAAAAGCAATCAATGGGGCTGAGAATTCAGGAAGAGGTTACTCACATCTGACGCTAAGCAGGTACTCGCTCTTCGTTGATCCCACTTTGTTGGCGGCCTCACAGCTGATCTTCTTACCGTGGTGCTCACGACCGACCTGGTCCAATCGATACGAGGACTGGCCCGCTCCGGGTACTTCTTTGTCATCAACATACCACCTGATGGAAGAATAGGTTTGTAGTGTGAATGAACAAAAGATTATTTGTCTGAGGTAGGTGTTCTTTGTAAGGAAGGTTAGTCAGAATCTCAACAAAGTGCTGGTTAATTTTTGTACATGGTTTCTCTAGTTATGCTATTATTTTTTCTTTGGTGATTTTTACAATTTTTTTTACGTTTGCTATCATGCACATGTTGTGGGAACATTTTTGGGAAATTTGTAGAACCTTGTAGAATGATAACTTATTCAAAATTTAAGTAAAATAATGCATAAACCTGCCAATTCTCGAGGATAAATAAATTCATTTACGTGCAAGACTACATGATTACATGATTTTTAAAAGCTTTTCAAACTTCACTGATTATTCATGATCAATTTCAGTGTCAAAGTTCAGCATCATTTATGGCTCTGGGAACACTGAAGTCTTCAAAAAGGTATTGCAAGTAACATGAATAAAACAGCCTCAAAGAAACAGAAATACATCTCATTGGATAGTTCTAAAGAAGTACTTTTTCTACACATGGTTAGGAAAATATTGTCTTCACTGTCACTAGCATCAAAGGTTTTTTTCTTACTTCCATACGACATCGGTGTCTGGATTGGCGGTGGAGCTGCAGGTAAAGGTGACTGAACTCGACTCGCGTATTTCACCCATCGGCTCCACATTGATCGACAAGATCGGTGCATCTATATGTGAGTGAAGATGGAATCAATTTTTCTGAACAGTGCATAGATTGTTTATAAATCCATCAAGTTAAGTATGACATTTTGAAGGCATTAGTTTTGATTGTTCTTAATGCTTTAGAATTGTGAGGATTCTTATGGAAAAATAATTTTCAGTGTTTTTTTTCTAATCAATTATTTCAGGGATTAGGACCACTGTGCTGACTAACTAAAAAGTCTAAGCTCTCATAAGTATTTTCTGATTCTTTTTAACCATCTGACATGAAAGCCTTTGCATGGCATTATAAAAAGTTGATATAAAAAGTTTAATCATTTTAAAAATTTCTCAGTTTTAAGATATATACAAGTAGCAAAACTTACAGAGTACGTCCAGCTCGATAACCTTGGTCTTCGGCTTCCTCATAGCCGCGTTGAATGCTCGACACTCATACTTCACCTTCTCAAACTTCTTGGCCGTTATGTTCAGGGCCACTGTAATACAAATATGAATATGTTATGAATTGGGAAATCATTACATTAAAGTTTCATTGGGTTTCTACCTAACTGATAATGAAAAATAACTAAAATATTTAGAAATTCCTGATATAGGCCTACTTGAGAATTTCTTGGGGTATTCGTAACACACAAGAATAGTGTTTAGATACACTACTGCCAAGTATAAGCCTGGATATAATATTCTGGAAAAACGTAACCTATGCAATCTATTCAATGTGTACAAGACCAATGGAGAATTCCCAATAAAGTTGAATTGGGGTTTCCCTTTCTGTCGTCCTAGTAGGGAATCACCTAAACCTGAAGTCTTTAGTATCTTCAGATTGAGCTAGGAACACAAAGTTAGTTTAAATTCTGTCCACAAGGTGGCAGGGCTGTGCAAATGCGACTAGACTTGGAACACTTTTGCCCTTCAGGCTATAATAACACTAATATTTCTTAGATACATAACTTCATATGAAGATATTTGTAATCAATGTGAAACTATGATCAAACTCTTATGTACATTATTTTCTTAATAAAGACACAAAACAAACTATTATAACATGCCTTTACTTTATTTTTCAAAACCTTGACACCTCTTTCAGATTTTAAAAACCTGCCTTACCAGTGGCATCTTCCAGTTTTCCTTGAGAAGTAACAGAAGAGAACGTTTCCCCGGCGGCCTGTAGTCCATCGCGGTACCACGTCACATTGGCGGCTGGGCGGCCCCGGGGTGCTGTACAAGTCAGGTTGTAAGGTGTATCGGCCACGACTTCGACCCGTTCTCGGACTGTGTTGGGTAAGGGGTGACTGTCTAAGACTACGGGCTCCTCGCAGGGATCTGAAACAGTCAAAAGAATATCGGTTTAGTGTTGGGTAAGTGTTAAGTATATGTAAGGTTGTAAGGTATATCGGCCACGACTTCGACTCGTTCTCGGACTGTGTTGGGTAAGGGGTGACTGTCTAAGACTACGGGCTCCTCACAGGGATCTGAAACAGTCAAAAGAATATCGGTTTAGTGTTGGGTAAGTGTTAAGTATATGTCAGGTTGTAAGGTGTATCGGCCACGACTTCAACTCGTTCTCGGACTGTGTTGGGTAAGGGGTGACTGTCTAAGACTACAGGCTCCTCACAGGGATCTGAAACAGTCAAAAGAATATCGGTTTAGTGTTGGGTAAGTGTTAAGTATATGTCAGGTTGTAAGGCATATCGGCCACGACTTCGACTCGTTCTCGGACTGTGTTGGGTAAGGGGTGACTGTCTAAGACTACGGGCTCCTCACAGGGATCTGAAACAGTTAAAAGAATATTGGTTTAGTATTGGGTAAGTGTATAGTACATGTTAGGGTCTACGACTTGTTCTCGGACTGTGTTGGGCGTGACTTCAACCCATTCTCAGACTATTGGGTAAGGGGTGACTGTCTAAGACTACAGGCTCCTCACAGGGATCTGAAACAGTCAAAAGAATATCGGTTTAGTGTTGGGTAAGTGTTAAGTATAATTATGTCAGGTTGTAAGGCATATCGGCCACGACTTCGACCCGTTCTCGGACTGTGTTGGGTAAGGGGTGACTGTCTAAGACTACGGGCTCCTCACAGGGATCTGAAACAGTCAAAAGAATATTGGTTTAGTGTTGGGTAAGTGTTAAGTATATGTCAGATTGTAAGGTATATCGGCCACGACTTCGACCCGTTCTCGGACTGTGTTGGGTAAGGGGTGACTGTCTAAGACTACGGGCTCCTCACAGGGATCTGAAACAGTTAAAAGAATAGGGGTTTAGTATGGGGTAAGCATAAAGTATATGTCTGGTTGTAAGGTGTATCAGCCACGACTTCGACTCGTTCTCGGACTGTGTTGGGCGTGACTTCAACCCATTCTCAGACTATTGGGTAAGGGGTGACTGTCTTCCCAGAGATATCCCTAAAACAATGGTTCAAGTATCAAAAAGCCCATACAGTTTTAACATGTTATGTTTTTGTTTCCCCTTGAATTCTGGGACATTATTTTGATGGAAATAGAGTATAAACTATTATATTGACGTGAACAGTTCCATTATCCCTGGGTTCTTGGATAGACAGCAAAGTTGCCCGAAACGGCACATTTGTAAACACAAAAGCTTACCACAACTTATTTCTGGAAGAAACAGTCACATTTACTAACATAAAAACAAATAAAATGATACAAAAACGGGGGGAAAACATCTTAAAAGGTGGTGGTTGGTCGGGTTCAATGGCCCCTAACGTTACTGTAACATGTACCAGACCCCAGACAATAAAAACTACCACGTTCATTTTTGTCTATTTTTACTACCGTAAAATCGCCAAGTTAAGCCGCACTCTCATTTAAGTGCTCTCTGACTTTGGAGTTTTTCTTTGGCCATTTTTTCAGGGGTGTCATTGCATTCATCATTGTGTAAAACCCAAATCTAAGCCACACCCTTAAAATTGAGGCATCACTGGTTATGATTTCTTAAAGGAAACCTAGCACATAATGATAAAATGATTATTTTTCAATTAAATTGATTGAGCATGCTCTACATGTCAATGACTAACGGTATGCAAAAAAAAACTAAGAGAATTTGCAGTTTAGACAAAATTATTAGACTTAAGAAAACAAGTATTTTTCCCTTATTTTAGGCGAAATCCCCAAATTTGTGACGTCACACAGTGACTTATTGGGAAATCCCATTACCCAAGAAAAGGGAATTCCCAACCCTCTAATATGTGTAATGAGTGATATGTAATTTAGCACAAAATATATATTTTCCCCCATTTGGCAAATAATTATCTGTAAAATATATACATCTACACTCATTCATCAACCAGGGAATCCTAACTTAATCGAAGAGGGAATTCCCATAGTTGTGACGTAGCACGGGGAGTAGTGAACAACCCAGAATTCAGGGAATTCCCTAAATTAATTTCCTTTCCTGGATAATTCCCTGCTACTTTGAAATTTTTTTTTTTCTCTCTTTAAATGTTTTGGAGATACTAAAGTGAAGTCAAAAACATAAAAATTAGCAACTTGTAAATTTAGATGCAAGGAACCCTTTACACTAAACGTTATTACCCTGCGGCTTAGATAAGGGGTTTTACCTCAATGTTTTTCTTTCTTTTCCCCCCATTCTCTCTCCCCATTTTTTCCCTGACCGAGGGCAACCACGGGGCGCTCCCCTCCCCCATCCGTTGGCACTCTGAGTACGTGGGAGTTCAAGGGTCGACTTTTTACACTACAAAAAGTGCAAAGAAACATTTATTACCCTTGGCAACACACTCCACACTTGTTAAAAGCCTCTGAGTATCAAAGTGGGTAAACTATTACTCGGAATCGATTATTTAAGAGCAATTATATATACGTGTTATGGTCAAAAAGACATTCTTTCTGTGTAGGAGCTAAAATTACATGATCTTTGTTTATATCATTGCTCATGAAGAATAGTATTTTTTTTTTGAGGTTTTTGGTGGGTTTTTTTCTGTTTTTTCTGTTTTGTATTTTTGAAGTGTCATAAGATTGTCAATGGTTTCTAGAATAAAGCCAAGCCCTTTGAAACACATAACTTTCAAAGCTCATGTCGTTTTAACTAAGGCCCATGTCACCATGTCAAAATTAAGAAGTGGCCATGACGACATGTCGAATTAAATGGTCAAGGGCCCAAAAGTGTAGCCAACCCATTGTGACAGTTTTTTGTTTTTTTCCCCTTTTCTTTTTCTTTTTCTTTTTTTAGTTTCGTTCATGGAATGCACTTAGCATGTACCGAGCGCTGAGTGTTGTATGAGTGGTTAAAAAGTCTCAGACAGTCCCAACCAGAACAGTAGACACTTTTCTTGGGCCTTAATCCTATATCCCACATGCCGATTTTGACACTTACGATTTAGTATTTTTGTTAACTTTTCTGAAGATATAGCATGAAACTATACATCCTATAGACCTTGTGCACACGTGGTCATGTGACCAGATTTTGGTGATCGCCACACCCACATGGCTGTTAAATATATCAACAATATTTAGATAAGTGTTTATTATGATTTAATGAGCCTTCTTCTAATGAAATAGATAAAAAAAAATCTTGATCATAGATGCTTATGAACTGTAAAAAAAGATTAATTTAAATTGACCACCAATATGGCACCCATCCCGAATTTGGAGGTGTGACGTCTTGCGCAGAACGTCTATATACCATTGGAAAGAGCATTTCAAGACGTTTCTAATTAAAAATATGTAACATCTCTATACTTAATCTCCATTTCCACTCGCGATTTTCAAATCGGCATAAAAAAAAATCGGCTGGTGGAACAAAGGCTTAACATAGTGGAAGTGACCCTAAAAGTACCGACTCCTGACTAAAACACCCCCTGTGGAGACAACTGACTTGGGGTGCGAGACAAGTCACATGCAATCTCAGCTATTTATTGGAGAGAAATTGATACCATGAAGTCCCTGGGCTTTAAACCTTTGATCGCCATTGTTTGAAATTTGCAAATTTATCACAGAGAACTGTTTCTTATTATTTGATATGAATTTTCTGTCACAAATAAGAAAGATGATTTGATAAAGGTTGATTTTGTTATTGAATTTATTTTTTTCGACTGGTTTGGAATTCATGATTGAGCACTCTGTCTGGTAATATGATGTGATAAGAATTCTATGAACAATCAAGTTGGAATAAAAAGTTGACATGTGAATGAAAAGACTCTTACCTGTAGGCTATTCCAACCTTGTTGGCATCTGCATTAAATTTCTTTTGTTCTCTCTAATTATTATACTTCATTTCTTAATATGAATATAGTTATACTCTGATATAAAAAAAAACTCCAGATTACAGAACTATCAAGATGAAAAGTTTCTTCAAAAGATATTCATTTTCAGTATGACTTTCACGGACCTTCCTGGAATTTCTCCCTAGAACTTTTTTCTTACTATTTCTTTCTTTCTTTTTTTTTTTACTTGTTTTTTTCCTTCTTTATTTTTTGTTTATTTTTTGTTTTCCAAAGACATAACCTGCGGTAACCACCCCAATAATGAGGTCGCAAAAGGTGGCAGGTACCCTGGGGGTATAATCCCCAAAACACATGTTTTACCCGCGTTACCTCTGGTCTCATCACTGTTTAATGGGCCTAGGTCCACCCGGGTTCATCTCCGGGCCCTCCCCCTCTGTAAACCGACCCCCCGACGCCAGGCCCGGGTCACCAGGGCCACCACCATGTGGTTCTCATCAGGCCACCACCACCACCCACCACCATCACTACAAGAAGGGGTGGGGGTAGGGGGTGGTGCAACTGAATCTTTGAGGGTACGTAACCAGTGTTGGAAAATTACTTATTAGGATTTTGGCCAACAGGTCGGATTTTGCCCGTGGCGGATTTAGAGGGGCGCGCCCCCACCTTTTTGGGCAAATTTTAATACTTTTTTAATGTAAGATTCTGCCAAAATGTAATTAAAGAAGATTTTTTCCAATAGCGCCCCCCCCCCCCCCCCCCGTTTCAAAACACTGGATCCGCCCCCGTTTGCCATAATAATCTTGGGCCCCTATAGCTTTCTGTTATGGGGGTAGACCCCTAAAATCGACACGGCGACACGGCCTTTTTTGGGCTTAGTGACATGAAACATGATTATTTCCTTAAATTCGACATGGCGACATGGTCATTTCTTAAATTCGACAGGGCGACATGGTCCTTTCTTAAATTCGACAGGGCGACACAATCCTTTCTTAAATTCGACAGGGCGACATGGGACCCCCCCCCCCCATCCACACCCCCTCTGTTGGCCCTGATTATTTCTGGACTTTTTGGTAACTCTCAAAAAAGGCTTGAAAAACATTTGCAAAATATGATCAGAAAATACTGATTTTTAGGAAAACATTACCCATTCTCTATCAGCCATATAGACCACATTCCACTATGCAGTTGTAACCACTAGTGGTGATCTTTTTTGCCACCACAAGCAATTTGTGTTTCATATACAAATATGTTGGTTTCTGCCACCGCGAACATTCAATAGAAAACCATAAAAAAATCATTTGTGGTGGTACTTGCGTTGACCCACCGCAAGCAATTTCTATATTCCACCTTGCAGTGCCCCGATTAACTTGCGGTGCTGCCAAACACCGCAAAAAGAACGCCCACCACAAGCAAAACGCCGCAAAGTGGAATATGGCCTTTATTTTCAGATTAGGGGTTTTACAGCACCACCAACATCCCTGTAAGATTTCCCCCAACGCCCTTACATCGTTCAACCACCGCCTACACTCCTAGTAGTTTTGGGTATATTGTCAAAACTACTAGGCAATGAATCATCTAAGTTCAATCCTGAGTGTAGACTAAAATTGCTACCTGATGCTCACAGGATGCCCACCTTTTAGAGACAATATTTCAAGATTATGTTGATACCTATATTAGTATATAGGACTAAGGTTTGACTTTTTTTCCCTGATTGACTGATGAAAAACATATAGATACATAACATGTATTTCTATGCAAGAAAGAAGTAATATTAACATCTCACTAATAAGAAACTTGTTTCGTTCTCTAATCAGATTCTATTTAAATCTTTTAAAATCGCCTGATAGAAATTAGTCATATTTAAGACCATATCGTGGCTTTTATGTATAAAAAAAAAAAAAAAAAATTAAGGACAAACCAAGTCCATCACTACAGTTTCAAAGTAAATGCCCTGTCGTGTGTCACAGCCCTATGTTCTGTATCAAGTTTTAAAATGTTTCCTCTAAAATCCTGAGACTTGAAAAAGAAAATCATGAGACTTGAACACTATTTCAATTCTTTTTAATCCAGATTTACAATATATATACAGAATTACCACGTTTCCAGAACTACTTTTGCCACCGCAGGGTAACTTCCTAAGTAACTGTCCATGGCTTCAATCACTTTTTTTTTTTTACTAGTTTTTAGGTCCAACCCGATCCGGAATCATTCTGCAGTCCCTAGACGTCCAGACTATGACAGATCAAAAACATATTTTCTACATTAACAATAACTGAGGCGTCTACTTTTGCCTTTCCTTCATTCTTAGCCAAATGTGTCACCCCAAAAAATTTTGGGACATATCATCTTACCCAAAAAAGAAATAATGAAAGGCAACAAAAAACTACAAAAATGAGTGTAATAAACAACGAGCTGTACGATTTCATACTCCTGATAAGTCGTTTTTCTGCAGTTTTTCTTCTCTTTTCTTATTATTTATTTTTTTGTATTTTTTCTTCTTTTTTTGTATTTTTTCTTTTTTGTATTTTTTTTTTTCTTTTTTCTTTTTCATTTTATGGCTATTGTTTCTTCCCTTGTGTAGACAGTGAACCACATTTTGTTCCAGAGAAGGGGATGGCTGTGCCCCTTAAGCATCTATTGTTGTGGCTACACGATTCTAACATTAAGCCCAAAACCCACTGTGCCATTTCGACCAAGTCAGCCGACTCATCAGTGCTAAAATCAGCCGATTCTACCAGAATAATCAGTCAATTTTAG
This sequence comes from Lepidonotus clava, assembly GCA_936440205.1. Taxonomy (NCBI): domain Eukaryota; kingdom Metazoa; phylum Annelida; class Polychaeta; order Phyllodocida; family Polynoidae; genus Lepidonotus; species Lepidonotus clava. The sequence goes on from OW387146.1 coordinate 18,366,892, forward strand.
CACCGATTCATATCACACATGTACATTACAATATTGAATGCTAAATGGTGATCTGAATTGACACAAAAATCAGATAATCCTTTGGTAGTAATCAGCCGATTTAAGCCCCATACCCACTAGGCAATTTTACCGGCAATGGGCGACAGGCGACTGGGAGAATCAACCGATTCTTAAGGTTGCCTGTTAGTATGGTAAATTGAAATGTGCAAGTTTGATCTGAATTGGTGCTGAAATCGGCCGATTCTAGGGGTAGAATGGGCCGATTTTAGCGCCGATCCATTGCCCAACTCTGCAAAAGTTGCTTAGTGGGTATGGGGCTTTAGCCTAGTGGGTATGGGGCTTTAGCATCTATTGTTGTTATGGCTACACGGTTCTAACATTAGAACAGACGGTAACGTTAGAAGGGTGGCATGCGTAACAACGGTTTGGGATAACATCTATGACCATGGCATCCGGACACAATGTACACCAGAATGTGGTAGACGGAGAGAAGATTCGGCAAAAGAAAAAACTTAATTTACCCATTATTATATATTGATAAGCTAATTTAGGGGTGTAAGTCAAGGTTGGTTTTTAAAAATAATCTTAAAACTCCAGAAACAAGATTTTGAAGTCATTTTAATATGCTGTGAAACATGATGGGAGAAATTACATCAAACAAATTCTGAAGTGCTACCCAGCTAACATTTGATTTGAACAAATATGTCTTTTACATTTGAGTTATTTTTGTTGTTATTTTTCCTTTTCTTTTTATTCATAAATTGATTTATCTATTAGAATTATTTTTCAGTCGATTTATCTATTAGACTATATATTTCTATTCATTCATTGAGTGATAACTGAAAGTTACAGTTTAAAAGTATATTATCCGCAAGGGGGCAGGGGTTATGTTAAACTTTAAAGTACAAGAGATGCTGCGACAGCGTAAAGACTGACTAAGTATATTTCACAAAGAAAACTTAACCATCAAAGTATTGAATCTTACTGATACCATAGTAATTAAATCACTTTTGAAATGTTACAGAATGCTCTACAAGGCATGCTTATGTCAAGGCCAAGGGTGTAAGTCAGGGTTGATGAAAAATCTGAAATCCTAGAGAGAAGCTATGAAATTATCTTATAATACTATATGATGTGACGTGAGAAATAAATTTTGAAAATCATCTTTTGAGGTGATGCGAAGAAATCTGATATCAGACAAAAATCTGAAAATTTACATCCCTGTTATGTTCAGTAAGTACTAAATTCGGTATTTGGAGAACATATTTCTATTTTTCTTTCTCGATCCGTATGGCTCCCATAAACGTGTCAAATCGGATAATAATATACAAAGTGGAAGCAAATCTTCAACTTTTTGGAAGAACTGTTTTTGCTTAGACAGCAGACAAATAGATTTCACTTTTTAGCACCCATGTAATAAGGTCTATAATGAGCTGTGTGATCTACAACCTAAAACGACAGGTCTCACATGAGGTATAACACTTATAACCCGTTTACCTCAAGAAGCCTTTTCAGGAAATACAAATAAAACCAAGAACAAACAAACTAAACAAACAAATAATACCCGTAAAATTCCCAACCACTACGAACAAATTATGCTGGTTTTCCCATCTGTTATTTCAGATGTATATATCGCAATCCACACAGAAACAAAATATCAATCATATATAAGATTTTCTGTTGCTAAAATGGAACCATTTCTGTATAAGAGTTATGCCATCCTAGTCTGAGTGGCGACTATTACCCAGTATCGAGGAAAGGGGGAATAGAAAACACATGTCAGTACACATGTTAAAACTGACTATGGATGGGGAGTGGACGAGGAAGACGGGAGGCTGGCTGAGGGACAGCCACACAATAAGTGGTGTCCACTTGTCTGAACAGACAAAAACATTCTTAGCTTATGACTCCTTTCATTCTCATAATTCTATCAACTGGTTGGGATGCTTCACTGATCAGAGGCATATGCCTATTCTCCTCAGTTCTATGATGTTATTTTTCTTTATTTGATTTTTAAAATACATATATCCTTATATATTTGGGGGGTGGGGGTGGGGGTGGGGGTTACGGATTGAGATAGTAGGGAGTTTCAGATCCTTCAAGATTTCACACAACGTAAACGTATCTTTTTTTTTAGCTTCAATGATGATTTTTTTCTTAGCTTCAATAATGAATTTCAAATCAAAATTTCAATTTCAAAATCAAGATTACCACATTTTGCAGTTTTAGCCTTGAATATGATTAGATAGTTATCTGATATGTTAGTAATCCTTGGCCGTGGGGAGGAGGAGGAGACAATGCCAGAAATTTTACTGGGTCAGTTAACGGGTCAGTTAACATCTTGATTTAGGTAGATGGCATTTAGTGTGAGCAAGTAGGGGGTTCATTTGACTTTATTTTTTTGTAAGTTAATTGCTAATCTTTAAGACTTAGTCAAAAGGCGGCCGGGGGGGGGGGGAGGGGGGGGGTCTGACCGGGGGGTCTGGTAACCCCTGACAACGCGGGGGGGGGGGGGGGGGGGGTAAACAATGCAAGATATGTTACTGGGTCAGTTAACGGTAACATCTTGATTTAGGTAGAAGATACTTGATGTGGTTAAGTGGTGGGTTTATTTGATTTTAAATTATTTTTCAACTACATACTGTAGACTTGGTTAAAAGTAAATTTCATTTTGGGTGCAAGTTTAAAGTTTGCGAATAGGCGGGAAAAAATGCCAGAAATGTTAATTGGTCAGCTGACGATAACGTCTTGATTTAGTAGATCGAATTCGGTCTAAACAGGTGATGAGTTTAATTTAATTTAAAGTGTCTTTTATTGCATCTTTAAGACTTGGTTAACTTTGGTGACTTTGGGTTAAAGTTTTGAAGCTGGCACATTGCCTGAATATCAAAAGAATAGGGTATTACCTTGACCGTTATATCTATACTAATTCACAAATTCATCTTAGCGGCAGGGTTGCTCCTTCGAAAAAATTTACCTAGAGTAAGTTTAAGATTTGTTCACAATCAGCAGCAATCTATTTTTTTCATTTACAATTCAGATTCAATTTTAGAGCTTTTTAAGACTTTGTAAGAGAAGTGTAGTATTTTAGATTTTATAGACCCTTAAATTTCATGAAAACAAAAAATCAATTTAAGAGATTTTAAGACCTTCTTGGGAACCCTGGAGAGATTATTTACTCTCCCATCCTTTCATGTCTGAGTTGGCAGTACCAGTTAAGTGTTCTTGTCGTTAGGTCAATCTGATATGTATGTAACCATGTAATTAGTAAAGTGTCTGAATTACTCACCAATTTAGATTATTTCTGTGGGAGATCAAATCTAGGCTGTGTTTATACTCCAACAGAGATAATCCAATATCAGATTATCTGCTCTCCAAGCACCTGCCTGGTTACTGTATACATAGCGATCACTGACCCAAAGTCTGTTTGGAGAGTGTAGATTAGAGTTGCGAAATGATGCAAATTTCTTGAGTTTTACCTGCAGGTTAGCCTAGGTTAGACACATGCTTAATGATATGTCGACAAGTTACAAAGCTTAAGCGTATCAATTTCAGCAATCGTGGTTTTATTTCATAGTTATAATCAAGGAGATAAAAATCGTAAGCGTAGCGTATTATTTTATCTTTGGTTGAATGTGATGGGAAAATAGTATTCAGTATTTTTTCAGTTTGTTTCTGTATATAGTAGATAGTTTCTTAGTTGGTTTAAAAATGTATTCATTACAGATAGGCACATGTCAATTTTTTTATATATATTTTTGTAGTTTTCCTTGTGTTTCTGTGGACAAAATTAGTCTGAATTAAGAGATGCCTAGAACATTGTGCTATCGGTGATAGGTGAATTATTAACTAGATCTGTGGGCATTTGATAAATCTGGTTATTGATCCACGTTCTGTTTGGAGAGTGTAGATTCAGGACTTCCTACTTATATCTTACAGACAAACATTGGGGGATTAAAGATGCCCTGTTTAGATGGACAAGTTGGTGGACCCTGTGATCTCATACCGACTTATCGGTTAATCCTAATGCCCAGCTGAGGGAGATTATCGGCCTGGGTAGGTCTTAGTGCAGGGTAGGTCTTAGTGCTAAAGTAACCAGTAGTGTAACTACTGTAGTAACCCACAGTGTAGCACTATAAGTATCAAATGGGACATGTTCTCAGAAGGCCATACTTTGAGCACATACACATACCCCCTTGATACATAAGGGCCCCTTCCGAAAACTAGCCATTTTTTTTCATATGTAAGTATGAAGAAAATGCAGAAATATTCCATCCTTTAACGCCTCCCCCCCACCCTTTTCTTTTTTCTTTTTTTCTTTTTTTTTTCCGTTATAATTGAGTTGATTGAACAGAGATGTAAGTCAAGGTTAATGAAAAAATCTAAAATCCCGGAGAGAAAATTTAGAATAATCTTAAAATTATATGAAACGCCATGTAAGGAATTCAGTTTCAAAATTATCATTTGAGGTGAAATGATGTGAAAAATATCTTAAATCAGATTAAAATCTGAAAACTTACATCCCTGATTTTGAAGCAGAAAGCAAACAAAGTGGCCTTAACGGAAGGTTTCTTGAGAGAGAAAAGTGGGGTGGTTTTTAAACATTGCCCTTTCTTTGCTGATCTGAGCACGCTTTTGCTGTCTCCTAGGGAATAAATACAGAACGTCTAGAATCATCTTAAAATGCTATAAAACGTCATGTAAGGAATTCAGTTTCTAAATTATTATTTGAGGTGATGATGTGAAAAACTAAATCAAATCAAATCAAAACCTGAAAACTTACAACCCTGAAATTGAAGCAGATAGAAAACAAAGGGGCCTTAACGGAAGGTTTCTTGAGAAAAAAAAAAGGGGGGTGGTTTTTAAACATTGCTTTGCTGATCTGAGCACGCTTTTGCCACATCCTAGGGAATAAATACAGAACGTCCAATTGCTCCGAGCGTCCTAGATTCTAGCTGGACATCGGAGAGTCCCTCTCACCAAATGAGGTCAGTCTGTCTGTGTGTCTGGTCGTCATGGTAACCGGAGAAGACTGTTACCCTGGGGGTCTGGGGTCTGGGGTCTGGGGGGTCTCCCCCCCCCCCCCGTGACACCAGACACCCCCCTGTGGTCAGCTATCTCCCAGGGGTTTCCTATCTCATCTTTTGTTTCCCATACATGTCACTCAAACAGCATCATTTAGACCCAACTGAGATAGGGCTAGATAAAAGGTGCTTAAACAGAGTCTATCTTTGTGCAATTAAACTGTGCAATAGTGGGGAAGATCTAAAGGGTCTAACGGCACATTTAATTTGGTCTTTATTTTGTTTGGGCAGGTGTATAGGACGGTTTTTAAGATTCACAGAACAACCACTTTCAGAATTTGAGTGGGACGGAAGCCCTGATGGGAGCCACGATGGAAGAATTGTTTTGTAATTGATTAATTCTTAGGTATGTAAGCCCTTCCATGAACAGCGAAATAGAGGCTACATGGGCAAATAGATGCATCATATTGTTACAGCATACTGACACTGTTTACGGAATGGGCATTATGCTTGTTTTAAAATGCCATTATATATCTTTGGTACTAGGAGTTCGATGGTTGGCTGAGTTGTTTGTTGTGTCATAGGGATGTACAAAGTATTTCTATACCTCTGGCTTATAAACCTGAGTTACAAATTGTATTACATATTTCCATTTTTATCAGATATATCTATAAAACCACCAATATTAAACAGGGATCTAAGTTAGGTACAGGGACAAAGTCGAAATTGGCAGTAAGAAAATCTGATTGTGTCCTTAAATGTTGTTAAATGTGCTCTAAACATCAAAATTTGAAACTGATTTTGGGTGGTGCTGGAGGAGGAAAATCGGAAATCCGACGAAAATCGGAAAACTTACACCCCTGAAATTTAAAGTAAAAGCATAATGAAAATCTCTATTTTCCATAAACGCCCCCAAAAGAGTTTGATAATCTCCAAGTCTGGACATCCTTAACAACGCCCCCCCCCCCCCCCCCCACCCCAGCGTCCTTCTCCGCTAGTTCCTGGCTGGTACAGAGATACTGGGCGCGGCCAGGCGTGAAGGGTCCGCTGAAGGCTGGTGACCAGCGAAACGTCTAATTACAGGCCGTTTAATTAGGTCTGAGCTGGGGTACACCGGGGACCAGCTCAGAGGTCAAAAGTCAGGGGTCTCCCAGCACAGGTTGGGTTTAGTTCGAGGTCTGAGGTTTGGGGCTGAGTGACATGGGGGCGTTCGGAAAGTAAATTCTGTTTGATCCTGTAAAAAAAATCCTAAATCTTTGATACATCTACAATCTAAATCTTACAAATTTTATAAATCTTATAAATTTATAAAAAAAAAAAAAAAAATCTTTGAAAAGAATTCTTTAAAAATCTTTAAAAAAAAAATTAAAAAATCTTATAAATTTTACAATTTTAAATCTAAAAAAGAAAATAATAATAATTCCTAAATCTTATTTGATTCTGTAAATATTTTCTAAATCCTGTTTGATCTTGTAAATATGTTTGATCTTGTAAATATTTCATAAACCCTGTTTGTCCCTGTAAATGTTTCAATTTCTACTGAACAATTATTACAATTTAGAAAACCAAGGGGAACCTTGATGATTATTAGGTACTAATAAAAAAACTCAAAATATGTCCCACGCTTTTCCAAATATTAATTTAAGACCTATTTAATACCTAGGTTTGTCAAATTTAAGACCAATTTGACACGTGTAAAATATGCCACTTGGCATATTCTAGGTTGATGGGAATCATGCGGCATCATGGTGATAGGTCCCAACGTTCCCACCATATGTAAGTTTAATATGATACGAAGTATGAGTTGTTTTATGCTGAGGAGAAAAGAAGACCCAGTTCATTCTGTATCAGATTGGCAGTGTGAGGTTGTCTCTCTCATATGTGACCCGATCTGACATAATGAGTCGCAAGTCGCGGAGATACGAATTTGAGTTAGTAAGATATGTTCCTCACCTCGAAAAGAGCTTCATTTTGATACCAAGATTGTGTTCGTACGATGATTAGGGCCAAAGTTAGGTTTTTCCCTATACGCGGTAGGCTGGAAACTTGATTCTGAGAAAAACGCGTTTGAAGTTTTTATGTGCGGTTTTGGTTAGACTCGGTCGGAATTCCTTGGATACCACTAGAAGTTTATCTCCCACCGACTTGAGACTTGGAATATACATTCTAGACTAGTTGAACTACAAAATACTGTGAAGTCATGCTTTAGAAATGGAAACTTTAATCATGCCGGCCTTGTAAAGATAGAGTACAATTCCTGTAAATCTGCACCTGAAAATGAAAAACTGAAGCAAGAGGGCAAGCTCAAACAGTCACAATACCTGTTCTAGAAGGCTGAATTGAAGTCACAACGACTTGTAAAGAGTCTATGGGAATGTTCAAGTGTATTTCAGCCTGTTTTGCCATAAATAATAAGTGTCATAGTTCCAGGTAAGTTGGATAAAAGTTCCATAAAGTTGAAAGATCACAAAACGTCAGTAAACTGTGAGTCTAAAACAACTCAAAAGGCACAAAAGTACCAATAAAATATTAAAATTCGAACTATATACAGGTATTCTAGTCTATGATTCTAGTTGCTAGAGGATGTAGACCGACCACGCCCCCGCCCCCGACTTTGGCTGCGTTTACGTTTGGGTGGGGGAGTGATCTCAGGGGAAGTGTCTGAGTCTGAGTCTGTTTCCATTTCACGTCGCATTTGGGCTGCTGTCTCTCTGTCTGAGTCCTCTGAGCCCGAGTCAGGGGTTTTTCCTCGACCCCGACCGCGACCTCGACCCCGACCTCGCCCCCGACCTCGGCCTCGCCCCCGACCTCGCCCCCTTCCTCTACCACGTCCCCTTCCTCGCGCCTCCTCCTCCTCCTCCTCCTCCCCTGCATCTCCACCTCCACCTGCTCCTGAGGGCCCTGGACCTGGATCTGGCGATGGGTCCCGCCGCCTTGGTGCCTCTGCTGCAGGCTCAGGTTCCGTGGGCTTGGGGCACGTAATGTCTTTGGTTTCCTCTGTGCAGAAGTCTCTGATGTTTTTGAAGAGGTACCACTGCCGACGAAGGGGAAGCCCAGGGGAAGGTGTGGCCGGTGGTAGGACCTTTGGGACGGCTCCAGGGTCCACAGTGAGCACATCCACTTCCTCTAGCTCAGAGTCAATGTACTGTCGGACGGTTACCTTCCCGGGGCTGTTTGATGAGAAGATAAAGTGGTGATACTGCTTGATCCCTTTTATTGGCCGGGTGAACGGGGTCAGGAAGGCTTGCCAGTTATAGGTTGGGACAAAGACGGCCCCATCTTCTGACCCACACAGCTGAGGGATGTTGACTTCTTTTTGGGTGCTGTCCCGGACCGTCTTGGCTAGGTCAGCAAGGCAGGACACCTCGGCACGGCGAAACCGCTGCTTGAGGAGACCGAAGCACCAGTCGGGGGCAAACTTGGTGTGGCCGGTTATAAGAAAGTTCAGAGTGATCTGCTTATGCAGACCAGTCAGGACCCGCCACATGAGATAGCCAATCACGTACTTGTTCTTGTTTTGCCCACTGCAGTTGTCACAGTGGAGGTCAAGGAGGCGTTCACCGAGGGAGTAGTTGGCAAAGTAGTGGTGGAGGTAGGAGATGACAGCGTTTGAACCCTTGCTGCCGCAGTGGGACTCATCAATAAGATAGTTTACTTGACGGGGGATGGCTTCAGCACACACGCCAAAGATGCCTACTTTGCGTGGGACGAGGAAGTAGAGGGGCCCTGGCTGCATGGGGGAGGAGGGGAGGTGGACCTGCTGTGCGTAGTCGAAAGATACATGCACCCGGATGTCAGAGGAACAGGGAGTGTGTGGCCCGAGCGCCGGCCGGCCTGCCTCGGCATACGCCTGCTTGGCAGCGGTAGTCAGTTCCTGGTAGAACTCCCGTTCCTTGGCCACCACCTCCAGGTGCTTCTGCTGCTTCTTTAACTTTGCCTGCTTAACTACTTCGGGGAGGTTAGAGGAGTAGGAGATGTCACGGTTGTTCCTCTGACACTCCCAGCATAGGTCAGTCATGGGGCGAGAACACACAATACGGGGTAGCAACTGGCGCCAGAGGTTACGGAAGGTGGTGACGGCAACCTGACGGTGGGCGTCCCCGATGGCCTGTAGATAACGTTTATGCACATCTACCTTCCTTGTGCTGGAGGGGAGGAGGAGGATGTCGTCGCGTTTGTGCGTGGAGACTCGGCCGGGGAGGACGAGGGCATAGGTTTCGGCGTAGGAGTTGATGAAGTCGACCACGCGGCGGATGTCTGCGAGGTCGAGGGAATGGGTGTTGGCCTTGCGTCCGCCTGACCTCTTAGTACGGGGTACGACCCCGTTCTCCCGATACCACTGGCTGATGGCGGTCATCTTGTTGATACTGCAGCTAAAAAACAAGAACACACAACTTACAATTGGAAATGGAATAATGTTGGACATACCAGGTTCGGTTACATAAAAATAATGTTTGGTTACATAAAATAATTATTGTGTACATGTTAATAAGTTACAGCAGGAGACAGGTTTAGGAACTACTTAGACAGAGAATGTTAGCTGCAGAGATGAATAATTACCTGTAGAGAAAGAGCAGGGTGTCCCGGCAGACCTTCCTGCCCCCGGCGGTGTAGTGGCTCCGTTGGTGCTGCCTGGCCCCCTTGCCCTTTTTCCCCTTCTTCCAGGTCGACAGCTGTACCGAGGTGTCAGTACAGGCACTTGTAACGCCCAACAGGAGCATGTCCTTCTCCCCTGGAATGGAAATCCGACACAGAACTTTAGTGATGTACGAGCGACTGACTTTGTGAAAAAAAAAAAAAAAAGTTTAAGAAAGTTTCATACATTACTCTCGGCTGGGTCTACCCCCGCGGTCACTGAGGTTACTTGGCCGAAAATCGTATGTCAATGCCACAGAGGAAAAGTTACAGCCTCCAGGAGGTCATACAGGTATTATAGATGACAAACTATCTTCATTTACGACGGTTAATAGGATGGTTATTGGCCGCACCTGGAGTCAGCTGGGCGACCTCCTGCCGTTTGTCCAGACGCTCTGCCGTTGAGAACTGGACACAACACGGGCCGTCGTTGTGGTACTTACACGAGCACCTAAACATGACGAAAGTCCACATTAATGTCAAAGATATGTGAGGGCACCCCTATAGATTGAATTAGGTTCATTAGATGGCCGCTAAGAACTTTTAATTAGGCCTGAGAGAGCATAACGGTCAAGGCCGTCCATCGTTCAAGTGCGAGACGCCATTAAGTAGGTCACGGCGGCATACTTTCAGCAAATGTCGATTTTGAACATAAAGACAGATAGAAACATGAAAATAATTACGGGATATCTTAGAAAACATGTTTGGGCAACTTCTGATGGCCGGACAGGTCTAACGGTTTGGTATTTATAGGAATTTTCAAACGACACAACTTGGGCAATTTCGATCGCAAGTCGCAAACAAGCATGGCCTACCTAAATTTCTGGCAACTGTGAATTTCCTCCTGCAGCAGTTGGTCCGTCGGATCAGTGATAACCAGGGGCTCATCCTCGTCCTCCTGTGACTCCTCAGCCTCCTCCAAATCCTCTATGTCCTTTTCCGACAGGGTAGCATCCTCCTCCCCCTCCGATAAGTCCCCATCGTCCTCGGCAAAGACGAAGTAATCCTCGACAAGTTCTCGCCATTGCTCGTCGTTGGCGCCGCCATGAAGATTAGTCCGAACAATTGTATTTAGCGCGGCTGCCACGGCCTCCTCACGTTCCTTGGGGGTAGCCATGTAATCCTAACAATGTTTGGATCCAAACTGCACTTGCAGTTCAAGAAATAACACGCTAATTAACACGTTAGGCCTCATTGAACGCGCACCTGCTTCTGTCGGTCGGACCTTTAAATTTTACAAACAGTGGCGCTTCCGGCACGCCGAGGGGGTCTCAGCCAATCAGAGCGCTCGGATCGCAACACGTGACCTCCTTGACAACGATTGTTTACGGCGACGGCTTTCGCGATCCGCCTTCTGATTGGTCCATCCCCGTCCCAATTCAAAATCCGACGATGCGATTGGCTAGAAGAGGTCCCGCGCTTTTCGGCGGTACCAAAAGTTCTTGGGTTGTCGACTCCTAAAAGCGGCTCGCAAGTCGGCAAAGTTGATAAAAATCGGCGTCTCAGGAGCCTTTTGTTTTAACTCACTGAAGCAGAAGAACGACTTTGGGGGCCATTCTAACACACTAAGAATATTAATTTCATCAAAATATTTTGGGAAATGAAAGTCCTGATATAAAAGATTAAGAAAATGCAAGAAAGTCATTTTCGATAGTGGGGCCGATTTCCGACTTCAGAGGCCCATATCTCAGTTTGACCGCGCGCGACTTGCGACTCATTTTGTCGGATCGGGTCACATATAGGGTCTTTAATTACCAATTTAGGTGAGCTAGAGCAATGCAAAGATTTAAATCGTAAATCCTTATTTTTTTAAACATTTACCCAAACGATTTAATTGGGTAATTACCTCTGGAATATATTATATTTCACCAATTTTGTTACCCATCACAAAGCCTAGAAAGTTGGGGGCAACAGAACAAAAAATAAATTTAATACAATTTTGTTGATTCCACCCAACGTACTGGGACCAATAACCCTAACAAAGCCACAGACACAAACCAAACAACCACAGTTAATTATTTTTTATAAAAGTAAATCCAATATCACTCACATAGCACGGTAAGTTGTGCCTTCCGACTCCGCAGCCCCTCGGCCGTAGCCGTAGCCGTAACTTGACACTCGTACACGGCGTCGTCCTCACTCAGCTGGGCATTGGAGATCATCAGGAAATACTCTCCTGTGAGGGAACAAATATTAAGAATTTAGGGACAATTTAACAAGATCCCTGAGATATAACTCATTTATGAGAGAAACACTTGTAGCTAAGGGGCAATTAAATTACATCAGATATGACTATTTATAGTTTTTTTTGTTTGTTTTTTTGTTTTTTTGTTTTTTTTACATCATTCATGTGATATTCTGTCGTGAGGAAAATTATTGAGTAGTGATGAATTGATGAAATTCTCAGCAATATTTCTCTATTAAGGAAGCACTCACATTTTAGAGACACTTTGCATATACAGTTTAATTGTATTATTTCTCAGGTTAATACATCTTAATGAAAACATTCTTAAATTCAATCAAATAGTACTGACGTGAACTTATGGCACACAAAGTCTACAGCGTATTTTTATTTTGGCCTTTACCCATATAGAACGGCTAAATCAAATTAAGAGATCATACCGATTAGTTGTAAAATTGGGACAAAAATTCAATTAAGTTATCAATCTTATTTTAGTCAACATGCATAGACCAATTCCACCTACCCATCTCCTGGTTGCCCCTGAGAGAGTAGCGTTTGTAGTTGACCAGGTCATGTCCCAGGCCGAAGCCGTTCCGCGTCCACTGGACCTGACCGACCAGATCGGACACCTTACAGTTGAGGATCACCGTCGACCCCTGGATGATCTGAGTGTCCTCCGGCTCTACCTCAAAACTCTGCAGAGCGGCACCTGAAAGAACACAATATTTGGTTAAGTTTTCAAGAACTTCTTATATACTCTGCAGAATGGCCTAATAGAAAGACAAGTAATTTGGTTAACTTTAGTGATGACTTCTTTTGTGTGGATCAGAACTCTACCTCAATCTAAAAACTATGCATAGTGGCACCTGAAAGAATAGCATGTAATTTGGTTAACTTCGTCAAGAACTTCCTAAAGTGAGGATCACCGTCGACCCCTGGATGATCTGGGTGTCCTCGGGCTCTACCTCAAAACTCTGCAGAGTGGCACCAAAAAGAACACAATATTTGGTTAACTTTGTCAATGACTTTTTATAGCGAGGATCTATGTTGACCCCTGGATGATTGGGGTGTCCTCGGGCTCTACCTCAAAACTCTGCAGAGTGGCTCCTGAAAAATGACAGGTAATTTGGTTAACTTTGTCAATGACTTTTTATAGCGAGGATCTATGTCGACCCCTGGATGATCTGGGTGTCCTCGGGCTCTATCTCAAAACTCTGCAGAGCGGCTCCTGAAAGAACACAACATTTGGTTAAGTTTATCAACAACTTCTTATTTGACTATTTTTAATAATCTGGTGACCTGCTAGTCGATAAACCGGAACCAAGCATTTGGAATATGGTTTCCTGTGGGTCAAGGCTTAAACGGTTGGGTGTCTATGGGAGAGTTCATTGCGCAGGTTTGTGAAAATGTATTTAGCAAGGATCAGTGTCAACCCTTGGATGATCTGAGTATCCTCTGGCTCTACTTCAAACTCTGCAGGGTGGCACCTGAAGGAACGACACTTTTTTTTTTCACTACACGTACTTCAAAACTGGCTCTACTTCAAAACTCTGCAGAGTATCCACCCCTGTGAGCAACATGTACACAATCTTATTGATAACAAGACCTGGATTGACCATACTAAAAGTGACACCCACCCCCTGAGAGCGGTAAACCCAACCCTGACTCTGTCCGACCTGAGGGGTGAATTATCAGATAGGGACACCCCCCCCCTACCTCCAGGGTGTACCCCCATACCCCCCCCCCACCCTGACCCCCCCCCCCCCCTGGCCGGTGGGTAACACTCCCACACCCCAGACCCGGCCTCCACCCCCCAGGGGCGTGGTTTACGTGCAGGGTGAAGGATGCAGGTCACTTCATCAGGGGTCCTTACTTGTAGTTGTACTGGACTGATTTTATAGATTTATTTTTAGAAGAATTTGAGATATTTTTGATAGATTTTTAACGAATTTTGGATAGTTTTTATCGATTATTTTCCTACATATATTTTTGTACATTCCATTTATTTATTCTTTTTTTTTTTTGAGGCAGGGGTTACATTTGATTTTTGTTAGTTTTTTTCTCGGGGGGCGGGGGGGAGATTTTGTATTTTTCTCTCTGTTTGGTTGGGGGGGGGGGAGGGGGGTCAATATAAATAGCTAGCAAAATGCACTCATTGCCATGGGTGAAAATATGGAATGCTATACTTAAAATTTGATCACCATGAAAAATATCCAAATACAATACACAATATCTCTAAATATACCATTCCAGCTATCCCCCTTCCATTTCTTCCCATGATTGATATACTGCGCTAAATCACCCCTACCCCACCCCCCCACCCTTGACAGCCGTATGTATCAGTGTCTGGGGTATTACTGTGTATATTAGTCATAACTCAGGCCGTCATACCTTCAGCTGACGTCTGATTATAGGGTGGTCTCCCAACTAAGACCTGAGTCAGGGCCTAGGTGAGGTCAAACTAAAGACATAGGAGCGTATGATATCAGAAAACTGTAAAATTGGTGTATAATTCAAAAGACTGCATCCATGTTAAACAAAAAAAAATCTGGCAATTCAAAAGAAGACTTCAGATCCTGAAGCAATTATTCAAGCTTTTTCCCTTGATTCTTTTCGGTACTCAATTTCAACCAGTCAACCCTGATACTGACTCAGTAGTTTCCTCTGTCCAGTCTGTGTTTGGAGAGTGATGAGCTGCTCACGTCACAGTGTGGTTCATGCCCAATCTGTGCTTGGAGAGCGACGAACTGCTCACATCACAAAGCAAGTCAGGCCCAATCTGTGCTTGGAGAGCGACAAGCTGCTCAAATCACAAAGTGAGTTAGGCCCAATCTGTGCTTGGAGAGTGATGAGCTGCTCACCTAACAAAGTGGGTCAGACCCAATCTGTGTTCGGAGACTGACAAGCTGTTCACCTCACAAAGTGGGTCAGGCCCAATCTGTGCCTGGAGAGTGATGAGCTGCTCACATCACAAAGTGGGTCAGGCCCAATCTGTGCTTGGAGAGTGACGAGCTGCTCACATCACAAAGTGGGTCAGCCCCAATCTGTGCTTGAAGAGTGACGAGCCGCTCACATCACAAAGTGGGTCAGACCCAATCTGTGCTTGGAGAGTGATGAGCTGCTCACGTCACAAGGTGGGTCAGGCCCAATCTGTGCTTGGAGAGTGATGAGCTGCTCACCTCACAAGGTGGGTCAGGCCCAATCTGTGCTTGGAGAGCGACGAGCTGCTCACGTCACAAGGTGGGTCAGGCCCAATCTGTGCTTGGAGAGTCATGAGCTGCTCACGTCACAAGGTGGGTCAGGCCCAATCTGTGCTTGGAGAGTGTCGAGCTGCTCACGTCACAAGGTGGGTCAGGCCCAATCTGTGCTTGGAGAGTGTCGAGCTGCTCACCTCACAAAGTGGGTCAGGCCCAATCTGTGTCACATCGTGGGAACGCAACCCTGGAGATAAGGCTGACCTGTTACCATGGTAACCGATAGGGTCGTCTGCCCTTTGGTATATACCTTCACCGCCGTCCCCTCACCCCAGTTCCCTGGAGGCATTTCAAAGGATGCCTGGAACTACCTCAGATTTCATGAGGGTGTGGTTACAGCATTGAAACGTCTTGGTTGTAATACTTACACTAACAGGTTACTAAAATCGTTGGTTAAAAAAACAAAACAATTAGTTGATTTTCTTTCTTCTTTTTTTCCCCCTAATGCTTAGCTTCACGGATGTTTTCTGAACTGTTGTAAAATATTGTGAATACATTTCAAAAGAAAACAACTTTTACAACATTGTTTGGGGTCACTTTTTCAAATGCCATGGCTTTTCCATAATCCTTTTCAATTTCAATGTTTTCCTCAAATTTCAGTCTCTATATGTGCGAAATGAAAATATTTACAAACAAAAATTAAAAAAAAAACAAAAAAAAATGCTCAATTTACTTGGAATAAACCCTACGATTTGCACAAATATACTGAAACTTTGAAAAGGTGCTGCCTCACCCCAGCCCCCCCCCCCCCCTCCCGCCCAAAGTCCTTTGCCCCCAGGCCATCCCATAATTTCCTAGACTGACCCAGGAGGCTGTCGTGTCACGTCACATAGTTTCCCCTCGAAAACTTCTCCCCGGGAAGTGACAGGTGTCGCGTCACAGTTGTGCCCCCCATATAACCTCCCTCCCCCCAAAAAATGACTAAGACAACTTTTGCTGGTGCCCTCCGTGGCCTCACAGCTTGGTATGGTTTACCGCTGGGTACCAGTCATCAATCTTCAACCTAGGTCCTTGCCACATGTTGTATCCCCACCAGAACTCCTTGGGGATAAGGACTCCTACTGTTCTTTGTCTACCACGATTATGTGACCTCAACGTTTTTGTCCTTGGAAAGTTTATCCAGTTTCCAATGATTCTTGGAAGGTTTACCCAATTTCAATTATTCTGATGCTGCCAGAAATTTCGACAATATTTCATGTTTTTAAAAAGGTGTGGGTCCAACTGTTTGTTTATTGTTTGAGTTATTCTTATCATATTATATTAATATTACAATTATTCAATGCGTGTTTTTGATAAAATTTGTCAAATCAATTCGCAATTTATTTGGTTTTATGAGCAGTATGCGCATTGTTTTACCAGAACCCTATGACTGTGTTCACAGAGAGGAGCCTTCTCAAAACTACATTCGAGTAACAATTGAATTTGAGAAAGGAAAATCATTTCAAAATACTGAAAATGCCGGGAAAATATCTCAGACATGCATATATGTGTGGTAGTTCAGTCACTTTTTCCCGTTGTTTAGTGGTTCCAAAAACAAGAAAAATATCTCAAATGTGGAGATATCTCAGATTCTTTTTCTTTTTCTTTTTTCAAACTGTTTGACGACACAGAGATGCCACTCCCAACTGATGAAAAAGTAGGGAAAATAGGAAACACTTTTCCTATCTTTTTTTCTAGAAGCAAGTAGGAGGTAAATAACCTTTAGGAATAGAGATCTGACACGGAATCTGTATTTGAATAGCTTAAAACTAACACAAAATGTTCTAAAACAGTTATTAAAGCAATGTGGGGAAAACCGGTTGTGCGAAATCGTTGGGAAATCCTACAAAAGTAGGAAAATGGCATCTCCGCGACAGAGTCTTCCTTCATGGTGATAGCAAAATACCTCGTCTCTCCTATCTCTCCAATAAAACAAAACCGGGACACCACATGTCAGTTTTTTACCCTCGTACTCAGTTTTCTGGTTCAGCTGACGAGCAGTAAATGAGCCGTAGATAAAGTACTACATCAGGTTCAAGTTGACTTAGTGAGTAGACACGAGTGAAAACCATACACATGTCAACCCAAAACAAAAAAATCAGAAAAAAATAATGAAAGTTTATGTTTGTGTTTGTAGAAGGGCGTAAAACAATGGGACAGTTGCTCCGATTAAATGTTGGATGTGCAGGCGAGTATAATCTCTTTTCTTTTTTTTTTTTTATTCATTTATTTTTAATTTATTTTCTTGTCGTTTTTAAATTCCATTTTCGCCGCCTAAAACTTCCAGGAAAATCCAATGTTTCACTCAAGCAGTTATCGGCCTAAGAGAGAGACTTAACAGTAAGAACAACGCCCATATCTATATCAAATTAATTATCATATTGCTGAAATAATGACATAGGACAAGTGGTAGGAGTACTTTGAGATTTGCTTCTTTTTTTTTAAGGAAGACTAAACCGGCCAGTCATTTGAAGGAATACCCTGGCCTTGCATTGTTCTTGGTTTAATTGGAAGTTGGGGGTGTGGCTAAAGGGGGCTAAAGCCCCATACGCACTAGGCGATTTTACCGGCAACCGCCAATGGACCACTGGCAGAATCGGCCAATTCTTATGATCGCCTGTAAGTATAGTATATTGGAACGTGCATGTTTGATACCATGAATCAGTCCTAAAATCGGCCGATTTTACCCTAGAATTTTACCACCGATCAGTCGGTCGACTTGGTCAAAATCGCCTAGTAGGTATAGGGCTTTAGTTTCCGACCGTTTCCTTAGTTTTCCCTGGGAATCCCTAAACATTACTTCCCTAATATTCTTCATTTCTATTGGTTAAGCCTTAGAAATCAGGACATTATAATGCTTTATGAGAACTAAACTAATGTGGATAAAATAATGTATTCATAGATGATAGTGAAACCGTTCACACTGTAGAGTACTCACCAAGTTGTACCAGTAGTAAGAGACACGAACAGGTCGCCCCCAGATCTCGTATACTCCACCTTCTCTCCATCTCGGCTGTCCTCAGATACCTACAATAACAAGGAGAAATGGGGTGAGAACTATATCAAAGATATATCAAAGACTGAAACCTTCAACATTCACATAATCGACTCTAGGGCACCCATTGTCCATTATTACCCAAAAAAAACATTCAAAAAATATCCAAACAAAATACATTCAATAAGGTAGGATCAGTAGTCTAAACAAGTTAATGACCGATTTACATTTTATTTTACAGTACAGACTTCAACTGTATTGGGAAAACAATGCTGGAATTCTGGGATTTTATTTCATTATTTTAAATCTTAAGATTCAGAAAACTATGAAATTAGTCCTGTGATTTGATCAAATTTCCTATGTTTTCCAGACAGGGAGTCTATTGCTACTTTCCCAGCTTTCCCCTGACGAGAGCTTCACATAGGCTACCCCCGCCCCAGTGGCGGATTTAGAAGGGGGGGGGGGACAACCCGCGCCCCCTCCTTTTTTGGGCCAAATTTAGTTTCTAAAATTCTGAAAATTTGGGGGTGCCCCCCCCCCTCCCTTTCTAATACCGCACCCCAACCTTTTCAAAAAGCTGGATCCGCCACTGGAACCCTGGTTAATTTAGAAGTACTTCGTTGCTGTTTTATTATTAATCACTGCTATTATTTTCAAAGGAGAATCCTTCCACAAAACCATACCCTCTGGGACGGTGATCTAAATGTCTCAGGTTCTTCAGAGACAGGTGACAAGGGGTCATGGAGTACAAATGGACAGGACTGACCCCTAGCCCAGTGAAGGTGGGCCCCAACCATGGACAATGAAGACAATACCCCACCAGCTGACTTGGTGAATATTTCATATCCAGGTTCTGGGGTTACCTTCTGTGACAATAACCTCTTAGAGGCCATCCCCTGCACAATTTGAGCCCTATGATTTATGGATGTCCTTGTCTTTTTTATTTGGATAACCACGGAGTAAATTTACTTCTTAATGCTGGAAAATGTTTGTAAATTCGTAAAGTCTGTTTTAGAGTTCTAGGCAAAGCACTAATATCATTATTAAGAGTATACATTATAATTGCAAATAATGGGTGATTTCCTTGTCTATTATGTATTGATTATTTCTTCTTGATTGTTTTTCTCATTTTTTTTTCTGATCTGCTGAATAGTATCCTTACTGTGTTAACTATTGAAATTCACTACATGTCTTGTAATAAAAAACTTTCTTTTATTTTCAACAAATCCTTCATAAAAATGTAAATCCTATCATCTTTCCTTACACTAGCGAATACATTCGTAAAATGAGTTCGATTCCCAAGGAATGTTAGGAAGTAAGCTCAAAGCACACACAACATGGGAAACATTACTGGTTTGCCTAGAACTCATTTCGGGGTGAGAATTCCGGGGCCATTCCAGTGGAGTTTCCCACTTCCTCGCCTGTTCCCAACCCCTACATACCACTCCATCCGCCTTCTCCCTCTACTCAACACTAAGAGTACGGCCACACCTTATCTACCGTAAAGTCTGTGTGGGTGTGGAACCAATTTAGTATGTGTGGAGTTTACATGTAAATGATCGAAACTTTTTTACTTTTATTTTGTTACCTTTTATTTTTTTGTTTTGCTTTTCTTTCTTTTTTGATTTAATTTATTATTATTATTATTTCTTTTTTATTATTATTATTTATTGATTGATTGATTTTTTTTTTAATTATTATTATTATTATTTTTTTTTTTTTGTTTTGTTTTGTTTTGGGGGGGGGGGTCTAGATAAAAGTATAGAGCTTTAGTTATGGAAACATTCAAAACAAATGAGCTACAAAATATTTTATTTGTATTTTACTGTTTCATAAACAAATGTCAATATATGCTCCTCCGACCTGAATACTTATGTAAAGTAATTGGATTTAAAAAAGACATTATCAGAATAGATATCTACCTTCCCCTACTCAATGAATACACAATAATGTTAGACTTATTATAATATATATATTCCCGAAATATGTAAACCACTTATTATGCTAGGTATCTTTTTAGATAAAAAGTTAAGTTCGTGGAAAAACGTCATAACCTTGTGTTTCCCATAGGGATGATTGATGATTGATGATTGAGAAGCCAGTACTTAACATGTATCTGTCAAGTGTTTCTTAACAGGCGTGGTTAGAGTTGATAAGGCACTAAAGGTGGTGGCCAACAAAAAGGTGTCGGTCGTTTTACGGTAGACCACCCCTTGCCTACACAGTGTCTAAGTCGTAACTACTTCAACATCCCCATCGTCTATACTCCAGAGTAACACCTAAAGTTAGGGGGGTACTTTATCATTTATTTATGTTGATCGAGACATAGATTTGAATTTCATTTGATAAATTCAGAGATGCCACTCTCGACTGGTGAGAAAGTAGGAAAAGTAGGAAACACTTTTCTTACCTTTTTTCTGTAAGCAACTAGGAGGGAAACAACCTTTAGGAATAGAGACCTGACATTGACTTTCTAATTGATTAGCTTGAAACTGACAGAAAGATACTGTAAAACAGATATAAACGCAATGTAGGAAAAATTGGTTGTGTTATGCAAAATCACCAAAAAGTAGGAAATCCTTCAAAAGTAGGAAAAATGACATATCTGTAAATTTCATAACGATTAAATTTTGTGATTATATTTTTTATAAATTTTGTTTAAAGTTATTTTCTTATTATTTCTTATGAATACCTTTGGTAGCCTGAACTTAGGACTTTGATTTAAATTGCTTGGAAGATCAAGTTTGTTCTTGAAAGTTTTTTTGGAAATAAAGAATTAAAAAAAAAAATTAAAAAAAAGATTTGTTATGACCGTCTTAATAGGCGTGGTTACAGTAAATAAGGGACTAAAGGTGGTGCCCTACAAAAAGTTGTGGGTTGTTTTACGGTAGACCACCCCTCGTCTACCTTGTTTCTGTCTAAGTCGTTACCCCAGTGTGATGGGAACCCCAGTAACTACTTCTACACCCCATCACTTCACCTCTACTCTATGGGTTAACACCTGAGTTTGGGGGGTTACTTGTTGTTGTTGTTTTTTAAATAATGTTTTTAACAATTTTTACAAGGCATTCTGAGCAGGTGGTTATGGATCTACCTGTCCCAGAATTGTTAGTAAAATTTTAGGACCTAGAAAATGTTTTACTTTTTTATAATTTGTGTTTGATTATTTAATTCTCATTCTGTTCTCCCTGTTATGTAGGAATGCAATGGTAATACGGTTAAACCGTTTAACATTAGAGAAAGTATTAAAATGTTTTATCACAAACGAGATTTTTAAATGTTGGAAGATCTTGTAACTCACAGGAAACAGTGAAACGAAAAAATATTTTTTAAAAATGGAAAAAAAAAATTCTAAAGTTTTTCAAATTTAGTCATGGTAAGGATACTAAAATATCTATGTTAGATAGAGCCAATAAAAATTCATAACTAACATGATAAAGTCAGAAAATCATTTTCTAGATGTAATTGGTAGTGACCCTGTGCCCTCCACCCCAGCTTCCCCCTGTTCATATTATATCTAACTAACGACAAAAGCTTTAATGATCCACCCATCCCAGCCACCAGCATCCTTATCCATAATGAAAGACCCCCCCCTCCCCCTCCATCTAGTTTATTAGAAGGGCTACTCCTTAGGTCACTCCCTAATTCACTCTCCAGTCAGAATTCCTGATCAGTGTGAACTATGATCTTGCTCAGTGTGAAACTAACATCTGCTAGGAGAGTGTACCTGCCCCGCCCACCCATGGAGAGTGAGTCAGCACCTGTTTCTTATTCTCCAGGGAGTGTCTACAATAGTAACTCTCCATACAGAGGTTAAGATCAGGGTCTCCACTCAAATATCACAATCAAATCCCCTGTGCTTTCCCTGTGTTTTCCATGTCTCGTGGTGAATTTTCCCTGTTACGGTTTTGATGATTTTTTTAATATCACAATGTGCTCATTAAAAAAAAGTGTCATTAAAGATGTATAAGCTTTTGAGAACAAAAATCAAATTTTACTCTTGGATAAGTGCAACCTCCTGAACCTTAAGAACCTGAAATCCAGGAACAGGGCTTCCCCATTTTTCGGTGAAATTTCCCAATTCCCTGATATTGAAATTCTTTTGCCATATTGGATCATATTCCCTGTTTTCCTGGTGCAGTGGGGACTCTGAAAGATGGGGTCAAGACGTGGAGGGAGTTTGGACATCTGCTTGGAGAATGTTGGCACTTGAATCATGGTAAATCCACGAGTTGGTTTTCTATCCCACTAGAACAATCTACAAACACACGTTGTTTTCATTTTCTTCAAAGGGGTTTTTACTTCTGTCACAGCTTTTTGGGATCAAAGATTACAATGCCAAGTATTTACTTATTTATGCTGGGCAATTCAAATATAGGGTATGATGTGGGTCATAGCGTAGGGACCCATGTGCCTGAAGAAAATGAGTTCAAATGTCTTTGACCTATAAATCGAAAATTTCTCAATTTTCAATATAGAACTTTAAATTTTTGAATGACGAGCTGCCAGAAGGTGTGCTCGAACCAGCGAAAATAATTTCTTTTTAGATTTAATTGTTTCTACTTTCAAAAGATTTAATGATAGTGTGAAAAATATCTAGGCATTTTAGATTTGGGAAAAAAGTTATTGGTTAATCAATTCTTCATGAATGCATATTCAAAAGAAGGGACATTCTCAATCACTTTTTAGTTTTATGTCTCATGGTTATATGCTCAGGCAATGAGCGGATTCTGATCATCTACTGGCATGTAAACCTTTTCTTTAAACCAAGCGTTTATCGTTTTTTTCTGAGAGATTCTGGAGACGTTGACTAGTGCTAACCCTAACTTTATGACCTGTCCTGGCTGTTACCCAGGGTTCAGTGGCCCCTGCCCCACGCCTGAGGTACCCCAACACGTGTACAGCATGTCACTCACATGATGCGCGGCCATGCTTAGAAAGCATGGAGGTGCAGCATAACTAAAGCCCTATACCCACTAGGTGATTTTTGACCAAGTCGGCCAACTGATCTGCTTTAGAATAGATTGATTCCACCAATCGAAAATCATTATTTGTTTGTTTCTATGTGTTATAATTTAAACAGTTTTATCAGAATAATTGGTTGATTTTCGCAATGGTTTAGATTACCAATGAGCATGCAATATCTAGATACTGACACGCTTGATATGAATTGGTGCTAAAATTGGCTGATTTTTCTAATAAAATCGGCTGATTTTTGCGCCGATCATTCACCTGACTTGGTTAAAATCACCAAAATGTCCGACAAACTGTCCTAAAACGTCAGAAATATTGTCTCGCAAAAAAACATGAAAATAATGGTAAAACATATTCAAATTACCCTACCATGTATATCCATTAATAAAATTCATGAACGTCGGACTACTCATTCTGTCCAGCAGTTCAAACAGTTCTTCACAAACACTGAGAATGCCATGGAACCCACGCAGCAAAATATCACTCAGACAGTGTAAGAGTAAGGACGTGCGTTTGGAGGGGGTTGAATTCTCATGTGGTCAGTCCACGTGGATCTGAGGGGCTTTGACCCCTTGACCTCTAACAGGCTGACCACCCCTCATCCCAGTGGTCCGGACCACTTGACCAGTGGACCAAGCCCCCCTACCAGGGTGGATCTTCACTTCACCGAATAACCCGACATGGACGATAAACTCTACACAAAAAGCCATGTTTGGGAAATTTGTCCCATTTGGTAGTTGTTTTTTTGTGTTGTTTTTTTTCTTTTTTTTCCTTTTTTTTTATTAAACCATACTCATTTTACATGATCTTCCCTATAGGTGTGTTATAGTAACATATCATAATCTAACAGGATAATTCCCATTTTTCTCTCAAATTAATATAAGAGTTTAGACCGTTTCAAGATCTCTCAAACCAATATCATACCGTTTTAAGATCTCTCAAACCAATATTATACCGTTTTAAGATCTTTTAAGTAGTCATTGTGAATTCTTGGCCAATTGATAAGGAAACTATCCATGCATTATTCATAGAAATACCCGTCTTGTTTCTGTAATATTCCTCATAGCTGCTGAGAAATGACAAGAAAGAGAATTCCTTCTTAAAGGGAAAAAGAAGAAGAAAAAGTCTCCCAAACAGAATTGTGAATCCATCCAACTCCCTACCCAGATACTCCTAGCCTTACTAACACGTGTTGAACATGCCCAGATATATAGAGGGGGGTCGTCTGGGGGAGGTGAACGATAACAAGACATCCCCGCACCCTTCAGGCTCCAATAATATTGTCTCACTAGGAAAACATGCCTCCTTACCTACCCCCTTTGATGACCAGAGTACAAAGTGTTATCTGTCTCTGTTACATCAGTCTCTTACATGGCTACGTGGAGGGTGAAAGGTTGGGGGGGTTAAAGGGAGCCAAAACCAATACATTCAACAAAATTTTCCAAATTCAAATAATCATAGAAATCCATTCCTTGAGCCTATCTTAAAACCTAAACCGTGAAATATGGTAGCAAATCTTTGAAAACATGTTTTCCTTGCTCAAATAAATTAATGCGGATCGGCAAAAATGGGATTTGTTTACAAACAAAGGGAAATTTACCATCTCTCAAGGAATTCTACTTTGGTTTGAACTAGTTCCACAGCTAATACTTTACCACTGACCTTAACTGGACTCATCTAGTTGTGTGTGCATATTTCTATACTTTTCTTAGTTTTGAAAATGTTTTTAATTTTATTGGTTTTGGCTCCCTATAATGTCATCTTACAAGGAGTGCTGGGACAACATGCAGGTATCTTCCTCGGCCTGCTGGATGGGCCATTCCCGCATCACTGAATAGATCTTGGTAATTATTATTACTTAGAATTCATATTTATATTTTTTCCATAGCCACGTGGTCACCAAAATGTGATCACGTCTACATCTTTGGAAAGGATAAGTTAACGTTTCATGTGGCCATATTCTTGAAATGTTTGGGCATTGGAAACATTAACTTATCCTTTCACATTATTACATGGATATTCATGGCCTTCAGATCTGCTATGAACCCCCTCAAATTTTCCCAGACCCCGGGATCAGTAGATCAGGAAATAGGTCTCTAAAAAAAACCTGAATATTCTATTGGTTTTTCATACGATCCAAGCTAGACAATTGTTATCTAATATAAAATTCGGCCAAAAAATAATTGCAGAGGTGGGAAGAAATTGCCAAAAGTGCCCTCATCTTCACCCCACCACTGCCCCTTTTCATAACAATATGAATATAGCACCCAAAGTAACAGTTAAAACAAAAAGTTTTAAAAAAGTTAAAAAGAAAAAATATTTAAAAAAAAAACAGTTATCAATCCAAAATCTTCACCCCCAGCAATCCCCCTTTTCAAAACAATAAATCCCCCTCTGGTATTTCAGACGTGAATAGAGAAAAAAAACAGTAAAAAAAACAACAACAAAACAGTTATCAATCCAAAATTCCGTTTTTCTTCCCTTGAGATCACACAGCTGAACAGAAGGACCCACACGTTACAGGTCTGACACTGATACCTTTCAGAGAGATTGAGTAACGATTCCCCCACCCCTGGGGGGTCGGGGCTTTAGGGGTGGGGAGGTGGGGTCTCCTGAACTGTTTCCCACACCCCCTAACCACCCCCCTACAGTCAGGGGCTCCCCTTCCCCCCACTTGACCCCTCCAGAGGCCAGGCTGCACCTCCTCCAGGGTTGTTTTCACCCAAGATAAACAGACCCTTAGCGGGTCTGGTGGTCACATAGCAACCTCAACACTCACTGCTTGGAGTCTATAATGTGCTGAGTGGTAGTGCTATATTATTATGGTTTAATATAGTATTGTTAAAATTGTTTTCCAGATTTTGTTTGTTGGGTAAATTTAACGTCCGGCCAGCCCTTTTAGGTTTACCAGACTGCACATGGTGATGCTTTTCAGCTGTGGGTGATCGAATCTATGATATGGTTTAGGAGAAACCCGCCACCGGGTGCGATACCCTACTCGTTGCGAAGAATGGCAAGGGTTTTTTTATGTGCAATATCCCATAGAAAGGTCACAACACACCCGGCCTTTTGATGACCCTGTAGGGAGCACAGGGTATGTTTTCCAGAATCAATTATATTCACCCAACATAAAAACACTATGATAGCCACATAGCAACCTCAACCCTCACTGCTCGAACAGTATGATATGCTGGGTAGTAGCCCCATAATTTCTTTTATTGGAGAGGCACTTTATGAGGTTGGAATTATTGAATAATAAGAACAAATTGGCTTTTAACTTTTCTCAAATTGATCATTTGCACTCCTCTCTTATGGTCACATAGCAACCTCAACACTCGCTGCTCTGACTGTATGATGTGCTGGATGGTAGACCTATATTTTTGTTTAACTTGATTTCCGAAAATTGTTATTTTCACCTAGGATAAACCAACCCTTAAAGGTTCTGACTCCGATCTGATGGCTATTGAAGTACTTTTAGTTTTTGTGGTGTAGTACTTTCTAATTGTGGATAATTGTTGAGGGGACTAATGAAGAGTTGAAGACAGGAGTAGTGGTTGATGATCATAATGTATTGTTCTTCAGTCACAGGTTATGAACCATAGGCCTAAGCCTAGGCTGTTACACAATAGACATGTGTCCACCTTGGTGTCCAGACTCCCACTGCCCTCACAGCAGGGGTGCACTTCCCCACCTCATCTTTGGCCTTTGACCTAATTATTAATTAGGCCAGTTGACCAATAGGGGGAGGGGGAGTGCTAACAAACATTCGGTATGCTGGTTACCATAAACTCTATAATGTAGCATGTATATATTTGATATGTATTTTAATTATTGTTTATGAAATTATAATATTTATAAATATTATATGATAAATTTGGTAATTAGTTGTAGTTGTTAGGGGAAGGATATGCCATGCCTAAACTTAGGTATGACACTATCCCAAAAGTCTTGGCTTCAATTCCTGGTTCAAATTTCAATATGTGTATTACGTGGCGAGGAGTGCTTTGCGAAAAAAAAAATTTAAATTAAATTAAATTAAATTCCTGGTTCAGGAAACCAAACTGAAAGTCATGCACATTTCATGCATCTCATTTCAGGAATGGTCAACAATTCAACAAAGGCTGTGGGTGTGGAGGTCTCTGAAGTATATACACAGAAATTCTAGATTAATATTCAGATTAAAAAGAGCAAGGGTAACCATGGAATTTCTGCTCCCTCATCTCTCCAAAGATGTCATGTACTACCCCAGGACAATATGGAAGGCCGGTTGATGAGCTGAACATTATGTGCCTGGTAAAAGTAAACTAAACTTTTACCAACAAGAAAAAATAGACATTAACACTTGGCACCTTATAACTGTCACCCCTACCTCCCACTGTGCACATCCCACACACTCACTTTGACTCCCACTCCTCTCATGTACACCAGATCTAAAGGGTTCTATTTATTTTTCTGGGTGTGCCATTTCATTTTTTGTGGTAAAATATGTATCATAAAACATGTTTTACTGCTGGGTCCACCCCTGGAATGAGATAGTAGAAGCCAAGTTTAGAATCTGAAAAAAACGAGTGTATTTGGAAAAGAAAGTGCAACACTCAACTGGTAATGAACTATCAAAATTGTGTTCAATTGGTTCAGACCAATATTATTCATAGATACTAAGTTATCCATCAAGGTTTTTTCCATTTGTATATTGTATCTTTTTCTTTTAGCCGACATTTTCTTTTTGACCTAAAACGAGAAACCACAAAAATAAAGAACTTGTTGATATAAATTGCAATAGTACTTACACTACAACCTAGATCTACAAAGTGACATTGAATACCAAGAAAGATATACTATGGATGATACTTGATAGTCTACTCTTGATCTATATCCATTGCAATCATACACATCCCAAAAGGAGCAAAGAAAATGACCTCGACATTTTCATCTTGTTATTGAATAAAATCCATTTCATTGACAGACTCCCAACTCATACGTCAGCTGCCTTCATACATCTTGACAGGGAAACTTATGAAGCATTCTAACAATTTCACAAAAAGTCAAGCGAGTGATCACCCCAGACAAATGTTTGCCACAACAAATCAGACTGAGTGCTCCCTAAGTGAAGGGGCACGTTTTTACAGGGAACTTGGCAATAAAAACCCTGACAACTACAACTTGTGTGTACACATCCAGGCTACTCTACTCCCGTTTTTTGAGTTTCTTGAGTGGTTTTTCTTTTTCTTTCCTTCTTTTTTTTCTTTTTCTTTCCTTCTTTTTTTCTTTTATTATTTGTTGTTGTTGCTGTTTTCTGTTGTTTTTTTCTTTGTTGTTTTTGGCTTTTTTGTTGTTGCCTGAGCTGATAGCCACCAACAGCTGGGACAAGAACAACCTGTTTGTAATAAAGCCTGACTTGTGTGAGCTTAAAAAGTGGAATACTTAGAAACTCTTTAGTTTTAAATTGCTTGGAAATAGCCGTGTTGTTTAGGAATTAAATCTTGCTCCATTACACATGAGGTTTTAAAGATTATTACTTTTTTGAAAGAGAATGACTCATTTTATGCATAAACATAATATACTTTAAAATAAGGAAGTAAGATGTATAGTTTATTTTATTTGTATGTTTTTAAACAGGCCGAAAGCAAAAGTAGCCCCTATATGGAAAATGCTACCTCATAATATCTGATACATGAGATAAAGCATACCACATACTGCAAAATAAAAACCAGTTTTATATGAAATAGAAAAAACAGTTTCATATGTGACCTTTTTATTTCCAACCAGTCATATATATATATATCCATTGACATATCTCTAACTTGGCCTATAAGTAATTCTGAAGTAAGCTATTTTAATGAGGATTAAATGCTTTCAGATCAATAAAAGATAAACAAACATACATATATCCTTATCATGATAAGCCCCAACCCCTGCTACGCCTAGCCTCCCCTCCAATTACTCACACAATAATTTCCCACACATTTTTCTGACCACCAACTCACTACCAATTATAGCCATTTCCATGACTCCCCAGGTCATATTTCGTGTGTGACCACCAAGCCAGTCAATCTATGTCACCATGTCCCACCTTTACCCTGACCTTTTTACTGCCCCCCCCCCCCCCCCCCCCACTTCTCATAGGCTCTCATAAGGCCAAACAAAATTAGTCATGTTTCGATTTTTTTTTTGCTGAACATAACTGACACTCAAATGTTTAACAGTTTTGAACATTGATAATTCACCCTATATATACACTTTCTACAATGCTTGTTATAATAGAATATGTGATTTCTCAGATACATACTACTTGTCATTTTTTGCCCATTAGGTTATTTTATCGAATTCTAGTAGAATTTTGAAAAACTT
The DNA here is from genome assembly GCA_936440205.1 of Lepidonotus clava. Taxonomy (NCBI): domain Eukaryota; kingdom Metazoa; phylum Annelida; class Polychaeta; order Phyllodocida; family Polynoidae; genus Lepidonotus; species Lepidonotus clava. Next base: position 18,396,286 of record OW387146.1, read on the forward strand.
TCTTTTAAAAAACGTATGGTGGGTAGGGAAAAATAAACACCACAATTTTCTTTTTGGCCTAAGCTTTGACCTTTGACCTTCACCCCCAGAGCGGTGTCGCCCCGGATATTTTCCCCCACAAAATGGAAGCTTACCACTGCCCCTTGCGATAAAGATAATAACGCCTGGGGAGATAATGGGAGATAGGCAAAGTGACTTCAGGTATTTTAGGTATCACGCTCCAGAATCGGTTATCTCCTGGGCGACGGGGGTCTGCATAGCAACCGAGGCGTTACCATGGCAACCGGGAAAAGTTGACCTCACTGACCAGAGGGAGTCCAGGGGTGGTCAGTGCGGCCACACTCTCCATGCAGATGTTTTGGGCTGGTTGTGGGTGGAGGTTTTAGTGGAGAATGTGCTTGGAGACTGATATTGGGTCAGCGTGGGGAGAAAAGTGAAAACTATCCGAATGCTACTGCCTACTTCCCACTGATATCGTATCTCTGATAACGCCAATCAAAATCCAACCCACTTCCTTGTTGATTTAAAGCAGAGTTAAGCTTCATTTTAAGAGGTGAAAATTCAAAATCCTTCTGTAAATTCTTAGAAATAATCTGATTAACTATTACTACCAAACCCCTGTATGTTTTCCTAATTTCATTCAATTCACAGGGGACAAATTTTCTTTATTTTCTTTATTTTTATTTAATTTCCAGGCCTATTTTTAATCAATTTTAGGCCTATAAAACCCTCTTTAATTAGGCCTAGATAGGCGTGGTACCTTGTCCGATACCACACCTCCCCGCTGGTAACCTAGTTGGTTGCCTGATCATCCTTGTATCAGGTGTTTGTGTAGGCTGATGACCAGCCTCACCCTCCAGGGTACAGCAGCCCGAACCCATGTTAATCCCCACCCCCTACACCAGACCAGATCTACCCTAACAGCACCATTAATCCTCTAAATCCCTAATTCTGTAACCCAGAGGTACCTGTATATTAAAAGAGGGCAGTCAAATCACCTCAATGATAATAAAGTTTGTACCCTGTTGAACAGCGATCACCTCTTAAGAAAGGAAATTAGGGACAGAAGGTGGTGGGGTCCCCCCCCCCTTTTATATCTATATATTATATATATATATATAGATATATATATATAGATATATAGATATATATATATAGATATATAGATATATATATATATAATATATAGTATTTTCTAATTTTATTTTCATTTTCTTTTTTTGGTATTGAGATTTAATACAAACTTTAAAAAATCCCTCTCTACGCCTAGGATAATCATGTATTGGAGTTATTTTTTTATTTTATTCAACAAAAAGTAGGGGGTACTCAGATGTGGTTTGGGTATTCACTGTGCAGGGCAGTGCTCAGAAACGGTACTGGTGCATAAATTCCCACTGAGTCATTAAATGGAGGAGCTGGCACCCATTCTGTTCTGTATCAGATGTTCTGAAAGGAGGGGCAGTCAAACATTCTATTTCAGATTTTGTATATCTCTATGCTTCTATTTATGTACATGTACCGAACAGGGTAACTGGGTTAGACAAGTGTTTATCGTGAAGTTTCTTCTTGCTTTGTTTTGAGTCTAGGATCAAAAGTAATTAATGGGCATTGAGTTACAATTAGTCTGTTTGGGAAGGAGCCAACTTTCTTAAAATCCCAAAAAATGAGGGGCAGCAAGTCCTCCCGTCGTTACCTACGCCCTAAGACCCCCCAACCCCCAACCCCCACCCACTCTCACTCTCAGTGGGTCATTGGCCAATATCTAGCATGCAAGTCCACCAGTGATGAAAGTACCTCATAACAAAATTTACTAAAACTATCTGTACGGACAGAATAGCACATAATTTGGGTTGAAGGATAGAATAGACATAGAAAAGAAGATATTCAGTATACAATATTATTGTCATTATCACTTAAATTTCCTCTTTAATTAACCTTCTCCATGGAAAAACTGTGGAATGGGTATATCTCTTTGTAATGACGTGGTCCCTGTGTGCTGCTCAAAGACTGTATGCAGGGTACCAACCGAAGTTCCGTTTTCAAATTCCCTGTGTTTTCCCCTGTCCCGCGGTAATTTTTCCCTGTGTCATATCCAGCAAGTTGACCAAATCTAAAAGCCTCTGCGTGCAGAAAAAATTTGGACAACCCAACAAAAAAAAGTTGAATCCCTAATATCTTGAGAATCAGGAATTTCAGAACCTGGCCAAATGAAATTCCCTGTGTTTTCCCTGTGTTTTGGCAAAATTTCCAAATTCCCTGTGTTTTCCCTTTCAGGGAATTTTTTTTGCCATTTTCCCTGTTTTCCCTGTGTGGTTGGTACCCTGTGTATGTGACTCCACCCAGGTCCACACCCTAGTAACTAGTCACTGGATCTGGGCTGTGTTAATTAGTTATCTTAGTGATTAGTAACTCCCCAAACTGATACTCTACTGGGCTGGGCCTGACCCTGTTAGACAAGCACCTGTCTCTACCCCTCACCACCGCCCCACGCCCAACTAACACTCCATCACCCCTACACCTAACTACTAACACCATAAGGCCAGGCTTAAAGAAATGTTGTTTCCAGTTGACAGGGGTGGACATAAGTCTAAAAATCCAGGGGCCAGTCGGGCTCTCAGCTTTCCAAATCTAGGGGCCTGCACCAAAATCTAGGGGCCCTCAAATATATATAGTCAGATTGTCTTTATTGTAAAATATATAGAAATCTGTAATTGTTATCCATGATTTTCTAGGGGCCAGTCGGGCTCCTAGGCCAGAAAATCTAGGGGCCCGACCTGCTTTTTAAGGTCCTCGGGCCCCCGGGCCTGTGCTTATCTCCACATCTGGTTCACCACCCGACTGAGTGTTTTACTTCCATTTGAGAATATATCTTTACTCATTTTCCCCCTCAAAATTTCAGTATTTCACCTTCCGAATAGACCAACAAAATAACATATATATTGACGAAAAATAAAATGAATAAATTCCTTGCTTCCCGGCTTGCCTTTGAAAAGATAGTTGCCCGACGGAAACAATTTTCTTTTTAGGCGGGCCTAACATATCCAGGCCAGAGCCTGGATCTATGGCTAGGTTTATAGCCACCCAATCACCATCAAATGTACGCTGTTTATTTCTGGGGTGACCACCCACAGATTACGCGGGTGAGTCTGTAGCACTTTCTTGATTTATATGATGCATTTTTATATTTCTTTTTTATAAACAATATCCGTGTTTAAAAAAGAAATCGAAAAATGCATCATTACATTTAATTCATTACATTCGACTGTCAATTTATATGCAATTAATTTCCTTAACTTAATAGAGATAACATTTTGAGGTCCGTAGATTACCTTATCATGGAATGCTAAATTATGAGAGTGGCTTATGGACTTTTCTAGTATCTATTTGGATAGAATATTGATACTTTTGGACGCAAAATAGCCCTTGGCCTATCGACCTCGAGCTTCGAATATGAGATTTGTGAAATGGTAAGCATGTGGCATATGGCACAAGGCACTATAGGTCCGCTGGTCAAGAAAGGGCCGCTTTTGCTCATGTGACTTTATTTTACAAATTATCAAAGAGATCCGATTAAAAAATTATGAGCGCACAATGAAAATACGTTTGGAAATTCTCAGATATAGATTAGACATTCACAGAACCATAATGACATTGCAATCAGCTTTTATTATAGGGCGTAACACATTTTAAGTTTTAAGTTTTTCAGTCCTCTCTTGGTCAGCAGACCTATAGGTCCGCCTGACTGCTTATCAAAGTGACTCATTTACTTTGGCATCTCATTTATCATTAAAGTCAGCGTACACCAAAGACTGTCGGACATTCCGATGTCTGACGTTTTCCCATCGATGTCCGACGTTTTGCCCTTTTACGTCGGACGTTTACTCCAATGAAAACTTCCATGCTTTTTATATAAAAAGCCATTTTTGTACCATTTTATTGGGGGAATTCTTCTAATATTCTTTTGTTTATGACATGTCAATTATGTTTAGAAATGTCCGATGTAATTCCCCTAAATGTCAAACAAAAATTCTACTGCCTCAGAAACGTCTGTTATAGACTGTAAATCAGACTTTAATATCTACAATGATTTCTCCAATATCCTGATACCCATTCTTGACTTCCCCTCTGACCATGTCCGTTTGCAATTTTGCGTCACTGAAAAAACACACCCACTACCTTTATTAACACCCAGATATTGACCGAACTCTGTTCCTGAGCTATTTCTATGGTATCGTCACGGGTCAGGTAAACTAAACAAACAATAAGTAAGGTACTAATAACTTCACAATACCCTTGTTAATGGGCATCGACCCACCCCCTTCCCACACACAATGGTCATTTCCTGAGGGGTGTCGCGGTTCCAGGATATTTCTAGGCGCCAGGAAATACGCGGCTATTTCTAGGCGCCTAGAAATATCCGGGAAATTTCTAGGATTCAGAGAATTCGGGTAACTTGTAAGTATTTAGGCTGTAGGCAGTGTTATTGCACTAACAATTTTCATTTCAGGGTTGGATCTTTCCTTTTCCTTTATTTTGGTTTTATTTTTTACGTCGTCAGTATTAGCAGGGATGTGAAAAAATCTGAAATCATGACTAAATCTGAAGACTTGCATGTACCTGTTTTAGAAAAGTGACGTATTGATTTACAGATTTTATTGTAAAGTAAGTGAATGTTAGAAAATACGGTCATGTATGGCTGATATAAATTTCAAAACTTATAAGATAGTGTATCATACGAGAAACAGAACTTTTCAAAAGATAAAAAAAAAGTGGGGGGGATGTTTATGAATATGAATATGAAGGTAAAATACCATAGGAATAATATGCTATTCAAGCAGCCTTTGTGTCGCAACTGGCGGCAAGTAATTGATTTTCAAGAAAAGATGTATTACATATGATCTATTCTTTCAATATATGTCCATTTAAATTTACAGAATTACATTACTTTATTTTCATTTTTTATGATCATGGCAATTTTGGGACCCAGTTGGGTGTCTGTCTGTCTTTAAACAGATATTCTTTTTTTTCTTTTTTCTAAAACCACTTCAGACGTTTAAGGTCAAGTCAGATTTTTCAACTCCTGATAAAAGAAAAGGGTCTTGTCACACATTGTAGTTATTGAGTTTTCTCCTAAATGGAAATCTTTTAACCATTGGAATGATTGCTTTTCCCCTCTCGACTTTTCTAAACAATAAGCCCATGTTTTAAGACGTCACAGCATGCTTCAAGAATAAATTGAATACCAGACCCTACCCTCTCAAACCCACCTTTCAACTCGTACGTTTTTTTTTAATCGTTTGTTCTGTTCTTTTAAAACGTCGGCACATCAGCACAAGAACTATCAACGTTTTTTTTGTGTATGTTTTTTTTTCTTACTTTCTTAAAAACAGTTATGTTGTAATGCAGTGTACCCCAAAAACTTTCTGAAATGGCGGACAAATTGTCCGACATTAACAGGGATTACATCGGACATTTCCTTGCCATGTCGGACATGTCATAACCCAATGAATAAGTACAAGAATTCAGCAAAATGAAAGTGATAATATATGCCATTTTATGGTGAAAAAGTATGACAATTTCGTCGGACAAAATGTCCGATGTTAAGAGGTAAAACATCGGACATTGATGGAAAAGTCTCGGACATGTCCGGATGTCCGGTGGTTTTTGGGATACACTGGTAATGAAAAAGATTTCTACAGACTGGGGAGAATAACGATTCCTTAAAAAAACAAAACAACAACAATACAGAAAATTCTGAAATAGTGACCATACTACTGCAACCACATCAAAATACCCTTTATTACCTGTTCCAGGGTACCAACCGAAGTTCCATTTTCATATTCCCTGTGTTTTCCCTGAGATTTCCCTGTCCCACAACAATTTCTCCCTGTGTCATATCCAGCAAGTTGATCGAATTTAAAAGCCTCTGAGCACAGAAAAAATTTGGACAACCCAACAACAAAAAGTTGAATCCCCAATATCTTGAGAATCAGGAATTTCAGAACCTGGCCAAATGAAATTCCCTGTGTTTTCCCTGTGTTTTGGCAAAATTTCCAAATTCCCTGTGTTTTCCCTGTCATGGAAATTTTTTTGACATTTTCCCTGTTTTCCCTGTTTTCCCTGTGTGGTTGGTACCCTGCTGTTCTCTGTCCTTGATTTAAATAAAAGAGTGTTAATTTGTTTCTAACCGAACCCATGGTCGCTATGGTCATGGGAATCTGTTTCTGCGTCAGTCGTAATTTGATGACGCATTTATTGGCTACTGAGAACTATGTGTTACTAATGGTCATAACAATAGGAGATAATTAAAACCATATCCTGTGTATGATAGTGTCCGATATCAGGGTCCAACGTTCATGATTTACTCGTTAGTTTTCTGTTGTGTCCAACTGTAAAATGACTGTACTTTCAGGGATAGATCTTAACATTTTTCTGCACTAGTCCACCGGGCCAGTGGTGAAAAATTTGCACTAGCTCGAGCAGTGATGCACTAGTACCTAACCCCATAAGTGTCCCCACTGTGAGAAGAGGTTCAGCCAGCCATCAACCCTAAAGAATCACATCCTAAGTTTTACCTCTAAAAATATGCTAATACCACACTAGCCCATAGGGCTAGCTGTTCAAAAAGCGGTTCAAAAAAGCGGTTCAAAAAAGGTTTCATGCCGACACTTTTCAAGCAAAGTTCAACATTTTACCCTGAAACGGCGGACATTTTGTCCAATTATAGTAATACTGTCCAAGTGATTTGCATTTTTGGTGCTACATTTTTCCTCAATCAATGAGTGAATCATTTAAAAATATTCGTTTGTTCATGAGATTTCTGGAATGGTATGGAAATGACTCCGATATGTGAGAAAATGTTTGGGACACATTGGGATGAAAGTCAGGGTTGGCTAAAGAGTCTGAAATCTAAAGTTAATACTTGGGGACTGAGAGATATATCTGAAGGTCTAAACAGCTTATGAGGCCCTGGCAGGTACTTCATTAGGTAATGTTGCTGAATAATTTCAGGTCTAACTACTACTTAATTGTTGTTTCACTGTAGTTTTAGTTCCTTCTAAGTGTGATTTCATTCTTTTTCTAAAACGCTGAAGTCAGATAAAAATCTGAAAACTTACATCCTTGTATATATTTACTATTTTAGTAAATACCTTTAGTTCTCAGACAAGCCGAAACAACGTCCAGTGAAGAGCCCTGAGGGTTGCCTAAAAAATGTACTCAGTCAGGTATATTAACCTTGACCAGAGACCTTGTATACATGTATATATAGGATATATGCTATATATACATACGAGGTCTCTGCCTTGATCATACTGACCAGATTCAATGATCCGTGACCAGTCAGTACCCTGTACCCCTCTGACAGATGATCAGGACCATTCAAGTGGAACGTCTGATCAACTACCTCCAGTGGACGAGTCCACTTAAGGACAGAAGAGGGGTGGGAGTGTAAAATGGGGGACCGGTAATAGAAACACTTTCAAATTGCATTGAATCTTTAGCTGTACCTGATGATATGTAATGTTAGTTCATTTGAATAACTTCACAAATATGCACTCATACTATATGTTTGGCACTCTTTGATTTTTTATGCTTACATCAATTTCATGTGGAGGCTGGATTGCGGGTTTTGCTATATGTTACTAAGCTATGTGTATTGATATGCTACTATGCTAGGCCAGGAGGCCAGACTAGGTTATGCTTGGCTAGGTTAGGCTAAGTAGCCACAGTAAAAAAAAACATTCTAAAACATTATCTTTTTAAAAATATTTCTTTCCTTTCTTTCTCCCTTTTTATGCTGCTTTTTAAGTGTTTTTTCTAGTTCTACGTTCTTCCAAGAATCTCACACTCATTTTCAAGTATCTCGAGAAACAATTCATCCAAAAACAACTTTCTCAGTCCTTAGTACCCTCAAGACAATCCGGAATGATCATTGATGGTGGTGCCAGCATATTGTACGTGTACCCCACGTCTTAGCCTTATCTTTCCCCTCAAATGACCAAGGGGCTACCCCCCCCCCCCCCCGACTTCCTCCCCCCCGACTTCCCCCCTCCCCCCCCCCCCTCCGTGATAATACTGCCCCTACCTCACCTGCCCCCCACCAGGGGGAGGCACCTACAGGGGTCAAGGGGTCACTCCAGGGGCAGGTGGACCCGTATGTACACTCTCCTCCCCGAAGGTGGACCCGTGTGCACAGTCTCCTCCCCGAGATTTGGTTAAAACACAACTTTGCAAAAATATCACATGTTGAAGTTAATTTGCCCAGTTGGAATTACAGATTTAATTGGTTATTTCTTTGGCTCACTTTTATCTCCTTTTATTTCTGTTGATAATTTATCAGTATGATGTGGTGACGTTACATCCAGACTGTTTGTGTTGATTCAATTTTACTTTTCATTGTATGAACATTTATAATATCATTTTTGAAATCAAACATGGTATGACTATGGACCTTTTTCATAAGTGAATAGTGTGGCCCCGATTAGTGTATAACTTATAGGCTTGAAGCAATGTATTGGGGTATGTATACATTCCATTTGACCTATCATTAAAATGTTGGGATGAATGCGTCTATGGAGCAGTCCACTGCGCAAACTCGTAAAAATGTGTATAGGTCTTTTGAATGTGGAAAAAAATTTGAATTGAAAATAACAGATATGATCCTTATTTAATTCCCTTAAGACAAATTCTAATAAAAAAAACACAGAAATAGAACAGTGATTAACATACCTTAAATGCAGGCTAAAATGCCCCACCATTTGAGTGTGAGTAAGAGCCCCATCCCTACCCCTGACACCCACTCGTTAGCCTTGAGTCTAATTCCCCCCTCACAGGGCAGTGATAAGGGCTGTGGTCAGGCCCATAGGCCACAGGGGGATCCACCATGCGGGCCTAACTCGGCCTAACTACAGGCCTAGTTAGGCCTAACACCTGTCTGTCAGGTAGGCCTAAAATAACACCAAATGTGCCCGTCCTCTGAATTTCTGAATCAGTCATGAATACCTATGGGTATATGTGGGGGACAAAGGATGCCACAAGTTTTAGATTAATGTTACTGAAAATGTGAAATGTATCAAGACTCACAGAAAGAATCGTTTGTAAATCTTTGTTTGCTTTTAATTTTGACTTCGTTTCTTTTTGTTTTGTTTTTTGTTTTTCGCCTTCTTTCGCTTAATATGCATGTATAATGCATTGATGTTAATGTTGCTTGTAATGTAAATATATCAAGATTTGAGAAAAGAATCGTCAAGAATATCATATCTTAGCTTCGTTTTGTGTGTGTTTTTTTAACCTAATATTTTCCATGTTTCTGAGTCCAGATTTGTATTCTAATATGGTAAGCTTACCTTTTGAATACTTGACTCTTTTTTAAAAAAAATCCCTTCTGTATCTTTCAAAATTAAATACCAAAAGACAATTTTTATTATGCTTCATTCTATTTTTAATCCACATCAATACTATGCATGAACAAAAGAATAATCTGCCCTGGTGAATTTTGGAAGGAAAAGTACTAACAAAATCTGTGAACAGGAGTAGTCTGATGAACTGTATACTGAAATACAGGGGCGGTTAAATAATGTCCGGTTACACACTGGCCCATCTAGGGTTTCTGTATTTTAGATTCATAGGCACGAGCGTGGCCATGTTGAATGATGCGGTCGGTTCTGCCTGTTACACCCCCGGTTAAACCCCTCCCAGTTGATTTCATTTACCAGGGATGTAAGTCAGGGTTAACGAACAAATCTGAAAGGGGCCTTCCGTTTAGTACGTACGCAAATTTTCAAAAATCTCAGACCCCCCCCCCCCCTACCCCCCTGGGGCAAAAATACGCATTAGATTTGTACAAGAGTGTACGCAAATTTTCAAAAATTTCAGACCCCCCCTCCCCCCCTTGATGCGTACCAAACCCCAGGAAGAAACTCTGAAATTATCTTATACTGCTGCAAAATATATTGCATGATATTAGTTTTGATATTGCATGATATTAGTTTTGAAAACTATAATTTCAAGTGATGATGTAAAACAAATCTGAAATCAGACAAAAATTTGAAAACTTACATCACTGATTTACCTGTACAATTCAGTGGTACCTACTCTCTGGAAGGAGGACGAGTTGGGCGGGGGGTTATGTATAGGGGATTCTAGCGCGGATCCACATAATAGAACTCGTAATATAATTGTAGTTTAACTTAAAGTTATATGCAATGACATAGCATTTATATGAAGATTTGTTAGGGTATTCGAACACAACAATTTTTACTAGTAATTCTACAGTTATCCATCCAAAAATACGCAGTTACATGGGTAACCCATCGCTTTCGGTCGCTGCTAGAGAAACTGTAAAAGAGTGTGTGTATGTATGTATGTGTGTGTGTGGGGGGGGGGGCCTTGTAAACTTTGAAAAATAAGTCTGGGGAAAGTTTTGGGGGATCAAGTAGGGTCAAATTTCCCTACGCTGCATGGAAAAACGCAAAATAATTCTATCTCCCCCTGCATAAGGTACCAGCTACCCCTTTTCACAAAAACTACCCCCCCCCCCCCCCCACCTTTCTGAATTAGTAACCCTCGTTCGTTTACCTGCCCAGTTCGATATCAAATGAACCTCTCACCCCACCCGTAACGACCCCTTTCTCCCAAGGTCCCCTGACAACCAGGGTAAACCGGTAAATTGACTTATCGCACCTAAATCCTATTTATAGATCAACAATGGTCGCTAACTAGCTTGTTCAGTTACCAGTTTGGTGAAAACTGGGATCTCCATTATGCTTTTTACTGGCGAATGTACCATTTTATTTCCGAGACAGTGTCAGAGTTCTGAAATGCGAGTTCCTTTTCAACAGTTTTCATCCCTTTAGGCTTTAGGCCCTATTATCCAACCACGACGAGCTTGGTATCTGGTCAAAGATATGCAGTATCACATTTACATGCCTATCATAAACATTTTCTTTAAATTCTAAATCCAAGTACTATAGGATATTACCATACTGTTCTGAAGTGAAATGGTCTAGCCTTTTGGAGAAAATGTCAATTATAATTTGACTTTGCATGATGGATATGCGTATGTACATGTATTTCAGTCTAGCACAAGTACAATAATCACTTTCTTCAGACAATTTACAGATTTCCAACGCATGTTTTTAAACTTATAGTTATAGCAAAATACAGCATCGTTTTAAGTTTAATGATGGTTAAACACGAGAGAGAATTTTATGTGATAGTAGGCCTCTCTCTGCAAAATATCCAACAACAAAAAACAAATATACACATATAATTTAACTTTCCCAAAATAATAACGTACCTCTGCACTGGATGACTCTTCCCTGCCAAGAACTCAACGCCAACTGATCAAAGTACCCCTATCCTCCCCTCCCCCCTCTACTACCCCCCCCCCCCCCCCCCCCCCAGGTGGTGGTCAGTGACACCTGCCATTTACCTGGCCTCCGATGTCCCTCAAGTACCCCTTCACACACCCCCACCTCTATGAGGGACCACTCAGTCACGGCTCACTGCGCACACTACAATACCCCCGGAACCAGTTAGGTGCCCTATGGGGTTGTACCGTAAATCCTTGACTGTATGAGTGAGATCTTTTTTTATTTTAGATTTCATTACTTCTAGGGACAAGTCAAGAGGGGTTTTCCTTTATTTATTTTTTTTGTTAAATATTGAGACATGAGAAAATATTAATTTTGTTGGTGACGTAGATTATTGATGTTGAATTAGGAAAATTAGTTGGGGTTGAATGACTAGCGGTAGCCTATATTGAATTATAATGATTAGAGTTTTTATTGATATATTGTTCTCTTTCATGACATACACTTCCATTAAAAGCTAGCCTGAATAGCTGGTAGAGCAAAATAGGGCTACAAATGTGTGACCACACAGGTCTTTCATGTGTGCTTTGGGAATCTATTAATCGAGAATTTGACAATATTTCTTCATGATAATGAAGCCTAATAAATTATGAATTCCTATGGATAAAAGTCTAATGAATAAACTGAAAAAGATCATTCTTATCTAGATTTTATGGAAGGAGTAAGGAAATCAAGTCTAAAACTGTTTTCACAACATTTCCAAACTGTGGATAGGGTCAGGTCAAATAAGGTGTTTTAGTAGTTTTATGGTAACCATCCCTCACTCGAAGAGTCACGACGACAAACCAGCTTTTAGGCAGGTGCCAGGGATTTCGTCACTAATTGACAAATACAGGAAATTACGACAATACAGCTTATCTAACTCCCAACAGTTTCTAGGGTCCCAGTGGGAAAGTTGAAGGGGTCCTAGAAATAGCGGTTAAATCTCACAAGTATTTAACGACTTTGTAGTGTTTGCTTGGGTTTGGGTGTAGTGGCACTAGGGAATAAACTCATTATTTTCTGGAGTGGTTAAAAGTGGAGACTTAAGACTCAGTAGCTTGCACTCCGCATTTCTGTTGTTAATTTAATTTGTATTATGGTTGATTGATTATGAAGACATTACTCTATGTATTTGTACCAAAGAAGAAATGCGAGCTGCAGAAATTATTTATCTCTTTTTTTTCTGTAACTCATTTCCGAGGGACACTCAGAAATCTTTCATTCTTATTGAAGATTGATTTTCATCTCTTCAACATAATTTTGGATTAATATGTTCATTTTTGTTTCTATTCTACTGTTTTGGGGGTGTAGGTCCCCATGTCGCCCTGTTGATTCTAAGAAAACCTACTCTTGCCCTATCGAATTTAAAATCTTGGTGTTGCCCTGTCGATTTTAAGAAATCCTGATGTTGCCCTGTCAAATTTACGAAATGTCACATGCCATTAGGGCAGAAAAAGGCTATGTCACCCTGTCAATGTTAGGGGTCCACACCCATTGTTTTGTTGTCTCGTCTCTAGCTATAAAATAATATTCTAATTTTATTTTCAACTATTCTATAGGCCTATGAATGGTGAAGGCCTTATATATTCTGGGGTATCTCCAATAAGCCTATCCCACATAGGGGATTTTCAGGGTTTGACAAGGGTCGAACAGAATTCATGTATAAAGCATAATTTGTCTCCTACTGAAATAAGCAGGAATTATGTTTTCCGATATCTCCAAGTATTGATAAAATATTATGATTTCTAAAATTTTACCAATTGAATTGTAGGTTTGCCAGCCAATCAAAATGCTGTATTTCAGGGCAAAATAGGGTAGGACATTGTAGATTGGGCTGACAAGCTTTAACATGGGTTCCTATGGGAAAAAAGCAAATAATGTTAAGCTGCATTTTACAATTTTAGTAAGAAATTTCTCAACCAAATTGCTTTGGTTAATTTAGTAATATGCAACTGTCTTCATGGAAAAAGCACGGAGGCAATTTTGAAAATACTTTGTGGTAAACTTCAACTTTGGTGTAAACTGGGATGGGCTTATTGATATTCTGAGGTATCTTTAAATTAGGCCTAACCTTTTTACTTTTAGGGTAATGCCTTGGTCCTCTGCCTATCTATCATTGAAGTAAATAGAAATTGTCTAAATACATTATTTTTATTATTTTGGCCTTTTTTGTTACAATTATTTTCTCTGACTCTGTAGACATTATGAGTGACTCTAGGCGTACATCTAACTAAGTATTTGAAGTTCTAGGGCTTGACAAATTAATTTGAAACCTGGTTGCCCACTGGGCAACTTGAGCCTAGAAAGTGGTTGCCCAGCTACAAAATGTGGTTACCCAGTAAATTGAAGAGAATAACATTACATATAGACTAACTATAAGAGGTAACAATTAACTCAGGCTTTAGAAGCGGTTGATTCAATGGATTTAAAAGTCTGATATTCATAATTTTCAAACCCAAATTTTAGACCGTGAGGCTTGACTCTGGTTGCCCACTGGGCAACTCAGGCACTCATTGAGTCAATCCAGTGGCCCAGTATGACTTTTTGGTGGCCCTGGGCCACTGGTATTTCCCTGTCACTGTGTATTTGGCAAATATCCAAAAATCCCTCTGTTCTCCCTGCCCCAGGGGTTTAGTTTTTGTCATTTTCCTCAGGGGTTTTCGACTCCAGTGGTCAACATTTTTTCACCTTGGAAATGCACTAACCAATGCCCAGATTTATGCTAAGGGTTGCTTAAAAAGCTCAATTTATAATCCTTTATAACTTATAAGCTGCTCTACAACTTACAAGGCGCATGCACACAATTTAAACGCATGTAACAGTAACCTTATTCTAGATTCAACTTCAAGTAACAGAATGCCATCTGAAGAAGTAAAAAGAACTTGGAACAAAAGCCAATGAGTAACTCAAAAAGATCCCCCAAAAAGAGTAACAAGTTTATCGATCCACTCACTTGTCCTAGTCCTACTTCTCTTTCTCCGTCGCTCCTCACGAGTAGAAGTCACCTCTGTAACAACTCCAAAACCCTGGATGAACCTCGTCCACGGTAAATCCTACAGGTTTTGCCGTCAAATTCCTCCAAAAACTCACAGTTTTGGCTGTTCCCCTCCTCAAAAAACGTCCCCAACTCCGAGCGTAACAACCAGACTCAATGGCGCCGCCGGGCAAAGAGACGCTCTCCACGTTTCAGCAGACGAAAATGGAGAAATTGTGTCACAACGGTTACAAAAATCCGTCCAGGGAGTGGTCTCCTTTGTGGGGGTGAGTGACTGGGTTTGGGGGTGTGTAGGTCGGTAAGTTTATCCCTCCAGGGCCTTCTCCTGCCTCCTCCTGCTCCTCCGGCCGCCCGACGTTAACTCCCGACTCGCCGCCCGCGCCGCGACGTTACTTTGGTCGGGCACGTTCGGGGAGTGAAATGTGGGCAAATAAAAGTTAGCCAGGGTAGGGCCCCGAATGCGCTCAAAGCGATGAAGTTAATTTTGTAGAACGTTGTAGTGATTTGATCAACTTAGTCCTCTCTCTTCATTTATCTATTTTTATCCCTTTTTTATTTCTTTTTGATGTAACATATTTGGGCACGTTCGGGGAGTGAAATGTGGGCAACTAAAAGTTAGCCCGGGCAGGGCATTGAACGCGCTCAAAGCGATGAAGTTAATTTTGTAGAACGTTGTAGTTATCAAGTTAGTCTTCTCTCTTCATTTATCTATTTTTTTAGTTCCCCATAAAATGGCTAACTTTTAGTTCCCCATATTTCACTCCCTGAGCGTGCCCAAATAATCATATTACATCAAAAAGAAAAAGGGACAAAAATCGATAAATGAAGAGAGGGGACAAAGGTGATCAAAAAGCAAAGAGAATGACAAATGACTACAACAGTCTACAAAACTAACATGCCGCACTTCGCGTGTTTGCCACCCCAGCCAGAGCTAACTTTTAATTCCCCCCAATTTCACTCCCAGAACATGCCCAAATACCATCATCAGAAAAATAGATGAATAAAAATAGACTTCTTGCTTTTTGATCACCTTGGTCCCCTCTCTTCATTTAGGCTATCCCTTGTTATCCATTTATGTTTCTGATGTAATATATTTGGGCACGTTCAGGGAGAGAAAAGTTAGCCTGATCTGGTGTTTCAAATGCGTGCAGAGCGTTGAGGTTAGTTTTGTGGATCTTTGTAGTTATTAGTCTTCTTTTTCTTTTTGATCAGCTAGAACCCCGCCCTTCCTAGTTTATTCATTGTTCATACATTTTTTATATAAATATATAGGCCTACATTTAATTACATCTAATTATTTATAGGCCCTATGTTGGGCCGGGAGGCATACGGCCTCTTATTTCCTACAGGTATTTTTCTTTGTCTCCAAATCTGAATAAGAAAATCAGGCGTAATTGTAGAATAATATAATAGCTAAAAATAAAATGAGCTTAGATCTCACTGCGTGTTGTAAAATATATAAGACAATAATTCTTGACAGGATGCAGTATGTTTCATTTGAATATTGTTATTATAAATGGTTAACAATATTTGATGACAGTTTTTGTAGATTTTTTATAGAGAATCTTTTTACCAAAGAAAATGACATGTTCAGTATTTGTAAGAACAGAATCTGTGTCTCCCCACACAGAAAGGATGCTCCAGGCAGGAATTAAACATTACAGAGGGTGTTTTAAACTTCCAAATGATACCAAGCACATCCAAATTGGATAATTTTCAAGGAAGTTACAGGCTGTTGAATACAGGACTGTCAGTATCCCAGAAAATGGCAAAAAGCCCAAATATTGAATATTTATCTAAATATTTAGTAATAAATTGAAATTTTCCCATGAATTAACAAAAAATCTTTAAAAAGCTATCATCTGGATAACTTTTGATCTAGAAAAGATAATCTATTTTAGTTTGGACTGATAATATAATGAAGTCATGTTTTTTCCAAATGGGTTACAATTTCTGACAAAATCCTCGCAATGTTGTTGTTTCCATGGTAACCAAACTTCTAATGTTATGTAATATGTGGGGGGAAAACATTCCATTATCATTCCAAATAGAATCGTTTCCATAAAATATGGAATGTTTAGAGTGGGATAACTGAATTCTACACAAAAAGTTGGTTTAAGACATTTTCATCCCTATTTTTCACAAATCTACCCATATCTCCTTTAATAATGGCTGTAGAGCTTAAGATATAACCCCCTCGGAGCATCCTTTCTGTGTGGGGAGACACAGATAATAGGCCTGATATAAATAATTATATTTTTCCCTAGCTGAAATATAGAAGAACAGCAACATTGCTAATTACAATGTCTAGGCCAAATATATCTACATCATCTCTCCTCTGGGCCTAAATGTAATGGATTAAACCATAACAATTCTGTTTGTACCATTGTTTCGTCTACAAAAAAAAAGAAAAGCCAAATATATCTACCATCAGGTGTTTTTTAATAGACTTTCCGAACCCCTCTTATAGCCTACACATTTTTGTTCATAAAGAGAGAAAGCGCATGCATGTAGCCAACGTCATGTATAACCCTAATTAGGCCTAACTAAGGTCAAGGGAGCGCTTGTATAGTAGAGCCATCACCAGGGAACCAGTGTCAGGAAACCATAGGCTGACCAATCTATACAAGGCCTCCACCCATCCCTCCCACTCCACCCTGGTATCACATTGCAGTCGTCATGGCAACACTCCCAGTGGGAATTGAGTAATTAGATTCTAAGTTTACTAACTAAATAATGTTCTTGTGTTACCGGCACCATGGAAACAACGTGTAGACCATTCACTTGTCTGCCTTAGAGTAGAACAAGGCCTAAAACGCACTGTAGGGGTTGTGTCATAAAAATTACCACAGTAAACAGGGGCGGATCCAGGGTCTGTCTTCTGAGGGGGGGGGGGGGTCATGTGATCTCTTATTTGGTCATGTGACCTCTTAGTCATTTTGACTAACACATCTTAGTGAAAATGACTAACTTAGAGTTGACTAACAGAAGTTAGCCACTGCTGACTAACTTCAACATCCTAAGATTATCAGTGTACGAGAGTTCATTTTTGGCCAATTGCCCCTTTTGCCCCCCCCCCCCCCCCCCCCCCCCCCGGATCCGCCACTGGTAAAGCTTCGTAGTGTACTAATGGCTTAGTACTTTTAATACATTGTCATAATATATAATCCAACAAGGATCAGGCTTAGCAAGTCTACTTCTAGTCTACCTCTAGGAGAAATATCTTACGCTCCTAGCGCAACCTGTTAACCAGTATAAAAGGCGCTGCAAGGTAGGGAGCGAGCAGTTAGTGAGTAAGTTGGTTAGAAGTTAGTAATCACTCAGATTAGTGAGAACATCAGCTAAACATGTTTAGCCAAGGAGTTATACTTGGAGTAAGTACATCGACTCCGTGTAACAGACTGGAGTTTACCAATACCCACTACCTCGGACATAGGATTGTGTTAGAGCTGAATGCTAGAATGGTCTAGAAGGCGTTGGAGCAACTCGTGTTCTAAATGTGGTTGATTGCTGATAGGAGATGGGAGGTGGACTGATGAAGACTTATACATGGTGGCTTTGACTCGGGATGAGATGTTTATTGAATAAAAACCCTTTCATATTAAGAAGCTCCCTCATCGTTCATTTCTTTTGAACTATTGGGAAGTGAATGGACAAACTTTAAACGCGGTCTGAATTACTCAGACATTCTGGAAAGCAACTTACGAAGACTTGGATATACACGAATCTTACGCAGTCTTAAATCAAACATTAACAATAGTTCAGTAGCATGCCTTGGTATTAGCACATTATAGGTTAATCTAAATCTGGGTATGTAATTCCCATGTGAGGGATATGTGCCCTCTATTATCCTTTTTTTTTTTTACCTTTTATATCAATTTTGCATTTGTCTGAGATCCAGAGACAGGGGCGCATCCAGGGATTGAGGGGGGGGGGGAGCATACAAAAAGACATTCTTTCATTGAAAGTTTCTATATTTGGGGCCCAAAAATAGGGGAAGTCACGTCCCGCCCCTCTAACAGCGCCTGAAAAGCAAATAATTATATAAGATGATAAAACAAGACGTAGGTTTATCAGAGACCATTATATGTATCGTATACAAGGTCTCTACATGGGTTAATAATCATTCTTATATATATAGGTTGTGTGTTTAAGATTAGTATCATCATAAATGTATATAATATAAAAAACAATCGTAGATTAACCAGTTGTAATGTGGTATGGTGTCAACGAAGACTAGGTCAAAGAAATATGAAACACATCCACACATGCAGAAGAAAATTTTGAATTAATTCACCCAAACCTACTTTCTCAATCAGTGAAGGTGTAAAAGAACTTTAAATACATTTAAACAAATGACGGGGTCTCTTTGTGATGCAGAAAGCGGGCACTTGTGTCTGTATTTAGGGTGTCGACCAGGCAGAACCGTATTTATCAACAACCCCTCCACAGCCTGGCTTCAGGGTGGGACTGCCCTCTCAGGAGTTGTTAACCCTTCCCACACGTTCGTCACATGGCCCGCCCGCCACTGTTTACACCAGGGGCACAAAGGGTTAAGGATAGACAACCGTGGGTAGGTGCAGGGTGTGTGCTCTCATTAATTGTATACAATAAATCATACGTTATTTACTATATTATCTCTGCCATGGATTTCATATTTTTTATGTACCTGCATACTGAAAATGAGAATTTTCCTATCAAAATATGTTTTAGAAATAAAATAAATCATGATCAAATTATTGCTTAGGATTCATGAAGGAATATGCACATCAACTTAAATACATATTCAGAGACAGCCTTGCAGGAAAGATATATACTATATCATAAGCGCTAGGTTTCCATTATGTCTAGATTAATATCCAGAAGGGGGAAAATTCTATGCTGAAGGAATATGTATACATATTATTTTAAATATTTGTAAATTGAAAATTAGAAAGTGGCCAAAAAATGGTAATAAATTGAAGGATGAAAGAGACTGCCAATATTGAGCTGAGAGTGCCAACTCTTAGATAATATTAGTTTTAAGTCCGCTATTTGCCTACCTGACCTATAGTAAGTTATCACAAGCAGTCCGGACCACACACTGATCACCCAATCTTGCTCTATACCGCTCTATACCCTGTCCCTTTTTAATAAGCTTAGTTGAGAAAATGTACTTGTTAATATTATTTCTCAGATTTTACCTTGATTTAATCTTCATGTCCCTTGATATACAGTAAACTAAATCAGCTATTCGTTGTATGAATAATGATAACGGCTTTATCTGTAGAAACTTTAATATGATACATATATTTTAGTATTCCCATCCCTGCATGACATTCATATCTTCGACCTCATCCCTTTTCATTCAGTGCCAATCTTTTGTGATAATTCTATAGGAAAATATCGGGATATGCTATTTTTTTTAAATTGCAGCTTCCTTGAAATAAATAAAACAGATAATGTGCAACTATGACTGAACAATATACATGTAGAGCACATTTTCACATGTGAAATTAAAATGCGAAATTAAAAAAAAAAAAAGATAAATAAAATCAATACATTTTCCAAAAGCTATGTGCCTCTGCAGAACTAGCCTGTGGTGTTCTGGTGTCTATCCTTCACCCTCTGGTCACTCCAAGGGTCAAAGGTCACCTAATGGTACCAGCAGCAGGTGGACACATGTCCTACTCAAGGTCACATGAAGGTCAAGTCAAGGTCAAGTCAAGGTGATCTTCGATCCTGACCTTCTAAGTCTATGTGTGGAATTTGACGGCTGGGATTCGATAAGGGAGACCGCTCTACTTTACTAAAATACATATTTAGATGTAGGGGAGGTATTCTGTGGGAATAGGGCTAATATTTTCATGAGTTTATTCTTGATAATAGATTTAGATAGTGTGAACATGCACGTTTTCGCACAGACGAATTTTCGTGCATGCAGCATTTATGGATTTTTTTTCAATATTTTTTCAAGTAATTTACAATGACCTACAATAATCTTCCTTCTTGATTGTTGCAAGATTGCTGATGATATGAAATTACATTATAAGTGCCGAAGTGCCGGAGCGTCAACTCTGATATCATGTTCAAAACGTTATGGTTATGGTATATCCCGGGTGGTATATAAGGGATCCACGGATCCAGAGATTGAAAAACAGGGTATGTGTAGGGTGCTCTGAATCTGTTTCTATTTTAAAACGTCGACCATTTCCTCAAATCACGCGTTCCCCGTGGAATTGAGGTCCCAGGCCCGAAGCCAGCTTTTCTCAGAGGGGGGTTCGTTTTTTGAGTAGTAGTTTGTTTTATTTTCGGGGCGGGGGGAGGTTATTTTTGAATAGATACATATTTTTTTATTCAGTGTCATATGTTACATTAATAGTTAGAGAAGGATTCCTCCACGGATAGCAGGTTTCATACGTGTTACCTGCAGGCTATATCCTAAACCCTCACCCCTCCTGGCTACGGGCCTGGGTCCCACGCACCAAAAAGGGCTGGGCTTGGTCGTTGAAGTTTTAGGATCTCCCAGAACCACCCCACCCCCCACCCCACCCCAAGCCCAACCTCCTTGGCCCGGGGGGGGGGGGGGGGGGGGGGCATCCCTTTGCAGTAAGACTTCTAGTGACACCCCAGGGTCATATGAGTCAAACTTTTATTTTGATCCCAGTGTTGGTCAGAGGCCAGTCATGAAGCCTAGAGAGTTTGTCATATGCTGGGTGACTGGGGCTTTGTGGCTGGGATATTCACTCTTTGTAGGTAGGTACCTACTGAGAAACTAATGCTCCTTCTCCCCCCGCATCCCCCTTTAAACCAATTGATTTTATTTCGTTCTAATTTTCTATTATCATATATTTTTGTTCTTGTTTATATCATCTATTTATTTATTTCATCTTTTTTATTTTTTTTATCTATTTTGTGTGTGTGTGTGTGTGTGTGTGTGTGTGTGTGTGTGTGTGTGTGTGGTTTGAGGAGTTGGGGGTTGGAAGCCTCTGCATCTTTCTGCACATACACGTGTACCATCTTGGGATGACGTTGATCACCCCGTAATAGATTTGAAATCCAAGGGCAACAGGAGCGAAACTGTATTTCACGATAAAACATTACACAAAAATGGTATTATTTATTGTTCTCTATATAAGTCACCTTTTTTCATTTTTCTTTTTTGTAATGAACTGAAAAACAGAGGCAACTTACCGTATGTTTCTTACTGAATAAAAAATTATGCACACACACAAAAAACACCCTTTCTAGACTGAGTACCCCCTTTCCCAAATGGGCTTTGGGGGGCACATTTAAAATACAAACACATAGTCCTTTCTTGACCAAGTAACCCCCCCTCCCCAAGCATAGGGATTGGATCGGGATTGGGGGGTGGGGGGTGGTATATGGGAGGAGCGTCCGTCACTCAGGTGTCATGCTACAGGTATGGTACTGGAGGACGCCCTGGAGGGGCTGAGGTCAGGACCCTGGAGGTGGGGTCACGTATAGGGTGATCTCAGCAGGGCTGGAAACTAACCTTTTTACCTGTCATCCTACAGGGCCCTGCTCTCAAATTTTCAGCGTGTCCTCTTACCTTCAAAAAATTATTGTTAAAGATACTAAGAAAACATCGAAAAAGTTCCCCTTGTTTCTGCTCGCCACCCCTCTCCCTTTATTTATTTATTTATTTATTTATTTTTTAGTTATATGATTATTGAAATTATACATAAAAGTTCTATATCTGGAACCTTGCCACAGCCAATCCTCACCCCCACAACAGAACGTGTAGGGTAATATATATATATATATATATATATATATATAGTTCCAAGATTTCAGTCTATCCAAACTTAAATTGTTTGATTTAGTGAACGTTCTTACACTACTTGTTCTAATATCCAAAAGAATATGAAACATTTTAGAACTGAGCGTATATCCCCTTACAAGCTTGCTTCTTTGTGGCTACTCCAAAAATACGTCCATAGCTATCTTTGCATTAGTTATTGCGTCCCCAAACCTGTTTTTTTATTTGCTTCTCCTAAAACGTACATAATGTTTTCCTACAAAAAAAAAATGGGAGCACTTGCACAGGCTTGCTGCCCCATAAATCTTTCATAATCTCAAAATGTACATGATTGGTCTATGACTATATCATGTATGAGGTAAGCATTCCGCATGTGACGACTCAGGGGTTTGGGGTTCTTGGGTTTCTAATCTCACTTCACCCTGACAGGTATTAAGATACCAAGGTCTTCACTGTAATTGAGATATCTATGAATCATAGGCAGTGAGCAGAAGAAATATATATGATTCAATATGATTCATCATGCCCAGTGGGACTTAAACTTGAGAAAGAAAAAAAATCGTTGTGTGCGTTCGCGACATTTTAGTATAGTTACCTAAATGCGGACCCCAACCCCCACCTTTCCAAAATTTTGTATCCACCCCTGGGGGATGATTCTAAAGAGGGCAGTTACCGATTAGACTGGGCCCCTCCCTTTCTTTTTAGGAAAATTTGCATTTTCCTCATTAAGAGCCCTCCTCCCCTAAAAAAAAAAGGTGCCCCCTCGATCCCTTTGAAATGTTCCCCCAACAACCCCTTCGAAATTCTCTATTGGTACCAGTAGTGAAAGCATATATATATGGGGTGAACATTAATGATTTTGTTGTGAACTTTTATATTATGCAATTTCGAGAAACTGAAAACTAGATACTGCTTTGGGTGAATAACATAAGGTTGAATCTGACATAGGTTAACCTATGTCAGGTATACAACCTTATCCCCTTATTAGGAAGTGTGCATGGACAAACAGACTTTTAAGTAACCATATGGACCTTTTTTGACATTATATAGGCTATTCTATCGGTATGGAAGCTTGTTAAACTCCCGGGGGGGGGGGGCACTCACTCTTTGAAGGTAGATACCAACTGCGAAACTACAGCCCCCCCTTTTTGGGGATGGGAATATTCTGACAGCCCCCCCTTTTCAGGCTATGTCAGGGACAGCCCCCCTTTTTTTGAATAGGTATAGATCAAGTCTGACAGCCCCCCTTTTTCAGGCCTCCAAAAAGGCATTTATTGACAAATTTTGTGTCCATTATTTGATTTTGGTACTCAAAAAGGTTTGATTAAGAAGCATTATGAAGTGGTTGAATGACATAAAATAAACTGTTAATATAATATAATGGACAATACATTATTGAGAGCTCCCCTTGATAATTTCACAGCCCCCTCTTTTTAGCCAAATTGGCGATTCACAGCTACAGCCCCCGGAGGTTCCGACCGCAGTTGGTACCCATTTTCGAACCGAGTGCCCCCCCCCCCCCCCCCGGGGTTAAACTGACCCTTGTACCCAACTCGTTCACCCCTAAGGGTGTAGATGGGCGGTCCCCATGTCCCCATTTTGCATTTTTAAAGAATTTACTGGCATATTTCATTATGTATTTTTAAACATTCATACCGACCTTCATGTCGTATTCTGAACGGAATGCCCTGTCATGTCTTTTATTTTTTACCCATGTTACTAAGCTCCATGTCACATGTCGAATTTAAAAAATGGCCATGTCCCCCTGTCGATTTTAAGGGTCTTCATCAGTACTCTTCAGCCTCTCTGATTTATGTCCAGCTCTTTAAAAAGACAAGCACCGACCCGGACTTTGGACCAGGCGCGTCAGCTGGTCTATTGTGTGTACGGACCTGTAGATTGTCTATATCGAAACGGAAGCCTTCAATCCTCCAGGGTTCTACTTTCTTAAGGGGCTGCAGATGGGGGGTCCTCATGCTGCATTTCGAATTTTGTATCTTGGTATTTCGCATGTTACCATGTCATTTTTTTTATTCAAACCAATATTTAAAAATCATCAATATGATTTTAAGAAATGCCCTGTGTCACGCCGTTTCGTCTTTTTTTTCTGAGGTCATGTCACCATGCTCCATGTCGCATGTCGCATATCGAATTTAAGATAATACCTATAACCATGTCGCCCTATCGAGGTATATCAATTTCAGTGGTGGACCTCCGCCCCCCCCCCCCCCCCCAATTTTGGGCCACATTTAGATTTTTTAATATAAGTCTTGAAAAATAATGGGCGACGTCCCCGCTTTGTAGTACCACGCCCCCACCTTTTCAAAACGAAAAATTCCAAAGAATTCTAAAGGCCAACGCCCCTTCTACTAGTTGCTAATGTTAATTACACATCTATGTAATCAAAGGAATACAAGTCTGGATCGTTTTAAATCAAAATTCCTACTTAACTCGCCTCACTCACTTCAGAATGGGGTTGGACGCGGCCATTCAGTGCAAAACCTACGGCGTCACCGCGTCCGGCTGAAATTTGATTTTTCTTCTTCTTATATTGCAATATTGCTTGGGGATCTATGATTTTCCTTGTGCGTTTCTTGTGAATCATCTTTGAAATCCTACAAATGATGAAAACGTTGAGCTAACGTTGGACCTGAATAGGAGAAACGCTGATATTTAAAGGAGGGGGCGTATGCAATATCATACACAGCGACGATTATCAGTAATTCCCTCGAGTCCTAAAGAATTCAATGTCATGATCAACCTATTCCTTAATTTAAACCCCAATCCTATATATCCCACCCAGTCAATCCGGCGTGCCGGATCAGATCTTCCATGAAGTCTACAGCTATATCCATCACGCACATAGATATAAATAGCTAAAATTGCGGGTATTGCATTAGCTATACGGCAAAACTGAGCAATAAATACAATAATCATTTTGAGCATGTAGCCTACTAGAGGCCTATACACAGCCACCTTGTTTATCTATTTTCACCATTCCATAATGAAAATACCTTGTTAGAATAATTGCTGACTTAGCCATACAAGTCTAATTTCACGCAATAGGTGCGAGACTGAAATTACCCTAATTCCTACTACCTATAGAGTTTCCCAAAATGCATAACTGCTGTTTTGTTATAATGATACAATGCTGACCCAGGCAATATTCTTTCCCAGGGTATCCTATAGAAGTAGGAGACAATACGTGCACTTTCCCCCAAACTCGTCTATCAACAGTATAGGGTGTGTTAAGAGTAGCAGACGACATCCGAACAAGCCCCCTGACCTTTGACCTTTTCCCGCCACCCGGTTTATGTCTTCGCGGAGCTCCGCTTTTAGTCCTTTAATGATCTACTTACCTCTTACATAATTAGTTTGGTACCTAGCTGATCTGGACGTAACTACAGTCTACTACACACGTCGACCTCGTTTTTTGAGCCGCATATTTGTAGGAGTATAGGCCTAGTTTACGAACGACCCACGAGGGGGCGTTAGTGTCGAGACTTACTCTAGGGGGCGCCACCGCCTACGAGGACTGCAATGGTTAAAAAGGACATCAATTTTTTTCGATCTAGTCAATATTGAGACAAGGGAGCAGTACCCTTTACTCACAAAATTCTGGATGAAAAAATATAAAGAATAAAAAGGACATCAATGTTCCATAATTTTCAATAGCGGATTTTGGGTCACAAAATAGATATTCTTAACGTATTTTTTTTCATTGGGAGCTCGCCCGCACCGCTTTTGTTTGATTTGCTATGATGGTTTAATATCCTAGTCGCAATTCTTACTGATAAATAGGTGTAAGTTTAATTTCTTGCAGGGCAAGTGGCATCGAACATTTAATCTGAAAGGTGTAATAAGGCAATTTGTTGACACATCATTTCTGTTCGA
Organism: Lepidonotus clava; assembly: GCA_936440205.1. NCBI lineage: Eukaryota > Metazoa > Annelida > Polychaeta > Phyllodocida > Polynoidae > Lepidonotus > Lepidonotus clava. The sequence goes on from OW387146.1 coordinate 18,422,294, forward strand.
GGATGGGTGTTTCTGTAAATGACTCCAAACTACACGCAATTATTGTTAGGCCTCCATCAAACCGGCATAAGCAGTCGATGAGCATTCATGACTTAAGGGTCTAGATTAATTGTTTACTTCGCCAAAGATATAATGGATTTATCTCAAACTGAAAATGTGAAATAGTGCTTATAAAAGAAAAGAGAAATGAAACACATGCACACCCTCCCCTCTTATTTAGGGCACCAATTAGGCCTATAAGGTCATAATAGGGAAAGTAAATGTATCAAAGTCTACATGACAAGCATATATAAACGGGTCCGTCTGATTCTAAGTCTGAGTTACTAAAGGACTTTGCACCCTTAGCCCGAAGTCATATTTCACACCACATGAATTCCTAGTACATACCGAAAATCAATTGATCCCTATAATCACCATTTCATGTGTACTTTATTGGCCTCTCCTACAGGGGGTAGAATTCCCATACCTCCAGCATTAACACTCTCCGGAAACGCAACTTAAGCCTACTTATGGCCTTCTATATTGAAAGATGCGGATTCTCTCACTGTACTCTCATTCTCCAAACACAATTCCATTTTCCATGGACACATGCTGTAACAGTAAGCCCTATCCCACTAGGTGAATTTGATCAAATCGACTGATTAATCGGTGCTAAAATTGGCCCACTCTAACAGAATAATCAGCCGATTTTAGCACCGATTCCACTGGTGGATCCAGGATTTTGATATTGGAAATTTTTTCCTTAATTGCTTTTTGGCCGAGTTTTACATTAAAAAAATGCAAATTTTTCCAGAAAAAGGGAGGGGCGTGTGCCCCCACGCCCCGCGCCCCCTCTGGATCCGCCACTGGATTAATTTCAAACACGTACATTAAAACTTTTAATGTTGCACACCGATGGGCGATCGCAATTGGTACCAAAATCGGGCGATTGTTTTGGTAATATAATCTGCCGATGTATGCGTTGATTCAGCCTATGGCACTGGCGGATCCAGGGTTTGTGGGGAGGCGCGCTATTGGAAAACCTTTTCCTTCATTACTTTTGGGGCGAGTTTAACATTCAAAAAACGCACAATTTTCCGAAAAAAGGGAGGGGCGCGCGGTCCCGAGGCCCCCCTCTGGATTCGCCTATGATTATTTTGGTAATAATCAGCCGATTTGTGCGCTGATTCAGCCTGTGGGGCTTTACAATGAAGGGGCATAGTGACTGAGATTGTGTTTGGAGAGTGAGCGCCCAGTGACAATGTCTGGGTTCTGTCACCATGACAACAGCCCTGGAGGAGCCCTATTGTTTTACTGGTGTCTAATTACCCATGACGACAGAGGTTAAGGGTACAGTCAGTAGCCTGACAGTGTCTGGGACCGTTACCCTCTCAGACTGCAATAAATTTATAGGCAATCTGTTAGATAACAACAAGCTGTATAGTACTAAGCTATAGTAAACCATTTGATTGTCATGTCTTTCTCTTGTATTTCATGCTGTATCGCAGGTTATAGAATTGTAAACCTTATGTGCCTAATCAACATGTAAATCTGTCAATATGAATACTTGATGTAAGAGAGTACTTCATTTACTAGGACAATTTGATAGACAATTTCCAAAAAGTTATATATATATATATATATGGTGTTCAGTTTAGAATGATACAAATCTAATGCCTAATTTTCGTGGGTTCACCCCGGATAGATGGCCCAAAAGTAAAATAAACAAAATAGATATCAAATACGATACTTTGATATTATTAAATACTTCCACGTTCAGTGTTGATACCATCAACATCTTTTCCCGTATAAATGCTTAGTAAGCGATTAATGTATAGCCTTAAGAAATAAGAACATTTTGCATCATCTTATTTTATTTATTTTAGATTTAATTTCTTTTTTTACAAACAAAAATGCATAGTTGATATTTCAAACTTCAATTGGTATGTAGCCCATGTGCAAAACCGAATACATTACTTGGAAAATTACATGCGAAATATACGCAAACAAAACATTACCGCTGCGTACACCGTATGCATGCATACGCGTACAATGCATGTCCCCAGAATGCTGGGTGCGTGCATGCACGTCCCTGTTCGCCACCTGGCGTTTCGCTAACAAACTAAAACCAACATGACGCTTCTGAAGAGCACTTGTGGCCCTTGTCGACCTTCAAGTCGTTCCTTTGTGGGAGAAACCGATCTCCTCAAGTACATAATGGCGGGGTAACCCTGAGAAATAAGGCCCATTAGTAGGCCTATGTAGGCGGAGGGGGTTTCTTTGCCCATGTTCTTTAACCCTACTTGTCCCCAACCAAGCCTATCATGTGAAGCTATTTTCGGCCTAACATTGCTTAATGGTTATTTGCTTAGACATTACCCCTAGCTATTTCATCTGGTAATAAAATTTCAGACTATTGATTGATTTGAATCTATATTATGTGTTATCTCAGACTAGGCTATTGATTGATTTGAATTTAAATGCGTGTTTAAATGTTTGCCAGGGACTTCTTGAAAACATCAATAAGCTATATAGACATTTTTGTGTCGATCAATTTAACCATGGCCTAGCCGCATGGGCTACTATTTCTAAGGTAGCATTTGCTACGTCTTTCTGTAGAGCCTTCCATCACACACAGACACAGACACACACAGACACAGACACACACAGACACACATAGACACACAGACACACACACAGACACAGACACACACACACACACACACAGACACACACACACACACAGACACACACACACACACACTGTAAAAAGGTAATGTTATTTTATGGCAAACTTTACTGTTCATTTACAGCAATGTTTGCTGTTAGAAAATAAACAGTTAAAATTACTGCAGGATTACAAAATTTGTACTGTAAATTTGAAATTACATGATGAGTATGTATTTTTACAGTACATCTTACTGTAAAATACAGTGACCACCAGGAGTGCAAAAGTAAAAAGTGAAAAACGTTTTTGGCATAATAGCTTAAAACCATTTTTCTGTATGAATTAATTAAATCTAATGATGTCAAAAAGGAAATCCCATGCACATGACATGAACTGACATTTCAGGTTATTGAAATACATACAAATAATTGTAATTATTATGAGATAATCATAATCTGTATGCATAGACACCTATTTGGTGTAAAATTTAATGTATAGGTAAGTAATGATCTCTTAATTTGATGCAACATCACCCTATGTATGTATGTGCTAGTAAATCTAGTATAATTACATCCCACAACCTCTTTACATTGGTTTGTGGTTGGGAATTAACATTTAGTTTGATTTATGGGGAATATTCTATGGTAATTTGATGTTAAAAGGCTTTTAATTGGTAGCGCTGTAAAATAACAGTGCACTGTAAATTTACAGTAAACTTTGCTGGCAACAAAGTTTCCAGTAAACTTTGCTGTACAAATACAGTACTTAGTTTGCTGTTAATTTACAGTACTATTTGCTGTACGACACCTACAGTATCATGCACTGTACAAATTACAGTACATCGTAAGTTTACTGGAAACTTTGTTGCCAGCAAAGTTTACTGTAAATTTACAGCATTTACTTTTTACAGTGTATGCATAAATTAGATGGATGGGAATGCAATTGATGATATTGTGCATACTTTCCTGTACAGAACCAATGCGTACTGTAGGCCAAGGGGGGGGGGGGGGGCTATGAGTTTGACATTTTAAACCCTTGGTGCTGTAACTCTTGGTGATAATAAGAATGCAAAATACGTGTAAACATCGGCCTTCCATTTAAGCGGGGTTCGGCAAGTTGCTTATATGTTTATCAAATTATTAAGGACACCCTTCCCAACTCCATAAGATAAATGACAAAATGTACTGAATTTGATGTGTCCTTTGCGACCAGCCATCACTACTAAAAATGCTACTATTTCTAAATCTATAATATTCAGATTTAGAATTATGTTATAATGAAAATACTTCAATATGCATCAAGCTCCTGTTGAAACTATAGCCTATATATAGTTCAAGTCCTCCCGATTGCTATATTGAGACACTCACGTTTTGCAGTAGCACCCCATGTTTATATTTAACATTTTAACACCAATGGCCCTATTTACTTAATGTTAAAAGTCTCTGCCATTTGAAACTTATTTCTTATTTTTCTAATGCCAGTTCAACCGATGGAAAGCTTTCCAGACACACTTTAATTACTATAAAAACATTTTTACATAGAACATTACAACCCCATGTTTTAAACCAATGTAAAACCATTTCCCAAATAAACAACACATTAGATAAGCCTATATATAAACATATAATAGGCGTGTTAGAAAAATATGCCCAGGATCCCACATTTGCTACCTTTAAAAGGCGACTGAATAAACTAATCTCTAGTGAACAGAGTTAGTTTTCTGAACACTAGAAGTCACTCACAGACTCCTTGAATCGTCTCAATATTTGACAAGTAAGAAGGTGCGAGAAACTTGGTAAATATTGAGATATGCTTGACACATTGGGGTATTGGGTCTGTAGCGACTTGATTGCTCGCTACCTCTGGCGCTACAAACCATTGTACCAATTTTTCAATGGTAACGGTTAAAATGGCTTGTTGTTGGTCGTTGATTTATGATGTAAAACATATCTACTTGTAAAACCGTACTCTTTCTCTAAAGTATAAGTTTGTAAGCCGACATTTGCACATAGGAAATTTCGGTTCGTGATGCATAAGGTTCTCACGATTCTATTTGAATGTTTCCACTGCATATGGCAATATCAATTGCATAGGATGTTTCTACGGTATATGATAATATGTATTTTCACTAATTCTATTTTCATATAGTAAACTTTTATATGTTATGTGATTGGAAGTTGATAGTGGTTACGCCAAACATAACACGACATTTGAACAAGCATAAATTGCTCATTAGAAACAACATGTATACATACCATCACTTATAGTATACAGCACCTTATCATATCATGATAACAATGGAACTTCCTTATCATCATGTTTACGCGTTTTGAACAATTATAGAGGAAATGGGGATAATATTTCTCAATGATAATATCTTGACGTATACAATGAATCAGTAAACTGGATTTAGATTACGTTTTATGTCAATTAACACCCAAAGGTACTTAAGTACTCTTGTTTGCATCCTAACTGTAATAAGGTGAAGTGCAATTTTGTGATATAACTGAAAAAGAATAAATATGATATAGGACTAATAAAAAACAATACATATCCAAAAAAGAAATTGGTCAATTGATATATACGCTAGATCTATAGGACGTGATGACGGTAATATTGAATCATTAGAGACCCATCTAACGGAAACGCCTTCGTTATGGAATGGGAAGATTTGTATTCGTCTTTAACTTAGGGAAATAGCTGAGATATGGACCTTATTTCAACCTATATAGTTAAGCCGCCCCCTCCCTATATCTTCAATAAAGAGCTTGAATCGCAAAGATCCTCACTGTATACCCCATATCACTCTATATACCCCATATGAGGGTCTCTATTCAGCCAATTAGGAAGACCGGAACTTGTATGTCTTTTTAGCGGAAGTTGCTGGGGGAAAACACTCCATATATAAGCATACTTGTCATTTTGATGAATATCAGAAGATATATATGCATACTTGATTGAATTATATGTTTTATTGTTTAACACAGTATATATTTAGATATCAGAAATGTATTTCATAACTTCTAGATTAGGTCGACAGTATGGGAGAAAGTGTGAAGGAACAGCATTAAATGAAAAACAGTATGGTTGGATTCGCCTGGCCGGTATGCCCACGTGCCTATACTAATTAATAGAAGCCACATGAACCATAGTTATACATGTGTTGGCAATTATAAGTCCCGACATTAGGTCCAGAGTAATATTACTTAAATAAAGGCCTTATAAAGGCCTTTTTATCCTCCTATTTCCAACTCTTTTACGGAATTGAAGTCTTAAGCCCTGATCTAAGCTGGGCCATAGGAAGATTCTGACCATCAAGACACATAATTATTATTGCTGGGTCTCATGCGTATAGCCTTAGAAGGAGATAAAACAACTGCCATTCATTTGTTTTTCTTTTAAATAATTTTATTCTATCTCTCTGATACAGAGCTCTTCCGATAGCGTTCACAATAAAATAATATAATAACAAAGCACATATCCAGTATTCTCGGTTAAAATCTTATCACCAATTACATATTATAAGAAACAATCATTATGTTTAGATCAATACACGCAGTTATTACACCATATTACTGATAACGCTATAGTGCAGATAAGACTACGTGGTTATAATCTGATCAACAACTTTGCAAAATTTCATTATTAAACTGTGAAAACTATACACCCACTTTCAATATGTGGCCTTCCATCAGATCTAATCTATTTTCCATGGAGCCTTAAGGAAAAACATTCCATCAGATATAATGTATTTCCATGGGGAAAAGGGTTAAGGACCTGCTGTAGGTCTGTCTATCATATGCATCCATCCCCATTGATGATGGCCGGGGTGCAGCGTCCATCCCGGCGTCCATCCCGGCATCCATCCCGGCATCCATCACAGCGTCCATCCCTGCGTCCATCCCTAACATCCATCCCGACATCCATCCATGTGTCCATCCCGGCGTCCATCCCGGCGTCCATCCCGGCATCCACCCCTAACTTCCACCCCGGCGTCCATCCCAGGAGGTTCTGGTTAGCCCCACCAGGTGTCAGGTTGCCCCCACCTTGCCCACCGTCACCCCGACTGGCACCACCCTGTCCGCAGTCACCCCGGGCACGTTCGGAAAACCAACTCTTGGGGGACGTGTGTAGGTGTTGATGGTATGTATGTTGTTTTGTCTGTGGGCAATGCAGGGTCATTACAATATGGTCCATGTACAACATCAATGTTGTATTTTTCTTTTTATTTCGATGGGCCTACATAATCCTTCAAGGTGTTCTGTTTCAAGCTAATGTTATAGTGGATGAAGTATACGTTTCATGTAGGCCTATCATTTATACCGCTGAAATGATTGCTTGCGGAACATATGAATCATGCTAAATCAACCTATTCTATAATCTCATACATACTAATAATTAGGGTTTTAATCATTAGATCATTAAATTGAATCACAGGCCTATCCTTCTGGCAGTTCTGCTAATCAAAAAAAAAGTAATAAAAAAAGAATCAACCCACAAAATAGTTAATAGAGAAAAAGAAGAAAGGGGTTGGATGATACTTGTTTGCGACTGAAACCCAAAACCTTCCCAATGCCCAACCCATTCAATCCCCGGCTCACCTCAAGTAGTTCACTCTCTACTTTCCCGAACGTCCCCTCGGCGCGCACCCCCTCCCCAGTGACCGGGCGGTAGTAGCCGGGCGTCAGAACGCCATCACCCCGACTGGAGAGAACCCACCAAATCTCGTCTGCTCCGAAAAACTCTCCCAAACTCCATGGATCTATGACGAACAACGCCACCAGAATGTCGAGGAGTACGCTAGCATGGTCCTTAGGGCTGGTCCTGGTTTTCAGCTCGCAAGGTGGGTGATTTTTTAGGTTATTTCGCGTCTGGAAATGTGAGATATTTGGGTGGAGTTTTTCTGACTTTCAGGGATGAGTGAGTGTGATGGCGAATTCCGCGGCCAACTCTACTCGCTGTTCCTTGCTTTGTTTGAGCTACTCAAGATTTCTGAGCGTCTTGGTGTGGTTTTAACCAAGTTTAACCCTTTTATTCGCCGTGTTTGAGATTTAAGTTGGAACCATAGTGACCTAGTTTTGGTTTGGGTGGGGTTGGTTGGGGTGTAAATGATAAGGGTGGGAGATTACGTAACTTTTAATCAAATGGCCGGGTCAGGTTTTTTTAGGTCAGCGTCCCAGTGGCTTGGTCACGTGGGGTATGGGTACAACAAGTGTAATTAGATAATTAATTGATTTAAACAGGTATCAGCTAACATCCGTATATAGGTTTGGTGGGAGACCGGTAAACTAATGAATTATGTTTATGCCGAAATACTTAAAGGAATAGACAGCACATGATTTTATATGGAATCTGAAAAGAGCTTTAGCTAGGATTCTAACATTTCATAGATAAGGTTGATCAATTCTGCGATTCATTTCACGAGTTTGAATTATATTCTTAACAACCTCTTATAAAGGCCTATCTGAAGATGTTTTAATAGTTTCAATTTGTATATTAAGCCTTTAATCTTCTAGGTGCAACTTTAGGGGGTGTAGATGGGGGGGTCCCACGTCGCGTGTCGAATTTAAAAAACAGCCGTGTCGCATGTCAATATAACTCACTTTAGACCCATGTCACATGTCGAATTTAAGAAATAGCCATGTCCCATGTCGAATTTAAGAAATGGCCCTGTCCCATGTCGAATTTAAGAAAATAGCAATGTCATTTGTCCCTTAATTGCTGTGTCGCATGTCGAATTTAAAAAACAGCTGTGTCGCCGTGTCGAATTTAAGAAATGTCCGTGTCGCCCTGTCGATTTTAAGGGTCTAGACCCACACTTTAAGCTACGTTAGGCCTATATCAATTCAAAAAGATTGTATGGGGCTCACTGAGATAACTCGGTATATGTCCCACTTCCATTTCTTTCAAATAGAAATAGAAAAAGAATAGTGCATTCCTATCAGTATCACTACCACTTGAGAATTTATAGGCAAAAGGATATGTTGAAGGTTATCATATAAATAAGATCAAATAACTGGAAGGACATTACAAGATCAGTCCATTACTATTGATTTGTACACGTGTGTTTATTGCATAGCATTTCACTTAGATATGTTTTGTCTAGAATAGAACATGATATGTATTATTTCTACTTTTTATGTGGATCCATCATGGCTTAATCACTAACACAGAGCTCAAAACATTTTGCGTTGATTATCACAAATCTAGTACAATAGACTTAGGCCTCATAGACCACCAGCGACGTTTATTGTGATGATTTGTGAATGAAAATACTTGATTGTGTTTAGGCCCAAGCGGCGTCGGTTGGACGGTGACTCCATTGGTATTTCCAAATAGCTGTGTCAGGAGGGTAGTTAAAAGAAACATATCCTCCTATTGTTTCTAATGCTAGAAAAAGTCCACACTTTTTGGCGAATAGATTTTGGGCATAAAACTGTCGGCACATGGTGGATATAAGACTAGGGATGGATCCAGAATTAATTTTAAAGAAGAAAAGGTGGAGAGGGTTTGCACTATTGTTAAAGAAATCCGTTTGATCTTTTTATAATAGAAAGATTTATATTAATACATACATAGATACACAGATATATAGATACATACATACATACATGTATACATACATACATACCTATATTAATTATATATATATCATCTGTATTACAGTAATATATATACTGTATAATATAATATATATTTGTATAATATTTATATGTATAATATATAGGGCATAAACGTCCTAGGCATATAGGCTTATATATTATATTATCAAGTTTTAACATCGCTGTTAATCCGACGAATTTAAAATTAGTAATTTACAAGGTGTTACTTCTAAGGGGCCGATGTAAATATGAATAAGTTAATCCCAAACCCCCTCCCACCATCCTAGACACATCTGCATCCTTTGCATTAATAATCCTGAACCAGTGACCGTTGGATTTAAGGTCATAATCCAACAAGTACTAGGAGAATCTAGAGATTATCTGTGTTCGTTTCCATAGCTACAACTACTTGCGGTTACCCTACCACATGTTAGAGACTATCGACTACTGATCTGTGATAGCTAGCTCCGCTGGGGGTATAGGCTAGTCCGGTTACCATGGAAACAGGTCCCCATGGTAACGGTTTCATTAGGTCTCCCACCACTAAATACGTGTTGGTGTTTATTTTGTTTTGTCCTTTGAGGCTAATCAAGGGTTTATGAGATTTTAACACTGACATACGACTTGCTACTTAGAGTCTCGATAAGTCTGGGAAACCCAGATTATCATTTTGTAACAGTAACCTAGCACATAGGAGATTAAACATTATTTGCCATATTTGAATAAAATTGTTAACCCCTGTGATTGGATCGGAATATAATGGAAAAACATACCCTTGTACCTTACGACTGGGTTTATCAGAATGCTTATTAAGTATTACCATACACTATGATTTATAAGATCAAGCAGAGCAGGAACCAAAACAGGTTAGCCATTAACATAATGATTAAAACCAGGAAGAAAATGCGATAACTGAAATTTATATGTTAATGATACTCCAATACCAATGTAGTGTGCTTATACCAACGATCAAACTATACCCAAAACAGATACATGTATAAATTTTTCATGTACCCACAGTATATCAATTTCAAGATTTATGGTAAAATGATTATTATTCTCTCACTCGTGAATACGCTCTCCTGTAATGACCACTCACTCATATAGTTATAGGGCCTACAAAGTGTCAAAGGCAGGTCCATTAACAACAATATGGGGAGAGAGCACGCTAAAAATCAGAACCACAAACCCCAATATAGACACAATAGAACCAGTCCAATAAGTATATAGTAACCATTTCAATTTGAAGGTCTCAATTATGACTAATTAGGGGTATGTACATTGGGTACAATAGTTGTATGCCACTTCGCTGCCCCTCAGTGCCACTTAACTGCCCCTCAGTGCCACTTGACTGCCCATCAGTGCCACTTGACTGCCCATCAGTGTCACAACAATAGTATCCCCCATAATGGATTCGCCACCTGTAGGTTAATATGGCCAGGGGGACAGGGGCATAAGTTTCCATGACAACGACTAATTTTCTTCCGTCTAAACACCAGTAGGGGCATCAGGGCTGTGAGGGCGTGTGTGTGTCTGTGTGACTGTCTGTGGTTGTAGTATGACCTCTTGTCTTGGAGAGTGGCCAAAATGCATGGGGTAAACAAAGATCTATAAGGGCAGCCGCACATCATTCCTTCCTCCTTGGTGTAAAGCCACGGCCACACTTAAACCCAATACCCACGTATATGCCCACTAGGTTGAATGATTCGGCGAACAAATTAGCTATTAATACAAAAAGAATTCATATGTTAGATTGCATTGCTGATTCAGATCACCGATCATGTGATATTGAAATGTACATGTTCGATATGAATCGGTGCTAAAAGTAAAACCTAATCAGCCAGTTGTTTTAGCATAATTTGCCGATTCTAGGGTTGATCAACTTGGTCAAAACGTGGTTAAAACTAAAACCTATAAGCCCTTAACTCCCGGAACATTTTGGTGTATATAGACTAAGATATTCAACAAATCCATGTTTTTGCCTTTTCTGTCCTATAGTAAGGTCCCAATGCAGAAAACAAAAAAGATATCTTGACATATTGCACTGAGTAGGTCATCTATAAAACAAGATCCCTAAAATAACTTGGGAACATAATATGGTAAAATGATATGTTTTGCGACTAGAAAGACGATATCAACTATTGCCCCCCCCCCCCCCTGCATCGAGTTCTGTACCTGAAGGAACATAATTATACTCGGTACTCATTTTACAACCGCCGAGGACCATAGTAAAACTGAAAAGGTTGTGTTTTTGTGTCTCAAACTGCAGGGGGTGGGACAAGATGGGAATTTGGCCCGGGGGGAAGACGTGAAGGAGGGGTGCATGCATCGGGGGTGGACTTACTCTCTCTCTAGACTTTCCTTCCTCAAACCCTTCAGAGATCCTCGACGTAGAATCATAGCCAGACTTGAAACCATCAACAAGCCAAATCGGAGCCCATTTCCAACAAAACATTATATGATTCATTGAATGTAATTGAAATATCTTCCTATGGCAGAAACGTGTTAGCTAATCAATATAACATTTTGGCTTATCCAAATCGTCATGATTGAATTTGGCCAATTTGGCTTAGCGCGAAAGCAACAAAATCCTCCCTAACACGGATAGCTGATTTTCAGTATTTTTGATACCTGCAGGTTAATTTTGACTGATTTTGTTGACAAAAACACAGGGAAATGCATAGAAAATATACATGTATTTGCTCTAAATCAATCTGTAATGAATGAATTTTCAAACCAACTTCAAAAATAATAAATATATATGGATACAAAATGAGAAAATGGTTGATATTGATTTCTATCATGTTTGACCACAAATAATGCCATGATTACTGAAAATCTCTATACTTAAGCATTGCAGTTTGTTGATATATTTCCCAGGATGCACCTTGATCTAGGCTAACCTGCAGGTAGACCACAGGAAATATGCTATTCGTGGTAGGGAGAATTAGTATTTTTTGTACAGAGTACCCCCCCCCCCTTCGCCACACACCAGGGTGGTAGACGGGTCCCAACACCTGTCCCACACTCTGAAGACACACACCTGGGTGCTGGAGGAAAACCCTGAAAAAACACAAATGTCAGAGTGCAGAGTCTCTGTGTAAAATAACACCGGAAAAGAAAAAATTAGACAGGACGTAGTTTTGATAGTAAATGAAAGCTTTGGAGCATAATTCCGGACATGTTCTTCATTTTACGTTTATACGGTCTGTGGACATGTGTTGGGGTAAATGAAAAACACAAACATGAAAGAATCTAAAGAATACAAAAGGAACCTTCTCTTCTCATGCATAAATGGAACCCTTATCTGGCTTTTCGCTTTTCGATTAGGCCGTCCTAAAAAAAAAATCTGTTTCCGGTGGACCGGCCGGGTGAGTATTTTATGGCCGGGTAGGACGCATATTTTTTCATTTTTCCAAAAAAATTTTTTTTTTTGAAAAATTTTGTGTTATATCCTTACCAACCCTAAAAAAAAAAAAAAAAAAAAAAGAATTTGCGGCCGCCCAGGTCACCTTTTTAAACCCCACCCGCTGGACCGGAAACAGAATTTTTTTTTAAGGACGGCCTTATCTATTATTACTTTATAGAGTATGTAGAGTAAGTAAAAAAACCAAAACGAATAACACTCGATCAGCAATTTGATAATAGAAATGTGAAAATAGAATAGATGAAAGCTGTTCCTAAAAGCCCAACAATCATGCTTTAACCACTTTATGGTATGCATGCAGTGTTCTAAGAAAATGAATATTATCTGAGGAATATTCAATAATGAGATCAAATGACCTTTCCCCAAACCAGGTGTCTAACCCTCAGGTGCATACCTAATGAGATACACCCCGCACGTGCATACATAATACATTACACACCTGGCACTTATACTGAGGATCCTATGATAAACCATTTATAGACCTACATCCCACTTTCCGATTTTACCGCCGATTTTGAAAATCACCAGAGTGAATAAGGCCTAATCATAGAAATGTCTTATATCATAAGAAAGCACTCTACATGCCCTTTCAAATGGTATGTAACATGCATGGGTTTCTGTGATATTTCTTTGGAAAACCTAAAAATCTCCAAATTTCAGGTAGTCAAAATCGCTTCGTTGAATATAGGCTTAAGGACGCACGCGCCGCCCCAATCTTTTGATCTTCTTTGATCTTTGACGTCGCCATTTGGTGGTCTCTTTGATGTTTCCATGACTACCATTGACCCCACCTGACCCCTGCAAAGGTCAAAAGCCCTTCTTCGTGACGTCACAATGGCTTGTCTTTTGTAGCCCTGGCGTCTTTTCGTGACAGTTTCTCTTCTACCTTCGCGGTGAATCAGACATTATGTGGTGGAATAAGTAGGAGGGGGTCAGGGGCGGATGTAGGATTTCCGAAAGGAGGGAGGTCAGCATTTATAGAGTAAGTACTAAAACAGCGTGCATTTATCATGCACACACACCTGGCATTCTTCCTTCTATTTGTAATTCAGGGGTCCAATAAAAGGTGGGGGGAGGGGGTAGTCAGGACCCCCTGGACCCCCCCCCCCCCCTGGATCTGACCCTAGGGATGTACTCTGATATCATAAAGAGGGTTGGTGAATGGTTCTTAGGCAATAGGAGGTAGCCTAAAAGATACTTTTTTGTGGACCGACGGGCCTTTGAAATAAGCAGTCCGCCGGTTGTGGATCGTTTTTTGAATTAGAAAAATTAAGTAGGTCATATTGAAAGATTGACAAAGCACTATCACACCTGGGTGCGGCACTTGGCACAGGGGCCCTTCTAAAATACATGTCATGATGTGTGAAAAAGATTGGTGGTAATAAGAATTCAAAACTTTTATTATTGAAAGATTATTTTGAAATATATATCAAGATGCTGCATGTATCAGAAAAAAGAAAAGGATTGGGGCTAACGACACAGATAGATAGAATTATGCAACCTGGTATGCATTAAAGGTCATAGGTAGTTCAATATAACCAATTTACATAGGCTCAAAGGAAAATTAACTCCAATTCAGCTTGTCTGACTTGCATTACGTGGGTTATACCCAAAACTAGGTGGCATGGTCTCGAAAATCATTTATTGTTCAGTCACATATGCAGTCAGAAATGATTGATAGAGTGTGTAAAGAAATGTGCCTTTGTGTCCAAACTTTCTAATCCTTTTACTGCAGTGGCCTATTCTGTCGTAAAGCTCTAGATCTATGTATATGACATTTTTATAATTATTCTTTTTTCACATGCAGAAAAGCTCCCATAGCTCCCATGCATCCTCCATTTTTGACAAAGTTGACTTCTACTTTTTGTTTCTGTAAGAGAGTACACAAACAGGAGGTTAGACTTTAAAATGATTTTTTTCGACAAAATGCTTATAAACACTTAAGAAACATATAGGCCTGTTTATATAATTCTACATTGAGAAATAAGTGTATCACACATTTACTTTTAAGAATATGAAATTTACGAATTTATTTTTCATATGAGAATATTAATCCATGTTTTTATGTACAAAAGGGTTGTCTAATAATTACATATTCACAAAGGAAGGGTAGAGGGACCAAGTACATTTCTCATGCATATTGCATACATTTGTACATCTACAGGCCTAGTTAATGGACAACCCAAAGACAAAAAATAGTCACTGTTTACTGTCAAAACTAACAACAAAATAAATTTGAAGTTTACTTCATCACTTATAAGTTGATGCTGAACATAATTGTGAAGTTGATACAGTAAAGAAAGTAAAGGTTGAAATATCAGATCTTACCATAGGAATGAAACTCTGCAGCATCAATAAATGTTTTAGGGTCATATCCCGCATAATAGCACTGTTGAATACATTGCCGCACATGAACACTTCAGTTGCACCAGTCAGTTTACAGCTCATGAGGATGGATGCTGCATGGTTCCTGGCAGTCACATCAAAAACGTTATGAACCAAGTCCTCTTTCTTCACATCATCTAGAATAACAAAACCCAATCCTAGGTTTTAGATCTCATCAAATATATTACAGCATTCCTTTGCAGATAAAATCAGAATGGTTGGATAAACCAATAGAAAGATGTAAAATTTGTAGTGAAATGATTTACTTCCCTGCTTTTTTCATATTAGATATACTTTAAACTTCAGTTAGGGGCCTTCTAGTAAGTATATACACAACAAGTGGTGGCGGGGCTTCTGAAATATCTTAAAAATGTACAAACATTCCTGTACAAATCCAATGGATAATTAAGCCCCTAGGGGTGATGGGTCTGACAATTTTGAAACTGTGTATATGTCCTTTATGGAAAGCCCCTTATCACCATTGATTGAGGCTTGGGACCATACAGATCCAAAACATAGGAGATAAGCGCTACACTGGGGTCATCTATAAAAAATCTGTTTATGGATGACCAATTGTGTTTTTGACTGGTTGGCCATCAGTAAGGAGTGTTATTAAAACCATAGGTTTAATCTGAATCACCACATAAATTGGTCAATTAATGGTAGAATCTCATGCTGTTTTCACTATAAAATAACCAATTTGTGAAGTGATTCAGTGCTGTGGGTAAAGGGCTATTTTGATGATCTTCCTCTGAGCTGTCCATTAATTTGACAATGTGCTACAGGTTAGCAGTTTCAAACAGAGATATTTACCAAGGCCTTTTGTCACACCCTTGCCAAATGGGAACATGAGAATATCCACTGGGATTTCCTTATTATACAAATTTTCTTCCTCTCCTACTCTCATCTTTGGCAGCAGGTCACTCATCCAAGTCCCAACTGTTCTACCATCTGCTCTCTCAGCCATCTCCACAAGCTTGCCAAAGTCCTTAAACGAAATAAAAGAATCAATCACTAAATATGTCAATGGTGTTTCCTCACTCAGTGTGCGAAACTGGCTCTATTTTTCACTGTCTGGACAGCCCATGTGCCCTCAAAATATATTAAGTTTTACCGATTTTTCCTAATATTTCCACTGGCCCGACTGTAATTTTACTGGCCTCAGGCCCGGGCCAGTGGCCAACATCACAGACTGCACACTAGTCAATTAGGATACGTGAGTTATGGCCCACAAGTTGATATAAGGGTCAGGGTAAATTAATATAAGAGTATATAGAGTATAATTTGTTGAACATCTTTGAACACCCAAATAATGAAGAGGCTGGTTTTGGAACAGAGACCCTGATTCATTATAGTGATTGTAAATGTATTAATCAATTAATACTAAAAAAAGGGGAAATTTCCTGTCAGGAAGTGAATACTCAAGGATTTCTAATTCTTGTATATTCTTTGACTATTTAGATCCCCATTAACAATGGTATTCTTTGAAGTCATCTTCCAATATATCAAATACAAAATTGTTAAAATATCCATTTTTTTCATTGAGCAGTACTCTTTATTATATCTTAGAAGTTACAAGTTACAGGTAAAATTTCTCTGCTGATCTTTGGTATTTTTTCTAGCTTGCCTTCATGCCTACAGAGCAGACTTATAAGCTTAGAGTTTAGGTAGGAGTATCATAGTTTGGAAAATGACAAGAGGTACCAAACGATTGCTGTATATTCTTCACAAAACATCTAACAGTGGTTGACATCTCTTAAATCTGTTCCTTTTGTTGTTGATCTTGCAGGTATATTCTTCAGCTAAAAGGCTCTGTTTTAATTCCATAAGTCATTGCATTATATCAATGTTATATTTATGATAAATCCGTTGTCTATAGATATACAATCCCGCTTTCAACAATACCAAGTTGATTATATCACGGGTTTTCATTTGCTGTGATATACCAAGAATAGGTTCTCTTTCAGTTAAGTTATATGTGTCTACCTTCACTACTATATTGAGGCATCTAAAAATATATTTCCAGAATCAGGCAATCCTGGGTCACTCAAGAAAATGTGAGATGGTATTTCTCTGTTCATCTCAGTATTCACAGTTAGGGGTGTCCTTGATTAAAATATTCTTCAAATATTCATTAAATGCAATACTTTAAACTGAAAAGATTGTAATGTAGTCTCTTTGGCAACCTGAAAAGGGTACATGTACAGGGAAGTCCAGGTATCATTCATTATCCCTATTTCTGGAAACAGTTTAGACCACCGAAACTGACTTGTGAGCTTTGGGGAGACTTGATCCCTCACAATTCAATACAATCTTTGCTCTGTGTATTGTATGTGTATATTAAATATCCCTTTTTAATATATGACACTATGAGCCACATTGCTTAGTGATTATTCAATGATGAAATTGTGAGATAAGAAAGAAAATCAGAGTTTCCAAACTTGTTCTACTACAAAAGGTTTTTGAATAACAAACATATACCTACGTTTTCTCCAGTAAGGAATGCTGCAAGTCCATACAAAAAACGACCCGCAGTACCAATTAAATCAAGAGCGATAAATGACCCATCCTTGTTAATCTGCATTATAAGTAAAAAGGTTGGAAACAGCGTTATTTTAACTTTCAATATCAGTTGATCATATGTTTTCAGTTCTGCATAGAATAATGTATCAGTTATATTATTATATATTGTTCATAATGAGTAATATAATAAGGTGAGACATCTATGTAGGAGACCAAAAGGCTAATAGTTTTGTAGGAGGTCAGTGTTCGAAACTATCATTATATTTTGTGCACCTGAATACTTTTTGATTGAGTATATTTGCCCAAAATATCCTTTTGGGTTTTCATGGTAACCAAATTTAAAAACTTTTGTCATTTTTCATTTTTCTAACACTATGGAAATGAAGATGATAGTTATCATGGCTGAGGTTATAGAATGTAGAAACAAATTTAAGAGTAGATCAAAAGTTACTCAGTTTTGTGTCACAATACTTATGAAGACTACATTGTTAATAAAAAATCACATTAATCCCTAAAAAAGACTGAAATTTCATTCCAATACATTGCGTAGTTAAATGAAATCCAAAATGAAAGCTACCTGAAGGGATACAGATCCTGAGCCACACATAAACAGAATTCGGGGTCTGTCTTCCTCCACCTCCTTCCCAGTCTTTTCCCTCAATTTAAGATTTGACATGGTCTCCATTTGTTTATAATGCTCTTCCATGGCTTCTTCATGCTTTTTGCCAGCTTCAATAATCTCAGATGAATTGGGAATGAAGAGCTCATCTTTGGTGTGGGTTTTCTCCATTGCCAAGATGGAGCCAATGAAACAGTCATACTCTGGTATAATATCAATTCTGAATGAAAAGACAATTTATGATTGTTAACATGTAACACTTTCCTATACACCTATCTCCAAAAGTTTTTAACCCATACACATATAGATAAGGATATTTCAAGCTTCAAGAAAACATTTTCATAAAGAAAATATCATGAAACAGCCTTTTTTTGACTCTCAAATGTAGTGTTCCAAGATAAAACAAGTAATTTGTAGTATCTTGTAATCCTACTCACTATCTCTGTAAACAATATATGCGTAAATCATAAATCATTAGAGTGGTCTGATAGGTCTGTGGTCAGATATGATAATTGATCAGAGGAAATGATAGCAGAAAAAGTAAGAAAATGTATTGTTGGGATTAGTGCAGACTATGGTGGAATTCTCAAATATAAATATATCCAGATGGGTATTTGGAGATTGACGAACAATTATTATGGTTAGAGCCTACCAAAATGTTCCTGGAGTACAAGGATTTTTATACTTTAAGTTTTTTGTACCTTATGTTGAATAGTATTTTTAGAATCTTCATTACACTACAACCCATAATGCCCTCTTTAGGTCATAAAATTATTTTATTTTAGCCATGCCAGGAGATCAGCCCAACAACCCACCTTTTAGTAGAATTATCAACAAAAAACACTTATTTATTGTTTTATGGAAAAATTCGACTTGGATGAAATTTTCCAGGGATTTAGTCAACATATTCTAATTTTGGTGACTACTACATCATGGGAAATGTGCAATGGAGTGTTTTTTCAGGAAAATTATGAGTACTTGAAAAGTTACCAAGTCACCATGGTCACTGAAAATAGAATATTTTTACTGAACAAAATAATTATTTAATAAGATTTCTGTAGAAAATGTCTTTTCAATGCTACAAAGGTTAAGTTAAACAAACAATTATTTCACAAGTTATTGCATTTTGTAAGTGTTAGAATACTATAATGTTTGTTTAAGTATGGTATTCGGCAAATTCACCCCTCTGTGTGGTCATACAGTACTAATCAAACACATTATAATCATATCATTAGAAAATGTTTTTACTCATACTTGCAGTTGAGTCCAGCCTCAAAGTTCTTTTTGAAAACTTGACCACCAACTCCTGAAGTGTTGACCACAATAACACCATCTTCATTTTTCTGCAAAAGAAAAAGCTATTTATGGCCACACAAAACATGTTATGCCTCATACCTGTGTCACAATTTGTAAGGAAAACAACCCAAAAATACAACTTTAGTTTCTTTCTGGGTTCACACAAGCCAGGAAACAGATTTTTTTTGTACCTTCCTAGAATGCAAGGGAAGGGCTCAACCGCTCTTTTTGGCTAAGGTTACCCAGTCATTTTCGTCACTTTCTGTCATCACCAGGAACCTATTCATCGCCACCAAGAAGAAACTAAATCGCAGTTGACAGGGGTTGCAATGGTTTGTGCTGCCTGGCATACCAAGCCTGGCATTGCCACAGTTTTTGGCAATTTCATCACAACAGTGTCAGGCCTCAAGAGATTTATAACTGGGTTGGGGAGTCCATGGGGCTCCCAGCTGTTCTGCTAGTCTAGGATTTTAGGGCAGATCAGAAATTCATTTCTGATCAAATGAATTGCATATATATGTACCGGCTGTCTATTAGAGCTGTGTCCCCTATTGAGAGACTAAGGAACCAGCATACTGGGGAAGATCTTAACTTATGATTCAAGACATGAGATACATTTCAGATATAAGTACTTCAATAAGCCCTGTAGCTACAAACACTTACTGTCAGATCTGCATTATCTTGGATGTACTTGATCATACCCTCACAGTCGTCACGGGGAAACATGGCGTAATGCACCTGACCTTTGCTTGGGTTATCCTGTAATTTAAACAGATTTCTCAATGTATGTTAGTGCTATGTACATTGCATGAGTAGAATATGAAGGGTTTGTAGGCAATATAAAGCTGTCCTCATTAGATTTGTTGCTATAAAGTTTCTTAATTTAGAAAAGAATAGGAAACTATATATAGAAACTGTTTTATGTTTCATGAATGCTTCTTGGTACTTCTTGGTCTATACTAACCTTGACTGACATATTGTCCTGGACACATCTGAGATATGAATATTAACTATTTATGAAATTCTATCTTCTCTAAGTTAGTAAGTGTTCTCAGAATCGAATAGGAAGCATCTTAAAGATAGGAAAGCATCAAGATTGAACAGCACCTAGATGACTATAGAATTTGTTCAATCAAAGAAAATGATAATATGTCATACCAGAGTTTTGAGTGGTTTTCCATCTTTGTACTCCTTGTTAGATCGAAAGATTAGCTTACCCACGGTAGTTCCTGTATGTAACAAAGAATGCATCCTTTAATTGAAATCAAATTTTATTCAGAAAATTACACCAGCATTGACGAATAATTAAAGGTTAATGACTGTAAAACATTATATGTCAATTTAAGAAGCAAGAAAAGTAATAAAGCTCATGATAACACAATCTTGAAACTATTTCAACCTCCTTCAAACATAATATAGGCCTAACAGGCAAAACTATGAATATATAATTATGTCTTTTGAATAATTTTTCGAGAAAATTGGACAGCATTTTGTTATTGTGGCTGTTAAAATACATCAACAAAATTTTGTGAATGAATTTTTATCACTAAAGAGAACCTTTTACAATGTACTTGTATTTAGTATGATGAATAATCTGGGTGTAGGTAGGTCAAATTGAGGGCAAGAAGGTCAATACTGGAGTTACTATTCAAATGCCAGCTCCCTAACTCTTACCCTGGAACATTTCCACAAGAGAGATGGAAATGCACTACATTTCAGATACATACATAATTCATGCATAGCTTGAATACTGGGGGTTTTAAGACTTTCTTCTATACTTACCGATATCAAGGGCAAATCCAGATGATTTTTCTACAGCCTCTGCTGGGAGCTTAATGACTGTATCAGAGATGAGACCTGTTTGGACTTTCAGCGACATTTTCTTTACTTTGTGTTACGAGCAATAGGAATGAGAGAAGAGTGTGAATTTATAGTCATTTTGGATGTGCTTATTTAGAAAGGAAGGAATTAGATTAGAGCTTCAACGCCATAGTTTACTATTATAGGTAGCATTTGTATTGGAAATAGGTGGCAACACAAGCAGTTTACATTACACAGAGTTCGATCTTAGCACTAGCCAGCTAGTACCGTCACTAGTGCAAATCAGGATGGGCTGGTGTGTTTTTGGAACAACTAGCCTGATAGACATTTTGGGTAATTCCGTATTTTAAGCAGGGAAAATTAAAAGGACTAGAATCACATATCATGTACATCCTAACATTATAAAGAGCTTTTAAAAACGCTATCAGATTCTATTGTTGTAATACAAATGTATTGTTATTCTTTCTCAAAATTATGTGAGTTTGAAAAATTATGCTATGACAAACATACCAGAAATCCAGGAAAAGAAGGAAAAGTGGCATCTTTGGATATTTTTTATCACAATTTTCTCAAAAACCTACCATTCTAGCCTTAAAAAACATTAGTTCTGTACTTGTGGGATGCATTTTGGGCTGTTGCAAATAGATAACCACTAGCCTGGTGGACCAGTTGCCGAAAAAGTTAGCAGCATGTAAGTTAGTCTTACCAATGCAAGGAAACCATAAAAAAAGCATAATCATTATTATGCTTGCGTTAATTTAATACCAGTGTCATCCCCTGCACCTGGCGTACATGGTTCCACAGCAGGGTGCAAGATTTTTAAATGTGTGCACCCGAATAGTGCGCAGTTTTTCAGCCTTTTAGATAGGTTTTGGGGCAATGTACACAAAGAAATGTCCCCGGGTACACAATTTTAGAACCTGTGCACCAAGTGTGTGCACAAAATGAAACCTTAATTTCCGATACTGCTTTGTTAATATTCATCAGAATCATGGAAAGTAAGCGAGTGAACCGTTGATGTTTTCATTTTTCAATGATTTGATTTCTGAGGCACCCTTAATTTCGGACACTCATTATGTTATCATTCAAATATTCAAGAGACCTATGATAAAATAATACAAAATAACATAATGAAATGCAAATCATTATGACTAATAAAGCTATAAAGGTTCCCTACCTGTACTACCTCTCATGTGCTAACTAGTCTGTCCCAGTGGCCAGTGTAGAGAACAACAGCTCTTGGTATACGTTAGGATGTTATTCGGATAAGGTAATCAATCGTAAAGTCCTCCTTATCTCACCCTTATCTCAGAGCAAAAGCACAGTTACTGCCACTCCCAAATATTATGTTGTGGCTGTATATAGATAACTATATTAAATCCGATACTACCAATTGCGTCATTTCCAAAAGCGCCAATTGTATGTTGACATATCATGGTCAATGACTTAAAACGTAGTGGAAATACAGTATGTAATGAGTACATAATCAGTAGGGGCTTGCAATGCATTAGGATTTCAGAGGTGAATTATTGGAAAAAGTTAAGGCTTTTCGTGCTATATACGACAGTGCAGTGTAGCCGCGGCTTCAGTTGATGATTTCGCAACAGGACATGAGATGCTTTTGTCATTGAATGAAAATCTATAACCATTTAGACCCATGCATACATTCAATTATGGATTGCTGTATTTCCCCAGAAATACCATGGATTTCACTTGGAATTTCCTTAAATTTCTCGTGATTGTGGAAGTTCAAAGAGTGACCCATCCAGTATCAATTGAAATGATAGATATTAATTTGTTAAACATTGCCCCTGCTGGGTAATGGTTTCGCATTTATATAAAGAGTTCCTCTGTTACACCTTTTATAAATAACAACCAATCAAATGACAGTATGTGGCGTCACGTGACACTCTATTCCCGCCACTTCTCAATTTCCTTCAGACTTTCACAAGAGTAGCACGTAAATTTGGATGTCTCCGAGAAAATCATAAGTAAGTGCCTTCAGCGTGGAGCAGTTTACCCTGGATAACCTTTACACTGAACCCAGTAGTGTTACACACCAGGACGGTATGACGGACAAGGGAGACCACGGTACGACAGAGGAATTAATTAGGGACAAGGTGGACGCCATTACGGACCAGGTGCACAACCGCTCGTCACGTGGCGGTGTACCCGGCCAGGATGAACCAGACCCTACCCTCATAAAAACACCGAATGCAGACGCCCAAGAGCTACAGGTAACTCACAGGCTAGACAACCTTGAGATATTTATGAAGGAAATAAGAGACACAATGCGTGCAGGTGTGTTCCAGCCGGCCCAGTCAGGGCAGGTCCAGCCACGGGGGGGGCCTGTAGGCAACCCCCCACCTGCCACGGCCCGGCAGGACCACCCCGCGCAGGGAAGTGAAACCATTCATGCCGCGAGGCCAGTGAACACTCCCCATGGACATAATGAGCTACAGGCACCGTTGCTCACCCCTCAGGTTCCATTTCAATTTGTAGCGAGAACACAGAATAATATACAGGCGAGTCGAAGGAGGGAGATGGAATTACGTCCAATCTTCCAGACGCCGACACTTCCGCCAAACCGCCGGACTGCCGCTGAGAGGGAGATACACCCGCCGCGGCCACTGCAACAGCCACCAAGGCAGAGATCTCGTACAAGAAGATCTAACGCATCAAGGCTGGAGGCTACGAGCTCGTCATCGGAACCCGACACAGAGACGGATATAGATGACCGCCAGCGCCGAGATGACCCTACAGCGAGGCGCCTGGTGGACCATGCCCTAGCACGTCAATACCAAAATATGGGTCAATCAACAGGTAGGCCAATTGATATAGCCACCCCCTCAGTCAGGCCGCATGATGCCTTGCCACCTGACATGAGGAAAACGGTCAGGGATAGGACGGGAAAGAAGAATAGGAGGGACCTTACATTCCATGAATATGTATGTGGTTATTCTAGGATGCTCCTAACAGAAATTGACCCACTAACTGACCTTCACGCCATGATTACACATTTGTCACAGGTTGCTCAGGACGCGTCGGCGGCTCACTGGCCCACCGTCCGTACATGGACCACAACATGTTTGGACTATGTAGAGGATGGGCAGGCCACGTGGGCAGACGCCCCCCTCTTTGCGGCGGAAAGGAACCGGATTGCGTGGACACACGGTAGACTCGAAAATCCCACCTCGGTACCATGTCCAGATCACAACAATGACTCGTGTAAGAAACAACATCCCCACTTCGAGGGGGATATGCGTCTTCTCCAGACATGTGCAATCTGCTACTACACTGCCCCGATCGCCCAGAGACAAGACTTCACATCGCATTCTGCCAAAAACTGCAATAAGAAGAAACGGCAGGGTGGCAGGGACGATTGGGATGGTAACAAGTCAAGCGGTAAGAAACAACAATACGGTAACGCCAACTATTCCAAGAAGGACTCGGCCGACAGTGGCAAGACAAAAAACTAGAAGCGTCGGCGGCGGACGATGCCAGCCGCGCCCGCCGGTCACAAAACAACCGAGACACGGCTGACGAGGTACACGTGGCAGTTGTTTACAAACACACACCCCACGTGACCGGATACCCAGGGGCCACCGGGCAAGATGGCCGTCAACAACACAGTTTGGGCCCCGAGCGGGGTCGTGAAAGTGTCTTGGACGACACGTACGCTCAGAATCAGACTCCTTTCCCTAATACATGGGCGGATGGCACACAGGACTGTGCCAACGATGCGCACATAGAGAATTTGGGGACTGCAGCTCAACCCACTGGTGAGGAGCGGATCGAAACCCCAGCGCAGAGCCGCCGCAGACCCCCGCAGACGGACGGACCTGTGATTACGGCCAACACCCCCCCTCGGCCTACTAGTACTCCCCACGGTACGGATGACAAGTCACACCAGCGGGTATACACGGAGAGTTTACCGGAATTCATGCGTCGGATAGAATACCCGGCCATTGATACTCCACTTATCCAGACCGAGATAATGGACCTGGACCCCCCGTCGGAGACGGATATCCTACACCTCCAATCGGGAGATGGTCCATCCCAGGTGACCGATACTTATCAAAATGCTCAGTTCAATGCATACGGCAACTGGCCCTTCCCATCTATGGATGTGGGTGAGGAGGCCAGCCGAATCTATGATACAGTTAGGTCCCATGGTGTCCCTAATTATAGGGGCGCCAAAATACGCCTCCCCTCACCCCTGTGTGCGATGATGTGGGAACGGGCTAGCACCGGACATTCTGACGATGATATGATTATACAAGGCGTCAAATATGGCTTTCCGATACAATATACAGGTGGGCCATGCTATAAACAGCAGCCAACACATAATCACCCGTCAGCGGATGCATATAAGAAGCACGTCGACCAATACTTCGACAAGGAGTGCCAGGAGGAGGCGATGGCGGGCCCCTTTGGAAAGCCTCCGTTTACACCGTGGTGTAGGATTAGTCCGTTGATGACAAGGCCTAAGACGGAACCACACCAGCGGAGGGTCATAGTGGACCTTTCCTACCCGGAGGGTGGGGTCAACGCGTTTATTCACCCTCATACCTTCAATGGACGGGAAGAACATCATAACCTCCCCACGGTGGCTGACTTGACTGGAATGGTGGCGGAACTGGAGGACCCAAACATACGCCTGGCGGTCATAGATATCAGCAGGGCATATAGACACTTCCAGGTTTGCCCCCTTGACTGGCCACTGTTGGTTCTCGTCCATGCTAATCGATACTATTTTGACCGCAGCCTCCCCTTCGGTGCGCGCATGTCCTCCCTAGTCATGCAGAGAGCGGCTCAATTTATAATGCGCGCCCTGGCGGATAGAGGAATATGCACGTTCATGTACCTAGACGATTTGGTCTTGGTGGCCCACCCAGAAGAGGCCGAGGAACATTATGCGGTGATTCTCAGGTTCCTCGAAGAGTTGGGCCTGGTGGTTGCTACTCACAAGCTACAGCCCCCGGCACATGTCGCGACCTGGCTTGGAATTATGATCGACATTAAGGACAACACCATGTCGATCCCAGAAAAGAAGCTCGTTGAGATACAGCAGAGTTTGGCCCAGGTGTCACGACAGAAGGTAGTGACACTAAAACAACTACAACGAGCTATAGGCCAGATTAATCATCTCGCCAAGATCGTCCCGCCGGCACGCTTATTCATGGGCAGGCTACTCGCAGCGGTCCGGACGCGGGAAGGTGACAAAATAAGAGTCGATAGAGGGATGGCGGCGGACTTCTCCTGGTTCCGCCGATTCCTAAAGGACTACAACGGCAAGGCGATCATCCCTGAGCGGCGCAATAAGCGACAGATATGGGCGGACGCCTGCTTGGAGGGAGCGGGGGCAACAGATGGTGTGGAATGTTATTCATACGCCTACCCCCCGAGATTCGCTAACAAGTACCACATCACGCAACTGGAAGCCATCAATTGTCTGGCGGCGGCCAGGACATTCACCAGGCCCTCCGACAAGGGCAAAGTGATAGTCGTCAATTGTGACAACATGTCGGCGGTTGACGCGTACCGAGGTGGTAGGGCCCGCGACCCGGTCCTTGGCGCCTGTGCCCGCGCTTTCTGGTTCCTGGCGGCAAAGCAGGAGGTTGCGTATGAGTTCGTTCATATCCCGGGTGAGGATATGGAGGTGCCGGACGCCCTGAGCAGAGCTATGACAACTAGAGCATTCGCGCAACGAGCTGACAAATTCATTGCTGACATGAACCTACGCCCTGTTAAAATATCTAACAATGCCTTTGTGTTCTCATCTTTCTACTTTTAGATCCGTATATCAACACTCTGGCAGTCAGGGCGAGGGAACGACAGAAACAGGCTCATAGGCCTGGAACTACAGCTAATAGGAATACAACAGTGGCGCAGTATGTGAGGTTTGCAATTAGAGCAGGCTTCCAATATGACGCTCCGGACCAAACGCACATCTGCTGGTACTTGGAACACTTGGCAGACTCCGCGTTGGCACCTACCACTATATCCAACCACCTTAGTGCACTACGCACCTACTTTAAGATGGCGGGCCTCGACCCATCTCCGCTCTTCGCTCTCACCGTGGCCAATGCAATGAGGGCCATCTCCATCAATATACGCTATACACCGGGCCCTGCCCTCCCGGTTACCCCGGATGTTTTGGCAGCTGCCTTAGGCTACGTACATACTCTACCTCAGCCCGAACATATTCGAGTTGCCCTCACATGGATGTTTATGTCCTTTCTTCGCCAGAGCAACATCGCTCCAAAGACCACTACCCAGTTTGACCCAACACGTCAGCTGACAAGGGGTGACGTGGACCTGGCCAATGACCACATCACCCTGTCCCTTAAGTGGTCAAAGACGTCACAAAAATCACAAACTCCAACGACAGTCTCCATGTGGGCGCTGGGACAATCCCCCTTGTGCCCAGTGGCGGCATACCGGGCTCTCTTAGAGGTGGCCCCGACATACCACATAGACCAACCCCTACTACAATTTGGGGACGGCAACCCCATGACGGCCCCACACATCGCCAAGAACTGGACGGCCCTCCTCCAGGCTGCGGGCGTCCCCCCGCACCGCTATACTCTCCATGGACTTAGACGGGGTGGCGCATCCTACGTCTATCACCAGGGGGCAGCCACCCTCAATGATGTAATGACACATGGAAAATGGGCCTCACAGGCGGTTAGGAATTACCTTACACCGCAAAGGGCCCAACCCACTACGGTCCACAGAGCACTAGGGGCCCTCCAGGACCAGCATTTGGCGATATGACTCATCAAGCACTCTGTGGTTTTAATCCTCTAATTATTTATACATCAATTTGTTATACAAAGATGTTCAACGATTTTATTCTCCAAACTATTAACCCTTTAAGGACGCCAGTATCTCCCAGGCATCACCACCTATTGACACCTGTATCTCTCAGGCATCACCAGGCCTAGACGCCAGATGCCTCAGAGATACATAGCAAATAAGTTAGAATTGTGAATTTAATGCTAAATATACATCAAATGCTTTTTTTTCTGTTTCAAAACCCCGAAATGGTCCATATTATGCTGTATCTAACTTTTGTCATTTGGAAAATAATTATTTCTATTCATGTTTTAGCTTGTTATTGGTCTACTTCCAAACATTGTGATATCAGTGGCGTCTTTTGGGGATATTTCCTGAGTATATTGGTGTCTATTATGTACTATATGAAAATGTTGTGGCGTCTTGAAAGGGTTAATAAATACGTGTAACAATCTTAATTCTTTCTCTCTTATAAATGTGTTAAACATTGCCCCTGCTGGGTAATGGTTTCGCATTTATATAAAGAGTTCCTCTGTTACACCTTTTATAAATAACAACCAATCAAATGACAGTATGTGGCGTCACGTGACACTCTATTCCCGCCACTTCTCAATTTCCTTCAGACTTTCACAAGAGTAGCACGTAAATTTCCCGCCCACCATCCCTAATTATACACATAATGGACTCATAGGGCGATATGACTCATCAAGCACTCTGTGGTTTTAATCCTCTAATTATTTATACATCAATTTGTTATACAAAGATGTTCAACGATTTTATTCTCCAAACTATTAATAAATACGTGTAACAATCTTAATTCTTTCTCTCTTATAAATGTGGGCGCCCTTCATATAAACCCCGAGGAACGCTCCTTCCCCTGGGAGGGGGCTCTCAAGAGTAAACATTGTTTAGTCCCCATTACGAACTTTGGAAAATGTAACAAATACTTATTTCCTTAGATGCATTTTCAGTGTCTAAGAGAAGAGAGGGATATATATTTAGTTTATTCCCCTGTATAAACTGTGGAAAATAGTGACTAGGAGTAGGGACGAGTTAGCCTTTTAGGTATGAATCCTAAAGAACTATCAGAAGAGAGGGATATATATTTAGTTTATTCCCTATTATAAACTGTGGAAAATAGTGACTAGGAATAGGGACGAGTTAGCCTTTTAGGTATGAATCCTAAAGAACTATCAGAAGTGAGGGATTGATATATATCTGATATATATTTAGTTTAGTCTCCAATACAGAATTATCAAAAACTGTGGAACTGTGGACCCGGCTGAACCCACCCCTCCTAGCATTAATTTGAAGCATTGAATAAGGAATTCAATGACATTTTAAAAGATATGTTTGCCATTTTTGTATAAATGTTGACGACTAAATAGAGTGATTTCACTGGATAAATATGGAATAATTATGGTAAAATGACCGTTTTTCTGGTATGCTACAGCCGGATTTGGGAGTAAAACCTCGGGCGGCTACGGCAAGATTGAGGACTAAAGGGTAATAGCATAGCTAGAATGATTTATACGACCAAACTATCTCTATATATAGTGCAATCACAGTATACATCTAAATGATAAGCCTATTGACCACGATTGTCCATCCTGTCTCCTTGTGAAATTACTATAGATTTGTAGTAAATGTAAATGAATATAGAAACCTTAGATGTATTAGTCAAGTTCGGAAGTATGCATCAGATTGTAATAAGTGAAACATGAGATTTAGCAATATGGGTTTTGTATAGCGGTTTATTATAGTCATTTTGTTTTATAGTCCCTGTTATATAACATTTAAGGAAGATACTATGCGTCAAGACTACTGACAGGTGAAAGGAAACATGGATATTCGCTATAGCATGAAAGCCATGCAGTCAGAACAACATAAAGCTAGCCTATAGAAAATATTGTTTCCAGTGGACTGATCGGCTTGTAATACTCCAATCAGGCGATGTGGATTTGAAAAAAGAAAATCTAATTGGTGGGAAAGGTACTGACATTTTTTGAGAAATAAAATTGAGAAAAAAACATTGAGACAAATAAATTAAGGGAAAAAAATCGAAAATGTGCAAAAAGAAGTGTGCAAAAGAGGAGAGAGAAACAAAAATATGAGCAAAATGAGCAAATGATCATCCCCAAATTAGCAGTATGAACACAAAGTCGGTAGTATCACACCCAATCGCGTGGTCAACAGAAAAAAAAACACATTCTTTTTAGGTTGGCCTAACCACATAGTACACGCTTTCCCTCGTAATTATGGAGGAACTTGTGTGTCGGCGGTCAGCAATGTTAAAGAGGGGGGAAGCACCTCCCTGCCCGGATAAGGGCTGATCTGTGGGGGTGATAACAAGTGGGGGTACCTGGGGGTATACCGACCAGGCGGGTCCCACCTCCCTGGTGGTTTAGTCACATTTGTTCTGTAAATTTCCAAGTAGCATAACTATAGGCTATTATAAGACGATAGGTACGCATATTTTCATTTTTATTTGTTTAATCTTGCATATTCATTCGCATTTGAAATTGGTAAAAAGGGGTCCTTATGATAATTAGTATCCTCTGACGAACCTTTGTCCCATGATTTTAGGAAATAATCGTAATTATTAAAATTATCTTCTCATGAGACGTGTAGTAGTATATGGCTATATATATATATATATATATATATATATATATATATATATATTATATATATATATATAATATTGACTGTCTGAAGTTAAGGGTGCACCCTGCACCTGAGGTGCATGATTTTGAGGCAGGGTGCATGATTTTCAAATGTATGCATGCACCCAGATGGTGCATGTTTTTTTCACCGTTTTACAAAGCATTTTATAGTAATGTACACACAGAAATGTCTCTGGGTGCATACTTTTAGAACCTCTGCACCAAGCAGGTGCATAGAATAAAACCTTAATTTCGGACACTGATATATGAATTTCAGAAATACATGCAGAAAACACTTGTCCATTTCAGAAATAGCCTCCCCCCTCCTCTCCCCATACAGTGTTCGAAATTAAGGGGGCACCCTGCACCCGGCGTGCACAATTTGACATCAGGGTGCACACTTTTGGGGAGGGATGCACCCGGCGTGTGCATGATATTTTAAAAGAATAAATACCTTAATGTAGTGGTGTGCACATGAATATATTACCGGGTGCATGAATTTATATCTCTATGCACCCGGCATGTGCATAAAAAAAATCCTTAATTTCGAACACTGCCATATCACCACTCTCGAGCCCACCTCAAGTCATCATTACCTGTCCCCCACCCCCTGCGTGCAGTCACTTTCATCAGTAATCAGTTCCCACCTGAGTCAGGTAGAAGAAGGTGTCCGAACACCCCCAAGTGAGCATCCGCCAGTCGCCTGCCACGGCCTCATCACTACTCGCCGGGACTACATCAAAGTTGACCTCTGACTTCGCAGGGTTATCAACACGCGCATGCGTGATAGGGCGGCTTTTGGCGGCGACCTGAACTTGAGATTCACCTGGGGTGGTTTCCATGTGAAATCAGGGTGGCGGATCTATCTTGAGATTCTATGAATATGGAGAACATGTGAACTTGCCAGGAGTTTTGGGATTGATACTGAGTCTGGCCAGTAGTTGACTGAAAGGGAATTGTAGGTCAGGGTGAATACATCTATAGTCCTTAATAAGCCCATCCCACATTGGTTACCCCAGGGTTGGACAGGGGTCAGACAAGATTACATATAAGCCATCCTTGTCTCCTAGAGTTGGGGTTACTGAAATGAGCAAGAATTATATTTTTTCTATATCCCCAAGTGTTGCTAAAACATAACGATTTCTTAGGTTTCATCAATTGACAGATTTGCAGGTTTGCAATTGCCAAGCCATTCAAAATGCTGTATTTCTGGGTAAAATAGAGTTTGAACTTATAGGCTGGGCGGACAGGCTTTAACATTAGTTCCTATGGAAAAAAGGCAAATATATAAAGCTGCAATCTACCAATTTTAGGAGAAATTCATCAACCAAATTGGGTGTATTGTAATTAGTGGTATTTTGCAGCTCACAGAAAACTACCATATTGTCTTTCTATCATGGAAATTAAATGAATTTTAAGATTATCAAACAGAAAACCTCTGATAATTTATCAATTATCAATGGCACACCAGTAACACATTTCTGAATCCACTCTAGGCCTACCTTGAAGGCTTAGTTAGTATATCAAATGTCCCTATAGTATAATCTCAACAGAAGAGAACTCTGCAGCTCTAGACTCCTCCCCACCCTCCTCCCCTCCTGTCCCCTCCTCTCCTACCCACCTGACCCCACTCTTTGAGTCTGTAATCCGGGCACTTTGGCATAGGTGGCGCTGGTGTAGTGGCCATCCTTGGTGAATACAACTCCATAGACACAATGCTTAAAATTCAGGCTTTAGGCTCTGGGGAATCGTAGACAATAAGGCTATAGTCATAGAGGTGATTATATGCATATATGAGAGTATTTGATGCATATCCCTGGGATGTAACAGGGTGCACTCTCTCTTGCAGAGTGCCATACCACTTGTGTAAATGAGTGCCACAGGTGCACTCACTGAGGCCACTTCATACCCTCTCTACACATGTGTAAAGGTTCACAACCCATAACCCTGGAGGTAGGGATGTGTGGGGGAGGGGGTGCACTTGGCTTCCAAAAGGGCATACTAATTCTAAACCGTCAATTAGGCGATCTAAAGATCTATTTAAGAGCTAAACTCTCTTGGCAGTCATCTGAACATTAATCCATGCATCCCAGTACAATATCACAATTTATTAAGTTAAATATAATCAACTATCTGGGTATGCACTAAAGGATATGTTGTATAGAGTACATTGATGACTTTATTGCTTAATTGGTTGCAATATATAAGCTAGAAAAGAAGAACAGTTGAATAGTATTCACCTACGTATCTAAATATAGCCAGGGAAAAAAATAATAGCTTCATTGTCTTTGGGATGCCGTGGCGCATAGGGCATCCCCCTCAGATTTCTCAAATTTCATGAAATGAAACTACAAATATAAGAAATTTTATCAAAATAACCATTCAGACGCCCCTCAGTTTTGCATGGGACCCTTCAGATTTACTTGGAACCCCCTCAGATTTGAAGGCTGGGTATATACGCCCCTACAATGGGAAGTAAACGTGTTCAAGCAGTCAGTGACCCCCACCTCCAAGCACCAACGAGTCCCTACTTCACCCCCCCCCCCTTCTCTAACTCCCCCCTGGTGGACCTACCATCCAGGGTTAGCGGACCCACCTCCAGTAGGGTACCCTTACCACGAGTCATTTCACCCCAGGCTACTTTGGGTGTATTTTCATGGTTCCAAGAACCTCTGAAGATGTGATATTCGATCTAGGTGCCTAGATATTTGCAGATCGTAGGCAATGACTATGTGTATGGCAGAATGGCAGATCCCAGGTTGTGATAACATAAATGCTTCTGCATAATTAATGATAACACATAGAGGTCTGCATATGCATAATTATATCATCAACTAGGTGGGGGCCTATGCTTGGCAAGTTTTTCTTTTATATATATAGAATGTTGGTTTAAAGAATCCATTGTATGTATAAAAGTATCGAATGTCAGTAATTTTATGATACCAAAGAAGACATGTAAGCTATGCATTTGACTCTGACATTATGTCTTTAAAGATATAGATAAGAAAATAAAATGGAAATGCTAACAAATTTAATGCAGGCCTAGAGCGTATAACATGTTTATAGTGACATTTATAATTCAAAGTAGAGTGCATTCATAATGGATTGTAATCATAATAAACAAAATCAACGTTTTTTAAAAAAGGATTATGATGGAATATAAGCAGCATACCTTATGGCTGATATCTAAATTCTCATTGTCAAAAATAATGAATTAGTCTCCTTTGTGTTAATAATCA
This sequence comes from Lepidonotus clava, assembly GCA_936440205.1. Taxonomy (NCBI): domain Eukaryota; kingdom Metazoa; phylum Annelida; class Polychaeta; order Phyllodocida; family Polynoidae; genus Lepidonotus; species Lepidonotus clava. Next base: position 18,456,320 of record OW387146.1, read on the forward strand.
TCAAGTAGCATGGTATACTCTTGAAGTAAAATCTCAGGAATTCGCATCTGTTAAAGATGTCATTTCTTATTTCCCTGACACATTTGTCTCCCATTCTAACCAGAACTATTTCCCAGCAATGCAGCCAGTGACCCAGGATCCGCTTGGGGAGGTGTCTTTTCTCTCCTCTGGTGCCAAGGCGGTGTCCATGGCCATATGAAAGAAGCGCGCTGATTGGTTGCACATGTAGGTCATCAAGACGCCGCTCTTGGTCCGATGGTTGCCATGGAAACGGCCACTTCGAGGGTGAAGGGTCAAACCAGACATAAGTCAGACTCTCCCGACATGTTTTGACTCGGTTTCCAAAACAGATCGGAATTCAGCCACTTTGTATCTTTTTGTGGGTCATCATTGATAATAAATCTGGGGTGTAAAAAAGGGATTAGACAAACAAAGTACAGATAACTAGGTCATGTGAGGTGAATTTGAGCGATAGGAGAATGACTCATTAGGTTGTTGTCTTTCAGACTTTTCATTGGTAGTGCAGCGTAGAAGCTAAAGTTGAAACTTTACTACTTTTTGGTTACACCATGGAGTCCAGGGCAGTTGCACTTAGTCTCCGATAAAGGTCTTCATGTTATATTTCTCCTTAATATTTTTTAACTCAGTTTTCACCTTTCTCTCTCTCAGTTTAGATGATTTAGGATGAAGGAGTATTCTTGGTTTTGTTTTGTTTCATCCTTACATCATTCCATTTTATCCCCCTCAATGTATTGTTTAACTTGTACATGGAGGATAGGGCCTATCAAATAATATATGCTTTTGATCTGTTAGACGAGAATGCCAGTGGACACTTTGAGGTTTCACGACAAACTGCTTTGCAGTATAACAAATCTAAAGAATTCGACGCCAATAATAATCATCAGGAAATATGATCATGTACTCTGACAAGATCTATCTTATCTTGCCACATGCAACTGAGTCCATGCAATTGCCGTTGATTTTTGTGTTCTTGGTTTAAAAGAAAAAGAAATGGTCGGATTGCCATGTAGATAGATGCCCAAGGTGCCCGTGATTCAGACTCAAGTTATGCTCACTATCACACCCCTCTGATAACCTACGGTAACGCCACCTGTGGCGCACATCGGTACTACACCCACCCCAATTTCCACTTTACCCCACGCGGCCCAGAGACCCGGATCTTGGTACTTTCCCTGTTTTTCTTTTTTTGTGTGTGCATACATTTTATTAAGTGATAAACATCAGAGTTGCCTCTGTTTTTCAGTTCATTACAAAGGGAAAAGAAAAGGTGACTAATATATAAAATAGTAGGTAGTAATAGTGATCAATAAAATTCACACAGAATATTTGTTCTATGTTCTACTTTAACTATACACTTCTGAGACTCCGACAATACACTCTAAGTCTCTATCAAGTTTCTTTCCCAATACCTTCCTTTGTACACTAACCTAATTACATAGACTTATCTTCATAATTATTTGAATGACTAACTTAATTGCTGAGTTTCTCTGCTCATAATCATAGACTTTTGTGGATAACATCATATTATCCAGAAATGGACTGGCCGCCATATTGGTGATCTATTTAAGATCACTTTTACCCACTCTTTGAAAATAGTTATGACATATATTTTTGCTATTTTTTTCTTAAAGTGACCATCTTTATGTAATTTTTTTTTTTTATTCATTTTTATTTAGGGTTAGGGGATCGCCATAGACGATTTTAATTCCCCTCCCTCAACAGTCGATACATGTCATGTTCAATAGTTACAGTATTAAAGTATTAAAATTAATAAACTATAGATTTATCTGACAGTCATATGTTTGTGATAAATTGAGCGGCAGATACAGGATTTTGGAAAGGGAAGAGGGGTGTCCACATAAAATAGGCTAAGTACTAAAACATCACGCATTCACATATATGTACACCTGACGTTTTTTGTCTTTGTCAAGTTTAAGGCCATATATTACACGATGCGTTATTTGATTCGCGTTTGGGCCTTTCCGCTCACGTTTTTGCTGATGCGAATTACAAACGCGAATCTGAACATCCAACACAAAGTGGAATATAGTAAAAGATCCCAAAATGTGTAGTATGTGTCCTTCGCGTTGGATACAACACATAGTGTGATATGGCCTGAACGTGAACAATTACCCGACGCATAGTGTAATTCGGGCTTTAGTCTCCACCAACAAAAAAAAAAAAAAAAAAAAGAGAGAGAGAGAGAGGGTGGGGGGTCAAAACCGCTCTTGATGCTCCCCCGATAGACACATGCATGGTTATCACATCTGCACTAGGCCTATACACCCACAAATCCTCCTTCCAGGCAAATAAAATACCACAGACTCACTTCATGCTGTTGGCACTTTGATAAATTGATCAAGAGAACATTACACCATTTCCTAATCACCTATAACGCCCCCAAGTTACACACACATACACCCAATCCCCTCCACCCAATGATCCATGACATTTCTGGGTTATCCTTCAACTCCCTTCTTATCTTCAGATTAGGGCAAATTCCTCCATCATATCAGGGTATAGAGGGTGCTACTGTCCCAGTGAACCTAGATCAAAATTTGAGAAAATAGCCCGAGGGGGGTTGGTCGTTGGTTTCCATGGTGACCGCATTCAACCCTGGAGGAGCACAGCCTGGTGATAGTCCGTCCCTGACCTACTTAGCTCTTACATAATAGGTCCATACACCCACAACAGTCCATGGCTTTTATTGGTCAATTAAAATCTGTAAGGAATTCTTTTATTGGCCCTCTATAAATAGCATGGGGAATCCCTTTGATGGTTCCTGGCCTGCTGACTGCTTTATGGTCCTCCCTGCTGTAAACCAGCGGCTGCAAAGCATGCTGGGATTTATGTCGGAATTCCCACCTAAAATGGTTGCCGGTGTACACACTCACTTTGGGAAACAGTGGGTCTGATGAAACAGACTAGCCTGGTGACTGAGGGGTTGTTATGGCAACCTTAAGTTAGTAACTCGGTTAAGTACTCTCCAGGCAGAGTTTTAGGCCTATATAGGGTCTGGATTTTTGACCTCTCTTGTTTCGAATCCATGTTCACTGATGGATTTTTACCAGATTTTATTTTTCATTGAGGTGATGCGAAATTTATACCCGTCTTTGGCTATAAGGCCATCCCTTGGGAGATGTTTGGCTGTGCCCCTGATATTGATATTATTATTATTAAGGGGTACGGTCTATAATAATAATCCCCAAGAAGAATAGGCTGATTAAAGGAAACCCTGTGGTCATTTATTTCTAGAATAAGGCTACTATAATCTATGATAATAATGAACTTTCTATTGTGCTTGTTCTTAGAGTCCTCGTACAGATTTATTGACAATTTTTCAAGTTCGCACACATGTGGCTATGTATAGAATTTACCCCCCTGAACTTGAACATGAAAGAATTGCTTGAAATGAACTATATAGATTTATATATTATGTTTATTACTGAAAAAAAGAGTTTATGCACACACAAAAAAAGAAGATTCAAACCCGGAGAATTCTAAGTATTCCTACAATAGATAGATCCACTCCTAGATCTGTTCTAATCCCACAAATCGTCGACAACCCATCAAGTGAAAGAACAGAAGTCCAACTGAAGTGTATCAAGTGGATGGTTAACCATGCGTAATAAAAACTGAACATGCACCATGAGTTAACCCTCAAAGTGTCGGAGGTTCGCTTTAATCTGCGGATTAGTGGTTTAGGGTTGGGGGTATTTGTGTAGGGGGCCCATCCTGGAGCTGTCAACACCTACAGGAGGGAGATAATCCACACAGAGATTAACTCTGACTCAAACACCCCACCCAAATCTACCACCAACTCACCACTGCTCGGGGGGGGGGGGGGGGGCACTCACATTTAACGTTTGGGTCAAGAAATAACGGAAAGTTCCGCAAATGAATGATCTAATTCTTCGATAAGGAAAAGAGAGATGCCATAAATGTTCTTTAGTCAGTATGAAAAAATATTTGTCACCAGGTAATTTGATAGAGTATAATATATCAGAGTTGTTGGCCGATTCTCCCAGTCACACATTGCCCTTCGCTGCTAAAGTTGCTTAGTGGGTATGGGGCTTTAGCCATACATACCGAGTACCCCCACAAAGACGTACCCCACTCCCCATGCACTATACCGTCTGGCATGGCCATTATTTATGATGAAAGGTGTAGGGGAGGCAGTGGATATTGATAGGGGCCTCCCCCCTCCAGGGGGTCAAGGTCTGAACTCCAGTAAGAGGCTAACCTACTTTCTGAGTTCTTTTTCAGGAATTCCGTAGTGATTTGGGGCTCACATGTAGCGGAGATGTTTCTTGTTACAATCCAGTGGAATCTTGCCGACGGTGGTGGTAGTACTAGTGGTGGTGGTGGTGGTTTGGGGGTACAGTCACTTGTTGATAGCAGTGTAGGCAACACTTTTTGAAATGATTTGTGGCTGCCATCCACTAGCCAACCTAACACAACACTCAGGGATTAGGGTCAGATGGCAGTGCCGGTCAAAGTGTAAACAAAAAAATTACAAAAATACTTTCTAGCCAAGAATATTGAATTTATTATTGGGGTTTGTTGAATATGTGTTGTAAATATTGGTTAGAAATTTAGGGCTGTGCCCCCAAACCACCCTTTTCCTTTTTTTTTTTTTTTTTTTTTCTATTTTCCAATTTTCTTATAAATTGCTACATAAACAATAACCAACCAAAGACAAATAATAGGGGATCATCTTCTACCAACACGATGACTACTGAGGTGATCCCGGATTGGTCAGCCAACAGGGCCGATTTTGTCATAATATTTTTGGCCGTGATAGCTTTTTGCTCGCCGTGATTTCTTTTGGTAACTGCTCTCTTAAGCAGCCATGCAGGAAAAACTAATTCAACATATAACCCAAAATGGGTGACAATAATTGGTAATTTATCACCCGCACAGCCGTCGAGCAGTGCATATATATAAGTGGTGGTGCGTAGAGACAGGCCGTACGTACCGCTTGTCATGTTCTTGATTTTAAACACAGAATTTTGTTTTGGTGATAAAATATAGAAGACCCTCCTTCCAAGCTCGTCATGGGAGCGTCACTCTCTCAATTTTATTGTCAGAGCACTCAAACCGCTTCTTTGGGTTGCATCCACAGTCGACACCCAAACTATATCTACCCTACCCTAGGCCCTACCCTACCCCCCACTCCTTCCCCCTGGAGGCCCTAACCCCTCGGAATTTACCCCCCCCCCCCCCACCCCCACCCCTGGCGTAACGTTACCCCCTGGATGAGGGGCAGCCCCACAACTCAGTGCAGGTCCACTTTAGGGGTAGACGATTCACACAGACAGATTCAGGGGACGGGATATAACGTTAATGGGTCAACGAATGGGGGGATTTAAGCTTGAATCATTACACACTGGGCTTTATAACCCACTCTGTCGACGAGCGGTAGGTAGAAGGATTTAACGTACTGCCACATGCACTGTATGTATACCGCTCGTCCCGTACATCTGTGGCGTAACTTTTTTCACCCATTAAATCATAAAAAAATGAAAAATGCAAAACATCAAAAATTTAAAAGATGCATCATATCCACAAGGTTCTTGGGTACATTTCCCGTACGAACTATTTGTACTTTTGAATAATATTAAAGCCATGAGATTCAAAAGTATTAAAAAATCAGCAGCATTAAAATCCTGTTGAAACACAGTAAATCCGTGGCCAAAATGACCAAAGAGTGAGTGCCCTCCCCCAGCCACCCCCACCAGAGGGGTTACAGGGGGAATACCATGCACCTCTTCACGACTCTGGCCTCCGCTAAAATAACATTGGAGGATGATATTACACGCTTGAGGAAAATGGATTCGGACTGTTTGGTTAGTTTAATATTGTAGCAATTTTAGCATACAGTGGCTGCATTAAAGAACTGTGTGAGGGGGGAAGGTGAGGCACACGCCCCTTACTCTTTTTATTTATCTTTTTTATTTTTTTTATTTTTTTTTTGGGGGGGGGGGGGGGTTAATGTAGGTATAACTTTTGTGAAATAATCCCATCAAGGGCTTGTGACGTCGCATTTTGGACAGATAAGGGGGAATAGGTTTATTTTAAAGAGAAAAAAAAACGTAACTAGACCTATTCAGGAGATTAGTGATTTGTATTTGCTTTTAGTTAAAAAAATCTGGCTTATTTGAAAACTATGTATTGATCTCAAGGAAAAAAATGGCCTATTATTATTTTGTTTTTATTGGAAAAGGGGGAGGGGCTTATGATCGCAAATTATAATTCTGACTTGAATTTGAATATCAATAGGCCTATATATATTTGATAAATCCAAAGTACAATAAGAATAGCCCACAAACTTCCTATGCCTACAAATATGTAGTAGGCATATCCCCCAATCTATACCTAACAGTGACTGTCCATTTAAACACTTTAGACTACAACTCTGTATTTTCCCTTTCAACTTGCCTGTCAAACACACACAGTTAACTGATTCAAACACCCTTTCTTATCCTGACAATCAATAACTATTTAAGGGACACAAATTAGAGCTTTTCCAAACTGTGTTTTCCTAAGAAGTGACCAACGGTAGGCATAGGGACAAAAGCCTTAATGTATTTCAACCCCCCTAGGATAGACCTCATTGTCATAGCAACACCAGGTGCTGCAATCTGATTGGCTGAGAATAAAGGGGCGGGGCTAACTCCCGCTGAGTGACAGATGGGGGTTGTTCCGAGAATACCTTTGCTTGGTGGGGGTGTTTTGTAAGGCGGGGAGGTTGTGTTATAACGACCAACAAACTGTGAATAAAACTCCTTTGGTTCTCTCAGAACATCAAGGTGATTGACACTGTATTCTAGGGTTAATTGTCAGAAAATTGACCCTGAAATTGTGTGCCTTCCCCCAAAGACTCACTCAAAACATAGAGTATGGGCCAGTATGATATGTCTAAGCTTTTACTCAAAACAATACACCTTTTGATTCTTTTACAATAACATACAAAATTGAAAATAGGCCTGTCTATGGGACCATTAAAGAAACCTTCCTCAGTATATATGTGTAGGTGTATGATCTCTACTTTCTCATAGACTCTACCAATGCCTTCACAGCAGTAATGACTTTAAAGGAAAGCTTGCACATAACTACAGGATGGTCATTTTTCATTGAATTCAATTCAGTATATTATTCACAACTTGCACTATCAATGTCAGCAAGATGGAAAGAAAATATTTAGTTTACAGACAATTATGGGACATCAATAAACTTGTATTCTATCACATTTTAAAGGGAAATCCACCCTATTTATGACGTACCAAGGGGAGTTCTACGGGAATCCCATCTTCCCTTAGAAGGGAATCCCCATCCCTGTAGAATTTGTAAAAAGAGTTATGTACTCTAACAAAAAAAAAAAAAAATCTGACCTGATGCAACTCATAATAAATTAACATATAATATCATATCCATCTGCAACCATTCATTAACACGGGAATCCCAAAATAACCTCGGAAGAAATTCCCATAACATAGTAAGTGTGACGTAGCAAGGGGAGTACTTAGCAGCCCAGCATTCAGGGAATTCCCAAAATTAAATTCCTTTCCTCAATAATTCCCTAACACCTCGACATTTTCAATTTTTTACTTTTGAAATATTTTTTAGAATACTTAAGTGAAATTAATTACACTAAAAAAATGCACTTCATTGTGCAAAGAATAAATCCTTAATTTCGAACACTGATACATTGAATTGTAAAGTGAACTGCGATCAAAATGTATTTTGTATCAAGACCATTTTCAGTTTTTTTAGACATAAAAAAAACACTTATCCAATAATCCTAGGCCTAAGGAATCGGTGATAGACCCGTGGTTTTGATTAAGCAATTAGTGACTAAGTAATGGCAGTATGAGCTTTAGTTCCCTTAATAGCTCACAGGTGTCCCCTCTGTCTTATATGTTTGCCGGTCACAGTCCAATCTCAGGGTCTAAACTGATAGGCCAAATGGTCAATGGCGACCTTTTGCTAGTTAACCAACCACAGCATGTGGAGATTAAGAATTTAGGTCGGATCGCATCGATCAAAGATTAGTTCTCCCTACCATGGATGCTGGTTTACAGTATTTCGTGCACTTGCAGGCCAATTTGGGCTGATTTTGTCGACAACAACACAGGAAAGGTATAGGAAAACCTAAAGTCAATATACAGCAAGTTGCCATACATATCCAACAGTAATGAAATCATGTTCAAATCATTCCTTATAGTATGGCTGAATATATGCATGTTCTAGAAATTAATCACTGTAATATGAGCACATGCATTTCAAACAAGAGTATAATACGTAGGCTATGATTCTATAACATTACTTTGAATCTGGTCCTGTCGTTTTATCTTAAGAAAATTGATGTTGAATTTAAGAATCGACTATCTCGCTTTGGATTTAGGGGTATGGATTATTCTATCCATTCATAGGCTTGAAAGTTTTGTCAGGTTATACAGGGCAGCCACTACTATAAGATTCAAATCTAGATGTTTGATAGGAAGTAGATGTAGATAGAAAGAAGCTTGGGTTGAAAACCAAAGCTGGACAAAAGAGGATCTTTCAGCCATATGCCTGGATCCATTTTATCTATTTTTTTAAATTAGCGCGCCCCACCTTTTCAGAAATCAGGTTCCCCACTGCGGCTGATGACTATGAGCCAGTACTTACTATAGGCATAAGTGCAAATAATCAACCCCAGTGAAACGATTATAGGTCTATGTGAGAAAAACTATTTCCTCACTCTGTTTAAAATATAGGCCTACATCGTAACTGGTATAGGCCTAACTGGTTGGTGTCATACTATCGTAACCTAATAACATAATTTCTATCATTACCCCCAATGATTCTTTTTTTCAAGTTCCATATTTCCTTTCAAAATTGATTGTTAAAACCCTTAGAAGTAGACCCCTAAATAGAAAGGAGAGAAGAGAAAAAAAAAGAACAGGGCGATACGGATAGAGGGGGGAGGGGGGCTTGGGGACACAGCTGACTTCACCACAGCACGACTTTGCCATAGGGCCGACTTCACTTGAAACAAGGCACAAGAGGGGGCGTACCCTTCAAGTAACATTTACCCGACCTTTCTGCCAGAGCTGCCCGGTTAGCTCAGTCGGTAGAGCATCAGACTTTTAATCTGAGGGTCGAGGGTTCGAGTCCCTCATTGGGCGGAGAACGTTTTGCCTGTGCTCTTTCCATGTTAAACCTCTTCCAACATGCAGGTCGGTTCTGCTTATAGTACTCAGTTTCGGCCCCAGCTTCCATCTGGCTCTGTGGCTTAGATGGCAAAGCGCCTGTCTAGTAAACAGGAGATCCTGGGTTCGAGTCCCAGCAGGGCCTCTTTTCCCAACTATAACGTAGAACGTAAAAGCGAAAAGTTATTATGATGTTTTGCTAGGTTTATCATGGAAACGCCATGTGAAACGGACGGTTTTAATAACCCCTAATGCACCTTTCCCACAAACCTACGCAGTACCCCACTCTGCCCACTTTTGGGGCTTTTGGTAACTAGGTCAAGTCACTTTAGGAACTATAGAAGCCCTTAAAAGGTGTTTCAAATTTAATTCACCAGGGGGCGCCATTTTGATGTGAAAAGTGTATATCCCCTTATATGTATTCTCTAAAATATAATGTGGCCAATGGTCCCACGTCTAGTTTAAGGCCTCATCTGGGTGCCCAAGCAAGTCAGATAGGGCCCGAGTATTGGTTTCCCATCTTGTTATAAGGAAGGAGGTGGGGGGTTGAAGCTATAGGACGTAAAGGCTATTACAAAGGTCATATTACTATTGTATTAATTTTCAGGTATCAGTCTTTATTTTGTCTTTTTATAAGGTGGGGGGAGAGAGGGGTCAGGGTAACTCCACATCTTTTGGTTGCCCACGGTTCTCAGGGGCGGACCCAGGAATTTGCAGAGGGGGGGCCCAAAAAACATGAATGTACGGGGGGGGGGGGGGGGGGGGGCAAGGCCCGTCCCCCTCCCCCTTCATTGGCCCTCCATTATGTAAAAGGACAGACCTATAGGGTATGAACAACAATTCCGTAAATATATAGAATTACATGATGGGATGAATTTCCTAGATTATTTCACATAGGCCCGGGCACATAGGGCCTATTATCGTTCCCTCAGTAGCCTATGTCATGAAATGCAACGGATGAATTTTAAAGAAATTGATAATTCCTCCCAGGTAATATTCTTATAAATGCGACTGACACAACATTCATCAAATATTTGCATTTGATAAGACATAAAAAAATGTCTCTTTTGTTAAACAATACCATGAAGACAAATCTTGTTATCAGTGTTTCAGAACATAACTTTGCTAGGCACAGCTGGGTCCACATTCCCCCTATTTCAAAAAGGCGATTGTCAAAGTTTTCATGTTTAACAGTAAATCAAGTAACTGCGAGTGTAGTTTATCCAATTATGTTGGCAATTACACAGGGAAATCTGTAGTAAGCACACACAAAAACTTACCATATTCTATGTGTATTGAATGTCTTTTCAAACAATCTAATACGAAATTTGATAATCATATCAATACAAACTGAAGAAAAATACCCATTAGGCCTACTGGTTATCAATTATGTTGGACCACAAACAATGCCATGATCATTTATCGAAATTGTACTTCTAGGCCTACTTATTTCTCAGCATCTTGATCTAGGCTAAAAGTCTATAGGAATAGTTCAGAAAATATTCTCTCATAATCTGTGCCAGGGGTGTACAGACCCAAAATTATTTTCGCATAACTACTAGTAAAATCCACAAAATCTAGTATTAAATTCTCACATTTTGTATGGTATTCTCACTTTCCTATATAAATTTGAGGCCAAAATTTGCAAATTCGGTGACAATATTCGCAAATTTGTGCGAATCTGCGAGCATTTGCCCACACCCCTGTATGCCTGTACATGTGGCAGTGAGAATTCTCCCAGACGCGATTCTCTGGTTTGTTGTGTTTTGGTGTGCCTGCAGGCTAAATCAAGATGCATTGTGGGAAATATGTTGACATGTCCATTTCCTGTTATAAGCCCTAAGCATATCATAAATAATGTTTTGTGACATTATCTTTTGTTTTAGATAATAATTTTACGGGTAAAACTAGAGCTCTACTGTTTTTGTTACTTCATATTTCTGAAGTTAATTTAACAATATTTTCATTAGATGTTTTCATATTGCCATAAGATACATTATTTCTACTGGTTTTTGTCAACACAATATGCCAAAATTAGCCTGCAGGTGCATAAATTACAGGAAAACTTGAAATTCCGTCTGTCTGAACTGGCTAACTAGGTCAGTAGGTCAGACCCAGTCACGTGACCCTACTCCAGTCCCCACACGGCGTCTCCCCCGACCTCTACCACTCAGACCTCCCCATTTGACAGGTCGGTAGCGTGGCCGAGCGGTCTAAGGCGCTGGTTTAAGGCACCAGTCTCTTCGGAGGCGTGGGTTCGAATCCCACCGCTGCCAAAGCTTTTTCGTTTTTGACGTTGAGGGGGAGGAAATGTCCAACTGGTGAGGGGCACCTTAGGGGGCAAGGTCCCCCAGTGTACAGGGGTCGGATATTTGACAGGTGAGGGCGAGGGGAGGGTGAGGGTTTACCCTCCTCACCCTCCCCTGTCCCTCACCTGTTTGCACTAAACCCTAAGGGTCAGACTCAGAGGGCCAGGGGAGCCAGGGGAGGGTTTAGTACTGGCAGGTGAGGGCCAGGGGAGGCAGGGGAGGCTTTAGTGCTGACAGGTGAGGGCCAGGGGAGACAGGGGAGGGTTTAATGCTGACAGGTGAGGGCCAGGGGAGGCAGGGGAGGGTTAAGGGCAATGGCGCCATTATAGATCTAAAGTTGAGATTTTGTTGAAACTCACAGAAATACCAGATAAATATGTTTAGAGTCCAAAAATGGAAAAAAATTAGGAGGTCACCGCACTAACTTTTTATCTACAGGTGGAATAATTTGTGCATAATTCCTTAAAAAATATGGTTTTGTAGAGCCATATTGACGGGTACAATTTTTGTGAAAACTTTAATATTAATCCTCAAATAAACAATCTAATCACTCAAATCTAAAGCTAAGACACATGTTCACAGATTTTATGCATGGCCTGGAAAGAAATATGTTTTTTTCACTGAATTTCAATCTATTTTCCTTACAAATCAATTTAATGAAAAAATCAAATTTCTGACAAGAAAGTCCACACACAAAAATTCATAGTTGAAAAATCAATAAAAATGACACATAATGTGCATTGGACTGTTAGCTTTCATTTTCAACAAAGAAAACATGGGGTCACCGCATGAATTTAGCCAGAAAAATTGAATATCTACCTGCAAGTCTGGAATTAACCCACCAGGTATATTTGTTTTAATGGTCCCTAAACCTATCAAAATACAAAATATCCTGAAGTTATATATTCTAATATTGTTCCCTAAATCATAAGGATTCTGTTAGTGCTTACTCTGTGAAGATTGGATAAATATTAAGAAAGTTACACCAATTAATGCACTGCCCCCTCCCCACCTCACATAGCCACCAGGCAGAGTCACTGATGGTCACGCTCCACTGCACACCCATACCTGCAAGCTGCGCACCGTGGTGCGCAGTCACAAATGGCGCGTTTGTCTTTAAGTACAAACAGGTGAGGGCCAGGGGAGGCAGGGGAGGGTTTAGTACTGACAGGTGAGGGCCAGGAGAGGCAGGGGAGGGTTTAGTATAACCAACGCGGTCAGCCCCACTCTTACCCCACCCCCTCCCTCTCTGTAGTGGGGCTGACAACAACTGCCCATTCAAAACTGGAGTAAACTGAACTCAAGTTCTGGGGCACAACAAATACAAAGTGCACACATAAATCATAAATGACACCCACCTGTATATTAAGAACTGTTTTTCATACCATGCACACCTGTTTTTGTGGTGAACAGCATGCTGTTTACTCCAAATTCAGTGTTTGAACTCATGAAGTGGACTGACTTGGGCTAGTTCCAACATGGCTTCCTCTATGGCAGAAAGGGCCCACACCTTCCCAGAATTCAATGTTTTTGTACCAATTTTGTCTATGGGGTGCACTCCATCCCCGCACCAGAGTTGGGGATGGATATTCCATCTAGGTTTAGTACTGACAGGTGAGGGCCAGGAGAGGCAGGGGAGGGTTTAATACTGACAGGTGAGGGCCAGGAGAGGCAGGGGAGGGTTTAGTACTGACAGGTGAGGGCCAGGGGAGGCAGGGGAGGCTTTAGCGCAAACAGGTGAGGGCCAGGGTAGGCAGGGGAGGGTTTAGTACTGACAGGTGAGGGCCAGGTATAGCCAGGAAATCTTCCAGGGCATCACTATCAGACCCCAGGATTCGGAAAATACCTAGAACAAAAATACCGTGAGCGGGAACGAATCCCTGTAGGTTCCGCCGGGTTTCGAACCCAGGACCTTTCGCGTGTTAGGCGAACGTGATAACCACTACACTACGGAACCGGCTGATGCAGGGGGCAGAAATTATTGGATTGGAGCACGGGGGTATTGGTATGGCGAGAAACAACTACTTGGGAATCTCAAATAATATGTTCCAAGGGTTCCACATAAGAATTTTTGTTACCAAACCTCTAGAACTTTTTTTCTTCTGGATCACATTGAATTCCTTTTGGTGGACCCCTAAACTAGGCAAAGAGGGGAAAATGCTGCACTTGTGTGTGCAAATATATATGCATTTTTAGTACTTAGCCTATATACTGACCCCCTCCTTTTGGAAATCCTGGATCTGCCTCTGGAATTCTGAACTTTTCACACTCCCCTTGCTATGTGACAACTATGGGAATTCCCTTTTGAGATAGCTTTGGATTACCAATGAATCTAATTGCGTATATTTTACAATAGATAGTTGGCTTTTGATTTTTCAAATAAACCTTACTTGTGCTAGAGTGTATGTTCCACACTACGAAATGTAGGGGGATGGGGTTTCCTTTTTTTGAACAGATGGGTTTTCTCAATAACTCCCCGTGTGACATAAGCAGTGTTCGAAATTAAAGTTTTATTTTATGCATATCCTATGCACATTCTAAGCTACCTATAATTAAGCGTTTAAAATCATGCACCCGGAATATTTCTGATGCAAATATTACTACATAATGGCATATATGTTGCTGGAAAAGCCAGCCAGTACATGCAGGGTGCATGCCTACCCAAAAGTATGCACCTGGCAGGCACATTGTGCACACCAGGGCCCATATCTTCGTAACTAATTTGGCTGATCAGGGAAAATTTGATTAGGGTCCCATGATAACTGATTTTGCTTTTTACCAAAATAGTGCAACATTATTGCAAAATAGTGTCAAGGAGGAATTATTAGGTATAAAAATTATTCATGATAGACAGAATTTCTGATCATGGGACCCTGATCAAACTTTCCCTGATCAGCCAAATTAGTTACGAAGATATGGGCCCTGGTCAGCGTCCGAAATTAAGGTTTAATCTATGCACACGCTGGGTGCATAGCTTTGAAAAGTGTGCACCCGGGAGCCTTTTAGTGCACCCTCAGTGATATAAGGCTATTTATTCTATAAAAAATAGGTGCATCTGCCGGGTGCACACTTTCAAAAACCTAGTTCGAGAATGGCTCTAACTGTCACCTGTCAGGTAGGACAGTCAGAGCCTTTCTCGGACTATCAAAAAACATACACCCTGCTGCAAAAAACATGCACCTCGGGTGCAGGATGCACCCGATAATAGGTAATTCCCATTGAAAGCCACAAGTAATATTATGCAAAAACCAAAGGCCTCATATTCATTTCTGAACCTATACATTTTTTCTTGAAATATCTCCTACAATTTTCAGAACATGACCTAAATGCCGTGCTGAGCCAATTCCATTGAAAATGATATATGGCGGCCAGCTGATTTTGAGAGGTGTGACATCATCTGCATAATGTCTTTACTCGAGAATGGAAGCTTAGGACGACTTAAAGCCGGTGTATCGTCCATCAGACAGCATTATTTTGATAAGTTGTAACTCCCCTGGCCCATGGGCGTGAATTCTCTAGATGGCGCCATGCCTACTGCTTACTTCTTTCAGAATAGAAAGGGTAGCACACTCTCCATTTTGGATATAGCTGGTTCCTGTCAGAACCTATAAGCTGATGACCAGCAGATGCATAGGATTCCCACAAGATATAGCTCTATGTATATATGCTTCCCCCTTCAGTGTGCCTTACTTGAACAGAATGCAACTCATTTACTGGATTGGATGGTTATTTATAGTGTTAAAATGGTTTCCCCACAAACTTGTTCAGACATTCTCTGAACTCAATACAAGTAGAAAGTTAGTAGTTGTATAATCAGAGCCTTGATTAACACCCATATCTACCATGGTCACAAATAGCCCAGAGCATTGCCATATATGGTGTGCTGCAATACTGGGTGGGGTTTCATTTTTTCTCAATAAAATGGTCAATTCCCATTTATTAAACATAGATATCAATCAAATATGACATCCAATTAGTTTTTATTAGTTGTCTAGGATGCAAGCTACTTTTTATTTCACAAAAAAAGATACAGTTTAAGCATAAATCCAAAAGTTCCTACCCTTACAGTATTATATAAGTAACTATGAGGGAGGGGTAGCGCCATCTAGAGAGTTCATGCCCTTGTAACTCCCTAATTGTGGCGCTAAATTCGTGACGTGACCTTCAAAACTGAGGAATGATACCCCGGCTCGTTGTCTCTATAGGAGGGGTTCCTTCAGGAGCCTCCTGGGAAGAATGTGTCCCCAGCAGCCCCTTGCTGTTCGTAGAAGGCGACAAATGGGGAGACCATGCAGACACATTAAGGAAAAGTGTTTCCAATAGCGTCCCCCCCCCCTTTTCGAAATCATGGATCCGACGCTGTGTTTGGCAAGTTTAAAAATACTTGGAACTAGTCCCAGCACTGCCACCTGGTGTTTTTCAGTGACTGGCTCTATATATGCTATTTATATACTGCTGTACAGAGGGACAGTTTGTCAATTCTTACCATAGAGATGCTATGAGAGCATCATATTTAAACGGTAAAATTCAGTCAAACCTTTTTAATACGTTGTCCATATCAATACTTGTTGTCTGTATCAATTTTGTGGAAAAAACACTGGATAATTTGTTTCCATGAATTTTGTGATGAAAAAAGTTAGGCATTTCCCGTAGGAACCTATATAGTAAAGGTCTCTATTGTTTCCAATACTCCAGGTGAAAAACCAAACAGTGAATCATAATTTCTCTTTGGCTATGGATGGACATATTGAAGAATATTTGAAACGAATATAGAAAAAATATCACAGGAATTTCAAATCCAGCTAGATAGGGCCGTCCTAAAAAAAAAAATCTGTTTCCGGTCCAGCAGGTGGGGTTAAAAAAGATGGACCGGGCGGCCGCGATTTTTCTTTTTTTTTTAAATAATTTTTTTTTCTTAGTAAGGGTATAACCTGGACTTTTTAAAAAAAAAAAAATTCTTTTTTGAAAAACCAAAAAAAAAATCATCCCACCCGGCTATAAAATACCCACCCGGCCGGTCCACCGGAAACAGAATTTTTTTTTAGTGCGGCCTAGGTACAAGTACCTTTAAGTCCCCACCAAAAGGTGAGAACTCCCTGGACTGCAGGTTACGTCATAGCTGGTCAAAATGGCTGGCAGGCATATTGGTGATCAGTTAATAACCTTTGTTTTCTAACATCTAAAGTATTTTATATATACATATAAATATAAATATATATATATATATATAAATAGTCTCATTGAATTATAGTGATAAATTATTAATGCTTTGAATTGATTTATTTGTATTAACTCAGTACCCACATGGTCTTGATCACTCCGTGGTGATCACCAATAAGTGATCACGTGACCACTTCTGCACAAGGTCTAAACTTAGCCACGTCGCGCCCATTCTATAAGCCTAAGGGTGTACGCCCAGCGAGTAGATCGGTAAAGTGTCGAAATGTTTATCTTGTGTGGCCTACATTATGTTTTCTTTTTGTTCAGGCGTTGCGTGAATAGGTCTGGTATCGTTGTTTTTAGTCAAAGTATTTCAGGAGAATGTTACGTCGACCTCTTAGAACGCTGTCTTATTTTTATTGGAACAAGAGCCAGAGTCTAAAGCCCCATACCCACTAAGCGATTTTGGGACAAATCTGCGCCGATGTCAGCACCGACGTTGGTGCTGATGTTGGCCCAATTTGGCCGACTCTGATGTACAAACCATACCCGCACACAATTGGCGGTCCCTTTGGTGCCAACGTTGGCAGTCAGTGTCGACGGGGCAGCCAATCCATATTAAGCATGTTTGATAATTTTGCGCCAATGCCGTCGGCTGTCGGCATCAATTGTCGCAATGTTGACAAGTGGGTATGGCCCTTAAGTATAAATGAACTTTCATGCACTAACCACAATGTTGATCTATAAATACGTCGATGTATTTTTACCATGCAACTGTTGGGATACATTGGTATTCCCGGTGATCTTTATTAGTGATCTAAAAAAAATTAAACAGTTATTTGGTTATCCATATGACAAGATTACCCTAATTTTGGCCTAATGAAAGCCGAAATTACATCTGAAAGCACATTTCAAAATTATAACTCTGAGATCAGATGAACAAATTCATTAAAAAAGAGAAAAGAAAAAGTCTAAAATATTCTGCCCCCTTAGATAGCCTATAGACCTAAAACTTAGTAAAGTAGGACATAACAACCAAATAGAAAATACCCCCATTCCATCAACTTTTCACATGAAAAATAACCCCCGTTTCTGTAAAACGCAGATGTGTCCATGAACGATCCTTTTCTAGGCACAGAAATCACTGGATAAATGCCCCATGTATTTCCATAGCTCGGTTTTCTGTGGACACTGTATCTCAAAAAAAAAAGAGAAAAAAAAGAAAAGAAACAACAAAACAAATCAAAAACAAAGTGATAATACGCAAATCCTGTAAAACTAGAAAAAGATCCTTTCTCAGCGACCTATGATACTGCTAGGATAATAAGTAGATACTGACCGGGTCGGAGTCCCGCACCCCGTATTGCGGCGAGGGGTCTGGTTCGGCAAGTGGCCGCTCGAGGGCCGCATGGCCCGAGAGCGGCCACTTGCCGAACCAGACCCCGAGACGCAATACGGAGGTTCGGGACTCCAACCAAGGTCAGTATCGAATTTATTTCACCTCCTTAGAGAAAAAAGAGGTGAAATAGATAGTTTACAAACAGATTGAATCGTAATTCCGTTGGTTACACTCCCCGTAACCAAACATTTCGTCAGTTTCCGCACATTACGCTAGGTGGCGCCATACATCGTAACCAAACATGTAAACAAACTCGTAAAATGCACGTGAAATGCCCGTTAAAATGCACAATGATTGCACATTTCACCTCCCCTTACATATTTGTTTACTGATAGTGTGTTTTTGACAGGAATGGTGCGTCGTTCTTTACGTTTTGTTTACCTCGCCCTGCAAGAACCTGGATCGTCCAGCCGTGACGTCACGGCCGGTTAATACAAAAGTTGTATAGTCCGATTTCCAGTGCCCGCGCATGCGCTGGTTGGTGAGGACATCCGGTACGCAAAACACAGTGTGGAGGATCCATTTTTCGAGCACAGCCTCTCGTATGCTGATAAACCATAGAAATGATGGTGCTGGCAGATGTTCTTATCATATCACACATACATAAAGTTAATTTCTTGTAATATTCTTAAATATTTTTCAATTTTCACTTTTTTTTCCCATAATTATGTCCTCAGCTCATGAATTCGAAATGTATCTATTTTTCTTTAAATAGTCTCTCCTTATTCAATTTGCCATGCTTTGTGCTCGAAAAATGGATCCTCCACACTGTATTTTGCCCACCGGATGTTCTCACCGACCAGCGCATGCGCGAGCACTGGAATGGGGTCTATTACCCGGGCCGGCGCGCAGGTGTCTGTGAGTGTTAAAAGATAGGCGCCTTTGTATCGGGGGTGAAATAAGGGTGGTGGACAAATAGTTTCAATTTGACCCAGTTCCTTGTTCTTCGCCCTATCTCAGTGGTTTCATTCTACCGTATAACCTACAAACCTAGTCGTCGCCGCTTTACTCCGTCCTTTCTCGCCTCGAAATCCATCGGTAGCGTGGCCGAGTGGTCTAAGGCGCTGGTTTTAGGCACCAGTCTCTCTGAGGCGTGGGTTCGAATCCCACCGCTGCCAGAAACGTTTTAAATTTCTGTTATATCACATATCCTTTTTATGAAGCCACATCCACAAAAACTAGTATTGAGTGGAGATTTCGAGGGGGCGCAGAGGGCGCGCGCCCCGTATTTTGGCGCAAATATTATCTTTTAAATGTCCCATATTTCTCAAGCTTTTCTCAAAAGTAAAAAGTCCTTAAAATAATCTGAGGCAGGCTTGAAGCTTTACCCCCAGTCTGTCCACTCCTGGGGCCCTGGATTGTGGGGGGGGGGGGGGGGGGGGGGGGGGTCCCGATGTCGCATGTCGAACTTAAGAAAGGCCCATGATGTCGGATGTCGATTTTAAAGAAAGTCCCTGTCGAATGTCCCTAATGTCCATGTCGCATGTCACTATGTCGGATGTCGATTTTAAGAAATACCCATGTCGCCATGTCGAATTTAGTGGTCCAGACCCATACTCCTGGTGTAAAAGGGTACGCATCATAGTTCTAAGAAATGCGAAGAATTTTAGTTGAAGAAAGGGTCTATTTTTACAAATTCGCATGTCCTTGTTTCTGGAAAAAAGGGTACAATTCTGACCCAAATATTTTGACCCTTTTTTGGGATGGCGTACTCTGACAGCTCCCCTTTTTCAGGGACAGCCCCTCCAAAAAAGCATTTTGTAACAAATTTTGTGACCATATTTTGATTTTGGCCCTCAATAATTTGTTTAAGAAGCATTATGAAGTTACTGAATAGGTGGCGTGTCCGTATTCTCATCTATGACATGGGATCCATAAATAAATTTTCGCGGGAAGTCCCGATAGCTGAATGGTGTGAGACTTCGCCTCGCGTGGACAGTGTGCTGGGTTCGAAACCCTTCAAGACAAAATTCGATACAGGCGCGCAAAGTTTTTTTTGTACACGCTACCAATCTCATGGGTCTGGACCACTAAATTCGACACGGCGACACGGACATTTCTTAAAATCGACATGCGACATGAGGGCTTAACGACATGACATTGGGCTCTAAAAGATAGTGACATGCGACATGGCCATTAGTGACATTCGACATGGGCTTTTCTTAAATTCGACACGGCGACATAGCCACTTCTTAAATTCGACATGCGACATCGGCACCCCCCCATCAAGGGCCCCAATCTCCTTTTAAAAGTCGTCCTCCCCATAGCCTATGGCATAGGCATAGGCCTAGGTATAACATTTGATGGGCATTTGATAACTAAGTTGAATATTAATGTGAGCCAATGTCCACTGAATCTCATGAAAAAGGCAGGGGCGGATCCAGAGTCGGTCACCTCTGGGGGGGGGGGGGGGGGGGGGGCGGCAAAACAACCCCCGTACAAAAAAGTGAAATTAGATAATGTCATATTTGTACAAATCAACAAACGTAGATTATTCAGAAAAAGAACCCATCCCCCCGGATCCGCCACTAAAAAGACAAGGAGATGTCGGTCCTCCCCGTTCTCAAAGAGAAACCCCCGGGAGAAACCAGAGCCTTCATCTACAGTTAAGTAAGTAGCTTTTAGTCAGGGTCAACCCCATAAAAAGGCATCATTTTGGCCCGAGGGTTGGGACGTCCGAATAGCTGAATGGTCTGTGACGTCGCCTCGTATGGCCGGTGTGCTATGTTCGAGTCCCCCGAGGGACAAGTGTTAAACGTGGCGGCACGAAAGTGTTAAACGCCACATAGAAAAAATTGCTACCACTACATGATCCTTTTGACACGCTTTTTTTTTGCGCACTTTTCATATTGAAATAGGCGTAGATGCGGTTGAAAAGCAGGGGTATTTCCTATTTTGAAGAACGATGATAGGCCTATGTCCTACTTTGATTATATCTGCGCTAATTTTATTATATATTTTATTATATCGACCATTTGCGCGGTAGCATCTACTCCAGCAAGTTCACATGCCTCGTCTCATCTAAAAAAACACAAAACAAAAAACTTTTCTTATATCTGAGTGAACAGACCGGGACTGGTGTTGTCAACCCTATAAGACGGCATCATTTTGCGAGGTCGTTTGGGACGTCCGGTTAGCTGAATGGTCTGAGACGTCGCCTCGTATGGTCAATGTGCTATGTTCGAGTTCCCCGAGGGACATGTATGAAACGTGCCAAGTTATCTGTTTGACACTTGGAAATAATTCATACCACTGCACGATCCTTTGACGCCATTTTTTTCTCTTTTTGCGCACTTTTATTATTATAGGCCCTGTTGCGGTTCAAAAGCAGTGGCGGATTGAAGTAGTGTTAGGATAAATTTGTTTTCACTGTACAATTCCCCCTACCACGGTTAACTGATTTATAGTATTTTAAGCACCTACAGGCTAATTTTGACCAAATTTGTCGACAAAACCCCTGGAAAAACGATAATTAATAAAAAAAACTTGTGAAATGTCCACCTGTAACAGTTAATGAATGAATTTTCAAATAAGTTGGAAAATATGTACGGCAGGCCTATTATGGATAAAGATTTGAAAAATAATTATCTCTAGATTTTCTTCATATCAGACTAGAAATAGTGTCATGGTTAATGAAAATTCCTATGGTAAAGCCTGTAGGTAATAAGTAAAGGTCAAGATATGGCTATCTGTGGTAGGTTGAAAATTCTCGGACTGGCGAATTTTTTTCCTCCGCCCTCCCCTTTTGAAAATCTCTGGATTCTCCCCTGAAAACCCACTAAGCCTCAGACTAAGGGAGTTCTTAAAGTAGGCCCTGACCCCAAAAACAGCCCAAAACACCTTCTACAAAAGTAAACAAAAAAACCTCAAAAAAGAAGAATCCACGCCATAAACATAAAGAACCCCCACTTTTTAGTGCGGCCTCTTCCCTCCCAATCTGTCAGGACCAAGGGTATAAAAGCCCGATGGTCCAGTGATGCTTGCATCATCACCCCCCCCCCCCCCCCCCAAAAAAAAAAAAAAAAAAAAAAAAAAAAAGAATCCACGAGACCTGGGGGCACTAATTATAGTTGTCAACAGCATAAGATGACATAATGTAGTGGAGTTTTCGGGACGTTCGTATTGCTGAATGGTCTGAGACGTCGCCTCGAATGGTTGGTGTGCTGGGTTCGAGTCAGAAGTGGTGCGGAAACCACAAGAACCCTGACGGTCAAATTGTTGAATCCAGAAACATAAACAGTCGTAACAAGTATCCTTTTTTTTTTTTTTTTTTTTTTTTTTTTTTCCAAATAAGGTATTAATTGACTAATTCACTTCAGGGTTGCCCCTGCAGGGTGCCCACGCAGGTATTATAAGGTCTTAAAAGGTCATCTTTTTGTTTTGCCATTTATAAGGCTATTTGAAAGGCCTTCTTTTTGGTCCAGAGGTCTTAGAAAGGTCTTATTTTTGGTCAATCTCAATTTATTACAAGATATATTTTTTCCTCCTGTTATTTCAATGATTACTTATTTTTGGTAGAATGTATAAATGTTCAAATAGGTAAAAAAAAAGTCTTCTCTAATATGTCTTGAAAAAGGTCTTATTTTGGTACGCAACAAGGTACTATAAAAGTCTTATTAAGGTCTTATTTTGATTTCTGAAAAAAAGCGTGGGCACCCTGAATTATAGTTGTCAACCGAATCAGATGACATAATTTCCTTGAAGTTTTCGGGACGTCCGAATAGCTCAATGGTCTGAGACGTCGCCTCGTATAGCCGCTATTGTGGGTTCGAGTCCCGTCAAAGCCAAAGAAGAGTTGGGAGTACCACAACAGTGGCCACCTGGTTAAATCCAGAAACATAAAAAGTCGTAACACCCCCTTTTCCTTTTTCTTTCTTTTTTCAAATAGAGTATTTATTGAGTAATTCACTTCAGGGTTGCCCATGGTTTTTGGTGATATTACAATGAGTCCCCTGTTCCCTCCTTCTTGATATTATCTCACAGATTGAACTTAATGAAGTAGATCAATATCAACTTTTTATTTTCTTTTGCTCACTTTTCATAATAATTATTTCATGATAACTTTTTGGTGACCCTGGCAGATAGGGCGTAAAGTAAAGCGACCATATCTATCCATATCTGCATCTCTGCGACTATGACATGGCATCATTTTCCTGAACATATAGCCTATTTGGGGCCTTCCATTAAATACTGATAATGATATCAGTTATAATGATATTGATATACCCAGGCTAGGAAAATTCCTCCGAATTTCTGGTCGTCAGAGGACAACCAAAAACAGAAATCTGGTTGTCCACATATATCTACGGGTTGTCCACATTATAGGGACACATTCACAATAAGAAAAATTGAGATTTTGAGGAGGAGAGTGTATTAGTTGCTTCAAAATATGTGGTCATCATGAGGACGACCAAAATTCGTTTTCTGGTCGTCCACACCAATTTTCTGATCGTCGGGGACACGCGGACACGCAGATTTTCCTAGCCTGATACCATTGATAGCATTAGATTAAAAATATAATGATAGGTTTAACTTTTATTGACCTATCTAGTCTTTTCTTATTTAACTTGTAGTTTATCTAAACCATGTCGCATGGAACGCGGTTATAATATTCTAATGAAATATCTTTCACCTAACCCTAACAAGGCGTTTGATGATAATGTTCGTAATCCTAACTGAAATGTCTAAATTTCTATCTAATAATCTAGAAATCTGAAACAAAATTTTAAGGTATGACACAACTAGTATATTTTGATATTGGGTCGGGTATTGGGTATTAGGATGGCAATTTCTTGTCAACACTGGATACATGATATGAGCAGGTTGCCATGGCAACGGAAAACCTATACACCCAGTAGATACTGGGTTCGTAATTTACTGCTCTCCTAACAGAGATCTTCTCCAGACGTTTATTAATTACTAGAACTACGACTCTGCTTGGTGAGTGATCCACACGTCAGGTGCGCTGGTTCTTGGTGAGTGTGAGGTATATCAGAGGACGTCAGGTTGAATACCAGCCAAAAAGGGTGGGGCCCATAGATTAATGGGTATGTGGGGAATTTAGGGGTATTTTGTCTGACTTTGAAGGAAGTTGATAACGTGATGTATGAAGCAAATATTTATAGAAATGGCATCTACAGGAATTTAGTATGGATTATAGTGGTTCAGTATACCAATGATGTGTATCAATGATAATTATATTCATTTATAAGCTATATGCCCTAATGGTGGTATTAGACCTATGCGTGCCAGGCGTGCGGGCAAAAAGTTTGCTATAGCATGCCCCCCCCCATTTGTTTTTTAAATCCTGGATCCGCCCTTGCAATTGACATGCCAAATTCTGGACATTTAAAAAATAAACAGTAAATTTCCTTCCAGAGGTTTATGGTTAGACTTTCGATATTAACATGCATGTATTTCACCCTGTCACACCTCATGCAGCGATATGAATCCTCTTCTCTCCCATACCTCTGTGACTATAGCCTTTTTTCGGGAACCTATCTGCTAAATAATACTACACAATAGGGTCAAATAGGCTTTCCAGGTATTAGTGTAAAACCAGAATGGTATAGTTCAGGGGCGTGCAGACCAAAGATTATTTTCGCAAAACTATTAAAATTCGCACATTCTACTCTAGTCATAAATTTTCACATTTTTGTTCAGAATTTTCACTTTTCTATATAAATTTGAGGCCAAAATTCGCACATTTGTGCGAATTTGCGAGCATTTGCACACCCCTGTAGTTGCGGTGATGGTTACGGAGGAGGCCGAGGCTGCAGCAGCGTAAAGATTTCAGCAGTATCTCGCCTCCTCATCCTGGTTCTCAGTTTTAGTTCTCCCGAAGGCCACTTGGTGGCGGAAGGTCCAGGGGTACTGGAGTGGGCCAGGGGGGTGGGTTGTCCTACACTACAAGACAAGGGTGGGGGAAGTAGGAGAAAAACTATATAGGTCTTAGTTGCGGTACTTATGAAGTAACAACTAAAAATAGACAGTTATGATAGAGGTAATGCACTTGATATTATTTGCAATAACGACTTGTCCTGCTGCTATTAAAAAAAAGTAAACCGGCTAATCTGTGCATCCAAGGTTGGATCCAGGAATTTAAAAAAGAACAGAGGGGACCTACTACAACGAATTTTTGTACCCGCCCCATTAAATCCGCGCTTAGGATCGAGTAAAATTCAATCGGTTCAATAGGTTAGGGTCTTTTTTCATACTTGTTTCTACTCTCCCATTACATGGTCTATTTTCCTGGACCAACAGATAATCAGAAAACAGTATCATAATGTAAATTATTGTCGGTAGGCCTATTTGCATGAGTTTTAACGAGTTATTTTCTGTTCATTTTCATCCTTTATTATTCTCACTGTGTTTGTCAGCCTACAGTGGTGGGTCCAGGAGGGGGGGGGGGGGTTGGGGGGCAAAAGGGGCAATTGCCCCCACCTTCCTATAGACTGAGTGGATTTTGTTTCGAATCATCTACTTTTGTTGATTCATACAAATCGG
Source organism: Lepidonotus clava (assembly GCA_936440205.1). Classification (NCBI taxonomy): domain Eukaryota; kingdom Metazoa; phylum Annelida; class Polychaeta; order Phyllodocida; family Polynoidae; genus Lepidonotus; species Lepidonotus clava. The sequence goes on from OW387146.1 coordinate 18,481,912, forward strand.
AAATTATTTTATTTTCACTTTTTTATAGGAGGGGTTTGTGTGCCCCCCCCCCCTCCCAGATGACCGACTCTGGATCCGCCCCTGATTTAGTAGCAACATTACTTTGAGGGACTATCACCTCCTACCATGACTGCAAGCAGGGCCAAGCTTTTAGTCACTCAGAAAGGGGTCAGGAGGGTAAACTCCCTATACCCCCCATCTCATTGTTCCCCCCCTGACACTGTACAGAGACACGTTGCCATGGCAACCCGCCGACCGACGATAGATCACATGACCATTGTTTTAATTACAACCAGGTCACGTGACGATAGACTGGGTCATGTGACCTTATAACCGTAGAGACTGGGAGTAAAACCTGTAGTGGTATGCGGCTCTGGATTGGGTCCCGGTGGTCCCGGTTTTTCTCGTTGAATTTCCCAGCCGGAAGTGTGACATTATAATAACGTTGCCGCAACATTCTGTGTTGGTTTTGTTACATTCTTTTAATGACTCCCAATTACGTTGCTGTGACGTGGCACTGTGATGTTTTCATAACGTTCTGGCTATGTTGTTCAACCTAAACAGAATGTTCTTATAACGTTCTGTTTTGGTTTCGTCCTAACCTCACCAAAAATAATGTTATAATAATGTTCTAATTTGATGAGGTTTCAACCTCACCCTCAATAATGTTATTGTTACGTGCCATCTTAGTAAGTAACAGACTGACTAAAAAAAATATGGTTGCAGCTAGCTGGGTTAAGAAATGTCACCAGTCATTGTCCCTTAAGATCCTGATGTCAAATATTAAATTTAAAAAATATCCCTGTCACACTGTCTAAATCAAATAAATGGTCATGTTACATGTGACATGATGTCATTATTCTTTAAAAAATGGCCATGTTGCCTGTCATATTTAAGAAATGGTCTTGTGCAGCTAGTGTCAAATCTAAGCATCCAGACCCCTTGTATTGATGTCATCTTGTATTTGTTGGATTATTGTGCCTTTGTCCCTGTCAGGAGTGGGGTGCTAAGTACACAAACTATCATTTAACTTAGAGTAGTCATTGTTGATGTTTTAAGACTATATAGAGCATAGCGATAAGGAAAGGCTAGGTACTAGGGACATATTATTAATTAATGACTGGTGTATGTCCGCTAATATTTTTTTCAAAAACATTACCAAAATCAATTTTATTTTTCTATTTTTGGGATCCAGAAGCCATGAGTCAAATTTGTATGTCATAATCCATCACAGTAGAGATGTTTGGACATATTTTGCCTAAGAAACCATCTTGAGACATAAGAATAATAAATTCTCACATCCACAGATGAGTGCAGTTTGGTCTCAATTCGGTATTAATTCCATGTGTCAAAAGTTATTAACCACGCAAACCTGCTGTAATTGCTTTAAAAAAAAGCACTATTATGGAGTTTTTGCTTAAAATCATTTATACGTCATTTATATGTCATTTGGTCAAACAGGACATGATGCATCGCTTGTAGCGGGGCGCATCCCTCGTGTTTTCCCCATAGAAATTGATCTTTATTCAAGCTATATTATTTTCTAATTCCCATTTACAAACAGTTTTACTTTGTCTGTTTCAGTGTTGGGCCAGCAGCACTACATTACCAAGCCGACCGACAAGACGGTCCGACAAGGGCAGATGGCCATCCTGAACTGTGTGGTCGGAGATGTGGGAGGGGCCGTCCAGTGGTTCAAGGATGGCTATGGCATGGGTGAGTAGAATGAACACTGAACACACTGAATCATACTGTGGCCCAGTGGGGGTTCCAGGGAAGAACAAAGGCCCCCAGTAGCCCCTGCTGATCGTATAAGGCAACAATAGGGGAGACTCAGCACTGACCAAGTGGTTCTTTGGGTCCGATTCCCGGTTGGTGCTAGGTTCACTAAGGGATGAGGTACAGCAAAAATGATTTCCAGGTTTTAATCCCCTGCTGTTTGCACACCCTGTCACCTTCATCTCATAGATACAATCACCAAAGACAGAATTCGTCCCAACTTGTTTTCACCATGAAAATGCTCTGGCTGTTGGTACGACATAAAACCTCCATCAGTCACTCACTGAATACTGTGTAAGATGTCATCGGGGGTCAGGGGCGGATCCAGGGGGGGGGGGGGGGGGGGGCGGACGGGCCTTGCCCCCCCCTCCCCCCCTTGCCCTGTTAAATCATGTTTGATGGGGGGCCCACCCCCCTGTACATTCATGTTTTTGGGCCTCCCCCTCTACAAATTCCTGGGTCCGCCCCTGGGGGTTGTAGGGGGTCACAACGAGTAAAGACAGTACTCCACCCCCGGTACACAATAATTGGGAACGAGGCTACGAGGGAGTATAACCTGATGATCAAGAAGACACTGTAACTGTAACTGAAACCGAACCCTTACTGCATATATTATATGTTAAAATTGTGATAAAAATACAAAGATTTCTCCTTACAGGTTATGGCCGTGACCTGCCCGGCCACCCCCGCTACACCATCATCGGGAACGAGGCTACGGGGGAGTATAATCTGATGATAACGAGGACGCTACTAGCAGACGACTCTGACTTCGAGTGTCAGGTTGGGCCAGTAGAGGGCCACCCGGCGCTCACTGCCACCGCTCACCTCCATGTACAAGGTAATTTAAGTTATATATATTATACCCCAGAATTCTCATATGATTCGAAATGTTATGTACCCTACATAATATGTTATATGTTTTAGATGATGCCATTATATTGATATGCAATGTGATATGTCATATACGTATTGCTTGGAAAATGGTACATAACATAAGTAATGGTCCAGACATTTTCAATCCATTTGTCATTTTCGGGGACTTTACTATAACATTGAAAAAAATTGGATGGGCACCCCATGCACTGGCGTATCCAGAATTTTGGTAAAAAAAAAAAAAAAAAAAAGGGGGGGGGGGGGGGGGGGGGCGTGATTGGACAAATTTTCTTACGTTTTTTGTGGCCGAATTTCACATTAAGAAAACGCAAACATTTTCCGAAACAAGGGAGGGGTGTGCGCCCCTGCGCCCCCTGGATCCGCCCATACTATGTGCCCGTCTCTCAATGAATCTTAGTCTGTCAAGCGGCTTTTATATTAGCCGACCTACCATTCATAAAGTAAGAGAAGCGAGCAATCAGGCCTACAGACTAAATGAATCTCTGATTTCAAGTACATTAACACTTAACGTTATGAAACTCAAATTGTCGCATTTGAACCTTCGGTGCTCAATTACATTTGAATACTTTCTATTAAATATAGGAATAAATGTAATAATTTCCCCCTTTTCATACTTTCTATTAATTTTAGGAATAAATGTAATAATTTCCCCCCTTTTCATACTTTCTATAAATTTTAGGAATAAATGTAATAATTTCCCCCTTTTCATACTTTCTATAAATTTTAGGAATAAATGTAATAATTTCCTCCTTTTCATACTTTCTATAAATTTTAGGAATAAATGTAATAATTTCCCCCTTTTCCTCCAGTTCCCCCAGAGACTCCAGAGATCGAGGACCAGGCCAACGGTACCCAGGTGGAGGTTCCGCATCAACAGAAGAGCGTCAACCTCACATGTACTGCCAAGGGAGGGAAACCTGCAGCTACCCTCGTCTGGTACAAGAACGGGGTAGAGCAGACGGAGGACATACTGGTAAAGGGGTTATTATTTACACAAATAATAATATATGAAGACCCGCAGGGGTCGTCCTCAGATGCCTGTCTGACCCATAGGAGATTGTCACATACCGAGGGCAAGGCCCGAGGTACGTACGATCCCCATGGTTTGTACAGGCACCCGAGGACGACCCCTAAGGGTCTTCTATATTTTATCAACCAAACAATATTCAAAAGCTCTTGAAAATACCGACAATGAGGAGCGGTGTGTATAGCCTGCCAATACCCTATGCAATGCACGTTGGCAGTGCGGGTGATAAATGAATAAGATGATCCACATTTATAAAATCATTACCAAAAATTAACAACGACATAATTTTGTTGTTGTTAAGTCAACAACAAAACTTTTTGTTGTTGTTGATTTTGTAGTACTTTGTGAATTATATGGTCTGGTTTAAACATAAAGTGTACCGCCAAGGGAGGTAGTCCTGCTATAGAGAGATCCAGCGAGGTTCCCTAAGTGACACTTTTGGTTACAATTTCAAAAAAAATTAATTCAAAAGGGGGACGAGCAGTTTTAAGTTGAAACAATTTTTAATGGATTTTACAATGAATTTTAGAAGGAACTGTTGAACTTTTTGAAAAACTTCATCTTCCCACAACCCCACTGATATCCGTAAACATATTTGGCTGTTTTTTTTAAATAGGGGGTATCCTATGACCTACGAGTACCTCTTACAGTTCGTGCCTTTTTTCACCGGGGGCCCCTAAAAAAATGCGTACATATGCATAACTAATGCATTCTGAAAAATCATTTTTCAGCCACAGCCATATGGGTAGCGTGGCCGAGCGGTCTAAGGCGCTGGTTTAAGGCACCAGTCTCTTCGGAGGCGTGGGTTCGAATCCCACCGCTGCCAGAGCTTTTTCTTTTTCATTTCATGTGCCCATAGTAGACAGATAGGCCTAATGCCCCTGAATAAACTTATAGATCTTTATATAACGAAGTATAGTCTACAGTGTATATTCTTTAAACGTTTTACAAAAGACATAGGAGACGCCCCTTATTAAACTAAAAAAACATCCATGAAGATTTGGCCTACTTCAATCAAACTTGTTACGTGTTTTTCTTGTAAAAATGTTTAATTTATTTTCAGTACACTACAGTGGACACAGGTGGGGGTATATATTCCTAAATTCGACAGGGTTACATGGCTATTTCTTAAATTCGACAGGGCGACATGACATGTTTATTTCTTAAATTCGACAAGGGACATGGCAACTTAGTGACAAATGACATGGCCTGTTTCTTAAATTCGACATGGGACATCAGCTTTAAAAAGATAGTGACATATGACAAGGTTTTTTCTTAAAATCGACATGAGACAAGGCTGTAAATCTAAATATAATGACAAGCGACAAGGCTGTTTTTTTTAAAAATTCGACAAGGGACATGGGACCCCCCCATCCCCCCATCTACACCCCCACAGATGACAAGCTTCAGATAGCAGTCAGTACTCTGACTCTATTTCCCGAGCGGTGGATAACAGTGCACTTTATGTGTGTCATTAATGTAAAACGTTCCATTTGTTATGTGTCCATCTCGTAAAAATGTTCCCATTGTTTTCAGTACACAAAGGTAGACACAGGAGACAAACTTCAGACAGCAGTTAGTACTCTTGGTGTATTTCCTGAACGGTTGACAACAGTGCACTCTACATGTGTCAGTCTCATAAAACGTTCCATTCGTTTGGTGTCAGTCTTGTAAAAATGTTCCCATTGTTTTCAGTACACTACGGTGGACATGGGTGACAAACTTCAGACAGCAGTTAGTACTCTGACCGTATTTTCCCAAGCGGTCTGATAATGACACTTTATGTGTATCAGCATTGTAAATGTTCCATTTGTTATGCGTCAGTTTTATAAAATGTTCCCATTGTTTTCAGTACACTACAGTGGACACAGGAGACAAACTTCAGACAGCAGTCAGTACTCTGACTGTATTCCCCGAACGGTTGACAACAGTGCACTCTACATGTGTCAGTCTCATAAAACGTTCCATTCGTTTGGTGTCAGTCTTGTAAAAATGTTCCATTTGTTTTCAGTACACTACAGTAGACACGGGTGACAAACTTCAGAAAGCAGTCAGTACTCTGACTCTATTTCCCGAGCGGTGGATAACAGTGCACTTTATGTGTGTCATTATTGTAAAATGTTCCCTTTGTTATGTGTCTGTCTCGTAAAAATGTTCCCATTGTTTTCAGTACACAACGGTAGACACGGGAGACAAACTTCAGACAGCGGTCAGTACCCTGACTGTATTTCCTGAGCGGTCCGATAATGGCGCTCTTTACGTGTGTCGGGCCAGTAACCCGGCCTCTGAGGGCACTACGCTACAAACCACTGTACAACTCTCAGTTATGCGTAAGTTTTTTTCCCCAAGTTCTTTATTTCCACAAAGCTTTCAAGTTTTTTTTCAAGTTCAGCTAGAATGGGGTATAGTCTAATTTGCGTTTGAAAATTTAGCTGCTGGTTTAGCAATTTAGTGAACTTTCTCCTTATTCCCATTTCTTGCCCTTTTTCTTCAAACATTGTTTTTATTTATAGAAAATATGCTGATTTTCTTTCTTCAAAATAGAGCGGCCCCCTTTTTAAAATGTTTCGATCTGTATGACCAGTTTCTAAATAAGGGTCCCACAGCTATGCAATATGCAACCCTCGAGGAATCATCACTGATATCACGAGTCTGATATCCCCAGACTAATTGTTCAATAAATGTACTTCTTTAATAAAAACAATATGCTATTGATGCTTTATATATATAAGCTTAAATCTATTTCAAATCTAGGGGCAATCAGATTACATTTTGATTATGTCGAGAGTAAAATATAAATGCAGTCCTAAACCTATAGATTAATCATAGGGATCTATTCCAAATGTGTATTTTTAAACAGAACATAGTTTTCAGTTTTATTTGACTTCTTTTTCAGACCCACCTAACCCCCCGGAGATCACAGGCTATAAGACTGGCGAAGTGGCGAAGACTGGCGAAACCAAGAAGCTACTCTGTGTCGCCAGAGGGGGCAACCCGCCAGCACAGGTAGGTCAAGGTCACTTGGGGTCAGGGGTCAAGGTCAGCTTCGGGGGTCAAAGACGGGTCAAGGTCAATATCAAGGGTCAAGGTCAATCAGGGTAAAAGTAAAGGGTCAGCGTCAAAAGGAATCCAAGGAAATACATCTGTATTTAGTGCATATGATATTATTTATAAAGTGGACCATAACGTTTCAAAGCTGATTTGGATGATTACAGGTTCTTTATTTCTTATTCAGGTTTTATATGATACAGGGGCAAGTTCTATGCAATAAATAACGATAAATAAGTTTGTTCCAAAATAAGTGACACACCAGCCAACCACGTGGTAGGGATGGCGTGACATCTGATTGGTGAGTGGTCATTACATAACGCTGATAAAGCCTCTGACGACTCTTCCTATTGGCTAAAGATGAAATCAAAACTTGTAATAACGAAAAAAGTTGATAAAATATAAGACGTAAGTTCATATGCATAATCTCTATATATATCAATAAGACGATGAGATTCTGAACTATATGGCCATTTTTACAAGTTTTTAAAACTTTTATAGGTAATAGTTATAGGTAGTTTAATGGCCAATTTACATGAGCTCAAAGAGGAAAAAAACCTCAGCTTGTCCAGGTGGCAGTTCTTGGACTGAGTTCCACACTAGGTGGTGTGGTCCGGATTCATATTTCTTGGCAGTTAGGTATATGTAAAATGGGAGATATCCGTTGTTGAAACATGACTGTTACATGTATACTGACAAATTGCAAAATGAGCTTCCGTTTAGGGGCTGTCCATAAATGATGTCACACACAAGGGGGTGGGTGGGTGGATTGAACAGTGTGACACTGCCTGAAAATGGGCCTTATATTCATGTTTAGATTAGAGAATTTAGTGTGACACGGGGGTGGGTGGGTCCCAAAAATACCCTGAAAAAGTGTGACATAATTTATGGATGGCCCCTTAGTATGTATTTCAATTCGAAAAAGAACCCCCCCCCCCTCTTATGCTGACGTATGCACTTCAGACCCCTACCCCATCCTTGGTGTGTACATACATAGTGAAAGGCCCCAAAAATTCACCTACCAAATACAAACGATTAAAAAAAATAGTTTATTAAGAAATTCACGTGTACTACATGTACTTCCAGATAAAATTACACATTTATTACTTGCAGGTTCACTGGTATAAGAATGGTAAGGAGCTGGATCTGAGTTATCGGACTGGTGAAGGCGTGGCGGAGAATGAACTGGTCATGACCATCCAACCCAACGACAACAACGCCGTCTACAAGTGTGTAGCCAAAAACCAGGTCACAGCCACGCCGCTTGTCAGCGAGGTCAAGTTGACCGTCCAGTGTAAGTATTAGGGATTAAGTATTATAAAGACCCTCGTCTAACCTAGTACCTAATGACGGCAACGCTGTCTACAAGTGTGTGGCCAAAAACCAGGTCACAGCCACGCCGCTTGTCAGCGAGGTCAAGTTGACCGTCCAGTGTAAGTATTAGGGATTTAGTATTAAACCAGGTCACAGCCACGCCACTTGTCAGCGAGGTAAGTATTTGGGATTTAGTATTATAAAAACCCTTGTCTAAATTTAGTGTTTGATTAAAAACGACAATAAAGCCGTCTACAAGTGTGTGGCCAAAAACCAGGTCACAGCTACGCCACTTGTCCGTGAATTCAAGTTGACCGTCCAGTGTAAGTATTTCGGATTTAGAATTATAAAAACCCTCGTCTAACTTTAGCGTTTGATTAAAAAGGACAACAATGCCATCTACAAGTGTGTGACCAAAAACCAAGTCACAGCAACGCCCCTTGTCAGCGAGGTCAAGTTGACCGTCAAGTGTAAGTATTAGGGATTTAGTATTATAGAGACCCTCATCTAACTTAAGCGTTTGATAAAAAATGACAACAACACCGTCTACAAGTGTGTGTCCAAAATTCAGGCCACAGCAACGCTGTTTTCAGTGAGGTCAAGTTGACCGTCCAGCGTAAGTATTAGGGATTTAATATTATAGAGACCCTCGTCTAACTTAAGCATTTGATATAAAAGGAGAACAACGCCATCTATAAGTGTGAAGCCAAAAACCAGGTCACAGCCACACCCCTTGTCAGCGAGGTCAAGTTGACCATCCAGTGTAAGCATTAGGGATTTAGTATTATAAAGACCCTTGTCTAACTTAGTACCTCATGATGACAACGCTGTCTACAAGCGTGTGGCCTAAAAGCAAGTCACAGCCACGCATCTTGTCAGCAGTCGGACATACTAAGTCATTATGTCGCCTGCAGTTAGAATTTGAAACTCTTTGTCACCATGCAGCCCTGATGGCTTGTGTCGAATCGGATAAGCCAAGAAAAGGGGAATCATGTTGAGTGTCCTTCATACTTCATAGAATTGTTTGATAAAAAATAGTATTTTTAGACGGCATCAGAAAAGCCCCAGACCTCGCTCTGTGCTCTATACCGTTTTTGTGACTTGGCTATCGATATAAGACCTAGAAATATATATATATATATACTGCCCAATAACTAAATAGAAGCATAAGTGATCGTCCCTGGGTGGGCTCGAACCACCAACCTTTAGATTAACAGTCTAACGCGCTAGCCGATTGCGCCACAGAGACCATATGGGCTCTAAAAATAGCTTGTTTTTAACCATAATTTCACATATTATGATAATACCAAGATGCTGTTTAGTTTAAAAAACAAACAAACCATATTGGAAAAAGACATAAGCTTTCAAAACACAACGCAAAAATATGTTAATTGCCCTCTCCTGTGATCATTCACCTATTTTATTGACTGCTAATCCATCATGAAAAAAAACAACATGAAAATTAAAAAAATATTAGAAATTGCTCAATCAAGAAATATGTATCGCCAGTTCTTGCGTTATTATCCAGTATCTAAAAAATAAAACGCCCTCTTGTTTAAGTTCTCCTTCTTAAAAGTATTGGTTGTTTTTATTTCGAGTCTTCATTATCTCTTTGCATAATGACGTGAACACGTGCTGCATGAAATAGAGTTCCAGAGGCTCCGCCCACTTGTCTTCTGAAAATCAACATTATTAAACATGATATATCCATACCACCTAACCTTTTCGTCGATTTTGCTGTAACTGATATTAAACTCCAACAATTATCATCATAATATATCAGGCTTCCCACGCAGGTCTTAAAAAGTCTTGAATCGATTTCCTCAAATTCAAGGCCTTAAAAAGGGTCTTACATTTTACAGGTTTTTAGCTAGAGGTTTTAAAAAGGTCTTAAATTGCTTCTTATGAGAAGTTAAAATGAAATATCTATGAAAATTTCAAATCCCATTTGCGAATGCGTACACTTACTTCAATTTTAAATCGTATGAAATATTCCCAAATTTTTCTTTGCACACAGTTGATAGGTCTTAATTCTTCTGAATTGTGGTCTTGGTCTTAACAAGGTCTTAATTTGATTTTCAAAAGTGCGTGGGAACCCTGTATATCCATTTCACCTCAATGTAGACACTCTGAGCACCGCCTCAAATAGGTCTACTATTCATATTTTCACCTTATCTTATTATATCCATTTCACTTCAATGTAGACACTCGTAACTTCTGAGCGTCGCCCCAAAATACTATTCATATTTTCACAAAATCTTATTTTTCTTTTCCTTTCCCCAGTTGGTCCTGAGAAGATGACCATCTCAGGCCGGGAGCACGCTAAGGTGGGCGAAACGATCACTTTGACCTGTACTTCCGACATAAGTAACCCGCCGGCCAAGATCACCTGGTCAGGCCAGGGGCAGCCAATCGAACCCGACAACAACATCGAGATAGTCTCTCCCAAGGTAAGCTGGAACCAGGCGAGTTCGATTTACCGCTCGGGCGATTCCCGCCGGGAATGGAAATCTACTATAGCGACCAGGCGCGTCCCACCAAAAGTTTATACTTTGTTTAACGGGGATTTATGAATTGAGAAAGCCTGAGGTGTTATACCTATTTCTATCTTATTTTGCAGGATTTATTTAAAGGCAGTGATATGAACAAACAAATGAACTAAAATAGGTCTAATTGTAAATATCTAGCATTTTAGAGTGGCTTCGCAAAAAAGTTGTGTTTCTAAGCATGGTAGTTCCGGTTTCTCTGATTGGCTGAATAGAGTTCTTCATGGGGCTTATCCGGGTGTGACAACACCTACACTACGTTCGGTTATGGATGCACAATTTCTCAGATTCAGTAGCCAAGTGCATGGCTAGTGTTAACGTGTCCTAAAAAAAGATAAAAAAAAAACAAGATTCTTTTTCAGTTTTTACTTGATGTATGATTAAAGATATTCGATTATGTTGCACCTATGTAGTACACTTAGATATAACCATAAATTAAGAGACAAAAGAACATATTTGCACTAAAAAGGTAAATAACAAGAAGTAGATTCAAACGACCCGGCAAACGACGCAGACTTATTGATAAGAAAATCCAGAGAATGAAGGAATTCATGGATGTTCTTTGCTTAAATGGGTCTTTTCTATGTTGACTGATGGCTTGTAATCATTGGTTTTTCTCTGTTTTCTGTGATTGAAGGGTGGTTTTGTGACGTCCTCTAACGTGACTGTGACCCTGAACAACAAGCAGGACACCATTCTCTACACGTGTAACGGCATCAACGATAAGCTGGGCACCATGGCCACTGCCTCCCGAACACTCTCCGTAATGTGTAAGTGGGATCACCTCAGTATAGTCAACGTGTTTGTATAAGATAATCTCAGGTTACATTTGTCGGTAATTGTTTATGGAGTAATTTATAAGAAAATAGAAAAATAGAAAAAAAAAAAAAGAAATGGGAAGGTTCGGGGGATAGCCCCCGATTTCTAACTAATATTTACAACAAATATTCAACAAAACCTTATAATCAGGCCAATATTTGTGTTGGAAAAGTAAAATATAGAATATGTGTTGATAAATCTCGTGATTTGCCCAGGGAAAATCCCTTTTACATGTCGGTCACTCATGTTGCTTGTGATTGCATACAGTCCTACCCCAAACCCTCCGAAACTATCCTCGTCTTATCAGTAAACACGATAGATTTTGTGCTGTACCTAATTTTGCTCATTTCCCACTATGCCAATAATCCATAAAAATAGAATAGAATATTACAATAAATATTATAATTATGATACTGTAGATTGATAGTAACAGCAAAAGCACAAACATTTTGATGTGCAAAAATCAATATTTTTGCTAGATACCTGATAATAAGTCCATCCCACATTGTGTATGTCCTGGGGTTGGACAAGGGTTGGACACAAAACATCATACAAGACATCCACAGTTCCTGTAAGTTGGACACTGAAATAAACAAGAATTGTGTTTTACTTTATCCCCAAGTACTGTTAGAACATAATGATTTCTTTAATTTGACCAATTGGCAGAATTACTGCATACCCAGCCAATCTAAAGGCTGTATTCCAGGGCAATATCGGGTTGGACATTAAAGATTGGGCTGACAGGCTTTAGCATTGGTTTATATGGGAAAAGGGCTTTTTTAGGCTATGTCAGGGGCCGTGTTTTCGTAACTAATCAGGGTCATCAGGTGAAATTTGATAAGTGTTTCATCATTAGTCATTATATCTAGGAGACAATGTGTCTATATTTTTCAATGGCATTACTACTTTTCGTGAAATAAAGAATTTCAAGATATGAGGCCCTGATCAAAATTTACATGATTTGCCTAATCAGTTACGAAGATATGGCTCCAGATTGTATTATACAAACTTAAGGATGAATCTGTCAACCAAATTGTTATGGTTAATTATGTATTATGCAATTGTCTTCAAGGAATAAGACAGGAGGCAATTTTGATATTTCATGTAAAACTTAAATGTTGATGTAAACAGGGACGGGCTTATTGAGAAGTACCACATAATCATGTGAATTCACACTTGGAGGAACCCCATGCAACGTCCCCCACGTGGATTGTATCTGAGAGGTTTGAGGGGACACTGGACGACTATTTTGTCACTTCATAATTTGTTTCCCCCACAGATTCCCCTGACATTATTTACTAAAAAAATCTCACTTTTATATTTTGGTTACTCAGGGGTGTGCAGACCCTGAAATATTTTCGCAAACCTAGCTGTTAAATTCGCACATCTTGGTCACAAATTCGCACATATTTGTATATAGCATTTTCACTTTCCTATATAAATTTGGAGGCAAAAATTGGCACATTCCGGAACAAAATTCGCACATTAGTGCGAATTTGGAAGGGTTTGCACACCCCTGTTACTCAATTAACTTTTGATTGGTTAAAGCCCATATTCCACTATGCAGTGGGGGCCCACTAGCGGTGATCCTATTAGCCACCGCAAGCAATTTGCATTTCAGAAACGAACATGTTCGTTTCTGCCACCGCAAGCATTCAAAAGAAAACCCATATAAATCACTTGCGATGGACGTTTCGCAAGTAAAAACGCAAGTACCACTGCAAGTAATGTCTATATTCCACCTTGCGGTGGCCAGATTTGCTTGCGGTGGGGACAAACACCGCTAGTTATATGCCCACCGCGAGCAAAATGCCGCAAGGTGGAATATGGCCTTAACTCGTTTGTCACCACATAACATGTGTCCCTCACAGATCCCCCTTACAATATTTACTAAAAAAGAAAAAATGAATGTCACTTTTATACTTTGGTCACTCAATTATATGCTTGTGATTGGCTAACTCGTTTGTCACTACATTATAACATGTTTCCTACACAGATCCCCCTGACAGTCCAGTGATCTCGGGGTATACGGCCGGTAAGGTGGTCGAGGCGGAGAGCGTGTTGTCCATGACGTGCGAAGTACACGGGGGTAACCCACTCGCTACGGTCTCCTGGTGGAAAGGTATCAAATCAATTTCCCTCTGCCTAATTCTTGAGGTATACTCAACTATGTTTTAACATAAGAACGATATCGATATAAAAGGATTTTTTGGTTAATTGCCAAGTCCTATTCACCCACTTTTTAACAGATAACTCATATCACTAGGCACATTCATGTCAAATTAATCCTGATGAAGGTTGAAAAAACGAAATATGTTGAGTACTACACAAGTTTCAATCATTAATAAAAGTAACAATTGTCCAAACAACTTGGAGTTTGTGTTTGATACAGTTCACGACATCTTATCAATGATTCTTTTTATACTGAAATTCATTTAACAAGTAAGGTCTGTATTACAAAATACCTAGAATAGATCATTGATGATAGTAAACAAGAATCAGTACATTAGGCTAGTGAGCATAATGAAATTCAGATGGACACTTTTATTTCAGTTCATTTCATGCAATATGACTTCTGTTATTTCACGAAAATATAATTTTGCTTGTCAATATCATTTGCTATTTAGATATTTCTAATCGTAAGTGGATAGCATTGTTCAGTTGAGTACAGTCGTTAGGCTATTAGTATTAGGCAAATATTTGTGATTTTGTGTCTCATGTGCATCTAAAAGGGACAAAAGTTATTACCCACTCCTAAACTTGAATTAGAGAAAGGGTTATATAGGGCTATTTCTCAGTTTTTCTAAAGCACATTAATTTGGTTATCAAATAAAGAAATATAAAGTTGCAAGGAGAAGATAGGCTAATTACGATCAATTTCCTTTTGCATTTTCCAGGATCAAAGCAGATTGAGAGCGTGGAGCATGTGATCCATCGTATTGTGTCAAGTCGTATTGCGGTAACGTTAATGAGGGAGGACAACCTGGCCGAATATCGGTGTAACGCCACAAACCCCGCAACTGAGGAGCCCCTCCTGGCCCAGGTCACCCTGACCGTCAACTGTGAGTAACAATTATATTAAATCGTCTAAGATCTTGTGATTGGTTCCTATTTGGGTTACTACTGAGTAGTGTTCAGTATAATTTGAGATGAGTCAAGGCAAAATGATATGACAAGATGATACATTTAATAATTTACAAATATCAGAGAAAAGACAAAGCTTGGGACCTACAGACAGAATAATGCAACAATAGGCCTACATTAAACGTTATTTAATAACTGCAATGTAGCCTACATATATGACATATGTAATAAGAATAACCGCAGGGGGCGGTCCATTCCCCCACATTCCTATGGGGGTGTAGACCCTTAAAATCGACAGGGCGACAGGGGCTTTTCTTAAATTCGACATGGCGACATGGCTATTTCTTAAATTCGACAGGGGACATAGCAATTTAGTGACAAATGACATTGCCCATTTCTTAAATTCGACAGGGGACAGGAGCTTTAAAAAGATAGAGACAGGGGACAGGGCCATTTCTTAAATTCGACATGGGACATTGGCCTAAACCAAGATTTAGGGACAAACGACATGGGCATTTTTTAAATTCGACATGCGACATGGGACCCCCCCATCTATACACCCTCGGCCTCCTATAGTAAAAGCATGACGATGGGGGGAGGGGGAGGGGAGGGGGGGGGGGGCAGGGGGGGGGGGCAGGGTCAAGAATGGTCAAAAGTAGCATAGCATCATTCTATGGATGGGGATGGACGGCCTTATTATTATTTTCTAAATTAGTAGTAGACTCATATGCATTCATATTTTCTGAGTCATTTGATAATTCATTCATTATAAATGGATAATGAGCAATTATTTGTTTATTTTGTTTAGTTTTTCTGGGGGTTTTGTCGACAAAATCAGCCTATAGACCGTATGCCAGTTCCCTTTTGCTGCGGAGGTATTCCTGACATCCGCCCTATGCTCCCTTTAACATTGGCGGCTGCATAAAATATTGGTTTTCACGCTTATTTCTCGTTATTTAAGCTTGATTTTTTCGTATGTCATAGATATGGGCCATAGCTACCCCAAACAAACAGCATTTCCCTTAGGAACTAAACATGAGAGATACAGGGACACAAAAACTAATTCTTAAGCATTGCTTACGGGCCGCCGGAACTCCGGAATTCACTACCCGCGCGTCTGATTGGGGTGGCGGCGCGACTGGCACGGGGTGTATATTAGCCTGTGGGTCATTAAAATACTGGGGGTGTAGACCCTTAAAATCGACACGGCGACACGGCCATTTCTTAAATTCGACACGGCGACATTGCCGTTTTTTAAATTTGACATGCGACATGGCAATTAAGGGACAAATGACAGTGACCTTTTCTTAAATTCGACATGCGACAGGAGCCTTAAAAAGATAGTGACAAGGGACAGGGCCATTTCTTAAATTCGACATGGGACAGGGGTCTGAACCCAGATAATTATAGGGACAGGCGACACGGCCTTTTTTTAAAATTCGACACGCGAAACGGGACCCCCCCATCTATACCCCCAATACTGTAAATCTGCTTGGTAGGGAGAATTAAATTTGATTCATTCATACTGACTTTTTTTGTGTGTGGAAATAGAGACAAGTTGGTGCTGGGAAAATGAAAAAATCTGAAATATTTCAGGGTCCATGGGTAGAACCCATAAGCCATTAGAAATTAACCAAAGCAGGCGCCAAACAACCTATTATAAGACGCTGTCATAAAACCCTAATCTCTTTGAGAAAACGAAAGTCGTGTGACCCCGACGTGATTTGAACACGCAACCTTCTGATCTGGAGTCAGACGCGCTACCGTTGCGCCACGGAGTCGGCTGGGGAAGAGTGGGTTGTGAGGCGTTTAGTTTATGGTGGTAAGGGGAGGTGGGCGGCAGGAGAAGGGAAACTGGGTCAGTATGTCAGTAGGTCAACGGTGGTGGCGCTAGTGGTGTTGGTGTAGGTGGTGGTTGTGGTGGTGATGGTGGTTGCTTAGACTGGAGAGAAAGGAGTGTAATAAATGACATGTTGCATAAAGAAGAAAGTAAACGACAGAAAGAAAGAAAATAAAAGATAAAAGAAGAAGAAGAAAAAAGCAACAGAAAGAAAACAAAAAAAAGAAAGAAATATGAGAGGCAAATATGGAAGTGCAACAGGGATGGATTAAGGGTATATTCTACTATGCGTTGGGGGAACACGTTAACTTTAATTAGAAAAGCAAGTATCTAGCATTTCAGAAACCAACATGTTGATATCTGAATGCAAGTACTATAGGCCTATAGAAAAAAAAACGTGGAAATGAGCTTGCCTTGATACTTGCCTTGGGACAATGCAAGTACCAATACAACCCTATTCCATAGTCCACAATGCATTCTTAGAACCTGCTTACGTTTCTCTCAATAAACGCAGGTAAACTGCCCAATGTAAGTGAAATAACGCATAGTGGAATGTGGGCTTTTGGGGGATAGGGGTATGCATGGGTCAAATGTTAATTTATTTTTTTCAATGTAAAACTCAGGAACAGATCCAAGGGGGGGGGGGGGGGTCGGGGGTCCCGCTCCCCCTCCCGCTATTTTGGTGGACCCTTAAACTACAAAAGAGGGGGAAATACCATGCACACATATATATGCGCGAATGCATGCTGTTTTAGTACTTTTCCTTTATGCTAACCCCGCCTTTCAAAATTCCTGTATCTGCCCCTGAAACTGGTATCCCTGCAAGGGGGGATCCTTATCAAAATGGCCTCCCCACTTTCTAGAATTCCTGGATCCACCCCTGATTGTTGGTATAATTAATTAGGATTTCATTTCATTTCTAACGGGAATAAAAATCATGAATCTGGCTGGTGTCATGATAAAGTACCAGTTCTATTTAATACTCTGGAATGCCCTACCGATAAACAGATAAATAAAACTATTTTTTTTCCATTTTAAATTCGAATGAACTGTACATCAATTAGTTTCTTCTTAACCATTACAGATCCCCCGACATCGCTGAACATCACAACCCGACCAGTCAAACCGCGTGCTGGCCACGACCTCGTGGTGTCGTGTCGCAGTGACGCAAGTAACCCCGAGTCACAACTGACGTGGTGGAAGAATGGAAAGGAGGTCACCTCAGGTATGTTAATTATGGCTGTTTGTTTTTACTTTATTTTTTGGTTTGTGATGTTAGGTTGTTATACAGGTGCAGTTCAGCTTTGATATTTTGCTGGTTTTCCACTTACATCCTGCTGGTTTGTATTGTATTGGATTGGATTGGATTAATGTTGATAGAATCGATTGAATAAAAATTGACAAAATAATGCCCACTTACATGTATACATGTACATAAACACTCTAATGCAAATCTCTCATTTCATGAAATCTTTTTTCTTGGGGATTCAGTATGGTAACTGAAGTGTTCTCACTCTCAAATTAGAATAAAACGTCAAAAATTGCTATCGTAGAACCGGAAAATGCATTTGACTTAAGTTTATAACTTGACTTAATTTTATAATTTATCATATCAATGAGAGTGAATTGTGTGGTATGCCTTTATATATTTGCTCATAAACCACTCCCATATGTGAAAAATATATTCAGAATAATCTTTTCCTATTTATAAACGAGTTGGGAAGTCATGCAGATCATCTATTTATCTATTTCTTTCTTTTAATTTGACCTGTGCTGAAAATCCAGTCCTCAGTTGAGAACGTTTCTTTAAAATTTACCTTATAATTTCTTTAATTATAATTGTTTCTAATTATGATGTATGATATTGGAACCTATATAGCTTTTTATTCATAATATGGATTGTTAGAAATCTTTTACTAATTTATTTAACCATAGGTGCCAAGACTACAACAACTGACGCCGAATATGGCGGAAAGGCGACGAGGAGTGACCTGACGCTGATGCCGACACCAGACGACAACGCCCAGATTTACGAGTGTCGTGCCACAAACCGGCTACTAGCCAAAGCCGTAAACGATGCCATCGTGCTTGACGTTAGCTGTAAGATCTTTTATGGCTATAACTATTTCAGATGTAATTAGATATAATTAGATGTATCGAGCAGGGTCATTAGATGTATCAGATGTGATCGTTAGCTAAATAGGATAAAAATACAAAGAGGGGCCATTAGATGTATTGTGTATAATTATAAAGAGATGTTATGTTGATGATGTTCTCTTTATTACTTAATGTATGAAGATAACGCACAGATTAAAAACGCGTAACTTTTGAGAGGAAGAGTTGGCTATAGTATTTTGTAAATATGTACAGCTGTATGTGTATTTTCGAAATTTTGAAAGATGAAAATTGTCAGTTTGATTTGATCGTTTTTTCACTGTCTTTTTTCTTTAAAGTTATATGATATAATATCGTGCATAATCATTTGGTTTTCATTTTATAGTAGCATAAATATAACTTTCTTGCCCTCATTATTTGTTTTATAGACAAACATCGTCATTTTCACAAAGCTTTACTCCAAACCTTATGTTAAAGTATCCTATTTTTGCTGTATCGTCATCTCCATATCAAATATGTCTAGCAGTATATCACTTCATTTTGATATAGAGTTCTTATGCTGAATATAGTCAGCATTTAAGCACTATCGACTAATTGTAGAAATTTATAGTTTAAATAACCCTGAAATTAAAATTGTGATCACAGATTACAGTACTTGTTTGCCACATCTCAAACAAATTGCTTAGTTGGAAACAATTATCGTCTTTGCTTTAGTTGCTTTGGTTGGAAACAATTATCTTCTACTTGCAGATAAGCCAAGTTTTGCAGCTGGCACCTCCCCAACCTTCTCAATTACCGAAGGCCACTCAGGTCTTCTAAACCTTACGGCCTCGGCTAACCCACCAGCCGTTACGTACACGTGGTACAAAGGAGACGAGAAGTTAAACCCGCCCGGAGACAAGACCAAGCGTGACGTCAGCATGCCACACTTTGTCATTGACGGAGGTGTCCTTAACATTACCAATGTGACACGCAAAGATGCCGATATGTACACATGCGAAGCGAGTAATCCCGAGGGCGCAACAAATTTCACTGTTAAACTAGATGTGCAATGTGAGTTATTGTTTCTGTAATGGTACAACCAATAACATATATGACAATAAAATCAATAAATTTTAATGATTTTCAAATAAGGCCTTCCATTAAGTATGCGTTCATACTCCCCCAAAACTCCCCCACCCCACCTTGGACTAAAATATGCATTGCGTTTGTACAGAAACGTATCCCCATTAAAAAAAAATTGAGGCCTCCCCCCTGGTTTCTTCAGCTTAATCAGCTTAATGGAAGGCCCTCTACATAAATGTATAAAAATATAATTTTGTAGAAGAATAATTATGATATAAAAGTTATTGTTATCATTTGATTTTAAGCACCAATTTAAAAATTCTATTAAATGGTAATATAATCAACGTAGGCCTTAAACTTCTGTAACATTACAAAGCAAAACACTCCTCCAAGCCCAGCATTCCCAGGAGGCTCCAATGAATATTTATTGACTATTCAAATTTTAAAATTTTGATTGCAGACCAATCAGAGATTTCAGTTGTTTCCGAGAGCGTCAATGTTGACCAGAACTCGATGGGCGTGTTGGCATGTCGTGTTGTCGCCAACCCTATGCCGGACAAAGTGACATGGACACGGGATGGATACAACATGTCATTTATTACCGAGACTTTCATCGATGGACTTGCCAAGCTTACCGTCCCTAACGTTACTAAAGAGGACTCGGGAACCTTCATCTGTACGGCTGTTAATGGGATTAAGGAGGCTGTGTCTGCTGAGGCCAAGCTTGTCGTCAAATGTAAGTTTTTATTTGTATTACTCAATAGACACATGAAAAACAATAAATAAAGTGAAGTCGGCCCCTTGATGAAATCACGCCGCGGTGAAGTCGGCCCCTTAGTAAAGTCAGCCCGCAGGTTAAATCAGCCCCAGGGATAAAGGGGGTATTCCACTACACGATATGGTATGCATTCCATAAAGATTTGGCGATAATTATCGCGGATCAGAGCACTTCCATAAAACGCAAAAAAAATATCGCCAAGGCATCACAGCAGTGTCGTGGCGATAATTTTGAAAATATCGTGGTTTTAAAATATATATTTTCACAGGGATTAATATCTCAAAATATATGTATGTGATCAAGGAAGAATGCTATATAGTTTAAGTTTGATTAAAATAAAAATTGAACGAAAAAATTGAAGAACAAAAAAGTTATATGGCAATAACAATTTTTGGTATCGCATCGTTTCTTACACAGGATTATCGCGAAATTTTTATGGAATGCCCCCCAGAACTGCCTACGACATGGGGACCATATCGCACGATATCATTATGAGATATTGCAGTATGAGGCGCCAGTCTGTCTAACCTTGGGTGTGAATATCGCAGCCCTATCGTACGACATGGACTGAACCCGACCACGCGACTGTCACCCAGAACATGTTGGACAAGTTTTTTGCAGTGAAAAACGAAAGGTCCTCTCTCCTCAAACGGTAGTGATTCTTTTTTGCAATACCTCTAGTGGTGAATCGTCCCACTTAATACTGCTCGCCACCCCCTCCCGCTTTTTTCCTTCTTTTGTGATGCGTTTATTCATAGCAGAACTTTCAGGTAATTAACCTGATTTTCCAAGCGTGCCAGTCTTGGTACAACTGAGGCACTACAGGTGATAATAAGTTTGAACTATAGATGAGTACAACTAATACACAATGTATATCATACCATTACTAGTGTCGTACTATTTATTAGTACAAGTTTAAATCATTCAAATTATATTGAGCAAAAGTTCCCCCTCAGGAACCTCGCCACCCGTACAGCCGCCCTCTGACGATCCCTAAGGTCTTGACTCTTCTATATTTTATCACCAAAAGAGTGCTCCAAAATTGTTTAAAATAATGTAAATGAGGAGCGGTACGTACAGCCAGTCAGTACTCACTGCCCCTTATACGCACCGCTCGGCGGCCGTGCCTGTGATAAATGTATTCTTTAGGGACGTCTTAGGAAAAGGGTGAGTCTTAGCCAGCAAGTAGACTCTATAGTTCGTTACGAAGAACAACTTTAGGGCCCAGAGATGGATCCTCTGATTTTAAAGTGTGTGTGTGTGGTGGTGGGGTTATGTAAAAAAAAAAAGGCCTACATATTTTAGACGCCCCCTTTAGTGGCTAGAATTTTACATACAATTCTTTAATTTGGCAAAAATTAAGGGCGGGGGGGTGAGGGCTCAGGCTTAGGTACCCATCTATAAAATGTATATCACGTCCCTGTGGCCTATGTCGGGCCTATGGTCTTCTTTTAAACTTGAATGGACAGATTGGGTTAATACAACTTTTTTCTCCTGTGACGTGCGTTGGGCTTAAAGGGAAGCCTTTAAAGGCAAGGAGCAAAGAATACTAGGCAAATTTGAGAGTTCAGAAAGAATTTTTTTTTTTTTATAAATTCTGTTGCCTGATGCCCAACTTGTCTCTGTGGCGCAATCGGCTAGCACGTTAGACTGTTAATCTAAAGGTTGGTGGTCGAGCCCACCCAGGGACGTAGGTTTTAGTTAGTTTAGTGTGTTACCCACAGTCCTTATTATTTTCAGACATCGCTGTAAAGGCACTATTCCACTACCCTATGTCGCTCACCATTTCAGAAGTTATAAATCCTTTGAAAGGACTTCATATTTCGTTTCAAATGATGTGTAGCATCCCAGGCTTCCTATCATATTAAATATGATAGGAAGCCTAGGATGCTATAGCAGAATTTTCTGGTAGAAATTAAGACAAAATCAACCAGTAGAATAGTGTGGCCCTTGGATCCTTAAATTTGACACAGCGACATGGCCATTTCTTACAATCGACATGTGAAATGTGGCTTAGCCACATGAGTGAAAAAAATAAACGACATGACATAGCTCATTTCTTAAATTCGACATGTGACATGGCAGCATCTTAGAGGTGACATGTGACATGGGGAGTTACATGACAGGTGACATGGCCTTTTCTTTTATTTGACATGCGACATTGGGGACCCCCCATCGAGGGCCCCAATAATTGCTTGAGTAAAGCCCTACAACAGTAATGCAGCCATCAAATAGACCTTTTGAATATTAGAGCTACTGACACTGCACGCATAGTCAAAGAGTGACTGTGCACAGACAGCAATAAGGGGTTTTCCAGACCACGCCCTCTAGTGGGAAAATGTAACAAACTACCTAACTAGTTCCTATGCCAAATTAAAAGAGGTTGGACAAGTTATTTTCGATTTGATCCTAAATAAATTTTAATCTAGGTCTCGCAATTTTGCCATTATGGCAGATATGGATTAAGATTTTTCATGGTAAAATATATTAAGATATTTTTCCTTTTTCTAGCAATCTAAGCCGAAATATCTGTCCATTTTCTATTTTCGATATCTTAAAAAAATAGAAAGAAAAGTAAAGAGTTCAGGAAAGTGCGTTGTCAGCAAGCAGTATCTTGGTTTGTTTTATGGACAATATGAATGTTAACAATGTTTTTTTCTCAGTTGAAGTCTCCCTTAAAGTCTACTATGTCCAAACCATAGCCAAACCATTAAGGATAGACTAAAACATTTCCGCCCAATGAGGGACTCGAACCCTCGACCCTCAGATTAAAAGTCTGATGCTCTACCGACTGAGCTAACCGGGCAGCTTGGTCAAAGAGGTACGATTGGACCGAGAGTGTGTGGGGGCGATGTTAGGCCAGGTATCTAGTAGAGCCCAAGGGGAAGGTGTTATGGTCAGACTTTCGTCTGATTAAGTTTTGGTTATTGGTTCTTTGAGATGGCATTTAATGATTTTCCGGTTCTCATCTCAATGCACTAGAAGGGTTTTAGCCTATATTGGAAATCATTTTTGGTGACACTGACCCCCCTTATAATAACTTATTACACATGAAAAATGACACCAGATTTACACAGATCTTCCAATTTTAAGATGCCAAAATTTTGTCCCCAGTGGGCCCTGGGTCTAGGGGGGGGGGGGGGGGGGCAATTACCCCTTTTGCCCCCCCCCCCCCCTCCCAAGCTGGATCCGCCACTGTAGGTATTGGAAATATAAAGCTATTTTATCATAGGCATAAACCATGGAAATTTACATAAAATATAGGCCTAATAACAAAAATTATTCTCCACCGTCATAGATCATATTAGCCGTAAGTCTTTAAGACATGAGGCCCTATGCCTTAAATATAAAAGGAGGACATATCATCGTTCTTCAAAATAGAAAAGACCCCCTTTCCACTGACTTTTATACCCCAAAATTGACCCCTTATTTTGCAAAACGCTGACTTTTTGTGGCTATAAATCATCCTTTTTCCCCCCTGAAATTACATATCATTAGGGAAAAAACAACCTTTTCCCCCCAAAAAAAACACGAATATTTGAGTGAAAAATGTACCTTTTTCTTTTTTCAAAAATGAGGACATGCGAAGGTTGTTAAAACAGACCTTTTTTTCCCGCGTTTTTTAGAACAATGATGTGTGTCCTTTCACATAAGGAGTGGACAGACTGGGGTTTAGCCTTAGCTTAGGTGTGGTGACTTTATTACCTCATTGTAGGCCTATATTTAAAACGCATGTGCTTAGATATTAAACACATAAACGTATTAAAACGTGTTTGATTTCTAAGTCATTTTACAGTGTAGTAGTCACTTATTTCTATCTTTTGAATAAAATAGGTCATATAAGTCACACTCTAGAAAGCAGGGCATATCACCTACTATGGACCTAGTATACGTGCATGCGTTAAGCATAGCGTTTTAAAGCACCAAAAAGGCCCTGCTGGGACTTGAACCCAGGATCTCCTGTTTACTAGACAGGCGCTTTGCCACTAAGCCACAGAGCCAGATGCTAGCTGGGCCTCTAATGGTCAATGGGGTCAAACATTAACATAATTTATGTCAGGACTGTCATAGAAGGAGTCTATTTGATATCTAGGTGTAGGCCTATTTCGTATACAGGTGTTTTATTTTCTATTATGTCCTTTATTTATTCTGAAAATCCATGTTGGCTGCTCTTGCTCTTGGGAGATTTTAATGGGTCTAGACCCATTTTAGCCGCCATCCATGTATTATTTTACAGATGCTCCACAGATTGACCTATGCTATGGCCGCAGCCCATTATACATGGAGACTGCCACTTTACTGTGTGAAGCTGAGCAGGGGCGGATCCAGGAATTTTCAAAAGGGGGTGTGTGTGTGTGCTATTCCAAAACTTTGCCCTTCGGGCAGAACAATTTATATAACAAAAAAAATATCTAAATTTTGGCCCAAAAAGGGGCTGCCTGCGCCCCCCACGCCCCCCCCCCCCAAATCCACAACTTCTCAGGATACTCTCTTGGTGACCTTATACACCATGCATTTACTAATGTCCATGTATTGTTTTACAGATGCCCCTCAGATTGACCAGTCCCAACGCTATGCTAAGGCGGCAGCCCGTAATATGGAGACTGCCACCATACTGTGTAAAGCCGAGGGCGCTCCTGCTGTCACTTTTAAGTGGTTCAGAGTAAGTAGGCCTATATATTACCAGGGCCCATATCTTCGTAACTAATCTGGCTGATCAGGGAAATCTTGATCAGCGTCTCGCTATTAGGGATTCTGTCTATCATGAATCAATTTTACATCTGAGTATCCTTCTTTGATACTATTTTGCAAAAATACCATTAATTTTGGTAAAAGACAAAATTGCTGATCCTGAGGCCCTAATCAAAATTTCCCTGATCAGCCAAATTAGTTACGAAGATATGACCCCAGAAAAGTTTGTCTTTAATGGCCAATGGACCTATGTTAATGTAGTGATAAAAAGTGGCAAAACTTTGCTGTCAGATACATATAAAATTTATATGTAAAATTTATTAAATGTAATCAATGTGTCTAACTGGGGTCTAGAGTAAAAAACATATCTTAAATATTAGGCATAATGTAAAATACCCTCACTTTTCTTTTTATCATCATTTTAGCACTTCATCGTTTTTAGTTCCCTTTTAGTCTAATCAAATTGGTATTCCATTATTTCTATTCATTCATCTTTGATTACGTAACACAGTTTAAGTCATCTATTTGTTTTTTTGTAAAAACAGAAAGGCAAGGTGCTGGATGTGTCGGGCATCCGTTACCATGAGGAGACCAAGAAGGACAGCATCGTGCAGTATACGTCATCGCTTCAGGTGTACAACGTCACACGTGAAGACTACGGGGTTTACAGGTGTAAAGCCAGCAACGAACTCGGCGATGACACTCATAATGTCAACCTCACTGACACTAGTAAGTAGACTGACAGTCATAAAGTTAACCTCACCAACACTAGTTAGTAGATTGACAGTCATAACGTCAACCTCACCCACCCTAGTACGTAGATTGACAGTCATAACATCAACCTCACCCACACTAGTAAGTAGATTGACAGTCATAAAGTTAACCTCACCCACACTATTAAGTAGATTGACAGTCATAAAGTTAACCTCACCAACACTAGTTAGTAGATTGACAGTCGTAACGTCAACCTCACCCACACTAGTACGTAGATTGACAGTCATAACATCAACCTCACCCACACTAGTAAGTAGATTGACAGTCATAAAGTTAACCTCACCCACACTAGTATGTAGATTGACAGTCGTAAAGTTAACCTCACCCACACTGTAAAAAGTTAATGTATTTCTACAGCAAATACTACAGTAGATTTACAGCACTTTCTACTGTAAAAATATTAACTGTAAAAATTGCTGTAGGACTACAAAACTGGTACTGTAAATCCAAAAATAGATAACAAATATGTATTTTTACAGTAACCCTTCCTGTAAAGGAAGTCGCCACTAGGGGAGCTACAGTTTTTGATTTGAAAAACATTTTTAGTATATTACTTTAAAACCAATTAACAGGATAAATTAATTCAAGCTAATGGATCTAAATAGTGAAAAATACTTGTAATAACTAACTTATAATGTTAAATGGATGAAATCCATACAAATTTTCTTGATAACTTTGATAGTAAATAATGTTCACGTGTAGACACCTTTTTGGTCTGAAGTTAAGGTTATAGAAGTCGCCAACTAAGTCATATCTACTGCAACATCACCCAATGCATGTATATCTGCTAATTAACTTGGCAGAGATACATCCCACAACCAATATATGTTGGTTTGTGGTGGGGAATTAACATTTAATTAGATTTAATAAAGGAATTCTATGTAAATTCAATAATAAATCACTTTTAATTCAGAGTACTGTAAAAATAACAATGTACTGTAAATTTACAGCAAAATTTGCTGGAAACTTTGTTGCCAGCAAATTTTGCTGTACAAATACAGTGCTTTATTTGCTGTAAATTTACAGCAAACATGACTGTAAGACATCTACAACACTAAATACAGTAAAATTTACAGTATGTAATATGCTGTAATCAGACAGCAACCTTTGCTGTACAAGGTCTACAGTACTAAATACTGTAAAACCTCAATTACATGAAGTGCTGTTATTGTACAGCAAAATTTGCTGGAAACTTTGTTGCCAGCAAATTTTGCTGTAAAATTACAGCATTTACTTTTTACAGTGCACACTAGTATGTAGATTGACAGTCATAACATTACAGTCATAACGTCAACCTCACAGACACTATAACCTCACCAAATTAGTAAGTAGATTGACAGTCATATAATGTCAACCTCACATATACTAGTTAGTAGATTGACAAGTCATATTGTATATCTCACCTACACTAGTAAATAGACTGCGAGTATAACGTCAACCTCATCAAAAGGTACCCTTGTACCAGTACTTTCAGAGGCGGATCTAGGAATTGAAAGAAAAAAAAACAGAAAAAAAACGGGGGGGGGGGGGGGGGGGGGGGCAACAAACATGAATGGACAGGGGGAGGGGGGCCTGCAAACATGAATGTACAGGGGAGGGGTTGGGGGCACTTCCGCCGCCCCTAGATCCGTCACTGACTTTGCATGGATAGAGCACACGCACGCACACAAGACTAAAGCCGCGTCCCCACGTGGCGACTAAACCTCGGCGATTAGACATCTATGGTGGCCCAAAGTGCCAAACCCATCCTATTCCTGACGACTAGTGACCTATTAAGGGCAGTAGTCGTAGGGGAATGCATGGACTTGGTACTTTGGGCCACCATACACAACTAATCGCCAAGGTTTAGTCGCCATGTGGGGACGCAGCTTCAGACTCATATGTTAGTCTATAGGTAACAATAATAGGATATAGGCCTATTATTGAGAAACAATCATTAACATCATTATCCCATCAAATTGTATACTAACATTATTATGTTCTACTAATATTCTACTATGTTTGTTAAACGAGATAGTTTTTCTCAATAAAAAAGAAGAAATTCACACACACACACACACACACACACACACACACACACACACACACACACACACACACACACACACACACACACACACATACAGTTTGATAAAGTTTTACATGTTTATACAATATTAGATAAATAAAACCATAAATTATCCTCTCTAGGTCACCCTGAGGTGCCCAGTCATGTGCGTATCAACGCCACCACCCATAACAGTGTGACCCTCCTGTGGACCCCCGGCTTCGACGGAGGCGCCCCACAGAGGTTCCGGATCCGGTACCGCCGCGTGGGGCGGGAGGGGTACAAGACAGAGGAGGTCACGCCACGCAACGCCACGGCCTACGCCGTCACCGGTAAGTCGCAACGCAACGGTGCTTGCTCGAGAAAAAAAAATATTAAAAAAAAAAAAATTAGGAATTTTTCTTTTTTCAAAAAACATCATCTTTTATGCCAGTCATCGTGCAGTATTCTGGTTAGATAAAGTTGCACACTAGATTTACTATAATTTTATTTACTAGGAGAAATGTACCATTTAAATAGTTTACAATGAGTTAATTTTATGTGTTCAAATAAAGTCGTCATGCGTAGTTACTGAGTAAATTAGAAGCTATTATCGTATCCACTGCCATTACCCTTACACAGCCTTGTTATTAAAATCCGAATAATACATTACATTTTGCTCTACATAAACCACAAAAGACATGTTATTGCCAATAACCAACATTAACGGTATTTCTACATGATATCTTGTAGCCATTTATGTTTAAAATGCATCCCGGATATCTATATGAATTCAGAAGCGTAAGTTTTAAACAATGAAAAAGGCGACATGTTTCCTTACAAATAAAAGAACTAACAAAAATATAACTCTCCTCATACAACCTCCAGGGCTTAGCCGAGCGACCGAGTACGAGTTCTCAGTGCAAGCAGAGAATATCTTTGGGGCCAGTGAGTTTGCAAAAGCGCCAGCCCGAGCCCGTACCGCAGGTGAGTGAAAAGCGTAAAACAGAAAAGCTGATGATCCACAATGCGATTTTGGGCCGATTTTGAACCGATTTTAAAAATCGGTTTATTGAATAATCGTTTTTCTTATGAAATAATATTATACAATTTTCCAAAGAGTTTTGAATAATCCATATGAGAAAAATTGCATTCTCACGGAGAAATATCATTCCAAATATGTGAAAAATTCATGAGAACAAAATCGGTTGGTGTTTTGTCGCATCGTGGATCATGGGCTTGATATGAAAGCGTGCTTAAATTTTGATCATTACGTATACAATCAACACATGCAAAATACTCAAGTCGACTGCTATCAATGAGTTGATAAGTTGTCTTTTAATCTTTGTTTCTTGTTTTTCCTTTTCATTCGGATCTCTCTATTTTCAATAAAGTTCTTCCTACCTTTATACATATCATTGTAATGATACAAGATAATGAATTACTGTTCCAAAACAAGTATTCCATTTCTATGGGACGTCTTTATTCACGAATTAAAAAAAAATATTCAAAAAATAAACCATTCACTGTCAGGTTTCATAAAAGAAACATCCGTCTTTGAGTACCGGTAGGCTTAATTACTTTTAAAATTGATTCTCAGAATGACCAGTATTACAGAATTACTTATATATTATATTCGTATAACATATTGATATATGGAATATAAAGCCAAAAATGGAGGGGGATACCCTATTATCTCAAACCAATTGTCAGACAAAATGACTAACTTTTCCATGCCCATATTATCTCAAACCAATTGTCAGACAAAATGACTAACTTTTCCATACCCATATTATCTCAAACCAATTGTCAGACAAAATGACTAACTTTTCCATACCCTATTATCTCAAACTAATTATCAGACAAAATGACTAACCTTTCCGTACCCTTACAGTGTCGCCGGTGGTGGCTGATGACAACATCCCGCTGATCATCATCCTGACCGTGTCCATCTTCGGCATGTTGCTTCTCGGCCTCAACATCCTCCTCATCCTCTTCTTCTACCGACGCCGCAGGAAGAAGCTAGAGAAAGGCAAGTTTACATTTTCACTTTGAAAACAGAATAATAAACTCTTATTCCTTTTTTCCTAACCCCCCCCCCCCCAAAAAAAAAAAAAAAAAAAAAATTAATAAATAAAAAAATTAATAAATAAAATGTGCCTTGCATACATTTTGACATAGCAAAATATATCAATCATAAGGGAAATCATATCTATGATGAGATGATTAAGATATTGAATTTTTCATGCATTAATCTCACATTATGAAATCATTGACTTGATCTAGATAGGGGTATAGATGGGGGGGTCCCATGTCACTTGTCGCATTGAACAAATGGCCATGTCGCATCACTAAACTTCAATTTATCCCCATTTCCCATGTCGAATTTAAGAAATGATCATGTCGCATGTCCCTATCTTTTTAAAGCTCCTGTCTCATGTCGAATTTAAGAAAAGAGCAATGTCATTTGTCACTAAATTACCATGTCACCTGTTTGTTTTAGGGATATATACCCCCCTAGATAATTATAGATACGTAATATGTTGACATTATAACTATTCTGTTAACCGGTATAAGAGGGGGTATGGATGGGGGGGTCCCATGTCAAGTGTCGAATTTAAGAAATGGCCATGTCGCCTGTCGTTATAACTCAGTTTAGACCCATGTCACATGTCGAATTTAAGAAATAGCCATGTCGCATGTCATTATCTTTCTAAAGCTCCTGTCCCATGTCGAATTTAAGAACAGGACCATGTCATTTGTCAATTAATTGCCATGTCGCCTGTCGAATTTAAGAAATGGACATGTCGCTGTGTCGAATTTAAGAAAGCCCCCTGTCGCCCTGTCGATTTTAAGGGTCTACACCCCCATAAGAACTTGTTTTGTATGTATCATGGGAAATATATCGGGGGTGGATACAGGATTTCCAAAATGGGGGGGTGGGGAGGGGGAGGAGGGGGGGGGGGGTCAGCATTTAGGCCAACAACTAAAACAATGTGCATTTGCGCACATGTTATATGCCTATCTAGTCATAACATTTACCCCTCTTTCTGTAGTTTAGAAGCCTACCAAAACAGGGGGGGGGGGGGGGCAGGATTCCATGGATCTGCCCCTGGTAGGCCTATATAGTGGGGTTATGGACATGGCTATTTCTTAAATTCCACACGGCCACACGGCCGTTTTTTAAACTCGACACGCAACATGGCAACTAAGGACTAAATGACATTGGTCTTTTCTTAAATTCGACATGCGACATGTACTTTAAAAAGATAGTGCCATGCGACAGGGCCGTTTTTTAAATTCGGCACGCGACGTGGGACTCCCCCCCCCCCCCATCCTTACCCCCTATAGTCTTAAATTGTAAATAACTTACCTTGTTTTGTAATCTAGACGCCTCCGAGGGGGCGAGTAACGCCAACACGGTGGAGATGTTCTCCGCCCCGACCATCACGGAGGACTCCAAGAGTTACACAACCTACGACCGGTCCCTGGACGACTTCCACGACGACTACAGGGTCTACGACGTAAGATACTGATCATGTAATTCAAAAAAGAAAAGAAGTTAGTCTCATATTATAAGTTACATACATTAACAAAAAGACTTGAAATCGGTTTTAATTTGGCATAAGAGAATGCAGGTAACTTATGATGTGGGATTTCACATAATATCTTAGAAATATTAGAGCCTACAACAAATATGAACATATTCTCACTTCAAAAAGAAATCCTGGCGATTGTACCATCAAAATAAGAGTGAGCAATTTAGCTTAAGGATGCACCGTGCACCCTGATACCCTGGGTCCAATAACACGAAAGTAATGCATCGACACAAGCAAATAGGCCTATACATGTGGCGCATTTTGTTGTTCACTTATCTAAGTTTTATTTTGATTTATACTTTCCTGAGCTAATTACTGTTAGGGTCAATAGAATTCATTACACGAAACATTATTTTCTTTTGAAATAGGCCTACATTTATGCATTCTTGACTGTAACATTTTAGACACATGCCTTCATGTAGGACTACATGGGCCCCCAACTATCCATTTGTAATATTACATTCTCTAGCGATGTTATCGGAAAATTGTTAGAAATTGTAGAATAACGCACACAGTTTGAAAAAAACAACTCACAATAAGAGTGAAAAATTTAAGCTGAATCATCTAATAGACGAATTATCTATGTCTATGATGAGACATCAGAGATGCCAATTTTTCCTACTTTTGTAGGATTTCCTACTTTTTGGGGATTTTAGGTAAAGGTTGCACAATTGATCTTTCCTGAATGGCTTTAATATCTGCTTCAGAGTATTTTTGTGTTAGTTTCAAGCTATATTAATACAAAACCAATGTTAAGTCTCAATTCCTGAAGGTTATTTCCCTCCTAGTTGCTTCTAGAAAAAAGTAGGTAAAGTGTTTCATACTTTTCCTACTTTTTATTCAGTCAGGAGTGGCATCTCTGGAGGAGTGTTTATCAATAACTATTTTTTTTCAGCCCGATGATGAACTGAAGCGGTTCCTACCACCCCCTACGTACAGTACGACCGACCTGTATCGACCGCCCTCCTCCAACCTCTACGGACCGCCCCCTCACCTTGGCTCCGCCCCCCACCTGGGCCCGCCCCTGCATCTAGGCTCCGCCCCCCACCTTGGCCCCGCCCCCTACGGACCGACTCCGCCCTTCGACCCCCAGAGGCCCATGGCAGGTGGACCCTATGATGGCAGGAAGTATGGTAAGGATTGATTTTAAATTTTGTATTTAGAATTTTAGTTCAATTATTTGTGAATAATCAAGAATCTTGAATATTCTGTAGGGTATCACTTAAAATGCAGGCATGAAAGCGAAACGAAATCCTTAGACCTATAATGAAAGTTGATAAAATAAAACAGGTTGAGCTGTAGAAAGTATAATGCCATTGTAGTCAACCTGAATACTAATATAACAGTGGCGGATCCGGGGGGGGGGGGGGGGCAAAAGGGGCAATTGCCCCCACTAGACCAAAAAGGAACTCTCGTAGTTTTGACAAATAGGAGGAGACATTTTGCCAGGTAAATCATGGGGGGTGGGGGCAGACATTTTGCCCCCCCCCCCCCCCCCACCCCCAGCAGACAGACCCGGGATCCGCCCCTGTGGGCCCCCCCTATAGCAGACAGACCCTGCCCCCGTATGTCCGTCCGGCCACCCTCGGACGTCCCCAGCCGGCCTTCTATATTTTATCACCCAAGCAAAATACAAAATACTTGTCAAAACTCTGAATATAAGCTTTAACAAGGAGCGGTACGTACAGCCAGTCAGTACTCACTGCCCCTTATACGTACCGCGCGTCGGCCGTGCGGGTGATAAATTAATAGGCATGCCGCATAGGCCTTATTCCATGATACATTACACCCAACGGATATGTATTTAAAAAATAAAAAGGAAATTTGATATTTGCGCCTATAACATAGAAATGATCTAATGAATGTAAGCCTAGTTTTCTGGTTTTCTTTATGAATCGGAAAAACCGTTATATATATATATATATATATATTACATTTAGTTGTACAACACAACATAAGTCATATCAATTTAAAAAAAACTCTAAATATTTACTTAGGAATAAATTCTCATAGATTATCTAAACCTCATAGATTATTTGCCATTAGGTCTACCTTTCATACACAACTATTCGTCCAACTCTCCGAAAAAGTACACCTATTACAACCAACCTCTGACTATCTTTACAACTATTAGTCCCCAACCTACAAACGTTAAAAATAAAATAATTGAAGAGAAGAAAAAGTGAAAATATGTGACCCCGACGTGATTTGAACACGCAACCTTCTGATCTGGAGTCAGACGCGCTACCGTTGCGCCACGGAGTCGGCTGGTTGCTGGTGGTTTGCTAAATCAATACATGAAACCAGGCAGAGGATCAGCGACTGACGAGGCTATTTTTAGCTCAGGCCGACGCTCCCTTATCCAGAGACTTGGTCCAAAGCCAGCGGTACAGAACCGACCGGCGTTTGTAATAGAATACCTCAACAGATACTGGGGCGCTGTGAACGGGGGCAACTTAGATATATTGTATGTGTATGTGTAAGATTTCGCTGATTTGGTGTGAATTTTAGATTAGACAAATTTAATTTCGTGCTCATATGAGTAGGCCTAATGGCATTGTAAGAAATATTTTCGCGTTTTGTAGTAGGCTAATTTCGCGGACATACATGGGGTCGGGGGGGGGGTCCCTATGTCACATGTCGATTTAAAAAAACGTCAATATCGCATGTCTTTGTCCCTTATTTATGCTCATGGATAAACTAGCACGTTTGTAAATGATTAACTAGCACATTTATCGATCATGATATACTAGAACGTTATATGGATGATAAACTAGCATCGTATTAGACTTAAGCCTACAGGCACAAACCTAAATAGCGTTAGTTTTAGCACTACTCTTGCCCACTCTTTTAGGCTTATAGCAATCTAGGAAAAATGGCAGAAATTTATTTTAGATACATAATCATTGAGAGGGAGTGTCGTGTGGCACTCTTTTGAAAAAAAGTCACTGGGCTGTGACGATTTCCACACCCTTCCCCACCCAAATACTTGTAGTGTCTCCCAGAATTAATTCTGTCTCTTTTTAAAAAGATAGTCTCCCATTGTTTTTAATGCTTGTGACTTATAGGATTAATTGCACAACTTCTGATGAATTGTAAACTATTTTTGACAGATCCATATGGCAGTGTTCCCCGTCTGCCACCCCAGAGCCCCCCTGATGACAGTGAGGACTACGCCAACCAACTGAGGGCCCTGACCAAAGGACTTGCTACGAGCGGAACCCTGCCTCGCCCCGATAGGTCACGTAACATGGATCAGGTAATTAGTATACTGTAATCTATAAGGTCCTGACCAAAGGACTCGCTACGAGCGGAACCCTGCCTCGCCCCGATATGTCACGTAACATGGATCAGGTAATTAGTATACTATAATCTATAAGGTCCTGACCAAAGGACTCGCTACAAGCGGAACCCTGCCTCGCCCAGATAGGTCACATAACATGGATCAGGTAATTAGTATACTGTAACCCATAAGGCCCTGACCAAAGGACTCGCTACGAGTGGAACGCTGCCTCACCCCGATAGGTCACGTAACATGGATCAGGTAATTAGTATACTGTAATCTATAAGGCCTTGACCAAAGGACTCGCTACAAGCGGAACCCTGCCTCGCCCCGATAGGTCACGTAACATGGATCAGGTAATTAGTATACTGTAATCTATAAGGCCTTGAACAAGGGACTTGCTACGAGTGGAACCCCGCCTCGCCCCGATAGGTCACGTAACATGGATCAGGTAATTATTATACTGTAACCTATAAGGCCCTGACCAAAGGACTCACTACAAGCGGAACCCTGCCTCGCCCTGATAGGTCACGTAACATGGATCAGGTTATTAGTATACTGTAATCTATAAGGTCCTGACCAAAGGACTCACTACGAGCAGAACCCTACCTTGCCCAGATAGGTCTCGTAACATGGATCAGATAATTACTGTAATCTATAAGGCCCTGACCAAGGAACTCACTATGAGCGGAACCCTGCCTCACCCTGATAGGTCTTGTAACATGGATCAGGTAATAACTGTAATCTATAAGGCCCTGACCAAAGGACTCGCTATGAGCAGAACCCTGCCTCGCCCCTATAAGTCACGTAACATAGATCAGGTAATTAGTATACTGTAACCTATAAGGCCCTGATCAAGGAACTCGCTACGAATAGAACCTGCTTTGCCCGATAGGTCTTGTCAGAGAGTATTATGCTTTATTATACAGTATAATTCTCTCTGTTCATGTAACATGGATCAGGTAATTAGTATACTGTAATCTATGAGGCCCTGACCAAGGGACTCGCTACAAGCAGAACCCTGCCTTGCCCTGATAGGTCTCGTAACATGGATCAGGTAATTAGTATACTATAATCTATAAGGTCCTGACCAAAGGACTCGCTACAAGCGGAACCCCGCCTCGCCCAAATAGGTCATGTAACATGGATCAGGTAATTAGTATACTGTAACCTGTAAGGCCCTGACCAAGGGACTCGGTATGAGCAGAACCCTGCTTTGCCCGATAGGTCTCGTAACATGGATCAAGTAATAAGTGTATTATAACCTATTAGGCCCTGACCAAGGGACTCACTATGAGCGGAACCCTGCCTCGCCCCGATAGGTCTCGTAACATGGATCAAGTAATTAGTGTACTGTAACCTATTAGGCCCTGACCAAGGGACTCGCTACGAGTGGAACCCTGCCTTGCCCCGATAGGTCTCGTAACATGGATAGGCCTAATAAGTGGACTAAAACCTTGCCATACCTGTACATGTCTTGTAGCGTGGATCATGTAATTAGTGGCAGATTTTGGCTCGGGGCCCAACAGACGCCCTCTGAACTAGACACCCTCCGAACTACTCCTTCAGGTAGACTGGTAGAAAGCACTGCATAATGAGGAATTGAACCAATCTATCATAATAATATTATTATATAGTATAGTTTAAGTTTGTGTTAAATTGATTGAAAATCTTTCAAAATATATTCCAAAATTGGACGAAAAATTGCAAGCCCACTAGTGCGACAATGAAAAGTGGTAACTATACCGAGAATTGAGATAACTAATAAAGAAAAAACACACGCATAAAAACCAACATCCCTCTTTGCTCCCTCCAGGGCCCGTCGAGCCTCCCCCCGTCGTCGCGGGTGCCCCCGCCGCTACCCCCGACCCGATTGTCGAGTAAACCGGAAGGACCCCGCAGCATGCCCCCCCTGCCGTCCCGGAACTACGGCCCCGAGGACCTGCCACCAGGGGTCAGCACCACCACCCCGCGCTACGCACCGCCGCCTGGTGAGTGAACGGGGGAACTAAGGGTCCTTTTTTTTTTTTTTTTTTTTTTTTTTTTTTTTTCAAATTTAGCTCCAATTATTTCTGGT
The DNA here is from genome assembly GCA_936440205.1 of Lepidonotus clava. Lineage (NCBI taxonomy): Eukaryota > Metazoa > Annelida > Polychaeta > Phyllodocida > Polynoidae > Lepidonotus > Lepidonotus clava. The sequence continues at coordinate 18,518,672 of OW387146.1, forward strand.
AGGGGCCTTCCATTTAGTACATACACATCAAGGGGGGAGGGGGGTGTCCAATATTTTTTAAAATGAGCGTACACGTATTCTAGTCAGTGGCGGATCCAGGGGGGGGGGGGGGGGGGCAAAAGGGGCAATTGTACCCCCTAGACCAAAAATGGACTGTAGTTTTGACAAATCTGAGGATAAATTTTGCAAGCTAAATCATGGGGGGGGGGGGGGGGGGCAGGGGCAGATATATTGCCCCCCCTAGAAGACAGACTCTGGATCCGCCCCTGCTAGTACATGTATATTCAATGCATATATATTTTTGCCTCCGGGGGAGTGTGTGTGTGGGGGGGGGGGGGGGGGGTTATGAGATTGCTGAAAATGGTTGTACGTACTAAATGGAAGGCCGCTTATTAAGTATACAAAGTGGTCAGGTGCAGCTACATTTTTCTTTCTCTGTGCGTAAAACTGTCTTTTGATGAACACAATCACACATAATTATCTATATAGAATCTTTTTAGGGGTACACAAAAACATAATACAAATATTTTAAGTTATTGGACATCTCTATATTGGGGTATTAAAGGGGTAAAACTTTGGAGGCACCTGATGAATGCACCCTGCTGGACGCTTCCATACCTAAAGCACCATACCTACTAGGCGAATTTGACTCAGATAGTCGACCGATCGGTGCTAAATTTGGCCGATAATTCTAACAGAATTGTCCAATTTTACCACTGATTCAGATAACCAGTGAGTATGTAATATTGTAATATACATGTATATATTTCATATGAGTCGGTGCTAAAATCAACCGACTCTTCTGGTATAGTTGGCCGACTTTAGCACCGATGAGTGGGCATGAGGTTTATGGTCAGAAAGGGGGCTGACATTTACTGACGAGGATACCCTTGATATAAGAGCCTCAACAAAAGCGGGAATAAGCCTAATTAAGGAACAGCCACAATTTTAAAATCTGACTGAAATATTTTTGAACTAAATGTTCTGGTAGGGGTAGATGTAGAGGATATTTCTCACCATTTTTCAGAGCAACGAGTCTTGGAATGTTTACGTGTTATCTACATGATACAGGGTTAGAATAATTTGTCCCACAGATATTTTGGATAAACCATAAATTTCCAGGAGATCTTTGAATTGTTGGAATAATAGACATCCCTATTGTTCCGTCCTTTACAAGCACTTGCGTTTTTTCCCCCGTATTTCCTCTAATATATCTGTCATTTTTGGATCAGCTATAGCATACTGAGACTATATTCTGTAGTTGCAAACTTATCTAACCTACAAATATCCAAGAGCATGTATTTCAACATGAAAGAAATCCAATTACAAACAAGTATATACTCTCCTTTTGCAGGCTTTCAGTCGACCTCTGGACCTCGCCCCCACTCTCGCCCCACCTCCCGCCCCCAGTCCCGCCCCCAGTCCCAGTATGACTATGAGGCCCCGCCCCCTTTGTACCAAACCACGCCCCCTCACCACCAGGCCCTGCCCTCTCAGTACCAGGCCACGCCCTCTCACCACCAGGCCACGCCCCCTCACCACCAGGCCCCGCCCCCTCACCACCAGGCCCCGCCCTCTCACCACCAAGCCACTCCCCCTCACCACCAGGCCCCGCCTCCTCACCACCAAGCCCCGCCCTCTCACTACCAGTCCCCGCCCCCACCACCACCAAAACCCATCTTCCGCGGAGAGTTTGTGTGAATGTATTTGTTTACAATATGGTTAGTTGATTGTTCCCCCATCCACCTACCAGTTCAATCCGTCATCTCTCTTTTCCTATCTAACCTCAGTCATCCCACCCTTCCTAGTTGTCCCTACTCACAATAATGTGTCCTTATATTGCCTGCCATGTTGATTTGTGAGAAGATAGATATCTTTATTTTTAGTCACCTGATTAATTTGTTGATCCTTTGATACTTTTATGTTGGTCTTACAGTCTGCATGTATCTTAAAAAATGATAATGTTTTAGGTTTTATGCATGCAATGTCCTATATCAGAAAAAAAGGATTTATTAAGATAGGCATACTGTGTTTGATTTAGAACTAGGGAAAAAAACCCAATAAACCGTAAATTCTGGAAGAGTTTCACATCATGCATGTCATTCAAATAATTCATAGCTCTTTTAGAACGTTTGCTGTAGTGTTGATGAATAGAATAACTGATTCGGCTAGGCATAGGGCCTATATATGTGATGTTCGTAAATTAGTGATTGGTACAAATTGTAAGCAGACAAATTTTGTTTTGTTTTGCAATGGTTAAGCATAACATGAAAAAATGATAAAACAATCTAACATCTCGGGGGGGGGGGGGGGGGGGGGGTTCGGGGGGTTCGTATGAACACCCTCTTTGACCAACCCTCCTTTAAGATGTAACTTATATGGTAACTTCAAATAAAAAGAATATAGGGGGGCCTATATGTTTTAGCCCAAAACTAAAAAAATGACTCCCCCACCCCCCTTCTGTAAAAAACATTAGTCAAAAAACGAACCCCCCTTTCAAATAAGCTGGCTACGGGCCTGCCATCTTTAAAGAAAATATATTGCCCCTTTTTTGATACTTTTTATTTGATCATAATTGAATACCACATATCAATTGCTGCATGATGTTTTGATTTTGGTGTGATTTCTAACCTGTGTGACCTTTCACCTTTGACCCTGGGCTGACCTTTAGGCCCCGCCCACAAGGCGTCGCCCCGCCCCCCGCCCACTGAAGCCACGCCCCCTCCACCGGAAATGAGAGGTCAGCTGGTGTAGGGCCTCAACCAAGAGGATGACGTCACTTCCGTTGTGATGGCGCTATGTACCATTCTGCAGCGAAACTACCTCCGCTCCAGGAAAATAGTTTGTGAGAGTCGTCTCGGCTATGTAGGAAGAAAACTCACCACCAGTGGGATAAGATTACTACGCGCTGCGGTTCAAAAGTAGTCCGATGGTTGATGCTAGTGTAGTCTAGGCCACCGGGGCTGGACCAAGTGGCGGCTACAGTCCATGGACTATTTTCGTGTTGAGGTGTATTTGAGAGTGGCTATGTACCAGGGGGTCGACCAAAAAAGATTCACGAATCTCAAATTCAATAAAATAGTCACGATTCCAAATTTTGGGTTCGTGATGGATTCGTGGTCACAAATCTCATGTATAATTTTTTCCCCATTTTTTTCCATTTTTTCTTCATTTCCAAACTATTTCATTATACTCTAATGTTCTTCTCAGAGTTAAGACAAAGTAATTTACATACAGATAAATACTTTATAGAGGTAATTTTGCATGTTTTAGAAGGTTTGTGAACACTCACAAAGGTTCGTGAATGTTTTCTGGACATGCACAAGGTTCGTGAAACATCAAATCATTATCACAAATATTCGTGAAAGATTTTTGGTTGCCATCCCGGGTCATAGAGAAAACATCTTACAGAGATCAACACTAGATGTGAGAAGATTAATAGGAAATGCATTTCGTCAATGCTATTAAGACAATTGGGATCACATAAGCTTTGTATACTTTTACCGTTTGATTTCAATAGTTAAGATTCAGATGCTTATCAAAATAGTGACTTTTTCATTGCTAACATAAATCAGTGGCACAGAGCCCTATAATATACCTATGCCCAAGGGAATACATTCCCTTTTCTTTTAAATGGAAGGAGGCTGTACTATACGTCAGCTGTTATCTTAATAGTATCCATTCAAAGCTTAATTGGTTCAAATTATGATGGTATATGTGAAAGAAAGAAATACAATTCTAGATATTTACGAGGTGTTTCATAAGAATCTTTGTAGCTAGAGAGGCTTTGTGTGTGCTTATGGAAACTATGGGAGTTTGAAAATACAGTTGTCCCATATCTTTGACCCATATATCATGACTGGTAAATTGCAGATGAGGTAATTATGTTAGGTTAAATAGAGACATTTTTAACTAAGGGATTTACACAAGGGACTTTTTATGGTATATCTAGACTCTTCTTTCCACACTTTCCCCCTCCCTCAGTCATGGTTGGGTGGTCCAAGAGGCCCCCTCCCTACACCCAACGGAGAGAAGCACGGGTGGCTGTGAAATTGGCACTCAGTGAATGGCAATGAAAGGGAGCCGTCATCCGCGCTACATAGCAGTATAATATTATGTACTCAAAATTGGGGATTCCAAATTATTCTTAAGTTTTATAGCAAGCATTTGTGGTGGTCTCAGCTATTGAATATTATATATCTATACACCTTGTCTCTGTGTTATTTGTATTGTTACTCTCTCTCCATTCACAGACCCTATAGATTAAACCTCTCAAGGCGTAAAGTCCCTGTATATAAACTTCATGATATAATATAATATTATATCGTGAAGTTCCCAGAAACAGGTTCTAATATTATTATAACCTGTTTCTGGAAACCACTTCTCAGAGGGTTTGTAATTTTGCCATGAAATAATAATTATTGTAAACAGTCCTACCTTAAACCAACCAGAGACTGTCCCCTTCTTATCAATATAATGCGTTAACTCTCGAATTGTAAATATTTCTGGGAAGCTCCCACACTAACTTCTAATAATGCATAGAAGTAAGGACCAACTATGAAAATACTATCTTTGATTATAATTGATTGATAGTCCAGCAAAAGTGCGAAAATCTTAAGGTAATGAAATGAGTCCAAGCTCTAGATGCGAATAGTTTGGAGCTTGAAAGATGTATAGACCTTGTGCAGATGTGGTCACATACCCACTTATTGGCGATCAATATTGTGCTCTTCATGACCATGTGACTATTAAATAAATCTAGAAATGATATATTTTATGTAATCAAAGTTATTCATTATGATATGATAGTTCTAGATTCATTCAACTAAAATTACTGGAAAGTTATCATATAGGGAGTTATAGCAACCTTGACTCATACCATAAATTGAACGTATCCTTTTGCTCAGCTGTTCACATGATTATATGCCAAATGTCAGCTGGGGTCGATATAAAAGTAAAATATTACAATTGAAATGAAATAATTGTCTGTATGTTACTAAACCTACCTTGAGTTTCTCAGGTATGTTATTGTATTATGATGTATCAGGATTGTCATAAAACTCCCCAATATTAGACATAGTAGTACACCCTTCTTCTGAGTGCATGGAAGGGGTGGACCCAGGATTTCAATGTCCATTAAGACAAAGCTGTCATACTTGAGCAATTGTATTCATAGATAATCAACATAATGTACTTGCATCTCTGTTGAACAATTGAATACTGAGATATGTAATTTCAACGCTATTGGTCAGTAAGCCTGGTTGTTAAAACATATCAGTAGAACTAGTCACAGTTATATTTTTTTTATAAAGAGTAATTAAACTAAATAATTGTGCAAGGATGCAAGAAATGACAAGGTTGTCAGTTTGAAGGCTGTTCCCAATCTGATTAAGTGATGAACTATCAAAATATTCTGTGGATCCAAAATTGGATTTGGATTATCATATCAATATTATGTATATAATCCAATTAGGATGCCCTAACTCATTGGTGTAAAATATACACCCTATATACATATCAATGTACAATCATATCATGAAATCTCAAAGAAATGTTTGTTGTTGCTATACCAAACATAGTTGCTGTAGAATTATGTAAAGACTTGTAGTATATCACAGAGTCGTTTGGCAATCAAACATTACTACAATGTTTCTGGGGATGCTTCATTTCCATTCAAAACAGTTAGCATTGTTTTAATCATCCTTTAGTGCAATGATGATATATATTCATATCAGTGATTGCATTTCTCAGCAATGATTGTAGATAGTAAACTGTTGATATCATCAAACTGCATAAGAATACAATCTATATGTGCCTTCAGTTATAGTCTTCATTTAAATCCACCTCTAGTATATGGACTTTCTATGTTGGAAAAGCTATGCTAAAAGGGTAAAAATGCAAATATTTATGAAATGTCAGTAAGAGTTATTTGTTTGAATGATAGTTATCTAAAAACTGTAATGATATAATATACCATTACAGCTCAGCAAAAGATTTTGTGCATGACATAATAGATTATGTACAATTTACTTATAAAACCAGAAACTAGAGATTGCTGATTTTAATGACAGTCTAAGGGTGATTCTCTTACTAAAACTGTCATGTGCTTTTCACTGTGCAGTATATATCCTTTTTACGTTGTGTTTAGATATTCTTCAATATTCTTTGGTTGGTGGAGAGCTACCATTTATACCATTTGAATCTGTTTGATTAGTCATGAAGAATGACTCATTTAGTAACAACTATTCTGATTTATTTTTAAGGTGTTTCACACTGATGTTGTATCTAACCTACTTTTATCAAGATGATACATCAGTATTGTTAGATGTCAGAGGTATTTCTGACTTATCTTTTGGCCGCACTATGGGGTGAACTTTAACGAACAAGAAACGAAACTGGTTATGAGACCCCTTGAAGATTTTCAATGTATTGTTATCAGTGATTCTATAGCTAAAGAAAGATATCCCAATTCCTGATGCCATGTTGTGGACATTCCCAACTAGGTCTATTGTAACCCAGCCAAGGATGTGACATCCCAGAACATTATATTAATATCAGAGGACGTCACAAAACGTTATTAGAACGTTGCATAACATTGACTTTTACGTTACTCCTTGGCTGGAATGTTTCCTGACAGTTGATGCCCTGGCTGGTGCCACTTGCAGCAACACCCGAAAAGATACTGAAACATAGGCGGAAGCATGTTATCTTTGTGAGTTTATAGTATCATTGATTTGTTTGCAATTTTGTTGAAACCCCGAATCGCTTTAACGGCCAATTGGATAGTCTTTTTGTAGCTAAATCTGTACTTGAGAATGAAGCAAATATTGGAAGAAATGTTATTGATGATTTTCAAGAATGGTTTTGTTAAGAAGAATAGGTGTTTTATGAAATAGACATCTACCAAGTGATGCCATGTACAGTTTGAAATAGACTGCAAACAGTGACCAAAATGGTATTTTGTACCTATTGTGAAGTCACAGAAATATGTATAGGTAATGTATGAAGGATGGAAAACTTGTTCATCTCAATATATACATATCATTATATAACTGATGTAAATTAATATTTACACACTTTGAAAGTGTCCATGTTTAATATCGATACCCAGCATGCTTTATTCTAACTTCTGTTTTTAGAATTGTAGCCTTTGTGTAGCTGTGTGCATAGGGAGAATAGTTTTGATAACATTTGGGAACATTTTTAATGCCCTCATCATTTAATGTATCAATAATTGACAATGGTGCTAGCCCAATTATTAGTAGTGGCATTAGCAAAAAAAGTGGGGGCGAGCTTTTGAAAATGTTTCTCGTTAGTGAGGTAAAACTGACTTTTTTTCGTTCAAAGAATTGTCCAAAAAAGGGAGGTCTCACACCAGCCACTGATAGGTTAAAACCATTGATAAAAACAGCTCTGAGGTGATGTCAATAGCAAAGATATTATAGGTACAATAAGATATGTTAGTGTGGCCATCGTCAGTTTGTTTGTCCTGACATTTGGTGATGGTGTCTCCTTGTATGAGAGTCTTAGCAGCTTTTTTCACCCTTTTCTGTAACATCAATAAACCTATTATGACAACAATAAAAAGGAGATTGTGTCGTAATTGTGTGTTCAGAATTCCATAAGGGTGCAACTATTAGCGACATTCATTTCATGGCGAAACATCATGAATTAATAAAACTTGCTTGCTAAATGATAATTGATAACGCTAGTGACAGAATGATGTCATGTATGTTTATTGATAACCATTTAAGAATTTACTTACTTGAGGTAGGCATCACCATTCATTGTTTCAGTGTGTATAGGACAATCATGGGTTGTAAACTAAGAAATTATTGTGTCATTTATTTTGTACCCCAGTCATCTATGACAATAAAACCTGTAAACAGATTCTGATTTATTTGTGCCTCTTAGAATTATCTACTATAGAGAGAGTTCCAATGTTTGACTCAACTACACATTGCATTGAAATATGTTATGTATGGTTACATAAGTAATTAACCTGTAATTAACTTGTTTATGTCCTCCTTTCAAATTAAAAGGAAAGCTAGACTGGAAGATGCCTTAATCCCCATACCCATTAGGTGATTTGGCCCTCGTTGCCCTTCAGTATGCTATATTGAAATGAACATGTTTGATATAAATCGTTGGGTGAATCATTTTCCCAGCGATTCATATCAAACATGCACATTTCAATATAGCATGATGACGGGCGATTAGAGGAAAATACGATCGCTGGGGCCCAAATCGCCTAGTGGGTATGGGGCTTTAACGTAGCACTTATCAGTTGGTTTATTCATAAAAATGGACCATAATTATATTTGGTATGGAACTTTATTACTTGCGGACCCCTCCGGGACGTAAGTCCTGGGCCTTTTATACACCATAAACTACCTTATGTTAGAGTCATACATGGAATAATGGCCTAGAGTGACCCCCCTGTTCCTATCAGATTACATCCCCTTACATCTCCTTAGTCAGGGCAGCACATGTGATAGTGATTAACTCCAGAGCACTCTGCGGCGAATCACCCTCCGCTCCAGAAAGATAGTCCGTGAGAGTAGACTCTGCTATGTAGGGAGAAAACTATACACCCCTGTCTATTATTACTATGCTGTGACCTAGAAACTGTGACCCAAAAATAGTTCGCGGTTTTCGCTGGTTGTAAATAGGTCACAGGGGCCGGCACCCAGTGGTCGCTACAGTGCAGAGATGATTCGCCAGTAGCGGGCGTCAAAGTTGCAGATTGACTCCAGAGTGGGGGACCCTGTACCTAGCATAGGAAAAAAACATGAGGAAGGTCATTTTGCCACCAATTTCGGAGGTGAAGTTTAACCGCTTACAGCCTAAAAAATACCATCAACATGAAAACATCTCAACCTTTCCCGTTTGGCATACTGAAAAGAAATATGAAGTATTAAAGGCTGGGTATCACAGATTTCAATTAGCAGTTTGAGTTATGTCCTGTGTGTATATCCCTAAGCCTGAGGCAAGGGGACCCCCACTCTGGAGTTAATCACTATCACATGTGCTGCCCTGACTAAGGAGATGTAATCTGATAGGAACAGGGGGGTCACTCTAGGCCATTATTCCATGTATGACTCTAACATAAGGTGGTTTATGGTGTATAAACCACTCTTTTCCCGGCTTCTGAATAGTCTCCAAGGCCTGATAATCATGAGGTCAGGTTACTATTTAATGACTGGACAAGGGGTATGTCGGGAACTTGTCACTATAGCGTCATTTTTCCCTACCTACCACCAAAATACTTGATTCAAAATTAAAACCTGAGGGCCGCAAGGGGAGCATGTATATGATATATATATGCTCTCAGGAGACCGCCTTCTCGTAATATCATGGATTTCCAGTAAGCTTTACATTTTCTATCTGAGTCAAACACTGTAAAGGGATAAACCTCACATGAGGAAATTTTAGGAGGCTGGAAAGGGTGGAAGGAGTTCTGATGTTGCATGTTAAATTTAAAATGCAGCTTAACTGTCGCCTCTTCTGGCAATAGAGCTCGTCACGCTTTTGAATTTCAGAAGTGGCCATGTCATGGTGTTGAATATATAGGTTAGGTAAAAGGTGAGTATAGAGAGTGTATAACCTGTAATTACAGGTCTATCATTATGTTCATGGTATCCCCATGGCATTCCAGAGAATTGTACTAAATCTGGTACAGCTAGTAGACGCCACACAATCAACATGATCTGTTCAATAGAAACAATCCAAATTGTTTGTTCTTATTATAATAATGTAGTGCAGAAATCCAAATGATACACTCTCATTACAGTAATTCAGCAACCTTTTTATAGATATTGGATTTAAACACAAAAATATCAGGGCTTCTCCTTTAATGTACATTGCATGGTGGTTCATGCCAGTGTTATACTTATAGGAGCCGTCCATAAATGATGTCACACACTAGGGTGTGGGTGGGTAGGTTGAAAAGTGTGACACTGCCTGAACACGATCATTATTTTCATATTCAAAATAGCAAATTAGTGTGACAGGGGGGTGGGTGGGTCCTAAAAGTACCCTGAAAAAGTGTGACAAAATTTATGGATGGCCCTAATTAGTAGTATACTATCTAGAATGGACTAACATCATATTTACCACAAAAATAATCTCCATTTAAACTTAACAGTTGAGTTGTCAAACAGGGCATTCACTTCAACCAGAGAGCAAACCATTCCTTTACAAAGATTTATTTAGCATATTCAAAATGTGGCTGGTTCTCTATAGATCAGAACTTTTAATGGTGAAGGGATTCGAGTTCTTATAAATCTGTGATCATTAAATGTTTTACCATGGATATTTGGATCCAGCTTAAAGTTTTCATCAATTTCATAACAATTTTTCGAAATTGGCCAAGAAAGTCTTGAATAAAGGTCATTGCCACAAATCCAGTCACAGATCATACCTCTGGGCATTCTAATTTTGCTTGATATTACTGCTTAGATTTGCTTTGGTACATAAAGCCACATGCTGATAGAGCTATTAGAAATATAAAGAAATATGACAAAGCCAATTGTTAAGTTTGACATGTGGTATAGGGACTCCCATCTACACCCCGTTACTTAGTAAAACAATACCTTTATCAGTTGGGGCAGTAGACCATAATAATTATTGGACCCTGTTGTCTTGTTCAAATTCCCATGCCACATTCTCTTGACGGTAGCAGACACACCTGCCCAAGCCACCATGGAGAAAAGAGGTTCCACCCTGATAGAGCTGGCCCTTACTTGTCTTACCTTGGTGCATTACGTACAGGTAGCAAACTCCCTGGACTACACCTGGTCTGGAGCAGCAGCAGCTGGGGTACCTAACACCTTCTTTAGATTTGGGCCTTGCATAGACACCACCAGGGAGCCAGAGGATGACGGTTCTACCCCTAAATTCGAGTTGCCCACCAAATTTCCATTCTTCAATACTGACCAACACTTGGTATCTGTAAGTATGTCTTTGAATTTTCCTTGTTCAAATTATATGATCTGTTGCAGGACTTACCATTAGGAAAACTCATACATTCTATCCTAATAGACTTGAATAACATACCGCATGAATTTCGAAATTAAAGGAATTCCAGAAGGAAATCTATGGAAATCCTGGGGAAATACAGTAATTCATAACCACAATCTGTGGGGGATAAAGGGATAAAGCCCATGAACATTCTAACAAAGTCTTATTTATGTGATTTATATTGTAAATTTCACTGTAGACAACATGTGAACATACCTTATACATTTTCCAACATCTAATATTTTGAGTTGTCTGGGAGTAAACTGCTTAATAAAGGGTTCCTTGCACATATATTCACAAGTTGCTAAATTTATGTGTGTTAAGATTCACTTGGGTGTCCTAAATACCGTTCAAAAGAGAGAATTGGAAGTTATTAGTAAATTATTCAGGAAAGGAAACTATTTTTGGGAATCATCTGAATTCTCAGCTTTTGAGCACTCCCCTTACTACATCACAACTATTGGAATTCCCTCTTAAGATATCTTGGGATTCCAGATTAATGAATGTATGTAGATGGGAAGGGGATTCCTTGCACATAAATTCACAAGATTCTAAAGATTCACTTGGGTGTTCTTAATATCGTTCAAAAGAGAGAATTGGAAAATCTCAAGTTATTCGTAAATTATTCAGGAAAGGATTGGGGTTCCCTTTTATGGGAAGATGGCTTTTTTCTGAAAACTTAATTCTAAAAATAAACTTGTCACACATCCTGTGATAATCTTCTTGTTTGTATTTAGAGATAGTTCTCTTAAGAATTACTCTACAAAGATTTGTCATGGGAATAAACTTTAAATGAAAGGGGGAAAGATATGAAGGAATATATGATGGTATATTATGGAGTATTTCCTTTTCATATCATATACTGTTGTTTAGGCTAAAATCTCACATTTCTTAAAGCAAGACATGAATTGTACTATTGTTGTAGGTATCAATGCGTAGTCTTATCCTGCACTAGGGGTGAACAAAAAAAGCATAAGGGTACAGTTAATAATGATAAGTCAACAAGCAGGTAGTTGGGCAGCCAGTTCCCTGACAGTAATAATGTTATAAAATATATTTATTACTATCAAACATAGGGAACAAAAACAGGCAAAAGAAAAAAATTGTAAACATCTGTGCCTATGAGTCTGTCCAGACCAGAGATCCAGTGCCCACTGACTGGTCAGGGGTGTCACTGCTGCCAACTGGCTCCTGAGCTCATTACCCCCTGCTGAGAGGCAGAGGCAATAAGTGTGAATAGGGTGACCCCAACTGACCAGAAGGTGGTGCCTCCTCTGGACTGTCCTTGATACTGTGGTACGCCTGGCCTGCCTATCATCCCATTATAGATGCTTGAAGCAAATTGCAGTCCAACTTAGCAAGTTGCAAGTTGCTACATGTTGATGTTCATGATGCAAACATGTCAGCAGTAAGGTGAAACATCCACAATTCATTAATCTCTGGGAAATAGCCGATTACTTATCTTTTTTTCAAAATTAATGTTGATGTGCCTTTCTCTTTATACTATTTGCTAAAGGGAAAGACTATGTCAGTATAGAGCAATGCAAATGGTCCTGGATAATACATAGTTGTAAAGAAAACATGACTTTGTCCATCTGCCCAACATCTCATTCCCTGTGCCTGTCGGTATCTTTGTGCTTGCCCTTAGTCGTACCATGGTATTCATTTCTTGTACTACCTTTGAGCAGAATTCTTCTAAGTCCAATCTTCTAATAGTCTAACTGTGCTGTCTAGGGATTCCCCATTATTCATGCGCAGGTACTAGAATAATGTTTAAGTTCTACAGATGATTCCCAAGGAAGAAGGAGCCATTGAAATCTGAACCAATTGAGTACCAAAGAGATACTTTCTTTTTTTTTTTTTTTTTAATGAGCAGAACTTTATTTTCTCATGAACTTTACATAAATTCTTTTTAACAACCTGCTTCCATTTTTTCTTCTTCTGCATACCTAAGTTCTCTTACACGATATCAGCATATCTAATTTTTTCTGCAGAAGTCTTAAAACATATATAATCTGATTCTGAATAAGCTGCTAAAGAGTATCCTAATACATTTTCCACCCACTGCTTAATTCTTTTAAGAAAATTGTGGCCGGATGAACATGAAATGAAAAAGTGGATTAATGTATCTTTTTCCCCACACAACTTGCATTTATCTTCAGAAACAACCTTTCTCTTATATAAGTACTCTTGACAAGGAACAATACGGTAGATAATTTTAAATTGAAGGGACTGTATTTTACTTTCTCTTGATGCTTGAAATGCCATACAAAAGAGATACTTTTTTTTTTATTATTTCAATTTATTTATCCTGGTTACAATCAGATATTAAATCCGGTTTTTATTGTACATCCAGCAAACATAATAAAAGTCATTCTACATCAAGATATTCTTTTATCGATAAAGAAAAAATACATACACATATTGAATAAAGTGTCATTGCAGATTACAACATGAAAAGCCAATTGTCATGTTGTAGGAATATATCAAACAATCACCAATAATAATATTATGATATATTATATACGGAACATACAATGTCGTAAAGAGGGGGTAACGAGGAGTTTAATAAGTAATAATAAAGTCGAGCCAAGTTTTTCAGCTTATTAACATAATCTGACTTCAACTTATTTTTAAATTGTTGATGGGTAGGAGTAGTCTTTAACTCAAGTTCCAGGCAGTAGAACCACAGTATATAATACTGTTTTTAAATGTTTCATTATTTTGGAAAAGGCACGTTTAGTATTGGATAAGCATGGGCCCTGGCATTTAGGTTTCTCTTATCCAAGTTATCATTCAGTAGGGTCCATGCATATATAAAATTACACAAATGCATATCTCACCTGTCTTTCAAGTAATTCACCCCACGACTCCAATGTAATTCATTTCTGTATACTGTTTATTTCATGTTTACACTTACATTTATGTAGCTATGTTCTTTCCTATTGACTGTCATCATTGAAGTTAGCTAAAGGACTCCAGTGAATTTAAGATAGAGGGGGAAGGGTTTCATACTTTACTAGCTAAAGGGTGTCACGAGCCCATGTTTGTTCTGATCTTCATGCAGTCTTTCTACTGGTCTACTCGTGCCCCTAGCTGGGAACTGATGTTTGGGTTATCGCCAATAAAGATAAAGAGGGGGTAGCGTGTTGGCCTGCTGCCTGATGCCTCATTCCCTGTGCCTGTCCGTATAGTAATGCTATTCCCAGTTGCCATGGTTTTCATTCTGGTGCCCCGATTTGCCTATAACTTCCAGTCCAATCATCCTGTGCTAATCCTAAACTAGGCCTATTTCCGTCTTCTCTTGTTTCGTTTCCTGTTTTCTTTTATTATTCTAAGTCCTGAGATGGCTCCGACCAAGGAAGGAAGAGGTGTGAACACATTGAATACCTCAAAGGGACTGTTTATTCTCGTGCATCTCTCTGCTTTATATCGTCTTGGACCCCATTGGTCAGTTCAGATCATATGGTCTCATTGACCCTTTCAGAGGTCACTTCCTGTTACATGCTTCTTAATTATTTGTGCTCTAATTATCAGATTTCGTACCAACATGTCACTTCTTGTGACACTCCGCACATTTTGTTTCTAAAAGCTTAACAATAATATATATCGACAATCAAAGCTTAGACACTTATTCCACATCTTTTATTAATAATTATTGCTAAATTTACATGCTTTATATAGTGCGCTGGTATCTATCATATGGTAAGCAGTGTTTCTGACAGTCCCAGCAGTGTGAGACTGTTGTTTGATATTTTTAAGAGGTCAAATTAAGGCAAATGACTTCAAATATTACAATAAATGTATTATAGAACCCTGGCATTCAAACTGAGCAAATTATTTATGAATAACATAACATTCAATTTCAAGTTTGTCTTCATTTTCCCGTTTGACTGATCGGTATAGCATGTATTGTAAACGTATATATTTTCGTGCTTCTAAGTTTTCACACATTCAGTACTAAGTAACATTTTCGCATTGTGATAATTTTTCGCATTTTGTTGATATTTCTATCCGATCCATAACATTATATTTTTTCACTCAAATCATATTTTTGTGCATTTAAGGCAAAGCGCGAAATGTGTGAAAATATGTACAGCGTGAAAATAAATACGTTTACAGTATATATTAAATTGTAACACCTGGTACATTACTTTTGTAACTACATGTGACTCAACAGGGGAGAAAGATGCTCCGAGGGGGATTTTGATGAAGGGGTAATGTGGTGAGTCTTTATATCTAAGACTTATGTCATAGAATTGAAAAATGCACAAAACAGAAAAATAGACAATTGAACCCAGTCTTAATATGCAAATGAGCATACATGATTGACAGGCATCACTCTCCCAGCTGGGCATCATTCTCCCAGCAGGAAACTCTACATATACCCATTTCTGCTTGGAGAGTGAAGATTGGTGGCCCCAGATAGGTTGTGTAGCATCAGAGAACCAGCAAAAATTAATATTAATGAGGTGGGCAGTACCTAATTTGCATGGCATTAGTGTTAAATATAAACTATCAGTATGAAAGAAAATAGGAAATTTAAAGTTATTTTAAGTTATGTTGTAGTTATTTCATTTTTATTGCATTTGATATATTTGATTAATATATTTATGTAGAAAATAGAAAATAGAATATGTAATTATATGAATATTGGACTTGCCACATTACCCCTTCATCAAAATTCCCAGTTAATAAGTAAAACACCCATAACTACAACTAGCATTGAATTGTCCTGTAACCATTGGCCAATTATTTGAGCACTGATGGTACCAATTGATGTTATTCACTCTAATATTTCCTAATGTGACATATATAATCATCAAGTTAGTGGGAAAATAAAGCAAGGCCCATATTAGCAGTATGTCTTTAGGTCATGTATTTCTTGACCATCAAAGTTCAATCTTGGCTTTGGCCATTTCAACCTACCACTAGATCAGTCATTATCGTTTAAAGCAATTTGCCTGCATATTTACAAAAGAGCAGACACGATCACGTGACAAGTATGGTACTTGGTTCCCTTTTAAAAAAAGTGTCATTTGGACAAAATCTATCTATCATGTTGTTTTGTTATTCTTGCTTTTCTTTAGGTACAGGACAATGGGGCAATTGTTTTGGGTTCATCAACAATCGCAAGCTATGATGAGACCTTTGAAGATATTCTCGACCTGCCAATTATCTCCCCCTTTTATGCTGACATTGATACAACAAACAATGATGGTCGTGTTTTTTTTCGTGTATCACATGATGCCATGGACCTTATGCGGATCT
The DNA here is from genome assembly GCA_936440205.1 of Lepidonotus clava. Lineage (NCBI taxonomy): Eukaryota > Metazoa > Annelida > Polychaeta > Phyllodocida > Polynoidae > Lepidonotus > Lepidonotus clava. Next base: position 18,534,965 of record OW387146.1, read on the forward strand.
CAGCTATTGTGAGGAGAAGCCATACCTCAGTGGAGGGGTTCACAGCATCCTGGTGTATGGTAGTCACCTGGTATAATGTGACCTATCACGCTGGGGATGATAATACTCCAGTAAGTGTTATTATCTATAAAAGTGGCATATTTATCTCTAAAAGTTGAAGTAAATGCTTTCATGAGAAAACTTTTTAAATTCCTATGAATTTTAGTATTTTTGTTATCATGTAAACTACATTCATTACAAGGTACATACTGCAAATCATTTTTCATAATATTATATATAATCAGGACAGACCATGGGGTTAAGCAAAAGTCAAAGTCTATTGGGCATGTATTAATCAAGTGATCAGGCTAAGTTAACATTTCAATAATATTCTTTTGTAGATCAATTCAATCCAAGCTGTATTGGCTACAGACTCAGAAAATTCCTTTGTTTTGTTCAATTATGGACATTTGCAATGGTTTATGAGTCCTGACGGTGAAGGACCTGCTGTGGTGAGACACATTAAATAATTTTCTAGCCATACCCTAACTTTTTTCATTTGATTTTCTAAGTCAAAATAAGTTTACCAGAAAAGCACAAAACACCACGGAACCACATTATATATATGCAGAGGGCATGTATTAGAGGATGTGTAGAGGTTTTTTCATCTTATTTTCAACACTGCCGAGGTCTATTTAGTAAGAAAAAAAAGAAACCTAAAAAAAGACCTATCTACCTTAAATTGGCCTATGTTACCTGAACACAACTGTTTTTCTGGGCCTGGGGTAATGTCACAACCTTACCCAAACAGGTCATAGCAACATTCTGAGTAGGTGGACACCAAACATAAACAGAATATTTTAAGCCCCATACCCACTAGGACACTTTGGACCTTGGCGATCATGTTTTTCTCAGATCGAATGTCAGTATGGAATACTGAAATATGGTTGATATACATTGAGTGTCCCAGGATAATAAAAATGATTTAAAAAAAAGAAAAATATTGCTGCTATGTTTCAATGTAATGTTACAAAATCAAAAACAAAACTAGACAGAACATTGCTGCAAAATTATAATGTTGTTATAGGCTTAGAATGCTTATGATTTAGAAATGTTACGTATCTTCTAGATTTACAATAATTATAGGGTCATCAACACCCCATAGCCATTAGGAGGCCATCAGCATCAAATTATCAAACTTGATTAATATGGATCAGTGTCCTAGAGACGGCAGACTCTAGTTAGCTGACTTCCTGCGATTGACTAACTCTGAGTCAGTGGGGGGTTACACACACACTGTATGTCTATATTTTGGTCCATGGATAGGAGAAAAAAAACCCAGCATATTCCACCGACCTTTGTGCAGATTTCTTTTTTTTTTAATTTTTATTTCCTCATAGCTTTCAAGCGATGCTTGATCTTCCAAGCAAAATGATGTCAAATCCTATTTCAGGACATTCCTCGTTTTTATATAAAATAAGATATAAGTAATGTTTATAACAATTATAGCTATATCAATCCTAGTTCAGGACATTCCACATGATTATTATAACTCCAAAAGTTTCATAAAATACTTCACACGATATGACGGACCTCACATGAAATTGTGAAACAATGATGATTATTTTTTAGATGATACAATTTTTTTAAGGAGAAATACTTTATCAATAATATAATAGTAAACACATATATGCATAAGTTGCCGAGTGAGCTCTTGGATGTAGATGACTCACCGGCTGACAGCACCGCTACTACGGATAACAACCCGAGTGGGGAGGTGTTACATGATTGTACTCTGTCAATTCTAAAAGAGTTAGACTCGGCACCCACAGGGTTAGAGCTTGATCAATGGGGTAATGATCACATTGCCGACTCGTTAGATGAAAGCGTTGATAAGAACATAACCCCTAACCTCGCTAACCCAACACTTGTTCCTGGTATCACCGACAACACACCACGACGGGGTCACAAAAGGGGTGCCGATAGCGACCCGTCTGATGATCCTGACGATAAGCGAGTTAAGAGTTCTCATACTTTTACTGCGACTTCGGTTGGTGCCAGTCCTGAACCAATGGACACCAATGTCAATACTCGTAATGAATGTTTTTATCGCTTTGTGTACAAACCCAGGGAAAGTAAACCTGATATTCAAAGCCAACCTAACCTCTCTTTCCAGGCGACCCGTCCGCGTTTCAACTTCATGGACTCAATGTCAGAGTCCCAAAAAGAACGCTGGACGCAAGGCAGATCGCTGACAACAAACTCCGAGAGACAGGCACACCGCTACTCTTGGTTAGACCAGGCAATAGAGTACCATACAAACACCTACTGGGGTTTTGGACTCTGTGGCCTGCCACCCTGGGCTATTGGTAATGAGGAGATGGTGAATGATATTTACCAAATCCGAAGCAACGCAGCCAGGGAATACATGATCAGAGTACGCGAGCATGTGCGAGTGGAACACCTCTCCGATAAACACAAAGGTCGAAAAATTCTAGACGACCTTGAGAAGGAATTCGACAAGGATCAGGTGATCGCAAGTATGGCGGCCATCAAGAACCACTGCGACCGACATTTGGGGCAATTGTCTAAAACCCTAAATGACCGCAAGGAGTGGCTGATAGATCACCAACCCTCACTAGTCGAGGCGATGACCATGCGTCCTGAGAAATCTACTCAGAATGTTCGACAGACACGAGCTGACGAGGAATCTCATGACGGGAATTCGGAAGTGGACTTTGACGCTGATCCAGGCCACGATATGGCACCCAGAAGCCCGATGCGCGAAGAAAATCAGAAACGTAAGCGCACTCCCAGTCCAGGTACCTCACGCTCCGCTAAACGCACCCCAAGTGCAGCCCTTGGTCGACGTCCGCGCGGAAGCCGCTCACCCCAACACTCGTACGGCAGCCACAGTGATCGCTACCACCGGGATGGGGATCAGTCGTACTCCAGGCAACGAGGTCGAAACCAGGGAGGCCAAGCAAGGGGGCAAACACGGGGCCAGTCGGGAAACAGGCCAGGTCGCATGGGCCGCTCTCGAGGCGGAAAGAATCAGACACCGCGTCCACGAGCCAACGACAGTGGATCACGACGAGCGGTCGCCCCTTTTCACGGGAACACGCCGATGAACCACGACCCACGGGAAAATTGGGCCGAGATGAATCCACAAGACGACCCGAACGAGATGAACCCACGCGGCAGATCACGTCGTCGTTCAAGGGGCTCTCGCCCGAGACGCAGGAACTACAACAAGGAAATGTAAAAGAAAGGCTGACGACTATGAACAGTGGCACGCAGTCGGGACATAACTCCTCGATAGAGTCTTGTCTAAACACGACCCACTTTTCAATGAAAAATAAAAGTCAACCTCAAGAGTATCCTAATCTTACTGGCTTATCCTTCCCTGGTACGGCTCCCCCTGGATTACCAGCAGATATTGAGAAAACCTCATCCTTTGTGGACGAAATGCATAGAGAGATCAGTCAGATTCCTGATCTAAATAATGTAATCAATCTTTCTGATTATCCACTCAGTGATGCGGAGATACGGGTCCTAAATAAAGGCCTCAAATTCTGCCCCACCCCGGGTGAGCCGAACATGGGCGAAATTAGACGCGATTTGGATAAGTTCCATCGGTCTTTACGTCTGAAATGTCACTTCGACAAGGGTAAAACGGCTGAGACATCTCAGGAATCGGCCAGTACAGGCCCTTTCTCCAATACTCAGGCTATTAAGGTCCCTTCGAAAAGCACTTGGACTCCACCAAACTGCCCGCCTAACCTAGAAACAGTAATTTCCATCAACGAACTGGGACTTCAGGACACTGAGGTAAGGGTGCCGAGGGTGCCGAGGGTCCCCAGAGGCCTTATCAGTGTTATGTAATGCACCCCAACCAATCAGGTGTCGCGCTACTCCCACCACGTGGACTTGTTTGTCCTACCTTCAGTGGACCGTGACGGCTGCACGAGGTCTGGAACAAAGTCTATTGAGAACTTATGGAGCTACCAACGAAAAAGTGAAAATTTAATCAGAACTGATCTGAGCGACTTATGCCTCATTTAATGGTCGGAGGGCACATGTTATCATTATCAACACATACAGGTGGATCACTTTGGGTTTTTTAATTTTTATATGGAAAAACATCGCCCTTCCTGTGGGGTTACACTGGTTACCCATTTTACATTGGATATTTGTATTGGATTAACAAGCAAAACACGAATCAATTGTGTTGGGCACTATTACCTGACATAAACAGACTCAACGCATTGTGAAATACAGTTTTTACTTTCCCTTGATGTGATATGTATGTGCTCGATTGAGGGTAGAGGAGCTGTCCATAAATGACGTCATGCTATTTTGACCATTTTTGACCCCTTGACCCCTCTCTAAAAGTGACATCATCCCAAGAGGACCACGACCCCCCCCCATTGCAGATAAAGTATAAGCAGGGACAGACATCACCAGGGACCCAAAGACCTTAAAAAGGAGATTTTCTTGCCTAGGAGCCACACTGACCTTTAAAAATTGTTTATCTTACTCGAAAATAGAAATTTTAGCATTGAAAATACAGACTTTACCTACAATTTTCCTCTGAAGTTTTATAAATTGAAATAATTTTTTAACATGATGTCACGCACCACGTGATCTCCCCTCCCCCCTTGTCATGTTTTGTCATGGAAGCATAAACTTCCTCCCCCCCTTTCAGCATGATGTCATTTATGGATGCCCCTGAAAGCTATTTGATAAATGACACTCCTTTTTGTTAAGCTCATCGTTCCCAGCAATTAACACTAGTTCTATTCAACATTACATTATTTCTTTGACATTGCAGACATCAATGAATGTGATTTTCCTAGCACATGCACTGACAACAGTGAATGTGAGAACACTGAGGGGTCATTTTCTTGCAAATGTAAACCAGGATATCTACTGAATGGCCTGTCCTGCATTGGTAAGTAATCGCAATAGTTACTAGTTCCCTTGTTATAGACATGAAGAGTTTGGAGTGATCAAGTATTTCAATTTCTTTAAGAAACAATATTTGACACTATTATGTCTTGAGAGTGGATATATGGAGAAGTAGACTCAGGTTATGGTCAATCTAAATGGAGAGGATTTATTTCCTTGGATCTTCATACATGGATCTTGGCTGAGAAGCGGTTCTTAACATAATAATGGGGTGGAGCCCACTCAGAGTGAGGTTGGGCCCTGAACATGTATAAACAATACCAATAGGGTAAGAACATGTATAACTGGTCACATGCAGTATAAGACATTACAGACACTATTGTTCAATTTCAAAATTAATATACTATCACATTGACAATTATATTGAGTGACTGAGTTAAGAAATTATGATAAAAAAAAGACCAAGACTTTTTGAAAAGAAATTCACATACGGTGAGTTGCCTGGCAGGTTGAGAACTGAACTGGCAGGTATACTCACTGACCAGGCAGATGATGCACCCCCTGGTGTAAAGGGACACTATTAGTGACACTAGGCGAGTTCTTTTCATAGTCAAGGCTATGCCTGCCAGAAGTCAATGTTAAAAGATCCACAAAAATGCATGGTTGAAACCTGAATTTAAAGCCCAGGCAGTTGTCTTGAACTCATCATCAATTCCCTATACCTTACATTTTCATGACAATAATTATTTTCCTGTATAGTTTGATGTAGCGCATTGCAAAAAAAATATCTTTCTTCTTCTTCTTTTATTTATCTATTGAACCCTATTCAATGATTACATTGATCTTCCATGTAGGTAGAAAATTGATGTATTTCACATTGACGATCTAGAAACATATTAGTATGTACAAGTTGACTTATTTCAGTCTAAGTAACCTAGTATATATTGAGTTCATTATCAGCCTTTAGTAGATACACTCTTAGTAGGATGATATAATATGAATAGCAGGTATATTAAAATCAATTAGAGACATAAATTCAAATTCAGCACATGTGGTAAACTAATGGACCTATTGTTCAGGAACCGCCCAGTACGATGTTGAATTGCAAGCACGTATGTTGACATTTATCAACATAGAAAACAGTGGGGATTCAAATGCTAACTAATCTAACTCCAAAATTAAATGATGTTCATGGACAGTGAACGATCAAAATGGCTGATATATGATGGGACACTAAGTTAAGTGTTGCCATCTTAAGAAACCATTACAGGGCCCTTCATACAACCAGATCTTAGCTAATTTTGTGAATTGTATCAAATCTTTCATGGGTTTTATATGCTCTTTACCAGATAACTCACAGTTGATGGGGGTACCCTGTGATTTTTCATTAATTTTTGTGACTTTTATTCAATAGCAATGAAATTAAGAGGGGGATGCATTGGGCCTTTTTGGTGTCAGATATTAATTGTTTATTGTTAAATTGGTGCTGGAGGATGTGCTGGGACTTTTTTAATTCTAAAAATCTAATTAATGGTTGTCAAATATTCTCAACACTTTCTAAGAAAATTCTGAAAATCTTTTGCAAAGGAAAGTACTGCAATTCTCATAGGAAGTGGGATTATTCTTTGTATTGTTTAGGTCCAGTGAAGTAAATTCCATCATTAAACATATAGTTTGCATTTACATCATTGAAATATTTGTTTTATGCACTAAATCATATAAGGTTATTAAATTGCTTTTAAAGTTACTTGAATTATAGTTTTATGCCATAAATTAGTAAAATTTAATAGACCAAGCAACTTTCATAAAAGGTGTATTTCAAAATAATTTTGGTATGAGTGGTGCAGATTTGTTTTTAAGGCTGTGTATAAAGGGTGTTAGGGCCTTGTGCTATGCCTCTAATAGTATATATACCTTCCTTATATACCCTTTTCTATTTTTCTTCCAGATGAAGGTAAGTGTACAGCTGATAAAGGTGACTGTGATGCTAAAGCCACATGTCACAATACTACAGGTTCTTTGTCTGTCTGTGTCAGCCAGGTTACATGGAGGGTGGGAGAACTTGCAGAGGTAGGTCTGTTTTTTCTGCTATCAAAGTCATGTTAATGCCATATTCCCTAAGACTGGGGGCTCCATTACATTTCAATACAACCCACGCTGTATGCAGGTTGGGAGAACATACACAGGTACGTCATTTTTTCTTTTATGGATACCTCTTTACAAATCTCTTGTTTCAAACACAATCGAAAAAGCTGCAAAAATAGAATTGCATGTCACGTCACTTCTTTCAGGTTCTGGTATATTCCAGTCTTCATCAGAGCCTTTCATGAAAATGCTAAAGTGTTAGATCACATAGGGTCTGTTTTCTTAAAAACAGGGATGTTAGGAAATGGCCTGTTGTGCATAAGTAAGTAATAACCCAATAGGTCCCCTGCTTTAAAGCATCAACATTTGGGAGGAAAAGATTATTCAACTTGTTAAAATTTATGTTGCAATGGTGTTAATTTTTACAATCAAGGTACTCACTCTATAACATGTTTATATGATATGAAACTTGACATATCTTTTCTAAGATTGATAATAAAGTAAATGCATTAGGCAAAGGGGATGGATCCATAGCCCACCAACTCCCATATTTTCATTATGTGGACTGAAACCAAAAAAAGAGTGAATAACTTCCATTTAGACCCACCCCCTCTTACAAAACCCTAAATCTGCCAATGGAGACAAGGCAAAGAAGGTACACCAACATCTAAACCACTTGTTTGTTTTAAGCCAAGTCCTGCAGCAACCAACCATGTGGAGCAGACAATTTGTGCAAACAGGATGAGGAGGACTTTAACTGCTTCTGCAGAAATGGCTATCAGGGTGTGACCTGTCAAGCACGTATGTACTATTAATAGTCATATCAAAAACGATAAGTGAATTTAGTTAGCTTTGGTGATCTTAAAGCAGGATCCCCACTGGGCCCAAGAACTTCATCAACCAACTTTAGTCAGTCTTAGCCCTTTCAATTAGTGGTAACAAGTAATTATTAGTCATGATGCTTGGAAAGCGTTAAGATGTTAGTTGGCCAACTAAATTCTTCTTGAGATTTTGGGAACATGTCAATTTTAATAAATAAATATCATGTTGTTGTTGATAGTGATACCAAATCTCACATATCAAATTTCAGATATGGCCATGTCACCATGTCTATTTTAAGAAAGCCTCAAATTGAATGTCACCAAGACCTATCCTAGATCTATATTCAAGATATATCTCTGTTGCCATACTGAATTTAGAGGTCTAGGGCCATTGGAGAAAAGCTTGCATAAAAGTTCTTTCATCTAATATAACAATGTCATGTATAATTTAGTTTTTTCTACATTTTCATCTTATTTTTGGTATTTGACTTTCAGCTCCACTCTCAGCATTAGACGATGGATTTACTGGCTTTTATGCACGGATTCGTGTGACCACTCCAGAATACAATGACATAGGAACACCAGCAGCAACTTCCCAACTCTTCAAGGACTTTCAGAAGGTAGACCAGCTGGCATGAATATATACTCAAACATATTTGCAAGTGAAATATAGTCTTACATTGCGTTCAGACCAAAATTTAGCCTCCCTGGAAAGAATTGACCTTGTGCAGAGGTCACGTGACCATTAATATTTTGGTGATCACCATGTGCTCTGCATAACCATGTGGCTATTGGAAACCTCCAAATTTATCAATTTTAACCAATCAAAATACTTTATGGTGATACTGTGTGACTGTTCTAGATATATTCAGCAAAATTTGAGTTTTAGATCTTAGAGAAATGTGTCAAATAACAATTCTAAATTGATCACAACTATGGCACCCTACCCCTTTCTGTGCATTGTGAGGTCATGTGCGCAATGTCTGTATGTCTTCCCTATCCCAATTTTAACCAATAAGATCAACCCTTTCATCACTCTGTGACGTTCGCGCCTCCGCTTTGGGAAAATAGTCGGAGAGAGTACTCTCTGCTACGTAGGTCATTGACTATTCATGGGCATTATAAGATTACTGCGCCCATCAGTCTAAAAGTAGTCCCGTGGTCATTGTGAGTGCGGCTCAGGCCACCGGGGCTGGACACAGTGACTGCTACAGTGCAGAGATCACTCTCGTACTGAGGTGTTGATGCAGCAGAGTGCCCTTTCACTCCTCCACTCAGCGATTGGGCATATTGTCCCCAAATCTTCCCGTATATTGTTCTTCTTAAATGCATTGCACAAGTACATGAGGTTTACTTTGGACATTTATATTTGTTCCAAGCATTTAAGACAAGAAACGGCAACTTTTTTTAAATGTTATTCTTGAGAGGCATCATAATTCTATATTGCATAGAATTTATTTTATAGATATTTCTGACCAATATTATCCATTCGGAATTTCCCTTCAAGAATTTGAATCAGTTTTTCAAAAAACTAAACTAAGTATTCTCTGAAGAAAATCTTACAAAAAAAGGCAAATTACTTTATGGGAGCTTGTGAATATTTTGGTCTTTCATAAATACTGATCAACATGCCTTATGATTATGCATATGGAACTGGTTGCTTTGCTCTTAACTTAAAATTGGTGCTCAAATTTTGTAATCAAACCTATAGGAGGTGCTAGTAGTCAATTCAGAAAAATCTTATGTTTCCAAGCTGTTTGATAAGTAAAACAATACCTCATCTTTTAGATACATGAAGTCTTGGAAATCCAGTTTGGGACTCCTCCATTTGAGGGACTGAAAGTGCTGAATGTTTGGTGAGTGAATCTTATTTTCTTTTGGATATCTCTTTTATCAATAATCTTAATTATGCCCTTGAAATAAATGTCTCACTAGTAAGGCTGATTGTAGATAACAATCAAATAAATATGTAGTTCTTTAAATGAAAAAAACAACAAATTGGAAGTGTCTTCTTCTTCATGGCTGATTATTTATATAGTTTTATAGGTGTCAGCACATTATAAAACAATTTGTTTTATCTAAAATAGCATTCAAAATACAGACTCTGGCTTACAGTAGTCAGTTTTTGTTTGTAAATTTAAGTAAAAGTTGATCATATTATTGTGACCTGTTTTAGCGAATTGAGTCGCATGTTGCATCCAGTCAAATTTTAGTTGGCTATTCCATCAGAAAATACTAATTCTTAGCTTCAATATGAGGTATAGCATGTCTAGTCTAGATACGATATCTAGGTGCTGAGATAAGTTTCGGTGAAAACAAAAAGAACCGCACCTATGCAGGTGTGATGAATTGTCCATTCATCTGTCTTTGAGGTACGAACTAGAAGTGTAATCAGTGTCAAAATAATAGTAAAGATGTAAAGTACAAATCAGGTACGAAAGTATATCGGGTTGTGCCCGAAAGCACAAAAGCACAAAAGCACGAAAACTGTATTGTTACCAGATATGACGTCAGAATGGTCACATGATCTAAGTGACCAATCAGAATCGAGTAATAGAGTATAAAAGGGGGCATTTCACAATGTCAGGTAGGTTACTAGAGGCAGAGATATCCCTGTTGTTGGAGGTGAGTCATAGGGCAGGAACACACTATGCGAGGGAGGAGTTGGAGCCATAGGTTTCTAAAAGTTGAGTCAGCCACACACCTGAAGTTAGCCTCCTCCAAGGCACTTTTGTACGACCTGTAGATGTTGGCTTTAGTGGAAGAGAAGGGGAGGAGGAGGATTTAATCCTGTTTGTGGGAGGACACACGGCCAGGCAGGACGAGGGCATTGGTCTCTGTGTAGGAGTTGATGAAGTTGACGACCCGCCTGATGTCCTTCAGCTGGTGGATCCTTGTAGTTGCCTGCCGCCCACCAGCATTCTTTTGCCTGGTCACCACCCCGTTGGACTTGTACCACTTTATGACAGACATCAGCTTGTGAGGCTAATGCTGGAAAGGACACAAGGTAACAGTTACATTAGGCCAATGTGGGAGGCAACAAGTAGAGGTAAATAATGTAATATTATGATGGACGCTTTGTACAGCTAAGTGCCATGATATGTTATAAATCATTGAATATTATATCTATAATTTACCTGTAATAGTACAGTAATAATAAGGAATCTTGTTACACCTTACTTGAGCAGAGAAGGTGAATATCAAAGCTACTCATGTGTACATGAACTTAAAAGTGTTCCTGCAGACCAGCCGGGAACTGACGAGGTAGTGGCTTCATTGCTGCCTCTCCCCCTTTCCCTTAGGCCCCTTCTTCCAGGTAGACAGCATGCTGCTATTATCTGTGCAGGTGCTGATGATGTCCAGTAGCAACATGTCCTTCTCAGCTAGAAAACGAAGTAGATTATGACATTAATATTCTGTACATGACATGCATGTGACTCAAGGAATAGCATTTCTGGTTTGACTATGTTAACAGGCCCTAAATACTCATTTCAAAATGCTCTGGTTAACTGATAACAGTTGTCTGTTATACTTCAAGACGTTTCCCTTGATTAACTGTTTCATTGCGAACCGTTTACTGCACTCCGCGTCTCTGTAGTGCTTGTAGGAACATCTAAAGGGGCATAACAAACATGATATTAGACTTAGTGTACCACCATGAGAGCCAAATGGACGGTGAGATTCTCGGCGAGTTTTACACACGAAGATCGACCTACCTGCGCCAACTTGTCAATTTCCTCAATTCTCGCTAGGGACGTGATCTCGCGAGATTTAGCTGAAAACTCGCGGATTCTCGCGAGAAACGTGAGAGATCGTGAGATTTGGTGAGATCTGGTGCCATATTGGATTCAGCCTTCACCTTATCCACACATATAAGACAAAATTGCAAAGTATATCTTTTCTTTATTGTTCATCCAAAGCCCTCCTCCTCCCCTTTTCCTTCCACATTTATTGGTAGTGTCCACATTTATTGGTAGTGCCCTTTGTCGCCAAAAAAGTGTATTTCTATATTCCTGATTAATGGGAGGATCAAAGATGTTGTGCTAAAAAATCAGTTTTTTATGCATTTAATTGAACATCTGGAAATCATGTACATGTTTAATGGTTGTGGTCATAAAATATTATATCAATATGTGTAAAGTTACAGAGGAACAATCAAATAAATATATGCTTGGTGTCAGCGAGGTCTGCCCAAGCCATCGTCACAATAATATCTTCCTCTTGTACCACCATCAATCCTGATGATTCAACAAGATGAAGAAGTGGGAGAAACATCACAATAACAATACTCTGGTGTCAGCGAGGCTGCCCAGAACAAAGTACCTTTGGGAATCTGGTGACAGCGAGGCTGCTTAGAACAAAGTACCTTCGGAAATCTGGAGACAGCGAGGCTGCCCAGAACATGAACCAACAAGTGGGGTTCAGTAAGACTGCCCCAATCCAGTAGTAATTTTAAGAAGTCCAATATTAATTTTATAATCCATATATATATGTACCGATTGTCTATTATTACCCACTTCTTCATGTGTTCGTTCAGATTTTCAACATGTTTTATAGGTTACCAAAGTTATATATATTTTCTACCAGGCCTAGTCAGGGCTGACAGGTTAATCATAAATAAATAACCTTTACAACTAATCTGGCATCCAGAGTTCTTTGTGCGTAAAATATCATGAGACATGATCGACGACCATTATAGACCAGCTGGATCAGCTGACACCATTAAGTAGGTGACCGGACAACCCCAATGGATCAACCTTGTTCCCGACATGAAATAAACTTTAAAACCACATAAGAACAAGGTAAGTAGTTAGAATACATACTAGGGCACAATCGTGAGCAGTTTCATCAACATTGAAAGGGATTTAAGCACTTTGTGTACTTGTTTTTGAGAAGTGGTAAACGACAGTATGTCGGCCATTATAATGATTTTTGGAACTCACCTGAAGTTTTCACAGTCATCCCATTTCACCCGTAGCAGGTTGTCCGTGGGGTCGGGATGATCAGTGATCCTCCTGAACATCTTCTTCCTCTTGGGCCTCATCTTTGTCCTCCTCCCCCTCGGTAAAGAGAAAGTACTCATCCACCAATGTCCACCATTGCTCTGGCTCAGCTATACCTTGTGATCCATATCCTTCCAGAAGGTATTGGGAGGTAATCCACATCAAAATCCAGCAGTGATCCAGGGTTAAAGCAGGTAAAATCGTTGGAGAAGTGATGTCGCTTGTCTGTCTTGCTTGCCATGCGTCTCTTTAAATTTCGTCAACAACCGAAACTGGAAGGCACGCGTGGGCCCTCAGCCACTCAGCGCACCGCATTCTGGACACATGACCACCATGACGATGACTGTTTATGGGATGACAATTGGGAAAATGCGTTCTGATTGGTCCATGGAGGCCGGGATTCAAAATCTGAGGCTGTGATTGGCCAGGTCAGTTTGTGCCCTTTCAGCAGGTACTCGGAACTTGGGGCTGGGATAGGATATGGACCAACAGGCAAGCTGCGAAGTTAGGGAAAAAGGGCATGAGGCGAGAGTCTTTTATTTCAGATCACTGAGGCGTTGCATGACTTTGGGCTTAAATTTTCTTTTTGAGACACTTCTGATATAGGAGATTTGAATAAAAGAAAAAACCCATTTTTGATAAAAAATGCGAAATCTTACTTCGGAGTGAGTCATACTGGAGAGCAAGAGTAATTAAGAAGCGAACCAGAAGTGACCCCTCTTCCTTCCTTGGTTGGAACCATCTCAGGACTTATTAGAGAAAAAGGGGAACGAAGTATGAGAATACTACAAATAGGCCTAGTTTAGGGTTGGCACACGATATAGGCGCTTTAGGGCACGAGAATGAAGGTTGTGACGACTGTAGGAAATAATTTTAATATAGTTTGGGTATTAACATCACCTCATTTATTGTAAGCTCTAGAACCCTAGGTGGAAGTGATAAATGAGAAGAGCGGAGTAAGAACCATATATAAGGAAAGTTTGTCATTGGCTCAGGGGCAGTCTAAGAACAATTCCAAATGTATGGGAGTACGGTAATGAACTGGATTCCATCAGGTGGTATATGATCGGTTTTATATTGCAAGATTGATAAATTAAGACCAGGGATTAGTGGACTTATATTACCAGCAATGTTAAAGGATAGTCTACACCTAGGATGAGTATGGCAAGCAACAGGGCAACGATAGCTTAGTTTAGATAGTTTGGTTGTGCTGACTGAGTGGTAGTGTTGAGTAAACACCAGAATACACATCCACAGTTGGCAATAGGCATGCAGCCTCAATTGAGAATATAACTCCAACTTGTGTGAAAGTGTAACAACTGCTGCCATAATCAGGACAACGTAACATTGGTGGTCATCGGGAGCAATTGTATGTCCAACTACTATCAAGGATGTGCCATTAAATAAACTTACTATACATCTGCAAGCGAGTGGTCTTTATTTGTACTTGAACCCCCAGATAAGGATAAATCTACAATGCAAATAACATCAGAGATACAAAAATTATAAAGAAGCTCTTTAAATACATAATCAACGTGGGATAAAGACGCTGAATAATAATAACAATTTAGCAATAAGATTTAGTAACATTTCCCCATGTTTATTAGACATAATTGTGACATCCCATGGGATTTTGGGGCTTAATGACATAGATGATGAATGTAGAAGTCTCAAACTTTCTATTGATGAAAACAGCTATTGAATATTCCAAGAAGAAGCTGAGATATTGGTTTCCGAATATGATAGGGTCACACACCAAAAATCCATTAAAAATAGAAAACAAAGAGTACCAAGCGAGGTACAAAGGGTTAAATACAGAGCAAAATGCAAGTAGTATGATACATAACAAGAACAAAATGCTATTTTTTGTTCTAATTAAGATATCTTTAAGCTGCTTTCTGCACAATGTAGCTTGAAAGTCCTTCTTTACTGTTTTCTTAATTTTAGAATTTTTGTCACATGACCTAGTTTCCATGGCAACCAGTTACTCCACCTTAACACCATAATGTACATTATAACGTTCTTTCAACATTCTGGTAACCATGGCAAGAATATGCAAAATCTATTAAAATGTTACCTATCAAATAACACTACACAACATTTCATTTTTAGACTAATTTTAGTTTATTTTACTATTTTTGGTCATTTTCTATGTAAATATTGACTGTAGACCTATCAAAGTGTATGTCAATAAGCCCCAAGTTCCCATGGAAAGTCACATATATGTATATAAACACCTTACCATAAAACAAACCCTTCATATTTCAATGGTATTAACTATCTTAGTAATGAGGAGCAGTACATACACCTCTATGTGCCGCATAGTGCATGAGATATTGATAAATCCAGATAGCTGTTACCCCAAAACAAATAAACTTACTGCAAAATGCCTGGTTTGATGTTTGCATATGCTTGAGAAATTCCAGGCACAAACAGGAATTTGGGCAAGCTGCCAATCATACCCAAGGCCATATAGGGTCTCATGCTCGGGGGCTTACATTCATCATTATTGTCTATTTCTCAAGCATATGACCAAAACTGATCAGATATTCACAGTTGTGTACTTGTTGAGTGACAACAAGTACACACTAATTGTCTATTACATATCACATGATATAACCCTATAAATTTCTTGATTACCCAATAAACCCTGACTTTAGGAATAAAGGAAATGCTTTCAGTCTGAAGTCAAGGGGTCTAAACTCATAAATAGTGATTAATAGTGATAAAAGCATGTATGATGAATTATATTAATCAATTCAGTATTTTAGCATTGTCCTTGTGACCGAATCATAAAGAGTAATCCAGGCAGATGTTGTTATGAGAAGTTAAAGTTGAAATAGAATGTTAATGTAAAATGTGTTATCCCAAATTGTACAAAAATACATGTTGTCAAATACACGAATTGAATGGCAATGCATGTCAGGAAATTCACAAAATGTACGAGGGTTACGAATCATGAAGTGCACGAAGTTTGAAATGTACAAAAACTAAGTGACCAGAAGTGACCCCTGCAAAAGTGACCACATGATGTTGATTGGCCAATCATAGGCCAGGTTATGGCTATATGGCTTCCTGGGAATGGACCATGAGAAGTAGGATTAGACCGAAGTTAGGCCTAAAAAGGGAAGCTGGACTTATAAGAAATAGGGGTAGGATTATGGGCCATTTCCCAACTACCATCAGCCCCAGTGCGCGGGGCACGTTTCTGAGAACCCTATGACCGCTCGCTTGAGTCGTGAGTATCCGTGTAACTTGTCCTGCTCATGCTCTTGAGATACTGAGTGGAACTGGGGTGGCATCTGTTAAGAGTACAAATCTCAAAAGCAGGGAAGAGTCAACTGCTCTTCCTGTCTCCTTTTCCCGAGAACATCACACATGTTACATCATTAAATCAAAACATTAAAACAGGTGGGTTAATTCTTTTGGTCCTTTTGACAGGGAAGACACTGATGAAAGCATCATCTTGGACATGCAGATACTGTTCTCATATACAGAAAAAAACATGGATGAAGATCTAAAGAGTGCACTTATCTCCGGTTTTCAGCTGACAGGGGAGACAGGAAAAATCTATGATAGTAAGTATTAAGGCTTTATTTCATATCAAATTTGAAGTGCCCATAGGGTTAACACTGGTCATAAATATTTTGTGAAATATTCAACTCAAGTGGGATATATTTCTTAGATAAGTAGTCCGCCCATCACCATGCTTGCTAGGCTGGATGACAATAACAAAAAACATTGAATAATTTTGGCCAATGCAAAGAAAATATGAGATGTCATTAAGAAATAAAGAATCCCCACATAAGAAAAATACCTGTATTTCATGCTGGCAGCCATATTTCAACCCAGAATGCTAAAAATATATGAGGATTTGCCATATTCTCTATGTTGTTTATGTGCATTTGACGGGCAAGGCACTACCATGTTGGTACTCGACAATCTCCGGAAGCTCTGACATAAGTAGTTTGGCATGGATCAAACTTCATATCTATGAGATACAAGGAACTATTTTGGCCAATTCGTTTGTGAATTTTCATATTTTGACAAATCTATGTGCTAAAACACATGAAAATCTCATAAAAATGCGGATTGAAAAAAAGAAATCTGCGCCAAAGGACGACTAGGGCCATCTGCCATTTTGTCCAAATAAATAGTGCTGGGAAGATTAGATTGCGACCAAAACATCTCGGTAAAACTCAATTTGTGAATGTCAGAACCTTCATTTTATCACTTATGAATTTCTCCTTGCAATTCACTCATCTTCATCTCATGAATCACTCTGCTCATCCACTTGTGGAAATATTTTGGTTATGACATCCACTCACTGAGTTTCACCTATATATTCCACTTTGCATTGGGAACACTTGCATTTGTTCCAATTCTTTAATGCAAGTAGCTTGCATTTCAGATACCAATATTTTGATATCTGAACATAGGTATTCCAAAAACAATAAAAAAATACTTTGGTTCGTTTTTTCTTTGCCTAGCATAAGCAGGAAAGCAAGCACAGTTTTATATTTCACTATGCATTATTAGAAATTGGTTATATCTGCCTATATTCTATCATGTTAATGTCAATAAATGCAGGTGAAATGCCTGTATTCAACTGAAATGACAAATAGTGGAATATAGACTTTAGTTTTCACTATTGATTAAGAGATTATAGAAAAATAAGTTGATCATAATTCGGTTGGTTCTAAGTTGGAGGACCATCACTAGTCCGTGAGGCAACCAACAATCTGAGGAATGAGTGAAAATATGATGGTCTTACATTATAAGTTGAAACATTTTCCATGGAAATCCGGTCATTTTATTCCTTAACCCTTTAGACCCCAATCCAGCCATGGATGCCAAAGGGTGCACTCCCCAATCCAGGCATGCCCACCTGGAAAAATGGCTGTTTTTCCATAATTTTTCCATATTTTTCCAGAGAGAACACTTTGATAAGTATTCAACAGACAAAAGCAACCAATAAATTGTTTTAAAGCTGATATAATTACCTAGCCAATGCCACAAACCATCTTTCTATGAATCTATAATCAATAAGCGTCGGTCAAGCCTTGAATTTCACTCATTGAAAGGAAACTCTTAAAAATTGGAGGGAAATCCATGGAAATCTTGGGGAAATCCAGCAATTCATAAACACAATCCGTGGGGCTAAAGGGTTAATCAAACCATATCAGCAAATTATTAGTGCTCTCAATCTATTCCAATTTACTTGTATCTCCAAAGTTTTGGATCACCTTTAGGCAAGGTGATTGATGTCTTTCTCTATAAAAAAAAAATCGCATATGCTTCACTGAAAACCAACAATTTCTGTCACCGCAAACACAGATCCACTTGAAACAGTTTATCTAGCATATCAAATCACGTTGAATCTATGAGTTTAATTAATGTTACATGCAGTCTATTGTAAGTGTCATTTGTGTTCACTAAAGCCCCATAGCCACTTTGGTAATTTGGACCCCGGTGACAGTATGTTGCTATGATTGTCAATTGGTATGTTGTATTGAATTATGCATGTTTTACTTGAATCACTGCTAAGATAGCCAGGTGATTTGACGCGTCATTCTATCAAACATATTCATTTCAATAAAGCATACAGATGGGTGATCAGAGGGAACTACAAGCACCATGGTCCAAATATTCATTTCTCCATATATTTCATAACTGATATTTTCCTTTATTAATCAATTATTAACAAATTTATTTATTTCTTAGTAAACCCCAGCTGGGTTCAGGTGAGACGTATTGATGACACCGACAATGGGCCAACCACAGCCACCTTCATAGTGGTAGTCACCATCTTGACTGTCCTACTCTTCATTGCGATTGCAATGGCCACCATCCTTTGCTGCTACACTTTTTCCAGGAATCGGTATGAATTGAATTACTGTAAAACCCCTAAAGACCATATTCCGCCATGCATAAAACATCATTTGCATTGGTTTTAAGGTACTAACACAAGTAGTTTCAGATACCAACATGTTGGTATATGAATGCAAGTACTCCATAGCAAAAACAACTAAAATAATATATGCTTATGTCTCTACTTACCTTGCCCTAACACAAGTAGGAAAGCAATCAAATTCCATATTCCACTATTATATACATTATTAGAGAAAGCTTGCGTTCACTTACATTCACTTGCATTCCTGTCAATTAACACAGGTGAAATGTCCAATAGAAGTGAAATGATGCATAGTGGAATGTGGACTTTATTTAAACTGCACCCTAATTTAAGACACTCCCTGAATTTCTTACCTTTCCTTTTTTAATACTACCTCTTTTCCAGTACTATTCTATTCAAGGCTGTGTAAAACCAGAATTTAAGCCCCACTCTCAAACGGGCTAATTGGCTTTTATGGCTAAAACTAACACTTATTTAAGCCATCTCCTAAGTTGTTTGTTTTATGGTACACTAATTCAAAATTACTTGCTTTCCTTCTTAGATAGAAAGAATAGGAATAACCTTCGTTGGACATTTCTTATAAATTGGTGATTGGAAAGAATTTTATCTTTGTTTTACTATGGGGTTCGATAAATCTGAAGGTCTATTATTTCGAAGACTAATCACAAATTCAACCATAAATTTAACATTACATTTGGGACATTATAATACTTTCCACACATAGTAGTTAATTCCATTCAAATAATTGTCCAGCATTTAAATCAGTTGACATAAACATAACCAAATGACAATACCACCTTGTATCGGCCCTTTTTTATTATTCTTCAGAGAACTTGTGCACCTGTTGATGCTCATTTGCACCTCCCTACATTGAATGTTGTTTGTGTCCTGAAAGAAATGTGTTTATTTCACAGAGGTTTGGCCCCTGGATCACAGTTCATGAACGTCCCTGCCCGACCCATGCCCTTCATCAGACCCAGAATCAATCAACCAAAGGTAGTGTGATAATTCAGTAATTTTTTTTATATGCTTTTAGATCTATTCTCATCTAAATGTTTAAAACATTAGACCTGTAGAACATACATACTTATTAGACTAGATTTAGGTGTATAGTTTTATAGACTATAATCATTCTATTGCTATCATTGAACATAGACACTGAACTACCATACTGTTTATGTGGACTCACAAGAAAAACCACTCTGGCAAGCTTAAGGGGGGCCACATTAATAAAAGAAATTTAAAATACACACACACACACATATATGAAATATTATGTTTGCAGAATATCAATATAAATAGGAGAGGTGCCTACAGGTGGCAGCATGACTGTAGTGCCTGCCACCTGGTGTTATGCCTGGCAGGTCCCATTGTTGTTAGTTACCACCTTCTCCCCTGCCAGGTACACAGGTTTTTCTGCACCTCTCCGGTTTCACTGCTGGTTTACTGCCACAAGTTTGCAATAAAAAAATCTTTCTAGGCGGTCTTACTGACGCCGGCATCAGCCAAATTTGGATGTTGAGTTTGTTTGTCTAAATAGTTTTGTCATCCGATACGTGTTTATATATATATATATATATACACTCCAGATGCTTTGGGGAATCATTTGAATAAATCTCATAATTGGAATTGTAAAGCTAAATATTACAGAAAATGTAATTGTTACCATTTTATGATACAGAGATCATTCATATTATGGCATATCTAACAATGCACATTTGAAGAAAAATTGATTCAGTTCATTTATATTGGTATAAAAAGGAGTATTATGCCATATATATCATCTTTTGGGACTATTCAAATAGTAGTAGATTACAGTTTACTAGAGTTTAGAAAGTTTATCATATGAAGGCCCTAAATTATCGGACAATCTTCCTTCTCACTTACAGACAATATACAATTTAGAAAGGTCTCCTCCTCTCCAAAGCAGAATGTTTTGTAGAGGTTTTGTAGAGGTTTTGTAGAGGTTTCAATCAGACTAAAATTATGTTACATGAAAATCATGTTTTAGTTCAGTCCAACCTCCCCAAAACAGAACATGAGATAATCAGGTTTGGGCTAACATATTAGAAAAAGCACGGCCCATGCAGCCAGACTGTCTGACAACTAGGGCTGATTGATATTCCTACTTTTCTGTTCTTGTACCTGACCTCTCCAGGCCAGCCATGAATGCCTATCACCAGGGTGGAGTATCTACAATCAGCCCTACTAAGGGTGTGATGCAGAACAATTGACTGGTTATATAAGTCATGCCCTACCACCCATCCCAATGATGTTGCAAAAAATGTACATAATTAGTTTCAGTAGGCCACTGATTTGAACAGGGAGTGGGCCAGTTTCAAGCAACATTGTCAGTTTACCCTCAAAGGACCCTTGACATGGAAGACTGAAATTGAGAAAGTTAACTATTTGATGACATTTATAGGTTATAAAGGCCGTGAGGTGTACAGCACTTTTAATCGTCGTAGGCAGGAGCCGAACATGTGAAAATCAGATGCTGAGGGACTCCATCATCCTGTGATCCAGAAACCCCCCTGTGATGGAGAAGTGATTTGACAACGGGGAGGAGCTGACACTGGATATGGCAGTCAACATTGGCTGCAACTATGAGACATCGCAGGAGAGTATGCGAGCCTTGGGTATTGATGAGGACAAGAAAGTTCTCATGGTACAAAGCCCCCGAACATTGAAGAAAAAGGCCCCGGAGAACTCTGCGAAATCTAAGACGGACACGTGAGGTGTGGCTACAAGTCAACCCACAAGAAGTGTCAAGCCATAGGCACCACCTGTAATTCCGGTAAGAATCACGACCACTTCGTGGGGTGCACATGATGAAAGAAGATGCGAATGTTTTGGGCAGTAGCAGTGATGAGCGTGGCTATGGTCATTTGGTGCATACAGTGCATCAGGTGAGAGGTGATAGGGACCTAAGAGTGAACACTCAGCTCGATACCGGAACAGAGAAGTCATTTATGTCAGAGGAAACCCACAATAGTGTCTACCAATCCTACACACAACACCCCATCCCACTGCTAGGATTCATGGTGGTTCCAGTGATATGGAAAAACAATATTGTGGACATCAAGTTTAAAGTGACAAAACAGGACCACAGTCCCTTGCTCTCAGGATCTGCCTGTACATATCTAAGCCTCCTGCAAATATCCATATGATGTGAAAAGGGATAGACAGTTATTCAGAACTGAAGAGTGCGACAGTATGTCTGCCTGGCATTTATTTGCTTAAGGTGGAACTGATAGTAGAGCCAGTTTTCCATGGCCCAAGACAACAGCCACACGCTCAAGGATGATTCCTGGTGCTGATGGACACAGTAAAGAATGGCTATGCACAGATTGAGAAGGAGATTCTTGTGATACTGTTGCAAGAAGTTTCATCACTACATCTTCGGTAAGGAAGTATTGATTGAAAGGGACCATAAACATTTACAGATTATATTCACCAAGCCTCTACTAAGAGCATCAATGCGGCTACAAACCATGATGTTACAACTACAGCCATACAACCTCAACGAGTTTGGCAAGTCTGCCGGACACAGAGCCAGACATCAAACCTGTGATCGTGAACATGGTAAACTACATCCCAGTCACCCCAACCAGATATCGTGGCTTCCAAGAGGCAATAACCAACAAACTGTACCAACTCTACCAGAGCATCATGATGGGTTGGCCAGACACCCAGGACCAAGTGCCGCACAGCTTCCAACAGCATTGGACAAACAGAGATGAGCTCTCACTCTCCGACGGCATCATCTACAAAGATATGCAAATTGTTGTACCACCGAGCCTGAGACCCAGAATGCTGAGATATTTCCATGAGATGCCATGAGATGCCTATGGGAGTCAACAAATGCAAGCAGAGGGCACGCAGAGTGCAGTATTGGCCAGGAATGGGTCAGCAATATAGGAAAACTACATGAGGATGTGGGATGCACAAGAATACGAGCTGGGGATAAAAATTTATCCTGCACAAGCCCGAAGGGTGAGTGCAGGATAAATTTTATCCCCAGTGCGTATTCTGGTGCATCCCATCATCTGAATGTAGTTTTCCTTTTATTATACATCGAATTTGTAGCAAAAATAGCAAAAACAACCAATCCAGATTCCTGAGCTGACATTTCATACTCAACTGGTATGACAGAATACTCACCGGGCTGATTGTACTGCTGCTGTTTGATGAAAATTGTGTAAAATAGTGCATTTCATAACTCATAATTTCATAATGTGCACTAGATGCACTGGAATAACTTTTTTGTTATAAATCAAAAAAATAATCATGCCAATCCGTTGAATAGTACCAAAATTAGCAGATAAATAACCTCTGATGTTCGCCGTATGCTGCCCAACCTTCACCTTGGTTGCTGTAGTGATGACCACTCTGTCCCAGTTCCTGGCCCTTCTGCACGATAGAGGGGTGCCTCCGGGAGAATGCACTGCAACAGGCCGTGCGGTACACACTGACATACCAAATGATGTGTAACATGGGATGATCACCTAGTACTCGTGCACTGACGTATAATAAATCCAGGACATGATCAGCAACTGTGTATTGTGTAACACGTACCAGAACAAGCAATCTGTGGAGATGCTTCATTTGACCCCCACCCCCCAGTGACCCTGGCAAGAGATTACCAGCGACATCTTTGAGTGGCACAGTTTGAACTTTCTACTCCCTGTGGACTATATGTCGAAATTTATCGAAGTCGACAAACTTCAGGATATGTCCAGTGCTTCTACTATTGTTGTGATGAAACGCCAGTTCGCCGTGCACAAGATATCCGAAGTGATATGATCTGACAACAAGCCCCAATACTCCTCTCATGAGTTTCAGGATTTCTGTGCAAAGTTCATTTGGGGAATATAGAGCGAAATCCATGGAAATCCTGGGGAAATCCTGGGGAAATCCATTAATTCATGAATGCAATCTATGGGGTCTAAAGGGTTATACTACTCCTAGTAGTCTTTCTCTCATTTCCTGAGTAATTTTCTGGTTGTAACCTACTATATGTTACAATGTATTCCTACTCAGGAGAATTTATCGGGAGTTTTATTCTGTAAACCTCCTCTAGAGAAGTTATTCAGATAACCTCTGCAGGGGGTTATTTGAGAAATTGTCAGAAGTGTAGAATTCCACACTTTCTTTTTACTAGTAAGAATTTCAATTGATAGTTTGTGCAGCCTATAATCGAACAGGGCCACTTCTCATTCAATAGTCCATGGGTCTGCAGAATTATGAAGATAGCTACAAGCAGTTTTTAGGCTAATGTAGCTTGTGGGTTCTACCATTGTTTAATTGTTGCAGTAATTTAATGCTACAACATTTACTCAACATTCCAGTTAGCATGGTAACATTTAAAAAATTTTAAAGGCTATAATCCACTTTGCAGTAGGTGGAATTTTGTGGTCGCTTTTTTACCAACTGCAAGCAATTTTAGTTCAGTTACCAACATGTTGGTATCCCCAACTGCAAGCATTCCACAGAAAACCTATATAGAATCAATTGCAGTACTTGCAAGTACCACAAGCAAGTATCACATATACCTATATTCCACCTTGCGCTACCCAACCGAAAGCAAGTTTGAGGCTGTTTGCTTGTGTCTTAGATTAAATGCCGCATAGTGGAATATAGCCTTTAGTTTCATGTAAAACTACACGAAATTTGATTTTTTAGTCAAATTTTCATTCATCTTACCTTTTTTTGTAATTTTTCATGTAACTGATGAAACAATAAATGAAAAAGTGAAGGGTAAAAATGGGGGTAGGAGAGGAAAAATGTAATAATCAAACTTTGTTTTTGTGAGGCTGAGACCTGGACCAAATAGAATGTTATTTTTAAAAAAAAATTTGACGTGAGAAATACAATGTTCTATCATCATAATTCTGTTTTTGCAACGTTATCAATGCAACGTTATCAATGTCTAGTATACTATGGTCTGATTAGTCCTAATCATTTGTATTATTGTAAAGGCTGATTCCATATATCAATTTTGATGCTGGCAATCTTTTATATTTGTTGATTTTCTCCAAAAATATGGTCGAAAACACTATATCCTTATATGCCATTTGACAGAAGATTGTAAAACCTTGATAGTGATATAAAATGCCTCTATATTAAACCAAAATCCCCACTGCCAATTTATAATTAAAAAGACATAACTTGTTTTTGTGGATTGTCAGCAAAATCTGCATGTGGAATATAGGCTTTACGCTCTGTAGTTGCAGTCTCTTTTTCTGTAATATAGTCTTTTCCAGATGTTTGCCATCATCTCAGGTGGTTAAATTTGTTTGTTTGAGTGTCACTATGGCAACCAAGGGGCCATGGGGGCCCACACCTGTTATGTAATGCTGATAAGCATAGATTGGATGGCCCCTGATAGGCTAAAAACTTTTAATATTGAAAAATCCTTTTAAATATCATATCATGCATGCACAAAGATGATACATATATCAGAAGCAAAGAAAAGGTTGGGGCTATGGATACATAAAGATAGAATTATGCAACTTTGTATACATCACAATAACTCCAAGCTTGTCGGACTAACAGTTTGTGGCCTGTATCCCACAGTAGGTGACGTGGTCTGGGAAATAATTAACTGGAGGCCCCCTGATATGTAAATGCACACATATATAATAAAAATCAACTAATCGAACCAATTTGTCAAACAAAGTTGTATTCAAATGTTTCATAATCAAATCAAAAGTGAGGGAGATGCTATTCCTTGGTGGCAGGTTATTTCAAAAAACAGAAGAACTTCTGTACATGATAATTTGTTTTATCTTTCATTATAGCTATGGAATAGTATTGTTAATCTAACAGTGTCATGCTTGAAACTTCTAATATTACATAACTTACTAACCTTTTTTTTTATATAAACACTTGATGTGAGAAGCATATATGATGTTCAGTAGATTTGTGTCAGTTTCTTATGTTATAGCTTTTAAACCTACTTTATGCTGTTTTGAAAAGTACATATGATATATTGTTCCATGCAATATATTTGGAAAAAAAACCACCAAAAATCGACAACACTGAAAGTAGCCTTTGGAATACATGTTTTATTTTGGAGAATATCTAAATGTGTTTTATATAGTGGATGTACATTAGAAAAAAAAAACATTTGTCATTAAAAACAAGGTTCTTTCTTTTATTTGTAAAGTTGATTTTCTTTTCTTTTTATAAATTGCTGAATTTCTGATAAAAATAAAGTTTATGATTCACCAAAATGAATGCTTCTGTTATGCCTGTTATACAAAATCTAATCGATTCTCAATATCTATGTTCCTAAATATCAATCACCTCTAAGAGAGGACGGCATTGTTCATCTGTTGATTTACAAACTGAGCCAGCTCAATGGGCAGGGGCACATCCAGAGATTTTCAAAAGGGGGGTCCCCTTTTATACAATTCTCAATCGGACACTCTGGGTCTGAGAATTCTACATTTAAAAAAATCTATATTTGGCAAAAAATAGGGGTCGGGAGATGGGGGGGCTTCCCTCTGCACCCCACCTAAATCTGCAACTGAGAGTAACCCAAGTACAAGTGGTCATAATCCTGTGACTCTGTAACTCTGTTTCACATTACTAGTGCTAGTGTCCTCCTTACACTGGGGTTCCTGATTAATCAGCAAAATTTTGATTAGGGTCTCAAGATCAGCAATTTTGTCTTTTATGAAAATTGATAATTGTGAAATAATCAAAGAAAGGGATCATTAGATGCAAAATGTATCTATGACATGTAGAATCTGTAATCATGAGACTTAAACTTAAGAAATCCTGATGTCACCCTGTCAAATTTAAGAAATCCTGATGTCGCCCTGTCAAATTTAACCCTTTAGCTCCCAATCCGGCCATGGCCGTCCAAGGGTGTACTCCCAGATCCGGCCATAGCCGCTTGGAAAAACAGAAATTTTTCCATTATTTTCAATATATTTCCAAACATAACATTCTAATGAGCAATCAACACATAGAAACGGCAATTATATTGTTTAAAAGCTGATTTAATTCTCTATTTGATGCCGCAATTCTTATTTCTATAGCTCTAATTAATATAGGTTGGTCAGCCTTTAGAAAACAAATCTGTCTATAACAAAAATCAGCCTCTCAATTGTATCAAGTAATTTAAGGAATTCCTGAGGGAAATCTGTGGAAATCCTGGGGAAATACAGCAATTCATACCCATGATCTGTGGGGTCTAAAGGGTTGAGAACACCTGATGTTGCATGTCGTTAAGCCAAAAAAAAGGCCATGTCACCCTGTCGATTTTAGGGGTCTACACCCATTCATCTGCCTGACTGCTGCCTGACCTGAAAAATAACTTCAGCTACTCAGTGCATGCTGTATTCACTCAGTGAAGACCTGGCTATATGGTTGCATGGATTATATGAATCAGATTTAAATGATAGGTCATTGTTTTCATCATACATTAAAAATTGTATTGATTTTTGGCTATTCTACTGCATCAGTGGAGTATACAAAACTTTGTTGTCAAAATTTCATGTTGATTCATCATCTATGGATATATAACAATTATTTGTTTGTTTTCTATAGCCTTTGCTCTGTTTTTGTCGACAAAATTAGTCCAAATTAACCTGCATGTGCTTAAAATACTGAAAATCAGCTTTCCGTTGTAGGGAGAATTAAATGTAATTGATGTTAATGAAGTTATCAATGTCCTTAATGACAAAAATCAGGATGAGCAGCAGTCCAAGCAGAAAACACATCTGTCTATAACAAAAAATCAGCCTCTCAGTTGTATCAACTAAAGAAGTAAAACAGATTTTTCTTTGTAATTTTGCTGAAACATTTATATAATATCTGAATACTAAGCTGATTGTAACTGGGCTGGGATCCTGGGCATCATGATTATTTCGCTGAGGGGTCTTAGTACAATAGGTTTTGCCAACGGGACCATGGTGCCATAGGTCCCAAGGCAGGACCTAGCATAATGAGACCCCCCCCCACTCAGAATGTTATTGTAACGTTATATTTTGGTGAGGTTAGGATGAAACCAAAACAGAACGTCATAAGAACATTCTGTTTGGGTTGAGGAATGTAACTGGCATGTTGTAATAACCTCACCAAATCAGAATGTTATTGTAACATTATTTTTTGGTGAGGTTAGGATGAAACCAAAACAGAACGTTATAAGAACATTCTGTTTGGGTTAAGGAATGTAACAAGCATGTTGTAATAACATCACATTGCAAAGTCTCGGCAGTACGTTGCACAAGTCTTGGCAGTGAATATTGTTGTATTGTATGAGCATGAAAGCAGTATGTTGCTTAGCCTATGACCTCTGGTATACTGGTCAAAGTTTAGGGGTCACTTCCTGTTGTTGGAAGAAGATAGTAGGACAAGTAAGCCCTGGCCACTATTTCTGCAAGGTGCTAGTGCCTCGTAGCAATAGACTAGCTACTTCAAAAAGGAATTAACTAATTCATGATTATTATTAAATTTTGTGAAAGAAAAAGACATGACTTATAGTTGTTCACTCTCACAGGAATTGGGTGGATGCTGACTTTAAATGTCATTCCAGACTCACTATTTACGGTATGTTATTTTGATTCACCATGAAAAGTTCCCCACTGAAGATAGAAATCGCTTTTATTTAAGCTCAAAACTATGTCATTCCTTGTCCAAAAGTTGGCAAAGCACTCTCTAATCTCACGTTCAAAATATAATTTCTAGATTTATCAAAAATTAGATAAATTATAAAATATTCTAATAGTTTTCTACGCTTTAAGACTTTTGGTTTTTAGAGAGTATATTGAATGTATCAATGTCAAAGACTGGAAGTAAATACTTCTTGCATTTGAAGCGGCCTTGCAGTGTAACCCTCTCTTTGTGAGAGTTCGCTTCGCTGTAACTAGAAGAGCATGAAGCAGACAGTTTGAACAATGGGAATTATATAGAAGATTATCAAGTGATCATTGGCCTCTT
The DNA here is from genome assembly GCA_936440205.1 of Lepidonotus clava. Classification (NCBI taxonomy): domain Eukaryota; kingdom Metazoa; phylum Annelida; class Polychaeta; order Phyllodocida; family Polynoidae; genus Lepidonotus; species Lepidonotus clava. The sequence continues at coordinate 18,563,632 of OW387146.1, forward strand.
CATACTGAATTTTACAATAAAACATAATTGTATAATTCAGTATAAAGTATGAAATATTATTTGTTCACTTATTGTTCAATGTGGACAGTAGCTGTGTCAGCATTATGCAAGTATTTATGTAGTTGTTTACATTTGTTCACGCTTTGTTTACATATGACATCATGCCCAGGCAATTCACGTTTTAATATATGAGACAATTGGCTCCGGATATTCCCTTGATATCCCCACCTGGTATTGAACCTCCACTGCCTGAACGCAGCCCTCAGTGTCCGACGTGGGTCGGCATCTCGACCAGGACCACACACTTAAGGCCATATTACGCTACACGACATGAGCTGCGACATGGCAATGTCGTAGATAAATTACACATAATAGAAATACAATTCTTTGTTACACATATGTAACGTGTTCCATATTGTCAATATTTTATGATTATATGACTTCTGTATACAAATTTATCTTTAATATCATCATAATGCAGCAATATCGCAGCCCAAGTCGTGTAGTTTAATACCCCATCAAGTCGCAGGGCTGAGTTACACGCAGACTTACCCACGCCAATTATCACCCCTGTATGCACTTACCCCAAGTACGCGTTAAGCCTGTATTCCACGATGGGTTCATGTACTTGCGTTCATAATTTTACTTGCATTCCTAATCGCGTTCCTACTTGCGTTCATGCAATGCAAGTATGAACGCAAGTATAACTCTATATTCCACAATGCGTTCATTCCCACTTGTGTTCCTTCAATCATGGATGCAAGTTTACTTGCAGAAAATTAAGGCTATTTTCTATGATGCTTCCCACTTGCATTCCTGTAATCATGGAAACGCGTTTCCATGATTGAAGGAACGCAAGTGGGAATGAACGCATTTTACAGGCAATCCTGTGCCACGTTGCCCAAAATGGCTTTAAATGGGTATTTGTTTGTTTTATATAAATTTACTAAAATATTTTTTCATTAGTATTTTGAATATACTGTTATTCCGGCGACCCTCACAATAATTTGGATGCACAATATACCTTTATACAACCTATATTATAGCCAGTCAAGAGAAAATATAATTGATCACCCGCATGGCCGAGCAGCGCTACATATCATTTACAGTATTTTAGGCATGTTTAGAAAATTGTTTGGGTGATAAAATATACAAGAACCTTAGGGGTCGTCCTCTGGTGTCTGTACGACCCATGGGGATCATACATACCTCGGGCTTTGCCCTCGGTACTTGATTCTCCCCTATGGGTCGTACAGGCACCCTCTGACGACCCCTATGGTTCTTCTTTCATTTTTGGGATATTTGGAAAATGGCGCGATTGTCCGTCTTTAAGATGCATAATAAGGTGTTCTGAATCAGATGAAATCGTTCAAATTCAAGATTTAACAAAATCCAACGTTAAGGGCGGAATGCAAGCAAATGCCCTACTAAAACACCCCTTTTGTAGCTCCTTAATATGATACACCCCGTGTAACCCTGTGAGACTCTAAATGCAACAGGTCATTAACCTGACATGATCTAACTTAGATAGTAAGATTTGTGTTGATGCACAGAGGAAGACAATGATGGTTATCATTATTGAAGTTGTTTTTTTCAAATTTTGCTATGTGGTCACATATGTAATAATTATTTCTATATGTATAATTATGTTTAAAAATAATGTTTTGATGAAAAAGTGAAATATTCCCAATCAATAAAAACAAATATGAGGCAGGCATGTCTTACATAAACCATAATACATAACATACAAGAGAATGTCATTCATGAACATTTCAGGTCTAAACCCAAACAAATGTTTAGGTTGTGAAAAGTTGTAGTTTGGTCAAAATACAATATTGTTAACAACGTTGCTGTAACCTTTCTGGGAGTCCACATTTTTATGTTCTGACATCAATGCTTTACTAGCTAATCAACTGTCAGGATCATATCAAGGGTACTGCCTATTTGCAGCAGTGGGATTCAATACCCTCTTTATAGCACTGCCTCACTGAGATATACCACCACCCAGTTATACTATACTGACACTGGGCCTACCAGTTATGTTTCATGGTTCTTACTTCACACAGAGTACCAGGCAAGCAGCAACCACTACAATTTTTAAAACGCCTTTGGTGTGACTTAGCTAGGGATTGAACCTACGACCTCCCACACTCGAAGCGGGTACCCTACCAACTGACATACACAATTATAAATGTAATTTTGAAATAGGTGGTAATAGATTTTATATCAAATCATTTAGGCAGGCTTTGATATTGTTTTAAGCAATGTAAAGATCTGGTATAAACACCTGAAAATTAAATATTATGATAATAATATTTAATTTTCAGGTGTTTTAACACTTTGTAATTGATTGTAGGAGCTGTCATTGATCCTGGGGGTACTTTTTGTTATATTTCTTATTGATGTTAGTAATTTAACCCTTTAGACCCTAATCTGGCCTTAGCTGCCCGTTGTTGTATTCCCCAACCCGGCCATAGCCGCCCGGAAATATACAAAATTGGCCAATATATAATTTAAAAACTGATTTAATTTCCTTTCTAATGCTACAAACCTCATGTAATGACCCTCATTCAACTCCCTCAATTGAAAGGAATTTAGGGAATTCTGGAGGGAAATCCATGGAAAACTCGGGGAAATCAAGCAATTTACTAATGCAAACTGTTGGGTCTAAAGGGTTAAAAAAAATGCTATTTTGAATTATCCTTATTTATACATACATGTCTAACTGTAAAATACAACAATAACAACATAACTATTGTATATACATGATATTTTGGGCTTTCAATCTCTGTCATTGATCGTGGGGGGGATGTCATCGATCATAGGGGCATTATCATCGATTGTGGTGTTAATGAGATTCAAAATGCTACAGATTTTCTAAACATTGATATTCCCAATTTCTTATATAGCCATCCCAAGGCACTATGATTATTTGGAACAAAACTTATTTGGTTCTGAAGAAATCTTTTTTTGGGGGGACTTGATTAAGGCCCTAATTAGGTCCATTTCATTAGAATTGACCATAATATGTCACCGCACTCATCTTTTGTGTTTGTGGAGAGGAAGTGAAGAGTCTTAAAGAGAGGGGCAAGTGACTATGAACTATTATAGTCTTGTGATCCTTATTGTCCAGAGATCCAGCATGCTAAATTTTATGTTTATAGTATTAATAGTTTGTTGTTTTTTTACATTTTTTTTTTTTTAGCTATTTTCCTTAATCACAGTAGTGGTCGCATGCAGATCCTGGTGTAGCTCGCACTGTGTAGGCCTATTTATCTGTGTGTGATGTCACAAACAGAATTACTGAAAAATTGAAAACTCAGAAAATAACCAACTTTTAATAGGAGGTTAGATACAACATCAGTGTGAAACACCTTAAAATAAATCAGTTAAGTTAAGTGTATAGGAAAATCATGGGAGTAAACAAAGAAATTATTGTCATTTATTTTGTACCCCGGTCATCGATGATAATAAAACCTGTAAACAGATTCTGATTTATTTGTGCCTCTTAGATTTATTTAATATAGAGATAGTTCTAATTTTCAACTCAACTACACATTGCATTGAAATACGTTATGTATGGTTACATCAGTAATTAGCTTGTTTAAGAGATGTCCTCTTTTCAAATTAAAAGGAAAGCTAGGCTGAAAGATGCCTTTATGTATCTAAACTACATCTTTTATCATGGAATTAATTTACTTGTAGCAAAGAACACATGATTTTGCATGCTAATATGGGTACTAGAAATTATAAATATGCTGTTTAACTAGTGTATTAATGAGATTTAGACAAAAAGTTGAAAGAAGTCCGTGTGTTAGCCAATATGAAATACAACAGCCCAGTTGGCTGGCTCCCACAACGGTGATCTGCTGTGTAGTAGGATTGCATCACAGGCATGAACTCTCTAGATGGCGCTACCCCTCCTTCGTTAGACTTTATATAAGGAACTGTTGGAATCCATATATGTGGGTTGTGTGCGAATCTCCCTAAAACTGACCAAAAATTGTCTCCATTGCACATATATGATAGAATGATACTATTTTAGTGTATATTTCCCTTTCTACCTATGCCTTAGGAGAGCATCACATCAAGGTGTTGATAAACAGTGCAATGCAATGCAACCCCAACCTTACCCTAATTTTGTCTAAATTTATAATTTCTTATTTAGAGAAGTAAAGGCCAAATTATTTACATTTTAACAAACTGTCCCAATCCGCCGGACCTCTGTCAGTCGGGATTGTTCAATTCTTACTCTCCACATGTGAATCGGGGGGTCTCATCCCAACTGACCAATCAGCATTGAGCGTTCACCTATGCCCCGAAGTTGGTTGTGTGACCACTAAGGAGACCTCACCTCTCTGCGAACAGAGTAAGAATGCCACAATGGCTAAAATGTTTTGATCCCAACAGTGATGCACCGGTATTGTTCCATTCTTACTCTCACTGCAGGCACCGGTGGGGACTCATCCCAACCGACCCATCAGAATTGAGAACTCACCTAATCAAACCCTGACCCATACTTAACAAATTTGAAAGGAAAAGTTTGTTTCTCTTACAACTATGTTTTATCAAATTTGCCGAAGGCACTTGTAGTTACTTATAATACTGTAAGGGTAGGAACCTAAAACTTTACCCTGCAGTTTACACAGACATATACTTTGGATTTATGCTTAAACTCTTATGTTTTTTTTGTAAAATAAAAAATAGTTTGCATCCTAGACAATTAATAAAAAACTAATTGGCAATGGGAATTGACCATTTTATTGAAAAAAATGAAAGCCCACCCAGTATTGCAGCATACCATATATGGGAGTGTATCTGGGAAAAGGTACCTAATGCCAATTAATGAGGTCACAAAATCAAATGAAACATGGGGAAATGTGTCAGCATTATTCTTATTGTAGAGAACCTACTCTTTCAAATGCTGCAAACCATTTTGAAATATTCCTGATAGAACCTGAGATAAACATGTATGAACCTACCCACCTCTTCTACACTGAGAACCCCTTATTCCCAATTGCTGTTGTTACTTCCATGTTATGACGACTTAAATGTTATTATGTTTATCAAGAAATTAAGTTTTCTTTTTTCTGAGAATATCAAAAGTGCCATAACTACTGACAGGAATGTTTGTTCCACTTACTGTTTTCAGTTTTGAGAAGGTAAAAACATTTTCTACATTACCTGTGAAAAAATGTTCTTTTCAATTTTTATATTCTTTTTACCGTAACCATGGTAACTTGCTTACCTAAATTATGCGCAGAAATTCTGCTAAAAATGTTTCATTTTGATTTCCCCATGATGCATTGCTTATGAAAATTTTGATTTTTTTAGTAAATGTCATGAGAATCCTTAGAAAATTTCATGTAAGTCAAAGTTTTTCACAAAATAACTTAAAAAATAGTTTTTTTCCCTATTTATTTCATGATTAATGTAACAAAGAGTCAATTTCTGCCAGATACTGCCAGATTTGGACCAAATTGAGCATAATGGCCTATATTGTACATAAGATTGCGAAGAAACTAAATATCGTAGAATGATAAAACAAAGAGTAGAAGAATCCTTGGGACTTTAGAAACATTATAAAACATAACTTTTAGCTGCATGTTAAGTGATTGTTTCATGATGTGAACAAACCTCCAGAACTAGCAGCCACAGGGTGGCCAAATATGTCATTAGGTACCTTTTCCCAAATATGCTCCCATATGGCAATGCCCTTATTTGGAAAGTACTTTATGAATGGAGGTCACATGACCGACCACATAGGATGTGCACATAGGCCTTTTGGTAATTATAGGCAATATGCAACGGTATTTTTAACTCCTGTCCATGTTAAAACCTATGCCCATAGTTCTGCCATAATTATGTAATTTACATTGCTATTTCCTTCAAACTAGTTAATTAGAACATGGAAGGGTAGGGGAATCCCCTATGACATCACCATCCTAGCCAAGGTGTGACGTAACGCTCACATTATGCGACCATGCTTTTTTGGTTTGTCTGTAACTTACTTAAATGTGACGTAACAGTTATGTTATTTTTTTGGGAGGTTGAGACCTAACAAAACCAGAACGTTATCATAACATTCTGGTGAGGTAAGGTCAAGATGAAATTAAAACAGAATGTCATTGTGATGTTCTGATTAGGTGAGGTCCAGACCTTACTTAAACAGAATATTGTAGTGACCTCCTGACCAGGGGAGGTGCCAACTGCACCTAAACAGAACATCATTGCAATGTTCTGATTATGTCAGGTCTAAAAACTTACCCAAACAGAATGTTCCTGTGACCATCTTCTTAGGTTAGGTGTCACCCTAACCCAATCAGAACATCATTGTAACATCCTCTTTCAGTGAGGTCTCAACCACAACTCAACAGAATGTTATTGTGACATTCTTTTTAAGTTTCAGCCTAATAAACAATGTCACAAGAACGTTATCAGAATGTCGCAATGTAACAATGCAACAGTTGGTTGCAGCGACGTAATTAAGAGTCATCAAAAGAACGTTGCTGTAACCTAACAATGTGACGTAACAAGAATCAATCCAGAACTTTGCTGCAACGTTATTATAACGTCATTTCCTTGGCTGGGATGTAAGTCATATAAGAGGCCCCCAGATGGGGGTTTTGAACAAAAACTTCATCCGAAACATAATACAGCAACCTCATTCAGCCCAAGCATTTTGTTCCACGTTCATTACAGCAAACTGTGGTATATATCTTTCTCATTAAAGTGTGGCACCCCCTGGTGATTTAAATTAAAACAGTGTTTTAGGTCTTTTCCTATAGTTAACCTATTATGAAGTGAAGCATAGAGGATAACTATGAGAAAAGACCTAAAACCCTGTTTCAATTTAATTCACCAGGGGGTGCCACACTCTTAATGAGAAAGGTGTATAATGGCTATGGTGAGGGACTTCAGCTTACTATTTGGCTGATTTAAGCACTGATCAGTTGGTTGATTAATGAAAATGGACCATAATTATATTTGGTATGGAACTTTATAATATCATGGATTTCCACGGAGCTTCACATTTCCTATCTGATTTAAGCACTGTAAAGAGATAAACCTTACATGAGGACATTTTAGAAGTCTGGAAAGGGTGTCCTGTCACCCTCTGTGTCAATAGAACTCGTCACGCTTTTGAATTTCAGAAGTGGCCATGTCATGCTGTTGAATATACAGGTTAGGTCAAAAGGTGAGTGTATGTATATAATTTCTGATTGGCCCAGAGCCAACAGAGAGGGGCTGTGAGGCCCTGAGAAGGCCCAGCAGGTCATTTGTGGTCATGTGAGCTTAGCTGCCACGTCGGTAACCCACCATTCCAAAAGGTGAGTGTATAACCCATAATTACAGGTCTATCTTTAGCTTCATTATTATCTTAATGTGTCTCCCCACACAGAAAGGATGCTCCAGGCGGGAATTAAGCATTACAGAGGGTGTTTTAAGCTTTCAAATGATACCAAGCACGTCAAAATTGGATAATTATCAAGGAGGTTACAGGCTGTTGAACAAAGGACTGTCAGTATCACTGAAAATGGCAAAAAGCCCAAATATTGAATATTTATCTAAATATTTAGTAATAAAATGAGATTTTCCGATAAATTAACAAAAAACCTTAAAAAGCTATTATCTGGATGACTTTTGATCTGGAAAAGATAATCTATTTTAGTTTAGACTGATAATACAATGAAGTCATGTCTTTTTTCCAAATGGGTTACAATTTCTGACAAAATCCTCAAAATGTTGTTGTTTCCATGGTAACCAAACATCTATATATGGGGGGAAAACATTCCATTAACATTCCAAATAGAATGTTTTTTCGATAAAATATGGAATTTTTAGAGTGGGATAACTGAATTCTACACAAAAAGTTGGTTTAAGACATTTTCGTCCCTATTTTTCACAAATCTACCCATATCTCCCTTAATATTGGATGTAGAGCTTAAGATATAACCCCCTCAGAGCATCCTTTCTGTGTGGGGAGACACTAATGGTATCTCCATTGCATTCCAGAGGATTATTACTTTAAGGGAGGAGCCAGTGAATATGAATCACTATAGTGCTGTGATCCTTACCATTCTAGTTATCACCACGACAAATTTCATGTGATTATTTTGAATTTTATACATGATTAATTTTTGTAATTCAAAATTAATGTCCCTTTATGCAGCTGGTGCAGCAAGTACAATGCATTTCTGAGTGTGTGACGTCACATAGACAATGTGAAAAATAGAAATCTTAAAAAATAACCAAATGTAATATTGGCCCTCTCTTTTAACGAGTCTAATGTTGTTCAATACAACAAAAATGAATGATATATATGCTTAAAAAAAGGAGAAAAAAAGTATTTTAGGTGGGTTTTGAAAATAACAGCTTTTATGTGTCACATCACACACAGATGTCCATTTTCAGGCTGGCAGGGCACAAATACATTTTCTGATACAAACCTCATTCTAATGTACTAATGCGGATGGTCAGTCCATAGCTAGCTTAGCCATTTTTATGTAGAACCTAACATCTTGGCTAAGAGTATAAACTCTTCTTGAACCATGGGTGAAGAGTGTAAGAGGCAGCATCACTGTATGTATTTAAGGATATGTAAGCTGCAGCACCGAGCAGAGTGGTACTTGCTCTTGTTGGTTACACATCCTAAAAAGAATGGAACTAGAAGCGGGGTTCTGTTATTGAATTGATGTAGATAGACTGGTAGTCAGGCTTAGAGTGTTGGCTGGGTGGTTGAGTGGACACACCCCTGGGATTGTTCATGGTCAACGTTCTTGCAACTGGTATTACATATTGGACACAATAAACTTATTCCTTTCACGCGAGTGTTATGTCATCTGCAATGAGGAACTATGTTATGGAGCGCACCTGCAGTCTGAGTGGAGTCAGTCTACCATTGGAGCTAGCTAATATATACAGGAACTAAACCTTAAGCTAATTACTAGCAGCACCCTATTAATTAATGGATATTAGACCCCGTAGTTCACTAAGGCCCCGAAACAACCAACCATGACCGCATCATGTGAGGTTTCATCAATTATCTTTGAAGGAATAATAGTGATTCATTACTAGATGCAATGTCATGGGTAATCATTTGGTGGAATGCACTTTAGTGAGGGCTCTCTGAGGTTGCGCTAGGATTCAAAATGCCCTAGCCACAGTGGCAAATTTGCTGCTGAATGGACTAGCCATATTCACATTTAACTAGCCACATATTTTTACCTATTAATTTTAGTTTGTAAATACATTTAGTGATTATTTATTTGTATTGATGGCCTGGTATTTCTTAAAGCAGCAGTCTTGTCCTCTGGTAGCTAGGTTAACATCCACCAATGTTAGGCTAACAATTGGACAGCCAGCGACGTGTTTTGTGATGTTAGAACATAATCCAGCAATGTTGTTCGTCATGTCACGAATTTGGCGCCAAGGTACAGGAGTTTCAATGTATCAATTATTATCTGTGGCACAGAACTTTAATGACAGACATGCAATCACTGAATGGGAACACAGTGACCCCCCACCACATAATGAGGCATAAGTCGCAGATCATGAAAATTGAGCTTTAATTTGATTACCAGAGAGGATACCTCAAGCTTTAGAATAATGAAAGAATTATGTTTCTTTCAGTATTCTGACCAAACTTATGAATATTTAAAGTGAAACACATCCAGTGTGGCTTTTAGGAGAAAAATTACTGTAAAGATATGTCTTATCTTTACGTCAGTGCAAATGACTATAGGATTTATCTATGACCATCAGGAAAACCCATGTTTATTACATGAAAAATTGTCAATCTTTTTTATATTTGTTTATGAATTATAATTTCCATGTAAATACCATGTTATTTTTGTAGAAAACATATTTTTTTCAATTTTTTACTTTTTTCCCTGATTTTGTCATTTTCTCAGAATTGGTCTGGGCGACTTATGCCTCATTTAGTGGTGGGGGGGGGGGGGGTCATATTATTATTAATTAATAGTAATAGTAATAATTACAATAATTAATTGTAAGCCACTGAATGGTGTGACTCAAACTTTGTAGCTGAAGGATCCTGACATGCTCAAAATTTGTAACTTGCAAAATTTTGCAGCTGCATTTCTCTATAATTATAGAGATTTTGAGTACTCAGAACTTTATTTTGTTTTAATTTCAAAGCCTTAGTATTGGAATAGGAATGATCACAACTGGTGGCTTGGAAAAGAACTTAGTACTTAGAAAGAATTAAGTTAAATACAATCTCCTTTTGAACTGATAAAAAAATCGGTAATTTGGGAAAGGTCACAAAAATGAGATATGATAGTCCACCCAATGAAAGTCGTAACAGGAAGCATTGTCTACCAAAAGTAATGAGGCCAGGAAACCAATCCAGTGTTAGATATATTAGTCACTAACCATAGATGCCACAGCTAGACACAAGCATAAGAAAAGGTTGGACCGCCCCCTCCCTAAATTTGGCTCCCCTCGTAACAGACAGACACTTATCCCAAGACAGCCCACTACCCAGTCCAACCCCGGAAACAAGGCATGACTCTGAGAAAGTCAACACGAATGCCAACACGAATGCCAACACGAATGCCAACACGAATGCCAACAAGAATGCCAACACCAATGCCAACGCGTTGGCTAAATAGTGTCTTTTTCAGCTAGGTATAATAAACAAATGAAGCACATGAATTAAATTAGGGGAGTTTTTGTTTGTCAAAAGCAGGGAAATTCTAACGAGCATATCTTGGCCCCTTGTAGGAATATATGGATTGTATCACTTGAAAAAGGAGATTGTAAATCCAAATGCATGATTTTCCCCATTTAGGACATCATTTCCCACATTTGGTCACAATGTTGTACCAACGTAACTTTGATTGCAGGATGTATGCTTATTAAGTAATTAAAACATAATGAGAAGGAAATCCCCTATTTGGATCTGCTCCAGACCTTGTTATGGGTCTATACCCTTAAATTTGTGGCTTACTGACATGTGACAGGGCCAATTCTTAAATTGCAACAGGGCAAACTAAAAGACAGGTGACAAAGATCATACTTTTAGGGATCACTTCTTTAAAAGATAGGTGACATAGGATTAGTAACCAATGACAGAGCTATTAGAAATATAAAGAAATATGACAGAGCCAATTCTTAAGTTTGACATGTGAAATGGTGACCCCATCTACACCCCGTCACTTAGTAAATCAACACCTTCATCAGTCGTGGCAGTAGACCATGATAATTATTGCACCATATTTGAAATGTCTTGTTCTAATTCCTATGTTGCATATTCACAGACACACCTGCCCAAGCCACCATGGAGAAAAGAGGTACCACCCTTATAGAGCTGGCCCTTACCTATCTTACCTGGATGCATTACCTACAGGTGGCAAACTCCCAGGACTACACCTGGTCTGGAGCAGCAGCTGCTGGGGTACCTAACACCTTCTTTAGATTTGGACCTAAGATAGATGTCACGACGGCTGCGATGGATGATGGTGCTACTTCTAGATTCCAGTTGCCCACCATATTTCCTTTCTTCAATTCTAACCAAACCTTGGCATCTGTAAGTTTGTCTTTGAATTCTACCTTTTCTAATTGTATGATTTGTTACTATGAGAAAGCCTCTGAAACTCTATCCCAACGGACTAGAATTACTGGTGTAATTTAAGTTATGAAGTGCATATTTTAGTGGTAAATTATTGATATAACCCTTCAGCAGGTTGGGGCTATGACAGGAAAAACGAGATGTCCTGTTTTTTCGGGACGTAACCCTTTAAGTAACCCTTTAAGGTTTTCAAAAGTATGCCTGAAAAAACAGGACGTCCTGAAATAACAGATCACAAAACCATCCTGTTATTTCAGGACGGATCATTTTGATGCAAAAGATGTGTACTTTCATTACAAATATTTTTTTAATTTAGCAACCTCCTCATTTTCTGAGCATTTCTAATTATGTAAAATTCTTGATTGGGAAATTATTATTTATGTATTTGTCAAAATGGAAAGTGTTATTAAAAATTCATGTTAAATGCAGAATTTCATAAATTTTGTATTATATCATGTTTGTCTTGTGTATTATTCACATTATAATTTCATCTTCATCAGAAGACTGCAAGGGTTTTTCTGCTCAAAAGCAGGGCTAGCACTAATTCAATATTCTCGGATCACCTGGACAAGTGTTTTCTTAAATGCAATTTAACTCACTCAATCTGCACCATATTACAGAATTTCAGCACATTCTTTACTTTATCTTATTGACTCCCATTGATTAGTCAGTAGAGTAAAAATCTTTTGTGTTGCCCTGGAAAGTCATTGTAACCCAGTGAACTTCAAAGTTTTGTGTGGATAAATAAAAAGCCTGTTATTCTAAATCTGAAAAGACTGTATTAACATTAACATGACAGCAAGCTCCACCACCTTTTTTGGGATTTAAACCCCCCTATGACCACAGCCTATCAAGGCTGTAAGCTTATTACCTGGTATATATAGTGCACTGGTATTTATCATATTGGTAAGCAGTGTTTCTGAGAGTCCCAGTAGTGTAAGACAGCTGTCTATAGATCTGGTCAGCAAGAAACAGCTCATTTTGTGTTCCTTTTATTGTTAAATAACAATAATTAAGAGTTCTGGCTAGATATTATAAATATTATCTTGTATGAAGTGTCATACACTAACAGGACACATATTGTCATTATACATTGAATGTGCCATTTGAGTTGCACTTTGGTGAATTTACGAGAATATAGGAAAAGACAAAGTAAGAGGAGGTGACAAAAAATGTTCAGGTTTTTGCATTGTTTCTTGTGTCCCGGATCTATAGGACATATTGTTTTAAGAGGTCAAATTAAGGCAAAAGACTGAAATATTACAATAAATGTAATAAAGATCCCTGGCATTTAATTTTCAATGTTCAATTTTTTCTTCATATGTATGTTTGACTGATCAGCATAGCATATATATATCAAATCATAATGCTTGGTACTTTTGTAACTAAATGTATTATGTGGGGTTGTGTCCTATTGACATCCCAGAAACATCATACCAGTCACTTAAGTGATGCTATAGCTGCTATAACAGTGTGCAATTTATGGCTGAGGGCACTTGTAGAGAGAGAAAATAGTTGTGTCAAAGTTGTAGGTAAATTCATTAACCTGAGTAATGTTTGATGCATCGATAATGATTTTGTTTTAAATAAATTCTTTTTTGTTTAAGCTCGTTTATTTTGACTGGTATACAGATTAGCTACTGAAAGCTAGTTTGCATCTTGACACCAGCATAAATATTATCATCCACATCATGTAACATTGTTGTGAATCTATTATATGGAATCTGTAGTCTAAAATGGCACAATTATACTTGTTCCATTCAAGAGCTCCTTCATATAATACTTTTTTTTAAAATATGATTTACTCCTAGGTTTTTGAGTACAAAACAATGGTGCATCATGAACAGGAGTTCTTATGTTTCTATGGTTCGCCATGTTTTTGTTATTTAATGGCTTGTAGATGTATAGTCTCAAATAATATTTGCGTCTTACATTCAGTTTGGCTATCTTACATGATTCATGCATGCAGTTGTATCTCAGGAATATGTTCATTTGCAAGTATACAGATTCTTAGAGCTTTATTCTGTAGTTTTTGTATTTTATTTAGCAATGTAAGATTTTCTCCATCATAAATCATACATCTATGTCCCATAATTTGTAATATCATAGTTTTGTAGATCATAATAAGCCCATCCCAGTTTGCAACACTTAAAGGTTTACTATGAAATCTTTTAAAAATTGCTTCTGTGCTTATTCCATGAAGACAGTTGCATAATACAAGATTAACCAAAGCAATTTTGTTGACTTATTGGTCCTAAAATTTGTTATATACAGCTTTCTATATTTGCCCTTTTCCCATAGAACCCAATGTTAAAGCCTGTCAGCCCAACCACTAATGTCCAACCCTGTTTTGTCCTGAAATACAGCATTTTGATTGGCTCGCACACCTGCAAATCTGTCAATTGGTAAAATTCAAGAAGTGATAATGTTTTATTCGTAATTGGGGATATAGAAAAATATAATTCTTGCTCATTCAGTAAATCCAGCTCTAGGAGACAATCATGGCTTTTATGGTAATTTTGTCCAACCCTTGTCCAACCCTGGGATGGGCTTATTGAAGTGTGCATATTGATACTCTTGCTGCAGTTTAGTTGGTAGATACAATTTATAAAAGGCATTCCAAAGAGAGTTTTCCAGGTGATTCTTATAACATAAATTCATAATTAAATGGTTCATAGATTAGTTAGCAAAGTTTGTTTTGGTGGAGTTAAAGTTTCATATATTATTGATAAAATAATTGATGAGTTTCTCAGCCCAGATAGTGGCTGTCTGAATTTCTGGATGTAGGCCACAAGGTAGTCGCTTATGTTTGTGAACTTGTCTCAACTGATCATAGCATTGATATTGTCTCTTTACCATTGGCCAATTTTCTAAGCATTGATAGCACCAATAGAGGTTATTTGTATTGACAGCTACTACCTTATTACACATATTACCATCAAATAAGTGGGGGAATTAGGCAAGGTCCATTTTACCATATTAAAACAAATCGTATTAGCAGTATGTCTTTAGGTCATGTATTTATTGGCCATGAATGTTCACATACTCTTGGCGTTGATAACTTCAAGCTAGATCATTTGTTATTGTTTCCGGCAATTTGCCTGTATTTATGCAATAGACCTTGAGCAGACATGGTCACCTGACCCGTGTGACACTTGGTTCCCTTTTCGAAAAAGTGTCATTTGGACAACATCTATCCATCATGTTGTTTTGTTATTCTTGTTTTTCTTCAGGTGCAGACCAATGGAGGAATTGCTTTTGGTTCATCTGTAGTCGTAGTCCTTAATATTCCTCTCAACCTGCCATTTATCACCCCCTTTTGGGCTGACAGTGATGCAAGAGCGAATGATGGCCGTGTGTTCTTTCGTGTATCACATGATACCATGGATCTTATGCGGATCTCAGCTATTGTGAGGAGAAGCCAGACCTCAGTGGAGGGGTTCACAGCATCCTGGTGCATGGTAGTCACCTGGTATAATTTAACCTATTTTAATGGGGATGATACTACTCCAGTAAGTATTATGAATGTTTATCTATAATAGTTCAAATTACATAAAACTTACTGAATCATGTTTGGACTTAATCCTTTAGGTTAGCTGCATCTGCCGTACTGTGTTCCTCCAATCTAGCTGTTGTTGCCTGGAAAAACAGTCAATTTTTCATATTTTCAACATTTTTCAAATGAGAACTCACCTAAGAGAAATAATCTTGGATTTGCACATTATAAAGCTAACAAAAGCTGACCAGAATGCCAACAAAACACAGAAAAAGAAAACTTACATCTTTATAGATTCTATCTACTACTGTATAACTTTTGAAATGTAATGTATAACTTTAAGTAATGAATTTCAGTCTCTCATTATAAAGGATACTCTCATAATTCAATGATGCTGTAATATCATGAAATGAGTAAGAGTATATTATCACATCATGTAAAACATTATTTCATATTTTCATATTTTTCTCAATTGTCACCATGGATACTTTAATGTAATTCTTTTTGAGTCTCTAAACCCATATTCAAGTTTGCAGTACAATATTCACTTAAAGAATGAAAACTTGATGATATTGGGTGGATATATAAACTTTTATAGGCTATCATAGTAATCCAATTTTCTAAAACTGGAATTATCTCAAATTCCCATTTTTCATATACGACCTTTGGTTACTCAGTCAATGATATGAAGAGTTCAATCATCTATTTTTTTCGTTTTTGCATTTTTCAATTTTGTGACATTCACGTTAAAAGTACATTATTAATAAGTTGTATTGCATCTATTTAATTTTAAATGCATTTCATGTATTTCATTAAAGACTTTGTTCAAGAAAAGAGAAAATAGAAAGTATGAAAATACAAATATTAGACTTGCAACTCTGCCCCTTCATCATTTGACATCACATACAGACATGTGTTCCACGGTTTCACTATATAGAAGGAACTGTTGGAATTCAAAAGTGGGCCGTGTGCAAATCTCCCAAATAACTGACCAAATTTGCCTCCATTGAACACATGCTAGAATGGGACAATTTTGAGAGAATGCATACTACCCCTTCTATCTATGAATGAAATAAGCACACCAAGATGTTGATAGATAATTCAGTGTAACACTAATCTTCTCCTAATTTTTGTTTAGATTTATTAATTCTTATTTAGATAGATAAAGGTCAAATCTTTTTGCTTAATTTCAAGAGGCCAGTATCAACTCTACATGCATGTTGGTCTATGTTACACTGAATGTTAGCCATCCACAGAATGCAGCAATCTGATTGGCTGAGGTGCACTCCATCCAAATATGCTAAGTGGCAGCACCAGTATTAGCCTGTACAGTAGCCACTGCGCAGACATTATATGCAGGCTGGACTATGTTACACTGAATGTTAGCCATCCACAGAATGCAGTAATCTGATTGGCTGAGGTGCACTCCACTCAGAGTTACTCCATCAAAATCTGCTAGGTGGCAGCACCAGTAATAGCCTGTACAGTAGCCACTGTGAAGACATATGTCTGTGCAGTAACCACTATGTAGACACGTATATCTGTAGACTAGCAATCCCTATGAGGATGGATCTATCAGAGAATTCATTTATCAATCTCAATGTAGTCATCACATCTAACAAAATTTAATTTGAAATTGAAGAGTTTATTTCTTTTTCAACTGTCTTTTGTCAAATTTGCTGAAGGCACTTGTCATTAGAGAAAAAAGACGACTATTTAAGTAAAATGCAGTTTTCCATATGAAGGAGTTAATTTTTGCACACTTAAATAAATTGTAAGATAATTAGAATCAAAATTTACTTGACTCCTCCTCTTAATTATCGATGTATGATGCCTTAATTCATTTTTCATATATGTATCTACAATTACCAACAACCTATGTTGGTAGAGGAATGCTAATTTTATGTGATGATTAATATCCAGCTTTCCACATGTAAACCTATCAAAATAAATGCCTTGTCCTGGTTGATACTAAATGCTTCCATCTAAAAACCTATATCAATTTCTATATTTTATGTTTTTATTGCTTAAATTACATTCATTACAAGTAACGTTCTTCTATGGAGGTACTGCAAATCGTTGTTTATTGGTTATTTACCACTTTTTCAACAGATACATATATATATTGTCAGGACAGACTATGCTTAAGTTAAGCAATAATCAAATGTTTAGATTTAATACAATGCATTAATCTAGTGATTATAGGCTACATTAACATTTCAATAACATTCTTTTGTAGATCAATTCATTCCAAGCTGTATTGGCCACAGATTCTGAAAATTCCTTTGCTTTATTCAATTATGGACGTTTGCAATGGTATAAAGAACCCTCTGCAAGTAGACTTCCTCAGGTGAGACACATTAATTAATTTTCCAGCCAAGTTGTGACATCATTGATACATTTGGTAACCAGTCTTTTTTGGTTAGGCTATAACTTACTTAGATAATAATTATATAAATTATATAATTTGATCTTTCAAGAAGTAACAACCTAACCGAAACAGAACATTCTTATGACATTCTCATAAGGCAATGTCACAAACTTACTGAAACAGGTCATAGTAACATTAGGTTGAGACCAAACATTAACAAAATGTGTAATTGACACAGTGATTAGGTGTGTTTGAAACATTCCCTAAAAAGAACGTCATTGTAATGCTATGTATATACGGCCAGAAAGTAATAGTAGATTGCATTATTGGAAGCCATCAAAATAATGTTGCTGCTATGTCTCAGTGTAATGTAACAAGAACAAAAACAAAAGTAGAACATTGCTGCAACATTATGATAATGTCACATGCTTGGCTGGGTTTATTGCCAACTCAATGGATTGAGATAATAATTGTATAATAAACCAACACTCAGGTTGATCACACTTGAATCATGATAACATTAAACAATTCATCCTTATAATGCTTAAGATTAAGAAAATGTGTGGATCTCATAGGTTTATAGTATCTATGTATCAGATCTATTCTATGATTATATCTGAATAATAATCCAGTAGGTTTAGCCACTCTATCTGGTACTGCCATCTACAGTCATATTTAAATATATCTACCAGCCTGCCCCTGTTGAATTGTACCAAACTGCCATGAATATTCATAAGTTCCTGGGCTGCAGGTCAAGCTACAGGTGTGAGCTGTTTTTATGTGTTACCTTTGTTATATCGTCTATAATAAATGGGCCTCATAGTTTACCCGAACTTCTGTTAGCCCGTATCATGTCTTCTCTACCTTATTATCATTATCATCCTCAATTTATATGGTCATCAAAACCCCATACCCACTAGTAGGATGGTGAGTAGGCTGACTCAGGTTGGTTGTCAGTGTCAAATTATCAAACTTGCTTAATATGGATCGATGTTCTAGAGTTGGCAGACTCTAGTCAGCAGACTCCCTGCCATTGACTGACTCTGAGTCAGCAGGGAATTACACACACACACAGTATGTATATATTATGGTGTATGAATAGGAGAAAATCAGCATATTCCACTGACTTTTGTTCGGATTGGGTAGCTATAGCCACCTCTGTACACATCGGCATGTGGGTATGGTACTTTACTCTTTGAACGGTTCTATGTTTGTGAAAATACAATATACTTTATCCTTCATGAATTGGAATAATCAATATGAAAGATCACATAGCTCAAACTAAACAATGTCATGTTTAGAAAACAAAGGTCAAACAGAGGTCTATAACAAATGTGTGTAAGGTGAAAGTACAATGATGTATAAACCAATTGATGATTGAAGAATATATAAAGTGCCCATGTCCACTTACTTTTTACTTTAAAAAATAATCTCATTTTAGTGAAATGCTGCTTTGGTGTGAAAGATGAAAATTAATCAATCAAAACCTTTATATATGAATTACCAGAAATATTGAAAACCAAATAAATATTCTCAGATTGTAAAAATGGAGCTGTTTTCTATTGAAATAAGAATTAATGGAAGAGTGCCCAGAGAAGGGTTTTCATGAATTTATCATTTCACACATTTTCTTTGAAGGTTGGGTTTGTCACAGGGGCCACAGGCGGTGTCTTCCTTGCTCTCCCAACATCAGGCACAGAAGATGCGATAGACCTGGGTGATATGTGTCAACCCTTTGGAGTGGGTACATACCTTTACCAAGTAAATGACGATCCCTTTCAAACTCTGTCATGTGACAACAAAGGTAAGAGAGAAAATGACTGAGTAAAAGTGGTAAATAGTCTTGATAAAAGCAGTAAATTGTATGAGTGAAAGACATTTGCAGTTGTCATGCATGGAGACTCCTAAAATTAATATTTTAAGGGATAATGTAACTAATTTTAAAGTTATAACCTATACCAAATCCCCTTATTTTCTGTTATGTTATCAAGATGTACTCTGGATTTATCTAGCTGTCTTTGTTTAGGTTCTCCTAATTTTGAACATGAATATCTCAGTTGCTATCAAACATAATCCTTATTTACTCAATAGACATTTTAACCTCTTTTTCCTGATTTAGGTCCTGGTTGTGATTTTAAGAAATATAGAAATATATATTGAAACAAAGATCTATGTCTAGATAAAATGAGAGAAGATTTAGTTGATAATCTAACTGTAGCTGACTCAAATTAGGCTGTCTGATTACTAATACAGTTGTCTTATGATTAATATAAAACATTTATCAACTAACAGATTGCAAACAATCAGAGTGCTCCTTCTGCTGTGTATGCACTGATGGTTTTTCTGGAGCTGATGGAGTCTGCACTGGTAAGTGATAAGGGCTTAAGGGCCTTCAATTAAGTACACAAGGGGTTCAAGGGAGGGGATTCCACTGGCCCATTGCATGATGAAAGATTGTAAAAAAAAAGAATACTTTAAGGACAGTTTAAGCATATGAACTTAACAACAAATTTGTTATTATGACATTGTTGTTGAGGAATTGGCCCCAAAAACCTTTTTTAGTGAATCCAATTGAGTTCTCTCAATTGATATATGTAGGTACATGGTAAGTCTATTATACTGTAGTGATTACTGGTTATTTACAGTATTCTAAATAGTCTAATGGCCTAACAACTATCAAAGTGGACAACATATTCTTTTTTTTGTTGCAATCACATGATTTATGATCCAAACGTGCTTTGAAAGATAGTTCTGTCATATTTTGGTAAATAGAGCAAACAGCTTTCACAAAAGCCTTCAAAATAAATTGGATATGAAGTATGTGTTAACCTTTTCACACACTATTTATCTTGTTTTTATTCTAGATGAAGATGAATGTACAGCTGATAAAGATGACTGTGATGTTAAAGCCATGTGTAACAATACCGCAGGTTCCTTCACTTGTCAGTGCAAACCAGGCTACACTGGAGATGGGAAAACTTGCAGAGGTAGATCTGTTTTTCTGCTATGAAAGTAATGCTAACGCCATGTTTCCAAATATTGGGAGCTCTGTCAGCAATCAGTATAATCCATGCTGTATACAGGTTGGGAAGACATTTAAAAGTCGGTCAGTTTTTCTGGTTTTATAGATACTTCTTTACAAAACTTTTGTTTCAAAATTGAAGCACAATTGAAGCGTCTGTCAACATAGAATTGCATGTAACAACACTCGAGGCTGCTTCAGGTTTTGGTACATTAATTTGATGGCTTCCAGAAACATTGCCTAATGTTAGTTTCTTTTCCTCCGCTTATTGATATGCTTAAGTTTAGCGGGTAATCCAAACATGTTTCATTGTTTCTCTTGGGGCCATTCCATCAAAAGTTATGAGTATTTAAGATTCATATTTTGTTCCAGAAAAAAAATATGCACACATTTAGACTTCTGTGTACTGTGTGCAAGACAACAAGTTTATGTGTAACTTCCATCATGTACAACATGTAAACTGGTGTTTGTAACTCATTTTTAATATTCATATATTTTTTCATCATGAAGTTATGAAGCTAATATATGAGGTGTCATTAAAAAGCCTATTTTCTAAGAAATCCGTGGCTGAAAACCAAATAAGAATTGGTTGACAACTTATGGAGCTTTCAAGGAAAAAGTGAAAATTATTTAAAATCCCATCTTTTGTAATTTGTGAACATTTTTGTATGCACAGTGTACATAGCAAGCAATTTTGTGACATTACTTTTTCCTACTAACATTAATTGTATACAAATCCAAAGTTAATCCTGAGAGTTGTGCACAGTTTTTTTTGGAAATCACCCTGGTTAAATCATTTCACTTCACATAATTTCAATCTCGCTATGAAATGGATGTTATTACAAATACTGTTGGCTCAATTCCTAGGAAAAAAGTAGGCTCTTGTGTCCAAAAATAGACCATTTTTTGCAATCCATATTAATTTATATCTTTGGTCGTTTTTGTCATCTACAGACCTTGAGTTTTTAGAAAAGTGTTGGTATGAATTTTTCTATGATGGTTCAAGGTCATTTCAAGGTAGTTTCAAGGCCAAAGGTCAATTTCTATGAAGAATCACAAATGCAACCATACTTTTGCCATATCTTCTTTAATATGTTAAAGTATTTTGAATACCTTAATTGTCAAAATTTGTGACTATAACAACTTTACAACATAGTATTGATGTAACCTAAATATTTACTCTGTACTCTACTGTGCTTTTATATAAATGATACACGTCCTCATCAAATCTAGATGTAACACTGGGGACCAATGAAAAATGGCCTAACAGGCTAAATTGTAATACCCAGTATAAATAAAATACCTAAAAAAAAATATAAAAAAATATGCAAGATAGAAATACATATGAGATATCAAACCGATGCATTCTGAGGGATCTATAAACTGAAGCATTGAAATTCGTAGCCTTGGCGAGCAGTCTAAATGTAAAATGTGAGCCTGGTTCCTAGTAAGATGACCTTGACCTTGGTTGCCATTTGGTTGTTGTGTTTGTGGTGCCACCTGGTATTTCATATGGGCAATTTGCACACATAGGGCCCTGTAGAAGTGAATTCCTATTGAAAAAAAAATCTGATATAGGATGGCCTAGTTATTTTTGGTACTACCACAATCTATTTTTAGATTATTTCTGATAGCTTATTTTTTTGACAAAAAAAAATTGTATTTTTAGTTGAACTTATCCTTGTTTGAGGAAATTTAGTTGATTTAATATTTTTTGATAATAGAACTAATGGAAAATTTACCACGGGTTCTATTTTCCAAAAATATGTTTAGAAGCAGACCATATAGAGTAGAGAAGCAAGTTTTTGTGCATTCTTATCTGATATCTTTAAGGTATTCTGAGTTCATTTAGAGTATAGGAGCAAGATTTGGTGCAGCTCTAGTTTTCACCAATTTTATGCATTTTCATGAACACTTTTTTTCTATTGTTTTCAGATTTATATTTTATCACTCCCAGACCCAAAAGAATGTTATGATGGAATCAATTTGAAATTTTTATATTCTTCAATTATTTATGCATTCTATAGCCAAAAAAATCACGTTAATGTCCATGTGACGAAGGAATGTGGCAGGGCCCTCATAAAGCTTATATTTTCTGAAGTAACGATCAGAAGACTTTTTAATTTGATAGAAAAATCAGAAAATTTTAAGAAATAATTTTAGACCTAAAATAAGCATAAATGTGTGAAAACTGACACCAAAATGCACAAAAAGTGAAGAATAATCCCCTGAAAGTAATGTCAAGATTTTACTAAAATATTTTCAAATTTTAATATTTCTAAAACTGACTATGTTTGTAGACATTGTCCCAATAATGGTAAAATGAAAAAAGACTTATCTGATTTATTTTGTCATTATATATTCTGTTACACTTTAATTTCCTGCCCTAAGTGTGTGAAAACTGGCTCCACTACTCTATATGGTATCAATATTTTATGTTACAGAGAGACAACAACAAACAGTTCTTCTCATTGTGGTTTTATTGATGTTGAAGCATAGCAGCAGCAGGAGGTTAGATTCAGACAGGGGGGCAGCAGGGCAGGACAGGTGCAGGCTTAGTTGGTTGGTTCCTCTCTGGTGGCGGGGGTGATGGTGCGTCGGTTGAAGCCTCAGTCAGGTCCCTCTTTGACGGGTGCAAGGGTCCCATTCGCCCGTCAGCTGTGTGCTCCCCTGGTCCTGTAATGATGCTAAGTAACTCTTTTTATTCTAATCTGATCATTAGATTGTTGATAATGATCAAAAATGTAAATCAGACATGCACACTATAAAATGAATAAAGTGCAGCTACATTTCAGTGATGCCCCCTAATTACTAGGAGCTACAATGTGGTGCACTTTTAAAAGTTTACGATAGATTTTCTTTTTTTTTTCTTTAATCTGATCCTAAGATTGTTGGGAATCATCAGAAATAAGAAATAGACATGCACACATTTAAATGAATAAAGTGCACTACCTATCAGTGATTTTATATACTATAACATATGACATACAATGCTGAAAGGCATGTGGTTGTTATCCTGGGCCAACCTGAATGTGATATCTGTAAAAGTTTAAGTTAATTACAATAATAAACCTGTCTGTGCAATCCTACAGTCAGAATAAGGCCTGTTGAGTATGATTAGGAACACATTACAGCAAAAACATCCTCAATGTTCTCTCAAACGACCAGTAACGGCCGCCATTGAGTTGTAACTGGCCCCCCGGGTCCTAAGTATTACAGCACACAGCCAGTGAAGTAACTCTTCAAGCAGTACCTGCTACACCCATCCATCTGTTTGGAGAATGTGATGCCCATTATGACGGTAGGCACCAGGTAGGCCGTGCGTCCAGGCTAGAAATTGGTTGCCCTATTTACTTGGTTGCCTTGGTAACCAGAAAAAGCCATAAATTTTACCAAATAGTTTTTGATTGGTTTCTGTTACCATAGCAGTCACAAAAATAAGCATTAACAAACCAGAACAAACTTCCTTCCATCATGAAATGATGGATTCTGATGAAATAATACTTATAAAATGTAGAAAGTGGTTGGTTTCCATGGAAAACAAGTGAAACATAGCCAAGTTTAAAATGAACTGTTTTTTGGTTAGATCTTCCTAAATATGCAAGCCAGAAATGCAAACAAGGTGCCAAATTGAAGTATTCTGTATTCTGTACGCTGTTAGTAATGTGGTTTCTCCAATCTATCCTGTATGAAGGCGGTATTATACTCTGCATTGTTTGATTCGCATAAAGGGCATTTTTGTTTGCTGACATGAATGGCAAACATGAAAACCGGTGTTTGCACCTTATCCACACATTCTCTTCTTCTCTTAGAAGAAATCTCTGAGTGTTTTCTTCTTGAAGAGCAATGCCAGAGAATTCCTCTTGTTCTCTGGTAGTTTAGAGAATGAGAATTCCTTTCTCTTAAAGAGACTAAAATTCTCTATTTTCATGGAGAAAGAGTTTTCATTCTCTATTCTCAGGGAAGAAAGAATTCTCAGTCTTTCTTTACAGAGAATGAGAACTTCTTGATGCTTAAGAAGAGAGGTTTAGAGAATTTCTTGTTAGAGAAGAAGAGAACGTGTGGATAAGGTGCGTATTCACATTTAGCACTTCATTTGCATTGGTTTTTGCACTTAGCAGTTTATTTTACAAATATGTTATCATTATTAATACATTTTTTGTTAGGTGGATCACTTTGGAGTTTTTATTTTTAAATGGAAAAACATAATCATGTCACCCTTGCTGTGGGGTTACACTGGTTACCCATTTGACACCAGATATTTGCATTGGTTAAAAAAATTAAATTTAATCAATTGTGTTGGGCACTATTACCACAGACTCAACAGATAGTGAAATACAGCCTTTACTTTCCATTAATCTGATATGTATGTGCTTGATCAAAAGTAGTTAAGCTATTTGATAAATGACACTCCTGTGCCAATCTTTCCCAGCATTTGACACTAGCATTTTTCAACTTCACATTATTTCTTTGACATTGCAGACATCAATGAATGTGATTTTCCTAGCACCTGCACTGAAAACAGTGAATGTGAGAACACTGAGGGATCATTCTCTTGCAAATGCAAGCCAGGATATCTACTGAATGGCCTCTTATGTATTGGTAAGTAATTCCAATAGTTACTAGATCCCCTTGTTATAGACGTATAGAGTTTGGAGCGATCAAATAATTCATTTTTAGAAGCAATATTGAAGCAATATTAAACAATATTGTTCAATTTCAAAATTAACATACTATTACATTAACAATATTATGGAGGGACTGGGCTAAGAAATTATGATAAAAAAAAGTATGTACCAACTGTTGCCAACTTTTGAAGGGGCAAAATAACAGATCTTCATAACCTAATGAAAAATAAGTGGGTTTGGGGGCTTTGTCCTGCTCCAGGGATAGATAGTAATTATGTCAGATTATTACCAGAATTGCTAACCAGTGTGTCAAAAAGGGATTGCTAGGTAGTAGAGTACTGTAGAGGTACTCCCCGCTGAATACTGGATTCTCACGGTAACTTTGGACAACTTACATAAAGGCAGAGCCACACATTCAAGTGCAGTTTCAAACCTTTATTTCTGATAAGCATACAATAGATGAAGTGCTCCATACAAATACTTTGCAGCACTGGTGAGTGGTACCAAAGTGACAATAATAACGCCCCTCTGAGCGCCTACCTCTATACTTCAATCAGAGTCTGTGCAAACCGCTGATCCGGCACTGAGCCTAAGTCCTCCAGGCCTGTTATAACCTCTAGTCCGGTGTTCTGGCAAAGTGGCTGGGCCAGGTAGAGTAGTGGCTTCCGGTCTAGTAGAGTATCCAGTGAGGTAGTCCAGGGATATGTCTTTCAAAGGGGGCTCCAGGAGAGTCTGCCTCTACAATGGCAGAGATCCCCTTTTATACAGCTCCTTTCCTCCTGGGAGGAGGGGGGCCATTATGATGTCATTGGCTATATTTAGAAAGTGATATCACCATCCAATCCCCTGATTGGTTGACTGATGGGAAGGGGTTATTTGTGCAGGCCTGAGAGAAATCGGGAGGGGTTGTTTGTACAGGCCTCTGATTGGCAGGTGAGAGCTCCAGAGACTGGGGTGATAGGTGCATGGGGCGAAGTCCAAGCTTACCTATGGTTGTACTCAGTCACTGTCTGGCAGCTGTATGGTTCACAACATGTGGTGCACGTGCTTATATACTACCTTACACTTACATTGTTAAACATAGGTATATGGAGGGTTGTGTCTGCAAAAAGTAAGATTCTAGGCATTATGTGTTTGGGACTAGTTGCAGTCCCGACACTGCCCCCAGAAAAGGTATTGTCTTTTATTGAACAATTTTAAACCAACATATTTGTTTTCACTGAAAATACTAGAGGATTGATGAGTTTTGAGGCAAAGTACCGGAGATTTTCAGTGAAATTTGCAGAATAATGGATTTGGTCCCCTGAAAAATGGATAACAGAGCTGTGCCTGCATAATTTTGAAATAACGGAGGTTTCTGTGGTTTAAATAGATGGTTGGCAACACTGTCCAAGACTTGTTAAAAACATAAGGTGAGTTGCCTGGCAGGTCAAGAACTGACCAGGCAGATAGTGCACCCCCTGGTGTGTAGGGGCACTATTAATGACACTAGGCGAGTTCTTTTTACAGCCCAGCCTGCTAGAACTCAATGTTAAAAGATCCACCAAAATCCATGGCTGGAACCTAAATTTATACCCTCCGGTCG
The DNA here is from genome assembly GCA_936440205.1 of Lepidonotus clava. Lineage (NCBI taxonomy): Eukaryota > Metazoa > Annelida > Polychaeta > Phyllodocida > Polynoidae > Lepidonotus > Lepidonotus clava. The sequence goes on from OW387146.1 coordinate 18,590,330, forward strand.
TCTCGAACTCCACATCAATTCCCACTACCTTACATAGGGGGAATACAAATTATATTGTTTGAGGTCTCATGAAATTAATTATTTCCCTGTATAGTTTGATGTAGTGTATTGCAAAAAAAAATTAAATCGATGTTTTTTTCTTTACCAAATAATTCACAGTTGATGGGGGTACCCTGTGATCTTTCATTCATTTTTGTGACGTTTTCTAATTCAATAGCAATGCAATTAAGAGGGGGATGCATGGGGCCTTTATGGTGTCAGATATTGATTATCTAATGTTAAATTGGTACTGGAGGGGGTGCCATTATTTCTTTTAATATAGGCACCCACCTTTATAGAATTCTTGGACCAGCCACTGTTTATCAATAGCCACTCAAAGCCAATCATCCCTTCACCTCCTTCAACATACCTGAGCTCGAGCTTGATTTTGACTACATTTGTGAAATATTCTCAACTCTTTAAAAAAAGAATTCTGAAAATCTTTTGCAAAGGAAAGTATTGTAATTATCATAGGAAGTGTGATCATTCTTTGTATTGTTTAGATCCAGTGAAGTGAATCCCATCACTAAACATACAGTTTGCATTTAAACATCATTAAGATAATTGTTTTATGCACTAAATCATATAAGGTAATTAAATTGCTGTAAAAGTTACTTGAATGATAGTTTTATATCATAAATTAGTAAATAGAGCAAGCTACTTTCATAAAAGGTGTATTTCAAAATAATTTTGGTTTGAATGGTACAGATTTGTTTTCAAGGCTAGTCTATAAAGGGTGGTAGGGCCTTGTGCTATGTCTCTAATAGTATATACCTTCCTTATATACCCTTTTCTGATAGCTGATAAACATGCATGACTGTGATGCTAAAGCCACACGTCACAATACTGCAGGTTCCTTTGCATGTCTGCGTAAGCCAGGTTACATGCAGTGTGGGAGAACTCGCAGAGATAGGTCCGTGTTTTCTGCTATCATGGTAATGCTAACTCCATGTTTCCCAACACTGGGGGCTCCATCAGCTGTCAATACAACCTATGCTGTATGCAGGTTGGGATAACATACAAAGGTTCATCAATTTTTTCTGGTTTTATAGATACCTCTCTACAAAATTCTTGTTTCAAACACAACTGAAGCAGTTGTGGACTTAGAATTGTATGTCACAACACTGAGGGCTGCTTCAGGCTCTGGTATATTCCAGGCCTCATTAGGGCATTTGATGAAAATGCTAAAATGTTAGACCACGAAGGGTCTGTTTTCTTAAAAATATAAACAGGGATGTTAGGAAACAGCCTGTTCTGCATCAGTTAGTAATAGTCCAAAAGGTCCCCTGCTTTAAAGCATTACCATTTGGGAGGAAATGATTATTCAACTTATTAAAACGTATGTTGCAGTGGTATTAATTTCTAAAATTAATATACTCTCTATAACATGTTTGCATGATATGAAAGTTAACACTTTGTTTTTAAGATTGACAATTAAATAAATACATTAGGCAGTTTTCAAAAGGGATGAGTTGTTTTTGTTGAAGCCAATTCCTGCAGCAACCAGCCATGTGGACCATTCAATTTGTGCAAACAGGATGACGAAGACTTTCACTGCATCTGTAGAAACAGCTATGAGGGTGTGACCTGTCAAGCACGTATGTACTATTTATAGTAATATAAAAAACAACAAGCAAATTTAGTTAGCTTTGGTGATCTTAAAGCAGGATTCCCACTTACATTTTCAACTTACTTTTGGAACTTTACTTTCAGCTCCACTCTCAGCATTAGACAATAGATTTACTGGTTTTTATGCACGGATTCATCTGACCTATCCAGAATACAATGACATAGAAACACCAGCAGGAAAGTTCCAACTCTTCAAGGATTTCCAGAAGGTAGGCCAGCTGGCATTAATATATGCTCAAACATATTTGCAAGTTCAGTGTAGTCTCACTTTGTGTTCAGACCAAGATTTAGCCTCCTTGGAAAGAATTGGTCTTCAATATCCCCTGCTGATCATAAAATTCCATGATCAGGGCAGGGGTAGATGAATTGTCTATGAACTCACACATGTTCACATTTACCATATGTCCTCTGCCCAATCTGTCCAATCTTGTATGGTCTTCTTCATGGCAGCAAAACCAGAATTATTTCCTGCTAGAAAACTGTTTTATTCACTTCCAAAGGTCTTAACAAAACTAGGTTCAGGATTCAATTCCAAGCTATATGTATCATTCATCTTGTCAATTCATTTCGACATTTCAATGTTTGAACTATTCCTACCATGAATATAATCATAGCTGTTAGAACAACGTAAAGACTTCCATTACTCACTCACTCCAAAATTAAGCTAATTAAGATGTCTTTAGCAAACATATGTAAACAGAAACTTTAACCCAGAAGATCAACCCTTTCACTCCTACACTTATCAATCGGGCATAATATTATTTTCCCTAAACTAAGCTTCCCATATATGGACACATTTTGTTCTTCTGGCATGCATTACACAGGATGCATGGATTTTTACTTTTGACATTCATATTTGTTCCTAGCACTTTAGATAAGGACTGCAACTTTTTTATTCTATTCTTGAGAGGCATCATAATTCTATATTGCATGGAATATTTAAGATAGTCCTGACTATTATTTTCCATTCTGAATTTCCTTCAAGAATTCGAATACGTTTTTTAAAGAACAAAAGTAATTATTTTTCTCTGAAGGAAATCTTAACTTACAAAAAAAGGCAAATTACTTCTTGGGAGCTTTGGAACATTTGGGCAACATATCTTATGCTTATACCTCTTGAACTTGTTGTTTTTCTCCTAACTTAAAATTGACACTTAAGTTCTGCAGTCAATTTAGACCAATCTTAGCTTTTACATGCTTTTTGATAAATAGAGCAATGCCTCATCTTTTAGGTACATAGAGTCTTGGAAATCCAGTTTGGAACTCCTCCATTCAAGGGACTGAAAGTGCTAAATGTTTGGTGAGTGAATCTTTTTGTCTTCTGGATATTTCTTTTGTCAATTATCTTGATAAATTATGCCTTTGAAATGATTTTCTCACTAGTAAGGATGATGGTAGATGATAACCAAAATATAAGAATGTAGTGCATCTTATAACCTTAACACTAGGTGTCAGCACATAAAAATTTTTTTTTTAAATTCACAGTAGTCACATTTTGTTTGTAAAATTGTGTTAAAGTGGATCATGTTAAGGATAGACAACACCTCAGAGTGGCTTCATTTGCGAGAATCATGGTCTCAAAATCATATAACCACACATACGTCCAGGTGGCTGTTCCACTCAAAATATCCAAACACATACATCCTGATTGCTGTTGTCCCCAAGACATACAAATACACATACTAGTATAAGAAGACCTGTCGAGGCATCTGAGGGTGGCTACCTGAGGACAAGTCCTGAGGGTCTTCTGTATTTTATTACCAAATAAGTATTATGAAAAATAATGACAATAATGCAGTTTTACTAACTGCCATCCATAGTGATATGAGTCACGATTGAAACCATACTAAGTGACCAACACATATTCTATAGCATAAGGCTGTAGAGTGGAAGCCCTATGACCTCCAAGCTGATCTAGTCTTTCGCATATGATGGTGCACTGAAGTCACATGCATTTAATACAGAAGGGTTTTAGTTAATCAATTATATGCCAGGCTGCAACAGTGTTTGCTTAGAAGTGTTTTATTGTTATTTAGGTAAGTGCAGCTCAGACAAATAGGTCTTTCAAGAACAAAAGCACATAAACAAGATGATCAATAGGTTGTTAATGGGAGGAAGACAGGTGAGATGCAGCCACGTCACCATGCAGCCACCACAAAGACAGGGATATGTCAGACTGCATATTAAAACATCATGAGAAAAGGATTGATGGTGTGATGAATCTGATATCACTTCATAATTCAAAGGCACAAATTTTCAAAGTATATAAGTCTAGTATATAAGTCTAGTATCAATTATTAATAAAAGATGTAGAATGAGTGCCTAGACATTAATTGTCAAGATATATTGTTGTTTAGGTTTTAGAAACAAAGCGTGCAGTAGAGCATGAGAAGTGGTATATTGGTACGAAATATGATAATTAGAGCACAAGTAATTAAAAAGCATGTAACCAGAAGTGACTTTTGTAGGGGTCAATTAGATCATGTGATCTGAACTGACCAATGGGGTCCAAGTTGTAGTGATATAAAGCAGAGAGATGCACAAGAAGAAACAGTTCCACTATAGTACTCAATGCATTAACACCTCTTCCTTCCTTGGTCAGAACCATCTAAGGAGAAAACGAGGAATGAAGTGTGAGAATAAGAAAATAGGCCCAGTTTAGGGTTGGCAAACAATGACTGGATTTAGAAAATATAGGTGAATTGGGACACAAGAACAAAGATCATGGTGACCGTAGGAAATAGCATAACTATATGGATAGGCATGGGGAACGAAACCTCGGCTGGCCTGCCAACATGCTACCACTCTTTTCTTTTTACTGGCGATAATCTGAAGACCAGTTCCCAGCTGGGGGCATGAGTAGAACAGTAGAAAGCCTGCATAAAGATTAGAGCAACTGTGGGCTCGTGATGCCCTTCAGCTTGCAAAGTATGAAACCCTTACCCCCTCTATCTTAAATTTACGATCCCGCGCATGAGCCTAAATCTCAGACGAGTGACCCTTCCTGAAGATGTTCTTTCATTCCACAGACAACAGCCAGACTCAACAAAAGTCTGAACTAAAATAAAAGGAGCTAAGATATTAGTTGAAGACCCCCTTTCATCAAAATGGGCTCCTTAAAAGTTGAGAACACATTATTGATGAAACTTGAGTAGTTAGGAGTAGTTGCTAATGGACTTTTAATATAGTTTGGGTATTAGCATAACCAAAAGCTCATTTATTGGAAATTCTAGAGCCCTAGGCAGGAGTGATAAATGAGAAGAGCGAGGTGAGAATCATATATAAGGAAAGTTTTTCATTGGCTCATGGACAGTCTTAGAACAATTCCAAAGATTACATATGGGAGTACAGTAGTGAACTGAATTCCACCAGGTGGTATGATCGGTGATATATCGCAAGATCAATAAATCAAGACCAGGGATTAGTGGACTTATATTACCAGCAACATGAAAGCATAGTCTACACTTAGGATGAGTATGGAAAGCAACAGGGAAGACTTAATGATAGCTTGGGCTAGATGGACCATAAGTTGTGGTAGCATGGAGTAAACATCAGAATACACATCCACAGTCTATAATAGACATGCAGCCTTGAATGAGAATATAACTCCAACTTGTGTGAAAGTGGAACAACTGCTGCCATTTTCAGGATGACATAACATGGGCGGTCGTCGGGAGCAATTGTATGTTCAGCTGCTATCAAGGATATGTCATTCAATAAACTTACTATACCTCTGCAAGCGAGTGATCTTTATTTGGACTTGAACCCCCAGATAAGATACACCTACTCCAATGCAAATGACATCAGCGATACAAACATTATAAAGAAGCTCTATAAATACATAGTTAATGTGGGATAAAGATACTAAATAATGATAACAATTCAACAATAAGAGCTAGTAACATTTCCCCAAGTTTATCAGACATACATGTATATAAAACAAACAAACTTACTGTAAACACCTGGTTCGATGCTTGCATATGCTCAAGATATTCAGGGCACAAACAGGATTTTGGGCAAGGGACCTCAAACTGGTTCTAGGGCCTCAAGAGTTTTTGTGTATGGTGGACAGATGTGTTACTACCATGAATGGAGTGTTGTGTTGTGCAATCTACTATATTCTTTGATTGTAACTGTTACATATTCGTGAGAACATAGACATCCTGGGTTGTCTCTTGGCCACCCTCGAGGCACCTTCCTGAGGCCTTCCATGTTTGGTCTGGGTGGCCCTCGGAAAGGCAGGTGCTCAAGTTACCCATCATACCCAAGGCCATATTGGGTTCATCTTCCGGGGCTTGTATTCATCATTATTTCTCAAGCATAATGCAAAAATTGACCAGATGTTCACAGTTGAGTCCCTTGTAGAGCACTAGTGGTTTATTTTCGGGTAAAGGTACGCCTTTTTTATGCAACAGGAAATCGCTAATTGTCTTTTACATATCACGTGACATAACCCTATAAATCCCTTGATTACCAATAAACCCTGACTTCTGTGTTATCCTGAACATTTTTATACATTTTGTGGTATCTTATATCTCCAGGTATTCTGTGTATTATAATTATATGATTCCACATTTTGGGTATTTTGACACACTTTATTGCAATACATACACTCAGATGGTCCTGCACCTCCCCCGGCCCAAATATACTAACGCTCATCAAATGATTTGACCTTCCCACCCAAGTTCTTTTCCCTCAAGTATGTTATGCCGCAACGCTCATGGGTATACCCATGAAGGAAAAAAATGCTTATTGTGTGGTTATAAAGTGGCCCTGGGTGGTTGGGGTCCCTGTTGAGTTGTTTAGGGCCCATGTCGCCTGTGAAATTTTGGAAATGCTCTTTCAATCTGAAGTCAAGGGATCTAAACCTATAAATATAACATTAAAACATAACATTAAAACAAGTGGGTTAATTCGTTTTGTCCATTTGACAGGGAAGACACTGATGGAAGAATTATTGTGGACATGCAGATATTGTTCTCAAATACACAAAAAATCATGGATGAAGATCTAAAGAGTGCACTTATCTCCAGTTTTCTGCTGACAGGGGAGACAGGCAAAATCTATGAGAGTAAGTATTAAGGCTTTATTTCATATCAAAATTAATAAGTGCCCAAAGGGTTAACACTAGTCAAAAATATTTTCATCTGAGTGGAATATTTTGTGAAATATTCTACTCACGTGGAATATTTATTTCAGAAAAGTAGTGTGCCCATCACCATGCTCGCTAGGCTCATTTTGGCCGATGCAAAGAAAATATGAGATGTTATTAAGAAATAAAGGATCCCCACATAAGAAAATACTCATATTTCAAGCTGGCACCGATATTTCAACCCAGAATTGCTCAAGAATTTATGAGGATTTGCCATGTTCTCTGCTTTTTCTATGTGTGTTTGATGGGCAAGCCACTATCTATGCAGGATGAACATCATCACTGGCTACAAAATATTCAGTATTTCTTCTATTGTTCTATTGGTTTAGGAAATGTATGGCAAACACCCAATGCTTTCACCAAGCCTGCCTTGAAATCTCTTCTTACAACAAAGCTTGAGAACATTTATCTACAAACTCTTGACTCCTACTGCTGCAACAACATTAACAATAACAGATGTGAAATTATAAAGCTATGCCAGTCAACAACATACAGACAGCAACCTTACCTTAACTACACTAGGTCAAAAACTATCACAAGTTATCTCACAAAGCTAAGAATAGACTGTAACTGTACCTCAAATAGCAAGCATAGGAGTTATTGAACAAAAAAACAGGACAACATACTCTGTATAGACTGTGGTGAGGTTAAAAATGTCAGGCATGTTCTCATTCACTGTAAGAACATCAGGAAACTGTTTGAGGATAACATCTCGACTTATGAAAAGAACTACACAGCCTTGCTTGAAGAGCAAAAACTGAAAAATATTCTCAATCTACACCCCATTTGCAAAAATGGCCTGAAAACTTGTATTTGTATATTTTTTAAGAAACATACACTTCTGTACAAGACCTGCCTGCCATTGTTGTGACATAAATGTACTGCTCTACATAAGACAATGAAATATTCATATTCGTATTTGTATCTATGAGATACAAGCAATCATTTCGGTCAATTCATGTGTAAATTTCCATATTTTGACAAATCTATGTGCTAAAACACATGAAAATTGCATAAAATTGTGGATCGAAAAAAAACACAGTTTTTCCATTATTTTTCAATATTTTTCCATGGAGAACACTTTGATATCCAGCAATTCATGAACGCAATCCATGGGGGCTAAAGGGTTAATTATAAAACCATAAGAGCAAATATTAGTGTTCTCAAACTATTCCAACTTACTTGTATCTTCAAACATTTGGATCGCCTTTTGGGAAGGTGATGTCTTTCTCATAAAAAGAATCGCATATGCTTCACCAAAACAACAATTTCTGTTATTCCAAAACACAGATCCACTTGAAAGAGTTTATGTAGCATATCAAGTCAGATTGCATATGTGAGGTTAATGTATGTTACACCCAGCTGGCGGTGTGACATTATGATAACATTGCAGCAACATTCTGGATTGGTGTTTGTTACGTTACATTGTAATGTTGCAGCGACGTTATTTTGATGACTCCCAATAACGTCTCTGCAACCAGCTGTTGCAACGTTATATTATGACATTCTGCTAATGTTCTTGACATGTTATAATAAGGTTATTATTACGACCTTACCCAATAAGAACATCACAATAACGTTCTGTTTAGGTGTTGTTGAGTCATGAATAAAATAGAATGTCACAATAACATTCTGTTTAGGTTACGTTGACACCTGACCTAATAAGATGGTCACAGTTACATTCTATTTAGGTAAGGTTAAGATTTGACCTAATCAGAACATCAAAATGATATTCTGTTTGGGTTAGGTTGAGATCGCCCCTGGTGAGGAAGTTACAATAATGTTTTTTTAAAGTGAAGTCTTGACCTCATCTAATCAGTACGTCACTATAATGTTCTGTTCGGATTTGGTCTTGACATTACTTCATTAGAACGTTATGATAACATTCTTTTTTAGTTAGGTCTCAACCTCTCAGAAAAATAACATAATGATTACGTGCTATTTCAGTAAGTAGGTTGCATAACGTGACCATTATGTCACACTCCTTCTGGGCATGTAGCCTATTGTAAGTGTCACTTGTGTTCACTAAAACCCCATACCTACTATAATGATTTGGACCACTGTGATAGTATGTTGTTATGTCTGCCCATCGGTATGTTGTATTAAAATATGCATGTTTGACTTGAATCACTGCTAAGATAGCCAAATCATTTGACCAGTCATTCTATCAAACATAATATTATTATTATTCATTTCAATAGAACATTCTGATGGGTGATCAGAGGGAACTACAATCACCATGGTGCAAATATTTATTTCTCTATGGATTTCTTAACTTATCTATTTCTTTATCAAATAATTATCAATAAATTTGTTTCTTCCCTAGTAAACCCCAACTGGGTTCAAGTGAGACGTATTGATGACACTGACAATGGGCCAACCACAGTCACCTTCATAGTGGTCGTCACCACCTTGACCGTCCTACTCTTCATCATGATTGTAATGGCCGTGATCCTTTGCTGCTACACTTGTCGCAGGAATCGGTATGCATTGAACTACTGTAAAACCCCTCAAGACCATATTCCACCATGCGCAAAACATTATTTGAATTGGATTATGCATTATTTTGCATGGTAACAACACAAGTAGTTTCAGATACCAACATGTTGGTATATGATGCAAGTACGCCATAGGAAAACAACTAAAGAACATGCTTGCATTTCTACTTACGTTGCCCTAACACAAGCAGGAATGCAATCAAATTCCATATTCAACTATGCATTATTAGAGATAGCTTGCATTCACTTACATTCACTTGCATTCCTGTCAATTAACATAGGTGAATGCCCAATTGAAGTGAAATGTTGCAAAGTGGAATATGGACTTTATCTAAACTGCACCCTAAATTAAGACACTTGCTGAATTTCTTCCTTTTGCTTTTTTTAATAACAACTTTTTCTAGTGCTATCATATTCAAGGCTGCATAAAACCATAATTCAAGCCCCACCTCATAGGGCCTAATTGATTCAAGATTACGGCTGAAACTAACCCTTATTTAAGCCATCTCTTAAGTTGTGTGTTTTATGGGAAATGTATTACTTGCTTTCATTCTTAGATGGACAGAAAAGGCATAACCTTTGTTAGGCATTTCTTATGAATTGGCAAAGGGAAAGAATGTTTTTTTTCTATGGGGTTAGATAAATCTGAAGGCCTAGATATTATTTGGAAGACTAATCACAGATTCAACCATAAATCTACCATTATATTTGGGACATTATAGTAAAGTGGGGTCTGTTAAGGTAATTTTTTAGTGAAAATAATCGTTACATGGCAGATAAAACCATCAACTTTGGTATGAGACACCTCTGAGGCATAACTATTATGTAAGAGGAGCCACCTTGAAATATCGATAGGACGGATGTGGGGGGGGGGCCAAATAACCAAGATGGCCAACCTTTGCTATAAACGATCTCAGCTTCTAAAATGACTAAAGAGACATGGTTGCTGACAAAATTGGGAGATTATGAGTCAGGGAATTCAATTATTTACATTTGAAGTCAGTGCAGAAATCCAAAATCCAAGATGGCTGACCAATATTGAGAAATAACATGATTTTCAGCAGCTAAAGCATCTAGACAAGTGAAAATAGTTCCAATATCAGTTGCTATAATCTAGAGGGCTGAATAGATATAATATTCATCCAATACTATACCACAGATTCCAAAATGGCTGAATCTTTTAGCATGATACCTTTGACAGTGACCACTGGATTCCAAAATAATTCAAAAGAAAGGATATAGACATTTACTCTTTCGCCACAAGATTTCTTCATTCCATTTGGTATGATGATCCCTTAGGATCCCTTCATTGAATTTAAGAGGGGAGCCACCTTGAAATATCAACATATGGTATTTCATCAATATAGTTCTTAGTCTCGCTTGCATCTTATGGGGATATGTTAGATGTTTCGTTAGACTCATGATGTCGCTAACAAGTCATTTACTCGCTTGCAACTTGATGATAACTCAATAAAAATAAGTATAAAGTTCTTCATCATTATTCGTTATACTGGCTAGCTCTTCGTTATTAATCCAATTAGATCTTATTTTGAATGTTCATATGGTTCATCAGTGGTAGAGATTCTGAGTAGAGGGGCTCATTCCTATACAAAGAACACCTGCTTGGGAAGAGGTAATTTTATCATATCCATTTTGACATTCCGAAGATACAAGTAAATAGTCATTCCATCCATACAATATATGCCATCCTTCTCATAAGCTAACAACATCAGTAATGTTCCAACCCGGTATAGCTATGGTTAAGGTCCCCTTTTGAGGTCTATGATACCCAACAGATAGTGGGAGCATCACCTCCCGTCTACCTGCTCTAGAGACCATCGGTAGAGTCTCCGTCACTTCCAATACTCCATCCGTAAGGCTGAGCCTAAGCTATTCTGATCCTTAACATCACCTACTGTAGTTGCTACATCTGTCTTAGTACTACCTGTTTGATCCAACTTGTTAGACTATTGCTCCCATGTGTTCTTCTCAAAGTCTACGTTGGTCTGCTCACCTATCCCAAGTCTCATACTGCTTATATAGTGCCAGCCATAGGCTTGGCGCTATACGCAGGTATCCTAATACTCATCAGATTCTTTCCTCTTTTAACCTTACATACATCCCACTCTTACTTATGTTAAACTAATCCTATTCCTAATTCTATACTAAAGCTATCGCAAATGGTAAAGCCCTTGATCTCATGATGTCCTCCTAAGCTGGATTCTTCATATATCATGTTCATAATGTTCCCTAGCAGTCTTCCTTACTGCACCTATGTCCTGTTTGTACCTGTGCATACCTGTCTAGGAATGAACTAACTCAGTTACTATCATCCCCACGTGGGGGTCCCACCATCTACGATAACCCTATACTTTTACCTAGCCACAGACAAGAGTGCTGCTCAGCATTTTGCTTCTACACTAGCTTGACCAATTCAAAATGTACTCCTGCCAATACATAAGAGAGATTACAATACTTAGCTCTAACTCTAAAGAATATTATAATTCTTTTGCACTGTACTTCAGGGCAATTTGCCAAAATTTTATTTTGATATTTCAAGGTGGCTCCCCTTCCAGATTTGATAGTTATGCTTCAGAGGTGCCTCATACCAAATTTTGTTAACAGACCCCACTAGTACTTTCCACACATAGTAGTTCAACATGGTAAATCAGTTGACATACACAAAATCAAATGACAATGCCACCTCTTTTACAAGCACTGTACCTGCCCCTTTGAATTATTCTCTGGAGAACCTGTGCACCTGTTGATGCTCATTTGCATCTCCCTACATTAAATGTTGTTTGTGTTTTGAAAGAAATGTGTTTATTTCACAGAGGCTTGGCCCCTGGATCACAGTTCAAGAATGTCCCTGCCAGACCCAGGTGCCGCATCAGATCCAGAATCAATCAACCAAAGGTAGTGTGATAATTCAGTAATTTCTATCCTTTTCACAATGTCAGATACTTTGAGACATCACCAGTATAGACCTTGTGTAGGCATGGTCACATGACCACTTTTTGGTCATCACCATGTGCTCTTCATGACCACATGGCTATCACATATATCTAGGTATAATAAATTAGATAAGATAAAAGTTGATCAATATGACATGATATGAATATTATAGATACATATGACAAAACTAAGTGTTCAGGATGTTCATAAAATGTTGATGATATCCATTTTAAATGATCACCAAGATGGCGTCCAGACAGTCTCAGTACGTTGTGACGTCACCTGCACAAGGTCTATATATATATATATATATATATAAATTCCAGATGCCTATAGACATCACCAGCATATATATATATATATATATATAAATCTATTCCTATCTAAATGTTTAAAACATTAGACCTATAGAACATACATATTTATGAGACTAGTTAAAGGTGTATAATTTTCTAGACTAAATCATTCTATTGCTATCATTAAACATAGACACTGAGCTACCTGTACTTTTTTCATGTGGACTCACAAAAAAACTAACTTGATTTCATCCAGGATAAATAAAAGTGCTTTAAAGAAAAGGAGAATGCAAAGCTTAATATTACAGAAAATGTAATTGTCACTGTTTTATGATACAGAGATCATTCGTATGGCATATCTAACAATGCACATTTAAATAATTATGGAGCAATCTTCCTTGTCACTTACAAACAATATATATACAAGCTGGATACCTTATCCAGACAAAATGTTATTGCAAATAGCAAATTTTAGATAAAGGTCTTTTATTTCAGTAAGGTCTCCTCCTCTCCAAAGCAGAATGTTATTATAATGTTTTGTTTTGTAGAGGTTTCAATCCCACTAAAATTATATTATATGAAAAGCATGTTTTAGTTGAGACCAACCTCCCAAAAAAAGGACATTATTATAACAGTCTCTTTTTGTGAGATAACCAGGTTGGGGCTAACACAATAGAAATTTAAGCCCATGTGCTACAGCTGATTGATATTCCTTCCTTTCTGTTGTTTTACCTGGCCTCTCCAGGCCAGCCCTGAATGCCTGTCACCTGGGTGGAGTATCTATAATCAGCCCTACCAAGGGTGCGATGCAGACCAATGGACTGGTTACATAAGTCATGTCATACCACCCATCACAGTTACACTATTGCGAAAAATTGTACATAATTAACTTCAAATTAAGAGAGCTATAGATAGACATACTCATTTATGACACATTTACTGAGTTAGAATTTTCAGCAAATTTCTGTATTTATTAGTATTCCTAGTTTTATTGAAACATTCCTGAATCACTGGATGATCTGTGTCCCAGGAGTATGAAATGTCCTGATCATTGGCAGTGATCATGGGCCATTCCAAATTTCTGTATTAGGCCCCATTCATCCTGGGTATTTCCCCATTGCTATCTATAATTGCTATATGCTTGTATCTATAGTAATCATTTTCAGGAAATCTGTTTGTGTTTCACTAATGAGCCATCAATGTATAAGATTATGGTATTATTAAGGCTTATCACGTGAAATTTGATTAGTGTCTCATTCATATGATATTGTCTATTTGTAAATCAAAGTAACTATATCTTACAATCCCTTTTCAAGGTTATTTTCAAAGGACATCACTTCCTTTGGTGACAGGACTGAATCAGGTATCACGAGACACTAATCAAACATCACCTGATGAGCCTAATCACTAGAATAAGTTACAAAGATTTGGGCCAAGGGCAAATGGGGCTTTAGCCAGGCCCTGATAATTAACATTATAATCAAGATAAAAAGTTTGGAAGACAAAAAGGCCCCTTATATTTCCATATAAAAAAATGTGTCAATTTGATAACTATTAAGTAAAATTTACCTCTTCCTGACTTCTGTTTAAAGCATATTGAATCAGTTTTCTTTTGATTTATATATATCAAGTATTCACAGAAATAATTATGACTTTCAATATTGAGCAGAACATGAGTATCATGTACATTAACATTAGATAGGTAAAATTAATCTCTTACATTTTTGTTTCAGGCAAACCCACAAATTAATTGGAATACATGTTTGTTTTAAAAGATTGGTTGTCTTTGTGAAATCTTTACCTCCATTTACAAACCAGGTTTTACAATTTATTTCAGATTAGGAGGCAATTTTACTGGACCTAAGATGAAACACCAGCAAATAGAATATCTTGACAGCTACCTACATTCAAATATTATGTGTGACCCCAATGTTTAGTGACATTTGTGTATATCCTCGGAGAAGGAGACATGATCTTTACAATGGTGAAAGAATTATGGTTTTATCATTTATATAGCTCAAGTTATCATTGTTTGAAGTCTCAGGTATCAGACACAGCTAATTAGAGAATTTGACTTACCTGCATGACAATTTAGTGGTGTGGGGTCACAGTTATGGTAAACAATATTATGACTATATCTAGACAATTTATATTACTCCTTGTAGTCCTTCTGTCATTTCCTGAGTAATTTTCTGGTTGTAACCTACTGTATCTTACAATGTATACCTGCTCAGGAGAGTTCATCAGTAGTTTTTTTGGTAAACTTTCTCTCCCATACTTCTTTTTTTTTAAACGTTTCAATTCACATCTTGTGCAGCCTGGAATTGAACCAAGTCACTTCTCAATCAGTAGTCCCTGGGTGTGCAGAATTATGAAGATAGCTATAAGCTGTTTTTTCACCCCATACACCTACGTTCTGCTTATTTAACCCTTTCAAGACTCCACAAAATTCTCAAATTGTACATAATGGACACCAAATAACTGAGGGAATATCCCCAAAAGACGCAACTGTTACCATAACATTTTAAAGTAGACCAATAAGAAGCTAAAACATGAATATAAATAATCAATTCCCAACAGAAATTGTTAGATAAATTATAATATGGTCTATTTCAGGCTTTTTAAATAGAAAAAAAAGTTCTTGATATATATTAAGCATCAAATTAACAATTCTGTCATATCTGCTATGTATCTCTCAGGCATCTGGCGTCTAGGCCTGGTGATGCCTGAGAGATACAGGCGTCAATAGCTGGTGATGCCTGAGAGATACTGGCGTCTTTAAAGGGTTAAGAGGAAGAGGAAGGTATAGCCTCTTCTTCTTTAAGAGCAAAGATTCTCCCTGTTTTATCTCACATGAGGCTTAGAAGGTGAGGTTTTCTTCTTGAGACATAGAGGTTTAGTATTGATGTATACCACCAGGGGGTGCATGTATGTCCTCTTTTTCTTGAAGAGAAATCCCTCACCAGATGAGCCAAACATAAGTATAATAGGGAGTGAGAGGTGTGCCTCAAGAGGATGAGGGGGAACCTTTCTCTTAAAGAGAAAGAGTCTAGGTGTATGTTTTTTTTTGCCTAATGCAGCTTGTAGGTTCTACTAAATATTGTTTTATTGTGGCGGTATTTTAGCATTTCATCATTTTATTCAACATTCCAGTTTGCATGGTATGGACATATTTGAAATTTTTTAAAGTTTCATCTAAAACTACATGAAATTTGACTTTTAGTAATTAGTTTATTTTCCTTTTTTTTGTAATTTTCTCAAAAAAAAGAGAAAAAAGATAAAAAGTAACATTTTTGTTTTTCTTAGGTTGAGACCTGATCAAACCAGAATGTTATAGTTATGTCCTTATCGGTGAGGCTGAGACCTGAACAAAACAGAATATTGTGATAAGATTCTTTTTGACATGTGAAATACAATACTCTTTCATCACCATTCTGTTTTTGCAATACTATCAATGCCTACGTCCCTTTTATTACGGTCAGATTAGTCCTAATTATTTGCATTGGTATAAAGCCTGATTCAACCTATCAATTTTGATGCTAGCAATTTCCTTTGTTTGATTATCTCAAAAATATTTGGTCCGAACAACTATATCACATTTGCCATTTGAAAGAAGATTGCAAAACCTTGCTAGTGATATGAAACGTGTTTATATTAAAACATAATTCCAACTACCAATTTATAAAAAGCGTGGCAGCAAAATCTGCATGTGAAATATAGGCTTTAATCTCTATTGCTGCAGTTTCTTTTTCTGTAGTAGAATCTTTTACAGATCTTGGCCATCAGGTCAGGTGGTTTGTTTGTCTGAGTGTCACGATGAGAACCACTTTAATTATTGAAATTTCATTCTAAGATATATATCATGCATGCACAAAGAAGATACATATATCAGAAAAAATGACGATTGGAGGTATGGGTACATATACAAATTTATATTCATCAAAAATTATAGGTAGTGTAAAATCAGCAATTTACATAAATAACTCCAAGCTTGTCAGACTAACAGTTTGTGGCCTATGTCCCATACTAAGTAGTGTGGTCTGGAAAATAATTAATTGGAGGTCCTCCGATATATAAATCCACACATATAATAACAAATCAACTAATTGTACCAACTTGTCAAGAAAAAATAATAAGCAAAAAAAAGAATCAACAACAATGAAATTAACCTTTTGAATACATGTTCAACGTATTTACTTTGGAGAATATCTAAATGTGTTTTTTATCTGGCAGTGGATATACATTAGGATAAAATACAATTTTTTTGATAAAAATAAAGTTTATGATTCACCAAACTGAATTTTCTGTTATGCCTGTTATGCAAAGTCAAATCGATTCTAAATATTTATGTTCCTAAATGTCAATCACCTCTAAGGGAGGACAGCATTGTTCATCTGTTGATTTACAAACCGAGCCAGCTCAATGGGCAGGGGCGTATCCAGAGATTTTTAAAAGGGGGTGCCCTATTATAAAATTTTCAACCTGACACTCTGGGTCTGAGAATTCTACATTAAAAAGAACAGTATTTGGCAAAAAATTGGGGTTGGGGGAGGGGGTGGGCTGCCCTCTGCACCCAACCTAAATCTGAACTGAGAGTAACCCAAGTGCCAGTGATCATAACCCTGTTACTTTGTAACTCTGTTCCACATTACTAGTGCTAGCTAGTGTCCTCTTTACACTGGGGTTCGTGTCTTCTCAACAGATTAGGATAATCAGCAAAATTTTGATTAGGGTCTCAAGATCAGCAATTTTGTCTTTTATGAAAATTGATAATTGTGAAATATCCAAAGGATGGGATCATTAGATGCAAACTTTATCTGTGACATGTAGAATCTGCAATCATGAGACACTTAAAACTTAAACTTAAGAAATCCTGATGTCACCCTGTCAAATTTGAGAAATCCTGATGTCGCCCTGTCAAATTTAAGAAAACCTGATGTTGCATGTCGTTAAGCCAAAAAAGGCCATGTCACCCTGTCGATTTTAGGGGTCTACACCCATTCATCTGCCTGACTGCTGCCTGACCTGAAAAATAACTTCAGTTACTCAGTGCAGGCTGTATTCACTCAGTGAAGACCTGGCTATATGGTTGCATGGATTATATGAATCAGATTTAAATGATAGGTCATTGTTTTCATCATACATTAAAAATTGTAATGATTTTTGGCTATTTTACTGCATCAGTGGAGTATACAAAACTTTGTTGTCAAAATCTCATGAATTAAATCATTATTCAAATTTTTACGATAACATTTTGTATACTACAATTAAATGTAATTGAAGTTGATGAATACTTCGATTAAATGTAATTGAAGTTAATGAAGTTATCAATGTCCTTAATGACAAAAATCAGGATGTGAAGCAGTCCAAGCAGAAAACAAATCTGTCTATAACAAAAATCAGCCTCTCAATTGTATCAACTAAAGAATTAAACAGATTTTTCTTTATAATTTTGCTGAAAGATTTATATAATACCTGAATACTAAGCAGATTATATCTGGGCTGGGATCCTGGGCACCATGATTATTTCGTCGAGGGGTCTTTGTACAATAGGTTTTGCCAATGGGACCGTAGGTCCCAAAGGTGGGACCTAGCATAATGAGACACCCTTTAAGAGTAAGCCCTGGCCACTATTTCTGCGAGGCGCTAGTGCCTCATAGCGATAGACTAGCTATTTCAAAAAGGTATTAACTAATTCATGATTATTATTAAATTTTGTGAAAGAAAAAGACATGACTTGTAGTTGTTGACTCTCAAAGGAATTGGGTGGATGGTGACTTTAAATGTCATTCCAAACTCACTCTTTATGGTATGTTATTTTGATTCACCATGAAAAGTTCCCCACTCAAGATAGAAATTGCTTTTATTTAAGCTCAAAACTATGTCATTCCTTGTCCAAAAGTTGGCAAACACTCTCTAATCTCACGTTCAAAATATAATTTCTAGATTTATCTAAAAATTAGATAAATTATAAAATATTCTTATAGTTTTCTACGCTTTTAGACTTTTGGTATTTAGAGAGTATATTGAATGTATCGAGGTCAAAGACTGGAAGTAAATAATTCTTGCATTAAAGTGCCCTTGCAGTGTAACCCTCTCTTTGTGAGAGTTCGCTTCGCTGTAACTAGAAGAGCATGAACCAGACAGTTTGAACAATGGGAATTATATAGAAGATTATCAAGTGATCATTGGTCTCTTCATACTGAATTTTACAATAAAACATAATTGTATAATTCAGTATAAAGTATGAAATATTATTTGTTCACTTATTGTTCAATGTGGACAGTAGCTGTGTCAGCATTATGCAAGTATTTATGTAGTTGTTTATATTTGTTAACATATAACATCATTCCCAAGTTACAGGTTTTGATATATGAGACAAGTTGGCTCCGGATATCCCCAGGATATGCCCACCTGGTATTGAACCGCTACTGCCTGAACGCAGCCCTCAGTGTCCGATGCGGGTCAGCATCTCGACCAGGACCACACACTTAAGGCTCTATTACACTACACGACATTAGCTGCGACATGGCAATGTCGTAGATAAATTACACATACTAGAAATACAATTCTTTGTTACACATATGTAACGTGTTCCAAATTGTCAATATTTTATTATTATATGACTTCTGTATACAAATTTATCTTTAATATCATCATAATGCAGCAATATCGCAGCCCAAGTCGTGTAGTGTAATACCCCCTCAAGTCGCAGGGCTGAGTTACACGCAGACTTACCTACGCCAATTATCACCCCTGTATGCACGGACCCGAAGTACGCGTTAAGCCTGTATTCCATGATGGGTTCATGTACTTGCGTTCATCATTTTACTTGCATTCCTAATCGCGTTCCTACTTGCGTTCATGCAATGCAAGTATGAACGCAAGTATAAGTCTATATTCTACAATGCGTTCATTCCCACTTGCGTTCCTTCAATCATGGATGCAAGTTTACTAGCAGAAAATTAAGGCTATTTTCTACGATGCTTTCATTCCCACTTGCATTCCTGTAATCATGGAAACGCGTTTCCATGATTGAAGGAATGCAAGTGGGAATGAACGCATTTTACAGGCAATCCTGTGCCACGTTGCCCAAAATGGCTTTAAATGGGTATTTGTTTGTTTTTATATAAATTTACTAAAATATTTTTTCATTAGTATTTTGAATATTCTGTTATTCCGGCGACCCTCACAATAATTTGGATGCACAATATATCTTTATACAACCTATATTATAGCCAGTCAAGAGAAAATATAATTGATCACCCGCATGGCCGAGCAGCGCTACATATCATTTACAGTATTTTAGGCATGTTTAGAAAATTGTTTGGGTGATAAAATATACAACAACCTTAGGGGTCGTCCTCTGGTGTCTGTACGACCCATGGGGATCATACATACCTCAGGCTTTGCCCTCGGTACTTGATTCTCCCCTATGGGTCGTACAGGCACCCTCTGACGACCCCTATGGTTCTTCTTTCATTTTTGGGATATTTGGAAAATGGCGCGATTGTCCGTCTTTAAGATGCATAATAAGGTGTTCTGAATCAGATGAAATCGTTCATATTCAAGATATAACAAAATCCAACGTTAAGGGCGGAATGCAAGCAAATGCCCTACTAAAACACCCCTTTTGTAGCTCCTTAATATGATACACCCCGTGTAACCCTGTGAGACTCTAAATGCAACAGGTCATTAACCTGACATGATCTAACTTAGATAGTAAGATTTGTGTTGATGCACAGAGGAAGACAATGTTGGTTATCATTATTGAAGTTGTTTTTTTTCAAATTTTGCTATGTGGTCACATATGTAATAGTTATTTCTGTATGAATATGTTTAAAAATAATGTTTTGATGAAAAAGTGAAATATTGCCAATCAGTAAAAACAAATATGAGGCAGGCATGTCTTACATAAACCATACAGACATAACATACAAGAGAATGTCATTCATGAACATTTCAGGTCTAAACCTAAACAAATGTTTAGGTTGTGAAAAGTTGTAGTTTGGTCAAAATATAATATTGTTAACAATGTTGCTGTAACCTTTCTGGGAGTTCACATTTTTATGTTGTGACATCAATGCTTTACTAGCTAATTAACTGTCAGGATCATATCAAGGGTACTGCCTATTTGTTGCACTGGGATTCAATATATTCTCTTTATAGCGCTGCCTCACTGAGATATCATGTCATAGGCCCACATGATACCCCACCCAGTTATACTTTACTGACACCGGGCCTACCAGTTATGTTTCATGGTTCTTACTTCACATAGAGTACCAGGCAAGCAGCAACCACTACCATTTTTAAAAAGTCTTTGGTGTGACTTAGCTAGGGATTGAACTTACGACCTCCCACACTCGAAGCGGGTACCCTACCAACTGAAATACACAATTAAAAATGTCATTTTGAAGTAGGTGGTATTAGATTTTTTATATCAAATCATTTGCGCAGGCTTTGATATTGTTTTAAGCAATGTAAAGATCTGGTATAAACACCTGAAAATTAAATATTATGATAATAATATTTAATTTTCAGGTGTTTTAACACTTTGTAATTGATTGTAGGAGCTGTCATTGATCCTGGGGGTACTTTTTGTTATATTTCTTATTGATGTTAGTAATTTAACCCTTTAGACCCCAATCTGGCCTTAGCTGCCCGTTGTTGTATTCCCCAACCCGGCCATAGCCGCCCGGAAATATACAAAATTGGCCAATATATAATTTAAAAACTGATTTAATTTCCTTTCTAATGCTACAAACCTCATGTAATGACCCTCATTCAACTCCCTCAATTGAAAGGAATTTAGGGAATTCTGGAGGGAAATCCATGGAAAACTCGGGGAAATCAAGCAATTTACTAATGCAAACTGTGGGGTCTAAAGGGTTAAAAAAAATGCTATTTTGAATTATCCTTATTTATACATACATGTCTAACTGTAAAATACAACAATAACAACATAACTATTGTATATACATGACATTTTGGGCTTTCAATCTCTGTCATTGATCGTGGGGGGGATGTCATCGATCATAGGGGCATTATCATCGATTGTGATGTTAATGAGATTCAAAATGCTACAGATTTTCTAAACATTGATATTCCCAATTTCTTATATAGCCATCCCAAGGCACTATGATTATTTGGAACAAAACTTATTTGGTTCTGAAGAAATCTTTTTTGGGGGGGACTTGATTAAGGCCTTAATTAGGTCCATTTCATTAGAATTGACCATAATATGTCACCGCACTCATCTTTTGTGTTTGTGGAGAGGAAGTGAAGAGTCTTAAAGAGAGGGGCAAGTGACTATGAACTATTATAGTCTTGTGATCCTTATTGTCCAGAGATCCAGCATGCTAAATTTTATGTTTATAGTATTAATAGTTTGTTGTTTTTTTACATTTTTTTTTTAAGCTATTTTTCTAAATCACAGTAGTGGTCACATGCAGATCCTGGTGTAGCTCGCACTGTGTAGGCCTATTTATCTGTGTGTGATGTCACAAACAGAATTACTGAAAAATTGAAAACTCAGAAAATAACCAACTTTTAATAGGAGGTTAGATACAACATCAGTGTGAAACACCTTAAAATAAATCAGTTAAGTTAAGTGTATAGGACAATCATGGGAGTAAACAAAGAAATTATTGTCATTTATTTTGTACCCCGGTCATCGATGATAATAAAACCTGTAAACAGATTCTGATTTATTTGTGCCTCTTAGATTTATTTAATATAGAGATAGTTCTAATTTTCAACTCAACTACACATTGCATTGAAATACGTTATGTATGGTTACATCAGTAATTAGCTTGTTTAAGAGATGTCCTCTTTTCAAATTAAAAGGAAAGCTAGGCTGAAAGATGCCTTTATGTATCTAAACTACATCTTTTATCATGGAATTAATTTACTTGTAGCAAAGAACACATGATTTTGCATGCTAATATGGGTACTAGAAATTATAAATATGCTGTTTAACTAGTGTATTAATGAGATTTAGACAAAAAGTTGAAAGAAGTCCGTGTGTTAGCCATTATGAAATACAACAGCCCAGTTGGCTGGCTCCCACAACGGTGATCTGCTGTGTAGTAGGATTGCATCACAGGCATGAACTCTCTAGATGGCGCTACCCCTCCTTCGTTAGACTTTATATAAGGAACTGTTGGAATCCATATATGTGGGTTGTGTGCGAATCTCCCTAAAACTGACCAAAAATTGTCTCCATTGCACATATATGATAGAATGATACTATTTTAGTGTATATTTCCCTTTCTACCTATGCCTTAGGAGAGCATCACATCAAGGTGTTGATAAACAGTGCAATGCAATGCAATCCCAACCTTACCCTAATTTTGTCTAAATTTATAATTTCTTATTTAGAGAAGTAAAGGCCAAATTATTTACATTTTAACAAACTGTCCCAATCCGCCGGACCTCTGTCAGTCGGGATTGTTCAATTCTTACTCTCCACATGTGAATCAGGGGGTCTCATCCCAACTGACCAATCAGCATTGAGCATTCACCTATGCCCCGAAGTTGGTTGTGTGACCACTAAGGAGACCTCACCTCTCTGCGAACAGAGTAAGAATGCCACAATGGCTAAAATGTTTTGATCCCAACAGTGATGCACCGGTATTGTTCCATTCTTACTCTCACTGCAGGCACCGGTGGGGACTCATCCCAACCGACCCATCAGAATTGAGAACTCACCTAATCAAACCCTGACCCATACTTAACAAATTTGAAAGGAAAAGTTTGTTTCTCTTACAACTATGTTTTATCAAATTTGCCGAAGGCACTTGTAGTTACTTATAATACTGTAAGGGTAGGAACCTAAAACTTTACCCTGCAGTTTACACAGACATATACTTTGGATTTATGCTTAAACTCTTATGTTTTTTTTGTAAAATAAAAAATAGTTTGCATCCTAGACAATTAATAAAAAACTAATTGGCAATGGGAATTGACCATTTTATTGAAAAAAATGAAAGCCCACCCAGTATTGCAGCATACCATATATGGCAATGCCCTTATTTGGAAAGTACTTTATGAATGGAGGTCACATGACCAACCACATAGGATGTGCACATAGGCCTTTTGGTAATTATAGGCAATATGCAACGGTATTTTTAACTCCTGTCCATGTTAAAACCTATGCCCATAGTTCTGCCATAATTATGTAATTTACATTGCTATTTCCTTCAAACTAGTTAATTAGAACATGGAAGGGTAGGGGAATCCCCTATGACATCACCATCCCAGCCAAGGTGTGACGTAACGGTCACATTATGCGACCATGCTTTTTTGGTTTGTCAGTAACTTACTTAAATGTGACATAACAGTTATGTTATTTTTTTGGGAGGTTGAGACCTAACAAAACCAGAACGTTATCATAACATTCTGGTGAGGTAAGGTCAAGATGAAATTAAAACAGAATGTCATTGTGATGTTCTGATTAGGTGAGGTCCAGACCTTACTTAAACAGAATATTGTAGTGACCTCCTGACCAGGGGAGGTGCCAACTGCACCTAAACAGAACATCATTGCAATGTTCTGATTATGTCAGGTCTTAAACTTACCCAAACAGAATGTTCCTGTGACCATCTTCTTAGGTTAGGTGTCACCCTAACCCAATCAGAACATCATTGTAACATCCTCTTTCAGTGAGGTCTCAACCACAACTCAACAGAATGTTATTGTGACATTCTTTTTAAGTTTCAGCCTAATAAACAATGTCACAAGAACGTTATCAGAATGTCGCAATGTAACAATGCAACAGTTGGTTGCAGCGACGTAATTGAGAGTCATCAAAAGAACGTTGCTGTAACCTAACAATGTGACGTAACAAGAATCAATCCAGAACTTTGCTGCAACGTTATTATAACGTCATTTCCTTGGCTGGGATGTTAGTCATATAAGAGGCCCCCAGATGGGGGTTTTGAACAAAAACTTCATCCGAAACATAATACAGCAACCTCATTCAGCCCAAGCATTTTGTTCCACGTTCATTACAGCAAACTGTGTGGCACCCCCTGGTGAATTAAATTGAAACAGGGTTTTAGGTCTTTTCTCATAGTTATCCTATATGCTTCACTTCATAATAGGTTAACTATAGGAAAAGACCTAAAACACTGTTTTAATTTAAATCACCAGGGGGTGCCACACTTTAATGAGAAAGGTATATAATGGCTATGGTGAGGGACTTCAGCTTACTATTTGGCTGATTTAAGCACTGATCAGTTGGTTGATTAATGAAAATGGACCATAATTATATTTGGTATGGAACTTTATAATATCATGGATTTCCACGGAGCTTCACATTTCCTATCTGAGTTAAGCACTGTAAAGAGATAAACCTTACATGAGGACATTTTAGAAGTCTGGAAAGGGTGTCCTGTCACCCTCTGTGTCAATAGAACTCGTCACGCTTTTGAATTTCAGAAGTGGCCATGTCATGCTGTTGAATATACAGGTTAGGTCAAAAGGTGAGTGTATGTATATAATTTCTGATTGGCCCAGAGCCAACAGAGAGGGGCTGTGAGGCCCTGAGAAGGCCCAGCAGGTCATTTGTGGTCATGTGAGCTTAGCTGCCACGTCGGTAACACACCATTCCAAAAGGTGAGTGTATAACCCATAATTACAGGTCTATCTTTAGCTTCATTATTATCTTAAATAAATTAGGTGTGTCTCCCCACACAGAAAGGATGCTCCAGGCGGGAATTAAGCATTACAGAGGGTGTTTTAAGCTTTCAAATGATACCAAGCACGTCAAAATTGGATAATTATCAAGGAGGTTACAGGCTGTTGAACAAAGGACTGTCAGTATCACTGAAAATGGCAAAAAGCCCAAATATTGAATATTTATCTAAATATTTAGTAATAAAATGAGATTTTCCAATAAATTAACAAAAAACCTTAAAAAGCTATTATCTGGATGACTTTTGATCTGGAAAAGATAATCTATTTTAGTTTAGACTGATAATACAATGAAGTCATGTCTTTTTTCCAAATGGGTTACAATTTCTGACAAAATCCTCGAAATGTTGTTGTTTCCATGGTAACCAAACATCTATATATGGGGGGAAAACATTCCATTAACATTCCAAATAGAATGTTTCGATAAAATATGGAATTTTTAGAGTGGGATAACTGAATTCTACACAAAAAGTTGGTTTAAGACATTTTCGTCCCTATTTTTCACAAATCTACCCATATCTCCCTTAATATTGGATGTAGAGCTTAAGATATAACCCCCTCAGAGCATCCTTTCTGTGTGGGGAGACACTAATGGTATCTCCATTGCATTCCAGAGGATAATTACTTTAAGGGAGGAGCCAGTGAATATGAATCACTATAGTGCTGTGATCCTCACCATTCTAGTTATCACCACGACAAATTTCATGTGATTATTTTGAATTTTATACATGATTAATTTTTGTAATTCAAAATTAATGTCCCTTTATGCAGCTGGTGCAGCAAGTACAATGCATTTCTGAGTGTGTGACGTCACATAGACAATGTGAAAAATAGAAATCTTAAAAAATAACCAAATGTAATATTGGCCCTCTCTTTTAACGAGTCTAATGTTGTTCAATACAACAAAAATGAATGATATATATGCTTAAAAAAAGGAGAAAAAAAGTATTTTAGGTGGGTTTTGAAAATAACAGCTTTTATGTGTCACATCACACACAGATGTCCATTTTCAGGCTGGCAGGGCACAAATACATTTTTTGATACAAACCTCATTCTAATGTACTAATGCGGATGGTCAGTCCATAGCTAGCTTAGCCATTTTTATGTAGAACCTAACATCTTGGCTAAGAGTATAAACTCTTCTTGAACCATGGGTGAAGAGTGTAAGAGGCAGCATCACTGTATGTATGTAAGGATATGTAAGCTGCAGCACCGAGCAGAGTGGTACTTGCTCTTGTTGGTTACACATCCTCAAAAGAATGGAACTAGAAGCGGGGTTCTGTTATTGAATTGATGTAGATAGACAGGTAGTCAGGCTTAGAGTGTTGGCTGGGTGGTTGAGTGGACACACCCCTGGGATTGTTCATGTTCAACGTTCTTGCGACTGGTATTACATATTGGACACAATAAACTTATTCCTTTCACGCGAGTGTTATGTCATCTGCAATGAGGAACTATGTTATGGAGTGCACCTGCAGTCTGAGTGGAGTCAGTCTACCATTGGAGCTAGCTAATATATACAGGAACTAAACCTTAAACTAATTACTAGCAGCACCCTATTAATTAATGGATATTAGACCCCATAGTTCACTAAGGCCCTGAAACAACCAACCATGACCGCATCATGTGAAGTTTCATCAATTATCTTTGAAGGAATAATAGTGATTCATTACTAGATGCAATGTCATGGGTAATTGTTTGGTGGAATGCACTTTAGTGAGGGCTCTCTGAGGTTGCGCTAGGATTCAAAATGCCCTAGCCACAGTGGCAAATTTGCTGCTGAATGGACTAGCCATATTCACATTTAACTAGCCACATATTTTTACCTATTAATTTTAGTTTGTAAATACATTTAGTGATTATTTATTTGTATTGATGGCCTGGTATTTCTTAAAGCAGCAGTCTTGTCCTCTGGTAGCTAGGTTAACATCCACCAATGTTAGGCTAACAATTAGACAGCCGGCGAAGTGTTATGATGTTAGAACATAATCCAGCAATGATGTTCGTCATGTCACGAATTTGGCGCCAAGGTACGGGAGTTTCAATGTATCAATTATTATCTGTGGCACAGACCTTTAATGACAGGGATGCAATCACTGAATGGAAACACAGTGACCCCCCACCACATAATAAGACATAAGTCGCAGATCATTAAAATTAAGCTTTAATTTGATTACCAGAGAGGATACCTTAAGCTTTAGAATAATGAAAGAATTATGTTTCTTTTAGTATTCTGACCAAAGTTATGAATATTTGAAGTGACACACATCCAGTGTGGCTTTTAGGAGAAAAACGACTGTAAAGATATGTCTTCTCATTACGTCAGTGCAAATGACTATAGGATTTATCTATGACCATCAGGAAAACCCACTCATACATGAAACATTATCAATTTTTTTTATATTTGTTTATGAATTATAATTTTCATGTAAATACCATGTTATTTTTGTAGAAGACATATTTTCCCAATTTTTGACTTTCCCCCCTCCTTTTCCCCCTCCTTTTGTCATTTTCTCAGAATTGGTCTGGGCGACTTATGCCTCATTTAGTGGTGGGGGGTCATATTATTTATTATTGATTAATAGTAATAGTAATAATTACAATAATTAATTGTAAGCCACTGAATGATGTGACTCAAAATTTGTAGCTGAAAGATCCTGACATGCTCAAAATTTGTAACTTGCAAAAGTTGCAGCTGCATTTCCCTATATAGAGATTTTGAGTCACATCATTCAGTTGCTTCACCTGGCTCGAATACTGTTTTATTTATCATTTTCAATAGCATTAGAACCCCATGTCATGGATATCATTTGCCACTCAAGCGGGTTGAAAAATCTAGAAAAATAAGAAGGAATTTTCCTGATTTTGAGTTTTGAAGTTTAAAGGGTGAAAACTTTATTTTGTATCAATTTCAAAGCCTTGGTATTGGAAAAAGAATGATCACAACTGGTGGCTTTGAAAGGAACTTAGTACTTAGGAAGAATTAAGTTAACTTCAATCTCCTATTGAACTGATAAAAAAACCGGTAATTTGGGAAAGGTTACTAAATTGATAGTACACCCAATGAAAGTCGTAACATGAAACATTGTCTGCCAAAAGTAATGAGAATGAAATATGGTAAAAAAGAACATCACGTGCATAATAATCCCATTGAGAAAACCTTCAACCATTGTATTATAAAGAAAAATGAGTTTGTCAACGTTTGGGGCATTTTATGGTCCCAGGCCAAGAAATCAATCCAGTGTTAGATATATTAGTCACAAACCGTAGATGCTAGGCTCAAGCATAAGAAAAGGTAGGACCACCCCTCCCCAATTTTGGCTCCCCTCGTAACATAGACAATTACCCCAAGACCCCACACTACCCAGTCCACCCTCGAAAACGAGGCAAGACTCTGAGAAAACTATCCTTTTTACCCGCCTCGGGCAGTGGTCAGACCCAACTCACATAACAATATACAAAGCCGAGAGCATGGTGACCGACCCTCATGTCCTTACCCATACTTCTGTCCATACCCATACTTCTGCCGGCCCGAATGCCGGCCCGAATGCCGGCCCGAATGCCGGCCCGAATGCCGGCCCGAATGCCGGCCCGAATGCCGGCCCGAATGCCGGCCCGAATGCCGGCCCGAATGCCGGCCCGAATGCCGGCCCGAATGCCGGCCCGAATGCCGGCCCGAATGCCGGCCCGAATGCCGGCCCGAATGCCGGCCCGAATGCCGGCCCGAATGCCGGCCCGAATGCCGGCCCGAATGCCGGCCCGAATGCCGGCCCGAATGCCGGCCCGAATGCCGGCCCGAATGCCGGCCCGAATGCCGGCCCGAATGCCGGCCCGAATGCCGGCCCGAATGCCGGCCCGAATGCCGGCCCGAATGCCGGCCCGAATTTTCGGTGTATTGTAGTTACATGACAAGATCTCAATTGACAATGAACAGCTCCAAGGATGGAATCCCCTCAAACACACTCAGTCAATGCTCCTGCCAACTAAACAGTCTATCAGCTTCATTCCAAATCCAGACCTCAGCTTCTAGAACACAACCTTTCCAGGATGGTTTCTCACAACAACGTTCAGCTAACTCTGACTCAGCACTGGCGATGTAAGCCCCTTTTGTTTAGTGATAGTATACACGTCATACCTAGACTCCTCCCTTACTCCAAGACACTTTGATAAGGATTTATAGCTAAGGCGTGCGCTGGTGTAAACACTACGCTAAGCTAACAGAGCATGGACTGACCATCCGCGTCACTACAATAATTCACAACATTGGCTAGATAGTGTCTTGTTCAGCTAGGTATAATAAACAAATGAAGCACAAGAATTAAATTAGGGGAGTTTTTGTTTGTCAAAAGCAGGGAAATTCTAACGAGCATATCTTGGCCCCTTGTAGGAATATATGGATTGTATCACTTGAAAAAGGAGATTGTAAATCCAAATGCATGATTTTCCCCATTTAGGACATCGTTTCCCACATTTGGTCACAATGTTGTACCAACGTAACTTTGATTGCAGGATGTATGCTTATTAAGTAATTAAAACATAATGAGTAGGAAATCCCCTATTTGGATCTGCTCCAGACCTTGTTATGGGTCTATACCCTTAAATTTGTGGCTTACTGACATGTGACAGGGCCAATTCTTAAATTGCAACAGGGCAAACTAAAAGACAGGTGACAAAGATCATACTTTTAGGGATCACTTCTTTAAAAGACAGGTGACATAGGATTAGTAACCAATGACAGAGCTATTAGAAATATAAAGAAATATGACAGAGCCAATTCTTAAGTTTGACATGTTAAAGGGTGACCCCATCTACACCCCGTCACTTAGTAAATCAACACCTTCATCAGTCGTGGCAGTAGACCATGATAATTATTGCACCATATTTGAAATGTCTTGTTCTAATTCCTATGTTGCATATTCACAGACACACCTGCCCAAGCCACCATGGAGAAAAGAGGTACCACCCTTATAGAGCTGGCCCTTACCTATCTTACCTGGATGCATTACCTACAGGTGGCAAACTCCCAGGACTACACCTGGTCTGGAGCAGCAGCTGCTGGGGTACCTAACACCTTCTTTAGATTTGGACCTAAGATAGATGTCACGACGGCTGCGATGGATGATGGTGCTACTTCTAGATTCCAGTTGCCCACCATATTTCCTTTCTTCAATTCTAACCAAACCTTGGCATCTGTAAGTTTGTCTTTGAATTCTACCTTTTCTAATTGTATGATTTGTTACTATGAGAAAGCCTCTGAAACTCTATCCCAACGGACTAGAATTACTGGTGTAATTTAAGTTATGAAGTGCATATTTTAGTGGTAAATTATTGATATAACCCTTCAGCAGGTTGGGGCTATGACAGGAAAAACGAGATGTCCTGTTTTTTCGGGACGTAGCCCTTTAAGTAACCCTTTAAGGTTTTCAAAAGTATGCCTGAAAAAACAGGACGTCCTGAAATAACAGATCACAAAACCATCCTGTTATTTCAGGACGGATCATTTTGATGCAAAAGATGTGTACTTTCATTACAAATATTTTTTTAATTTAGCAACCTCCTCATTTTCTGAGCATTTCTAATTATGTAAAATTCTTGATTGGGAAATTATTATTTATGTATTTGTCAAAATGGAAAGTGTTATTAAAAATTCATGTTAAATGCAGAATTTCATAATTTTTGTATTATATCATGTTTGTCTTGTGTATTATTCACATTATAATTTCATCTTCATCAGAAGACTGCAAGGGTTTTTTCTGCTCAAAAGCAGGGCTAGCACTAATTCAATATTCTCGGATCACCTGGACAAGTGTTTTCTTAAATGCAATTTAACTCACTCAATCTGCACCATATTACAGAATTTCAGCACATTCTTTACTTTATCTTATTGACTCCCATTGATTAGTCAGTAGAGTAAAAATCTTTTGTGTTGCCCTGGAAAGTCATTGTAACCCAGTGAACTTCAAAGTTTTGTGTGGATAAATAAAAAGCCTGTTATTCTAAATCTGAAAAGACTGTATTAACATTAACATGACAGCAAGCTCCACCACCTTTTTTGGGATTTAAACCCCCCTATGACCACAGCCTATCAAGGCTGTAAGCTTATTACCTGGTATATATAGTGCACTGGTATTTATCATATTGGTAAGCAGTGTTTCTGAGAGTCCCAGTAGTGTAAGACAGCTGTCTATAGATCTGGTCAGCAAGAAACAGCTCATTTTGTGTTCCTTTTATTGTTAAATAACAATAATTAAGAGTTCTGGCTAGATATTATAAATATTATCTTGTATGAAGTGTCATACACTAACAGGACACATATTGTCATTATACATTGAATGTGCCATTTGAGTTGCACTTTGGTGAATTTACGAGAATATAGGAAAAGACAAAGTAAGAGGAGGTGACAAAAAATGTTCAGGTTTTTGCATTGTTTCTTGTGTCCCGGATCTATAGGACATATTGTTTTAAGAGGTCAAATTAAGGCAAAAGACTGAAATATTACAATAAATGTAATAAAGATCCCTGGCATTTAATTTTCAATGTTCAATTTTTTCTTCATATGTATGTTTGACTGATCAGCATAGCATATATATATCAAATCATAATGCTTGGTACTTTTGTAACTAAATGTATTATGTGGGGTTGTGTCCTATTGACATCCCAGAAACATCATACCAGTCACTTAAGTGCTGCTATAGCTGCTATAACAGTGTGCAATTTATGGCTGAGGGCACTTGTAGAGAGAGAAAATAGTTGTGTCAAAGTTGTAGGTAAATTCATTAACCTGAGTAATGTTTGATGCATCGATAATGATTTTGTTTTAAATAAATTATTTTTTGTTTAAGCTCGTTTATTTTGACTGGTATACAGATTAGCTACTGAAAGCTAGTTTGCATCTTGACACCAGCATTATCATCCACATCATGCAACATTGTTGTGAATCTACTACATGTAATCTGTAGTCTAAAATGGCACAATTATACTTGTTCCATTCAAGAGCTCCTTCATATTATACTTTTTTAAAAAATATGATTTACTCCTAGGTTTTTGAGTACAAAACAATGGTGCATCATGAACAGGAGTTCTTATGTTTCTATGGTTCGCCATGTTTTTGTTATTTAATGGCTTGTACATGTATAGTCTCAAATAATATTTGCGTCTTACATTCAGTTTGGCTATCTTACATGATTCATGCATGCAGTTGTATCTCAGGAATATGTTCATTTGCAAGTATACAGATTCTTAGAGCTTTATTCTGTAGTTTTTGTATTTTATTTAGCAATGTAAGATTTTCTCCATCATAAATCATACATCTATGTCCCATAATTTGTAATATCATAGTTTTGTAGATCATAATAAGCCCATCCCAGTTTGCAACACTTAAAGGTTTACTATGAAATCTTTTAAAAATTGCTTCTGTGCTTATTCCATGAAGACAGTTGCATAATACAAGATTAACCAAAGCAATTTTGTTGACTTATTGGTCCTAAAATTTGTTATATACAGCTTTCTATATTTGCCTTTTTCCCATAGAACCCAATGTTAAAGCCTGTCAGCCCAACCACTAATGTCCAACCCTGTTTTGTCCTGAAATACAGCATTTTGATTGGCTCGCACACCTGCAAATCTGTCAATTGGTAAAATTCAAGAAGTGATAATGTTTTATTCGTAATTGGGGATATAGAAAAATATAATTCTTGCTCATTCAGTAAATCCAGCTCTAGGAGACAATCATGGCTTTTATGGTAATTTTGTCCAACCCTTGTCCAACCCTGGGATGGGCTTATTGAAGTGTGCATATTGATACTCTTGCTGCAGTTTAGTTGGTAGATACAATTTATAAAAGGCATTCCAAAGAGAGTTTTCCAGGTGATTCTTATAACATAAATTCATAATTAAATGGTTCATAGATTAGTTAGCAAAGTTTGTTTTGGTGGAGTTAAAGTTTCATATATTATTGATAAAATAATTGATGAGTTTCTCAGCCCAGATAGTGGCTGTCTGAATTTCTGGATGTAGGCCACAAGGTAGTCGCTTATGTTTGTGAACTTGTCTCAACTGATCATAGCATTGATATTGTCTCTTTACCATTGGCCAATTTTCTAAGCATTGATAGCACCAATAGAGGTTATTTGTATTGACAGCTACTACCTTATTACACATATTACCATCAAATAAGTGGGGGAATTAGGCAAGGTCCATTTTACCATATTAAAACAAATCGTAAAAGCAGTATGTCTTTAGGTCATGTATTTATTGGCCATGAATGTTCACATACTCTTGGCTTTGATAACTTCAAGCTAGATCATTTGTTATTGTTTCCGGCAATTTGCCTGTATTTATGCAATAGACCTTGAGCAGACATGGTCACCTGACCCGTGTGACACTTGGTTCCCTTTTCGAAAAAGTGTCATTTGGACAACATCTATCCATCATGTTGTTTTGTTATTCTTGTTTTTCTTCAGGTGCAGACCAATGGAGGAATTGCTTTTGGTTCATCTGTAGTCGTAGTCCTTAATATTCCTCTCAACCTGCCATTTATCACCCCCTTTTGGGCTGACAGTGATGCAAGAGCGAATGATGGCCGTGTGTTCTTTCGTGTATCACATGATACCATGGATCTTATGCGGATCTCAGCTATTGTGAGGAGAAGCCAGACCTCAGTGGAGGGGTTCACAGCATCCTGGTGCATGGTAGTCACCTGGTATAATTTAACCTATTTTAATGGGGATGATACTACTCCAGTAAGTATTATGAATGTTTATCTATAATAGTTCAAATTACATAAAACTTACTGAATCATGTTTGGACTTAATCCTTTAGGTTAGCTGCATCTGCCGTACTGTGTTCCTCCAATCTAGCTGTTGTTGCCTGGAAAAACAGTCAATTTTTCATATTTTCAACATTTTTCAAATGAGAACTCACCTAAGAGAAATAATCTTGGATTTGCACATTATAAAGCTAACAAAAGCTGACCAGAATGCCAACAAAACACAGAAAAAGAAAACTTACATCTTTATAGATTCTATCTACTACTGTATAACTTTTGAAATGTAATGTATAACTTTAAGTAATGAATTTCAGTCTCTCATTATAAAGGATACTCTCATAATTCAATGATGCTGTAATATCATGAAATGAGTAAGAGTATATTATCACATCATGTAAAACATTATTTCATATTTTCATATTTTTCTCAATTGTCACCATGGATACTTTAATATAATTCTTTTTGAGTCTCTAAACCCATATTCAAGTTTGCAGTACAATATTCACTTAAAGAATGAAAACTTGATGATATTGGGTGGATATATAAACTTTTATAGGCTATCATAGTAATCCAATTTTCTAAAACTGGAATTATCTCAAATTCCCATTTTTCATATACGACCTTTGGTTACTCAGTCAATGATATGAAGAGTTCAATCATCTATTTTTTTCGTTTTTGCATTTTTCAATTTTGTGACATTCACGTTAAAAGTACATTATTAATAAGTTGTATTGCATCTATTTAATTTTAAATGCATTTCATGTATTTCATTAAAGACTTTGTTCAAGAAAAGAGAAAATAGAAAGTATGAAAATACAAATATTAGACTTGCAACTCTGCCCCTTCATCATTTGACATCACATACAGACATGTGTTCCACGGTTTCACTATATATAGAAGGAACTGTTGGAATTCAAAAGTGGGCCGTGTGCAAATCTCCCAAATAACTGACCAAATTTGCCTCCATTGAACACATGCTAGAATGGGACAATTTTGAGACAATGCATACTACCCCTTCTATCTATGAATGAAATAAGCACACCAAGATGTTGATAGATAATTCAGTGTAACACTAATCTTCTCCTAATTTTTGTTTAGATTTATTAATTCTTATTTAGATAGATAAAGGTCAAATCTTTTTGCTTAATTTCAAGAGGCCAGTATCAACTCTATATGCATGTTGGTCTATGTTACACTGAATGTTAGCCATCCACAGAATGCAGCAATCTGATTGGCTGAGGTGCACTCCATCCAAATATGCTAGGTGGCAGCACCAGTATTAGCCTGTACAGTAGCCACTGCGCAGACATTATATGCAGGCTGGACTATGTTACACTGAATGTTAGCCATCCACAGAATGCAGTAATCTGATTGGCTGAGGTGCACTCCACTCAGAGTTACTCCATCAAAATCTGCTAGGTGGCAGCACCAGTAATAGCCTGTACAGTAGCCACTGTGAAGACATATGTCTGTGCAGTAACCACTATGTAGACACGTATATCTGTAGACTAGCAATCCCTATGAGGATGGATCTATCAGAGAATTCATTTATCAATCTCAATGTAGTCATCACATCTAACAAAATTTAATTTGAAATTGAAGAGTTTATTTCTTTTTCAACTGTCTTTTGTCAAATTTGCTGAAGGCACTTGTCATTAGAGAAAAAAGACGACTATTTAAGTAAAATGCAGTTTTCCATATGAAGGAGTTAATTTTTGCACACTTAAATAAATTGTAAGATAATTAGAATCAAAATTTACTTGACTCCTCCTCTTAATTATCGATGTATGATGCCTTAATTCATTTTTCATATATGTATCTACAATTACCAACAACCTATGTTGGTAGAGGAATGCTAATTTTATGTGATGATTAATATCCAGCTTTCCACATGTAAACCTATCAAAATAAATGCCTTGTCCTGGTTGATACTAAATGCTTCCATCTAAAAACCTATATCAATTTCTATATTTTATGTTTTTATTGCTTAAATTACATTCATTACAAGTAACGTTCTTCTATGGAGGTACTGCAAATCGTTGTTTATTGGTTATTTACCACTTTTTCAACAGATACATATATATATTGTCAGGACAGACTATGCTTAAGTTAAGCAATAATCAAATGTTTAGATTTAATACAATGCATTAATCTAGTGATTATAGGCTACATTAACATTTCAATAACATTCTTTTGTAGATCAATTCATTCCAAGCTGTATTGGCCACAGATTCTGAAAATTCCTTTGCTTTATTCAATTATGGACGTTTGCAATGGTATAAAGAACCCTCTGCAAGTAGACTTCCTCAGGTGAGACACATTAATTAATTTTCCAGCCAAGTTGTGACATCATTGATACATTTGGTAACCAGTCTTTTTTGGTTAGGCTATAACTTACTTAGATAATAATTATATAAATTATATAATTTGATCTTTCAAGAAGTAACAACCTAACCGAAACAGAACATTCTTATGACATTCTCATAAGGCAATGTCACAAACTTACTGAAACAGGTCATAGTAACATTAGGTTGAGACCAAACATTAACAAAATGTGTAATTGACACAGTGATTAGGTGTGTTTGAAACATTCCCTAAAAAGAATGTCATTGTAATGCTATGTATATACGGCCAGAAAGTAATAGTAGATTGCATTATTGGAAGCCATCAAAATAATGTTGCTGCTATGTCTCAGTGTAATGTAACAAGAACAAAAACAAAAGTAGAACATTGCTGCAACATTATGATAATGTCACATTCTTGGCTGGGTTTATTGCCAACTCAATGGATTGAGATAATAATTGTATAATAAACCAACACTCAGGTTGATCACACTTGAATCATGATAACATTAAACAATTCATCCTTATAATGCTTAAGATTAAGAAAATGTGTGGATCTCATAGGTTTATAGTATCTATGTATCAGATCTATTCTATGATTATATCTGAATAATAATCCAGTAGGTTTAGCCACTCTATCTGGTACTGCCATCTACAGTCATATTTAAATATATCTACCAGCCTGCCCCTGTTGAATTGTACCAAACTGCCATGAATATTCATAAGTTCCCGGGCTGCAGGTCAAGCCACAGGTATGAGCTATTTTTATGTGTTACCTTTGTTATATCGTCTATAATAAATGGGCCTCATAGTTTACCCGAACTTCTGTTAGCCCTTATCATGTCTTCTCTACCTTATTATCATTATCATCCTCAATTTATATGGTCATCAACACCCCATACCCACTAGTAGGATAGTGAGTAGGCTGACTCAGGTTGGTTGTCAGTGTCAAATTATCAAACTTGCTTAATATGGATTGATGTTCTAGAGTTGGCAGACTCTAGTCAGCAGACTCCCTGCCATTGACTGACTCTGAGTCAGCAGGGAATTACACACACACACAGTATGTATATATTATGGTGTATGAATAGGAGAAAATCAGCATATTCCACTGACTTTTGTTTGGATTGGGTAGCTATAGCCACCTCTGTACACATCGGCATGTGGGTATGGTACTTTACTCTTTGAACGGTTCTATGTTTGTGAAAATACAATATACTTTATCCTTCATGAATTGGAATAATCAATATGAAAGATCACATAGCTCAAACTAAACAATGTTATGTTTAGAAAACAAAGGTCAAACAGAGGTCTATAACAAATGTGTGTAAGGTGAAAGTACAATGATGTATAAACCAATTGATGATTGAAGAATATATAAAGTGCCCATGTCCACTTACTTTTTACTTTAAAAAATAATCTCATTTTAGTGAAATGCTGCTTTGGCGTGAAAGATGAAAGTTAATCAATCAAAACCTTTATATATGAATTACCAGAAATATTGAAAACCAAATAAATATTCTCAGATTGTAAAAATGGAGCTGTTTTCTATTGAAATAAGAATTAATGGAAGAGTGCCCAGAGAAGGGTTTTCATGAATTTATCATTTCACACATTTTCTTTGAAGGTTGGGTTTGTCACAGGGGCCACAGGCGGTGTCTTCCTTGCTCTCCCAACATCAGGCACAGAAGATGCGATAGACCTGGGTGATATGTGTCAACCCTTTGGAGTGGGTACATACCTTTACCAAGTAAATGACGATCCCTTTCAAACTCTGTCATGTGACAACAAAGGTAAGAGAGAAAATGACTGAGTAAAAGTGGTAAATAGTCTTGATAAAAGCAGTAAATTGTATGAGTGAAAGACATTTGCAGTTGTCATGCATGGAGACTCCTAAAATTAATATTTTAAGGGATAATGTAACTAATTTTAAAGTTATAACCTATACCAAATCCCCTTATTTTCTGTTATGTTATCAAGATGTACTCTGGATTTATCTAGCTGTCTTTGTTTAGGTTCTCCTAATTTTGAACATGAATATCTCAGTTGCTATCAAACATAATCCTTATTTACTCAATATACATTTTAACCTCTTTTTCCTGATTTAGGTCCTGGTTGTGATTTTAAGAAATATAGAAATATATATTGAAACAAAGATCTATGTCTAGATAAAATGAGAGAAGATTTAGTTGATAATCTAACTGTAGCTGACTCAAATTAGGCTGTCTGATTACTAATACAGTTGTCTTATGATTAATATAAAACATTTATCAACTAACAGATTGCAAACAATCAGAGTGCTCCTTCTGCTGTGTATGCACTGATGGTTTTTCTGGAGCTGATGGAGTCTGCACTGGTAAGTGATAAGGGCTAAAGGGCCTTCAATTAAGTACACAAGGGGTTCTAGGGAGGGGATTCCACTGGCCCATTGCATGATGAAAGATTGTAAAAAAAAGAATACTTTAAGGACAGTTTAAGCATATGAACTTAACAAATTTGTTATTATGACATTGTTGTTGAGGAATTGGCCCCAAAAACCTTTTTTAGTGAATCCAATTGAGTTCTCTCAATTGATATATGTAGGTACATGGTAAGTCTATTATACTGTAGTGATTACTGGTTATTTACAGTATTCTAAATAGTCTAATGGCCTAACAACTATCAAAGTGGACAACATATTCTTTTTTTTGTTGCAATCACATGATTTATGATCCAAACGTGCCTTGAAAGATAGTTCTGTCATATTTTGGTAAATAGAGCAAACAGCTTTCACAAAAGCCTTCAAAATAAATTGGATATGAAGTATGTGTTAACCTTTTCACACACTATTTATCTTGTTTTTATTCTAGATGAAGATGAATGTACAGCTGATAAACATGACTGTGATGTTAAAGCCACGTGTAACAATACTGCAGGTTCCTTCACTTGTCAGTGCAAACCAGGCTACACTGGAGATGGGAAAACTTGCAGAGGTAGATCTGTTTTTCTGCTATGAAAGTAATGCTAACGCAATGTTTCCCAACATTGGGAGCTCTGTCAGCAATCAGTATAACCCATGCTGTATACAGGTTGGAAAGACATTTAAAAGTCGGTCAGTTTTTCTGGTTTTATAGATACTTCTTTACAAAACTTTTGTTTCAAAATTGAAGCACAATTGAAGCGTCTGTCAACATAGAATTGCATGTAACAACACTC
Source organism: Lepidonotus clava (assembly GCA_936440205.1). Lineage (NCBI taxonomy): Eukaryota > Metazoa > Annelida > Polychaeta > Phyllodocida > Polynoidae > Lepidonotus > Lepidonotus clava. Next base: position 18,629,899 of record OW387146.1, read on the forward strand.
GAGGCTGCTTCAGGTTTTGGTACATTAATTTGATGGCTTCCAGAAACATTGCATAATGTTAGTTTCTTTTCCTCCGCTTATTGATATGCTTAAGTTCAGCGGGTAATCCAAACATGTTTCATTGTTTCTCTTGGGGCCATTCCATCAAAAGTTATGAGCATTTAAGATTCATTTTTTGTTCCAGGAAAAAAATATGCACACATTTAGACGTCTGTGTACTGTGTGCACGACAACAAGTTTATGTGTAACTTCCATTATGTACAATATGTAAACTGGTGTTTGTAACTCATTTTTAATATTCATATATTTTTTCATCATGAAGTTATGAAGCTAATATATGAGGTGTCATAAAAAAGCCTATTTTCTGAGAAATCCGTGGCTGAAAACCAAATAAGAATTGGTTGAGAACTTATGGAGCTATCAAGGAAAAAGTGAAAATTATTTAAAATCCCATATTTTGTAATTTGTGAACATTTTTGTATGCACAGTGTACATAGCAAGCAATTTTGTGACATTACTTTTTCCTACTAACATTAATTGTATACAAATCCAAAGTTAATCCTGAGAGTTGCGCACAGTTTTTTTTGAAAAGCACCCTGGTTAAATCATTTCACTTCACATAATTTCAATCTCGCTATGAAATGGATGTTATTACAAATACTGTTGGCTCAATTTCTAGGAAAAAAGTAGGCTCTTGTGTCCAAAAATAGACCATTTTTTGCAATCCATATTAATTTATATCTTTGGTAGTTTTTGTCATCTACAGACCTTGAGTTTTTAGAAAAGTGTTGGTATGAATTTTTCTATGATGGTTCAAGGTCATTTCAAGGTAGTTTCAAGGTCAAAGGTCAATTTCTATGAAGAATCACAAATGCAACCATATTTTGGCCATATCTTCTTTAATATGTTAAAGTATTTTGAATACCTTAATTGTCTAAATTTGTGACTATAACAACTTTACAACATAGTATTGATGTAACCTAAATATTTACTCTGTACTCTACTGTGCTTTTATATAAATGATACACGTCCTCATCAAATCTAGATGTAACACTGGGGACCAATGAAAAATGGCCTAATAGGCTAAATTGTAATACCCAGTATAAATAAAATACCTAAAAAAAAAAATATAAAAAAATATGCAAGATAGAAATACAAATGAGATATCAAACCGATGCATTCTGAGAGATCTATAAACTGAAGCATTGAAATTCGTAGCCTTGGCGTGCAGTCTAAATGTAAAATGTGAGCCTGGTTCCTAGTAAGATGACCTTGACCTTGGTTGCCATTTGGTTGTTGTGTTTGTGGTGCCACCTGGTATTTCATATGGGCAATTTGCACACATAGGGCCCTGTAGAAGTGAATTCCTATTGAAAAGAAAATCTGATATAGGATGGCCTAGTTATTTTTGGTACTACCACTATCTATTTTTAGATTATTTCTGATAGCTTATTTTTTTGACAAAAAAAAATTGTATTTTTAGTTAAAATTGTCCTTGTTTGAGGAAATTTAGTTGATTTAATATTTTTTGATAATAGAACTAATGGAAAATTTACCACGGGTTCTATTGTCCAAAAATATGTTTAGAAGCAGACCACATAGAGTAGAGAAGCAAGTTTTTGTGCATTGTAATCTGATATCTTTAAGGTATTCTGAGTTCATTTAGAGTATAGGAGCAAGTTTTGGTGCAGCTCTAGTTTTCACCAATTTTATGCATTTTCATGGACACTTTTTTTCTATTGTTTTCAGATTTATATTTTATCACTTCCAGACCCAAAAGAATGTTATGATGGAATCAATTTGAAATTTTTATATTCTTCAGTTATTTATGCATTCTATAGCCAAAAAAATCACGTTAATGTCCATGTGATGAAGGAATGTGGCAGGACCCTCATAAAGCTTATATTTTCTGAAGTAACGATCAGAAGACTTTTTAATTTGATAGAAAAATCAGAAAATTTTAAGAAATAATTTTAGACCTAAAATAAGCATAAATGTGTGAAAACTGACACCAAAATGCACAAAAAGTGAAGAATAATCCCCTGAAAGTAATGTCAAGATTTTACTAAAATATTTTCAAATTTTAATATTTCTAAAACTGACTATGTTTGTAGACATTGTCCCAATAATGGTAAAATGAAAAAAGACTTATCTGATTTATTTTGTCATTATATATTCTGTTACACTTTAATTTCCTGCCCTTAGTGTGTGAAAACTGGCTCCACTACTCTATATGGTATCAATATTTTATGTTACAGAGAGACAACAACAAACAGTTCTTCTCATTGTGGTTTTATTGATGTTGAAGCATAGCAGCAGCAGGAGGTTAGATTCAGGCAGGGGGGCAGCAGGGCAGGACAGGTGCAGGCTTAGTTGGTTGGTCCCTCTCTGGTGGCGGGGGTGATGGTGCGTCGGTGGAAGCCTCAGTCAGGTCCCTCTTTGACGGGTGCAAGGGTCCCATTCGCCCGTCAGCTGTGTGCTCCCCTGGTCCTGCAATGATGCTAAGTAACTCTTTTTATTCTAATCTGATCATTAGATTGTCGGTAACGATCAAAAATGTAAATCAGACATGTACACTATAAAATGAATAAAGTACAGCCACATTTCAGTGATGCCCCCTAATTACTAGGAGCTACAATGTGGTGCACTTTTAAAAGTTTACGATAGATTTTCTTTTTTTTTTCTTTAATCTGATCCTAAGATTGTTGGGAATCATCAGAAATAAGAAATAGACATGCACACATTTAAATAAATAAAGTGCACTACCTATCAGTGATTTATATACTGTAACATATGACATACAATGCTGGAAGGCATGTGGTTGTTATCCTGGGCCAACCTGAATGTGATATCTGTAAAAGTTTAAGTTAATTACAATAATAAACCTGTCTGTGTAATCCTACAGTCAGAATAAGGCCTGTTGAGTATGATTAGGAACACATTACAGCAAAAACATCCTCAATGTTCTCTCAAATGACCAGTAACGGCCGCCATTGAGTTGTAACTGGCCCCCAGGTCCTTAGTATTACAGCACACAGCCAGTGAAGTAACTCTTCAAGCAGTTCCTGCTACACCCATCCATCTGTTTGGAGAATGTGATGCCCATTATGACGGTAGGCACCAGGCCTTCTCTTGGTAGGCCGTGCGTCCAGGCTAGAAATTGGTTGCCCTATTTACTTGGTTGCCTTGGTAACCAGAAAAAGCTATAAATTTTACCAAATAGTTTTTGATTGGTTTTTGTTACCATAGCAGTCACAAAAATAAGCATTAACAAACCAGAACAAACTTCCTTCCATCATGAAATGACGGATTCTGATGAAATAATACTCATAAAATGTAGAAAGTGGTTGGTTTCCATGGAAAACAAGTGAAACATAGCCAAGTTTAAAATGAACTGTTTTTTGGTTAGATCTTCCTAAATATGCAAGCCAGAAATGCAAACAAGGTGCCAAATTGAAGTATTCTGTATTCTGTACGCTGTTAGTAATGTGGTTTCTCCAATCTATCCTGTATGAAGGTGGTATTATACTCTGCATTGTTTGATTCGCATAAAGGGCATTTTTGTTTGCTGACATGAATGGCAAACATGAAAACCGGTGCTAACACCTTATCCACACGTTCTCTTCTTCTCTTAGAAGAAATCTCTGAGTGTTTTCTTCTTGAAGAGCAATGCCAGAGAATTCCTCTTGTTCTCTGGTAGTTTAGAGAATGAGAATTCCTTTCTCTTAAAGAGACTAAAATTCTCTATTTTCATGGAGAAAGAGTTTTCATTCTCTATTCTCAGGGAAGAAAGAATTCTCAGTCTTTCTTTACAGAGAATGAGAACTTCTTGATGCTTAAGAAGAGAGGTTTAGAGAATTTCTTGTTAGAGAAGAAGAGAACGTGTGGATAAGGTGCGTATTCACATTTAGCACTTCATTTGCATTGGTTTTTGCACTTAGCAGTTTATTTTACAAATATGTTATCATTATTAATACATTTTTTGTTAGGTGGATCACTTTGGAGTTTTTATTTTTAAATGGAAAAACATAATCATGTCACCCTTGCTGTGGGGTTACACTGGTTATCCATTTGACACCAGATATTTGCATTGGTTAAAAAACATAAATTTAATCAATTGTGTTGGGCACTATTACCACAGACACAACAGATAGTGAAATACAGCCTTTACTTTCCATTAATCTGATATGTATGTGCTTGATCAAAAGTAGTCAAGCTATTTGATAAATGACACTCCTGTGCCGATCTTTCCCAGCATTTGACACTAGCATTTTTCAACTTCACATTATTTCTTTGACATTGCAGACATCAATGAATGTGATTTTCCTAGCACCTGCACTGAAAACAGTGAATGTGAGAACACTGAGGGATCATTCTCTTGCAAATGCAAGCCAGGATATCTACTGAATGGCCTCTTATGTATTGGTAAGTAATTCCAATAGTTACTAGATCCCCTTGTTATAGACATAAAGAGTTTGGAGCGATCAAATAATTCATTTTTAGAAACAATATTGAAACAATATTGAACAATATTGTTCAATTTCAAAATTAACATACTATTACATTAATAATATTATGGAGAGACTGAGCTAAGAAATTATGATAAAAAAAGTATGTACCAACTGTTGCCAACTTTTGAAGGGGTAAAATAACAGATCTTTATAACCTAATGAAAAATAACTGGGTTTGGGGGCTTTGTCCTGCACCAGGAATAGATAGTATTTATGTCAGATTATTACCAGAATCACTAACCGGCGTGTCAAAAAGGGTTTGCTAGGTAGTAGAGTACTGTAGAGGTACTCCCTGCTGAATACTGGATTCTCACGGTAACTTTGGACAACTTACATAAAGGAAGAGCCACACGTTCAAGTGCAGTTTCAAACCTTTATTTCTGATAAGCATACGATAGATGAAGTGCTCCATACAAATACCATGCAGCACTGGTGAGTGGTACCAAAGTGACAATAATAATGCTCCTCTGAGTGCCTTCCTCTATACTTCAATCAAAGTCTATGCAAACCGCTGATCCGGCACTGAGCCTAAGTCCTCCAGGCCTGTTATAACCCTCTAGTCCAGTGTTCTGGCAAAGTGGCTGGGCCAGGTAGAGTAGTGGCTTCCGGTCTAGTAGAGTATCCGGTGAGGTAGACCAGGGATATGTCTTTCAAAGGGGGCTCCAGGAGAGTCTGCCTCTACAATGGCAGAGATCCCCTTTTATACAGCTCCTTTCCTCCTGGGAGGAGGGGGGCCATTATGATGTCATTGGCTATATTTAGAAAGTGATATTACCATCCAATCCCCTGATTGGTTGACTGATGGGAAGGGGTTATTTGTGCAGGCCTGAGAGGAATGGGGAGGGGTTGTTTGTACAGGCCTCTGATAGGCAGGTGAGAGCTCCAGAGACTGGGGTGATAGGTGCATGGGGCGAAGTCCAAGCTTACCTATGGTTGTACTCAGTCACTGTCTGGCAGCTGTATGGTTCACAACATGTGGTGCACGTGCTTATATACTACCTTACACTTACATTGTTAAACATAGGTATATGGGGGGTTGTGTCTGCAAAAGTAAGATTCTAGGCATTATGTGTTTGGGACTAGTTGCAGTCCCGACACTGCCCCCAGAAAAAGTATTGTCTTTTATTGAACAATTTTAAACCAACATATTTGTTTTTACTGAAAATACTAGAGGATTGATGAGTTTTGAGGCAAAGTACCGGAGATTTTCAGTGAAATTTGCAGAATAATGGATTTGGTCCCCTGAAAAATGGATAACAGAGCTGTGCCTGCAGAATGTTGAAATAACGGAGGTTTCTGTGGTTTAAATAGATGGTTGGCAACACTGTCCAAGACTTGTTAAAAACATAAGCTTAAGGTGAGTTGCCTGGCAGGTCAAGAACTGACCAGGCAGATAGTGCACCCCCTGGTGTGTAGGGGCAATATTAATGACACTAGGCGAGTTCTTTTTACAGCCAAGCCTGCTAGAACTCAATGTTAAACGATCCACCAAAATCCATGGCTGGAACCTAAATTTATACCCTCCGGTCGTCTCGAACTCCACATCAATTCCCACTACCTTACATAGGGGGAATACGGATTATATTGTTTGAGGTCTCATGAAATTAATTATTTCCCTGTATAGTTTGATGTAGTGTATTGCAAAAAAAAATTAAATCGGTGTTTTTTTCTTTACCAAATAATTCACAGTTGATGGGGGTACCCTGTGATCTTTCATTCATTTTTGTGACGTTTTCTAATTCAATAGCAATGCAATTAAGAGGGGGATGCATGTGGCCTTTATGGTGTCAGATATTGATTATCTAATGTTAAATTGGTACTGGAGGGGGTGCCATTATTTCTTTTAATATAGGCACCCACCTTTATAGAATTCTTGGACCAGCCACTGTTTATCAATAGCCACTCAAAGCCAATCATCCCTTCACCTCCTTCAACATACCTGAGCTCGAGCTTGATTTTGACTACATTTGTGAAATATTCTCAACTCTTTTAAAAAAAATTCTGAAAATCTTTTGCAAAGGAAAGTACTGCAATTATCATAGGAAGTGTGATCATTCTTTGTATTGTTTAGATCCAGTGAAGTGAATCCCATCACTAAACATACAGTTTGCATTTAAACATCATTAAGATAATTGTTTTATGCACTAAATCATATAAGGTAATTAAATTGCTGTAAAAGTTACTTGAATGATAGTTTTATATCATAAATTAGTAAATAGAGCAAGCTACTTTCATAAAAGGTGTATTTCAAAATAATTTTGGTTTGAATGGTACAGATTTGTTTTCAAGGCTAGTCTATAAAGGGTGGTAGGGCCTTGTGCTATGTCTCTAATAGTATATACCTTCCTTATATACCCTTTTCTGATAGCTGATAAACATGCATGACTGTGATGCTAATGCCACACGTCACAATACTGCAGGTTCCTTTGCATGTCTGCGTAAGCCAGGTTCTATGCAGTGTGGGAGAACTTGCAGAGATAGGTCCGTGTTTTCTGCTATCATGGTAATGCTAACTCCATGTTTCCCAATACTGGGGGCTTGATCAGCTGTCAATACAACCTATGCTATATGCAGGTTGGGATAACATACAAAGGTTCATCAATTTTTTCTGGTTTTATAGATACCTCTCTACAAAATTCTTGTTTCAAACACAGCTGAAGCAGTTGTGGACTTAGAATTGCTTGTCACAACACTGAGGGCTGCTTCAGGCTCTGGTATATTCCAGGCCTCATTAGGGCATTTGATGAAAATGCTAAAATGTTAGACCACGAAGGGTCTGTTTTCTTAAAAATATAAACAGGGATGTTAGGAAACAGCCTGTTCTGCACCAGTTAGTAATAGTCCAAAAGGTCCCCTGCTTTAAAGCATTACTATTTGGGAGGAAATGATTATTCAACTTATTAAAACGTATGTTGCAGTGGTATTAATTTCTAAAATTAATATACTCTCTCTATAACATGTTTACATGATATGAAAGTTAACACTTTGTTTTTAAGATTGACAATTAAATAAATACATTGGGCAGTTTTCAAAAGGGATGAGTTGTTTTTGTTGAAGCCAATTCCTGCAGCAACCAGCCATGTGGACCATTCAATTTATGCAAACAGGATGACGAAGACTTTCACTGCATCTGTAGAAACAGCTATGAGGGTGTGACCTGTCAAGCACGTATGTACTATTTATAGTAATATAAAAAACAACAAGCAAATTTAGTTAGCTTTGGTGATCTTAAAGCAGGATTCCCACTGGGCTCAAGAACTTTGCCAAGCAACTTTAGTCAGTCTTAACCCTTTCAATCAGATGATTATTAATCATGATGTTTGGAAGGGTTAAGACATTGGTCGGCCAACTCTTCTTGAGACTTTGGAAGCATGTCAATCTTAGAAAATGAATAAATTGCATGTTGTTGTTGATAATGATACCTAATCTCACATATCAAATTTCAGAAATGGCTATGTCGCCTTATCTATTTCAAGGAAGCCTCACATCACATGTCACCAACACCTGTCCTTGATCTTGTATTTAAGATAATTATATCTCTGTTGTCATACTGAATTTAGAGGTCTAGGGCCATTGGAGAAAAAACTTACATAAAACTTCTTTAATCTGATATAATAATTGCATGTATAATTTAGTTTTTTTTCTACATTTTCAACTTACTTTTGGAACTTTACTTTCAGCTCCACTCTCAGCATTAGACAATAGATTTACTGGTTTTTATGCACGGATTCATCTGACCTATCCAGAATACAATGACATAGAAACACCAGCAGGAAAGTTCCAACTCTTCAAGGATTTCCAGAAGGTAGGCCAGCTGACATTAATATATACTCAAACATATTTGCAAGTTCAGTGTAGTCTCACTTTGTGTTCAGACCAAGATTTAGCCTCCTTGGAAAGAATTGGTCTTCAATATCTCCTGCTGATCACAAAATGCCATGATCAGGGCAGGGGTAGATGAATTGTCTATGAACTCACAAGTGTTCACATTTACCATATGTCCTCTGCCCCATCTGTCAAATCTTGTATGGTCTTCTTCATGGCAGCAAAACCAGAATTATTTCCTGCTAGAAAACTGTTTTATTCACTTCCAAAGGTGAAAGTAAAACTGGGTGCAGGATTCAATTCCAAGCTGTATGTACCTATCATTCATCTTCTCAATTCATTTTATTATTTCAATGTTTGAACTATTCTTGCCATGAATAAAGCTGTTAGAACAATGTAAAGACTTCCATTACTCACTCACTCCAAAATTAAGCTAATTAAGATGTCTTTAGCAAACATAAGATAACCGAAGCTTTAACCCAGAAGATCAACCCTTTCACTCCTACACTTATCAATTGGGCATAATATTATTTTCCCTAAACTAAGCTTCCCATATATGGACACATTTTGTTCTTCTGGCATGCATTACACAGGATGCATGAATTTTTACTTTTGACATTCATTTTTGTTCCTAGCACTTTAGATAAGGACTGCAACTTTTTTATTCTATTCTTGAGAGGCATCATAATTCTATATTGCATGGAATATTTAAGATAGTTCTGACCATTATTTTCCATTCTGAATATCCTTCAAGAATTCGAATACGTTTTTTAAAGAACAAAAGTAAGTATTTTTCTCTGAAGGAAATCTTAACTTACAAAAAAAGGCAAATTACTTCTTGGGAGCTTTGGAACATTTGGGCAACATATCTTATGCTTATACCTCTTGAACTGGTTGTTTTTCTCCTAACTTAAAATTGACACTTAAGTTCTGCAATAAAACCTATAGGAGATGATAGCAGTCAATTTAGACCAATCTTAGCTTTCACATGCTTTTTGATAAATAGAGCAATGCCTCATCTTTTAGGTACATAGAGTCTTGGAAATCCAGTTTGGAACTCCTCCATTCAAGGGACTGAAAGTGCTAAATGTTTGGTGAGTGAATCATTTTGTCTTCTGGATATTTCTTTTGTCTATTATCTTGATAAATTATGCCTTTGAAATGATTTTCTCACTAGTAAGGATGATGGTAGATGATAACCAAAATATAAGAATGTAGTGCATCTTATGACCTTAACACTAGGTGTCAGCACATAAAATATTTTTTAAAAAATTCACAGTGGTCACATTTTGTTTGTAAAATTGTGTTAAAGTGGATCATGTTAAGGATAGACAACACCTCAGAGTGGCTTCATTTGCGGTAATGGCAATTGTGCACTAACCTGGAAAACTAGAACAACGTACTAAATATCAAATGGAAGTGCACATTTTTCTCTAACTTTTAGAACATTTTTGTTGTAAATACATTAAGATTCCAGGAAGTATCTGTGAACAGTAACCACTTGATGGATTCTAATGAAATTTCTTGGACATGTCCATAATGATCCCTCAGAAAATGAAAGTGAAAAATACATTTTTTCAATTTCTGGTGTACCTACAAAGGTGCCGTTATTCACATTCTAATATGATTTATATCATTAGATAGGGTTATTCATTGGCTTTAAGATATATATGGTATATAATAATACCATGAAGAGTATAGAATTAATTCCAAAATATAGGGAGTGCCGTGCAGTGGCCACTGAGAGGTGTTGTCTATCCTTAATCATGGAACATCATAATCATTTTATACAAAACTACAATAATTTGTATGCTTGAAAAGAATCTACATCTACTATGTGTCATTATTGTTAATAATGGAACCACATCTGTACTAAATATACCACTGATCAATTGAATAATCCCATCCAGCCACTTATACCCAGAGAATCATGGTCTCAAAATCATATAACCACACATACGTCCAGGTGGCTGTTCCACTCAAAATATCCAAACACATACATCCTGATTGCTGTAGTCCCCAAGACATACAAATACACATACTAGTATAAGAAGACCTATTGAGGCATCTGAGGGTGGCTACCTGAGGACAAGTCCTGAGGGTCTTCTGTATTTTATTACCAAATAAGTATTATGAAAAATAATGACAATAATGCAGTTTTACTAACTGCCATCCATAGTGATATGAGTCACGATTGAAACCATACTAAGTGACCGACACATATTCTATAGCATAAGGCTGTAGAGTGGAAGCCCTATGACCTCCAAGCTGATCTAGTCTTTCGCATATGATGGTGCACTGAAGTCACATGCATTTAATACAGAAGGGTTTTAGTTAATCAATTATATGCCAGGCAGCAACAGTGTTTTATTGCTTAGAAGTGTTTTATTGTTATTTAGGTAAGTGCAGCCCAGACAAATAGGTCTTTCAAGAACAAAAGCACATAAACAAGATGATCAATAGGTTGTTAATGGGAGGAAGACAGGTGAGATGCAGCCACGTCACCATGCAGCCACCACAAAGACAGGGATATGTCAGACTGCATATTAAAACATCATGAGAAAAGGATTGATGGTGTGATGAATCTGATATCACTTCATAATTCAAAGGCATAAATTTCCAAAGTATATAAGTCTAGTATATAAGTCTAGTATCAATTATTAATAAAAGATGTAGAATGAGTGCCTAGACATTAATTGTCAAGATATATTGTTGTTTAGGTTTTAGAAACAAAGCGTGCAGTAGAGCATGAGGAGTGGTATATTGGTACGAAATATGATAATTAGAGCACAAGTAATTAAAAAGCATGTAACCAGAAGTGACTTTTGTAGGGGTCAATTAGACCATGCGATCTGAACTGACCAATGGGGTCCAAGTTGTAGTGATATAAAGCAGAGAGATGCACCAGAAGAAAAAGTTCTTCTAAGGTACTCAACACAGTAACACCTCTTCCTTCCTTAGTCAGAACCATCTCAGGAATAATTAGAGAAAACGAGGAATGAAGTGTGAGAATAAGAACATAGGCCCAGTTTAGGGTTGGCACACAATGACTGGACTAAGAAAATATAGGCGATTTGGGGCATGAGAACAAAGATCATGGTGACCGTAGAAAATAGCAAAACTATATATATGGATAGGCATGCGGAATGAAACATCGGCCGTCCTGCCAGCATGCTACCACCCTTTTCGTTTTACTGGTGACAATCCGAAGACCAGTTCCCAGCTAGGGGCTTGAGTAGAACAGTAGAAAGCCCGCATTAAGATTAGAGCAACTGTGGCCTCGTGATGCCCTTCAGCTAGTAAAGTATGAAACCCTTCCCCACTCTATCTTAAATCTACGACCCCGTGCCCAACCTGAATCTCAGATGAGCGACCCTTCCCAAAGATCCTGTTCTTTCATTCCACAGAGAAAAGGTGGTACGATAGGTGATATATCGCAAGATCAATAAATCTAGACCAGGGATTAGTAGACTTATATTACCAGCAACATGAAAGGATAGACTTAATGATAGCTTGGGCTAGATGGACATTAAAGCGGCATACCCACTAGGCAATTGTGGGAAGAATCAGTGCCGATGTCGGCTGACACTACTTGGATGACCCATACCCACACATTATATTGGCGCTGACGATTGGCATGACGTCGGTGATGGCAGCGCCGATCCATATTAAGCATGTTTGATAATTTTCCGCAAACCGTCGGCACCGACCATCGGCGCCAACGCTGATCGCTGTCAGCCGACTCAAAGTTGCCTAGTGGGTATGGCCCTAAAGTCATGGTAGCATGGAGTAAACATCAGAATACACATCCACAGTCTATAATAGGCATGCAGCATTGAATGAGAATATAACTCCAACTTGTGTGAAAGTGTAACAACTGCTGCCATTATCAGGACGACATAACATGGCTGGTCATCGGGAGGAATTGTATGTTCAGCTGCTATCAAGGATATGTCATTCAATAAACTTACTATACCTCTGCAAGCGAGTGATCTCCCAGATAAGGATAAATCGACACCAATGCAAGTGACATCAGCGATACAAACATTATAAAGAAGCTCTATAGATACATAGTTAACGTGGTATACAGATACTAAATAATGGGAACAGTTCAACAATAATTAGAGCCAGTAACATTTCCCCATTTGTTTATTAGACATACATATAGATAAAACAAACGTACTTACTGTAAACACCTAGTTCAATGCTTGCATATGCTTAAGAAATGCAGGGTACAAACAGGATTTTGGGTGAGGGACCTCAAACTGGTTCTAGGGCCTCGAGAGTTTTTGTATATGGGGGTTAGAGACCGTGCTGGACAGATGTGGTACTACCAGGAATGGAGTGTTGTGTAGTGTCATAATCTACTATATTCTTTGATTGTAACTGTTACATATTCGTGAGCACATAGACATCCTGGGTTGTCTCTTGGCCACCCTCGAGGCACCTTCCTGAGGCCTTCCATGTTTGGTCTGGGTGGCCCTCGGAAAGGCAGGTGCTCAAGTTACCCATCATACCCAAGGCCATATTGGGTTCATCTTCTGGGGCTTGTATTCATCATTATTTCTCAAGCATAATGCAAAAACTGACCAGATGTTCACAGTTGAGTCCCTTGTAGAGCACTAGTGGTTTATTTTCGGGTAAAGGTACGCCTTTTTTATGCAACAGGTAATCGCTAATTGTCTTTTACATATCACGTGACATAACCCTATAAATCCCTTGATTACCAATAAACCCTGACTTTTGTGTTATCCTGAACATTTTTATACATTTTGTGGTATCTAATATCTCCAGGTATTCTGTGTATTATATGGGAGCATATATGGGAAAAGGTACCTATTGCCAATCAATCAGGTCACAAAATCATATGAAACATGGGGAAATGTGTCAGCATTATTCTTATTGTAGAGAACTTACTCTTTCAAATGCTGCAAACCATTTTAAAATATTCCTGATAGAACCTGAGATAAACATGTATGAACCTCCCCACCTCTTGTTCATTGAGAACCCCTTATTCCCAATTGCTGTTGTTACTTCCATGTTATGGTGACTTAAAGTTTCTTATGTTTATCAAGAAATTAAGTTTTCTTATTTCTGAGAATATTAAAAGTGCCAAAACTTTTGATAGGACTGCTTGTTCCACTCGCTGTTTTCAGTTTTGAGAAGATAAAAACATTTTCTACATTACCTATAAAAAAATGTTCTTTTTATTTTTGATATTCTTTTCTCTGTATTCATGGTAACTCACTAACCTAAATTATGCACAGAAATTCTGATAAAAAACGTTCCATTTTGATTTTCCCATGATGCATTGCTTATGAAAAATTTGATTTTTTAGTAAATGTCATGAGCATATGTAGAAAATTTCATGTAAGTCAAATTTTTTCACAAAATAAGTTTAAAAATAGTTTTTCCCCATATATTTCATGATTAATGTTACAAAGAGTCAATTTATGCCAGATTTGGCCCAAATTAAGCATAAGGGCCTATTTTGTATGTAAGATTGTGAAAGAACTAAATATCATAGAATGATAAAACAAGGGTGGCCAAATATGTCAATAGGTACCTTTTCCCAAATATACTCCCATATATATGATTCCACATTTTGGCACACTTTATTGCAATACATACACTCAGATGGTCCTGCACTTCCCCCGGCCCAAATATACTAACGCTCATCAAATGATTTGACCTCCCCACCCAAGTTCTTTTCCCTCAAGTATGTTATGCCGCAACGCTCATGGGTATACCCATGAAGGAAAAAAATGCTTATCGTGTGGTTATAAAGTGGCCCTGGGTGGTTGGGGTCCCTGTTGAGTTGTTTAGGGCCCATGTCGCCTGTGAAATTTTGGAAATGCTCTTTCAATCTGAAGTCAAGGGATCTAAACCTATAAATATAACATTAAAACATAACATTAAAACAAGTGGGTTAATTCGTTTTGTCCATTTGACAGGGAAGACACTGATGGAAGAATTATTGTGGACATGCAGATATTGTTCTCAAATACACAAAAAATCATGGATGAAGATCTAAAGAGTGCACTTATCTCCAGTTTTCTGCTGACAGGGGAGACAGGCAAAATCTATGAGAGTAAGTATTAAGGCTTTATTTCATATCAAAATTAATAAGTGCCCAAAGGGTTAACACTAGTCAAAAATATTTTCATCTGAGTGGAATATTTTGTGAAATATTCTACTCAAGTGGAATATTTATTTCAGAAAAGTAGTGTGCCCATCACCATGCTCGCTAGGCTCATTTTGGCCGATACAAAGAAAATATGAGATGTTATTAAGAAATAAAGGATCCCCACATAAGAAAATACTCATATTTCATGCTGGCACCGATATTTTAACCCAGAATTGCTAAAGAATTTATGAGGATTTGCCATGTTCTCTGCTTTTTCTACGTGTGTTTGATGGGCAAGCCACTATCTATGCAGGATGAACATCATCAGTGGCTACAAAATATTCAGTATTTCTTCTATTGTTCTATTGGTTTAGGAAATGTATGGCAAACACCCAATGCTTTCACCAAGCCTGCCTTGAAATCTCTTCTTACAACAAGGCTTGAGAACATTTATCTACAAACTCTTGACTCCTACTGCTGCAACAACATTAACAATAACAGATGTGAAATTATAAAGCTATGCCAGTCAACAACATACAGACATCAACCTTACCTTAACTACACTAAGTCACCAACAATCACAAGTTATCTCACAAAGCTATGAATAGACTGTAACTGTACCTCAAATAGCAAGCATAGGAGTTATTGAACAAAAAAACAGGACAACATACTCTGTATAGACTGTGGTGAGGTTCAAAATGTCAGGCATGTTCTCATTCACTGTAAGAACATCAGGAAACTGTTTGAGGATAACATCTCGACTTATGAAAAGAACTACACAGCCTTGCTTGAAGAGCAAAAACTGAAAAATATTCTCAATCTACACCCCATTTGCATAAATGGCCTGAAAACTTGTATTTGTATATTTTTTAAGAAACATACACTTCTGTACAAGACCTGCCTGCCATTGTTGTGACATAAATGTGCTGCTCTACATAAGACAATGAAATATTCATATTCGTATTTGTATCTATGAGATACAAGCAATCATTCCGGTCAATTCATGTGTAAATTTCCATATTTTGACAAATCTATGTGCTAAAACACATGAAAATTGCATAAAATTGTGGATTGAAAAAAACCCCAGTTTTTCCATTATTTTTCAATATTTTTCCATGGAGAACACTTTGATATCCAGCAATTCATGAACGCAATCCATGGGGGCTAAAGGGTTAATTATAAAACCATAAGAGCAAATATTAGTGTTCTCAAACTATTCCAACTTACTTGTATCTTCAAACATTTGGATCGCCTTTTGGGAAGGTGATGTCTTTCTCATAAAAAGAATCGCATATGCTTCACCAAAACAACAATTTCTGTTATTCCAAAACACAGATCCACTTGAAAGAGTTTATGTAGCATATCAAGTCATATTGCATATGTGAGGTTAATGTATGTTACACCCAGCTGGCGGTGTGACATTATGATAACGTTGCAGCAACATTCTGGATTGGTGTTTGTTACGTTACATTGTAATGTTGCAGCAACGTTATTTTGATGACTCCCAATAACGTCTCTGCAGCCAGCTGTTGCAACGTTATATTATGACATTCTGCTAATGTTCTTGACATGTTATAATAAGGTTATTATTACGACCTTACCCAATAAGAACATCACAATAACGTTCTGTTTAGGTGTGGTTGAGTCATGAATAAAATAGAATGTCACAATAACATTCTGTTTAGGTTACGTTGACACCTGACCTAATAAGATGGTCACAGTTACATTCTGTTTAGGTAAGGTTAAGATTTGACCTAATCAGAACATCAAAATAATATTCTGTTTGGGTTAGGTTGAGATCGCCCCTGGTGAGGAAGTTACAATAATGTTTTTTTAAAGTGAAGTCTTGACCTCATCTAATCAGTACGTCACTATAATGTTCTGTTCGGATTTGGTCTTGACATTACTTCATTAGAACGTTATGATAACATTCTTTTTTAGTTAGGTCTCAACCTCTCAGAAAAATAACATAATGATTACGTGCTATTTCAGTAAGTAGGTTGCATAACGTGACCATTATGTCACACTCCTTCTGGGCATGTAGCCTATTGTAAGTGTCACTTGTGTTCACTAAAACCCCATACCTACTATAATGATTTGGACCACTGTGATAGTATGTTGTTATGTCTGCCCATCGGTATGTTGTATTAAAATATGCATGTTTGACTTGAATCACTGCTAAGATAGCCAAATCATTTGACCAGTCATTCTATCAAACATAATATTATTATTATTCATTTCAATAGAACATTCTGATGGGTGATCAGAGGGAACTACAATAACCATGGTGCAATTATTTATTTCTCTATGGATTTCTTAACATATCTATTTCTTTATCAAATAATTATCAATAAATTTGTTTCTTCCCTAGTAAACCCCAACTGGGTTCAAGTGAGACGTATTGATGACACTGACAATGGGCCAACCACAGTCACCTTCATAGTGGTCGTCACCACCTTGACCGTCCTACTCTTCATCATGATTGTAATGGCCGTGATCCTTTGCTGCTACACTTGTCGCAGGAATCGGTATGCATTGAATTACTGTAAAACCCCTCAAGACCATATTCCACCATGCGCAAAACATTATTTGAATTGGATTATGCATTATTTTGCATGGTAACAACACAAGTAGTTTCAGATACCAACATGTTGGTATATGAATGCAAGTACGCCATAGAAAAACAACTAAAGAACATGCTTGCATTTCTACTTACGTTGCCCTAACACAAGCAGGAATGCAATCAAATTCCATATTCAACTATGCATTATTAGAGATAGCTTGCATTCACTTACATTCACTTGCATTCCTGTTAATTAACATAGGTGAATGCCCAATTGAAGTGAAATGTTGCAAAGTGGAATATGGACTTTATCTAAACTGCACCCTAAATTAAGACACTTGCTGAATTTCTTCCTTTTGCTTTTTTTAATAACAACTTTTTCTAGCGCTATCATATTCAAGGCTGCATAAAACCATAATTCAAGCCCCACCTCATAGGGCCTAATTAATTCAAGATTACGGCTGAAACTAACCCTTGTTTAAGCCATCTCTTAAGTTGTGTGTTTTATGGGAAATGTATAACTTGCTTTCATTCTTAGATGGACAGAAAAGGCATAACCTTTGTTAGGCATTTCTTATGAATTGGCAAAGGGAAAGAATGTTTTTTTTCTATGGGGTTAGATAAATCTGAAGGCCTAGATATTATTTGGAAGACTAATCACAGATTCAACCATAAATCTACCATTACATTTGGGACATTATAGCAAAGTGGGGTCTGTTAAGGTAATTTTTTAGTGAAAATAATCGTTACATGGCAGATAAAACCATCAACTTTGGTATGAGACACCTCTGAGGCATAACTATTAAATCTGTAAGAGGAGCCACCTTGAAATATCGAAAGGACGGATGTGGGGGGGCCAAATAACCAAGATGGCCAACCTTTGCTATAAACGATCTCAGCTCCTAAAATGACTAAAGAGACATGGTTGCTGACAAAATTGGGAGATTATGAGTCAGGGAATTCAATTATTTACATTTGAAGTCAGTGCAGAAATCCAAAATCCAAGATGGCTGACCAATATTGAGAAATAACATGATTTTCAGCAGCTAAAGCATCTAGACAAGTGAAAATGGTTCCAATATCAGTTGCTATAATCTAGAGGGCTGAATAGATATAATATTCATCCAATACTATACCACAGATTCCAAAATGGCTGAATCTTTTAGCATGATACCTTTGACAGTGACCACTGGATTCCAAAATAATTCAAAAGAAAGGATATAGACATTTACTCTTTCGCCACAAGATTTCTTCATTCCATTTGGTATGATGATCCCTTAGGATCCCTTCATTGAATTTAAGAGGGGAGCCACCTTGAAATATCAACATATGGTATTTCATCAATATAGTTCTTAGTCTCGCTTGCATCTTATGGGGATATGTTAGATGTTTCGTTAGACTCATGATGTTGCTAACAAGTCATTTACTCGCTTGCAACTTGATGATAACTCAATAAAAATAAGTATAAAGTTCTTCATCATTATTCGTTATACTGGCTAGCTCTTCGTTATTAATCTGATTAGATCTTATTTTGAATGTTCGTATGGTTCATCAGTGGTAGAGATTCTGAGTAGAGGGGCTCATTCCTATACAAAGAACACCTGCTTGGGAAGAGGTAATTTTATCATATCCATTTTGACATTCCGAAGATACAAGTAAATAGTCATTCCATCCATACAATATATGCCATCCATCTCGTAAGCTAACAACATCAGTAATGTTCCAACCTGGTATAGCTATGGTTAAGGTCCCCTTTTGAGGTCTATGATACCCAACAGATAGTGGGAGCATCACCTCCCGTCTACCTGCTCTAGAGACCATCGGTAGAGTCTCCGTCACTTCCAATACTCCATCCGTAAGGCTGAGCCTAAGCTATTCTGATCCTTAACATCACCTACTGTAGTTGCTACATCTGTCTTAGTACTACCCGTTTGATCCAACTTGTTAGACTATTGCTCCCATGTGTTCTTCTCAAAGTCTACGTTGGTCTGCTCACCTATCCCAAGTCTCATACTGCTTATATAGTGCCAGCCATAGGCTTGGCACTATACGCAGGTATCCTAATACTCATCAGATTCTCTCCTCTTTTAACCTTACATACATCCCACTCTTACTTATCTTAAACTAATCCTATTCCTAATTCTATACTAAAGCTATCGCAAATGGTAAAGCCCTTGATCTCATGATGTCCTCCTAAGCTGGATTCTTCATATATCATGATCATAATGTTCCCTAGCAGTCTTCCTTATTGCACCTATGTCCCGTTCGTACCTGTGCATACCTGTCTAGGAATGAACTAACTCAGTTACTATCATCCCCACGTGGGGGTGCCACCATCTACGATAACCCTATACTTTTACCTAGCCACAGACAAGAGTGCCGCTCAGCGTTTTGCTTCTACACTAGCTTGACCAATTCACAATGTACTCCTGCCAATACATAAGAGAGATTACAATACTTAGCTCTAACTCTAAAGAATATTATAATTCTTTTGCACTGTACTTCAGTGCAATTTGCCAAAATTTTATTTTGATATTTCAAGGTGGCTCCCCTTCCAGATTTGATAGTTATGCTTCAGAGGTGCCTCATACCAAATTTTGTTAACAGACCCCAATAGTACTTTTCACACATAGTAGTTCAACATGGTAAATCAGTTGACATACACAAAATCAAATGACAATGCCACCTCTTTTACAAGCACTGTACCTGCCCCTTTTAATTATTCTCTGGAGAACCTGTGCACCTGTTGATGCTCATTTGCAGCTCCCTACATTAAATGTTGTTTGTGTTTTGAAAGAAATGTTTTTATTTCACAGAGGCTTGGCCCCTGGATCACAGTTCAAGAATGTCCCTGCCAGACCCAGGTGCCGCATCAGATCCAGAATCAATCAACCAAAGGTAGTGTGATAATTCAGTAATTTCTATCCTTTTCACAATGTCAGATACTTTGGGACATCACCAGTATAGACCTTGTGTAGGCATGGTCACATGACCACTTTTTGGTCATCACCATGTGCTCTTCATGACCACATGGCTATCACATATATCTAGGTATAATAAATTAGATAAGATAAAAGTTGATCAATATGACATGATATGAATATTATAGATACATATGACAAAACTAAGTGTTCAGGATGTTCATAAAATGTTAATGATATCCATTTTAAATGATCACCAAGATGGCGTCCAGACAGTCTCAGTACATTGTGACGTCACCTGCACAAGGTCTATATATATATATATATATATATATAAATTCCAGATGCCTATAGACATCACCAGCATATATATATATATATATATATATATATATATTCTTATCTAAATGTTTAAAACATTAGACCTATAGAACATACATATTTATGAGACTAGTTTAAGGTGTATAATTTTCTAGACTAAATCATTCTATTGCTATCATTAAACATAGACACTGAGCTACCTGTACTTTTTTTATGTGGACTCACAAAAAAACCACTCTAGCAAAGGGGTCCGCAATGACAAAGAAATTAAAAATATATGATATATATACTGCAGATACTTTGGGGTATCATTTGAGTAGATTTCCTAAGTAGGAAGAACTCCCCGTACCTCTCTGTCCGACTGCCAATTAATTTACTATTGTTAAATATCTATTGACTGCTGGATAGCAATGTAAACTAGCCCATGGCTAACTTGATTTCATCCAGGATAAATAAAAGTGCTTTAAAGAAAAGGAGAATGCAAAGCTTTATATTAGAGAAAATGTAATTGTCACTGTTTTATGATACAGAGATTATTCGTATGGCATATCTAACAATGCACATTTAAATAATTATGGAGCAATCTTCCTTGTCACTTACAAACAATATATATACAAGCTGGATACCTTATCCAGACAAAATATTATTGCAAATAGCAAATTTTAGATAAAGTTCTGCTTTAGTAAGGTCTCCTCCTCTCCAAAGCAGAATGTTATTATAATGTTTTGTTTTGTAGAGGTTTCAATCCCACTAAAATTATATTATATGAAAAGCATGTTTTAGTTGAGACCAACCTCCCAAAAAAAGGACATTATTATAACAGTCTCTTTTTGTGAGATAACCAGGTTGGGGCTAACACAATAGAAATTTAAGCCCATGTGCTACAGCTGATTGATATTCCTTCCTTTCTGTTGTTTTACCTGGCCTCTCCAGGCCAGCCCTGAATGCCTGTCACCTGGGTGGAGTATCTATAATCAGCCCTACCAAGGGTGCGATGCAGACCAATGGACTGGTTACATAAGTCATGTCATACCACCCATCACAGTTACACTATTGCGAAAAATTGTACATAATTAACTTCAAATTAAGAGAGCTATAGATAGACATACTCATTTATGATACATTTACTAAGTTAGAATTTTCAGCAAATTTCTGTATTTATTAGTATTCCTAGTTTTATTGAAACATTCCTGAATCACTGGATGATCTGTGTCCCAGGAGTATGAAATGTCCTGATCATTGGCAGTGATCATGGGCCATTCCAAATTTCTGTATTAGGCCCCATTCATCCTGGGTATTTCCCCATTGCTATCTATAATTGCTATATGCTTGTATCTATAGTAATCATTTTCAGGAAATCTGTTTGTGTTTCACTAATGAGCCATCAATGTATAAGATTATGGTATTATTAAGGCTTATCACGTGAAATTTGATTAGTGTCTCATTCATATGATATTGTCTATTTGTAAATCAAAGTAACTATATCTTACCATCCCTTTTCAAGGTTATTTTCAAAGGACATCACTTCCTTTGGTGACAGGACTGAATCAGGTATCACGAGACACTAATCAAACATCACCTGATGAGCCTAATCACTAGAATAAGTTACAAAGATTTGGGCCAAGGGCAAATGGGGCTTTAGCCAGGACCTGATAATTAACATTATAATCAAGATAAAAAGTTTGGAAGACAAAAAGGCCCCTTATATTTCCATATAAAAAAATGTGTCAATTTGATAACTATTAAGTAAATTTTACCTCTTCCTGACTTCTGTTTAAAGCATATTGAATCAGTTTTCTTTTGATTTATATATATCAAGTATTCACAGAAATAATTATGACTTTCAATATTGAGCAGAACATGAGTATCATGTACATTAACATTAGATAGGTAAAATTAATCTCTTACATTTTTGTTTCAGGCAAACCCACAAATTAATTGGAATACATGTTTGTTTTAAAAGATTGGTTGTCTTTGTGAAATCTTTACCTCCATTTACAAACCAGGTTTTACAATTTATTTCAGATTAGGAGGCAATTTTACTGGACCTAAGATGAAACACCAGCAAATAGAATATCTTGACAGCTACCTACATTCAAATATTATGTGTGACCCCAATGTTTAGTGACATTTGTGTATATCCTCGGAGAAGGAGACATGATCTTTACAATGGTGAAAGAATTATGGTTTTATCATTTATATAGCTCAAGTTATCATTGTTTGAAGTCTCAGGTATCAGACACAGCTAATTAGAGAATTTGACTTACCTGCATGACAATTTAGTGGTGTGGGGTCACAGTTATGGTAAACAATATTATGACTATATCTAAACAATTTATATTACTCCTTGTAGTCCTTCTGTCATTTCCTGAGTAATTTTCTGGTTGTAACCTACTGTATCTTACAATGTATACCTGCTCAGGAGAGTTTATCAGTAGTTTTTTTGGTAAACCTTCTCTCCCATACTTCTTTTTTTTGAAACGTTTCAATTCACATCTTGTGCAGCCTGGAATTGAACCAGGTCACTTCTCAATCAGTAGTCCCTGGGTGTGCAGAATTATGAAGATAGCTATAAGCTGTTTTTTCACCCCATACACCTACGTTCTGCTTATTTAAGAGGAAGAGGAAGGTGTAGCCTCTTCTTCTTTAAGAGCAAAGATTCTCCCTGTTTTATCTCACATGAGGCTTAGAAGGTGAGGTTTTCTTCTTGAGACATAGAGGTTTAGTATTGATGTATACCACCAGGGGGTGCATGTATGTCCTCTTTTTCTTGAAGTTTGCATGGTATGGACATATTTGAAATGGTATGAACATATTTGAAATTTTTAAAGTTTCATCTAAAACTACATGAAATTTGACTTTTAGTAATTAGTTTATTTTCCTTTTTTTTGCAATTTTCTCAAAAAAAAAGAGAAAAAAGATAAAAAGTAACATTTTTGTTTTTCTTAGGTTGAGACCTGATCAAATCAGAATGTTATAGTTATGTCCTTATCGGTGAGGCTGAGACCTGAACAAAACAGAATATTGTGATAAGATTCTTTTTGACACGTGAAATACAATACTCTTTCATCACCATTCTGTTTTTGCAATACTATCAATGCCTACGTCCCTTTTATTACGGTCAGATTAGTCCTAATTATTTGCATTGGTATAAAGCCTGATTCAACCTATCAATTTTGATGCTAGCAATTTCCTTTGTTTGATTATCTCAAAAATATTTGGTCCGAACAACTATATCACATTTGCCATTTGAAAGAAGATTACAAAACCTTGCTAGTGATATGAAACGTGTTTATATTAAAACATAATTCCAACTACCAATTTATAAAAAGCGTGGCAGCAAAATCTGCATGTGAAATATAGGCTTTAATCTCTATTGCTGCAGTTTCTTTTTCTGTAGTAGAATCTTTTACAGATCTTGGCCATCAGGTCAGGTGGTTTGTTTGTCTGAGTGTCACGATGAGAACCACTTTAATTATTGAAATTTCATTCTAAGATATATATCATGCATGCACAAAGAAGATACATATATCAGAAAAAATGACGATTGGAGGTATGGGTACATATACAAATTTATATTCATCAACAATTATAGGTAGTGTAAAATCAGCAATTTACATAAATAACTCCAAGCTTGTCAGACTAACAGTTTGTGGCCTATGTCCCATACTAAGTAGTGTGGTCTGGAAAATAATTAATTGGAGGTCCTCCGATATATAAATCCACACATATATAACAAATCAACTAATTGTACCAACTTGTCAAGAAAAAATAATAAGCAAAAAAAAGAATCAACAACAATGAAATTAACCTTTTGAATACATGTTCAACGTATTTACTTTGGAGAATATCTAAATGTGTTTTTTATCTGGCAGTGGATATACATTAGGATAAAATACTATTTTTTTGATAAAAATAAAGTTTATGATTCACCAAACTGAATTTTCTGTTATGCCTGTTATGCAAAGTCAAATCGATTCTAAATATTTATGTTCCTAAATGTCAATCACCTCTAAGGGAGGACAGCATTGTTCATCTGTTGATTTACAAACCGAGCCAGCTCAATGGGCAGGGGCGTATCCAGAGATTTTTAAAAGGGGGTGCCCTATTATAAAATTTTCAACCTGACACTCTGGGTCTGAGAATTCTACATTAAAAAGAACAGTATTTGGCAACAAATTGGGGTTGGGGGAGGGGGTGGGCTGCCCTCTGCACCCAACCTAAATCTGAACTGAGAGTAACCCAAGTGCCAGTGATCATAACCCTGTTACTTTGTAACTCTGTTCCACATTACTAGTGCTAGCTAGTGTCCTCTTTACACTGGGGTTCATGTCTTCTCAACAGATTAGGATAATCAGCAAAATTTTGATTAGGGTCTCAAGATCAGCAATTTTGTCTTTTATGAAAATTGATAATTGTGAAATATCCAAAGGATGGGATCATTAGATGCAAACTGTATCTGTGACATGTAGAATCTGCAATCATGAGACACTTAAAACTTAAACTTAAGAAATCCTGATGTCACCCTGTCGAATTTAAGAAATCCTGATGTTGCCCTGTCAAATTTAAGAAAACCTGATGTCGCATGTCGTTAAGCCTAAAAAAAGGCCATGTCACCCTATCGATTTTAGGGGTCTACACCCATTCATCTGCCTGACTGCTGCCTGACCTGAAAAATAATTAGTCGCTCAGTGCAGGCTGTATTCACTCAGTGGAGACCTGGCTATATGGTTGCATGGATTATATGAATCAGATTGTAAATATTAATGATAGGTCATTGTTTTCATCATGCATTAAAAATTGTATTGATTTTTGGCTATTTTACTGCATCAGTGGAGTATACAAAACTTTGTTGTCAAAATCTCATGAATTAAATCATTATTCAAATTTTGACGATAACGTTTTTTATGCTACAATTAGATGTAATTAAAGTTAATGAAGTTATCAATGTCCTTAATGACAAAAATCAGGATGAGCAGCAGTCCAAGCAGAAAACAAATCTGTCTATAACAAAAATCAGCCTCTCAATTGTATCAACTGAAGAATTAAAACAGATTTTTCTTTGTAATTTTGCTGAGAGATTTATATAATATCTGAATACTAAGCAAATTTTAACCCAGAGTATGGAGGCGGTTTTATGGGGGTGTACCCAGAGTATGGAGGGGGTACGGAATATGTCTGCATAATGAGACCCAGACAAGGACAAGTGAACTTTAGGGAATAGGGCTCAGTATTTTGAAGTAGACCCAGGGTATTGCTAGCAAAGACCCTGGGTCTAGAAAAATTGCTACCTCTCCATACCCTGGATAAACTACCCCTCTATACCCTGGATCCACTACCCCTCCATACCCTGGATACACTACACTCCTAAAACCCCACCATACCCTGGGTATACTCCTTATACCCCCTGTGTACACTGGGTATTCTATACCCCATATATCACCTCTGTACCCTGGGTATTCTATACCACCCATACTCTGTACCCTGGGTATTCTATACACTGTATACCCTATTCTATTTTAAAAGTGTAGAAGCTACATAAAACCCAACTCCGGTTGTTGTTGACTTGTATTTATTATTATGATGATTGAGTGTGTATGAAAATATCAAAATGAAATGCAGACTGTGAAGAAGACCCTGGGCATCCAAGTTTTGTCACTTAGCATCTCTTTGTGGCTTAGCATATGCAGTGGATGCTAAGTGACAATTGTTTTGTCACTTAGCAGCAATTTTGAGGCTTAGCAGCTTGTGCAGCTGCTATCCTACAAAAAGATGCTAAGTGATACAATTTTGTTGGATAGCGTCTATGTGTAGGATAGCATCTTAACATCCTTGGCTGGGCCTGGACCAAAGACCCAGGATCCAAGACAAAGTTGGTATCGAATTTATTTCACCTCCTCAAAAATTATTATGGATGTACTGTGTGTATTACTGAGCAGATGCTGACTGGGCGGGTTCCGGACCACCGTAGTCTGTATTCTGTGAATATTGTTGTAGTGTATGAGCTGAAAGCATCACGTCAGTTAACGTATGACCTCTGGTACACTGGTCAAAGTTTAGGGGTCACTTCCTGTTGTTGGAAGAACATAGTAGGATGAGCCCTGGCCACTTTTCTCTGTTGCGTTAGTGCCTCGTAGCAATAGACTACTTCAAAAAGGAATTAACTATCTCATGATTATCATTTCTGAAAGAAAAAGACATGTAGGTTTGTTTTTTTTGGTTTTTTTTTTTACATTACTGAGTCCCAATCCCAACATACCTATAAGCTCCATGCATCAGTGGAGCCTTGGAATCTAAAAGACATCATGAATTAGTTCCACACTGAAACACCAGGGGGCACTACAACCTCCACCCTATAAGAACTTTCTCAAACTACTACCCAATTTGACCTTCAGACATCTGATGAGAGTCCTGAGATCAAAACCACTGTAATTCTGACACTTTATTTCCTTTTATTGGAAAAAATACATACCCTTTTATAAGTCTCACCTGTGTGAGACTTTGGGCCTGTATCGAGGGGGATCTCAACCAATGAGAATGCTCCAAAAGTGGTCAGATACATGCAAATGAACCCAGCACCTACCAGCTTGGTCACATGGTATGTTAATTGGGGTGGTGAGCGCCAAATTTGAGCTCACCTGGTCACAGTGGTCGTGTCAGTCAAAGAGTCTACAAGCCCCAGCTCTCCACAAAAAGACATGTAGTTGTTGACTTTCAAAGGAATTGGCTGGAAGGCGACATTATATATGTCATTCCAAACTCGCTATTTAGGGTATTCGATTTTGATTCGCCAGAAACAGTTCCTCGCTGAAGATAGAAAAAGGATTTATTTAACCTCAAATCTATGTCACTCCTTGTCAAAAAATGGCAAACGCGCTCTTTAATCTCATGTTCAAAATATATTTCTAGATTTATCACAAAATAAGATAAACCAGCTTTTAAAATGGTGCGTTTAGACTTTTGGTATTTAGAGAGTATATTGAATGTATCGCATAAATATGACCCATGGAAACCTTACGACCCTCGGGTTTTCCCTTGGGTCTTGGCAATCCCAGTTGAGTTCTACAGACACCCTTAGATGCCCCTGGGGTTTTCCTCATTATAGTGCAGTAGGTTCTGGTATACTCGTATGAAGGAATTTTACATGGTAAATAACCAGCCAGTAGAACTCATATTTTTTCCCATTTTTATTGCTTGTTTGTTATCAATTCTTAACCCTTTAGACCCCAATCCAGCAATAGCTGTCCGAGGGTGTACTCCCCAATCTGGCTGCAGCTATCTGAGAAAATATAAATTTGTCTTTATTTTCCATATTTTTCCAATACTATTCAACAAACAACAACAAATATATTATTCAAAAGCTAAATTCCCTTGCCAATACTCAATAATTAGGTATCCATAATTCTCATTGATAGGGGTGGGTCATCCTTTAAAGTTTCACCGTTACAAGAAATTTGAGGAATTCCATGCAAGGAAATTAAATTTTAAGGAAATCCATGCAAATCATTGGTAAATCCAGCAAAACAAGATTGCAATAAGTGAGATTTAAAGGGTAAATATTTGCATGGCACTGGGTTCCTACACACTTCTAATGCCGGGTAATGCTGGTTAAAGAGAGGAGCCAGTGAAGTTTCAATTCTTGTTCGTTTACACTTTACATGTTAGATTGATTGCCTGTTTAAGAGTATGCAAAGTATATCAATGACAATAATCCTTCATGTGATAATTGTGATGTAATTTTAAGGAAGATATGAGTACTCTGATCCTCAGGAAAACAAACATTTGTGCATGACAGCACACACAAGATGTTTTTTTTTTTCAAATTTTGAAACTAGAATATAACGTTGAGGTTGCAATTCCTTTGTCAGAACTTACTCTACCTTATAATTTTAAATGTTTTTGGAGTGAACAATAGATAACTGTATTGATCAGATGGTGTCAATTTTGCATTCTAAACATTGTATCTGATCTGTGTGTGACGTGACACACGGACAGATGCCCCGTGCAAGGTGCACAAGCTGCACCAGTCAGTATAATTTTAAAAAAAACTTGAATTAAAAAGAAAATGTTATAGGTCCACATGTAAAAACGGTATGGCAACTTCCTGGACGTTCTATATAAGGACTATATCATTTCATAGTCACTGGCCCCTCCCTTTAATGTGGAGTAATGCAGGGTAATGCGGGATAATGTGAGGGGAGTGGGGGGGGGGGGTAATGCGGGGTAATGCAGGGTAATGTGGGGTAATGTGGAGTAATGTAGGGTAATGTGGGGCAATGTGGGGTAGTGTGGGGTAGTGTGGGGTAGTGTGGGGTAATGCAGGGTAATGCAAGGTAATGCGGGTAATGCGGGGTAATGCGGGGTAATGCGGGGTAATGTGGGGTAATGTGGGGTAATGTGGGGTAATGCGGGGTAGTGTGGGGTAATGTGGGGTAATGTGGGGTAATGCGGGGGTAATGCGGGGTAATGCGGGGTATTGTCGGGGAATGCCGGGTAATGCAGAGTAAAGTCGGGTAATGCGGGGTTATGCAGGGTAATGTGGGGTAATTCGGGGTAATGTGGGGTAATGCGGGGGTAATGTGGGGTAATGCAGGGTAAGGTGGGATAATGCGGGTAATGCAATGCCTGGCAATTTTTAGCTAAGTGACATGCAACAGGGTTCATTCTTCAGTACCCCCTCATCCAGATCCCCACCTTTTTTCTCACATGACATGCTTTGCCGGAACTGGTGCCAGTGGTGGCACAGTGATGGTATCTTCCTACTACTGCCAAACTAACATACACATACTTTGTACAACCTAGTCTGAGAATGACCCAGACTGTTCTTGTAAAACTGCGATATTGTCAGTGAGATGGTAACAATTTGATACATTGTGACTCCCTGATAAGCAGTGGACGTCATGGTGCAGGGCATCATTGCAATGTGCGTCATTGCCACAGGTGTCATGGTGATGGGCAACATGGCGATGGGCGTCATGGCAACAGGCGTTACTTTAAGATACAACACTTCGATAAGTACAGGGCGTCATTGTGCAGGGCAACATGGTGCAGGGTGTCATGGTGTAGGGTGTCATGGTGTAGGGTGTCATGGTGACGGGCGTCATGGCGACGGGCGTCATTGCGACGGGCGTCATGGCGACAGGCGTCATGGCGACGGGCGTCATGGCGACGGGTGTCATGGTGACGGGTGTCATGGCGACGGGCATCATGGCGACGGGCGCATGGCTACGGGCATCATTTTAAGATACATTATAACTCCCCAGGCGTCACTTTAAGATACATTGTAACTCGTTGATAAGCACCGGGTGTCATGGTACAGGGGATCATGGTGCAGGGTGTCATGGTGATGGGCATCATGGTGATGGGCATCAGTGCGACGGGAATCATGGCAATGGGCATCATGGTGATGGGCATCATGGTGATGGGCATCATGGTGATGGGCATCATGGTGACAGGCGTCATGGCGTCATAATGGACTATGGAAGTGACTATCACACAATCCCCCCAGACATGGCATGGACGGGCCACGGGCCGCTGCACAGTTGGGGTGATTAAAAGAATTGGCAATAGGAATAAAGATTAAAAAGCCTTGTGATTCTTTTCTCTTTTTTCATAGGAAGTAAGGTTTATAGCCATACTGTTGGAAGTACAGTATGTGGAATACAGGCTTTTGACCACAATAACTACCAAACTTTAAGGTTACCTCATCTAATCCATACATGTGTTTATATCACTGAACTAGGCTGATAGAAGAGCATACTATATTGGCCACGTCTAGTAAAAATTTCTTTTCAATCCCTTGAAATGAACAATTATTTCATTTATTTAGGCATGACAGCCAGATCAGATTAAACATGCTTTTCTGTCTATATTTGGTATGAACAGGTTAGTTCTGTATAGCACATGCTTAGTTATGCAGGAAATTGTATCAGAAAAGTTTTTTAGAAAAAATAAAAAAAAAGATTTTATCAAGTTAGATTTTGAGTTGATTTCATGAAGTCAGAAATTAAGGGACCAAAATCTTATTTTGTCCAACCTCAAAAGACACGAATAGCTCCTTTGCTCGATATATATATTTGTCATACATTCTTAACCCTTTAGACCCCAATCCGGCCATGGCAGCCCGAGGGTGTGCTCCCCAATTCGGCCGTGGCCGCCCAGAAAAACAGCCATTTTTCCATAATTTTTCCATATTTTTCACAAAGGGAACACTTTAATTTCTGTTGAGGGTACAGAAATGGCACATATATCGTTAAAAAGCTGATTTAATTCCTCATTCCATGCTTCAAACCAGAATTCAATAATTTTAATACTAAAGGGTGGGTAACCCTCTGAACTTTATTATTTGATACTGAGGGAAATCCTGGGAAATCCTGGGGAAATCCAGCAATTCATCCTCCTAATCGATGGGGTCTAAAGGTTTAACTAATAAGAGTTGCATGGAGCTTTTGGAGAACTAACTAGTGTGCAACATAAAAATAGGAAACATTAAGATGTGTCTGATGACCTATGCCCTTTGTTAAGTGAGCATGACCATGTAATAGGTCCTGCTGTGGTATCCCTGTGCCGGTCCCACGGACAGTTATACTGGTCTATGGGAACGACATTGTTAATGTATTGTCTTTCATGTATATTATTGTATTCACAACCGGAACTATAGCTGCAACGCCCTAACTTCGTGTATACAGGGATATAATTGCACAGAATCAAGAAAGCATATTCATGTTGTGGCTGGTTCTCTATAACTTTAAATGATGAAGGCATTCGAGTTCTTACTAAATTGTGATCATTAAAACCTCCCTATGAGTAGTCAACTTACAAAAACGGCAAACATATCATTTAAAAGCTGATTTAATTCCCTATTCGATGCCGTAAAATCTGATTTCTATAACTCTAACTAGTACAGATTGGTCAGCCTTTGATGCAAAACCAGAAGTGTCTTCATCACAACATGGATGTAGTTTCGTTTTCATTCTCTTCATTTTACAACTGTATAGTATAGGTGTCAATACACAAATTCAATCTATGATAGGTATTGCTTACCAATATTTCACGTTTGGGGACCTTCCATTGAGTACTTACGCAAATTTAAAAAAAAATCAGAACACACCCCCCCCCCCCATATGGCCAAAAAACACATAAGATTTGTACAAGAACGTGCAATCATTTTCAACATTTTCAGGCCACCCTCCCACCCTTAGACACATTTGGTCATGTATTAAAGAAAAAGACCTGTAACCAACCTTGTCTAAGAAGTATGGTCAATTATTTTTGATAGACCAATTGTGATCTATTATGTCTGGTTAGTTATTGTGTTGGAGGTACTTTAGTAAGGGTCGGTTCTCCCATGCCGCTGTGGGAATGGTTGCGCACCCCAGCAAACGTACTGCGTTCAGTGGCCCGTTGCACAATGATTTTCGTAACAATAGAACTTAAGGTTGGTTTGCTGGATTTAAATATATCCTCGAAATAAGCTTCTTTCGAGAATCTTCTATCTTATCTTAATCTAATCTTAAGATTAGGTGATCATGAATAAAGCTGGTTTTATTATTATATATATCCTATATGGATTTTATATGTATGCAAATAATGTGATGAAAATTATATAATATTATTTCAAATGAGTAGGGGTTGGGCTTGGTACCTATTGAATAAACATAATAAAAGTTCATAGTATCAAATACATCATACTTTTCTATGAAAATTCTAGCTGTACCTATAAAATATATCAAGGTTGTGAAAAGGTTATAAATTGGCTACAATACAATGCTGTTCACAATGTGCTGCAACCTTTCTGGGAGTCCACATTTTTATGTTACGACAACATGAATATACAACGCTGCGCATCAGCTCTAAAGTCTCATGAGTATAGGCTGAAAGGCCTATTGCTTCATAAGGCCACATTACATTACGCTTCAGCAAGATAAAATTAAAGCTTTGCTTTAGCATTTGCCTGGCCGTCCGCCTGGCCGTCCGCCTGGCCGTCCGCCTGGCCGTCCGCCTGGCCGTCCGCCTGGCCGTGTCCGCCTGGCCGTGTCCGCCTGGCCGTGTCCGCCTGGCCGTCCGCCTGGCCGTCCGCCTGGCCGTCCGCCTGGCCGTCCGCCTGGCCGTCCGCCTGGCCGTCCGCCTGGCCGTCCGCCTGGCCGTCCGCCTGGCCGTCCGCCTGGCCGTCCGCCTGGCCGTCCGCCTGGCCGTCCGCCTGGCCGTCCGCCTGGCCGTCCGCCTGGCCGTCCGCCTGGCCGTCCGCCTGGCCGTCCGCCTGGCCGTCCGCCTGGCCGTCCGCCTGGCCGTCGCGGGCCGTCCGTCTCGCGGGCCGTCCGTCTCGCGGGCCGTCCGTCTCGCGGTTCGTCTCGCGGTTCGCCTTGCGGTTCGCCTTGCGGTTCGCATTGCGGTTCGCATTGCGATTCGCATTGCGGTCCGCCTTGCGGTTTGTATTTTCATTGGGTATTTCTCCTTGGGGTACTTATATAGAAAAGATTATTTACATTTTGTTTTGTGTTTGATTATTACTATTTAATCTTTGATTATTACTATTTACAGATAAATGGTATACTACAGGAACTTATGATAAGGTTCCTTGCACATCAATTTACATGATGTTAATTTTCATGTATTTCACTTCCTTTATGTTCTCTATAATTGGTTCAAATGGGGGAAAAAGAAAGTGCCAGGATATTTGTCAACCATGTTTCCAAAGTATCATAAATTATTTTTGATTGACCAATTGTGATCTATTATGTCTCTTTAGTTATTGTATGGGAAGCAATTTAGTAAGGGTCGGTTCTCCCATGCCGCTGTGGGAACGGTTGTCCACCAGCTGCGCATCACCTTTAAAGTATCTTTAGCAATTGCGTTGGGTGTGAAGTTTGCTTTACCATTTGTGTTGGGTGTGAAGTTTAGACCTTGAGTTATCGCCTGACCTCTCCCTCCTGGAGAATTTGTAATAGGTGATCCTGTGGGAAGGGGCATAGCACCCTGGCTAATAAGAGAGACAGAAGGCCTTACTAGTTTAGTTTCTGTGATGTTTTCTGCTGTTTCTTGGCTGGTTTCAGCTCTTTCTGGGGCCCTCTTCTGCAGTTTTTGGGGAAGTTTTCTTTTCTGTACATACTCAGAATAGGATTGGCGGGAGGGGAATGTTAGAAAACATCTGTGGTCAGTTGAGTGTACTCATATGGCCTAACGGACCATTACCCTCAATGCATTTACTGTATGCCTATTACGTTGAAGTATAATGAGATGGAGATCCCCTCTTTGGATCTGCTCCAGACCTAGTTATCGGTCTACACTCCTAAATTTGACATTCTGGGTCTACTGACATGTGACAGGATCAATTCTTAAATTCAATATTGCAACAGGGCCAATTCTTAAAATCAACAGGTGACATAGCAATTAGTGACAAACAACAGGTCTTTTAGAAATATTATGACATCCAACAGAACCAATACCTAAGTTTGGCATGGGGCATGGGGACCCCACACCATTATCAGGAGTGGCAGTAGACCATGATAATTATTGCACCGTCTTAAAAAATTTCTTGTTCAAATTCCCATGCCACATTTTCTTGACGGTAACACAGACACACCTGTCCAAGCCACCATGGGGAAAAGAGGTACCACTTGGATAGAACTGGCCCTTACTTATCTTACCTTGGTGCATAGCCTACAGGTAGCAAACTCCCAGGAATACGCCTGGTCTGGGGCAGCAGCTGCTGGGGTACCGAACACCTTCTTTAGATTTGGGCCTAGCATAGACACCACCAAGGAGCCAGAGGATGACGGTTCTACCCCTAAATTCGAGTTGCCCACCAAATTTCCATTCTTCAATACTGACCAACACATGGCATCTGTAAGTATGTCTTTGAGTTTTCCTTGTTCAAATTGTATGATCTGTTGTAGGACTTACCATTAGGAAGAAACTGAAATTCTGTCCTTAAAGACTTGAATAACGTACTGCATGAAATCTAAGGAATTCCAGAAGGAAATATATGGAAATCCTGGGGAAATACAGTAATTCATAACCACAATCTGTGGGGTCTAAAGGGATAAAGCCCATAAACGTTCTAACAAAGTCTTGTTTATGTGATTTAACAACAACATGTGAAAAACCCTATAAATTTTCCAACATCTAATATTTTGAGTTCCTTTAATTGGGTTGTCTGGGAGTAAACTGCTTAATAAAGGGTTCCTTGCACATTTTCACAAGTTGCTAAATTTATGTTTGTGATTCACTTGGGTGTCCTAAATACTGTTCAAAAAAGAGAATTGGAAAAACCTAAGTTATTAGTAAATCATTCAGGAAAGGAAACTGATTTTGGGAATCATCTGAATTCTCAGCATTTGAGCACTCCCCTTGCTACGTCACAACTATTGGAACTCCCTCTTAGGATATCTTGGGATTCCAGATTAATGAATGTATTTAGATGGGAATAATTTCCAACTAATGATTGACTTCAAAAGGCCAAAAATAAATAATTTATGTTACAGTACATATTCCTCACTATAAATTCTATAGGGATGGGGATTCCTTGCACATAAATTCACACAAGTTGCTAATTTTGTGTGTCTAAAGATTCACTTGGGTGTTCTAAATGCCGTTCATAGACCATTCAATTTGGGACTGTATTGTACTAAATTCATCAACCCGAATAATAATTAATGCATTACTAATTTTGTTTTTAATAAATGGTACAAAATTATTAATAAAGTTTGTTTGAGTGGAATTAAAGTTTTTCACATTCTTGATAAAACAATCAATAAGTTTCTCAGCCTAAATAGTGGCTGTCTGGATGTAGGCCACCAGGACCCATACCGTAATTAATTTGGCCAATCAGGGATATTTTGATTAGCATTTCATGATTAAAAATTCTGTCTACCATGAATAAACCTTACACCTAATAATCCCTCTTTGAGACTATTTTGCAATAACACTATAAAGTTTGGTAAATGGCAAAATTCCTGATTTTGAGAGCCTAATCAAAATTTCCCTGATTAACCAAATTACTTATGAAAATATGGGCCCTGGTAGTCTTTTATATTTGTGAACTTGTATACATTGATTGTAGCATGGATATTGTCCTGTAACAATTGGCAAATTAGTTGAGCACTGATGGTACCAATTGATGTTATTAACTCTGATATTTATTAATTTGACATATATAATCATCAAGTTAGTGGGAAATTAAAGCAAGGCCCATATTAGGTCTTTAGGTCATGTATTTCTTGGCAATCAAAGTTCAATCTTGGCTTTGGCCATTTCAACCTACCACTAGATCAGTCATTATTGTTTAAGGCAATTTGCCTGCATATTTACAAAAGACCCTGAGCAGATGCGATCACGTGACAAGTATGACACTTGGTTCCCTTTTCAAAAAAGTGCCATTTGGACAAAATCTATCTATCATGTTGTTTTGCTATTCTTGCTTCCCTATAGGTAGAGGACAATGGGGCAATTGTTTTGGGTTCATCAACAATCGAAAGCTCTGATGAGACCTTTGAAGATTATCTCAACCTGCCAATTATCTCCCCTTTTTGGGCTGACATTGATACAACAGACAATGATGGTCGTATGTTTTTTCGTGTATCACATGATGCCATGGACCTTATGCGGATCTCAGCTATTGTGAGGAGAAGCCAGACCTCAGTGGAGGGGTTCACAGCATCCTGGTGTATGGTAGTCACCTGGTATAATGTGACCTATAACGGTGGGGATGATAATACTCCAGTAAGTGTTAGGCATATTTTATCTATAAAAGTTGAAGTAAATGCTTTCATAAGAAAACTTTTTAAATTCCTATGAATTTTAGTATTTTTGTTATCATGTAAACTACATTCATTACAAGGAATGTTCTTCCATGTACATTCTGCAAATCATTTTTCATTAGTAATTTACAACTTTTATAATATTATATATAATCAGGACAGACCATGGGGTTAAGCAAAAGTCAAAGTCTATTGGGCATGTATTAATCAAGTGATCAGGCTAAGTTAACATTTCAATAATATTCTTTTGTAGATCAATTCAATCCAAGCTGTTTTGGCTACAGACTCAGAAAATTCCTTTGTTTTATTCAATTATGGACATTTGGAATGGTTTATAGAGCCTGGCGATAACGGACCTGCTGTGGTGAGACACATTTATTAATTTTCTAGCCGTACCCTAATTTGTTTTTCTAAGTCAAATTAAGTTTACCAGAAAAGCACAAAACACCACGGAACCACATTATATATATGCTGAGGGTATGTATTAGAGGATGTGTAGAGTTTTTTTTTATTTTATTTTCAACACTGCCGTGGTCTATTTAGGAAGAACAAATGGCTTTGCCAGGATTCGAATTCACAACCTTTGGGTTTGGAGGTGAGGGTCTTAATCACTACACCATAGAGGATGAGGCTGGAACTAAGAAATGGGGTCATGACCCAATTTGATGGTTCCCACAGGTCCTTTTGAGAGCAATTTAACAAAACAGCAGCCAGATGGACAGGTTGGTTATGGCCCATTTCGCTGGTTCTTGGTAAGACCTGAAGAAAGTTCAAGGGAGGGGGGGGGGGGAAGGAAGGGGCGGTGGTTGCTCATTAGAGACCAACAGTGACATGACATAGGCTATTTCTTAAATTCGACATGGGACATGGACAATGCTTAAAATCGACATGAAAATTCAAATTATAGCGACAGGAGACATTGCCATTTCTTAAATTTGACATGTGACATCGGGACCCCCCATCAACACCCCTAGTCTGATGTTACGGGACAGCGTGCACATGGCCGGTGGGCCGACACTCACCCCGCCGTAATCTAGGTCAAGCCCTCCTCCCGTGGCCGGCACCCCCAGTCCCGCCACTCTACTCATAAAATGATATGCATCACTGTTCTGAAAAATGCGGATAAAGGGTGTTTTTGAAAAAAAAGGGTACATATTCTGAACAAGTCATTTTTCCAAAAAAAGCAAGAAAAAAGGTCATTTTCAGGTCTTGAATGTTTGCATTTTAAAGAAAAAGGGCTCATTTTTATCAAGGAAAATTTCGTGGAAAGGGGGTGTTTTATATTTTGAAGAACAATGATTATATCCTGCTTTTATATTAAGTGGCAGGACGTGCCAGCACCTGGCCCCGGCCTTGGAGGAGTGGGGTTTCCCCAGTGAATGACGTCACTACTGTTTAGGTCTCATCGGCAGGGTTGCAAGGGCCTGTGAGCCGGGAGGGTACCCCCACCGCCTGGAGACAAGGAGCCCCTCCGTCTAAAAATAGCCCCCAAGGATAAATGACCAGTTTCCACAGGCCGTTTGGCGGGAGGTGTTGGGGTGTAGATGGGCGGTGGGGGAGGGTTCCTCCTATATAATTTTATGTTCAATTTGATAAAATTAATAGTGGGAAACAAAATAGTACCATTAAAGACATTGCCCGTATGTACTGTACACCCAGAAGAGTATTTATTGTATTATTAAGTAGTATTTCAACCATAGTTCTAAGTTTGAATCTATTTGTATTGAAGACATGCAATATGTATTGATTTATAATTTACATTTACGGTTATATTTACATTTTTACTAGGCATGAAGGATGGGAGTTAGATATTTATTTCTAGATCTATTTCTAATATCCTTTAATCACAGTGCCAAAGGCACTTGTACACCTTTACAAAAATACTTTATAGGTACATTTGAGCAGATGTACTTGGTAATAAAGGTTTTCAGCACCTTTAAACATGGATCTTTTCATTGCATTTAAGTACCTTTATTTGATGTGGGAGGCTTTAATCACATTTAAGCAGAGAAAATTTATGGACTTTAATACTTTTGATAGTGTGATGAATCTGATATCACTTTATGGACTTTAAGTCTCCAGGACTCCCCTTGAGCTCCAGGGGACAGGGGGCAGGCCAGCCCTGGGGCCTCCAGGATGCTGGGACAGGCGGCAGGCCGGCCCTGGGGCCTCAAGGAAACCAGGAAAGGGTGCAGGCCAGCTCCGGTGCCTTCAGGACGCCGGGACAGGGTGCGGGCCGGCCCTGGGGCCTCCAGGGGGCTGGGACAGGGGACTAATGTAAGGGTATCGTTATTACAGCCATAAATTTATCAACAGCTACTGTAATAGTAATAAGTTCCGCTGGCAACAAGGGAAGACTGGAGTGATCCAACGTGTCCCAGGATAATAAAATTGCTGCAAAATTATAATGATATTATAGGCTTAGAATGCTTACGATTTATAAATGTTATAATAATTATATCTTCTAGATTTACGGTAATTATAGGGTCATCAACTTCCCATAGCCATTAGGAGGCCATCAGCATCAAATTATCAAACTTGATTAATATAGATCAATGTTCTAGAGACGGCAGATTCTAGTTGGCTGACTTCCTGCCATTGACTAACTCTGAATCAGTGGGGGGTTACACACACACTGTATGTCTATATTTTGGTGCACAGATAGGAGAAAAAGACAGCATATTCCACCGACTTTTGTGCAGATTGGGTGGCCACTCTGTACAAATTGGCATGTGGATATGGGACTTTACTGTTTGAATGGTTTTATGCTTGTGAAAATGCAGAATACTTTTTCCTTCATTGAAAATGCTATGCTTAGAAAACAATGGTCAAACAGAAGTCTATAGCAAATCTGTGTAAGGTGAAAGTAGAATGATGTATAAACCAATTGATTAATCAATGAAAAAGAAAGTGCCCGTGTCCACTGACTTTTTATTTGTGAAATGCTGCTTTGGTGTGAAAGATGAAAATTCATCAATCAAAACCTTTATATATGAATTCCCGGACATGCGGAAAACCATATATATTATTTTAGAAATGGAGCCATTATTGATTGAAATAAGAATTAATGTAACAGGGCACAGAATAGGGTTGTTATGAATTCATCATTTCGTATATTTTCTTTGAAGGTTGGGTTTGTCACAGGTGGCGAAGGCGGTGTCTTCTATGCTCTCCCAACATCACGCACAGAAGATGTGATAAACCTGGGTGATATGTGTCAAACCTTTGGGGTAGGAACATACCTTTACCAAGTGAACGCTGCTGCCTTTCAAACTCTGTCATGTGACAACAAAGGTAAGAGAGAAAATGTCTGAGTAAAAGTAGTAAATGGTCTGGGTAACTGCAATAAATAGTCTTAGTAAAAGCAGTAAATTGTCTGAGTAAAAATAGTAAATAGTCTGAGTAAAAGTATTAAATAGTCTTAGTAAAAGTAGTAAGTTGTTTGAGTTAAGTAGTGAAATGTATGTCCAAACAGGTTGCAGTTGTCACCCATGCAGAGTCCTATAATTAATATTCTAAAGGATATTATAACTTAAGTTATGACCTTTACCAAATTCCATTGATTTTTATTGTGTTATCAGGATGTACTCTGGATTTATTTAGGTGTCTTTGTTTAGGTTCTCCTAAATTTGAACATGCATATCTCAATTACTATCAAACATAGCTCTTAAAATACTCAACATGCATTTTTAACCTCTTTTTACTTTGATAATTTTTGACAACTTTGACAATGTTTAAGACTTTTAAAAAATGAAGTGGAATAAATCCATCTGAAATCCATAATTTCTGTAATTCTCAGGCGATTATTTCAAAAAGCAAGTTATCATTGAGAAGAAAATTTTGCCTTTTAATGGCATATGATGGTTAGCTTAGCTACACAAGCATGTGACTGAAAATAGTGCGCCACAACTTATCATCTTTAACCCATTTGCAAACATTATGAGGTGCAATATAGCTGAAGAGACTGTGTTCATGATTTTTGGCATACTAAACATTGTGAGGTCACATTAGTTAGAATCATGTTGATAGTTAGGTTACAATGTTGGCTGAACAAATTTACGAGGTGCTAAACATGGGGAGTGAATTTTGATTTCATATTTTTGATAATCTTTTGAATGCAGCGCACAATCCTGAGAACCCTTATGTATCCCCAATAAATACAAAGATCTATATCTAGATAAAATGAGAGAAATTCCGTTGTAACTGTAGCCAACTCAAATTAGGATAACTGTTATGTTTTCTTTTGATTAATATAAAACATTTATCAACTAACAGATTGCAAACAATCAGAGTGCTCCTTCTGCTGTGTATGCACTGATGGTTTTTCTGGAGCTGATGGAGTCTGCACTGGTAAGTAATATTCCAAAGCTTAAGGGCCTTCCATTAAGTACACAACAGGATGTCCAGAGGAGGGGATACCAGTGGCCCATTGTAATATGACAGTTTGTAAAAAAGAATACTTTAAGAACACTTTAAGCACATGATCTTAACAATGAATTTGCTATTATGACATTACTGTTGAGGAGTTGGTCCCAAAAATCTTTTCTAGTAAATCGAATTGAATTGTCAATGGATATATGTAGGGAAACTGTAGGTCTATTAAACTGTAGTGATTACTGGTCATTTACAGTATTCTAAATAGTCTAATGGCCTAACAACAATAAAAGTGGACAACATATTCTTTTATTGTTGCAATCACATTTGATTTATGATTTCATACATGCTTTGAAAGATAGTTCTATGTCATATTTTGGTGAGTAGAGCAAACAGCTTTCACAAAAGCCTTAACAATAAATGGGATATAAAGCATGTGTTTACCTTTTCATACACTATTTATCTTGTTTGTATTCCAGATGAAAATGAATGTACAGCTGATAAAGATGACTGTGATGCTAAAACTACATGTAACAATACTGTAGGTTCCTTCACTTGTCAGTGCAAGCCAGGCTACACTGGGGATGGGAAAACTTGCAGAGGTAGGTCCGTTATTTCTGCTATGAAAGTAATACTAATACTATGTGTCCCAACATTTGGGGCTCTGTCAGCTATCAGTATAACCCATGCTGTATACAGGTTGGAAGACATTTAAAGGTTGGTCAGTTGTTCATGTTATACACCAACATTGTGATGTCTCTCTCTGTCACATTGTAATCAGGTTTGGTATCGACTGTACTGAAATGTATGTAAGATGACTTTAAGAGGGTTTTATTGTCCCATGGACATGCTGTACAATTGTGAGGCCACCCATGTGGTGTTCTAGTACCTGTAACTATCACTGGTGGCACTGGGAGTGTTGCCTGCTTTAATCTAAACTACTTCATTCCTCCTAACCTTGATATCAAAGTTATCTTTAGAATTATTCAAGATAGTATGGTTGGAGGTGTTATACTAGTATTATATAATGATGGCATCTTAGAATATCTCTTAGTTCTACTCTGAATTTGTTTTTTGACCCTGTAAAAATGTATGAGTCATGAAATATACCTATCTTAGATATCTATCCACATCTTGTGAGGAAACCTTATGCCTGGGGTTTATTGTGTTCCCAAACACAGGCTCCTCATATTAAATAGAGTTGTCTAATAAAGAAGGGGAGAAGTCCTAACCAGAACAACGAATGGTAAACCTAGGGGTAAATGGTTATGTCAAACAACTTGTTGGGGAGACGAATTGGAATAAAGGTAAAGCTAACTCACAGGGTAAATTGGCAGTGATTAGTGAGGTACGTCCTTTATTGATATCGAACCAGTGGCACAAATGAATAAGTAATTTCCAGATGACCTTTCGCACAAACCTTTCACTAATTCTAAACTAAAAGTCCCAAAATGTTCTTAATGTTCCTTGGCTTAATTGAGTCAAATCCTTAATGTCCTGTGATATGAATGATTCTAATTTCTAACACAATGCCTGTAGATTGGTTTCCAAGTCCAGAAATAAGTCCAAAGTGAGTTCCTAGAATGTGTTCCAAGTCCTGCTCCTGGTTCTAGTCCAAGTCACACACACAACAAATAGAATGTATTTGGTTGGTCTCTATGATCAGCCTCACTCAGCCACCGAAACGTTTGTCGCCCAGTGCGGTGCGCTAACGAATGACGGTTGCGGGCCCAAGTCAACATATTAATGCGAGGACGCTCTTCCTGACGGACAGGCATGTCCGTCAGCTGTCCAGTGGCAGGCTGTGACATCAGTCAGTCACCCTGGTGTGCGTGGGGTGGGCTCACCTCAGGCGACCTCCGAGCACCCGCGACCCGAGCAGTAAATAGTATCTTATATCTAATGAAACTGTCTTAGTGAAATGATCTTACTGTTAAACCTTACTTCTAAAGTTACTTATGCATTATTCAGATCTTTATCGTTGATACGGTGTATAGTGTAGGGTCGTACATTTTCTTGAATCCAGATGGTTATGTCACTAACACTTTGTCTCCCACTTTGATGTCCATCTCCTTGGTATGATGTCTTTTGTCTGTAAACAATTAAATTTTTTCCTTCTGTTGCTCTGATTGATGCATGTGGTGTTCCTCAGTAGTGTTTCAGCAAGGTGTTGATCTCCTTTCACCAGTTCTTTCCTCTGATTTTTCCTGCGTTGATAGCCTTTTTGATGGTGCATTTGAAGCTGTTAAACAGTGGCGCTTGATATAATTTTCCTTGGTGTACTCACTGAATTCCTGACTGTTAAAAGGTGGTCCGTTGTTGGTTTTCAGGATGTTCGGATTTCCAAATCGGCTAGATATGGCGTCAATTTCCTGAATTACTTTATTTGCAGATAGGGTTTTGAGAAGTGCAACTTCTGAGTAATACATAAAGTCATTGATTATTATCATTATATAAAATCACAACTGACTTGATTCCATGGATGGCTCACTAGGTGACT
This sequence comes from Lepidonotus clava, assembly GCA_936440205.1. Classification (NCBI taxonomy): domain Eukaryota; kingdom Metazoa; phylum Annelida; class Polychaeta; order Phyllodocida; family Polynoidae; genus Lepidonotus; species Lepidonotus clava. Next base: position 18,672,799 of record OW387146.1, read on the forward strand.
TGGATCAGTTCTTGTTCATTTTGTGGCATCATAGCTTGGCATGGGAAACAGTTCTTTACTTTGTCCTTGGCCATATGGTCAATACCTGTGAACCAGACTTAGCAACTTCACATAGAAGTTGTTTTGTTCTGGTCATCCCTTGGTGACCTTGGTGAGCTAGGTTCACTATCTCCTGAAGATTTTTTGGGTTGCACATCCTGTGGGACCACTTTTGGTGATGGTCAGCTTGTCTTTGATGTTGTTGTGGTATGCCTTTAAATCAGGTTCTGTGTTCATCTTAGGCCACTTGTCAGTTAGTGCCACAAGTTTCTTTGAGAGTGGAAAGTGTGAAATCCTGCTCTTTCAGCCAGATCCATTCCTGTGATTGATGGGTGAGCCTGTGTAGTGGATAAATGATTATCGCACAGTCTAGGATAAACTTCATGCAGTAGTTAGCCATCACGAGGAGACTTCATAGCTCTCCTGTGCTAATGATTGGTTTGAGTGGGTCCCTCACACGGTGCACTATCCATGCGGCGGGGAGAGGGGCTGGATAGCTTTAATCTTGTTGGCCTTCTTTGGGTCAATTTCCATCCCTTTGTCTGAGAACTTGTAAATACAGAATTCTAGGCTGGATAAGTTCTTTTGTGCCATTTAAATCATGGATGATTCCCCAAACTGTGGGCATAGGCTGGTGTTGCGTTCTATCGCCTTGTTTGCAATCTGCATATCGACACAAATTCTGACGTTCTTGGGATCTTTCAGTTTCGTCACTGTGACGATGTTGGATACCTCTTGAACATACTTGCTTTGCAGTGTTGTGGGAAACATGCCTACCAAGGGGGATAGGCGGTCGATCCTTACCATAAGGGTACAGGGTTGTGTCAGCTGATTGCAGTGTTGGTGTAAGGTGATAATATTTATTGGGTTTCCTGTGTTGCCTTGCATTTTTACTGGATTGCCATTGGTTTTACCATGAACATCAGTTTTGGTGTGTGCATTGATTTAACTGAGTAGAGTGGGATGGGTTTTTAACTTGATGTATCGAGAATATGTACTTGTCCTCATTCGCTTGATAAGTTTTGATGCTATAGATGTTATCCTGGCACAGTTGGGCCTGAGTTTGAGTCTGCAATGCTGGTTGAGGGTCTGCCTCATATTGTTCATCAGGCTACAAGTTGTTCACATTTTGACATCCTCGACCTCGGTAACAATGGCTATGGCCACGGCCACAGTTCTTGAGTCGTGGTGGAGGAGCTCCGCCATGTCATTTTCTTCACAAAGTGTCCTACTGTACCGCATTGTCAACACTTGGTGTTGTAGGCCTTACACTTTTGTCATCCTCCGTCGTGAAGATAGGGTTCCCCACAGTGATTGCATTCAGCCGTAGACTTGTAAGTCGGAGTGTAGGATCCACATCCACAAATGCGATATCCTCTGTTGCTGCTGTTACATCCTCATAAGGAACCTCATTGTTGTCTGCCACATTGAGTGTTGCAGCAGTTGCGGTGTTGCTGTGTTAAATGTTGGAGTGTGGGTTTAACACCTGATTACTTTAGTTTTCATGGCCTTGTTGTTTAGCGTTGATTTCTTTCTTTTTGATGTCCATCACGTAGCTGATCGCTTTTTCCATTGCCTTGCCTTTTGTGACGAGTTATTCGAGAGTTAATGATCCTGGACTCCTATCACCAATACCAAGACTACATGTTTAGACTTGACTAACCTCATAAAATAGCTTGTGCAGGCTTCCTTCCCACCTCGGCTGCAAGTCATCTCAGAATGTACCTCATCATTAAGAGGTGACAGCACACTCAAATGAAAGGATAATGTTTATTAAGTCCAAACATGTAGAAGTCGGAGGTCCACTCACTGTGGCTGGATCAGGTGATTTGTATCCTCCGGTGTAGGCACCACGTTCACCACCAACCGCCTGGCCAAGGGTGTAGGTAAGGCTGCTGTGCCCCTCCTCAGGTTGCAGGCGCATTAGCCCTAACTCGCTCCTAGTGGTTTCCTCGTGTTGGCTAGAACTCCTGGTTCTGCTAGGGTGTACAGGATCGTGTCTTGGTGGTGGCTTTTGGCTGCTTATAAGGTTGTCTGCTCCTTGAATGTTTCCTTTACTTTTCGGATTACAGAGTCTCCCGTCAAAGACAGCTTCATCTCGACTACCATGTACCGGTTCCTTGGACATATATATCACAGTTGGAGAAATTGGGTAATCTCCGCCAAGTGAACTATAGGGTTTTGATCCTGCATTGATCTAAACCACATATACCTCACCATTATGTCAAAGGAATGTTGTGTTTAGGTTTTGTCTTAACCATATCAAATCATGATATCACAGTGACATTGTTGTTAGGTTCAGTCTTGACCTAACCTAATTAGCATGTCTCAGTGTCAATCTGGTTAGGTTAAATTATAATTTCATTTAATCACAATCTCACTATGAAACGGATGTCATTGCAAAAACTGTTGTAACAATTCTCAGGAAATCCCTGGAATAGCTTGTGCCATGGCTTAGTCATAAACATTCTTGGAAGTGTCTACGAACACTAGGGGACAATGTCATAACATCTCAGAAGAGAAATTGATTAGGTTCAAGATATTTTGGTTCATATCAATATTTAAAAAAAAAAAATGCTTACCCCTTTAGACCCAAATCCAGCCATGGACAGCAGAAAGTGTACTCACCCAATCTGCATGCCTTGGTTAAGCTGATCTTTCCCAGGAATTAATGCTAGTTCTATTCAGCTTCACATTATTTCTTTGATGTTGCAGACATCAATGAATGTGATTTTCGTAGCACCTGCAATGAAAACAGTGAATGTGAGAACACTGAGGGATCATTTTCTTGCAAATGTAAACCAGGATATCTACTGAATGGCCTGTCCTGCATTGGTAAGTAATCACAATAGTTACCAGATCCCCTTCTTTGGCACATAAAGAGTTTGGAGTGATTGAATAATCCAATTTCTTTTAGAAACAATTATGAAAAATATTGTTCAATTTAAAAAAATGATATACTATCACATTAATAATATCATTGATGGAATGAGTTGGGAAATTATGATGAAAAAAGGTATGTACCCAGCCTTTTTAAAAAGAAACTCACATATGGTGAGTGGCCTGGCAGGTCAAGAACTGACCTGGTAGGTGCACTCACTGACCAGGCAGATGATGTACCCCCTAGTGCTTAGGAACACTACCAGTAACACTAGGCGAGTTCTTTTCATAGCCAAGGCTATGCCCGCCAGAACCGGAACTCAAAGTTAAAAGATCCACTGAAATGCATGACCGGAACCTGAATTCATAGCCTACTTGGTTGTCTTGAACTCAACTATGGTCATCAATTCCTTATAACTCAAACTGGGGGAATATGGTTGGTATTGCTTGAAGTCTCAATACATTAATCATTTTGTTGTAGTGTATGATTTAGTGTTTACATAAAGAAATTTAGAATTTGCACCACCTAAAATTGACAAAGTTCCAGGTTGTGACTTCTTTGATAAACAAATTCAAAATCAGGGTAGGTTCCTCACCAAATCTAATGCATAGGTCCTAAATGTTTATCCACTGTCATTTTGCTAGTTTTACAGCAGTTAAACTCAAAGGGCACAGAGCCCATTTAAAAATCAAACTTACACCTACCAAGAAGCAGATATCAATGTTTTTTTCTTTACCAAATAACTCAGTTGATAGGGGTACCCTGTGATTTTGTGACTTTTCCTCACTCCATAGTGACGCATAGGCACCCCGATTTATTAAATTACTGGATCCACCATTTTTTCATTACTAGCTACACAAAGCCAATCATTCGTTCGCCTTCATCCTTTCAACATACCTGAGCTCTAGATTGAAGTTGAATTACTGTTTGGTTGTATATTTTGGGTCTGCATACACATGGGCAACAGATTGTGACCCAGCGGCCCTCAAGTGGCTGGATCACAGATGTGTCTTTTGTCACACTACCTCAATTCAAGGGTGTACGATATTATATATGATAACAAAATTATAAACTGAAGTTACTATTTTTTGACAAACCAACTTGGTATTATTTTTTGTTGTTGTTGCCATGGCAACATGGCATTGATGCCCATTCTGATACCATTTGAGAAATGGACATTCCATGTGAAATTCACCATTGAGAAATTAAAAGTGAACTTTTTCAAAATAATTTCTGAAAATCTTTTTTTGAAGGAAAGTACTGCAATTCACATAGGAAGTGAGATTATTCTTTATATTTTCTATGTCTAGTGAATGAATTGCAACATTAAACAGAGTTTGCATTTACATCATTAGATTCAAAATAATTGATTTATGCACTAAATCATATAAGGTAATCAAATTGCTGTAAAAGTTACTCAAATGATAGGTTATGTCATACATTTGTAAGTAGACCAAACTACTTTCATGAAAGGTGTATTTCAAAATAATTTAGGTATGAATGGTACAGACATGTCTTTGAGGCTAGCCTATAGATAGTATTAGGTCATTGTGTGATGTCCATAATAGTATATATACCTTTGTATATACACTTTTTTTTCCAGATGAAGATGAGTGTATATCTAATAAAGATGACTGTAATGCCGAAGCTCTGTGCAACAATACTGCAGGTTCCTTCTCTTGTCAGTGCAAGCCAGGCTACATTGGAGATGGGAGAACTTGCACAGGTATGTCCATTTGTCTGCTATTAATGTAATGCCATTTTCCCCAACACTGGGGGCTCCATCAGCTTTCAATACAACCATGCTGTATGTAGGTTGGGAGAACATACACAGGTTTGTCAGTTTTTCTTTTATGTATACCTCTTCAAACACAATTGAAGCAGCTGTCAACATAGAATTGCATGTCACAACACTTCCTTCAGGTTCTGGTATATTCCAGTCTTCATCAGAGCCTTTGATGGAAATGCTAAAATGTTAGACCACGGCGGGCCTGTTTTCTTAAAAACATAAACAGGGATGTTAGGAAATTGCCTGTTCTGCATCAGTTAGTAATAGTCCAATAGGTCCCATGCTTTAAAGCATCAAAATTTAGGAGGAAATGATTATTCAACTTTTGTTAAAATGTATGTTGGAATGGTGCAATTTTTTGCACCCTATACACCTACATTCTTTCTCTTTAAGGAGAAGAGAAAGGTTTCCCTCAACTTCTTGAAGCATACCTTTTACTCCCTGTTATACTTATGTTTGGCTCATTTGGTGAGGGATTTCACTTCAAGTAAAAGAGGACATACATGCGCCCCCTGGTGGTATATATCGATACTAAACCTCCATGTGTCAAGAAGAAAACCTCACCTTATAAGCCTCATGTGAGATATAACAGGGAGAATGTTTACTCTTAAAGAGGAAGAGGCTATACCTTCCTCTTAAATAAAGAGAAAGTAGGTGTTTGGAGTGCTTTTTACAATCAAGGTACTCTATAACATGTTTACATGATATGAAACTTGACATATTAATTCTAAGATTGATAATTAGGTAAATGCATGCAAAGGGGATGGATCCATAGCCCCCACCAACTCCCGTATTTTCATTATGTGGACTGAAACCAAAAAAAGAGTGAATGATTCTATTTCGACCCACCCCCTCTTACGAAACCCTAAATCTGCCAATGGAGACAAGGTAAAGAAGGTACACGAACATTTAAACCACTTGTTTTTGTTAAAGCAAAGTCCTGCAGCAACCAACCATGTGGAGTAGACAATTTGTGCAAACAGGATGAGGAGGACTTTAACTGCTTCTGTAGAAACGGCTACGAGGGTGTGACCTGTCAAGCACGTATGTACTATTAATAGTTATATCAAAAACATTAAGTGAATTTAGTTAGCTTTGGTGATCTTAAAGCAGGATCCCCACTGGGCCCAAGAACTTCATCAACCAATTTTAGTCAGTCTTAACCCTTTCAGTTAACTGGTAACAAGTTATTATTAGTGATTATGTTTGTTAAGACGCTATCCTACATACAGATGCTATCCAACAAAATCCAGTATTTGGCAGCAGTACAAAGATGCTATCCTACATACAGATGCTATCCAACAAAACATTTTGTTGGATAGCATCTGCCACCTGCTGCTATTCTACATATAAATGCTAACCAATGAGGGAGAGGTGGTGTGGGCCGTAGACTGGGTCGGCATTACAAAACATATCCCGGGGTCTCTGGCCCACCCTTTGCTCGAGGGCCATTCACCCACTTCCTGTATGCAAACACAAGGTCTTTTTAACAGGCAGCCAATCAGAAGCCTGAATTTTCTTTTGATATTTTTATACACACTCAATCGCAATATTATAGTTCTATGGTATGGTTACTGTAGACCCAGGGTATGGAAAAGGTATGCAAACTAGAATAGGGTATAGGGCTCAGAGAATACCCAGGGTAGAGAGTATGAGTGGTATAGAATACCCAGGGTACAGAAGTGGTATATGGGGTATTGAATACCCAGAGTACACAGGGGTATAAGGGGTAGTGTACCCAGGGTATGGAGGGGGTTTTAGGGAGGGTAGAGGAACCAGGGTATGGAGTTTCAGGATGGAGCAGGGTGGAGCCTCGGGTGCCTGGCTTGAGCTACTGTACTCTGGGTCTCCACAGACCATACCCTGGGTCTAAAGTTGCAATTTATTTAGAACCAGGGTCTCTGCTGACTATACCCTAGGTCTACTTTAAATATATTGAGCCCTATTCCCTTGTCCTTGTCTGGGTCTCCTTATGCAGACAAATTGGTACCCCCCTCCATACCCTGGCTACACTACCCCCCTAATCAAACCCTCCCCCTCCCCTCCCCCAAAGGTTTTTGTCACTTAGCATCTCTTTATGGCTTAGCATATGGAGTGGATGCAAAGTGACAATTGTTTTGTCACAAAGCAGCAATTTTGTTGCTTATATAATTAGCAGCTTGTGCAGCTGTTATCCTACGAAAAGATGCTAAGTGACAAAATTTTGTTGGATAGCGTCTGTATGTAGGATAGCGTCTTAACAATGTTTGCAAAGGGTTAAGACGTTGGTTGGCCAGCTAAATTCTTCTTGAGATTTTGGGTGCATGTCAATTTTAAGAAATAAAAAAATTGCATGCTGTTGTTGATAGTGATACCAAATCTCAGATATAAAACTTCAGAAATGGCTAAATCACCATATCTATTTTAAGAAAGCCTTACATTGGATGTCATCAAGACCTATCCTAGATCAATCATTGCAATGTATAAAGTGTTAACTTTTTATACATACTCGTAACCGTACAATGAGTATCTATTTGTGAACTATTTGTTATATGCAGGCAGAAAAGTGAGACAAGTTGTAATAACTTATTTTTGTCTGGATAAATAAAAGAAATTAAAAAAAAAAAAGTTTAAAATATATCTTTGTTGTCATACTGAATTTAGAGGTCTAGGGCCATTGGGGTAAAAACCTTCTTTCATCTAATATAAGAATATCATGTATAATTTAGTATTTTGCATATTTTCATCCTACTTTGGGTACTTGACTTTCAGCTCCACTCTCAGCATTAGACAACGATTTTACTGGCTTTTATGCACGGATCCGTCTGACCACTCCAGAATACAATGACATAGGAACACAAGCAGCAACTTCCCAACTCTTCAAGGACTTCCAGAAGGTAGGCCAGCTGGCATGAATATATACTCAAACATATTTGCAAGTTCAATTTAGTCTCACATTGTGTTCAGACCAAAATTTAGCCTCCCTGGAAAAAATTGACCTTGTGCAGAGGAGGTCACGTGACCATAGTTATTTTGGTGATCACCATGTGCTCTGCATAACCACATGGCTATTGGAAACCTCCAAATTTATCAATTTTAACCAATCAAACTACTTTATGGTGATACTGTGTGACTGTTAATAAATTTAAAAAAATGTTGTGTTCAGGTAACCCCACCTACCCTAATTTTTTGTTCCTAACCTAACTTTTATTTTTTAGGAAATTTGTAATTACTTTTGTTCAAAATCCAAAAGAATTGACCTAAAAATGCATGGAAAACCATAAAACAAAATATAGATGCTCAGGGTTTGTATTTTAGATGCTAAAATGTTTTTAGGGGATATTTGGAATTTTTTTTTTATTTTTCAACACTGGCTGGGTCTCTTTGGTAAGTGGGGAAAAAAAGGATCTCGACCTACCTACCCTATTTTCTTCAACCTATGTTACCTGAACACACTTTTTCTTTTTTGGCCTAATTATGTCCTTTGCCCCATCTGTCAAATCTTGTATGGTCTCTTCTTCATGGCAGTAAACCCAGAACTATTTCTTGCTAGTAAACTGTTTTATTCACTTCCAAGGGTCCAAGATAGACAGCAAAACTTGGTTCAGGATTCAATTCACAGCTGTGTGTACCTGTCATTCATCTTCTCAATTCTTTTTATTATTTCAATGTTTCAACTATTCTTGCCATGAACATAACCATGGCTGTTGGAACAGTGTAAAGGCTTCCATTACTCATAAGATCAACCCTTTTGCCACTTGCACCTCCGCTCCGGGAAAATAGTCCGAGAGAGTACTCTCTGGCATGTAGGTCATGTAACTATACATGGGCATTATAAGATTACTGCACCCAGTAGTCGGCCCAGGCCACCATGGCCGGACCCAGTGGCCACTACAGTGCAGAGATCACTCTTGTACCGAGGTGTCGATGCGGCAGAGTGCCCTTTCACTCCTCCAATCATCGATATTGTCCCCAAAGCTTCTTGAATATTGTTCTTCTTGCATGCATTACACAAGTACATGAGGTTTACTTTTGACATCTATATTTGTTCCAAGCACTTAAGACAAGAAACCGCAACTTTTTTTTTATCTTATTCTTGAGAGGCATCATAATTCTATATTGCATAGATTTTTATTTTTTAGATATTTCTAACCAACATCATCCATTCTGAATTTCCCTTCAAGAATTTGAATCAGTTTTTTAAAGGACACAAAACTAAGTATTCTCTGAAGAAAATCTTAATTTACAAAAAAAGGCAAATTACTTTATGGGAGCTTGTGAATATTTTGGTCTTTCATAAAAAAAACTGATCAACATGCCTTATGAGTATGCCTATGGAACTGGTTGTTTTGCTCTTAACATAAAATTGATGCTCAAGTTTTGTCATCAAACCTATAGGAGGTGCTAGTAGTCAATTCAGATAAATCTTATGTTTCCAAGCTATTTGATAAATAGAGCAATACCTCATCTTTTAGATACACGAAGTCATGGAAATCCAGTTTGGGACTCCTCCATTTGAGGGACTGAAAGTGCTGAATGTTTGGTGAGTGAATCTTATTTTCTTTTGGATATCTCTTTTATCAATAATCTTAATTTTGCCCTTGAAATAAATGTCTCACTAGTAAGGCTGATTGTAGATAACAATCAAATAAATATGTAGTTCTTTAAATGAAAAAAAAAACTAAATTGGAAGTGTCTTCTTCTTCATGGCTGATTATTTATATAGTTTTATAGGTGTCAGCATATTATAAAACAATTTGTTTTATCTAAAATAGCATTCAAAATACAGACTCTGGCTTACAGTAGTCAGTTTTTGTTTGTAAATTTAAGTAAAAGTTGATCATATTATTGTGACCCGTTTTAGCGAATTGAGTCGCATGTTGCATCCAGTCAAATTTTAGTTGGCTATTCCATCAGAAAATACTAATTCTTAGCTTCAATATGAGGTATAGCATGTCTAGTCTAGATACGATATCTAGGTGCTGAGATAAGTTTCGGTGAAAACAAAAAGAACTGCACCTATGCAGGTGTGATCAATTGTCCATTCATCTGTCTTTGAGGTACGAACTAGAAGTGTAATCAGTGTCAAAATAATAGTAAAGATGTAAAGTACAAATCAGGTACGAAAGTATATCGGGTTGTGCCCGAAAGCACAAAAGCACAAAAGCACGAAAACTGTATTGTTACCAGATATGACGTCAGAATGGTCACATGATCTAAGTGACCAATCAGAATCGAGTAATAGAGTATAAAAGGGGGCATTTCACAATGTCAGGTAGGTTACTAGAGGCAGAGATATCCCTGTTGTTGGAGGTGAGTCATAGGGCAGGAACACACCATGCGAGGGAGGAGTTGGAGCCATAGGTTTCTAAAAGTTGAGTCAGCCACACACCTGAAGTTAGCCTCCTCCAAGGCACTTTTGTACGACTTGTAGATGTTGGCCTTAGTGGAAGAGAAGGGGAGGAGGAGGAATTAAACCTGTTTGTGGGAGGAAACATGGCCAGGCAGGACGAGGGCATTAGTCTCTGTGTAGGAGTTGATGAAGTTGACCACCCGCCTGATGTCCTTCAGCTGGTGGATCCTTGTAGTTGCCTGCCGCCCGCCAGCATTCTTTTGCCTGGTAACCACCCTGTTGGACTTGTACCACTTTATGACAGACAACAGCTTGTGAGGCTAATGCTGGAAAGGACACAAGGTAACAGTTACATTAGGCCAATGTGGGAGGCAACAAGTAGAGGTAAATAATGCAATATTATGATGGACAATTTGTACAGCTAAGTGCCATGATATGTTATAAATCATTGAATATTATATCTATAATCTACCTGTAATAGTACAGTAATAATAAGGAATCTTGTTACACCTTAGTTGAGCAGAGAAGGTGAATTTCAAAGCTACTCATGTGTACATGAACTTGAACGTGTTCCTGCAGACCAGCCGGGAACCGACGAGGTAGTGGCTTCATTGCTGCCTCTCCTCCTTTCCCTTAGGCCCCTTCTTCCAGGTAGACAGCATACTGCTATTATCTGTGCAGGTGCTGATGATGTCCCGTAGCAACATGTACATGTCCTTCTCAGCTAGAAAACGAAGTAGATTATAACATTAATACTCTGTACATGACATGCATGTGACTCAAGGAATAACATTTCTGGTTTGACTTATGAACTATGTTAATAGGCCCTAAATACTCACTTCAAAATGCTCTGGTTAACTGATAACAGTTGTCTGTTATACTTCAAGCGTTTCCCTTGATTAACTGTTTCGTTGCGAACTGTTTACTGCACTCCGCGTCTTCGTAGTGCTTGTAGGAACATCTAAAGGGGCATAACAAACATGATATTAGACTTAGTGTACCACCCTGAGAGCCAAATGGACGGCGAGATACTCGGCAAGTTTTACGCACCTACCTGCACCATCTAGTTTAGGGTTGGCACACGATAAAGGCGATTGATTGCACGAGAATAAAAGGTTGTGGCGACTGTAGGAAATAATTTTAATATAGTTTGGGTATTAGCATCACCGAAAGCTCATTTATTGTAAATTCTAGAACCCTAGGTGGGAGTGATAAATGAGGAGAGCAGGGTAAGAACCATATATAAGGAAAGTTTGTCATCTGCTCAGGGGCAGTCTAAGAACAATTCCAAATGTATGGTAGTACGGTAGTGAACTGAATTCCATCAGGTGGTATGATCAGTTTTATATGGCAAGATCAATAAATTAAGTCCAGAGATAAGTGGACTTATATTACCAGCAATGTGAAAGGGTAGTCTACACCTAGGATCAGTATGGCAAGCAACAGGGCAACGATAGCTTAGGTTAGATGGTTAATTTGTGCTGACTGAGTGGTAGCGTTGAGTAATACACATCCGCAGTCGGATTTTGGGGCTTAATGACATAGATGATGAATGTAGAAGTCTCAAACTTTCTATTGATGAAAACAGCCATTGAATATTCTGAAAGCTGAGATACTGGTTTCCGAATATGATAGGGTCACACACCAAAAATCCATTAAAAATAGAAAACAAAGAGTACCAAGCAAGGTACAAGGGTTAAATATAGAGCAAAATGCAAGTATTATGATACATAACTTCAAAAAAATGCTATTTTTTGTTCACATTACCTAGTTTCCATGGCAACAAGTTACTCCATCTTTACACCATATGTACATTATAATGTTCTTTCAACATTCTGGTAACCATGGCAACAATATGCAAAATCTTTTAAAATGTTACCAACAAATAAAACTACACAACATTTCATTTTTAGACTACTTTTAGTTTATTTTACTGTTTTTGGTCAATGTAAATATTGACTGTAGACCTATCAAAGTGTATGTAAATAAGCCACAAATTCCCATGGAAAGCCACATATATGTATATAAAAACCTTACCATTGTGATGAATGTCTATTCATCAGGTGTCAAAGCTAAAATGTGAAAGATGAAACGATACAGTAGATTTAAAGTGTACTCTGTAACGGGCCCGGAGCCCGGAGCCCAAAACCCGAAACCCGGGTCTCATGCTCGGGGGCTTACATTCATCATTATTGTCTATTTCTCAAGCATATGACCAAAACCGATCAGATATTCACAGTTGTGTACTTGTTGAGTGACAACAAGTACACACTAATTGTCTATTACATATCACATGATATAACCCTATAAATTTCTTGATTACCCAATAAACCCTGACTTTAGGAATAAAGGAAATGCTTTCAGTCTGAAGTCAAGGGGTCTAAACTCATAAATAGTAATTAATAGTGATAAAAGCATGTATGATGAATTATATTAATCAATTCAGTATTTTAGCATTGTCCTTGTGACCGAATCATAAAGAGTAATCCAGGTGGATGTTGTTATGAGAAGTTAAAGTTGAAATAGAATGTTAATGTAAAATGTGTTATCCCGGATTGTACAAAAATACATGTCGTGAAATACACAAATTGAACGGCAATGCATGTCAGGAAATACACAAAATGTACGAGGGTTACGAATCATGAAGTACATGAAGTTTGTAATGTACAAAAACTAAGTGACTAGAAGTGACCCCTGCAAAAGTGACCACATGATGTTGATTGGCCAATCATAGGCCAGGTTATGGCTATATGGCTTCCTGGGAATGGACCATGAGAAGTAGGATTAGACTGAAGTTAGGCCTAAAAAGGGAAGCTGGACTTATAAGAAATAGGGGTAGGATTATGGGCCATATCCCAACTACCATTAGCCCCAGTGCGCGGGCACGTTTCTGAGAACCCTATGACCGCTCGCTTGAGTCGTGAGTGTCCGTGTAACTTGTCCTGCTCATGCTCTTGAGATACTGAGTGGAACTGGGGTGGCATCTGTTAAGAGTACAAATCTCAAAAACAGGGAAGAGTCAACTGCTCTTCCTGTCTCCTTTTCCCGAGAACATCACACATGTTACATCATTAAATCAAAACATTAAAACAGGTGGGTTAATTCTTTTGGTCCTTTTGACAGGGAAGACACTGATGGAAGCATCATCTTGGACATGCAGATACTGTTCTCATATACAGAAAAAAACATGGATGAAGATCTAAAGAGTGCACTTATCTCCGGTTTTCAGCTGACAGGGGAGACAGGAAAAATCTATGATAGTAAGTATTAAGGCTTTATTTCATATCAAATATGAAGTGCCCATAGGGTTAACACTGGTCATAAATATTTTGTGAAATATTCAACTCAAGTGGAATATATTTTTTAGATAAGTAGTCCACCCATCACCATGCTTGCTAGGCTGGATGACAATAACAAAAAACATTGAATAATTTTGGCCAATGCAAAGAAAAATATGAGATGTCATTAAGAAATAAAGAATCCCCACATAAGAAAAATACCTGTATTTCATGCTGGCAGCCATATTTCAACCCAGAATGCTGAAAATATATGAGGATTTGCCATATTCTCTATGTTCTTTATGTGCATTTGACGGGCAAGGCGCTACCATGTTGGTACTCGACAATCTCCGGAAGCTCTGGCATAAGTAGTTTGTTTTAAATTTGGATTTTTTTCAAAGTGCTCAAATCGGCATGGAAACCCTATCAAAAGGTTCTTTTCTTCCACAAGTCATCAGCTCTTTGCAACCTGAGAATATCAGGAGGCTAGAGGTGGCTATTCATAGAGGGATGGTCAGGGACATGGAGTAAAGGCTGGGAAATATGTAAAAGGATTTCCATCAATTAGGGGACATTTTTGGCATAAGATGGGCCTAATTATCATTTCTGAAAGATTTTAGCAAAATCCATTGGTTGAGTCTTTCAGTATAAAAATAAGGTGAAAAATCTTTCTAAATTTCTAGATAATGTTGTAATCATCACAGAATTTTCTGACATGTATAGAATTGTCCTTCTCACTCGGGGCTACAACCTAAGAGTCACATTTGACCCATAGTTGACTCCTACTGGGAGTCATAAATGTTTTAAATTTGAATTTTTTTCAAATTGCTCAAATCGGCCTAAAAACCCTATCAAATGATTCATTTCCTCCACAAGTCATCTGCTCCTTTCATCCTAAGATTATCAAGGAGCTACTCCCCCTAACCCCGTCAGCATGACAGAGCAACGCACGGGGGGACCAGGGCCGTCCCCCTGTCCTCTTCCCGGCCCCCTACCCCTCCTAACCCCGTCAGCATCACAGAGCAACGCACGGGGAGACCAGGGCTATCCCCCTGATCTCTTCCCGGCACCCTACCCCTCCTAACCCCATCAGCATCACAGAGCAACGCACGGGGAGACCAGGGCCATTCCCCTGAGCCCTCCCCGGCCCCCTACCAATCCTAATCCCGTCAGCATCACAGAGCAACGCACGGGGAGACCAGGGCTATCCCCCTGATCTCTTCCCGGCCCCCTACCCCTCCTAACCCCGTCAGCATCACAGAGCAACCCACGGGGAGACCAGGGCTATCCCCCTGACCTCTTCCCGGTCCCCTACCCCTCCTAACCCCGTCAGCATCACAGAGCAACGCACGGGGAGACCAGGGCCGTCCCCCTGAGCCCTCCCCGGCCCCCTACCCCTCCTAATGCCGTCAGCACCACAGAGCAACGCACGGGGAGACCAGGGCCGTCCCCCTGTCCTCTTCCCGGCCCCCTACTCCCCCTAACCCCGTCAGCATCACAGAGCAACGCACGGGGAGACCAGGGCCATTCCCCTGAGCCCTCCCCGGCCCCCTACCCCTCCTAATGCCGTCAGCACCACAGAGCAACGCACGGGGAGACCAGGGCCGTCCCCTTGAGCCCTCCCCGGCCCCCTACCCCTCCTAATGCCGTCAGCACCACAGAGCAATGCACGGGATTTTTTTGCTATATTATCTAGGGCATTGGGTCAACTTAAGGAGGTGAAAGTTTAGTGGCAGCTCCAGGGTTACAGGCAAGGTGGGGGGGGACCCCCTGTGAGACACTTATGTAATGGCCCATACCATTGACACTGCAAGAGTGTGACCACATCCCTTACACTCCTTGACACGTTTTAGTGCAAGTGGTTTCAGACACGCCCGAGCCTGTCTAATGTATGAGTTCAAATTCTTCCCGTGAATATCAATCACCTCTAAGGGAGGACAGCATTGTTCATCTGTTGATTTACAAACTGAGCCAGCTCAATGGGCAGGGGCACATCCAGAGATTTTAAAAATGGGGGTGCCCTATTATAAAATTTTCAACCTGACACTCTGGGTCTGAGAATTCTACATTTAAAAAAATCTATATTTGGCAAAAATTAGGGGTGGGGTGGGGGGTTGTGCCCTCTGCACCCCACCTAAATCTGCAAGTGAAAGTATACCAAGTGCAAGTGGTCATAACCTTGTTACTCTGTTACTCTATAACTCTGTTTACTATTATTACCAATGGCATTCTTCTTACACCAGGGTTCATATCTTCATAACAGATAAGGCTTATCAGCGAAATTCTGATTACCATATATTTGTTCTGATCGCAACATCTTTAAGCTTAGGAATGCGGGAAAATAAAATTCCCTGGGTTTTCCCAATATTATGGATAGTTTTGAAACCGTCATATTTCTGGGTTCTAACGCATGAGAACCAATGAAATAGATATTTCAATTTAGTTTAATTTCTGTTGATTTCATATAAGGCAGCCTTATCAAATCTAAATTTGCCTGTCTGACATCTGTAAATAGTATATTTCACATATCTTTTATGGTCGCCATCCCTGGTGTAGATCTATCTCGTGCAGTCCCCTATGCCTCACACAGACAAATGGAAATTAATGATGCAGTCGCTGAATTTAACAGGCAAGCAACAGGAATAAACAGGCAAAATGGGCTGTGGTCACCATGGTTGGCAACGCCTGTTCACCATTATCGACATGGAATTACCAGGCATTACTACTACTACCTGGACGTAGATGGGATTCATCCAACATTGCTGTTACTTCACTTCTGGGCCCAAACCATTGTGCGCACCGTCATGAGAAACAATTAACCTCCCAACTCTGTTACATGAACGGAGAATATCATCTATTTACCAATCTAGTAACAATAAGCATACATTGACAATCCCACGATATCCTTGATTCCCTACATATGACTTTCTGACCTGTTATGAATGGGTCTAAACTAAAAGTTAGGGTCTAAACTAAAAGTTAGGGTTAAGACTAAGCTTCAGATATAGTTATAAGTAAGAAATTATGCCTCTGATTGCAGGTGCCACTCTGTATTTTTTCACTCTTTCAAAAAATGGACCTGTTATGAATGGGTCAAGAGTTAAACTTTAACTTTGCGTGGCATCTAGAAATATATAAAGAAGTTTGCAAACCTACCCTTTGACTGTTTGTATCCAAGAGCATACTAAGTTTCTAACTGTAGATGCCACTGTGTAACTCTCACTCTTTTCAAATAATGGACCTGTTATGAATGGGTCAAAAAGTTAATGTAACCAAATTATGTGGCATCTAGAAATATATAATGGAGTTTGCATATCCATGCTTTGACTACTTACTTCCAATTATGTTTTATGAAATTGCTATGGTACAAGACAGTATAACAATAAATCCTTTGTTATGAATGAAGGATTTTTTCTTTGCGTTTTTGTTCTAAGATTGCAACTGTTTTGAATGGTTAGCAATTAGGACATTATCTCTATCCTTAATCTTAGTTTATTCCTTGTATTACTTATACTATAAGTTATTAAAATTATTATTTGTTTTCCTGCTCCCAGAACCCTTATACTCATCACACCACACTATCATTGAACTCATATCCAGACTATTAGGCGGCCTATAGAGCTGAAGCCTAACACTATGTCTGTATATGTTAATAGCAAGATGCAAACCAGATTATTTATCAAATTCATAAATACTAACTTAATTAGTTTGACTGTAAATGCAACATTAACCAATCATAACAGTTAATTTAGAAGGAAAAGGGGGTCTGAACATGGTGCATCTAAATATTAGAAGCCTATGGAGTAAGTTTGACTCTTTCTTGACACATTTTCAAAATTCTAATGTTGACATTATAGGATTATCTGAAACATGGTTAACATGCAAGATGCCCAATTATTTAACTGATATTCCTGGATATACCCAGATCAGACTTGATAGGAATTGGTCAGATAGGCCAGATAACAGCATTAAACCTGGGGGAGGAGTTAGTGTCTACTTAAAAGAAGGTATTGCTTTCTCAGAAACTACTTACACTACTTATAACCAAAGCAATAGTGACATAGAAGTACAATTCATTGAAATAACTCTTCCCCATATAAGGAAAATTATAATAGGAAACATTTACAGACCACCCCAAGGAGATTACAAATCCTTTTGTAATCACCTCACTGAAACAGTATTAGATCTGACAGAAAATAATGACAAAGATGTGTTCATTATGGGTGATATGAACATAGATTATTTCAAGAACTTAGATCCTGCTCGGAAGGAACTTAAGTTATTTGCAAAGACAACAGGCCTACAACAACTTATAAACTCTCCTACAAGATATAGTACTACAGTTAACTCATGTCTAGATTTAATTTTCACAAACTCTAATTATGTCATGTCCAGTGGAGTCTTAGACATTAATTTAAGTGACCACCAAGCAATATTTTTACATAGAAAAAAATCAAAATCTCAGCATGCAAAAATAGAATTCGTGGGACGATCTTATCGGCAATTTAATGAAGAGATGTATTGTGAAAATTTGTCAAATAAGAACTGGGATGCCTTCTATGAAACTATGAACCCAAACAAGTGCTGGGAC
Source organism: Lepidonotus clava (assembly GCA_936440205.1). Lineage (NCBI taxonomy): Eukaryota > Metazoa > Annelida > Polychaeta > Phyllodocida > Polynoidae > Lepidonotus > Lepidonotus clava. Next base: position 18,690,709 of record OW387146.1, read on the forward strand.
ATTATGGTGTCCCATATTAATGACACTATTGACGATATGTGCCCACTTAAAAAATTCAAGGTAAAAGACACCAAAGAACCTTGGATTACCAATGAAATTTTAGAACAAATCAGAGACAAGGATAGATTGTTAGCCAAAGCTAAACGGACAAATTTAGGCACAGACTGGACAGCAGCAAAAACCATGAGAAATAGAGTAAAAAATAACATTAGATATCTAAAATCAGAATTTATTAAAGAAAACCTTAATATATTTAAAAATGATCCTAAAAAGTATTGGTCTTCAATGCAAAATTTGATACCGGGCAATAATTATAATAAGCATGATATGATCTTGCTAAAAAAAGCAACAACCAATGAAGAAATACCAGTAGAAGAGACCTCAGAATACATTAACAACTATTTCACTAGTATTGGAGATGAGCTGGCAAATAACAGAAATGCCCTATGGACTCCAACAGGTGAACCATACAACATTAAGTCTGGAATAATAAGAACAACTGAAGAAGAAGTAGGAAAACTAGTTGCTTCTATTTCGACTTCCAAATCTTCAGCTATTAAAAATTTATCGTCAAAAATAATAAAGATTTCATTACAAACATTATTAACTCAAACAACTTATATGTTTAACATGTCCCTTGAAACTGGTATTTTTCCAACAAGTTGGAAACATGCACTAGTGATACCTCTCAAAAAGGGCGGTGACTCTTCTGATGTTTGCAATTTACGCCCGATATCGTTATTACCGATTCCAGGAAAGCTCCTAGAGAAAATAGTCCATAATAACATATCAACTTTTTTAAATGACAATAGCATTTTGACTGAACACCAGTTCGGTTTTAGGAAAAATAAATCTACAACTTCAGCGATAGCAAAGTTGACTAATGATATATATAAAGAAAGAAATGACAATAGATATACCTTATGCACCTTCATTGATTACAAAAAAGCATTTGATTCGGTGAACCATCAATTATTAATAAATAAATTACAATATATTGGAATATCAGATGCGACATTATCATGGATTCAAAATTATCTTACAAATCGAACTCAATCTACAATGGCCAATAATAAAATCTCAACATCTAAGCCTATTTCATATGGAGTACCACAAGGGTCTATTTTAGGCCCTCTTTTGTTCATAGTATTTGTAAATGACCTTGGAGTTTGCCTAAAAAATTGTAACTACTTACTATATGCGGATGATGCGGTGATCTACAATTCTTCAGATGACTTGTCTATTCTTCAGAAAAATCACCAAACTGATCTAAATACATTATTTACCTGGTGTGATAATAATATTTTGACTATCAATACTAAAAAAACTAAAACCATGGTATTTGGCTCAAGGTCTAAGATAAAAAAATACAATGCAAGTAGACCTTCTATTGTTATAAATGGAAAGGATTTACAACAAGTTGCATCATATAAATACTTGGGATTTACTCTTGATCAGACCTTAAATTTCCATCAACACATCACTCAAATCATTTCCTCAGTATCACATAAAATTTACCTCTTGAATAAAATTAGGAAGTACCTTACCAGTTCAGCTTCAATAGATATCTACAAAACAATGATTTTACCCCTGCTTGATTAGGGAAGTGTAATTTATGCTTCTGCAAACAATAAAGACTTAGACAAATTACAGAGATGCCAAAACCATGCCTTGAAAATATGTATTCAATGTGATTGGTATATTGATACTAATGTATTGCATAGGCAAGTGATGATTCCAAAATTGTGTAATAGGCGTAAGATGCTCATTTACAATTACATGTATAAATTGAAATCAGATAGAACATTGCTGGTAAATAATGATAATATAAGGACAAGAGCTAGAGATGCACCATTGTTCAAAATTATCAAACCCAACACTGAATCTTATAAACGATCAATAGCATATAATGGTTCCAAGTTATGGAATGAATTGCGACCGGACTTGAGGAACACCCCTACTTATGATGAATTTAAAAATAATAGGAAAATCTGGTTAAAATCAACTATATAATTTGTCTGCACTAGTTAGTACATACACTGTGTATACTTTATATAATTTTCTTGAGGTTTGCATCATTGAATATATAATTTGATTTAGATTACCTGCTCAAACTCATTTTTTATGTATACCCTTATATCTGTGTACAACCTTGATGTAAGCACACTGGTGCAAATTAAAACCAGTCCACACAGGACTGATTGTAACCAGTGACAAATAAACCGATTCAAAAAAAAAAAAAAAAAATGGTTCTGTGATCACTTTTTGGTGACACCATAATCATGACATGATTTCACATTATATTGAATCACCACATTGTGGTGATTCAGTATAATGTGAAATCCTGTCATGATTATTGTGGTGATTCAATGATTTCACATTATATTGAATCACCACATTGTGGTGATTCAGTATAATGTGAAATCCTGTCATGATTATTGTGGTGATTCAATATAATGTGAAATCATGTCATGATTATGGTGTCACCAAAAAGTGATCACAGAACCATATCTACACCAGCGATGGCGACCATAAAAGATTGACGAATTCCAAGTTCAATAAAAGTCACAAATCCAAATTTTGGGTTCGTGACAGATTCATGGTCAAGATTCTGGAGATTTATTTTTTTCCATTTTTTCCCCATCTTTTTTCCATTTCAAACTGTTCCTTTTTATTTTTATTTTCATGTAATAGATATAAGAATGTATTATATCCAAAGACATATGCTTTGTATATGTAAATTTTCATGTTCAAGAATGTTTGTGAATCTATAGTCATAATGGTTCGTGAATGTTTTCTGGACACACCCTAGGTTCGTGAGAGTAAAAAATGATCACCAATATTCATGAAATCCTTGTGGTCGCTGCCCAAGGTCTGTACCCAGGCAAGCAGCAATGTAACAGGAACGTTCTGTGACTGTACTTTTTTGGTTAGTCTGAAACCTGCCCAATTGTCACATAACAATAACGTTAGTTTAGGTAAAGTTAAGACTTATCAAAAAAGAACATTATAATAACATTGTATTTTGGTCAAGTGTTATAAATGTTATAATAACGTTATTGTAGCATGAAAGAATGTTACAAGAATGTCACAATAGCATTACAGTGCAACGTCACAGAGTTAAGTTCTAAAGACATATTTGGGTGCCATCAAAATAACGTAACAAGAACCAAAGCATAACTAAACAGAACATTGCTGCAACGTTATAATAACATCATGTTCTTGCTTGGGAAGTTTTATCACCTGCTCGGCCAGAGAGATGTGCTTATTTGGCACAGGGCGTATTGCCTGGCTGTATGCAACGCTCCTAATGTTCATGATTTTCAACATAAATTGAATTTTGTTTGGTCGATTAAAATATAGAACCTTCGGGGTCATCTTCAGGCACCTGTACTCTGACCCATGGGAATTGTACGAATCCCGGGCTTTACCCTCAGGTCTTGACGATCCCCTCTGGATTATAGACCTTTTTCATTAAGGGTGTTTCGCCCCCTGGTGAAGTAATTGGAACCAATGGTTTAGGTCATTTCCCATAGTTAACCTATAATTATGCTTTACTTCATATAGGTTAACTATGGGAAATGACTGAAATCATTGTTCCATTTACTTCACCAGGGGGGCCACACCCTAATGAAAAAGGTCTATACACACACCCTCAGACACCCCCGTGTATTTCTTTTATCATAGTACGGTATGGTCTGATACTGGTACACAAAGGAAGTTTACATGGTACAATAAACAGCCAGTAGAACTCAAACACATTTTTTTCCCTTTTTATTTCTCATTTGTTAGAAAATTCTTAACATTTACATGGCACTGTCGTTGTTATCCAAATTGTCTGAATATAGTGAATTTCTTATCAATGGTACATGTCCTTTATAATGCACTATAATAGACTTTATTAAAGTCGAATCAAATAAGTATAATACAACCGTCATCTGGTCATGCATGAAGAAAATAAACAAATCATAATCTGACAATTTCTTTGATCTGCTGTGGACTTAATCTCTTAATCTCAACTAATCGGTGCTCTCATAACTGTAAAGATGTTCATTGACTAAACAACTTGTGGTATATGTATTTCTTCTTAATTCTAGAACAAACTTATACACAGGCCTGCCAACCTGCGCATTTTGGTGAATTCTGAGACTATACAATTTTATAATGCAACAGGGTGAAAATTCGGTACGGTTCCAGGAAATTCGGGACACTTGGCAGGTCTGCATGCATCAGATCAAAGAAAATTCAAGCTATGTTGTTCTAGTGTCTACAAAATAGTTAAATTAACAGAGAACTCAAACACGTAATTTATAGACAACATACAATTTCAAAAGAACTTTTAAAAATCAGTTTCTTTTGTAAGACAAGAGCTCAAACCATCTGAGAAATAAATTAACGTTGTCTTCTTCTGTCGATAACATTGGAAAATGTCGTGAAACAATGAAGCATGCTTTATCTTTTTACATATAGTGTTTGGGAAAAGATATGAATTACTAAAATCATCTGCGAAATGATACTTAAACAATTTTATGAATTCTGTCTTACATTTAAAATCACTGATTAATTTTCAAACAATTCAAAGCATATATATGGCATCAGAGAAAATCCAGGAAATAAAAGAGGGCTGGGTAGGGAAAGGGGAGTGTCACTCCAATGCGTCAACATTACACTCATCAGTTACTAAAGCCTATATTCCATAGGGCAATTTTCACTAACAGAAAATTGGTTGTTTCTAAATTGTCATTGGGATTATTACAGGAACCCATAAACATAACACACCTTTTGAGAGACCTTTCTAACGATATATAACATCGCTTAGATAATCATTATTCTCACTCGTGATTTCTGACATCGCAAGTAAAATAGCCTCGTTTAGCCTGGTATAATCAACTGTGAAAGAAAAACACATCAATGGCTGCCATTTCCAGCCCTAAGCGAGGTTAATATTAACTGAAAGCACACATTGGAGACACACTTATTAGTGTTAGACACACAGACTTGTTATCACTGATCCTTTACACACATTCACATACTTTAAGCTGTTATTGCCAGACTTTGACCCTACCACTATCATCACTTATTCACTATCACTAAAGCCGCGTCCCCACTTGGGCGACTGAGGTTTTAGCTGCCGGGCGACAAGTATTAACCCTTTCCATCAACGGCGACCAGGAGCAAAAATAAGCACTAGTCGCCCATGGCAGAAAGGGTTAACACTAATCGCCAAGCAACTAAAAATTTAGTCTCCCAAGTGGGGACCCGGCTTAATACTGGATCCCCACGAGGCGAATAGTTTGTATCTATTCCCTGACCCGTGCTGGCGCCGCTATGGCAGGCGAATAGATAGAGTCACTAATCGTTGACGAATTAGCTTAAACAAATCGGACATTTCCAATATTTTGCAGACAACTAGCTGTAAATCATCAACGACTTGCTGTTAATTCGTCAACGACAAAGGTGCATTGACGAATTACAGCTAGTCATTGATGAATTACAGCTAATCATCAGCACTAATCGTCTTGTGGGGATGTGCCTTTATCCAACCTTAACCAGCCAAACATATTGGTAATACAATAAATTAATCACATTACAAAAAGAACACAATAAAATGATGCTGACATAAACTATCTGAAAATTAACTTAAGAGTAGGCCAACACATGACCTTTTTCCTCAAGCAAGGAGCAAACAGACTTGTGCCCCAACTAAGGTATAAGTCAAATAAAAGCACCATTGTCGTAACTCTATCATTGCTTTAAATTGCATTTAGGGTAGATTTGTAGTCAGAACAAATTTACTACTGAAAACACCAAATGTAATGTCTGTCTTTTTTCAGTAGCGACGAAATGAAGTGCATAAATGTCAATATGTCATAATGACACTTTGCCAAGATGTAAGTGTGAAGCAGTGCATTTTTATGATAGAAACTCAACATAAATCACAAATTAGCTTGTATATTGGTTTACTCACAATGCTAAAGTAATAATGTAAACATAACCATGGAGGAAGTCTGAGGGTCGCTTTATCAACTGCACAGCCAACGAGCGGTGCGTATTATGAGCAGTGCGTATTGACAGGCCATACATACTGCTCACTGTAGATTCCTTGTTCTTAGTAATTTTGAAATATGCTTTGGTGATAAAATTAAGGAGGACATTTGGGAGAGTCCTCGGGTGGCTGTATGACCCATAAGGGTCGTAGAAACCTCAGGCTTTGCCTTCAGTATGTGACGATTCCCTATAGGTCGTACGACCACCCTTGGATGCCCCCTCTTGGTCCTTCTCATTATAGTACAGACCACTACTGATTACACATTTTGAATTTTCTTTTTATGATAAAATATAGGATCTTTGGGGTTGTCCTTAGGTGGCCGTATAACTGATGGGGATTGTATGAGCAGCGGCCTTCGACCTCGGTTCATGACAATCCCCTATTGGTCATATGGCCACACTTTGATGTCCTCCCTGGTTCTTCAGATATCATTACGACCCAAGGGCCTTTTCCCAATGACTGCCTAGGATATGTGAGAGCCCACCGGGTCGTACTATAATGAGAAGCACTGCCAGGGGCGTCCGAGGACAGTTGTACGACCCATAGGGGATTGGTAACGAGGGCTTTGCCCTCAGAACATGACGTTCCCTTATGGGTCATACAGCCACCCGAAGACGACCCCAAAGGTGCTTCTTTATTTTATCACCCAAACAAAATTCTATATATGTAATAATTTGTGAACACAAGGAGGCCACGCTGAGCGCTGTGTATGGCTTGGCAATACGACCTGCACCCAATACACACCGCTTGTCGGCTGTGCGGGTGATAAAACTATAATTACTATGAAGTCCCTTAAAGTCCTCCTGTGTATTAATACTCAAACTGTATACAAAATATTAAGGTAAATGCTGTTCAACTTACACGCTGCACTTAAAGGGAGCCAAAACCAATATTATTGACAAAATTGTCAAAACTCAGATAATTATAGAAATATGTTAGATGGGTCCAGTTAAGGTCATTGGTAAAGTATTAGCTGTGAAAACTAGCTCAAACTGAAGTAGAATGCCACAAGAGATGGTAATATTTGTATTTGTTTGTAAACAAACCCCATTTTTGCGGATCCACATAAATTTATTTGAGCAAGGAAAACGTGTTTTTAATGATTTTTTACCATATTTCATGGTTTAGATTTTAGCAACGGCCAGGAAAAGGCCAAGGAATGGATTTCCATGACTATTTGAGTTTGGAAAATTTCAAAAATTTATTGGTTTTGGCTCCCTTTAATACGTACTTCGTCACACTGCATGCGGGTAAGGCCAAAAAAAAGTGATCTCGTTCAGGTTTCCCAACCAACCCTACTATATCTTTTTTTAAGAAAATATTATTCAAGACATTAAAATTGAATAAGATGAGTAAATTGACAGTAAATTGCCTAAATGTAATCAGAATATATATTAAACGTTAAAAAATTATTCAAGAGGGTGAAGTGGGTAAATTCTTCAAGTTCAACTCTATATAATTCTGTCATAACAGCTAAAAAATAGTTCAAAAGGGAAATCACTATCTACCACCCCAGATTTCGTGGAGGTAGGAAACCTGAACACAACTAATTTTTTTTGCCTAATATGACGCTTTTCAATTTCTTTACAGAGTTAAACTTGATAGCATATTCCAAGTAAAAGATTGCCTTCATCCATTTTTGAGGGGTGCCTTCGCTAGTCATCTAATTGGCATAATATAATTCTGGAACTTTTGTTACCAATCTGTGACTAGAAATCCACAAGAGACCTTACATAGCAGTACAAATACCAACAGATCCTGTAAACAGTCTCCAATAAAAAGGTGAAATTTTATATGATCAAAATGCATATTATGGGTTCTTGAATAGTCATGTCTGTTAAGCATGGAGTAACTACATTATATCAAATTCTTTGAGCCAGGAGTTTCATACTTGATCATGAATACCAACGTAAATAATGTTGCAGCAAGGTAAAGTAACAAGAACCAAAACAGAATGCAACAGAACATTAACGGAACATCATAATAACTTTACATGCTTGACTTGAAGATTTTTGGTCAAAGTCCCCCAAAAAGGACGTCCTTGTGGAAATATGATCGAAATTTCTGCCGTTATACTCTCAATTATCTTCATTGTACACAATAATGAAGATAATGACATGACTTGTCCACCAATTCTTCATTATTTCTTCCAATGTCTCTGAAAAGTTTTCAAAGTTCATCCTAAGCACATCCATCTTAAGGTACCAAAGTATTTTTCAATCCTTCGGGTATGAAAGGTTTTAATCCTCCATCCAATCACATTCTAGGGTACCAATGTTATCTAATCCTAGATCTAAGCACATTTCAATGTACCAGTATATTGGTGGATTTTACCAAAAAAAGGTACAAGATTGTTCTAGATCTGAATAAGTGACAAATTTCTTGATCATCAAAGAATCATGGGAGAGAAATGGGTAAATAAGGATCTTTGCAGATTTCTTCCGTGTTCCTAGTCTCTGCGAAAACCTTAATAAACTTTCACACAGCATGTATTTTTTGTAGTAGATTCCACTTCCCTTGAACTCAACGTGTGTGGAACCTGTGAGGAGGAGTCTTGCCTGTGGGTCCAAAGAGATTAGTCCGCCAAAGTAAGCTTAGCTAGAGTGTAGCCTGCGGCGTGTTTTGTGATGCTAGATCATAATCCGATGACGTCATTGGTGATGTCGCGAATAAATGAGATTCCGGACCACGCCACCTAGTGTGAACCCTGGTCTAAAAACTGCTACCCAGACAAGCTTGGGGTTATTTTCTCTTTGAGCCCATGTAATTTGCTCATTTCAAATCACCTATAACTTTTGACGTACACAAAGCTGGAGAATTTTGTCTATATATATCAAAAGTGCCAATCTTTGTTTTTCTATCGTTACATGTGTCATCTTTGTCCATGCAAGATTTATATTTTTAAATCATATTTCAATAATAAAAGTTTCTAGCCAATCAGAGAGCCCCAATCAGTGCTTATCAGCATTACATAACAGGTATCACCCCCACTGCCCAGTGGTCACCATGGAGACACCCAGACAAACAAAGCCACTGGAACGTGATGGCCAGGCTGTGGAAAACAGTCTATTTGGTGTCAGTGTGATACTGGATCAACACACGGCGACTAGTTCCACTTGGTCATTAACGACGAAGCTGATTCCATAGCCAATGTCACAAACCATATTTCTATGACTTTAATCAATAATCGTGAATCAAGCCTTGAACTTCACTAATCAAAAGGAAATTCTGGAAAATTGGAGGGAAATCCGTGGAAATCCTGGGGAAATCCAGCAATTAATGAATGCAATCAGTGGGGGCTAAATTAGGGGTTAATAATCCATCACTGAATCTGTCTCTAAGGGTGATGAAGCATGACTTGAAAACCAAAAAGCACAAGAATAGTGTTGGCCTAACGAAGTGTCATCATGTAAAAATAATCTTATCATCATTCCAACTTGGATCGTTCAAGACATTCACTCCAAGGTAATGTAACCTTCGAAAACGTACAACATAAATGATAGGACAGTGTTCTATAATTATTTCCACTGGAAGTTTACTCCTGTTATCCTGACTGCACTGTCTTCTAATACTGATCCTACTGAAATGCAACTTTTGACACCATGGTAGATGTTCTATAACCGATCTGTCTTCAGTATTACTTCTCTGTACTGTATCTTCGGTTCTTTCTTCCGATGCCGCTTCTTGTATATGAGAAATCCCACTATGAGAAGAGACAGGACCAAAACTACACAAGGGATCACTATCACTGGGACAAGCCATCCAGGGGTACCTGAAAATAACATATTTATTTACATTTTTAATTTATCATTATCATCGTATAACCATATCTACTGAAGCCCAATACTTACTATATATAGGGGCCATCCATTAACTATGTATGCATACATTTTAACTATGTATGTATATATCATGGAGGGTGGGGGTCACCCTATACACCTACATTATCCTTCTATAAGAAGAAGAGACAAAGAAGGTCTCTTCTTCTTGAAGGAGTCTGATCTCTTACCCCAACCTAACATGAGGCTCAAAGGCTGAGACCTGCTTCTTCATTCTGTAAGACCAGTTCGCCCGTCTCTCCTCGAAGAAGAAGGCCTCAGCATTAGAGCCTCATGTTGGCATAAGAAATTAGATTCCTTCAAGAAGTAGAGACCTCCATTGTCTCTCATTCCTATAGAAGGAGAGTGTAGGTGTATAGGGTGCACCAGTCCTCCCTTCAAAATGTATTGAAATTTCAGTTGGTGAAAATACCAAGATTAAAATACCTACCTCTGTCTTCTTTAAGTGTGTCTGGAGCTATGGTAGGATCATCTGTTCCTTCAATATGATGGAAGATAAGTGACAACTAGAATAACCATTTGTGAATTATATAAAGCTAACAGTTCATAATCATTCCAAAGGGCTTATACCTGGGTCCATATCTTCGTAACTGATCTTAAGGATCAGCTGAAATTTGATTAGTGTCTCAAAATGCCAGATTCAGTCCAAAAAAAGTGATGTGATTTAAAAAAAATAACTTGAAAAAGGATTGGTAGGTTTAGTTACTTTGATTGACAGACAAATTAAATATGAATGAGACACTAATCAAAATTCACTTGATTAGCCTAATTGCAAAATCAGTTATGAAAATATGGCCCCCATGTTTAATAATGGGGTCATCAAAATATATAATATGCCCCCAAATGGGATAATCCTGGTCTTCTGCAATCTCCAGTCATCACATACTATACAATCTAATGGAGTGTTCTTTGGAAATTTAACAATAACACCGTTACTGCAAACAAGCGGAAGGAAAACCAGAGGCACGAATTGGGATAAATTTCAATTTTATTTCATAAAATCTAAGATTTAATGGGTTGATAAAATAATAATAAAAATGGATAATAATGAGTTGTAAATTATGTGAAAATATAAATAGGAAATTGTAGGGTGGGTGGGTGGTAAATTTGAAGAGAGAAGTTATGGTAGTTGTTGATATGTTGAGGGGTTGGAGAAGAAGGAGGAAATAGGGGAAGGTGGTTTATATGGAATATTGTGGGTGGTGTATTAGGGAATGGGTAAGAAGTAAGATTGTGTGGAATTTCCACTAGTTGGCAGCAATGACCCCGCCTGCTCCCAAACCTGGGGCATTCGATTCCAATAATATATGCCGTTTCATACAGGGATAAAAGTGGTCCATGGCAAAAAAAACTAGAACTTTGCTATTTAACAGACTTAACATAGAAAGAGTGTGGTGGGGGGATATTCTTCATAAACCTTATAGATAATAATTACAAGTCTACAGTTTATATTAAATTATATTTCTTTTCCTTTTTAAGGTCAACTCATATTTTTTATTTTAATTTATTCCTAATTGAGGTGCACCCTGTTGTGAAAAACATGTGTCAGCTATCACCTCATACCAATATAACTTGATACAGGGTTATCTTGCCATATAACAACAGCCTCAATCCACAGCCCCTTACATTCTTCATTCCCAGTTATAACTGGAAGAGGGGCTTGTATGGCCACAGTAGGCTAAAGGCTCCAGTTTTATCTGGAGCTGACTGGGGACAGTGATGACTGCAAACAGTGACTAGAGAGACAGGGACATCAGATAGGACCAAGAAGGAAAAAGCAGGGTTATTTTGCTCACCCATGCTTGCATGTTAGAGAATGGAGGAATTTGCTTTTTAAGGCATTAAGTGTGCTTCAGTAAGGGATGAATTGTAAAGAAAGTAATTGTCTCTTGAAATCCAGGAAAAACTGGAGAACTTCCATCCCTGTTCACAAGTTTGTTCAGGTAACAACCGATATTTGTGATATATTCATACAGGGTAACAGTTATGGTTATGCAATGTAAATTAGTTAGGAACAGGTAAATGGTGAATAGTGCAGTACAATTTGTTGCATACAGACATTGAATGGACAAACCATTGGGAAAATGTAAGGCAAAGAAAGGGCAACATTATATAGGACAGACATAGGACAAGGAAGGGGAAGATATAGAAGAAATAAAGGGTAATTAACCGACATAGGGCCTAATACAAAAAAAAGAAGTACCCCAGCCAGAGGTGTGACGTTATAATAACGTTGCAGTAACATTCTATTTGGATCTGGTTTGGTTCTTGTTACGTTCTTTTGATGCCTCCCAATTATGTCACTGCGACCTACTGCTGCAACGTTCCACTGTGACATTATTATACCATTCTGGTTATGTTCTTTGACCTAAACAGAACGTACTTATAACCTTCTGTTTTGGTTTTGTCCTAACCTCACCAAAGAATGATGCTATGATAATGTTCTAATTTGGTGAGGTTTCAACCTCACCATCAATAACGTTATTGTTACGTGCCATCTTAGTAAGTAACAAACTGACTTAAAAAGTATGGTTGCAGAACATTTCTGTTACACCACAAGCTGGCTGGGACCTGAAGTGACAGCATTTTGATGAGGCAATTATATGTTTGCTGATTATTCACAACGGTATAAATTGAATTTTTGGAGCACATCCATCACTCTAACAATGAAGTTTGACAGGAGACACTGTGTACTTATAAAAATGTCTTCAAACAAAAATGTATAGGGAAATGATTCTGTGTATATAATTATTATACAGGCCTAGGTCTGAAGGCTATACTCATGTAGAGGTTATAGAAATTTGACATGTAATAATGGGAGTTTCAGAAAGGTATTCTGCAGTAATATGAATATCAATAATTATATTCTCCCCACTTTGGTGGTAAAGCCCCCTGCCCCCCTTGATGCTTACATACTGGTGGACTTTATTACTGCGTAAAGTCTGTAAATAATTTTCTACGAATCATACTGGGTAAAAAATATAATCGAGAACTAACTTCATATGGAAGTTGTTAAGCGACATAAGCCTGACTGTTACATCAACTGATATCGCATGTGTGTTTCTAGGCTAGATAATGTGACTTTACTGGTCAGAATGTATTCGGTTTCTGCTTGTGTAAACTTGATGACGTAATCAAGGTAGAACTAGCACATAAACAGAAATGAAGCTATATACAGTAACTGGCAATAATGAAATACCTGAACAAGTTCAGACAACTGTTTCTAATGATTGTGCTAGCCTAAACTTATTGAAAATCAAAATATCAAATAATAGATACATTCAGCAAAACAAGTACACTAATATACCTCGTGGGTTGTAGTTCACATGCATTAGTGAACACATTATAACATACTTGAAAATCTCATGTTTCTAAAATCCTTATCTCCATCTATTTCTGTCTATGATTAGGTATTTCGTGTGTTATAATGTGTTATAATAATATAACATAATATCATTATGTTAGAATATTCAATTAACACATTATGTTAGATTATTTAATTAACATAATATTATTATGTTAGAATATGAAACATGTAACTTTACCTGAGATAACTTGAACAGTAGCAGATTTGTAGCGGCCCGAAGGCGAGACGGCTGTACACGTCACATCGCGTCTCCCCACACCACTGTGTAGGTCAGGACTATGGGCCCAGGACTTGTGGCTGTATGTGCAGCTAGTTCTGTCCCTGACCGTCACGTTTGTACCTGTTAAAAGAGAGTTAGCGTTATATGTGTGTTTAATCATAGGTCAGGGTTGTGGGACCTAGGCTTATGGCTGTGGGTCCTAGACTTGGGACTATAAGTACAGCTAGTTCTCTCCCTGACCATCACATTTTGTACCTTTTAACAGAGGCAGTTAGTAGTATGTGTATTTTTAGTAATAGGTCAGGACTATGTGCCCGAGACTTATGGCTGTATGTGCAGCTAGTTCTGTCCCTGACTGTCACGTTTGTACCTGTTAAAAGAGAGTTAGCGTTATATGTGTGTTTAATCATAGGTCAGGGTTGTGGGACCTAGGCTTATGGCTGTGGGTCCTAGACTTGGGACTATAAGTACAGCTAGTTCTCTCCCTGACCATCACATTTTGTACCTTTTAACAGAGGCAGTTAGTAGTATGTGTATTTTTAGTAATAGGTCAGGACTATGTGCCCGAGACTTATGGCTGTATGTGCAGCTAGTTCTGTCCCTGACTGTCACATTTGTACCTTTGAACAGAGAGAGTTAGCGTTATATGTGTGTTTAATCATAGGAGGGTTGTGGGACCTAGACTTGGGGATATAAGTACAGCTAGTTCTCTCCCTGACTGTCACATTTTGTACCCTTATACAGAGACTCTTACTATCATATATGTATCTTCAACGCCTAATTTTTGGTAGTATTTATGAGAGTTTGGGGTGTATTTACCAGAGTTTGAGGTATAATATTTGCATGAGTTTTATTATGAAACATCCCCTATGAGAGTTTCAAACTCGTAAACAGTTTCCATAAGCATGCATAAAACCTCCGTAGCTACGGAGGTTATGACACACACCACAGGGTCAGTGTGTCAGGTTTAAATTTCATAATTTGAATGCACAGTTCAATTCTTTCAAAATATCAAAACAGGATTGTTTTACTATAACTAATAAATACCTTAGCTTAGGTGTAGTTGGGAGATTTAGATGAATGAGATGACCATCAAATCTTATAATTCTTTAGAAAGAAAGGGGAAAAAAGTATATGTCAATCAAATTTGTTATAATCATTTGAAAGAAAGTACCTTTGATAAGTCGAAACCCTTCACTCCAGGTGAGTTCGACCATCTGAGTTACCCGGTTTAGCCGACACTCTAACGTACTACTGGTGTTGTCGCTAAGGTATAACGGAGGGATAGGTTGGCCGGAGTGGTCACATGTTAAACATGTGTCATTATAAAAAAGATCAGGTTCAGACATTTCTGAAAATAGAGGAGATAACAATAATTAGGTGACGATTTTTCATGATTAATGATTGATTATATTTATGATTTTTTTGTTATTCAATTTTTCAATTGAGTGCCCCCAATGTCACTCAAACAAATTTCAATATAATTTCTTCAAGACATGTCATTTTTCAATTGAACAACACTCACTCATACATACATATCTTCTGTATATGTATAATTGAATTTAAATGATATTTCATTTTGTAATATTACTAGTCTATACAGAAATCAACTTATATGAATACAAACCAAGCCATATATTTGATTTTTAGACATATGTATCAACCCAGTCAAGGATATGATATAGTATAATGTTGTTCTAAATCTAATGTCATAACACATCATAGAACTTTATCAGAACATGACAAAACGTCACTGCTACGTTGCACCTTGACTTGGTAAAACAAAAACCCCAAGCTATATATATATATATATATATATATGATTATATATATATATATATATACTCCTCAACGTGCTAAACACTTGGAAGGTTTTGTCCTTCTGAAGCTAGGTTTTGGCCATCTAAAAATGACATTTGATTGTTTTTAATTTGGAGGAATAATTAATGGTTTGGTCAGAAAAAACGTTATTTGAATGTCACAGCATGTGATAAAACGTTATTATAACATCTCAGAACGTCACTGTCAAGGTATATCTTGGGTTGGTAAAGCAAAGACCCAAATAATAAAAAAATATTTAGGAAAACAAACAGCATACTAAAAACTAAGAAGGTTCTGTCATTCTGAAACTCGGTTTTGGCTGTCATTAAAATGACATTTGATTGTTTTTAATTCAGAGTAATAGGGAATGGCTCCATTAGAAAAACGTTATTTCAATGTCATGGCATGTCATAAAACGTTATCATAACATCACAAAATGTCACTGTTAAGTCACATCCTGGCTTGGTGAAGCAAAAACCCCAAACAGAAAAATAGATGTAAAAAAACCAACGTACTGAATACTTGGAAGGTTTTGTCATCCTGAAACTGGGTTTCAGTTAGCCTTAAATGACATTTTATTGCCTTTGATTTAGAGCAGTAGCGAAGAGTGAGGTCAGTAAAAAGTTGAACATCATAGAACATTATTGTAAAGTCACAAAACATTACTGTTATGTCAAATCTTGGTTTGGCATAAATGAAAACCCCAAACAAAATATCCAGAAAAAATGTCCAACACTTGGAAGGTTTTGTCATCTTGAAGCTGGGCTTCAGCCTTCAGTAAATGACACTCGGTTGTTTTTGAATTTGGAGTAATGAGGAATGTTTCGGTCAGAAAAACATTATCTTAACATCACAACATTTCATAAAATGTTATCATAACATCACAAAATGTCACTGTTAAAGAGAGGAGCCAGTGAATGTAATATAGTGCCGTGATCCTCACTCACCAAGTTATCACTATGCCAAATTTCATGCGATTATCTTTATTATTTTGAATTTTATACAAAAGTTTCAATTTCAAAGTTGGTGTCTCTGTCTGCAACTTGTGCAGCATGCACAGTGCATTTCTCTGTGCGTGACATCACAGACAGATAAGGTGAAAAATAGAAAACTTCAAAAATAACTAAATTTAGATTTGCCCCTCTTTTTTGATGAATCTAATATTGTCACACCTTGGTTTGGTGAAGCAGAAACCCCAAACAGAAAAATATATGTAAAAAGAAATGGCCAACATACTGAACACTTAAATGACATTTTATTGTTTTTTTTTATTTGGAGCAGTAGGGAATGGTAAGGTCAGTAAAATGTTTCATATCATGGAACATTATTGTAACGTCACAAAACGTTACCAATAATGTCAAATCTTGGTTTGGCATAAATAAAAACCCCAAACAAAAATATCCAGAAAAATTGTATTGAAACATACTGAACACTTGAAAGGTTTTGTCATCTTGAAGCTGAGTATCAGCCATCATTAATGACATTTTTGAATTCGGAACAATGAGGAATGTTTTGGTCAGAAAAACATCATGTCATAAAACGTTATCATAACATCACAGATTGTCACTCTTAAGTCACATCTTGGCTTGGTGAAGCAAAAACCCCAAACAGAAAAATAGATGTAAAAAACCCAACATACTGAACACTTGGAAGGTTTTGCCATCCTGAAGCTGGGTTTCAGTTGTCATTAAATGACATTTGATTGTTTTCAATGTGGAGCAGTAGGGAATGGTGAGGTCAGCGGACGCCCATAACCGAGTTCTGTCGGGATGCTGGAGGTTGGAGACCTAAGGGGCAAAGGTAACAAGGGTTTATTAAAATGACAAAGTTCAGGAGGTCCAAAGAGTCTTTGATATTGTATTGAAGGATAGTGTTACCACTTTAACCCTTTAGTCCTAATGCACTTGGGATAAAAAGGATTTGTTTCACTCAAAATTTCCAAACAAATTGTAGCAGAATTGAACTGTTGATTGATGTTTGCTAGTTTGTCAAAACAAAATAAACTTCTGTTCAATAATGTTGGAAATCATATGAGCTTTCATTTTATATGTAGGATCCTCTAGTGGGCTACTTATTATACCCTAACATGTTTTCCATGAGAAAAAAATGGATAAAACATGGGAGGTTCAGTCGTTTTCCCAGACGGTTAGAGCCGTATTAAGAAAACTTCCCTCGGGTGGCTATGGCTGGAGTCTAACGGGTTAAAACTGGAAGTGTTCAAATAAGGGGTGAAACAGATGGATTTCTGAAAAATCGGTTTTACTATGGGGCCTCACATCAAATAAAACCACACATAAAGGGGGGGAGTTCTTTTTTTGAAAATAAGTAATGTACGTTCCTGTACAAATCCAATGGGTAATTTAGTCCAATAAGGGAGAAGGTATGAATGCTTTTGTGAAATTTTTTTCTCAAAAGGTTAAAGGGGGGTTTATTTCTTGAAATTATTTTTCACGTTTCTTTCTTTTTTGGTTTTGTTTTACTTTATCAATAGCATAGCATATATCGCCGTTCTTCAGACTGATGATGGTTCATTTACGTCACAAATAGGCTTGGAAGGTCACAGTCTCATATTTGAGGATTTTAGGGCTAGATTTGTAGCAAGAATCCACTCACCAGGCTGATATAGTCACCCTTTGCCTCAGCACTTTCTCCATTAACAAATACGGCGATGGCCTTTCCGTCCTGGTCTGAAAAGTACATGACGGCTCCATCGGTGAAGTTGGAAGTGAAGCTGCAGTTTAGGGACATCTTCTCATTGGGGCCTACCGTAGAGGGGGTTAGCGTCAGCAGGATATCACTGGCACAGATCGCCGCAGCTGAAATAAAATATGTTGTATGGTGAGACCTAACAAAGTTGTAAGTGCAGAGCTCTGCAGCTGAAGGACATCTTCCCATTGGGGCCTAACGTAGAGGGGGTTAGCGTCAGCAGGATATCACTGGCACAGATCACTGCTGCTGAAATAAAATATGCTGTATGGTGAGACCTAACAAAGTTTCTACAGAAGCTGCAGTTAAGGGACATCTTCTCGTTGGGGCCTAACGTAGACGGGGTTAGCGTCAGCAGGATATCACTGGCACAGATTGCCGCAGCTGAAATAAAAATATTTTGTGTGGTGAGATCTAACAAAGTTGGTCATGAAGCCGCAGTTCATGGACACTTCTCATTGGGGCCTAAAGTAGAGTGAGTGAGTGATGGATGTTTTATGCCGTACCGACAGCGAGGGTCATTTTCACAGCAAAATCAAGTAAGGATGAATTTTGACTTTTCAGACATGCATTTTGACTTGGTCAGTCTTTGATGATCTCATCTATGAGATTATGGTGACAAGACGGGCAAACAGCAGGGGATCAAAACTAGGAAATTATTTTGCTGTACCTCATTCCTTAATGAACCAAGACACAAGTCGGGAATTGAACCCATAGAACCACTTTATCAGTGCTGGGTCCCCGGTATCATTGCCTTATAGGATCAGCATAGGATACTGGGGTCCATATTTTCCCCAGGAGCAAATCCCCAACCCAGTACCCCCATGGGGTGCCTAAAGTAGAAGGGTTGAGTGTCAACAGGATGTCACTGGCACAGATCGTCACTACTGAAATAAAATATTTTATGTGGTGAGACCTAACACAGTTGGAAGTGAAGTTGAAGGTTAGGGACATCTTCTCATTGGGGCCTAACATAGAGGGGGTTAGCATCAGCAGGATATCACTGGCACAGATCGCCGCAGCTGATATAAAATATGTTTTATGGTGAGACCTAACAAAGTTGGAAGTGAAGCTGCAGTTTAGAGACATCTTCCCATTGGTGCTTAACGTAGAGGGGGTGAGCGTCAGCAAGCTAAGATACAGATTATCACCACTGAAATACAATATTTTATGTGGTGAGTCCTAACAAAGTTGGAAGTGAAGCTACAGTTAAGGGATATCTTCTCATTGGGGCCTAACGTAGAGGGGGTTAGCGTCAGCAGGATATCACTGGCACAGATCGCCGCAGCTGAAATAAAATATGTTGTATGGTGAGACCTAACAAAGTTGGAAGTGAAGCTACAGTTAAGGATCATCTTCTCGTTGGGGCCTAACGTAGAGGGGGTTAGCGTCAGCAGGATATCACTGGCACAGATCGCCACAGCTGAAATATAATATGTTGTATGGTGAGACCTAACACAGTTGGAAGTGAAGCTGCAGTTAAGGATAGACAACTGTTGATAAGGGCTGTTTTGCAATTGCAGCGGTATTCTGTTCACTTTTCCTGTTCACTATAACCCATTTACTTATATCATGTGTCATTAGATAGCTAAAAGAAACGTCTATCTATTGACATGAATCATATTAATATGTGTGGAAAGACACCCTTGAAAGTAAGCCTTGAATTTGAAAAAAGTGTTTTTGACAGATATTCTTTGAACAAGGATTTCTCAGTAAATATTGGAAACAGAGACTTTAAATTTTGAACATGTGTACATGACAGTCATTTGGAGGGAACCATGTCTCACAATTTTTAATTAGGTCTTAGTTTATGTTTTATGAAATTTAGAAAATTAAGTTGCAAAAAATGACAAAATTCTTCCCGTTTTTTAACATAAAATTAAAACTAAGGCCTAAATAAAAAATCTGAGACACGGTTCCCTCCATTGGAATGCTTTGAGCATGTACGAGAAATTTTAAAGCCACACCTTTGATATTCAGGGAGATATCCATGTTCAAAAAATAAAAGTGAACAAATAGCTTTTTATTTCACCATATTTTTAATCTAGGTGGGAAAATAACTTAACCTATATCAAAAGATAGAGAAAATTTCATCCTTTCATTTGATGCATTACATTTTAAAATCGGATGGATAGTTATTGAGATTTGGCAATTTTTGTAAATCGGCTGTTACCAACAGTTGTCTATCCTTAAGGGACATCTTCTCATTGGGGCCTAAAGTAGAATGAGTGAGTGATGGATGTTTTATGCCATACCAAAAGCCAGGGTCATTTTAACGGCTAAGACAAGTTAGGACGAATTTTGACTTTTCAGACATGCGTTTTGACTTGATCAGTCTTAGATGATCGTATCTATGAGGTTATGGTGACAGGGTGGGCAAACAGCAGGGGATCAAAACCAGGAAATCATTTTGCTGTACCTCATTCCTTAATGAACCCAGACACCAGCCGGGAATTGAAACTAAAGAACCACATGGTCAGTGCTGGGTCCCTCCTATCGTCGCCTTATAGGATCAGCAGGGGCTACTGGGGGCTTATATTCTCCCTAGGAGCAAAGCCCCAATCCTGAAGTAAAAGGGTTGAGTGTCAGCAATATGTCATTGGCACAGATCGCCGCTGCTGAAATACAATATTTAGTATGTTGAGACCTAACACAGTTGGTAGTGAAGCTGCAGTTTAATAACATCTTGTTTGTTGTCCTGTACAAAAATGCTTTCATGGCTGATAATCAACTTTGGAACACTGTATGAACAAAATGTCAGCTACTTAAGCAGAGTGTTATTCTCATTTTCCTCACACCACCAGAGCCAAAACAAACCCTTCCTGACTTGTTAGTTTAAAAAATATATGATAAGGGAATAAATATCATTATACAGAAATACTTTTGCGAATCACCCAGGCTACTTTACTGCCCCACTGAGTAATTTTCCATTTGGTAAGTTATGTTTTTTCTGCAATTGAGATGATTCAAAATTTGACAGCATGAACTCTGAGTGTGTGACTTTTATTTTTCGAACTTTAAGATTGTTTTCCTTCATTCTATCAATTTCAGAGATGGCAGTTTTCTTGTTATCTTTAAAATAAATTAATTAAAATTAAAATTAAATCAGTAGAATTAAGGTTTATCACAAAATATAAGGATATTACCTGCATAAATCAGATAGGGAAGCTACAGTTAGATATACCATGAATTTCTAGGGGCCAGTCGGGTCCCTTAGCCAGAAAACGTAGAGACCCGACCTGTTTTTTAAGGCCCCCAGGCCTCTGGGCCCCTGGTTACGTCCACACCTAAATTACACATAGCCAATTTACAAAAAAACTAAA
This sequence comes from Lepidonotus clava, assembly GCA_936440205.1. Taxonomy (NCBI): domain Eukaryota; kingdom Metazoa; phylum Annelida; class Polychaeta; order Phyllodocida; family Polynoidae; genus Lepidonotus; species Lepidonotus clava. The sequence goes on from OW387146.1 coordinate 18,712,034, forward strand.
CGGTCTCTTGTCTAGAGAAAGATATAGCGTTCAGTGGCGGATCCAGAGGGGGGGCGTGGGGGCGCATGCCCCTCCCATTTCCCGGAAAATTTTGCGTTTTTTTAATGTAAAACTCGGCCAAAAAGCAATAAAGGAAAATTTTTTGTTCCAATAGTGCGCCCCCCCCTTTTTTTTTAAAGCCTGGATCCGCCAGTGGCGTCATATTTTTTAAAGTGAAAGCAGACTGTGTCTAATTAGTCATCTTTAAGATAGGGAGAGATGATGATGGTTGTTGGAGTTTATAAGATGTACTCAGCAATTTTTTAGCTATAGCAACACCAACTGATGTTTGTAGTCTTGTACCAAATACAGTATGGACGAATCGATGGGGATGAGAATGGCAGGTGGTGTAATAGGCACTACCAAGTCTCAAACCTGGGTCCCCAGCATGCTACATTGACCGTGTCCTACCTTAAAATCAGTATGACATATCTATACTCTAAAACATACCATTTATAAATACATCTATGTGAGAACGAGTATAAAATTATACGCAACATATTCAAATTAGCAAATACTAAACTATACCCTTAAAGTAGGTCTAACTCTCCTTGCAGGGCCCAGGTGGAGCCTCCTTCCACCTGGAGCCTAACCAACCAATCAGAGCCCTGGAGGCTCTGGAGAGGGAACTTTGAAGACTCCACTCTAGGCAGTGGGGCTGGAGACACAGCGCTTAGTACATGTGAGTTTTCATAGAGCTTTGGCCTGAGGCCACGCTCTAACCTGTGACTGAAGAAATAATACAACATCATCTGAACTCTACTCCTGTCTTCAACTCTTCATTACTCCCCTAAACAACATCCACAATTAGGAAGTACTACCACACCAAAACTTTAAAGTACTTCAACCGCTACACCACTCCACTCCCCCTCCCCCACACCTCCACCCTGCTAGAGATAGGTATGGCGTCACCTTTTTAAAAGTGAAAGCGGAACGTGTCATTATTTATCATCTTTAGGCTAGAGATCAGTATGGCGTCAGATTTCTAAAAGCGAAAACGGACTCAGTCATTATTTATCATTATCTATCAACCTATGTTTTATCTATCTGACTCATTAAATGGATATTAAATCGAATCTACTTGTTTTTTGTATTACACGATCAAAGTTTAGGGAATATCCCTTAACAGTATATCCAGGAAGGGAGGATATCCATATTTCACAAAACGTGGCATATATTAAATGTCCCTCTACAGAAATGGGCCATAGTTAGTATTGACCAGGAAGGGACGCAACTTTCTTGATGATACACAATGATATTTTGATAATCCCAACAGGATACAATTGTGTGGGATAGGTTGTATGTGACTTGACTATAAAAGTATAAATGAATAAAATTCCAGAAAGTAGGGGGTGCCCCCTTCCTTTCCATTAGCACGCTCAGCTGTACATACAAAAAGGGGAGGGGGTACCTGAGATGCGTACAAAGTCCAGTGTGTGTGTGTCGGGGGGGGGGGGGGGGGGGGGAGTCAGACATCTGCCAAAAAAACAACTTAATTCAGCACATGGCTCCTTATCAAATTATCAATAACGATAACGACGATGTTAGTCATACCAATGACATTTGTCAATAGGGAAACTTGCACTTATCTGTAGTGCACAATAAAAATGAAAAAAAACAACAGTTTCCACATTTCGTAGGAGAATGATAGGACCACAATAAAACGGACTTAGAGGTTACACGATTATCTTTCACCCTTATAAAAATACATAATGTCCAAAGTGAGAACCGTGAGATAGTTTTACTAATTGAACCATGTATTAACGTATAAATTTGTGTTTGCTGCACATATCTATTCTACCTTGATTCGCGTTTCTAAATTATCCTAGATAATATGTACGCCACTCTATGTACGCCGTTAATACTCTTCATTGTGCCATAGTATGCAGGCATCAATTCATTAAGCACCAAATTGCCTTGTGGGTCAAATCAGCGGAAATTTATTTACGCGAAAATATCTACGTTTACAGCACCATCAAAGGCAGTATAGATATGACCAGCCACATATCAGGACTAACATGGGGGTACTGATGATAAGGTGGTTTCTATTACACATAAAAATAAGAAGGATATCATAATTTTATTTTTATTCATGTAAAACTTATTTTCATAAGGAATTCAGGAATGCCAGATATGCCTTTATATAGCTCTAGCTGCAAAATGTGTTTACGTTCTAAATGTTCAGTTACCAAAGAAGAATACTTCTAACTTTTTTCAACTATAATATAAATTAGATAGAGCCCATATTGGGGGCGGACAGAAATACTTAAATACATTTATCAAAACGTAGGCTGACCCACACACACACTATATATATATATATATATATATATATATATATATATATATATATATATATATAGGCCTAGGCCTATGGCCCACACAGTAAATATAGGCCTCGGCCTACACATGTGTTACTATTAACGGGTGACCCTGGGTTAACTCTTTGTATCCGTACAGCTATAGATCAGAGTCACAAAGGTCATTTTTGTATGAAGTTAGGGAGGTGTGGGGCTCTGCATGGGGTGGGTGCAGTTTCCTCGTGTTTGATTTTTAAAAATTGGTAAGTCAATGGGTATTTTTTCCAGTTAAGCCTCATCTAAGCTGTGTAATCTGAGGAGTGTCTTTATATATATTACTTGTGCGAATTAACGTCTTTTTCTACAGTTTGTGTTAGAAAGTTGTATTTTTTATTCTTTTGAACCTAAAAGAATTCAAGATTAACTTTTTATTAAACATAATTCGCATACATTTTTCTGGTGTTGAAGCCTGAAGTAAATCTTGTGGACAACGAATTTTCATTTCTGTTGTATGTATAGAGTCAAGTCATCACATTATAAGTTACTTGTAAGTTCCAACAAACGACAATCTCCGATTTCCAGGGCCAGATAAAATATTATTTAAAAAAGGGAAGCATGGCAACATAAGAGACTAAGTATTAAAGATTGCACACGCACACACGTACACACACACACACGTACACACACACACACACACACACACACACACAGCCACAGACACACTTTCCACTCTGCGTGTAATTTAGGGATCCACCTAATGACGGAAGGGGGGTCAGGACCCCCTGTACCCTCTCCCTATTCCCATTCCATCCATGATTTTCTATTTAAGAACCGACTAGGTTACCTTTCTGAAAAGACCACCAGACGGAGCGAATTAGTAGAAGATTTATTTGAAATATCCTCTATGAATAAGCGGAACGTTGAGGGCAGGGCAGCCACCCCATACCACACCCTTAAAAACATAAACACCTACTTAATCTTCAAACGTATAAATAAACGGTGGTTTCTCGTTAAAAAAAATATTCTGCAATGCTCAGGTCTGGGTACCAAACTCTTCCAACAAGATTGATTCTGAAAACTCCTTTCTGGGAATTTTTTTTAACCAACCTGGGGAAGGGTTAAGCTTTGGTACAAGTGAAATAATGTCATACTGATGCAAATTGTTTTCCATTCATCAACCTATTGAGTGAATATATCAATAAGCTCATCCCACATTGGATATATCCTAGGGTTGTACCAGGGTTGGACAAAATTACTGTATTTAAGCTGTCCTTGTTTCCTACAGTTGGGGTTACTGAAATAAGTAATCTTTGTTTCTGCATCCTCAAGTAGTGCTTTAACATTATGATTTGTTGAATTTTATCAGCTGACAGATTTGCAGGTTTGCCAGCCAATCTAAATGTTGTATTTCAGGGCAAAATAGGGTTGGATATTATAGGCTGGGCTGACAGGCTTTAACATTGGTTCTTATGGTGAAAAGGCCTTTTCAATATATAGCTGCATTTTCCAAAATTTAGAGGCAATCTCTCAACTAAATTACTTTGGTTAATTTTGTTTTATGAAAAATAAATGTCTTCAGGAAATAAGCATAGAAGCAATTTCAAAGATACTTCTTGGTAAACTTGAATGTTGGTGTAAACTGGGATTGGCTTATTATTGGCTTATTGTCTATAAATTATAAATCATCATAATATGTTATTCACATCATGTAACTCTATTATGTATGAGTACTACACAGCTAAGGACTGGTGTAATGGACAAGTTCTACAACATTATAACAAACTGCACACTGTGGGCTGCTATACCATTCCTATTGTATATGCATCGTCAGAACATTTGCATTTAAGATCACAAAGAATATAATTAAATGCTGAGAATAGATCTGCGTAACAATTAAATATGTAGGTCAATATTTTATTGCTAGTTGGGAGAACGATTACAGTATGATATGACTTTTCCATTTTACCTGTTTACTATTCAATTTAAAGCCTCACGGTGATATAGGTAACCATGGGAAGTATGCAACATTGATATGACACTGCATCTCAGGGAGACGTGGCTAGGTGTGTTCGTTTTTTGCTGATGCTCACGTGGCTCCGCAACATCAGCCTGGTGTGTGCGTGCGTGCGTGTGTGATGAATGGCTATTCATCCAAAATATGTAGAGGTCAAAACAAGAGAAAATACGATAATACTATAAAAAACGAAATATATGAAATATATGTAAAAGAACGAATATGTAAATAATGAACGAAAGTGTAAAAAGCCCGAAAAAAGAGGCACGAATATGTAAGGAACGAATATGTGAGGAACGAAAATGTAAAGGAACGAAACCCGGAAAGATATAAACCGGAAGTGAAATGTAAACCGGAAACGAAAGATATAAACCGGAAGTGACGTCAGTTATAGATCACGTGACCGAAAGCAGCCAATCAGGGCTGACTTCTATAGTATATAAAGGGGCGGTGAGGCCCGAATAAACAGAGTTCTTTAATAGTTCTCCTTGTGTCCAGACGTGTCTTCTTTCCTGAAACAACCGCTAAAGATGAGCTGATTTGAGTAATTAACCAGAAGTTAGGACAAAACAGTCGAAGTTCGAGATAAATAGTAAGAACTTAGGGTAGGGGCCCGACGGCCCGAAGAACGAGGAACGAAGGACCGAAGTAAGGCGCGAAGGCCCGAAACAGTCCCGGAGACCGAGGTGTAGCATGGCCCGAAGGCATGACAGGCGGGACGAGGGAACGAAGTCCGCGGGGACGAGGGCGCGGCAGGCTCGGCCCCACGCTACCAAACAATAGGCGACCGTCGGCCCGTCGCCCCCGCGGACCGGAACCGTGGGGTGGACCGCCCGGTGGGGGTGAATGCTGGTCTGGGAGATAGAGCGAGACGAACCCCCGGCCGACCCGTACCCCTACCATAATTTCCCTTCCCCGCAGTCCTCCGTTTGACATCGAGTGCCGATCCCCGACCGATTCGCTCAGCCCCCCCCTCGTGCGCGAGGCACGACTCTAGAAACACATCTCGGTTCTTGGCCCGGATTCCCCGTCCGCCCCGAGACCCGAACAACCCCCCCACGTTCCTCTGTTGTAAGAATCGGCAACCCCGACTTACCAGAGAACGTCACACTGGTGGCAGCGGTGGTGCTGAAATAAGCACATACGGACTTGTGGATCTTGGGTGTTTCGTCGGTATTGGATACTCATGGCGACCGCGGCAGTCTTCGAGCAGATGGATTCTGACATCGCCTTCAAGGAAGGTGGGGAGGAGAAAGGAGGTGCGAAACCCGAGACCAAAGGGGAGGACACGACCATCATGGGTAGGCAGTTTAATTTCATGGGAACGTCCACCCCGACGGATGAGCAGAATGCGCGGGCTCAACAACAACAGACCGGCCAGGTAGGAGCGAGTTTGAAGAAGTTTAGTTTACGACCGGAGAAGTATGACGGTAAACCGGACTTCGAGGGATGGATCAACCAGTTCGAGGAGTACGCAGCCTTGGGACATTGGACGACCAAGGAAAAAGCGGCGATGCTCTTTCTCTCGCTGACGGGAACGGCACGAATGTACTTTGTCGGACTCCCGGACAGGGAACGACTCCGTTACTCGGCGAGGGTAGATGCGTTGCGCCGGAGGTTCGGTCAGGAGAAGGACACGTGCAATGCTCTGCAAGAATTGGCAGGATTGAAACGTGTAAAGAACCAGACAGCGAAGGAATTGGCTGATAATGCCCGACGACTGGCATCGAGAGCCTACTTCTCCAACGACTACGCCAGCCAGGAAAAAGCAGCATTTCATGCGTTCCAGGCTGCAGTTGGGGAAGACCTTCAGCTGAAGTGTGCAGAGAAAGGATGCAAGACACTAGAGGAGGCGGTGGAGGTGGTAGAAATACAGGAACGATACTCACGCCGCCTCCTGCGGGCAGTGAAGCCCGAGGAGGACGCCAATACACAGATCATGGCCTTAAACGGTAAGTTGGAGGAGATGATGAAAGAATTGGCAGAAGAACGGGAAGCTAGGAAACAAGCAACGGCCCAGAGGGAGGCGTTTAAGAAGCGAAAGGAAGATTTAGAATGTCATCAATGTCACCAGAAGGGCCATTTCGCGAGAGAGTGTTCTCAGCGTCAGGGAAACGGACAGTCGCCGTCGCAGTAAGCGCGGGGCCCCCTTCGGGCGCGGCGAGAGAAGTAGTAGGCATGGGAGAATGTGGACTTTATGTGGCCGGAACGGTGGGAAAGAGTGTCGTCCGTTTTTTGGTTGATACCGGATCTATGATCAGTCTGCTGTCGGAACGTCTTTGGAGAGAGTGGGGACGAAAATGGGAAGACCTGGATGGATATGAAGGACGTCTCTGCTCGGTGGATGGTAGCCCGTTGCGGTGCTATGGATGCACGAACTTGCCAGTAAGGTTGGGAACGCGCGTGTTGCAGTGGACATTCATGGTGGCAGACATCGGTAGAGATGAAGGGATCCTGGGAAACGACTTCGCGGTGAAATACCGGCTAACAGTTAAGCCCCACGCGAGTGCTGTCTTCCTGCCCGCCGAAGGGGAGGGAGAGGGGGAACGAATCCCGGGAGTAGAACAAAGAACGGATGGGATTCGGGCAGTCACCGTCGGAGGACAGGTCGTGAGAATCGAGGGAACGACGGAAATACCCCCGCTCCAGGTGACCCGAGTAGCAGTAGTGACGAGAGTGGACATAGGACAGAGTGGACAGCTGGCTGTCATCACCGGCGCTGGATTACCCATGGGACTGGAAGTGATCCCAGGAACGGTGACGTTGGGAGAAGAAAATAAAGTTTGGGTGGCCAACCGAGGGACCGAGAGCGCGAAATTGGAAACCGGCGGGGTACTCGGAGAAGCCACCTTCGTACAGGAAGTACGAGGTATAGGAAGTGATGTAAAAGAACCCCCTGGAACGCTCGTCGAAATGATAGAGGAGGCTAAGAAAGGCCTAACCATGGAGGAAGGCGGAGAGTTGGAGAAAGCCATCATGGCTCGGGAACAAATGTTTGCAACCTCGAAACATGAGTTAGGACGGACAGATTTAGTACAACATCGAATTAAAACGGGGGATCAGATGCCAATCAAACAGAGGGTCAGACGGTATCCAGCCACCAGGAGAGAAGAGGAACGAACACTGGTGGAGGATATGTTAAATCTAGGAATCATCCAGGAGAGTGGAAGTGCGTGGAGCAGCCCGACCGTCCTAGTGAAAAAGAAGGACGGAGGAACGAGGTTCTGTATCGACTACCGAAAGCTGAACCAGGCTACAAAAGTGGACGCCTATCCGCTTCCACGGATAGAGGACAGCCTCAACACTTTGGGCGGGAGCCTATTCTTCTGCAGCCTGGATCTCGCAAGCGGATATTGGCAGGTGGAGATGGCACCGGAGGACCGAGAAAAGACAGCCTTCGTGACTCAAGGAGGTTTGTATGAGTTCAAAGTGATGCCATTCGGGCTAGTGAACGCCCCGGCCACCTTCGAGAGGCTGATGGAAAGAATCCTCAGAGGAATCGTGTGGGAGGAATGTCTGGTATACCTGGATGACATATTGGTCTTCGGGCCAACGTTTGAAGTGACTCTGGAAAGATTGGTACGGGTTCTGGACCGATTGAACGCCGCAGGACTGAAGTTGAAGGCGCGAAAATGCAGGTTGTTCCAGAAGAAGATTCCGTTCTTGGGACACGTTGTCTCATTCAATGGGATCGAACCCGACCCCGAAAAGTGTCGGCAAGTAACCGAGTGGCCGGTCCCTCGGGATCTCCATGAGGTACGAGCCTTCGTGGGATTATGTTCGTATTATAGAAGGCATATAAACGGCTTCACGGAATTGGCTGCCCCCTTGTATGAATTGGCAACGAAGGAGGAACCGTTCGTGTGGAGCGCGAGACGACAAGAGGCGTTTGATGCAATGAAGAGGGCGTTAACAGAGGCCCCGGTGTTGGGATTCCCAGAGGAAGACGGACAATGGTGGCTTGACACGGACGCCAGTGACGTGGGGACGGGAGCCGTGCTATCACAGGAGCAGAGAGGGGAGGAACGGGTAATAGCTTACACGAGCAAAACCCTGGAGTCAAACGAACGAAAGTATTGCACCACGCGGAAAGAACTGTTGGCGGTGGTGCGAGCTTTGAAACATTTTCGGTGCTACATCTATGGTCAACGCGTAATAGTCCGGACGGATAATAGCGCGGTTAGTTGGCTGCAGAGAAGTAAGGAACCGATGGGGCAGGCTGCCCGGTGGATTGAGATTATCGACTCGCATGACGTGTCGTTCCAACACCGACCGGGCAGGAAGCATGGGAACGCTGATGCGTTGTCCCGGTATCCGTGCAAACAGTGTGGGGAAGAGCACGAGGATACCGAGAAAGTGAGAGTAGTGACGCGGGCCCGGGGGTATGAGCCCGGATGGTCCCCGCAGGAGATGAGAGCAGCGCAGAGAAGGGATCGAGATATAGGGCCGATTGTCGCACGGATGGAAGAGGATGCGAACCGGCCAGGTTGGGAGGTCATATCTCCGGAATCCCGGGAAACAAAGATCCTATGGAGGCAATGGGAACGATTAAGCCTCAAGGATAGCGTGCTGCATAGGAAGTACTGGGAACTAGAAGGACATGGTTGGAGGAACCAGTTGGTCGTTCCCCGAGAGGAACGGGCCAAGTTGGTGAGGGAATACCATGGAGGCGCGGCAGGAGCGCACTTGGGAGTCGCCAGAACGACGGCCCTGTTGGAGCAAGGGTTCTACTGGCCGGGACTCCAGGAAGACGTGCGAAAGGAATGTCGAGAATGTGATTGCGCGTTGCTGAAAAAAGGACGAGGGAGACGGGAGCTGCTACACCAATACATAGTGGGGGAGCCAATGGAACGGCTGGCCATGGATGTTTCGGGCCCGTACCCAGTCACCAAACGAGGAAACAAGTACTGCCTGATGGTGGGATGCTATTTCACCAAGTGGCTGGAGTGTTTTCCGATCCCGGATCAAAAGGCAACGACAGTGGCGGACAAACTGGTTGAAGAAGTAGTGGCACGGTACGGCGCGTTTCGAGAACTACACTCGGATCAGGGCACGAATTTTGAATCCGAGGTGGTGGCTCAGGTCTGTGCACTATTCGGAATACACAAAACGAGAACGACGCCGTACCACCCCAGGAGTGACGGATACATAGAACGAAGTTTCCGCACTTTGGGGTGCTGTTTAAAAGCTAGCTGTCGAGCAACAGGTCGGGAATGGGATGAGATGGTCCCGCTCGTGATGATGAGTTATAGAGCAACGCCGCAAGCCAGCACGGGAGTGACACCAAACATGATGATGCTGGGCCGACAGACCATGATGCCACGACAAGCGATTTATGGGAGACCTCTAGGACCGGAGGAGGAACCCCGACGGGTAGGCGACTACGTGGAAAGCCTGGAGAAAGGGCTAGTCGCGGCCTATCGGGAGGCCCGGGCGGGGCTGAAACGAGCCGCCATTCATCAGAAACACGAGTACGATGGAAAGGTGACTCGACGGGAATACCACGCCGGAGAACTGGTCTGGGTGCACGATACGGTGGTGGATAGGGACAAGGGAACGAAGTTGCGATTTCCATGGATAGGCCCTGCACTGATCGTCAAGGTGCTTGACCGAGGACGGGTGGTAGTACGGAAGAAACGAGGAAGACCGGGGGGGGTGGTCCATGTGGACCGCCTGGAACCCTACCGAGGACACGCTGCGCCAGCCTGGATGGTAGCTGACCAGCAAGGATACGAGGCTGCACAGTAAATGCTTGGGGTGGGGCGCGCTAGGGCACGTACGGAAACGGGGCACCCCTTTTTGTGATGAAGTCGTTCTCGCGTCTCGATTCCGCAGGTGGAAGAGGACCAAGGGAACGACCAAATCGGCGCTACACAGAAAGGCTTTGGCTAAAAAGGACTGATCAACCTGGGGCCATTGAGTCGGGGCGGTGCGTTGACCACTACGGTAGGAGTGCAGGTCGTTAGGCTGTAGAGATTTGCTACCTAGCTGAAGATTGGTTCTCTTGCGGATGTAATATAGGTGGGAAATGCGGGGTTGGAACGAAAAACGGCGTTCGGGAGCCACGACGGTCCGAATGTCTAAAGTAGTCCCACGGAGCCGCTTTCCGGTCAGTTCGGAGGAACCACAGCGTGGAAAAGATGGTCGGATTACAACGGAAGACAGACCCGGTGGCAAGCTGGTGAAGACTTTTGAAGTGATGCCGACTTGGTAATACCGCTTTGCAGCGTCCAGGAGACCGGAGGAGAGTAGATGCGGCACTCTCGGGAACGCCGGAGGAACGAACGGACGGTTGTAAAAGGCGAGGCCTGAAACGAGGACGGGCTTTAAAGTAGGTCGTAAAAGGAGTAAAAGATGACAAAGAGAACGGGGCGGCGGCGAGAGGATGATAACGTCGAGCCCCTGTGTTCTCAGGGAAGTGTACGGAAACACTGCGAGGGCCGAGATGAAAAAGGCAAGAGGAGGCGACGAAGGATGAAAGGACCGAGGACGTCCGGTGGGGCAATAAAAGGCCTAGGAAGAAAACGCGTAGACGGGCGAGGAGCCGCGAGGTAAACAACAGGCGAGGCGGTGACCAGCGGCGGGCCCCGGGGACCGGAAATAGTAGGGGGCGCCACCGTTGAAGTGGATGGTGAGCTTGACGCTAGGGGTCGCTAGTGCAGGCCACGCCCACTTCCGCCTGCGGCGGCTATAAAAGGCAGAGCGCTCGCCGGAGCAGGTCATTCTGGTCAGCCGATCAGGATTCATCAAATCGCAGACGAGCAGACTAAGCTGGGAGAAGAAAAAAAGAAAAGCAGAGAAGTGAGACGAGCAGCATCACCACGAGGCAAAAACGGAAACGGCTGACGGGACGAGCTTCAGGTTTGGAACGAGCCCCGAAAGCCCGGAAAACGGACACGATGAGCGGACAGTGTTGGGAAGGACATTGTCGCGGAAAGGAATTTAAGCATCTGGTCAAGCATATTCGAGGCCAGCACGATGGAGTACGGAAGCAGTATTACATGTGCCCGGCGTGTTCGAACCGAGCCTATTCGACGCACCAGGACTGGCGAAAGCACATGTCGGACTCACACGAGGGAAGCCTGCTGAGGGGGATGCCGAAACAAGACCCCCTTCTGAGGCCGGAGTATGCTGGGGCGTTCGCCTTGGATCCAAAAGGACGGCCGCCGTACACCAGTTTCGCTCCTGGGGATGAAACGGCGGCCCGGGTGGACAACTTGGAACGGGACTACGCTGTGCGCCATCCGGAGGGGTTCCAACCCCTTGAGAAGGCGGTGGATAAGGAGGCACCGGAGAGGCCGCGACGGAGGATCCGCGTCCCTTACTACCCGAGGGCGTCGAGAGGGTCCGATGACAGCGACGCCGAGCAGCTGGAGCAGGAAGCAACCGAGGAAGGACCAGAGGCCGACGAGGCCGGCGAGGGAGCCCAAGCAGCCAAAGCAGCAGGGAAGGGACCCCTGGCCGAGGTAGCGGAACGGTCGACGCCCACGCGCCGTTCCCCTCGGAGGGCCGCGAAAGGAGTGCGGAAGGAAGCCACCGAGTCGCCACGAAGCGCGAGCCGAGCCGTGGTCAACCCGAAACCACTCCTGACAGCAGACCAAGTACAAGGGTTAGTACAGAGCCGAATTAAGAAGTTAAATGCCCAGGGAGAACCACGAGAACCGAGAGGACGAGGACTCCCGGGCAGAGGAAGAGGAGGGAGATCCACACCCGCCCCGAAGCCGGGTTGCTCAGGGATACCACCGGGGGCTGAGGTGGTGGAATTGGTGAGCTCGTCCGACGACCAACGTCCGAAAGTAAAAGAGGAAGAGGAGCCGCTCGCTTTCAAGAGGCCCCCGACGCAGGGATGCCCGGCGGAGGAGCCGTCGCGAAAAAAGAAGTGGAAAAAGGTCAAGAAAGTCCCGAGAGAATTGGAGGAGGGAACGAGTTCGGACCAGTCGGAGTCAGGCCGGATCATGTCGGCCCGAAGTGATCGGTCCCTGATTATCGCCGAGTCCAGTAGCGCGGGAGAGTTGGGACCATCACAGCCTGAGACCTCGACAGGAATCAAACGGACCACGGGACTAGAACCACCTTGTAGCGACGCACAATTTACTATGATGACAGTTCACAGGAAATCGGTTATTTACGAATCACGACACCCGAGGTACACGGATATTTATAAGGAACAATGAACCGGGAGGGAGCGTTCAGGGGTTACCGCGAGGCAAGATCCGACCGGGAGCTGGAGGACAGCATTCGGGAAGCGCAGGGAGGCCGACTGGTGGAAAGAGAAGCACTGTACCTGGGGAGGTTCCTTCACGAGATGGCGGAAAGGCAAGGACTCAAACTGTCGGGGCGGGTGGAAAAAGTAAAGTATGTTCGGCACGCGGCCAGGACCGAGGACACGGCGTCGAAGGCGTCAACACAGCCGTTGTTCTCTACCCCTACCCCGACGAGAGCGGATTCACCCCTAGAGAAGATGGTATGTAAGCAGCCGGTGGTACCACCCCCGGGACTGAAACGAATAAGAGACATTTTGGTAGCGCCGGATACACCGGAGACACGGGCAGCGGTGGACAACTTGACTCGAGCCAGTCTGGGGAGCTCGTTCTTCGGGTCGCAGGGATCGGAGGAGACCCCGGGACCACCGTCGCCCGAACGGATAGGATCGCCGCCAGGACCGGATACCCCACTCAGGGACGAAGATAAAGACGGGCGAGCGCTACAACCACGGGTTGTGATACACAGACTACAAATACCGGCTGCTCAATCCATGGACGCAGAAGTGGAGGACTCAGAGGACATGGAGTTGGGGCAGGCCGAGACCAGAGGATACGAGCCGGAGAAGCAAGAATTGGACGAGTCGGGAGCGGATTCAGTGTTCGGGTCCATAGGAACGGAGGCACCGACAGCAGGACCATCTAGAGAAACGCCGCGACTCAAGTTATTACGGACACAGGCCATTCACCAGGTATTACAGGGACACTTTCCGGTGACGGCGCGGGCAGTACGAGACTGGGACACGGAGAAGGCCATTCAGGTGCAACTGGCGTGGCCCCCGAAGGAGGTGCGAGGGATGACAGCTAAGACAAGAGCAATGGCTTCAGCGTCTATGGCGTTCCTGATGGCACTGGAAACGGGCCGCAAGCCAGAGACATTTGAGGAAGCGATGGCGCAGTTCCCAACGGCAGCGCTGGGGCCGTTGACCAGAGAGTTCCCGGGAGTTGACCGGCTAGTTAACGAACACAACCGGACCGTCCAATTGGCTCAGACCCTGGTAATGTTTAAAAACGAAGATCAGTTGGACGACTTGTTGAAGGCGACAAGAGAGGCGGAAAAACAGAGCGGACTGGTGGATCAGCTTCTCGAGCTCCCCGCCAGGGAAGAGAAACTGTTGCTACCGATCCGACGCCAGGAAGAAGGATGAAAAGCCTCGAAGAAGGAGAGAACGGTGGATGCTGCTTAGGGTCCTGCACGGAAGAAAAAGCGCGACGGAACCAGAGGCGGAGAATGGCGTGTCGCGAGTCGGGTGGGGAGGGATTACGGGGCGTTGGCTCCTCACCCATAGTGTCAAACCCCCAGGGAGAGAACCGGGCCAAGGCGGAGGTACCTGAGCCGCACAGGAGGCCGAAGCCTGGATAAAAACTCTCCTGGAGACCGCTGGACGGGCCCGAAACTTTACTTAAATCATCGGGAACGGGCTGGCGGGCTCGAACATTCTTATTTTAAGTATTCCTATTAGTTTCTTTATGGGAATCTTCCTGCGGAAGTGAACGAAACCATATGTGTTAGGAGGTGTTGAGTGTAATCAGCGAGCTGGAGGGTCCATGACTGGAACGAACTTACCAAGCCTGCGGGGCGAATACGGAACGGGAGGAGGCGCTAGGAGGAGAAACAAGTTTGTAGCTGTTCCTCTTCTTCCCTGGAGCCCGCTGCGTTGGTTGGGACCGAGCAGGTTGAACGGGATCGTCCGGTCGCGGAAATTGAATAGATAGCGGACCGGGCGGCCCAGGAGCGAGAGTAAAAGTAAGGAGGCAGAATCGAGGAGAGGAAATCGGAATGGACAGATAGTGTTGTAATCTTTGAGTCAACGGTCGTGCCGGGGTAAAATAAGGTACCGGTGGGCCGGCGACTCGCCGCTGGAGGAAAGGCTGGCATGGGCCAAGACTGAAACCCTCCTCCCGTGCTGCCTTGAGGGATCTGGAGGCAAGTGAGAAACGACCTCTGTCCTCTAGCGGCACCTGAACTTTCCGTGGCTTGATCTTCTTGATCTTGGATGAACCGCTCAGAATGTGGGACAGGATGGGCCCGGATTTATTGTACCATCATCTTCTGAGTTTCCTTGTCTTCAGCCTCTTGCCGCATACGAAGAGCGGTAAAGTGGAATTTTTCGACCTGAATGCTGGTTTTGTCGTGCCAGGATTAATGCAGCGAGTCGTGAAAGGACCGCGGTGAATTATAGATGTCTCCCGGAGGACAGGGGGGCGAGCAGGAATAGTAGCTGAAAGACCCCTCGCTCGTGCCCCACCGAAACGATATATAAGAGGACGAAATTAATAGACTTACTAAATCATATGTTAATATCTTACCTGCGGTAACGACAGTGACTGCTTCCATGTCGTACTTTCTGATATCTTCTTCCCGAAAGAACGGAACAAAATAGTCTTTGAAACATATAGGGAGGTGGTGCTTGGAACGCCGGTCTCGGATGCCTCGAT
Organism: Lepidonotus clava; assembly: GCA_936440205.1. Classification (NCBI taxonomy): domain Eukaryota; kingdom Metazoa; phylum Annelida; class Polychaeta; order Phyllodocida; family Polynoidae; genus Lepidonotus; species Lepidonotus clava. The sequence continues at coordinate 18,727,087 of OW387146.1, forward strand.
AGACGCCTCAAGAGGTCTGCAAAGAGCGACGAGGAGCGATCCTTCTTGGAGTTCGACATCGGATGAGTTCTTCTTTATATATGCTATTTTTGAGATGGGCCCGTTCCGGATCTCAGAGGTTGACGTCGGGTGCAGATCCCAGTTGATGTCGTCCATCTTCACTTTCTACAACTTCTTCCTCTCCTTCTCACCAATATCTTCAACTTACCAACTTCGAACCGCCGTACCTAGGAGCAGCCCGGAACGGCTCGGAGCTGTTGTCTCGGCGTTCGTCATAGGCATAGTGGCTTCATGCAAAGTGACATGGCACCGATGAAGACTGTGGCCTTACTCCAGAATCAAACCAGACCAGATCTTAAACTTACCTCTATTAACGAACTATTTGTTGGTATTACAGTCTCACGAAAATCGTCTAAAAGCATGGTCCTCCGGGAGGACGAAGAGAAAAACTTAGTAAGCAGAGCGAGGCCCGAGAGCCTAGGAGACGAACGAGGGCCCGAGTGCCCGGAGCAGGAATCCTCTTCTTAGGAAAATCATCTCATCAGTGGAACGAAGGAGCCTCCCTCTCGCCCCAAAGAGGATTGTCTTCCTGCCGTTGCTTACGGAGGGGGGGAGGGATGAGAGGCGCCGGCTCCTGTCATCAAAAGAAACCTCATCAAAAGAAAATTATCTTCTTAGTCGGGTCTCCGTTCCGGTTGTTGTCATGCCACTTGGGCCCGGAACGGTGACGGAAATACCTTATCTAATTATGTTGGACTCTCTCTCTCCGACATCTCCTTCTGAAATCTTTGAGTGTGTCGACGTGGTCGAAGACTGAACGTCTTGGTGCTGGGTTAACCACGAGGACATGTGCCATAAAAGTCAAACTTCAGTTCCTGTACGGAAAACGGACACCTCATTGACAATTAATGATTCTAGTCTTCTCAGACTTACCTTCACTCCAACTCCATCCAAAGTTTCACTGTGACCAATAGCACGAAACCCGCGACGTCGTCTGCTGAAGCTTCCACTCGAGACTTTAACGGATGAACTAAGTTCCTTTCCACATCCATTGCCATTTTCTTCTTTGGAACGATGGGTACCTCGGCCTCTGGCTCGAACATGTTGTCCTTGCCAAACGTGAAAAAGTCACTGGGGGGCTCTGAATGCCGAGGCGACCGAGGGCACGAAGTCTAAAAAGAACATTCTGTCTACAAAAACTTCAGTCTTTCTTCAAAAACTCATCCTTAAATCATCATCATCACCTAAGAGAACGCAGAGAAGAGTAATAATTACGGGAGAACGAGGGGTCACGACCGACCGGGTGGGAGAATCACGACCGATTCTCTGCCAGAAAGAAAAACAACGAAGAACGTCTGGACGACGGAAAAACGGATAAAAAGGTCGAGAGGACTAAGGGTCACGACCGACCCTGGTCTCTGGGTGGGAGAATCACGACCGATTCTCCGCCCGAACTAGGGGAGAGCGTCTGGACGACAAAAAAACGAAGGGAACGGGGGCATTGCGGGTCACGACCGACCCATGGCCCCGGGCAGGAGGACCACGACCGGTCCCTCTGTCCTAACGAGGGTAAAGGCGAGGAAAATGCGCCGAGGGGCTAAGTAAATAGAGCCCAGAGGAGAGGAGCGGGGGCGACGGGGTCACGACCGATCCCCAGTCCCGGGTGGGAGAGCCACGACCGGCTCGCTCATCCTAAAGAAAAGAAAAAAAGTGCAGTACAGGTCCTAAATAGACCCAGGATAAGAA